>VSWD01000005.1:111674794-113004794 GCA_033119305.1 Pinctada imbricata
CTGTGCGTAAGATAATCTGTTCAGGAAAACGAGCGAGCCTCGTTTTCCTGATTAGATATTCCTATTCTAAATAAAAAGACCTGAAATACTTTTAATATATTTATTGGCAATGTATGGCCGCGGTGGATATGACAAATTTATGAATTAATATTATGACACATTATGAATCATATATTTATGAAATATTAAATTTGATTTATGCAAACGATTTTGAATATAACTTATTTAACTTAATATAATCATACATTATAAGTTATGTTATTTTACATTACACATAAAATCAATTGTCTCATAACACATATGACGTCATTGTTGGAATCAAGTTTTCGTTAGTTGAATGCCGTGCATGATGAAATCTATCATCGAACCAGAAAGTTCAAATCCAAGAAAATTGACATTGTGTTCACAGCATCGCCGGTGAATGCCTTGCGAGCTGGAACGTAATGTACAAAATGTAATATTTCCTGCCTGATAATCCACATGTAGAATATATATTGAGTGGTTTTTACGCTATCAGGAGAATTTTTCGCCAGATCAGGTTCACAATACCGCCGGTGAAAGCCATGCTTACTGGAACCCTTTGTACGAAAAAGTATATGTATTTTCAGGATAGACGAAATCTTGCTTTTTTGTCCTTCACTTCGCTCTAATTTGGTACAACGGCTGCTCCAATTTTTAGTGGACATCTATCAGGGATTGGATCCACCGCGACGGGTTAAAGGGGAATGCTTCCTTCTATAAGGGTACGCGATATATGGGTCTTCAGAACAACTATGGCGTCGATCAAGCTCACTGACTCTATCAAGGGTATTCAATACATCGAAGATGGACAGTTTCGTAGCCATAACTGAAAGAAAAAGAAATCTAACGCCAGATAATAGCAATAGTTTTAATCAACTTCACTAGTAGCTGAATCCAAATTGTATTGTAAACGGAGGTGCCCAACCGGGAGGGAGGGTGGGAATTTTAATGGACAATCTAAAAAATACGTCTAGCCGGTAAAACGGCGTTAACAAAGTGATTGACCTCTAGGTTGGTTCGTGCCGGGGTTACTTGAAGAGGGGTCATGTAGAAAGAACTTAACTACGTACAGCTCCAAAATAACTATGAATATTGTAGACAAGCTCCTATATTCGAAATTATTTTGGAAGCTGTGCGTAAGATAATCTGTTCAGGAAAACGAGCGAGCCTCGTTTTCCTGATTAGATATTCCTATTCTAAATAAAAAGACCTGAAATACTTTTAATATATTTATTGGCAATGTATGGCCGCGGTGGATATGACAAATTTATGAATTAATATTATGACACATTATGAATCATATATTTATGAAATATTAAATTTGATTTATGCAAACGATTTTGAATATAACTTATTTAACTTAATATAATCATACATTATAAGTTATGTTATTTTACATTACACATAAAATCAATTGTCTCATAACACATATGACGTCATTGTTGGAATCAAGTTTTCGTTAGTTGAATGCCGTGCATGATGAAATCTATCATCGAACCAGAAAGTTCAAATCCAAGAAAATTGACATTGTGTTCACAGCATCGCCGGTGAATGCCTTGCGAGCTGGAACGTAATGTACAAAATGTAATATTTCCTGCCTGATAATCCACATGTAGAATATATATTGAGTGGTTTTTACGCCACATGATCTATGATCACGCCAACATATTATATTAAGAATGTTGGGGAAAACCAATCAATAGATATTATGAAAATGTACCATGATCTTTTTGCCCTCTTTAGAATTCCATGTAATACGCTCAAAGTTTTTGCGTTATATTACTGGAGCCAAAATGCATCAGAAATATGTAAATGAAGATGAGCCCGCCAAAAGTACGGAACACGCCCATAAGGCTGAACTTTAACCTATTCTGATTAATGAATTTTAATGGGTGGTCCAGAATTTATTGACAGGGTTGACCTTCGAATGCTCGATCGCTTGAGTGATTTTAGTTGGTATCAGTGTTATTTACAGCCCATTAAGAATTTTCTGTGAGAAGAACGATTCCCACCGCGGCCTGATTTAGGACAGGTGCCCAAACAGAGCAGACTAGTTAAATTTAGTGTTATGACATCATGTCTAAATAATGAACAATTTGTTTATATTATTTAGGCTAGTTAATTACTCTCAATATTGAGTTATCGTTTGATTTAATGAAAAATTTGTGTTTGTGGAATGTGAACACCTGCAAATATGTTTTAACTTGAGCATTGTGTAACATATATATTCAATAAATATCTATCCGTTAATATTGAAGCAAAGTGTAATGCAAAAAAGATATCTAGGAAATTTGTCTTTTTTTGTAACTTTCGATTCTCACTCATTAAAAACTGAGCATATGACTACTAAAGAATAGTAACCTTTTTCTTCATGACCAAATTTGTTTTGGTTTTCAAGGTCAGGCAGTCAAACGTGATTAATTGATTTGTATATGTTGGTTTTGATCTACGTATGTTTCTCTTTATCTATTTGTTCGTTCGTTTGTTTATCTATTCAATTTGATAATTTCTATCTAAATTTATTAATAACGAACATACTTTCTTCATCTCTTTATCCAGTTTTGTTCGTTGTTTAGCTATTCATTTGTTCTTTCATCTATTCAACATGTTCAATTCTTTCATTTATCATTTCCTCATTTCTTCGAATTTATATACACTCAATACCTTCTTATACATGTATTATTGACCAATACTATATAGCTTGTACCAATTTTTGGTGGCGTTTAAGGTAGTAAAATCAGGCTGGCGTATCAGTTTTTACCACATCTGTACACTGTTTTTTTTTTTGTTTGTACGTTTGTTTGTTTGTTTGTTTTGTTTGTTTTTGTTTGTTTGTTTTGTTTTGTTTTGTTTTTGTTTTTGTTTTTTTGGTACATGTCATCTGTATAACACACGTTAACGAATTTAATATGTTCGACATTGTATTTATTGTCCATGGGGTCAGTTTCACGATAATTAAAGAATTGTGGAACATTCGCGTTGCATATAATAAGAGATTTTCTCTTCCCAGTTCAGTATTGCCAAACAGCGCAATTACTATTTTATGTTACGCACGTGTGCTTTAACAAAAATCTGACAAACTAAACAAAAGACAGACACAAATTTCTTTCCAACTCCACAGAGAACATCAAATCACACGTTCACTAATTGACAAAAATCTGACAAACTAAACAAAAGACAGACACAAATGACAAATTTCTTTCCAAGTTCACAAAGATATACAAACATCAAATCACACGTTCACAAATATACGTTACGCACGTATGCATTGACAAAAGGCTGACAAAATAAACAAAAGACAGACACAAATGACAAATTTCTTTACAACGTCACAAACAGATACAAACATCAAATTACATGTTCACAAATATACATTTTCTGACAAACGTACTTATCCAATTAGGATTCTCAAAAGCTTGAATTATTGCAATCTTTTCAAACATAATTCAACATACACAAATATATACGTCATTCATCAAATTCATTGCAGATTATCAAAACATTGAATTCATTGCAGACTTTTCAAACACAATTCAACATACACAAATATACGTTTTCTGTCAAACGTAATTCATCAAATTAATTGCAGATTATCAAAACATTGAATTCATTGCAAATTTTTCAAACATAATTCAACATAAACAAATATACGTTTTCTGTCAAACGTAATTCAGTCAAATTAATTGCGGATTATCAAAATAATGAATTGATTGCAAACTTCACAAACATAATTCAACATCAAATAACAAATACACATTTTCTGTCAAACTTATTGCAATCTCAAACTCTTTGTAGAGTTACAAATTGTAACACAAACAAAAATGTAACAAAAGCAAATAAATTGCTATATTTCTAAGATTTATGATGATCAAATATTCATCTGCTGGCACATTGCAATGTTATTCAAACAGCACATTCACAAACATACATTATAAGTGTGCCAGTATTGCAACAATTCTGCAATATGTATCGTGCTTTACATCAATACTCATTATACGGTTATGGAATGCCTCTTTTTTGGACAAACCATTCCGGTGCTAACATTATCATCTTATCAATCAATGCACTGTATGTGCATTTTATTATACGTATAATATACCAGGACGAAACAAGTACAAATATCACAAATGTGAGAATGCCACTGCCAAATGTTGAACAGTATGGACCAACCTTGTGATATCATAATGAATCCCACAAACGTTGATATAACGATGACAAAACATATACAAATATCACAGATTAGAATGCCACTGTCAAATATTTCAACAGTATGGACAAACCAAGTGATACCATAGTAAGACACACATACATTGTATATTGATATAAATACATGTTTTGTTTTTGTTTTTGTTTGTATGTTTGTTTGTTTTTTTATTTCCAATTCACTGTTAAATTGCTATTTTGTCGTTTAGTACGTCAATAAAGATAGCACATTGTAATTATTATTATTTTTTTTTTTAATGACAAAGTTTATTCACATTAAATCACTGTGTACATCTTGTTTTATACAAATAATACTTTCCAAATTATATGATAACATTAGATAATCTAGCTAACCGTAAGTGTCATTACATCTTAATCATCATCTTATTCATTATCATAATCAATGATTATTTTCATAACTTGATAAACATTGAAAATCATCATCATCATCATCATCGCTATCATTATCATCATTCTCTGCTTCACGGTCATAATGATCTCGAACATGACTGGGAGCTTCAATGTATGTCGCTCTTTATTGTTTTTTAAAGTAGGAATTTATTTTGTTATTTGTCTTCTACATTGATGTTTTGTTGTGTTATTTACAGGATTATCTTTTATGTAAAGAGTTTTTCTCATTATCTGTTCCTCATGCCTTTCTTCGTCGTTTGGTTATATAAAGCATATCTTATCTTATTTATCTTATAAAGGAAATGTGTATCTATCTCAGCTATGTAATTTTTATTCAAAATCTCTTGCGTCCTGAGTCTTGTAATACATATCACTGAAGGAATTCTTACCACTTGTGTATTCAATGTAACGTGCCTTTATTCGTGTGGTTTAGTATTATCTTAATTTTTCTTACTGTTATTATATGACTATCGATTCGATTCTGATTGCTTATTGAATAAATACTGTTCAAATTAATTCGGTTCGGACCCTGGAATATCAGATATGTTTATACGTACATATATGTAAGGGAAGCGTATTTGCCTGTACTTTGTTTGTACGTCATTATCGTTGATGAATTCGTAATATGTTCTTATCAATCATTCTTTTTTATCTTCTGTCGCATTATCGTTCATATTGCCCTATTGCAGTATTTGGCAGAACTTCTGTTCTTCTTTTTTTTTTTTTTTTTTTGCATTAATAATCCACACTATTAATAGATTTTTCCTGTATTTTCATCTATGGCATCTATCTATTATCTCTTTAACTGTTTATTTTATCATTTATTTATTTATTTATTTATTTATTCATTTATTTATTTATTTATTCATTCATTTATTTATCTATTTATGAAGTCTATCAATTTATATATTAATTCTATTATTTTTAATTACTTTATCTAGTATTTTCAAGTTTTTATTAATTGATTGATTGATTGATTGATTGATTGATTGATTGATTGATTGATTGATCTATGTATTTGCTTATTTAACTTTTTACTCGTACATTCATTTAAATTCTTTCTTATAATATTTGAACCATTTATATTTGTATATACATGTAGCAATGTATGGCCGCGAATTATTAATATTCATCAATTTTAGTTATTTGTGTATTTTAAATTTTTTTTTTTATTTCCTTTATTTATTTCTTTTTATCCTTTTTTTTTAATTTCAATATCTTACTATTAAGTCACCTTTTATATGCCCAGATTAATATGATTAATTTGATAGTGATTTCTGCATCTCAATATTTGTGTGTATTTTATCGTTATATAAGAGGAGTTGGTTAATGTTGCATTGATAACCTCGTCTGGAAAGTTGGTACCAAGAAGGGTCGAGTCTGGGTCAAATCAACAGAGGGCATCTAATTGTCTAATAACGGGAGTGGAAGTAGGGGTTCTAAAAGGGGGTCTGTACTCCAGCGGATTCCACTCGTCTTTCTCATTGTTCCTGGACTTATCATGGGACAGGTGACGTGAAATCTTCAATAACGTATACATACCTGATTATTAAATGCCTTATCGATATATCGTCAAAGTGTAACTTTATAATTCCCTTATTGTCAAATCTATATTTCTGGTGGTATAGAAATGGAAGAACTAAGAATGTCCCAAGTAAATTTAAATACAAAAAATGTATAAGTAAACGAATTAATTATAAAAGTACACATTTGTTGATACATGATAGTAATTGTTAGTGGTCACGTCAAATGGGGATTTACCATTGCGATGAATAAATAGTTTAAACTGAATAAACAATAACAGTATGTATGACTGATATGAGGCACGAAATATGTATCATTCCTTTAATTACTTAAGCTACATGCAGGTCTCATATCAAATCGTTACTTAATTAGCAATCATGTATATATACTGACGAAGCTAATACATCCTGCTATGTAATTTATACTTCAAATTCATTGGCATCATTAAAAACAAGATAAATTTACTGCAAGGACGTGACAAAGATTTCAAAAAATCATTTCTGTCCTGAGTAATTCATATTTTGGGGGGATGGAAAGGCGCGTATTTTAGCAAAAGTGACGACAACTATTAAACGAATATGCGTTTGCTTTAAATCATTTTTTTTTTCTTATACGGATTTTAAAAAATATCAACAATGCACGTACATATTTTGGTGCCTCAAAGTCATACAATTGAAAGAAACTATTGGAACGATACCACAGTATTAATTAGAACTGGTCCTCTTCAACCGCTCAGCTCAGTCTAGCTAGATTATATCCAACAAAGGCACAAATACAAACCAAAAAATAAAATTCCCAAGATATAATATCCAACATATAAGTAGTTCACTGTAAATACCAATATAGAACAACACAACTTAAAATTTTAATGGACAATCTAAAAAATACGTCTAGCCGGTAAAACGGCGTTAACAAAGTGATTGACCTCTAGGTTGGTTCGTGCCGGGGTTACTTGAAGAGGGGTCATGTAGAAAGAACTTAACTACGTACAGCTCCAAAATAACTATGAATATTGTAGACAAGCTCCTATATTCGAAAATATGTTTACAAGCCTTTGCAAATATTTTAAAAGTCATTGACATCTTGTTAATATCAGCGATTCCGTTGTCTTTTAAAAGTCGTCGAATTGAAATAAATTCCATCTTTTGAGTTCAACGTAAACGATTTCCACGTTACATTTATATTGTATTGATGGATTTTGCCTATTAATTCTTAAAATTGTTTTATTTATTATTTTCCTTTACAATTTCTTCCAATCTATTTCTCACAAGCGGTATGCAGCTGTGTGATTATTACTTTATAGTAAATGCAATTATTTTGAACGTTAAAACATTATATTTTTATCATGTCAAATTTGAGTGTAATATTCTAACAATCGATGGCAAAAGAGACTTCCTCTTCTACAAACAGAGGGCGCTGCGATAGAAAATTTGGGAAGCAGCCTCTTGTTATGTGATTGTTTATCTGATCATTCTGATTCTGGTATACCTACGCGAAATATCCCGAAGAAATATCTTTCGTCTTTGAATTTATTGTGCTCCAAAAATAAATTTTACAAATAAACATTCACAGAAATAAGTAATTTTTGCACATATATTAGGTTTTTAGCCCCACAAAAATACTATAGAAATTGAATTTCAGTTATCACGTGATATTCCTATTCATTCATGATAAGAAATACTATTCTGTCAAACGTGTCAATTTATGCAGGTTTACAGAAACAGAAAATATTTTCTCAAAATAAGAGGTTTTTGCACAAAAAATTAAATATTTTACCCAAAAATATTGACTTAAATGAAATTCAATAACATTTCATTCTGCTCAATTTCATAAGATGGTCTATTTTCTATATGAAAATAGCTGTTAATCTATGATATTGGCTAAGATAATGAAGTTATAGAATTTTCCCAGAAATATGTTATTTTTGAATGAAAAACAGGCATTTTACCCAAAAATGAAGTAGGAGATATACCCATTTTGTTTCAAACATGTCATTTATGATTGAAACTAGATAATTTATAGTTGAAAATACATTCCTGCTGTCATTTTAAGAAATTTTATAGATTAGAATGATTATTCTCCAGAAATCAGCGATTTCTGACTGGAAAAATATGTTTTTTCCCAAAAAACTTTTGAATTATGAAAGGAATGTCAGTAAAACTTATGTTATCTGAAAGAATGTGAAAATGTACATTGGAAAATAGCTTTCAATTATTGATTTGATTATGGATAAGGGATTTTTAAATTAATATACAGACATATGAGATTTCCTATTGAAAACACAGGTTTCTGTATAAAAATGACAATTTCGAGGATTTTACCAAAAATGAAGAATACAAAATATGTGTCATCTGAAAGAGGATACTTTAAAGATATTTTTTAAAGCATCATTGAACGATCATATAAATACCGAGGAACAGAGAAGCAGGAAGAAATTAAAATTTTCTCAAATTTCTGTGAAATTTTGTTTAAAAAATCGAGTTTTTACCCCAAAACACACAGTAAAAGTGGAATTTGGAACTGAAAACTTATTTTATCGGAAAGAGCACAAAAATTACTATATTATTACGTTTTCCAATTTTAAAAATCTTCATTTATATAAAAGTTGTAAATTTTTTCCAATTTTCAGTGATTTTCGACTAAAAATCCACGTTTTCCCCTCAAACCAAGCACTTCCCCTTTGTTGTATGCTCTCGATTTTTGATACACATTAGAACATCCCTTAATACACCATTTGAACACAAAAACATTTCTGTTGCAATTAGTTTGAGGTAAGGCTATATTTTTGGCTAGAATGACTGGACTATTTATTAACCGAGGAGATCGACATTCAGAGAGGACAGGTGTTCGGGATCCTGCCTTCCCTAAAGATGTTTGGACAGGGCCCTTCATGAAGTCCTGTCGTTATGGTCAGTCAGATTTCAATTCCTAAGAATGAGCTAGTACAAGGCTGTAGATTGGTCCAGTACCAAGCCAAGTGTCCGTGTGGTGACAGAATGATCATATCCACGTCATAAAAGACGTTTGATGATTCTAACATATTTTCAATGGTAATTTTGTCTCGCCTTTATCCTTCTTATTTTCGTGATTATGTCACTATGGAATATCCAAAGTAATTTACTCTGTTGCTTGTATTGATCGGAATTTCAAAAGAAGTTGACATTTTTTTTTTTGTAAAATTTCCAGAAAGTCTTTACATGTACTAGTTTTTGAAAGAGAAAACCTTGACCTAAAAGTTTCTTCGTAATTTGTAAATTTCTACTATGAAAATCCAAAACATCATTACATGCTATAGCATACCGGATGAGCTGCGAAATATATTCTGACTGCGTAGAATTCATTGAGAGAGTGTATGCTGTTAGAATATCTGTGTTATTAAAGAAAGATTGAAAATTAAGTGTATATGTAGCACGCTCCACCATAGGTTAGAAACATTTATATTATCTGTGAACATACAATAGTAATACCAAACACGGAATTCGTTGAACATGTACGTGGTACTACTAAAAAGAATATGCCGCACAGCCTCAAAATGTTCTGTTCCTTAGACATGTCATTTATGATAATGTCGGAGGGTTCCAACTCTATACCTTTTTGAAAAAAAATCCAAGCCAATATCCAAGCACCAGACACGTGTTTCGAATATTAAATTCTCATCAGTGATGCTTCTTGCGGAGCCACCAAAAATCATTCAGTAGCGCCCTCTTTATTTTTTTGAATTTAGATTTGAATATTTACGTTACAGAGAGTGCGCGGCTCCAAATTTCCTGTAGGATCGATTCAGTATCATATCCAAATAAAATCAATGTTCAAAATAGCATGTGTGGGATGGTGCTAAGATGTTAAACTCCTTTAATTTTGATGATATTTGGCAGTTTCCGAAATGGCATAACATTTATTGATCAGAATGAATGGTTCCTTCAGAGCGCAATGCACAGTTTTGATTTTACGTAAAGTGGTATACTAGTATATGGTTTATATAGTAGAGTGATCTCCTTTCTTGGCAAATTCGTAAAGAGATAATCAATTTCTACCTATTCATGTTCTATAATATAGGCTTCTTATGAAAAGATGCATAACCTTTCACTTCCTTTCTCTATTTTAGGTCAGATCAGACGCACAGTCGAAGATAGGATGGTTTGAAAAGATGCAAAATGTCTTCAGTATCTTAAACATTTTTCACAACGATACTTCAAAACATAACCCTTCTTTCAAAACTTTTGGACTCTCTTGCATTAAGGATATGTTAAAGAACCTCTCTAAAACATAACTGTTTTTGAAAAAATACTTGATTAATGGAAAGAAAACCTTTCAACTGCTTTGGACTTGCACTTATTGTTCAGAAGTTTTGATTTTTAATGTATAAGTCCGCATCCTAATGACAAATATGGATAATGACCATATCCCTGTATGCAGCACAAAATCGATAATTCAGAAAATCAGAAACCGAAGGCATACAAAATCAGGATAAAACGGAAACCAAAGCAAACAAACAAAAACCTCCACCAAATGAAAAGAAGCGAACTCCCGATATGGGAGTGAGACCAAGTGCCCAGGAAGAGTAAGCAAGAGTAAGATCATTCTTGCAGTGACCAATTCATGTCTAAAAAATTGCAAAGAATGACTTATATCAGTATAATTATGTGTATTTTATAAATATTGGAGGAGAAAATAGATTTTCGTAAAAAAAGGATCTAAGCATTTGATACGAAAAAATAAAACGATTGAAAACCGAATTCAGTATGAAAATGCATATCTCTGTAGTTTATGTATGAATTTTTCATGATCTGATTTGAATGAAATAATCAATATCAAATGGATTTTCCATATATCAAATACCCAGTCTTGATATCATAAAGTTTACTGACAAGTGCAAATAGATGCTCGTAACAATTTAATAGCACTTTTAATCTTTATTGCACTTTTTTGCTCATAAAACAAAGCTGCACAGGTAAAAATATCAATCAATACTGCAATAAATTGGTTATCAATCGTATCATATATAAGTATTGCATCGTTTAGACTGAGGATCACTGACGAGGGTTAAGTACCCGAAACGTGCATGTCTGGTCCATGCTGCAAATTTATCTGGTTTTAAATGATGTTATCGAATTTGAAGACGTTTAACATACATGTGAAATCATAATGATGATATAAATGTAGTATGTTCAAAATTCAAAAGTCGTGTCTCAAGAGTAATGCACGAAGCCAAAATAGGAAGTCAAAAATTGTATTCTAAAATATGAGCATCATTTTTGGTTATCAATGCATGCATGCATCCATGTACTTTGTTGATACTAAGCGCGCCGTCCTTTTACGAGAGGAAAAGCAACGAAAGGGGAAATTGGTTGATAATTTGTTAAGTACAGGAAGGAATAATGATCCCGTAGCTCATTATGCATGTTATATATAATTTACGCATGTTGCTGTACGGAGAACATCGATGAAGTGCAAATATGAATCATGGTTTAATGGAAAACAAAAAGCATGAACTACAGTAGTTTATATTCTTTGAATTATGTATCATAGAATGTGTTATTAAAATTCTGAGTTAAAAACACATTGTTATCTTAAACTCGAATGCAAAGGCTACATCATTTCCTGAAATCGATTAGCTTGTTAGAACATTTGCAATGGTAATGAAAATCTCAATAATGTATTTTGTGATCGTGATTGTATAAAGTTTACGTGGAGAACCCCAGGATGTGTATTTCACATTTTGCTATATTTTATGCTGTAGTTTTGTTGACAAGTTTTGTTGACAAGTTTACAAGTTAATTTCAATTTCATCATTAAATACATAACGAGACAATATACCAAAAAAAAGTCAAATACATAGTGAAATGAAATTAAAGCCCCTAACCAGGAAGGGCAACCCTCTCATTTAAATCGATTTAAATTTATAAATATTCGGTCTTATGAAAAAAAAAAAACACTGGGAAAAGTTAATTCTGTCATTTTCTAAATTAAGCTTTACAATTAATTATATAGTGAAACTCATCTCCTACTGATTCTTCACATTAATGACATAATCTTTCGTTTATTCTTTTGTTGCATTCCTCTTTTTGAATCAAGAAATAAATCGAGATTCCAATATGTCCTAACCATCCTACTCTATTCTTTGATATATTCACCGCCTCGTCAGGGTTAACATGCATTCATGAGCCAGCTGGTAGAGGACGGACTGATTCTGTACCCTTTGTGATTTTGAGTACCAATGACATATTCATTTGTATGTTACTAAGACCACTGTGTTTTGCTGTTTCTTTGTGTCGTCATTTCACATTGAGGGGATATTCTACACACCAATTACAATCTGGGTAATCTGACAAGTTGGAGGTTTATGCGCATATAATCCAGAGAACCACACCATTTTCTATTAACGTGCCAGATGGCCGTCCTAAGTCACCACCAGTTGCACATTCGTCCCGTTGGTTTATGTGTAGTTTTATGTGTTTCAAACGTATATATGTAGTCTTTGTGTTTTGGTATTCCTTGTCCATTTGGTGCCTCTAGTTGTGCTTCTCTACTCTGTATTTTAGCACGTTTTGCTGTTGGTGCTGAACTGAGTATTGTTGAAGATGCCATCTTTTCTCTTTATGGATATGTTCTCAATCATGATACAAGTTACAATGAGAACCTTTTGTTTATACAGCAGTTATGCAGAAAAGAATTAATCGGAATACATCAAGCCGATGGCTATTTTAAATCGGCGCCTGATGCACGCTGGATTATCTCAGATCTTTGTATTGTTATTCATGTTTTGTGTGTCTGTGTGTCAACTGTGATACATGCAATCAGGAGACGCTAACTCTCCCTGGGCACCAGGTCTCACTTCGGAGGTTCGCAACCGTTCCTATTGAAATTCTAATGATTTTGCCTTAATTGCCTTCTGGACTTTGAGACTGAATAAGTGATAGGTACTTCTTTAATGTTTATTTGACGTCCCTTATATGTGTACGTCTCGTTTTCCCCTATTGTTAAAGTTACTGAAGTTGTGTCGTACATGTGAATTGCGTTTGCACTACTGAGAAGACATTGCATTTTGGTCAGTACAAGGTGGTCTTTGCTTACGTGGTATTTTGTTTGCCGATTTTTAGTAGTTTCCAAATGGTTTTTCTTATTACAGTAACGTATTAGTGATCATGATTATTGTGATACTGTTTTTATAAAAGGTTTATAATTAATATTACCTTTATTTCAATTTATAAATCTGTGTTACTACCCAGTAAACATCATAATTCGATATGCATTTATGTTCTTACATGACAATATAATTACGTCCTCATCTATTTAAAAAACATCAAATGTATGATACATACTCATACTTTGTACTATTATAGTTATCTTGATGAGGATCTTACTATAATTTTAATCACCAGTATATACAAAAAAGGAAGCTAGATGGTTGTTATAACACGGACATCCTATTCAATTCATGGAAGCCTTTTCTGTACTTAATATTACGATGAGGTCAGAATATGAAGAAATTGGATATTTTATAAAGAATCGGAACTATGTCATAAAACTTTATATATAAAACAAGAGAAAGTACATTGTCTGTAAGGTCCACGAAATTAGCGAGAAGGTAAGATGCGTTTTCTCATTCAGAAGCGAAACTTGTTAATGTCTAATGTTTATGTAACAATTAGTAAAGGAATGTAATAGGAAAAATATATATAAGTATATTTCCTGTTACATATCAATCCTTACAATTAATGCTTTCCTTTTCAGTTATAAATAGTATAACATTATGAAGATAGTCAGTACTCTGGAAAGCATTTTCCTGTTCTTAATTTTGCCTGTTACTGGCAGACTTCCCAAAAAGGTTATCAAGATAGACAACAACGGATACCAGGATGTCACAATAACCATCTCTCAAAACCTTCCTCAACAGGATAATGAAAATTTAGTACAAAACATTACGGTAATTTTCGTTATGTTCAAAATAATTCATTTATTTTCGAAATATCTGCATCGACATAATTCTTTTGTGTGTGTGTGTGTGTGTGTGAGGGTGTGTGTAAGAGAGGGAGAGAGGGTGTGTATGTGTGTGTGTGTGTGTGAGGTTGGGTGTGTGGTGTGTGAGGGTGTGTAAGGGTGTGTATGTGTGTGTTTCTTCAGATATCGTTAACCGACTCCATTCATGATTAACAGTATTTTAAGGTGGGTCTTAAGTCACGATTTAAGACGAATCTTGCGCATCTAACGTTTTAGCGCTCTTTGAGCTTGAATTATATAGATATTTCAATTTATTATGGAAAATGTATCATTCCTGACTCTGTTGAAGCTTTAATTCATTACATACCTAAAGACGGATAAGTTTGAAATTTTGATCTAAACTAAATGAAAGAAAATGCTTCGCGTTAATTTCTATAAAAATGAGCTGGAGGTACTCTTTTGAACAGTTCGGATTTCTCTTACATAAGTAATAAACCCTGAATTTCGTTTTACGTGTAGAATACCATTGACTTAAACTGTTTAAATTCCATCCAAATTAAGACAAAATCTTCCTCGCTGATACTTTTTCAAGAAAACCACAAAATTGCACTATTAATGAGCGTTTGTTCCCACTTATTTCAACAGGGACATATACTTTTTCTTCAATATTATGAACAGTTTTTCTCAGGAGCACAGTTAACTGTGTGTTTTGAAAAATCTTTGATCATTGGCGGATTTAGAGGGGGGCAGGGGGCCCGGGCCCCCCTTTGTCACCCAAAGTTATTCATTCAGAGTACTCTTTTTATGCTTATTCTCTTTACTTTTGGGGAATTTTTCGGCTCGCTTCGCTCGCTGCACTAAATTTTTCACTAGTTGTCTATTTTTTCGTCTCCACTTTGTCCTCAACTTTCTTTGTCATCGTGTTTGAAAGGATTCATTTGTCATAAACATATACAAAATTCAAAATCAAATTAACACTTGAATAATTACCAAATGCTTCATTTTCATGGGCCGATCTAACCAGGTTAGACAGGTGGATAGTGGGGTTGTAATGCCCTAATCTTCCCAACCTAACAAAAATGGAGCATGGAAAATGAGAGAGAGATTGTATTCTTATTACTAAATGTAACCATCTATTCCAAAATTTTTACGGCTCGCTCCGCTCGCCAATATAGAATAAAGTCGTATATACATGTATGGATGACTTCATTTGAAAACAAATGAAAACCTCACATCTTAAAAACATTTTCTGGCTCGCTACGCTCGCCAGTCTACCTGCCTATAAACTAAAGTAAATTAATCAACTCCCCTCCACTCCCCACATCTTAAATAGATCAGCATTCTTCAGGGTCATGTTTTTCGTCTCAACCTTTTTTTTTTTTGCTTGTCAGTTTTTCCGGGAACAATTTTCTTCGAGCTGAAACCTTTGGGCCCCCCCCCCCTTTTCTGAAATCCTAGATCCGCCACTGTTGATAATTAGTATCTCTGATATTTTGACCTAGACTTAATGAATTTTCGTAATTTTTGTGTAAAATCAAGAAAATGTTATTTTAAATGATTTAATCTATGGTCGTACACTTTTCAAACAAAGCAAAACCAGAACAAATAGACTATTGAATGCTCTGTCCTTTCATGTGGTGGAGGTTTTTGTTTGTTAGCTTTTATTCCTGTTTTATCCTGATTTTGTATGCCTTCGGTTTCTGATTTTCTGAATTATCGATTTTGTGCTGTATGCAGGGATATGGTCATTATCCATATTTGTCATTTTCATCTTTAGTAATCATTCTATCGCTATTTGGTCATATAGCTTGCGTTATCATAAGATACATGCATGTATGATGCATTTTATTTTACCTCCAACAGGATCTATTCACGGCAACATCAGAGCAGCTATTCAAAGCAACAAAGAATCATCTGTACTTCAAACATATACTATAGTAGTTCCTCGTACATGGACTAGTAAACCAGACTATCAGATCGTGAGTGGTCCTCAGTTCGATATGGCACATGTAATTATAGGTGAGAGGAATCCAAGAGTTGGGAGTCGACCATATGTTACCGGGGTAACGAGCTGTGGTGAGGAAGGACAATACATACATGTCGACATGTACTCTATTTTAAGCGGATGGAGGACCAGGTTGTTGGGTATATACTTATATGTCTTTTGGAATTGTGAAATTGAACGTTACAAGAGATCGCTTTAATCTATTTCAACGAAAAGTTAAGCTCACTTTAGTGAGTGTAAGTAAAAAAATCCAAGTCAGAATTTTAAAATCACCGTCAATTGACATACAAAGCCAGGGATAATGCAAAACAAAATAATCTGAAAAAGGAACAAAATTGAATCTGAAATGAAAGTAAGATCACAATCATGAGGATAATAAGCCTCTCCTGCTCACTAGGAACACTTCCCGCTTTAGTCTCACAAATCTGTTGAAATGATAAAGCCTTATCATAATGAAGCAGTAATTAATTAAAATGAATAAAGGGTCCCAGACCTTTGTCATTTAAGCCTACTATAAACATGATGTATGAGTGATAAAGAATGGACATTCAGGTCCGGTATCCTGTGATTTCATATAGGTAGTTATTTGACATGTACTTGTCTCTATCTGTAGATAAATTCCTTGTCCATCAATGGGGTCATTATCGTTGGGGATTATTTGATGAGTATCCTGGAACGGAATCTCCAACCTTGAAACCAGAGAAAATATTTTATCTTGCTAATGGTACAGCAAAACCAAACGTGTGAGTAATTATTATCAAAATTAGAATATAAGCTGTTTACCAAACAGGGGATGATTACTCCTCCCGCGAACCTTGTATCATTGCTAGATGTCCGTCGATGCTCAAATTGTTGCTCTTTTTTGAGTCCTGTTGAGATTGTCGTCAGGATCTTCTTCGTCTCATATTACTCTGAGGTGATCATACTATATGCTATATATGCATACTGAATACTATAAACCTTCTCTTATTCGCGAGGTCCTTCGATTGGCGAATATAAAACGCCGCGAATATGTCCTTACTACATGTGAAGTAAGGAAAATACGATTGTCGCGAAAGTAAAATGCCGCGAATCAGCCACTTCACTTGTGTTCATAAACTTTCAAAGACGTCGTGAATAAAGGACGGTTTTCAGTATTTGCACGTGTTCAATCAGACTTCTATTGTTATAACTCTCAAAGTGTATCATGTGTTATCATGCTGAATAATCGCCAAATTTCATAAAAATTCTTAAATCTTTAATGACACGTACTTGAAAATACCACACTAAAGAAATCCAATAATAAAGATAATAGTAAAATGAAAACAAAACTTGTTTTTAGATGTTCGGATCAAGTGAAAGGAAGATTTTTAACTGACTGTAAAGATCCGAATTCTAGATGTAACATACAGGATGGTATGCCAGAATCAGCATGTCAGTTTTGTATGGATGAAGATTCATCAGCACGCCAGACATTGATGGGATATTACTATCACGACTCAGTCAGTTCCGCTTTTTCTGAACCTTCTTTTTTCTATAATAACAAAACTATAAGTCAAATTGTCAGATGATAACGATTCTTTCACCTTTGGAACATCTTCATTTGCGAAAGCGATTATTTTTTTTTATTAAGGCGTCACAATGATGAATGTAATAATTGGCAAGAATTAATATTCTAACCAATGCATTATCCTTATACTTGCAAACATTATCACGATATTCCACTCTTAAAAGACATAATTATAACTTAAAAAGAACTATTTCCAGAATGTGTAATACCAATTAGTTTGACTTAGATTTCCCAGTTTTGTGACGATAGTCCTGATAATGGTTCAACTGAGATACATAATGTGTACGCTGATACGAAGCAGAACAGATACTGTCAGGGCAGGAGTAACTGGGCTGTCATGAGGGAACATAGCGACTTCAAAGGTATGACCTAACATTGAAATTAAAGAAGGTTAACCTTCAAATGCTATTTTGGTCATCAATTTTATTTAACTATGCTACTGAATCGACTCTACATGAAATTCGGAGAAAGGCACTCTCTGCAAAGAAATTGCACAAATTTAAATTCTAAAATGAATTTGGCCGTGTCTGAAAATCACTTTGGCTGGAAGCGTCACTGATGAGGATTTTAATTTGGTTTGAAATTTTCTTCAAAAAGGTAGAGAGTTCGAACTGTTCCGTATTATTATGTGTTGAAATGCACAAGTGGTGCACTAAATATTATAACGATATAATATATATTTCAGCATTGACAACTTAACTATGTACCGACGTAATCAGTAATGATAGATTAAGGCTTCATCACATTTTTAAAATTTGAATCGCACCACTGCATGTAAATGGGAAACAAAATGTTCGACGCCTGAATTTCAGCTTATTGTTTTTGTTCATGTTCGTTTCGTTCTTTGTACCCGTACCATCTCACTAAGATATAAAGAAATATTTATTCCTGACCATGTGTATGGCTATCCTCAAGTCCAATCATATTTTACGTTATCTTGGAAAGTAAAAGAAAATAAAACAATTCAAGACAAAATTGCTTCCCTTCCATAACGCTTCAGCACAATTGAGGTAATGTTGCTTATCATTGTTCAAAATTATGTCACTTTTCGAGTTTATAATTCACCATTTATATATAATTATAATTGGTATCTAATATCTTCACCGAATCCAGGTTTGAAAGCAGCATCATCTATCACCAACACTAGACCTACATTTACTATAGTACAACAAGGACCACACAGAATTGTTCTGATCCTAGACATTTCAGGAAGCATGAAGGTACGTTTGTTAGATTATTAATTAAATGGTATCTTAAAATGTATTGCGTATATTCCATCGCGAATAAAAGAAATAAAATCAAGATAAGAAAATTGAGAGCATTGAGCAATTTGAAGACGGCACAAGGCTGATTGGACGAAATGGAAAATTAATTAGAGGACAACATTGCAGAGATAAGAATGTCTACCTGTACGTCTGCACTGACCAGAAATGTATTTGTAAAATTTATGATACTAAATTTGATAAACTATTTTGAAACTAAGGAGTATCTCCCTCATTACATAGATCAGTGTTCTGACTTGGGCCTTAACATACATTACATGTTTGGAATATTCATCATTTAGGTTTTGCGTGCATGATCTCGCTTAAGCCAGCATAGCAAGGACTGTTATCAGTGTGTCTAGTTGTTTTGATATCCATTTACATACTAGTATTCATCTTTTTGCTCCTTAGGATGATCCATTTTTATGTTCCCTGGGATCCGTCTTTGTGCTCCTTGGGATCCTGTGTTTTGCCTACCTGTTTGTATCGTCATCTTACCTGTTTGAATTGTCATCTTACCTGTTTGTATCGTCATCTTACCAGTATTGTCATCTTACCTGTTTGTATTGTCATCTTACCTGTTTGTATTGTCATCTTACCTGTTTGTATTGTCATCCTACCTGTTTGTATTGTCATCTTACCTGTTTGTATTGTCATCTTACCTGTTTGTATTGCCATCTTACCTGTTTGTATTGTCATCTTACCTGTTTGTATTGTCATCCTACCTGTTTGTTTTGCCATCTTACCTGTTTGTATTGTCATCTTACCTGTTTGTATTGTCATCCTACCTGTTTGTATTGTCATCCTACCTGTTTGTATTGTCATCCTACCTGTTTGTATTGTCATCTTACCTGTTTGTATTGTCATCTTACCTGTTTGTATTGTCATCTTACCTGTTTGTATTGTCATCTTACCTGTTTGTATTGTCATCTTACCTGTTTGTATTGTCATCCTACCTGTTTGTATTGTCATCTTACCTGTTTGTATTGTCATCTTACCTGTTTGTATTGCCATCTTACCTGCTTGTATTGTCATCTTACCTGTTTGTATTGTCATCCTACCTGTTTGTATTGCCATCTTACCTGTTTGTATTGTCATCTTACCTGTTTGTATTGTCATCCTACCTGTTTGTATTGTCATCCTACCTGTTTGTATTGTGATCTTACCTGTTTGTATTGTCATCTTACCTGTTTGTATTGTCATCCTACCTGTTTGTATTGTCATCCTACCTGTTTGTATTGTCATCCTACCTGTTTGTATTGTGATCTTACCTGTTTGTATTGTCATCTTACCTGTTTGTATTGTCATCTTACCTGTTTGTATTGTCATCCTACATGTTTGTATTGTCATCCTACATGTTGTATTCTCATCCTACCTGTTTGTATTGTGATCTTACCTGTTTGTATTGTCATCTTACCTGTTTGTATTGTCATCTTACCTGTTTGTATTGTCATCTTACCTGTTTGTATTGTCATCTTATCTGTTTGTATTGTCATCTTACCTGTTTGTATTGTCATCCTACCTGTTTGTGTTGTCATCTTACCTGTTTGTATTGTCATCTTACCTGTTGTATTGTCATCCTACCTGTTGTATTGTGATCTTACCTGTTTGTATTGCATCTTACCTGTTTGTATTGTCATCTTACCTGTTTGTATTGTCATCTTACCTGTTTGTATTGTCATCTTACCTGTTTGTATTGTCATCTTACCTGTTTGTATTGTGATCTTACCTGTTTGTATTTTCATCTTACTTGTTTGTATTGTCACCTTCCCTGTTTGTATTGTCATCCTACCTGTTTGTATTGTCATCCTACCTGTTTGTATTGTCATCCTACCTGTTTGTATTGTGATCTTACCTGTTTGTATTGTTATCTTACCTGTTTGTATTGTCATCTTACCTGTTTGTATTGTCATCTTACCTGTTTGTATTGCCATCTTACCTGTTTGTATTGTCATCTTACCTGTTTGTATTGTCATCCTACCTGTTTGTATTGCCATCTTACCTGTTTGTATTGTCATCTTAACTGTTTGTATTGTCATCTTACCTGTTTGTATTGCCATCTTACCTATTTGTATTGTCATCTTACCTGTTTGTATCGTCATCTTACCTGTTTGTTTTGTCATCCTACCTGTTTGTATTGCCATCTTACCTGTTTGTATTGTCATCTTACCTGTTTGTATTGTCATCTTACCTGTTTGTATTGTCATCTTACCTGTTTGTATTGTCATCTTACCTGTTTGTATTGTCATCTTACCTGTTTGTATTGCCATCTTACCTGTTTGTATTGTCATCTTACCTGTTTGTATTGTCATCTTACCTGTTTGTATTGTCATCTTACCTGTTTGTATTGTCATCTTACCTGTTTGTATTGTCATCCTACCTGTTTGTATTGTCATCTTACCTGTTTGTATTGTCATCTTACCTGTTTGTATTGCCATCTTACCTGCTTGTATTGTCATCTTACCTGTTTGTATTGTCATCCTACCTGTTTGTATTGCCATCTTACCTGTTTGTATTGTCATCTTACCTGTTTGTATTGTCATCCTACCTGTTTGTATTGTCATCCTACCTGTTTGTATTGTCATCTTACCTGTTTGTATTGTCATCTTACCTGTTTGTATTGTCATCCTACCTGTTTGTATTGTCATCCTACCTGTTTGTATTGTCATCCTACCTGTTTGTATTGTGATCTTACCTGTTTGTATTGTCATCTTACCTGTTTGTATTGTCATCTTACCTGTTTGTATTGTCATCCTACATGTTTGTATTGTCATCCTACATGTTGTATTCTCATCCTACCTGTTTGTATTGTGATCTTACCTGTTTGTATTGTCATCTTTCCTGTTTGTATTGTCATCTTACCTGTTTGTATTGTCATCTTACCTGTTTGTATTGTTATCTTATCTGTTTGTATTGTCATCTTACCTGTTTGTATTGTCATCCTACCTGTTTGTGTTGTCATCTTACCTGTTTGTATTGTCATCTTACCTGTTTGTATTGTCATCCTACCTGTTTGTATTGTGATCTTACCTGTTTGTATTGCCATCTTACCTGTTTGTATTGTCATCTTACCTGTTTGTATTGTCATCTTACCTGTTTGTATTGTCATCTTACCTGTTTGTATTGTCATCTTACCTGTTTGTATTGTGATCTTACCTGTTTGTATTTTCATCTTACTTGTTTGTATTGTCACCTTCCCTGTTTGTATTGTCATCCTACCTGTTTGTATTGTCATCCTACCTGTTTGTATTGTCATCCTACCTGTTTGTATTGTGATCTTACCTGTTTGTATTGTTATCTTACCTGTTTGTATTGTCATCTTACCTGTTTCTATTGTCATCTTACCTGTTTGTATTGCCATCTTACCTGTTTGTATTGTCATCTTACCTGTTTGTATTGTCATCCTACCTGTTTGTATTGCCATCTTACCTGTTTGTATTGTCATCTTAACTGTTTGTATTGTCATCTTACCTGTTTGTATTGCCATCTTACCTGTTTGTATTGTCATCTTACCTGTTTGTATCGTCATCTTACCTGTTTGTTTTGTCATCCTACCTGTTTGTATTGCCATCTTACCTGTTTGTATTGTCATCTTACCTGTTTGTATTGTCATCTTACCTGTTTGTATTGTCATCTTACCTGTTTGTATTGTCATCTTACCTGTTTGTATTGTCATCTTACCTGTTTGTATTGCCATCTTACCTGTTTGTATTGTCATCTTACCTGTTTGTATTGTCATCCTATCTGTTTGTATTGTCATCTTACCTGTTTGTATTGACATCTTACCTGTTTGTATTGTCATCTTACCTGTTTGTATTGTCATCTTACCTGTTTGTATTGTCATCCTACCCGTTTGTATTGTCATCTTACCTGTTTGTATTGTCATCTTATCTGTTTGTATTGTCATCTTACCTGTTTGTATTGCCATCTTACCTGTTTGTATTGCCATCTTACCTGTTTGTATTGCCATCTTACCTGTTTGTATTGTCAATTTACAATGCGGAGGGTTTTATACACAACGTTGTGCCACTCGGATAATCCTCGGCCTTTTTCTTCGAAAAAAGACTCAGACGTCAGATGGCGCCATTTAAAAAACATTCCCCTTTAGTTTATTAGTTTTTGTTATAATCTATCATGAAATACAAGTTCCGACAGTGGATCGTAACTGAAAAATATGTTACTCACAACATTACTCACTTAAGTTGGAGAATTTTGTATGTTAAAAAAGTGCCTGTTTACTTTTACATCGATGTGATGTAAAACCTTCCACCTTTGGCGTCCGAGTCTTTTTATGCCGTTACAAATAAAGGGAGAGGGGATCCGAATGAACGTTTTGCGTTATTTAAGACCACTGGGTAACTGAACACATGCATTTAATTAAAATAACTTCACCATTTACTACTATTGTTGCTAAATTGTCCGTCCTTAGTCGACATTTATTGTCAATTGGTCTGGTTGGTTTATGCGTGGTCATTTGTCGTATTTGTTGTTTTTGTCCTTTTGTGTCTCTTTTTGTGTCTGTCTTTTTTGTTAAACGTCTTTAAATTCAATAGCATCATTTAAGAGCAGTTAAATTTTCAGATGTGACATGCTTTTGTGTCTGACATAAGGATGTTTCGATGAAACACAAAACAAAACCCATCAAACGGGGAGATTTATACTCATCGAGTGCTGAATTTTGGTTTAATATGAATTATATTTGTAGATGATTTGCTTCCCCGGAATGCTAGCTAACTAAAGCAGCTAATTAAATAAGGCCGTACTCTGATGACTGAAGCGAGCTCATGAAAAAATAAAAAGTTTTCAATATAACAAGAGATTAGGATCCAGTCTTCTCTTACTAGATCTGAATTATGTCCATCATGGAGTCCCGTTGACACGGTTTAATAGTGTGCAATGGAAATGACTCCGCTACAAAACTATTGTATGGCCCAGTACCATGCTTGATGTTTATTTAATTTATGCCTTCGGGATCACAGCCGTAATTGTACGTTTGAATTCTTCATTTCGAAATGAATTAAATGTTTTTACCATAATAGGATGAAGGCAAACTAGAGCGACTACTGCAAGCGACAACTCATTTCCTGTTGAATGTGGTTGATGATGACACAGAGGTAGGGCTTGTTACCTTTAACAGAATGCAAGAATCGTGAGGTCAATGACAAGGATGAGCTCTCAGCAAGTACGTGAAGATTTTGTAGCAGGTCTACCCACTAGAGCTGAAGGTGATACATCTATAGGTGCCGGAATATTGAAGGGACTCGAGGTAAGCATTGAATTGAATAGATTTTTAATAAATGAAGTATTATAAAGGCCTCTCATATATCCAAGATACATTGTACAATAAAGCACTTTCACGGATCGAGACAAGACTTCACTACGGATTGCTACGACATTCGTACTGAGAGATATGGATAGGTACGGATTGCTACGACATTCGTACTGAGAGATATGGATAGGTACGGATTGCTACGACATTCGTACTGAGAGATATGGATAGGTACGGATTGCTACGACATTCGTACTGAGAGATATGGATAGGTACGGATTGCTACGACATTCGTACTGAGAGATATGGATAGGTACGGATTGCTACGACATTCGTACTGAGAGATATGGATAGGTACGGATTGCTACGACATTCGTACTGAGAGATATGGATAGGTACGGATTGCTACGGATTAGAGAGGTTTAGTTACAAGTGCTTTCAACGTGTACGTATGACTTACAAGTACACGCCACCATTTGACGTCACAATCCGAAGACGTCGCGATCGTTTAGTTATGACGTACGAACCGGAGAAGGTCTAATTATAGCTACGTAAAAAGGTGTACGTGTAACTATCTTCTTTTCAATCAGTTTAATCTGCGAGAAATTTACATCGAGATTCGTACAACCTGGACGTAATGATAGTTAGAATCCTAAACGTACTTTATAGCACCGAAAACTGGAAGTTCAATCAATGATAAGTGTGGAAATTCTCAAAGAAATAACCCGTTCTGTCATTACGTGTATAGTGTCATTTACACGTCCATAACGTGTAGCTATACGTCACGTCATGACGTCATTTGATCAAAGACCACAGGAAGCGATGACGTTATACATAAAACTTGTAACTTAACCTGTCTAATACAACGACTCGTGTACAGATAGTCACGACTTGTGTACGGATATCCACGACTCGATGATAGGTTTGGCTAGTTACGACTCCAGTGCGGATTTGTAGGACTGGCATGACTTTCCTATGTATTTTTACAACATTATTATTTACTTAAACACCAAATTCTTTCAAAATGAGAAGATCTTACTTGTTTTGTAACACTTTAAGGGTTTCACACACGACTTTCTATTATTATCTGATAACGAATAGTAGAAGTAGTAACTCATTTTTTGACCGAAGAAATCAAGATTTGAAGTAAATACAAAGACCCAATCCGTAGCTATCCTTAGCCTTTTCTTGTCGAATTCGTGGCTATCCAGGGCAGCCCTAAGGTGAGTCGTGGCTGTCCGTAGGGAAGTCGTAGCAATCCGTAGAGCTATTTTTATCATAAAAATGACCCGGATTGTTACGGATGCGCTACGGGTTGCTACGACACTCATAGGGATTGCTACGACTTCACTACGGATTGCTATTTTGTTTTCGTATATTTTTATGTTCCTTTTATAACCAATGTTGAAATATTGATAACAAATATATATCATCATGTCAGGAAATGAAAATCAAAGGATAAAACAGATAAAGATAAAAGAAACTATAACATTTGAAAATCCTAGTTTTATATTTAATTTTAGTGTCTAAAAGCTTCTGGAGGTGTGACAGTTGGAAGTTTTCTGTTTATTGTTTCTGACGGCGAGGAAAGAGCAGCCCCTTTTATAAATTCAAGTACTAAGGAAGTTACAAAAGCCGAAGTTATTGTGATGTCCTTGGCCTTTACGACTTCTTCTGACGTACAATTGGTCAATTTATCAGGGATAACTGGTGGCCGAAGTTTCCTTGAATCAAACAAGGACAATTCAACTGTTTTGGTGAATGCACTCTATCAAACTACGGGATACACGAATGATGACAACAATAGCATTATACTGGTATGTAGAGCACAACAATATTGTCTCAATAACTAATTGCGACTAAACATTCTCAATTTGCTTTGACGCTATTATTATACCCCCTGCAACAAAGTTGTAAGGATATCATACAATCAACATGCAGTCCGTCCGTCTGTCTGTAGAAAAAATTTCCTCGCAACTCCTCTCGATCCACTGAATGGATTACACGATGATAAATCATGATATGCAGATGTATATGAAGAAACAAAATTGCTGTCGAAAAAGTTATGGCCCTTGGACTTATATTAATTTAGGCATTTTGAATATCAAAATTTGTAATATTGCAACTCCCCCAAACAATTGAATGGATGTCGCTCATTCGGGTTTTTAGAGAAATAGTACAGAAATGAGCATTTCGAACGAAGTCCGAGAAGACGTCAAAAACGCATGAAGGACCTGATAAGATAAGGCGTAAAATCTGCCCTGAAAAAGTTGAATTTCAAAATGGGAATTTAAAGGAAATTCTTCCACAAAATTGAGGCCAAGTTTTGGTTTTATTATAAACAGCAGTTGGATCAGATTTATGGTGCATCGTTTTCCTAAATTTTGGGACAAAGTATGTCTTTTTTCTATAGAAATCAATGGAAAATTGAAAGTGTTTTAAAACATTGTCCCCCAAGGTACAGAACGCCACTTCTGCAGTAGTGTATATAACGAGTATACATTTTTTGACAAAGTGGGGTTATATATGACAAATATAGATAATGACCATATCCCTGTATACAGCACAAAATCGATAATTCAGAAAATCAGAAACCGAAGGCATACAAAATCAGGATAAAACATGAACCAAAGAAAACAATCAAAAACCCCCACCTTACGAAAAGAAGCGAACTCCCGATATGGGAGTGAGACCAGGTTCCCAGGAAGAGTAAGCATCTCCTGCTTGCATTCAACACCCGTCGCTTCAACTCGGTAGAACTGTCACATCCGGTAACTTCCATTTTGGAAGACGTAGAGTACAATCTTTGGTTGGATGGTTCAAATAGTCTATGACAGAATATCATCCACCATTCTGGAGAGTGGGACATCATAGTGTATGACGAGTTCACAATATCGACCGTGGAACTTCCTCAGTGACGATGTTAGTCGGTCACAAACATATCCCTGACTGAGAAGCTTATCTGAAAGACGCCTAGCTCTCAGAACAAAATCCGTATATTTCGTACTTGCTCTGGCATAGCGTATCAACTGAGATATGAACACGCCATAAGCAGGCGATGAAGGGATGTTGCTACTCAGAAAAGGAAAGTTTGTAATGCTGAAATTGAAGTCGTCACGTTTGTCATAGAGTGAGGTGTTCATGTGACCATCAGTGTCGCAGGACAACATTATGTCCAAATAGGATGCTGAATTATTTGTCCCTGTAGTTTCTTTCACTTCAAGCTCTGAAGGATAGATACTAGATAGCTAGGGGGACGATGCCCCAGAAACGAAAACTAAAAAAGGGAGGGTGAGGGCTTTTAACGAATCTGTATTTTATGCCATAATATAAAAAAGTTTCATTTTTCCCTTTTAAAGTCATTAATTTATTCATTCTAAACGTGCTCACATGAAATGCACCAAGTTTTGGAATGAAATAAACAAGAACGTGCTATTTATTTTTACAGAGTGTGTATTTCGCGGTAAAATGCCTACTTT
Source organism: Pinctada imbricata (assembly GCA_033119305.1). NCBI lineage: Eukaryota > Metazoa > Mollusca > Bivalvia > Pterioida > Pteriidae > Pinctada > Pinctada imbricata. Next base: position 111,702,459 of record VSWD01000005.1, read on the forward strand.
GTAGCCAATGAATAGAAAATACAATCGTATTTCAGATTCAAGATTTTAAATTTTATGGATAGAGTTAAGACCAGTCTTTTCAATTTGATTTCTAGTATCTTATCTGGACTATAATTATGTTTTAAAGCTTATAATATCCACATTAGCCTGATAGTTCTTGATTTTCAACGTTTTTTGATTTATATTAGTTTCTTTTCAACATGGCTACCACCGATTCTTTGGACTGTAATTTAAGGATCTAGAAATGAGCTTACCAAAATAAAGGTTGTATGAGGAATCTCCAAATACATAACATTTAAGCAATGATTAAGTTTGTCTTGCATATAGATCATTGAGTAGAAAAAATAATCAAAGTTGTATCAAAGTTAATGTCGGCTGACGGACCCCGCAATATGACATTAGCTCCTTTGAAGTTTAGCTAAAAATTTAGTCCCTTTAGATGAGCTAAAAATGAACAAACAGGCGTAGTTAGCCAGAACATTGAAACATGGCAATGCTGTATACACATGAAAATGTTAAACGTCTTCAAATTCAATGGCATCATTTAAGAACAGATAAATTTGCAGCATAGACCAGACAAGCACGTTTCAGGTACATAACCCTCGTCAGTGGTCCTCAAATTATATCGTCGAAGCGAAAAAAAAATGAAATTGATTAGATGTTGCTGAAACCATGAATAAATGTAGAAAGAAATGGTTTCATTCTTTACAAATTAAGAAATGCCGTCGTAGTATGGCCAGGGAATCGAACATGCGAAAAAGAACTTTTGACTTATATTCAGACCATGTGGAACTGATTTACATCTTCTATATAAATATAGGTACATATCTATGAAAACTGAAGTGCTCCAAATTCCTTCATGAGCTACTGTAACAACAAAACTAGTTCCACCCCCTTTTCTACTTCTTCCTATAAAACATGAATAATATAAATTACTCACCTTAATCAATGTATTACAGATTGAAAGCCAGCGAACCGTTCCTGTGAACGGACAAATCAGAGGACGTTTTTATATTGACGACACAATCGGTAGAGATACTCTGTTGGCTGTCATCGGTTCAAACTTGCCCGCTCTAACCATCAATGTATCCAGTCCTAATGGATCAACCTACCAGCTCAGCTCCTGCAAACTCAGGGTTTGTTCTCTCAGATTCCCAGGGATCTTAGAGGTATATACTTCTGTTTGTAATTTAAAAGTTATCAATCATACTTCATAAAACATGTTCAATAGACTTGCGTCCTTAGATTTCAGTAAAAACGAATTATTCCTGGAATAAACGTATCAAAGTATGTATTCTCCAGTACCGTTCCATTATACTCTTTGTATGTTTTTATATACGTCAAAATGAGTACAGGTGTCACGTACGGATTACAGAAAATTTGAAGCTACTTATAATTTGTAGTATTCAATGATTAGATATGACTCATTAGTTTTGGTGGATGGAAGGCACGAAACATTTCTGCGCAATGCAAAGTAATACAATTTTTCGTCCTTTTTACACAGTAGCTAACATTGACGAAGATGAGTGAGCTTACGCCTATACCCCGCGCGTAAGCGTCTGCGTCCGGTAAAGAAGTCTGGGTAGCTCAGTATTTGGCAAAGCACTATGCTATAGTATACAAAATGTAGCAACCAAACTTGCACAAGTGATTCATCTTGGGATGCTGAGGTTAACCCATGCATCGGATGCTAAATCTGAAGTACATTTTCCACTTGAGTGACTAAAGGAGCTGATAAGATAAGGCGTAAAATCTGCCCTGAAAAAGTGGAATTTTCAAAATGGGAACTTCAAGAAAATTCTTTTCACAAAGTTGATGCCAGTTCTTGCTTTCATCATATGTTAAACGTCTTCAAATCAATAGCATCATCTAAGAGCAGTTAAATTTAAAGCATGGACCAGACATGCACGTTTCGGGTTCTTAACCCTCGTCAGTGATCCTGAATCTAAACAATGTTACATGGCCAAAAAGTGTTATAGTTATGTCCCAAATTGTACCGAAAGATGTAGCAGGATGGTTAGGGTATAATGCTATTGGACCCACGTTTTAGAATTTCAATAAATTTTGATAACAGAAAATTTCGAATGCGTTGAAGAAACGATCAACCGAAGTTGATCAGCAATTGGATAAGACTGATCGTGCATCATTTTCCTTAATTTTGGGGCAAAATATGCCTTTTTTCTATATAAATCAATGGAAAATGGAAACGTTTAAAACATTGTTCCCTAATGGCTACAGAACGCCACTTTTACAGAAGGTATATATCACTAATACAAATCTTTTGACAAAGTGGGGCTCTGCAGCAAGGGGGACGATGCCCCAGAGACGAAAACTGAAAAAGGAGATTAGGGGCTTTTTACGAATCGGTGTTTTGGCCATGATATAATCAAAGTTACTGTATCATTTTCCCCTTTAAAGTCATTCATTTATTTATTCTAAACATGTTCACATGAAATGCATACGATTTGGGAATTAAATCAACAAGAGCGTGCTGTTTATTTCTACACAGAGTGTATTTCGCGGTAAAATGCCTACTTTATAGCATATTATACAAAATACAACTTTATTTCACATTCAAGATTAAAAAAAAATTATTGACACATTTGAGACCAGTATTTTATATTTGATTTCTACTATCTTGTTTAGACTAAAACTTTGTTTTAAAGTTTATATATATCCATAGAAGCCATATGTTCTTAATTTTCAACGTTTTTTGCTCGATTTTAGCTGATTTTCAACATGCCTACCCCCAAGTCTTTGGACTGTAATTCAATTATCTTGAAATAAGCTTACCAAATTAAAATATGTATGAGGAATCTCAAAATGCATTACATTTTAGTAATAATCAAGATTGTCTTGCATATATATCATTGTGTAGAAAAAATACTTGATGATATTCAATGCTAAAAACAGCCCTTATCTTATCAGCTCCTTAAGAAGTTTAGGGTAGTTTAGTGTGATTTGGTTAAGAAGTTTGGGGTAGTTCAGTATCTGACAAATTATTGATGCTACAGTAACCAAATTTGCACAAGTGATTCATCTTGGGATGCTGAGATGGACCCATGCATCGGACGCAGCATCTGACCTATTTTTTCCACTTGAGTGATTTTGCTTTCGAAAGCCGATATTAAGCAAAGTATCAGTGCTACATGTACCAAACTTGCATATTGGATAAGTCTTTCATGAATTGACCTTGTCCTACTTTTTCCGCTTGAATGATTTTGCCTTTAAAAGCCAATATTGAGCAAAGGATAAGTGCTACATTACCAAATTTGCATATTGGATGTATGATCAAATTTTCATACAATGAACTTGACTTTTTCCGCTTGAATTATTTTGCCTTTGAAAGCCAATATACATGTACTTGTAACAAACATTACATAAGTACCCCAATCAGTTATTCAGTCTCATAGTCGAGAAGCCAAGGCAAAACCATTAGATTTTCCACAGGAACGACTGCGAACCTCGGAATTAACAACATTCCTAATATGTTTCAATTGATTTTTTTTTGCCATGAGGTGAGTTTTTTTAATCTGTGAAACCTCCATCAAACAAAAGAAAAATTAAATCATCTATTGTGAAACGATATTGTATACAGATTGGCGAATACATGTTCATGATACTCACTCGATTTGGCGGATCCTATGTTTACACCATACAATCCCGCCAAAGATCACAGAGTTCAAAGGTCATAACTGCTAAAGCCTGGATGTCTGGACCAAGTCTAAATCTGAGTACTACGTCATCACTAAAGGTGTTTACTTCAGTTATGTGTGGATTTGATCCAGTGCTGAATGCCACAGTCAGAGCTTTCATTGATTCCAGTAAAAGTCCAGTTGTTCTAGTAGATACAGGCTCAGGTTTGTAAATTTTATTTAAACAAGATATTACTTGCTTCATCTATATTCAATGTTTTCATCTCTATTCATTAATTAGTATATATTTTTGAAACTTACCCTTCTTTCATATCTATGAAAAGAAAATAACATTTTTACATTAATATCAATAACAAAGTGATAACCAAGAGCACTGCCATGTTCACCGCTTTGGTACTTTTGCAATTGGAATTATAGTTATTCATTTGAAATAGTTCACAATGTGATTAAATCATACTTTATATTACTCATGTTATTATCTAGTTTCAATTAATGATTGTCAAATAAAACAACTTCAGGAGCTGACTTACAAGCCGGTGACGGTATTTACTCGGCCTATATACTACCAAGTCATGTGACAGGAAGTGGCCGTTTCAATGGCCGGGTCTTAGTTGAAAACGAAAATAGGACAGCCAAATTAATCGTTCCTGTCAGACGGAGAAAACGTGACATAGGCTTTCTAGGTTTGTCGATTACCCATCTTCAATTTAGTGATTATATATACATATATTAAATTAATAATGTTGTCTCATTATACGAGTTTTGAATCATTATTTCTGTTTACTAGATGTACCAAAGTTGACAACAGTGAACACAGAGCGGTTTTCCCGTGTAACAGAGACTTCAGAATTCGAAGTCCTTAACTTTGGCAGCAGCAGTGTGAAGGATATCATACCACCTGCTAGAATAACTACATTAGAACTAGTAGACGCTGATCATTATAATCGTAAATTCATCCTTCAGTTCATGGCTGTGGGCGACGACCTTGACTCAGGCATCGGTAGGTCAATTCTTGTAACTTTCCAAATTACATGTATGTTTTATTTGCAAAAAAAAAAAACCAAACAAACAAACACGAGGCCAAAAAATACATGCATTCGAAACAGGAGATAAACGACCAATCTCTATGCTTATAACATTAGTTGGACCATACTGAACTACAATTACTAATTATTTCAAAGAGTTTCAATTAATTATAATATCTCCATACTTAACATACTTCAACTTACCTAATCATAGAAGAAAGCACACCGAGCTTGTGTTAATCTGTAAGGGATTGAATGTAGACAAACTTTACACGACGTTTGGTCGTCAGTTTATCATAACTTAACGTCATTGACTGTTGTGTGTCTCTTTTCCTACTATCATGACGTTTCTTCCCTTTCTGTTTCGTTTTTCCAAATTTCGTTTATTCTTGTGTTCTTTCCATTATTACTATTGTTTCTTGGTCGTCCTAACCTATTTTGCTGTTGCACAGAGGCTCATAGTTAATTGCCACGATAAATTGGTTATTTTACTTAATACTTCTTGTTTACTTGCAGCATCCTCTTATGATGTGAGAATGTCAGCGTCGGTACAGGAACTAATGGTAACACCATGGAATGCACCAACAGTGATGAATGAGGATATACCAACTCCAGAGGAAGCCGGAACTTTACAAACTATGAGATTATCCGTTCAGAACTCTTCTCTTACCTACTTTGTCGGAATACGAGCTGTTGACTCGAACAATAATACAGGCGAAATGTCTAATATTGTATCACTTTCAGTTATACACTTACAGTCCCTGAAAATAACAAGTACAACTATGAAAGTGACAACCAATACATTTTCTGCTGCTTCGTCATGTTCAGGGAAACGTTTAACTCCTATGCTTATCATATTTGTACTTTTGTATGAAAGACTCGGCTTTGATCAATATAGCATTTTGTATAGATAGACAAGCATGGATTCAGAGGGGTCGGGGGTTAACTGTAGAGTGAGGAATTTGACAGATTTGCCCGTTTTACGTATTTTTTGTTCAAAACGATGTTCATGACACCCTTAAGTCTTGGATTCCATGGATAAATTTTCTAGATCCGCTTATGAAAGATTAAATCGAAAACAGAAACTAATATGCATATCTTACATCAAATTAGCGCATCAAGAAAATTTGTAAGTAAAGCTCAATGCAAAGTCTTCAAAAGTGCTTCAATAAGAAATGTACGGAAAAATATTCGATGGGTTTATGTTTTCTTCGTACGAAAGTTTCTACTGATTTATGAAAAATAACAGGGGTTTTAACACTACGTACGTAACTAGACAAAATGTGCTTATATCTATTTCATCATGTCATGTTTTATATTTTTAAATCTTACTGTAACTACTAGTATTTAAATGGAATCACACATTTTGACACCTTAGTCTTTTTTTTTTATTAATATGAACTATGGCAAAGCCATGAAGGGGACGTAGCACTGATAGAAAAGTTAAACGAAAGGCGGGGATCTCAAACAACACAACAGTAGGTTGCAGCACCCATAGCAAAACCCCAAAACACCCAATGCAAAAAAAAAACACACACACACAGAACAGACACCCACAGAAAGAGACGCAAAAGGGACACCAACTAACACCATGGAAATATTAAACATAGAAGACCACACATAAACCAACGAGACCAATGGGCAACTGGTGCAGACTTAGGACGCCGGCCATCTGCCGTGTCGCGTACGTAGCATACGATGTGGTTATCCTGGATTACGTGTGCACAACCCTCCCTCTATTACGATTTCCCAGAGGTCTCGAAGAACGCACAATTATGGTGTAAAACAACCTCTTCACTGTTAGATGACCACACACAAACAAGACCATAATGCGCAGGAGTCCAAGCAACACAGATGAATATAAAAATGGATAAGTGGACATGCCGCGTCGTGCGTAATACAGTCCGTGCTCTGCCGGCTATAGCGAGCTCATATATGTTATCAACCGAGGAGTCCGACTGACATTTAGAAAGGACATGAGGTCAGGGCCCTGTCTTCTCTAAAGAGGTTAAAGTTCTGTTATCCTCCTAGTTGTGACAATCACAGTGATTTTTACCTCAGCAGCATAATGACATTTAGCTCGTAGTGCTACATGTAGCCTCTTGCATATTTTTCTCACCATTGAAACTACATGTATTTATCAGTAAAATTCACACACAATGGCAGATTCAAGGGGTGTGCAGGGGGCGTCCCCCTCCAAGGCACTGACCCCAAAATTTCCAAAAACAGGTATATTTTGGCCCATTTTCAGTAAAAATCGGCGAAATTCGCCCCTTGACCTCCGGCAAAGGGGGCGCTGAATCCACGACTGACGCAGGTGATTTAGCCAGAGCGAAATATTATAATTTCTACCACATGGACAAAACAGCATGATGACATGAAGCTCTTACTAGCCTCCTGAAAAGCGATATTGTCTCTTTTTTAATTTACTTATTCTATTGATCGTTATATTATTCATGTCATAACCTCATGTATTGAGAAAGTGAATGAATGAATGAATGAATGAATGAATGAATGAATGAATGAAAAGCTTGAGGCCGACGGCTACACATGTACATTAAGCTCTGACCTTGAAAACCAAAACGTGCTGTCCTATCAATTCATGGACAACACAAAGTTTCATGAAAATCTTATGCTACGGTACATATATATGTATCTGTTGCTTTTCTGTGAGTGTCTGTCTGCAATATATCTGTTGGTATTCCAAGCTCAGTATGGTCTTTGCATTAAATTATTGTGGGGAAACATTATTACATGTAGCAGAGGGAAGGTGGGGGTGTTCTAGGTAAATAAAATGACTGGCTTGAGATTTCTCATCAAATCATAGAAAGACCCCCCTCCCCCCCCCCCCCCCAAAAAAAAAAAAACAAAAACAAAAACAGACTAAAGGGCTGACGAAATACTTTGCCGAATCGTGCTTATGAATTAATTACCCCCCCCCCCCCCTTAAAAGGGAAAATGAAATAATAGTTATTAGTAGATCCAGCATGAAATAAATTACGATTTGACATGTCGATCATTCCGAAAAAATGTTTTTAAACAATATTTGAAGATAAAGAGATGTAGCTATATAGATAAATAGATAATACTAGTAGACAAATAAATAAAAATGATAGATAAAAAACTAACTAACCCCCTCCCCCTTTCAAGAAAAATGATAATGACAATACATCCAGCTTGAAATAAATGACGACTTACGTGTCATTTCTAGAAAAAAAAAATGTTTGCAATCAATATTTTGAGATAATTTAAGAGATGTACAACAATATAGTAGAAACCACAGGTTGCCAATGTTTATATATCTATAAAAAAAATCAACCCTTCGTTGTTATTTATAATACGTACAGGGAAAAAAAAAGATCCATCAAGGAATTTAAATTGTCAATTTGATCATCGATGTACTATATCTTTGGCGATTCCCCATTGCTCCTTGTAGTTGCATGACATAATTATGAGTGCACGTGTACACTACATGTGAGTGACCTAAATGTCAATGTGACGTAGTCAATGACGCGCGCCATGCCAGACGAACTGGCTGTGCATGCACCGACACTGAGTAAAGTTTGTACAGCACTTGTGGGTACCCATGGGTTCCATTAGTTTTTAGGATGTATACTGTGCAAATTCGGGTATTAGTGGACCAGACTTATTCAAAATTTAGGTTGAATGTTTGATCTACTTTTGTCATTCATCTTCGCCAGTGGCAGTGAAATGTTATGTCGAGGTAGGTTGTGATTATCACACGTTTGTAACAGTAGTTTCGACTGAAATCGATCTGTTACATGTTGCTTGCGGTTCGGCAGTATGATCTTACGATGAAATATTTCATTTCGTGTTTAAATCTCTGTTAAAAAGCGTCTTCCCTCTTTATTTTTTTACTTGTTAATGTATGCGGTACACAAAACTTCACGCGCATTTTAATACGTTTCAAAAAACGACGTCATAATGAACATCACAAGCTGCCTATGTTTATCTATTTAAAAAATAAATAAAAAATTAAAAATGACCGTTTGTTGTTCTTCTTTCCCTGTATGTACGATGAAAAACAGCAAAAGGTTGTTTTTTATTTTTTGATAGACAAATATCGGCAGCCTGTGATGTGCATGTCCATTCGCAACCTTTCTGTCTTCTCTAACGTTCGCCGTTTCCGCATGAACCGTGCACACAAATTTTGAATCGAAGGTAATGGTAAAAAAAAACCGGGAAAATGCATGCTTTTTTGCTTATTCATGTACACACGTCTATCTTGATGGCGACTTCGTCGGCGCTTCGCGCCGACTACGTCCCCTATTAAAAACGTTTCTGAAGATAACGTCTTTTAAAAAGTTAACGTATGATTTGTATATACTCGTTGTAATGTTCTGTGTAGTAGTGTATTATGACTGATATGTACTCGTACATTAGTTCCACGTAAGAATCAGGCAGGGGTGATACATCAAAATTTTTTGCAAAACTTTTTATTTCTGTTTTAAGACATATATGTGGTACAAATCAAACATATGATATTCACTTCTCAAGGTAGGATGGTGAAGCGAGATCTCCACCTGAAAATTTTTAAAGGAGAATGGCGGGAAAATTTTCTCTTTATAATTCAACTTGCTAACCATGCTAACCCTATAACTCTCTTCACCATCCAAGTATGAGGAAAATTCCTTCAGAACATTCATATGGAGGCTGATCTAAACACATTTCAAGAGAAAAAAGTTCTGCAAAAATTTTCAGGTTTTTCAACTGCCTGATCCTTTCGTGGACCTGTACTTACAAATGTTGACGACATCCATGCATCTCTATCTTTTAGTTTTGTACACAGTCTGGTTATTCATGTGCTTCCTGAAGAACCTCCATCAACATGATCAACGTCATAAAACACTCGTCCATGTTCACATTTTTCAGTACCATCGATTTCAATAAACATTAGTGTGAGATTTTTGTATTTAATAACACATAAATTACTATTGACATTAAAACACTTTCTAAATTGTACATACATTTTTACAGATCTATATATTCCTTCAGAAGTGCGCAATGCCAATCACAACAATTTTATGTGTATCCATTAACAATGATTGTACAGTAAAATCAAAATCTATCGTGACTTGAAATTATTCTTGATATTATTAATGTGTAAAATCATTGATGTATGAATTTCTTTCGATACGCTCTTTGACATTTCACTTTGCGAGTGATTAAAGTACTAATAAAACGCACTACATCTCTGTGTTGGGTAAAGCTTTTAATTATAACAGTTCATTGCTATACACCAATAATTAACGAAAAAAATAATTTTCACTTTTGGATTTATCCATATCTTTCTAAAATGTTCTCGCAAATAGAGGTTATCTCCATCAAGACTGGGATGCAGCATCAACAGCAAAACACACACTCAGGAACACAGAGTAGAAAAGTACAAGAGACATAAGCCCCCGTTCCACTGCAATCCCGCTGTACCTACGTTCATTCCCGACCTCGAAAATTGCCAGGTCGGGAGAGAACGGCTCTTAGTCGTATCTTGATCTGGTACAGCGTATGTTGGTCCAAAATCGATCGGTATTAGAGCGGGCACGCTTTAGAGGTCGGGAAAAGTTTCCCGTATTCTTTCAACCGGTTGAAAAAATACGGGAAACTTTCCCGCTCTCTTTTTGGTCGTGAAATAGTCGGCGCTTGGTCGGGAAAGTCGGGGGTACAGCCTAGGTTAATCGTGTCCTGGTCGGGAAAGAGCGTGGCTTGAGCGTGGTCTGATCGGCATAAAACTTAACCCCGCTCTCTTCACGCACAAGATACGTTTTAATTACGCTCTGTTCCCGATCTTTATCCGTCTATTCTACGCTCTTACCACGATCTATCCACTACAGTATCAATGTTTGCTGATCGTACTAAGACCTTTTCATGACCATCTTGCGACCTATTCACGCTCTATATGACCAAGTTACGACAAAACGACGCTTCAAATAGGATCTGTGTATATTTCATTCATTTTCTCGCACTGATATTGATTTGTTCGAAATACTTATTATCTAAATGTTGCGGTGACGATTCTTGGCTATCCAATGCCATTTTTAAGTAAGGAATTTTTTTTTTAAATTTTGATCGCGACACTTTTGGGTAAGGCTTGGTCAAAACGAGAAATATAGGCTTCTTCTTGGTCGATAGGATCATTGGATGACAAATGAGATCAGTTTAAGTTAGCATTTATGTTTTGAGCGGGAATGCGTCGGAGACAGTCGGTAATGAATCGGGATTGCATCGGGAATAGATCGGGTTTTGGTCAGGAATAGATCGGAGTTTGATCGGATAGAACGGGACTTGGTCGGCAAAATGATCGTGAGTAGAGCGGGTAAAGTGTGAGTAAGTCCGCGATGAAACGTGAATCGGTCATATATTGATCGGGAATCGGTCGGGAATAGAGCGTAATCACAAGAAAAAAATGAAAAGGTCGGGAAAGTTTTACCCGCTCTTGTCAAAATTGCGGTCGGGAATGGTCGTAGGTACAGCGGGATTGCAGTGGAACGGTGGCTATAGAAGAGACGGGGAACAGCAAGCAAACAGACATCATTAATCTTTATCCTAAAGGGGTCTCAAAAGGTGTCACAAAGGATCATTTTACATTTAGTGTAATCATTCTGAGAGAAATAGAAAGAAAGTGCATGTTCACGCGGAACAGAAAATAAAAGGGGTTTGTTAAATGTACAAAGGGATGTCCAGAAAGGGAATGTTATACACAAACGTTGAAGTATAAAACTAAATTTTCCCAGAGAAGGATTGATCCTTCGAAACTTGAACCACGAGGAGATTGACCGTTTTGCACGTATCCTCTCGGCTTTGATCTACTGCGCCAGCATGCATGAATATAACGCCAGGGAGAGTATTCAAAATTTCCAATAAACAAAATGTAAACAGCTATTTTAAATTTTTGGGTATATTTGCTTAACTTTTCTATCCTTATTTGACATTAGAATTCAGGTTTAAATGTTGACACTATTGTAAACACCTTCTAGTAAATATACTTTGCAAAAATTCCAACATTAAGATTAACCATAATAGTATGTTGAAGTTTAAACTTTAACCTCAAGAATAATATAATTATGTGCAAATTGTTTCTTCTACCCGAGTACATAGTACATATATAAGCCTCTGTACTAACTCGGCGTAACCTTGGTCAGAAAATTTTTGATCCCTTTCTTTTATGTATGAAAAAAGCCACATGCTAAGCGGTGAATGTGTGTATGACAATAAAATAAAGCAAGGTAATTCATATACCCCTTTGTCGTACATAAATATGAGGTAAAAACTAACTTAATACCCGATTAAAGGAGATGATAGCTAGAAGATGTACCCTGTGTAAATGCCAACCGGGCGAAACTAATTGAGCGAGGTTTGACTACATATGGATAGCTTTGGTTGGATGAAGAATTTCTACCCGAGTATTGGTATATGAAGTAGACGGGTGTCTGTCATGGAACCAAAGATGTTTCTTGCATGTGTCGTGTTCGTTTTACTATCATGGACCGATTTCACACAATCTGTACTTCCAAAGAATAAAATAAAAGTGGAGAACAACGGATATAATGGAGTAACAGTGGCAATATCACAGAAAATACAAGAAGACGTGCAGTATATCAATAAACTAAAGGTTTGTTGGTTTTATTTTATTCATAGATATTTTGATATTTAAAGATTTCAGAACCAACTATTTCATGATCAAATGAAACTGATATTATACAAACTCTCGAATAAAGTCATTTTTAAAACAAATATTCTTGTGTACGTCCATATGTATATTTATTTTGATATGCATTTCATTATTTTTGTTACGTTATTTGCACTAGCATAGAGCTATGCCTCTCGTGTCATATTTATCATATAAAATAAATGAAAGTACACTAACAAAGACAATGGTTAACGGGTTTTTTTTTAATTTTTTTAATTTTTAATTTTTTTTTCTTTTTTTTTTTTTTTTTTTTTGTTTAAATTTGTTTTTTTTTTTTTTTTTTTTTTTTTTTTTTTTGCAGACATCGAATACTGAATTTTCTTCCATTATGCATGACTAATATAAGTTTCTTCCATTTCCATGTGTGACATGGCAAATTCAATCAGTTTGCTTAAAGATTATTTGATAAGATAGAAATGAGAACAGATATTGAATAAACTTAAATCTTTCAACTCACAATATTGATTTTCAGATTTAAAAGACTTCAATACTTTAACCAATTACATAAATACCGCAATTACAAAAAAGAAATATAGTATTTCTATTTTACATGTAAGGACGCCTTTAACATTTTCAATATTGTATTGACAGTGAAAACACACATTTATAAGTATATATTTAATCAAAAGAAATTTCCGCGTTAAGTTCTTCTTAAATTTCTTTTGCTTTTTGCTTCTTTAATTTTCATGTTAATGTGAATGTATACATGTCTTAGTGACACTTTCTTAAAATCGACATCTGACTAGCATTTTCTCTCCTATAAAACTACTGAGTCATTTACGTATAACGCTTTGTATTTAATTTTGTTGTTTCGTGATATAGAATCTCCTGGTCAGAAATACACGCAAACGCTGAAAGTGAGATTATTCAAGATATGCATTCTGTGCTACTTATGTTCAATACTGTTAAAAGATCTACTTCCGACATTGGATCGTATACGTATTTTCCTCACGATGTTCACCATTTGGCCTGATACCCAATCCCCGCCGGTTTTATTGTTATCATCAATTTCTTGAGCGTGTTTATGTATAGAATATAGAAGTCTTTTCTGTGTTTTGTTACGGGTATGTAACACACACCAAGTACATTTATCGTATATATAATCCATGTAATGCCGTAATGTGTTGTTCTTCATGTGTTTTAGTGTGTTTGTTTCTTGGTCCTTTTAATGTCAGTTTCAAGAGGACCAAGAAACAAACACACGAAAACACTAACATCAAGAGGACCAAGAAACAAACACACGAAAACACTAACATCAAGAGGACCAAGAAACAAACACACAAAAACACTGTCATCAAGAGGATCAAGAAACAAACACACAAAAACAAGACTCCATTTCTTACAGGAATTATTCACTGCTGCCTCAGATCAACTCTACAAATCAACAAAATATCATCTCTACTTCAAACAAGTAACAATAGTGGTACCAAAGACATGGTCAAGAAAAGCCGAGTACGGTAGAATTAGCGGACCTCAGTACGACTTGGCACATGTTGTCCTTGACGAACAGAATGACCTTGTTGGCAACCGTCCGTATGTCGTGGGGGTCACAGAATGTGGTGCTGAAGGTCAACATATACACATTACACCTTACTCCCTTGTAAGGTTACCAATGCAATCCTATCTTGGTAAGAAGTTTTTCCTATTATCAAAATGTTCATTGTCATTATTATAGGCTTATAGAACTCTTGTTATATTGTGATTATTCTTTATAAAAAGTATTTAGTTTCGACGTATAATTTATACGTATACTGCCTTTGAACCTCAGGGACCCGTATTTGCGTATGACTCTTGGGAGTGATAAATCCAACTCAAAGTTTCAAGCAATACTGGAATATACCTTTATACATTTTGTTTTTTTCCCTGATTTTATTTTCGACCTTTTCTTGAATAACGCATTGGACACCCCCCCCCCTCTCTCTCTCTCTCGATTTCTTTTCAATTCGTGCATAATATTGACCGTTTAACATTAAACAAATGACTTTTTAATTTTTACTGTAATCCGCACGTTACAGATCTCATTACACTGAAATTTTGTGCGTCAGATAGTCAAGAACCCTTTAAATTCAAATTGCATAAAATCATGAAAGCATGATCAAGTTTTGTAAACGAATATATCTAAATACTGGGTAAATACATTAAACGTGATTGTAACAACAGAAACTGTAAATTTTGATTTCAAGACTTGAATAGGAGAAGCCTAAGACATCTCACAACAGTAGGAACGATTTGGCTTTAAATATCATAGATGTCAAACTATAGGTTCTTACATGTATGTATCACCGGATCATAGATGATAGAGTAGAATAGCAAACTATCAGTATCTTACATAACACACATGTATGCACATGTATAAAATATAATTGTTTTGCTTTTTTCAATGGGACGGGGGCCTTAATTATTAAGCTTTTTAGAAAAACTTGGCAGTGTCACCGATTCCTTTCCCTTTTCTAAGCCAAATCTATGGTGCATCAATGGGGACGGTTACGATGGGGACTTTTTGGCGAGTATCCGGAAGCGGAGTCTCCACGATTAGGCCAAGAGAAGTATTACTACGGTACGGACGGAACATTCAGGCCTAACACGTAAGTCACATTTTACCCGTACAAAATTACTCATTCTGTTTGCAACAGTGGCTCTCTGGATACATTTTTATTTTGATGCCAGTAGACAATGCAGAAATACGTAAGGCATCATAGAAACACCATCATTTTGACTGATAAGAAAAAATTATTTCAAATACAGTTCTACAGTTACGTAAAATAATCTATTAGTATAATTCTACGTGTTTCTCATGTAAATGATTTTCTCGACAAAAGAAGTCATCACATTATCACCAAAGTAAAAGAAAACAATTTATCATTTTTTTAATCAAAAGGTGTTCCGAACAGATCAGTGGGCGATTTTTGAAATATTGTTTCGATCCATCCAGTGAATGTTCGCTCCAAGACGGAGTGCCAGAACCCGGATGTCAATTCTGTCCTAATGACCCATCGGACGCCTCGTCTTCTATCATGGGATATTTCTATATAAACGGGGTCAGTTTAAACAACCGAAACTATGTATTAGAAAATCCTTTGGCATACACTTGACTAACTGATTTTTAAGATACTTCCTTTCAGGAAGTATCTTACTGTTATTGTAAAGTAACTGCTTCAAAGTATGCAAATTGAGATACTGACGCTTTGCACCTCAAAATATAGTGCTGTGTCTAGTTCAGGAATTTGCTGTCTACCACATACAAAATGCAAGAACAAGAATATTCTCCATCTTGAAAACAGTTTCAATTTCATATAGAATAAATGCACCACAAAATATCACCTATAATTCTTGTTTTCACAGCACAATGGTGGCGTAGTAATATACTACTTTGCTTATGACAATGTTAGGAACGAAAACTCAAAAACTGCATTTAAGTTATAAAGTTGTCTTTCTTATATCAACATTGAGGTTAGATAAACATAGTTTGTGTTGTTAATAGAGATATTATAAGCTTCACATATGCATCCTGTGTTAAAATTTGAAAAATAATCATCATTGCCTTACGATAAAATTATTCAACATTTTAATATCTGCTGACAATAAATTTTATTTAGATCTAGAAGTATCTCTCAGGACCTTCAGTCTTTTGACTTAACCAATGTCAGTGACCCTGTTTAATATGCCGGGCAGGAACCACTGTATGGGGAAAACAAACACTTTTATCGTCTTATAAATGATAACTATCCATTGCAGGTCCGTCCCCAAATTTCTCCATTGGCTAAATAAGCACCTATTCATTCGCACCTATACATTCGAAATATAAACCATTTGTTGTTCATGACCTTCTTACTTGGCAATACTATAAATTTATTTTTGTTTTGTCAACCTTTTGATTACTTTACTTTTCATATCTTTGTCCTCATGACTCAATGACAGAATATGACTTTTAAATAAATTGCAAATCAATTAGAACAATTATTAGAATATCAAAAAAATCTCATCATATTCAGAACCTACATGTAGATGTAATATTTAATATTTTGTATGCATAATCATGATAATACTTTATCTCCTACATTTCGTATATAAATAAAAAAAATCATCCATTCGTTCATTTTATGTATATAACTTGGTATTATTTTCAGATAACCGAGTTTTGTGACGAGGCGTCTGACAGCGTCAATCGTTCAGTGCACCACAACAAGAAAGCTGACACGTTACAGAACCGTCATTGTGGTGGTAAAAGTTCCTGGTACATCATGAGACAACATCCCGATTTCTCTGGTGTGTGTCATTTTGATTTATTCGTGAATGAATGAACGAATGAACGAACGAACGAATGAATGAATAAAATTCTCAGGGGTGTGTTTATGACAGAATGACAGAATGAATGAATAATTACACATTAAATAAAAGATAAGCGTATAGTGACCAAGATCTAATCGTTAATCAAAATAAAAATAGCATTCCTTTATCGAAATCATGTAATTGAAAGAAGCAATGAAAATAACATAACCAAGACTGCCAAAGAAAAAGGAGAAATTTAGAGATGGACCCTAGAATTTGTGGGTACATGTATGAAGAGGACAGTAGGTCGAGTATTTGAACCGTCGCTCTCACATAAACAGCGTATTTCACTTGTATATTTTAAGGGGAAATACATTTCCACGTGTAATTGATATTAGAAGAAAAGGAAATGATCCGATTCTGTATTCCTGGGTGAATGCTGTAAGCTGACTAAAGGTTCTACATGTGTTTTTGTCAGGTTTGACTCCTGGTAATCCCATCATGGTCACGGCACCAACATTCAACGTTGTACAACAAGATAGTCAGAAAGTTGTCATTGTTATGGACATATCAGGCAGCATGAATGTAAATATAAATAATAAAGGATTGAAAGAATTTGAAATAAATAAAGATTATTCAAAATATAAAAATACATTGTTATTGATACAAAGGACAAAAGAATACCGTTCACGTGTAATATTTTCCCCGATTCGTGAAATAATTAAGCCAGAATATGCAGAACTGAACCACAGGCCGTAAAAGCGCCTGGTATGTGTGCGTATGTGTACGACCTGTGTATTGTTTAATGCCAGTATCTTGCAGATACACAGTCATGTCAAATTTCTAATTTCAACCATTGCAAAAATTCGCTATAGAGGTTCCGATAAGATCATACTTTCTACGATTGTACCTATATATTTTATCTACTATGTCACCAAATTTCATTTAAAAATTTCCCGTACTTCCAGAGATATCGTAGGTACCATTTCTACAGTGACATAGTTTTTGTTGACTCGAATTTAGCGTGTCCGTTCAAGCCCTGGCTCGGTGTTCAGTCAGTGCATTCTATTTGCGAGATGCGACAGACGAATGCGCTATGAACGCATGATTGTTTGTGAATTCTTAATTGATTTCTATACCTAGAAGTGTAATGTATGCCCGTAACTCCTCATTAATCGATTAAATACTCGATCTGCTACGATTTGAATATCAGCGCCTTCCATTTTATTTACAAAGATCGGACTGAATTGGAATAAGCGATCTGATTGGACGAACTTTTACCGTAAATTTGTTCTGATCTCTACTGTAAAACAGTCTAACTGTAAAAGTTGGAAATTTGACATGACTGTGTATCTGCAAGATACTGGCCTTAAACAATACACAGGTCGTACACATACGCACACATACCAGGCGCTTTTACGGCCTGTGAACTGAACCATTGACATTTTTTGAAGACTAACAACAAATTACAAAAGCTGGTCCAGGCGTCTACATACTACCTCTTGAATATCGTGGATTCTGGGACGAAGATTTGTCTTGTGGTATTCAGCACTACAGCATCTATCATACAACCTTTGGCCCAGATGTCCTCTGACAGCGTGCGTCAGCAATTTGTCTACTCATTGCCACAGAGAGCGAGTGGAGGAACTTCTATCGGTGCCGGTTTACGGAAAGGAATTCAGGTACGAATTACCGTAAGAAAATATCCAACCAGATAGGGATAAGGGAATTAGCATGAAGGTAAACTTTATACCTGCCAAATCAAGACTTTCGAATCGCTCAATTCATTTCATATATTAACATTTCTGGATATTCTATATTCAGTGCCTTACTGATGCTGGTGAGACCACAGAGGGCAGTGTTATCCTGTTGATATCTGATGGCGACGAACGCAACTCGCCAAAAATTCGAGATGTCCGACAGGAAGTAGAGGACGCGGGTGTGGTGGTGACGTCATTAGCTTTTACTGATCAATCAGATATTCAAATGATTGAATTGGCGGCGAGTACAGGTGGGCGGAGTTTCCTATATTCTGGATTAGAAAATTCTACCGTTCTATTGGATGCGTTTGCGTTAAGTACTGCACAGACGGGAGATACGACAAATGCCCTGATTCTGGTTGGTATAGTTTACACAATTTACATTTCTTATTGTAGAGCAAGTGACCATATTTCGCCGTATTTTTTGTACATTTCTTTGAAAATCTCAAAACTTAGAGGCCAATTCAATAATTGCTTTTGCTAGAAATTAATTAAACTCCATTCTCGATTGAACAACTACAAAAAGAATATATTGTACGCAGTCCATTGTTTCCTTATAGAACGTCAAAATATATCGTTTCCATGTTTTCGGGGGGTGACCATATTTCACCGTTTTTGTTGATATGTATCCTATTTACACACAAACGGACACAAATTTTGATTTCATTTTCAGGAAATGTTTCGTCTACACTACTTCTATGAAATCATGCCAAATTAAATGTTTTCTTTTTTGGTTGTTGTAAAAATTTCGGATGTTTACGTCTAAAATTTGGTGTTTTCGTTAAATTTTCCCCGTTTGTGGTATTTTTTTTTCGTCAAAATTGAGTGCAGGATATATCACAATCTATGAAAACACGACAACTACGGTCATATTTGAAAATATATAGAAAAATAAACTTGACGAACGTTTCCGATAACCAGTGAGAAGCAATTAACTATGAAACGGCGAAATATGGTCACCGGTGAAATATGGTCCCTCACTCTACATCCATGCATTACTTTCATTCCTTTTCCATAACTTCATTTTTGAATAATATTGGACTAGTGTAAAGAGTTTCAAGTTGGAGTTTGATATTTGCATTGATTGTGACAATAATTTATTAGCAGATCTACATTGTAATTTAAACCAGAATATTTGATTTCCTTATCTTATGTAACTCCATAATTGAGCAAATGAAGGATTTTAAATTATCCTCATGTCATAAATTTCAAGGGTACTATGTCAATTAATTTACAATTACAGATAGAAAGTATCTCTATATCAGTGTCCAGTTCAGCGCCTTATTCCGGTACCTTTATCATTGACTCCTCTATCGGTAAGGAGACGACCATTGTACTGTCCGGAGGTAGTCTTGATCATTTGTCAATATCTGCGTCCTCTCCAAGTCTGGACACATTCAGATCTGGTCAGTGTGGTACCAGTAACTGTAGTCTGCGAATCTCAGGTCTAGCAGAGGTATGTGTATAACATGTTTTACCTTAATCCACCTTGTCAGATCTGTGTACTGTCCGGGGGTAATTTTGACCATTCTGGACACATTCAGATCTGGTCATTCTGGTACCAGTAACAGTAGGTTCCGAATTTCAGGTCTAGCAAAAATATGTGTATAACATGTTTTACCTTTTCTGCCTTGTCAGACCTTTGAACTGACCGGGGTAATTTTGACCATTCTGGACACATTCAGATCTGGTCATTATGGTACCAGTAACAGTAGGTTCCGGATCCCATGTCTGGCAGAGGTATATGTGTATAAGATGTTTTTACCTTGTCTCTATGATTTATTCAGTATGATTTTTAAAGTTAAAATGCGATCTTTCGTCACGATGAATATGTCTTATATAAGAGGTTGTCGGAGTAAATGAAATTTCTAGAATATATATATTTATAAAGGACATGTGATTTTTTAAAGGAAAACGGTACTGGTGTAACTTTTATCTTATGACGTGTATGATGTTAGATATGGTTCACAAGATGTTTCATGTTAAATATTTTTTTCTAAATGTTGGTTACCGTCATAGGTTGGTAAGAAATAAAGCTATATTAACAAGCTCCTTCATATTTATAGAGAGGTGTCTACAGGTACACGGTGACGTCAACATCAAACACGGAGAAAAATGTTATATGTAGTATTCAATCAAACCAAAGGACAAACAATGCTCCAACTATCATCGCTAATTCTTGGACTTCCGGAGACACAATGGACATCGCTAACGGTTCTACAATTAGATTGTACACTTCCGTCATGCGCAGAGGAGCACCTATTCTCGGAGCAAGTGTCAGAGCAGTGTTAGATGGATCAGCAAACGACATTCTGTTGCTTGATAAAGGCTACGGTAAGTTTTTTTTCTCTTTAACAAATAAGATCTTTGAACACGAATGGAATGATTTACAGTAGCCTCTTCAGACAATAAAATTTGAAACATTTTGATACATTACACAGGTGCTGACACCATTGAGAATGATGGCATCTATTCTGCTTACATCTTACCCAAACATCTGAGTGGTAATGGAAGAACGAGTGCAAAGGTCTCCGTGGACAACAAGGACGGTTCTGCTACGGTCATTGTGCCACTCAGTCGTCGTAAACGTAATGCAGAACCCCTCCCTGGTATGTTATTGTAATGTATGTATTATAACTTATTAAAGACAAGAGCTAATAGTTCTTGAAAATATGGTGGAACTAGGTCAGGGAATCTCTCATTATTGGCACAAGTATTCAAGGATGTCATGCATGTCCCGCTTTACATCGTAGGTAAACAGCAACATGAGTTTGCTCAATAATTTGTTTGCCTCTCGTGGTTTTGGTATTTTTCTTTGTGTTATCAGAGCTGTTTTTCTGCTTAGGATCTATGCTTTGTCACGACAGTAAGGCTTGTTTGAGATCTTTAACTTTATTTTCTAGGAAATGTTGCCGTGACAACCGCTCAGGCAGATCTGTTTAAGAGGACAGCATTGGCAGGAGAGTTTACTACGATAAACTACGAGGCTGCCACTGCTACAGATATCCTAGCTCCGTCTCGCATCTCCACACTTGAAGTCATCTCCAGTGATTACGTCACAAGACGATTTGGTCTGAGATTCAAGGCTGTGGGTGATGATTATGACGATGGAAAAGGTTTGTGTATTAACTGCTAATCTTCTTTTTTCTTATTTTAAGTTATTATTAACCTTTGGGGGGGGGGGGTCGTCACTATAAACGTAAGGTAAGAATTCCCTAAAGATTCGGTATGCACACTGAAATTATACAGAAGGTATCGTTCTTTGAAAATCCTGAATGATACAATTTTTGAGTTTTCTCGATTGTTACATGTATGTTCCCCCATCCTTAATTCCAGCGACAGCATATGACGTAAGGATCAGCCGTGATTTCGACAAGCTCTTTAATGACCCAGACAGCACATTCAGGGTAACAGACAACATTCCCACCCCTGGTGATCCGGGTACATCTGAATCCATCAACGTAGAGCTACCAAACAGTTTCTCAACCTATTATGTCGGCATCAGAGCTGTGGACGAAAACAACAACAAAGGAGAGCTGTCTAACGTCGTATCTCTGTCAATATTAAGTGATACCAACTGGCTTGCCAGTCCGACGACCACACCCCTTCCTGTTACCGCGGCACAGGCCGATAGCGCCGTAGAGAGGGACGCACTTATAGCACTTATAGGGACCTCTGTAGCTGCATTCGTTTTCTTAATTATGATAATAATTACCATTGTGTTAATCAAAATAAGAATGAGAGAAAAAAGACTAGAGAAAGAAAGAAAGAAGAGGAAAAGCAAAAAAGAATCGATGCGTAGTAATCGATCATCATCGAGTAGATCGACGATGTATCGGGATTTTAATGTTCCGACGTATTATCACACTAACGGAGGAGTTATCTTAAATACTAGTTCATTAAAACGTCCAGCTCCTCCCAATTATGTATATGTTGCTTAACACAAATTGTTTCATTCATGTTCTGTCTAATGGTTTGGATGTGGCACAAATGTATAGTACGTGTGTGTTAAATCGCTCAATAAGTGCAATTTTCCCCGTTGTCTCATATAATGTATAGTTACATATACATTTTGTATTACATGGTACATTTCATTGTTAAAACTTGTACATATAAAGTCGGAGTATATATCATCAGTCACAATCATATGCTATATGATCTCATTTGCACATATAATATTGAATATTTCAAATAATACAATGTTATTGAATTGTTTCTTGATGTATTGATCGGATTGATAACGACCCTCGCAAGTCCTATATGACAAACATTGCTCACCACAAGGTGAATAGTTTGCATTTGTAAATATATAATAACACCATTAATTCCTGGCATAGGCTACCTGTTGATCAGCCGATACAGCACCATTGACGGATCCTAGATAGGGTTGTAGGATTTCATTTTTTTCCCAAACTCTCTATTATAAATGAATAGTATTACACTATTACATGTGCCATAACTTTAAAGATTACATCATTAAGTCCCCCCCCCCCCCCCCCACTGTCTAATGTAAAATTAAAGGGGAGATAAAAGTAGGTCCCTATTTCAAAAATCGGTTGGTTAAAATTATATCAGTTCTGCAATAAGACAAAAAATGTGCATGTAGATTGAAAATTACAAATGGGTACGTGATCAATGTCAAATATATTTTAGATCGAAATATTTAGGCTGATCGTCTAATTTGAGAAGACTCCGTGTAGAAATACATGTATGGTTCTTCGGATGCTATTGATCAGAAATAACGGGCGTATGCATGTGCAAACAATACATTTGTATATATAAAGTTTCTTCAAAGCCTGTGTATACGATACTAAATCAAATAGTCTATTCAGTGAAAACCATAGGCATCCAGAGAACAATCAGATGGATTAAAAAGGAAATACGATCGAATTATAGTTGTAGTTACGATATCACAACAAAGTGAAGAAACATTTAAGTGTTACATCAATTGCAAGGAAACAATCTCAAAATTATAAAAGGCAGTTAATGATGCACACACCATGATTGATGAATGAAACTATGAAAAAAAAACTCAAACTAGTATAATACTTTGATAGTAAGTGTATTTTGATCAGATACATTTGTTTGTTAATAAGTTTGTTATATTTTTGTTCATGGATAGGCGTCTTTCGATGGTCATACGATCTGTGATATCTTTCACTGAGGTTCGAACCAGGTTCAAATCTATTTTAATTATGCGTACACAGTAAGGTCGCCTTGACGTTTATCACTTAAAATCTCCTGACACCAAACCACGAGTTACATGCAGAGATATAATTGGTCTCCACCCCTTCTTGACTGCCATTACACACATGGTATACAAGGGCGGGCATTTTTTGCCCCAGGTCTTTTTGCTACCAAATCTGACGTAACATCTCCATCTTCCCTAAGTAAGTGATACCCAAAGTTGCCCTGCAAAATTTGAACTGAATTATTGTTTTTTCTTTTGTGTTTTCATAGAAAGATATAAACGTTGTGTACATTTTAAATTAATGGATGCTTTTCTCAGCTGAACCCCTTCCAACCGAAAGTCCTATGCAGATAGGAAAGCCGACACGTTGTCTGCTGAATTCAATCAAGTCTATAGAGTAAAGACACAAATAAAGGGATTATCAATATGCCTATTTTATTGGAACCCAGCAGTTTGAAACAGAACAATTAATTAGATTTAAAGATAAAAGCATGATAAATGTTGAAAATCACCAATGGCATTAAACTGAAGAATAAGCAGAAAATACTCGGGTACCTATTCTCAATCATGCGAAGAATCGATTTTGCTCAACCTCAACACTAAAATTCTTTCCATTGGTTTTTGATGAACTGATGTATTTGCGTGCAATTCCCTAGTTTGAATTTTCATGATGAAGTTTATATCGATAAAGACACCGTTCTTAACACATTATAGGGTGTTTTAGAGTATTCATAGGGTTTGACATAAGTTACGCAGTGTTTTTACAGCACATTGCAACGGATAAAGGAAGTAGTTTGACTGCTTGGTCTTCAAAATAACCAACGTAGCACATGCTTATGCCTTTAACAGTATAACGCCATACTCCTTAGCCTGTCACAATTCTGATTAGTTCGTTGTATTTGAGATAAACATCAAAGAAGTACCTAACCGTTATTTAGTCTCAAAGTCGAGAAGGCAAGGCAAGATCGTGAGAATTCCCATCGAAACGGTTGCAAACCCCGGAATGAACAACATTCCGAAGTGAGACCAGGTACCCGGGAGAGTCGGCGTCTCCTGATTACATGCAACACCCGTCGCAACAGCTCCATGGATAACCTGTCAAATTCGGTGATTGTCTCAATGTACATTTTGATGTACAGATCAGGTAAGTATGTCTTGTTTTGTGATGACAACACCAATTCAATCACAATGTAGAATGTCACTGATCATTGTGGAAAGGGGGATCTGATATGCTTTTATGATATCCCCGTAGCGACCGAATAACTTCCGCAATGATGATCTCAGCCGTTGTGTGATATAACCTTGAAGCAGTAGCTTACTTGCTAGCCGTCTGGCTCTAATGTTGAAATCTTCATATTTGGAACATGCCCTGGCGTATCGTATCAGCTGAGAACATTTCCTTATTTCCCTATTTGCAATGCTTTTGAATCATCCTTTGTAATTCAGACCTATTGTATTAGTTTTAAAGTATATTGTAAGAATACATATATCAAAACAAACACATATTTCATATATAAGAGAAAGGAGGGGATATCTGAGAAGATATTAACCTTATATCCAGGGCTTGTTCATTACTCTTTGTAGAAGGGCGCTCCAGAATCATAACTTCTTGTGTGTAAGTTCATTAATTACTTTATGCCAACTGGCACATCAGCAACATATATATACAATACATATATAAATGAATATCAAGGTGGACAATATGACATATCAAATTACATATGAAAAGAACCATTTCTCAAGGCGAATAAATACATATATATATTGAGAGCAACAGTTATGATACTAATAATAGATAAAATAATAGGCAAAGCCATCCTGATGATATGATATGACCCATCCAGGGATCCAACCAACAAACACAATCACAACAAGTACGACTGTACTCATGGCTCTATCCCTGAACAAATTAACCATATAATCGGGATAATAACATCAATATCCATACATACAAACTACATTTTATAAGCTAATAGTAAATGCTTTGACCTTCAAGACACTCTGTACCTCCCGACTCCTTTCCATTATTATCATTAATTGGCTCATCATGATTCGTCGATGGATCTTTATCCTGATATAATATACAATTATGGACTTTTAATTCACTGTATATGATATGATATTGACTAACTATCAAAATATTGACCGAATCGAAGTCAATATCACATCATATATACTGAGTTAAAAGTCCATAATTGTTTTCTATAATTTCATTATTCACATGACAAAACCTTTATTCAGTTACATAAAGTCATGTCATAAATAAATGTTATGATAACACGTTACATATCACTTCAATATCACGTGATCATAAGTATCACGTGGTAATTGGGTGAAGAGCTTCAGATCCTTTGTGAAATCACAATAGAATCGGCGACGTTGGCGCGTTGTTTGCAAGAAACAAAGTCAGAATTATTACATTTTGACGTTATTTTGATCAATAACGTCATATTTCACGTTATAAAAAGAATCTCAAACGATGTTTCTATTCCATACAGTATTTATGAAACTCGTTGTGTGATCGTTGTGAGGCTCGGGGATGTAAAAATTACACAACTCGTTTCATAAATACCGCATGAAATGGAAAACAAGAAAATTAATTGACACAAGCGTCAAAATTTTGGGCCGTAGAATATGCGGGTCAACAGTGGTATACGGATAAGTAGTTCCGTCAAACCCAATCTCTTCTGAAAATTCTCCCCTCTTTACTGTGAAAATAATCGCTCAGCTTAATCACGTAAACTGATCCCCAGAAGAAAAATAGTTCCTTCAAGATTAAATATGTATTGTAGACGGTTGACAGGTCGACATTTGACAATTCTAAAAACAGTTCCATAAAGTTAACTTGATCGTGACATTAATTGTCGACGATTGGCAGGTCGACAATTGACAATTCTAATGATGAAAATATAAGTGTCGATGGTTGACAGGTCGACAGTTGACAATACTTCAGAAGAAAATTCAATGAAGATAACATTTTTGACAACTGTCGACCTGTCAACTGTCGACATTCAATTCTACAATCATTGTCAACTGTCGACCTGTCAACCGTTGACCTTCAATGCTACAATCATTGTCAGCATGTCGACTGTCGACCCTTATTGCTGTAATCATTGTCAACTGTCGACCGTCGACCCTAAATGATAGTCTTTCTCAACTGTCAACCTGTCAACCGTCGACCTTCAAAGCTCAATGAAGTTAATATTCATTGTCAACTGTCGACCTGTCAACCGTCGACATTCAATTCTACAATCATTGTCAACTGTCCACCTATCAACCGTCGACCATCAATACTCAATTTTATTGTCTACCGTCGACCTGTCAACCGTAAATTACTTACTACAATTGTTTTCAAGTTTCTTTTTAAAAATGCATATGTAACATACTTTAAGGAGCTTAAGAATGCAAGGTAAATTAAATATTTTTGAAGTTGCGCATGAAAATATTACCGGAATTATTTATCCTAATATATCTGTAACATACTTTAAGGGGCGTAAGAATACAAAGTAAATAATACTTATTTTGAAGCGTCGCATGAAAATATTCCCGGAACTATTTATTATTCAATACTTGGAAATATGTTTGCAGATGTCTTTTTGTTTTCTTACTTCAGTCTAAGACCTGTCTTGTGGACATTATTTAAAACATGCTGTGGTTGTTGAAAATCTATTAAGATGAGATTAGACCGAGATAATTTTACACAATTTTTGTAGGTAATAGAAGTTAATGGTCAAATCTGGTAAAAGAAATACCTCGTTTAGTAATATAATCCATATGTACTATAATGGCAAAAATAGGTCTTTTCTAGTATAAGAAATTCGTTTCTAATATTGGATATTCTTTTTTTTTTATTGTTTTAAAATATTAGAAATTATTTTCTTATATAAGAATTTTTTTTCTAATATACGAAATTCAATTTCTGATATTAATAATTCATTTCTTACATTAGAAATTCATTTTCTAATATAAGAAAAATATTAATTTCATATAATAGAAAATTAGTTTCTTATAATTGAAAATAAATATCTAATATTCTAATAAAAAATGAATTTCAAATATTAGAAAATGAAGTTTCTAAGATGATAAAATGAATTTCTAACCTCAGAAAATCAATTTGTAATATTAGAAATTCATTTTCCATTTCTGTGTCAGCCATTTGGAATGGACTAGTCAGACTTATATATAAGAAATGAATTTAATCAATTTCTGAGATAAAATATTAATTTTCTTATATCAGAAAATAGTAGGTATTCATATAATTAGAAAATGGAATGATGAAATGAATATCTAATACCAGAAAATGAATTCTTATATAAGAAAATGAATTTCTTGTTAGTAAGTAAAGTACCCGAAACGTGCATGTCTGGTCCATGCTGCAAATTAACCTGTTCTTAAATGAAGCTATTGAATTTGAAGAAGTTTTGTTCACTTTTGCTTGTCATATACTAGTCCTTCAAATTGAAAGTTACATGAACTTAAAATGCATCAAGACGCCAAGGTCGAGCCTAACTAAAGTACCAATTTATTTTCTTTCTAAAATGATTTTAAGATCTGCTTTCTTCCCAAAAAAAAATCCCAAAGGGTCTAAAATCGCAACATAAGGCCCTTCACTATGAGGGCTAGGTATCTCTCGGATAAGCTACTCCTCGGTCAGGGATACGTTTGTGACCGATTAACATCGAAACTGTGGAAGTTCTACGTCGACACGGGGAACACGCCATACACTATGATGTCCAATTGTCCAGAATGGTAAATGATATTCTGTCTTAGACTATTGGAACCATCCAACACCAGAACATACTTGTATTTTCCTCAGTTGAAATTATTTGCCGAATTGAAGCGACGGGTGTTGCTTGCAAGCAGGGTATGCTGACTCTTTCCGAGCACCTGGTCTCATTCCCTGATTAGGAGTTCGATTCTGTTCATATGGTGGAATTTTTGGTTGTTTGTCTTATCATGATTTTGTATGCCCTTCCATTAATGATTTTCCAATTTATTCTCTATATTGGGATATGCTTCTTGTCCAAATTTGTCATTTCAACATTGCGAACAAAAAGATATATCGTTGTTTTATATGATAATTGTATCGTCCAAAATTGTTTGAAATGATTTATTCAGGTGCTCACAAATATACACATAGTTGAGCGAATTATCTGTATAACTAAAAATAAACTATACTATTATGTGAGTGCGGTTGAGATCAGAAGGTCAGGATCTTCTGTAACGCATTACTACATCCGCAAAGGCTCATTTTTACACATTCACATTGAATTTTTACTTAACACTTTGCTAAACTTGGTTGAAATATTTCAAAATCGTTGCAGTTATGCATATACAGATATTTAATTTCGGACCTTTGGAAGATGACCGACGTGTTTCTTTGGAAGATGACACTCGTGGATATGCTACTCACTGAATCGACCCTACAGGAATTTTGGAGCCGCGCATTCTCTGTAAAGTAAATACAGAAATTCAAATTCTAAAAATAACGCAAGAGGGCGATAGTGAAATTAATTTGGAATGCTTATGAAAAACACTTTGGCTGCATGGAAGCATCACTGATGAGAATTTCATATTCGAAACACGTGTCTTGTGCATGAAAATTGAAATTTTCATCAAGAAGGCTTAGAGTTGGAACCCTTCCGCATTATTTTTGACAAGCCCGTCTAGACTTATGTAGCAGCGGGTGTTGCATGAAAACAGGAGATGCTGACTCTTCCTTGGCACCTGGTCTCGCCCAACAAGGGGTCTGTTTTGGTTCATTTTGATTAAGCATATCACCTAATGTGTGGGAGTTATAACCTTCTGAACTTCCAGTACATGACAGGCTTTGACCAGCATGTGAGTTTGTAAGATATACACGTGTGTCCCGCCGGACTAAGGGATGGCCTGGTCCTTCCGTTGGATTTAACACATTTTAGTGTTGTAGTCACTTTTACCTTTTAGTGCTGTTTAAACTATACCACTAAATGTACACTAAATTTAATCCGATCGGAAATCCGCAAACATTTCAAAATTGAACAAAGGAGGGGATCTCCAACAACACCAACTTGTAGCACCCACAGCAAAACCCCAAAACACCCAATGCAAAAACACTAAGCAGACAAGCACAAAAAGAGACGCGCAAGGGACAAGGAACGTCAACGCACAACACAGAAACACCAAACACAAAGGACTACACATAAACCAACGAGACCAATGTGCAACCGGTGCCGACTTAGGATGGCCATCTGCCACGGAAAAGCAGAAGGTATGGTTATCCTGGATTACGTGCGCACAACCCTCCCATTTTTCCGATTACCCAGAGGTCTCGCAGAACGTACAATTGTGGTGTAAAACAACCTCCTCACTGTCAGATGACCACACACAAATAAGACCGCAAAACGCAGGGGCCCAAGCAACACAGATGAATATGTAAATGGATATAAAAAGAGGGCCTACGTAATACAATCCGTGCTCTGCCGCCGCGAGCTCATGTATGTTATCAACCGAGAAGTCCGACTGACATTCAGAGAGGACAGGTGGTCGGGGCCCTGTCTTCTCTAAAGAGGTTTGGACAGGGCCCGTCATGGAGTCCCGTCGTCACAGTCAGTCAGAGTGCAAGTTTTAAGAATGCGCTTGTACAAGACTGTAGATTGGTCAAGTACCAAGCCTAGTGTCCGTCTGGTGACATTAGGATCATACCCACGGTATAAAAGGCGTTTGATGATTCTGACGCATTTTCGATAATGATGTTGTCTATCTTTGATCCTTCTTATCTTGTTAATAATGTCACCATAAAATGCAGGTTGTGAAATACCCAAAGTAATACCCAAACTCTGTTGCCTGTATTGGTCCGAATTTCAGAAGAAGTTGACAATAATTTTTGTAAAATTTCCAGAAAGTCTTTACTAGTTTGTGAAAGCGAAAACCTTGTCCTAAAAGTTTCTTGGTAATTTGTAAATTTCTACTATGAAAATCCAAAACACGTAGCACGTCATCTCAGTGAGCACTATGTCTGTATATGAAATAGCGTAGCGAGTCTCTGTACAACCGTGAAAATATGAAGGTATTGTCATTTATGAACACAATTTGAAAACATGTACTGAATGATTATTCATCTTTGAAGGAACAAGTCTTTGATGATCAGAATTTAATGTTAATTAAATAAAATCGATAACAATATTGTACACATCATAAAACAAAGTGCATGTAGACAACCATATCAAAGTTTAAATTCAAGTAAAACGTACATAAAATTAAAAACAACGAAATTGTAACTTATTTAAATGTGTAAATCTACAAAACACTACAAGGGAGTAAAATCAAATGTACAAAATAAAGTCACGCAATAATGTAGAAAAATATGGAATAAAAAATCTTAAAGTTCATAAAAAATTTCTTATTCTTACATTCATATACGCTGTAGAAATAAATTTGGCTCTGCACACGTGATTATTGCTATAGTTTTTTTTCTCTTCTGATAAGTCCGAAACTTTATACCAGTTTGAAAATATTTAAACAAATAGAATGTTAAGGTTGATTTTTGCTTGTATTATTTTAGTTTTTGCTGTTTTTTATCATGTTATGGAAGATTCCAAATGAAATAATCATGCTTGATACATGTATGTAGGATAAATGGAAATACATTTATCAATTCAAGCGCAAATCTATTTCGTTACCGAATTAATTCAGGGTAGCGCAAATTACTATTATTTTTGGCCAAGCAGAGAAAGTGTGGGTAACCGTACCCAATGATCGAAACTTTTGGTAACTAAGATACTATTCTTGCATTACAACATATGTAATATGATTCATGTGATTTATGAAACTACACAGCTCGTTTTAACTGCGCCACCTGCAATGCATTCTAAAATAAACGTGAAATGACAAGGACCCATTCTGAATTGTTTTGGATAAAGCTAATCAGTACCCGAAACATGCATGTCTGGTCCACGTTGCCAATTTATCTGTTCTTAAATGAGGTTAAATAATTTGAAGACGTTTACACTTATATCCTTTTTGTATTATATATCTCCGTTCAACGAAAACAAATTCGAGTCATGGATAAAAAAAAAAAGCAAAATACACACAACTACTGTCCTGTTCAATAATTCCAGAGCACCCTGATTTCCCGGTTTTCTCTAAAATATGATAATGTCATCTTCCAAAAAGATATCAGTTTCATAGTACTCCTATGTCATAGCACTAGTCGTAACAGAAAATATCATTGTTTTGGCTGTGTGTCAGCTAAGTTAGAAATAGGACGGATAATAAAAAGTCTACGGGGATTTTCTATAGTAAAATCGCTGAAAATGTGTGACGTCGGAGGATTTGACGTCACTGTTTACTATTGTTAACACGAAGAACAATATTGCGGCGGCTTGAAATTAACATGGGAATTTCCCGTAGACATTTTATTTTTTCATATTGCGGTTTGAAGGCAGCTGATAGGGTAAGTTGAAGTTAATTTCCAGTTACGACTACAGGAGGTCAATCCGCGGACACAATAATTTATGGCAAAATTCTTCAGACGACAGAATAAATCGCCCAAACAGGGTGCTCTGGATTTAGTGAACAGGACAGTATGTTACAAAACGGTGCTTGCAATCACATCTGGAAAATAAATACGTGCATACTCTTTCCTTATCTATAAATACTGTATTAATTAAATCATGTGTTTGACCACTTGATATATTTTATTCGTTGTATTAAGGTTCAGACCATGGACAGTCATTCTTTGATCCCCTGTAAATGACTTTATATGCTGATGACGAAACTCTGTCAATGATTAGAACCTCCTCAAAATTAGAGGCGAATCCCCTTGCCCTGTGGTCATTCATATATGTTTCTCGCCTTCCTGAATCGGTTAAATCTATTATGTTACTTCTGACTTCATCCAAATTAATTCTTACAATCCTGATTGTGCTTGTGTCACCTTTACATTTCAAACCCACTAGTTTTCTCACTGCATTATATGTTTTACAAGTAGAGATGTAACGTGAGCTTCCTCCTTTGCTACCATTGCGCACATGGTCTTCAACAGAAACGGCAAATGACCCTGGATTTTTCGCTACTAAATCTGATGTATCGCTTTCACTTTCCCTTAGTAAACGAAAAACACATCGTTCCTGCAAAACGAGGAACTGAATAAAGCATTAGTTATACTACTGTATATAGATAAATCATTACAATAAAAACAAATTTACAAATCCACACATTATACTAAGCGAATATAAAGTCAGCAATCCACAATGAGAACAGAAGAGGTTTACAGAAAAGGTAAGGCACAGAGTATTGCAAATTTTAATTTTTTTTGAAAATGAAGAAAGATCGGAGATATAATGATAGTTTATAGTGAATCCCTTATTTCATCTATCCAAATATTGTTTAACATCTATCCATATATTGTTTAACACCAAGTTCGATCAATTTAGGTTGATCGTTTCTTAAAACGCATTTGAAAATTTTTATTTACAAAGATTTCTCAAATTTCTGAAACCTGGATCCCGTAGCATCATATCCCAGCCATCTTGCTACGTCTTTCGGTATATTTAGGACATGATTTTCACAGATTTTAGCCATATTTCATTGTTTAGATTGAGGATCACTGACGAGGGTTAAATACCCGAAACGTGCATGTCCAGTCCATGCTGTACATTTATCTGTCTAAAATGATGCTAATGAACTTGAAGACGTTATAATCTATAAGATGTTCAAATTTACCGGTCTCTGTTCTTCTTTATTTCGTGCATAGATAATTGTAGAAGTGTCCTCCGAACATAAGACATTGGTTGTGCATTCCTTTTCATCTTTTGTGGACTCCGCAGTACTGTTTGCGTCCTCTTGAGTGTTTTCGCTTATTTGTACCTTATTGACTGTCGCTTCATCCTACGAAAAAATTTGGAAAAAAACTCACGCATTATATTAAATACTCTGTCTCCCACACATCCGTATTGTCATTTAAGTTTTATTGTGTTTGCTTTGTTTTTTTTTTATGTAAATTTTTTGGGTGTTTGTTTGTTTCGTTTTTCATTCAATTTATGAAACTGGTGGTTTTATTTGTTGCATTTTATGGGTCTTTTCTTTTCTGGATTTCTGTCGAGGGTCTGATATACCATTGGTTTATTCTGATCAAAATGAATAATTCAAAATTTACCAAACTGGTGTCATCCGTCTTTTCCGTCTTCTCGACTTCTGTCAGATGATCGACCCAATTTGCTTTCCCAATGCCAGAGATCTCTGATTCATGTTCAATGGATGTTTCATTCTTATCTTCTACATTTACTGTGCACAGGTTTTCGTCCTTAAAACAATAAATAGCATGAATAAGATTGAAAAGCCTTTATTGAAATCAGGACAAACAATGGAACCGTACACACTGTTAATGATACTACAATGCTTTCCCTGTGCTAACCCTAATCCTACCACTGAAAGAAAATAAATAGAACAAATCATACACATGGTAATTATCATCATGCAGTTTAGAATGAGGGGGTGGGCTTTAAATACCTCGAAATGACAAATATGGATAATGACCATATCCCTGTATACAGCACAAAATCGATAATTCAAAAATCGGAAACCGAAGGCATACAAAATCAGGACAAAACAGGAACCAAAGCAAACAAACAAAAACCTCCACCATATGAAAAGAAGCGAACTCCCGATATGGGAGTGGGAAAAAGTATTTGTCTCTTTCTAAAGTCACATGTTTCCGATGATCATTATACTTAATTATTTAATCATAATATATGTATTGCAAATTAAAAGCTCCACATTCACTGTGTAGCATCACGTGACTTTAGTTGGTGAAACCACGAATAAATAAAATGCTCAGTTGGAGGAAAGAAGAGAGGAACTGCTATAATTGCTTTGATTAAATTCTATCATTTCAAAGCCTATATCCTTGTCTAAACAGATACTTTTACAATCATTGACTAGTTAGAAAATAAAACGCCTTTGTTTTTACAAACATTGTGACAAAAGCTGTAGATATGTGCGTGGAAACTACCACAATATTGTGTTTAACATATTTCGACCACGATGTTCCTTTCGTCAGAAAGTTTGTAAAAACTACAATGTTTTCTTTATCGACAAACAAAGAATCATGAAAATATCATGTTTTACAAGGACATCGGCTATGAAAAGATAAAATTGAATCAAAATAACCATATCATTACCTGTTTTCTTTCCCCCAAACGAGCGGTATGCCTCCATTTTGTGTTCGTGGTTTCACCAACTTAAGTCACGTGATGCTGCACAGTGGCATTGTTAATATAGACTCAAAAAATGCACTGGAGTGCTAACAATATCCGGTACAGTGCATACTCTGTTGACTTTATCTAGCTAAAAGAATAAACTTCGTCTCAACCCAATTTATGTGAAAAGGAATTTCGAGTATTACTAGTTTCTTTTCTTCCTTCCCATGTTCCTTAAGCGTTCCAGAAGATCGATTCCTACATTGAATCTTAATAGTATATTCATTTTCTTCAACCTCGGAATTTTCGTTATCCTTTGTTTTAACAATTCCTAGATTTTCGTCCTTGTCTGTATTTTCATCCTTTTTCTCGTTGTCATTCGAACAACGGTCGATTCCCTTCTCCTCTTTTTCGATAATATCATTTCTGCTACTTGGCAACTGATCGTCAGTCTTGGATCTTTGTGCTCCTAATGATTTGATACGGTCACTCTAAAAAGAGAATATTACATATAATCTTCATCAATTTTAATTCATTATCTTTTTTCCTCAAATTAATATAATCAACTATCGAGTGGTACTGTACATGAACGAAGCTTTTCTAAAGATGTATATGATCCCTGTCTATCATCATCTTTGTAACGGAGTTTAGTAAAATAGAATCAATTCATACTCTCCGTAGTACTTTTGATGGAACATTCTGACAGTCTTCATCATTTTTTCTTTTCAAATCTTTCATCTCGTCGATTTTATTTGTTTCCTTCCCCGCAGCTCTGGTTTTCTGAAAGAACATTGTACAGTTATGGTATTATACAGTGTTTCAATTAAGAATAAATCTTTCTTTTTGTAAATTTACAATGATTCGATGGGAATAAGGAGTAAAAGGGAAGTAATGAATAATTTAAGAATGAAGAAGATGGAATGAAGAATGATAAAGAATAAACAAAACAGGATAATAAAATAACTGGACGAAAGTACGAAAACCCTCACGTTAATCTTTTACATAAAGGAAAATCGAAATGTCTCAACTCTGGACAAAAACTCCAAATACTGTGCACGTATATACATGTTTCAAATACTGAATCCTTTTTTTTTTTTTTTTTTTTTCTTCATGTGCTCAGATAAGGCTCTATTTTACGTTTTACTGTGCATGGTTAGTATTATTAGTTTTGATTATTAGCTTCGTGTTGTTAGCTGCATATGAAAAAGAAGGTTGTATCAATCCTCTCAAGTAATTTGGGGATCGTGAGCCTTTTCATCACAGCACTTTTTTTCTTTTCTTTTTTCTTCTTTTCGATTTATTTATTTATTTACTTTTTTTTTTTGTTATATACACGTTTTCAATACATAGCATAACATATATAATGTTAGTGTGCATGTGCGTTTAGTACTCCTCTAAGAAAATGTTTAATTTCTTGAATATTTTTATTTTCCTATATTTTGTTATTTCTAATCTTTTGTATAATTCAAATTTTATGGCCTGAATGATATTACAGTATCTAGCTCGTCTGTCACTTTTATGATAAGTTTTATAAATTACAAATCCAATCATCGAAAGAAGAAGGTTTATCTCATTGTATGGCCTGGACCCTATTTTATAACCAATAACCAAGTTGTTCAAACTCTTCATATTTTTATTATACCCGATGGAGACAAAAAATCTATTCAAAATTTCCCAAAATATTGACAATTCCGAGCACGCGATGAAATAATGATTATAGTCTTCTTTTACTCCACATATAACACATTTATCAGAATTTATTATTTTCCATCTCTGTAGTAGTATTCCTTGCGGTAGAATTTTATGAAGCAATTTCCATATGAATACTCTCTCGTCATTTTCTATTATATTGTTTTTAATGAATTGAAAGGCAAATTTGAACGTTTCATTTTTACTTATACATAATTCATTTTTCCAAAGATCCATTGCTAAACTTTTAGTTGTTCTTTTATTTACTAAAATGTTATAGATGTCTTTGTTCTGGGTTTTATTTAGTTCAATAATCTCGTTTTTAATTGAATCAAAGATGCATATTTCATCAACTCCGGCAATGTTTTTCTTGTCTTCTTTTTCTTTCAGTAATGTAATCCATTCCTTTGGTATAGCTTTTTTTTAAATATTCATTTCACTTATCCAATTATGTTTATTCTTTAAAGTTTCATATATACGTTTTTCTTCTATAATTCCATTATCATCAATCAAATCATTAATTTTCATTAAACTTGAATCGATCCAATTTTGAAAAAGAATAGTTTTCCCCTTGAATGTAATATATTCATTTCCCCATATCAGTTCTTTTTGGATGTTTAAGTTATTCGCTTGAACCTTTGAAAATTTTAATTTTACCCATGACTCTAATATTTGCAAGTAAAATTGCGGAAAGCCTCCAATTCCTGATAGCTTATTTACATTTGTAAAATTCATTTTGAACACCAGATTGTCTTTACCAAATTTTTCGAAGAATAACTTTGGTAATTGCTTCCAGCTAGCTTCATCATCACTGGAAAGAAATCTTTTTACCCACGAAATTCTCAGCATATCGATATGTGATACAATATCTCGTAAATTGAGACCCCCTTCATCATAATTACTTATAAGCACCCTTCTTTTGATTTTATCATTTTTTCCATCCCAAATAAAATTGTATATCAGTTTTTCAATTTCTTTAATTTGCAAGTCGCTTACAGGTTGCACACTCGCAATATATGTAATTTTTGGTACTACAAAATTTTGAATAACAACAGTTTTCCCGAAGAGCGTTAATTTTCTTTTTTTCCAATTTTTTATAAGCTTATCAAGTGAACAAATTTTTTCTTTCCAATTCAAGTGGTAATTTACTTTAGAATTTGTTCCAAATAAAAATCCCAATGCTTTAACTTGTTTCACCCATTTTACCCCTGCATATTCGTTACTTTTTCCTTTATTTTTCCCTAAAAATAATCCTTCAGTTTTATCTATATTTAGTTTCAGACCTGAAACTATTCCAAATTCTTCTACTATACTCAATGCTGCCGGAACTTCAGAAAATTTTAAAAACAGAGTCGTATCATCTGCTAATTGGGCAATCTTTACGTACTTCCTGTTAATCTTTACTCCTGATACTTTAACATTTGACCTTAAATTTGTAGAGAGAATCTCAGCTGCTATCACAAAAATCAGACAAGAAAGGGGACAGCCTTGTCTAATGCCCCTTGAAAGTGTATATGTACTTGTAAGCCAGTTATTATTCTTAACAGATGCTGTGATATTGGTGTAAAGCACTTTTACCCATTGTCTGAATGATTCTCCGAACCCGAATTTAATTAAAGTTGCATGCATGAAATTCCATTCTATCGTATCAAACGCCTTTGTAAAATCTAAAAAGAGTAAACAAGAATCGAGATTGAATTTTTCTGAGTGATCAATTATATCTTGTATTAAGCGTATATTGTATCCTACTTATCTATTCTTTATGTATCCGTTCTGGTCAGTATTTATTATGTTAGGCATTACTTGTTTTAGTCTTGTGGCTAACGCGTATGCAACAATTTTGTAGTCAATATTAAGCAGTGTAATGGGCCTCCAATTCTTCAATAATTTTTGATCATTTTTCTTAAAAATAAGTGATACTATGCCGTGTTTCTGAGAATTACTCAATTCCCCTTTATGATAAGATTCATTCAATGCCTCATTCAAAATATCGCCTATTGAATCCCAGAATTCCCTATAAAACTCCGCGGAAATTCCGTCACTTCCGGGACTTTTGTTTTTCTTAAGACTAAAAACAGCTTTTTTCAATTCATCACATGTGAGAATGCCCTCACATATTTCTCTGTCGGGCTCTGATAATTCTCGTTCCAGTTTTACGGACTCTAAATATTTATTTACCTTTTCTTCGTCAGCTTTATCTGACGTGTATAATTCACTGTAAAACCTTTTAATTTCCTGACAAATGTCTTCGTTTGATTCAATATTACTCCCATCCGATAACTGTAATTGTTTTATAGCTTTCTGTGTTTGTCTACTTTTTTCCAAATTCAGAAAATATGCATTATTTTTCTCTCCCTTTTCAATCCAGTTTGTTCGGGCTCGAATTTGTGCTCCTTTAGCTTTATCCGCGTATAGATCATTTAATTGTTTTTCAAGTATTTCTATTTTCTCATGGTTAATGTACTCTCTATGCATTTCTGACTGTAATTCTGATTCTAAATTCTTTATCTTATCATTCTTATTTTTACTTTTGTTTTTACAATACTCAATAGTACTTTTCTTAATCATAACTTTACAATATTCCCAAAACTGCCTTCGATCCAAGCTTTTGTTTTCATTACTTTTCCTTAAATCTTTAAGTAATGAATTAATAAGTGAAATGTAATTTTCCTCTTCAAGAACGCTATTATTTATTTTCCATGTACCTGTTCCTTTATTTTCTCTGTCTTCGTCTTTTATCTTCAATGATACAGCCATATGGTCAGTAGAATTTATTTGCGCCGGACGAATATCGCATTTATGTGTTTTTCTTAAAATATCTTCCTCTATCAAGAAAAAATCTATTCTACTGTAATTTCCCGCGCTTCGTCTTCTCCAAGTAAATTGTCTAACATTTTTATTTTTTTCCCTCCATACGTCTATCAAAAATATTTTGAGAAATTGTTTTAGTCCATAACTTCTTTTTACTTTATTAACTTTTGCATTATTTGTCCGTCTATCCTTTTCTGTTAAAACTTCATTGAAATCTCCCCCTAAAATTAACGAACCTCTCTTAAATTCTTCTATAAGTTTTATTTGTTTTTTGAAAAATGTATTTCTAAGTTTATTGTCGTTAGGTGCGTACAGATTAGCAAGTGTATACATGCATTCTTTAATTTCTATATTTATAAATACATATCTTCCTTCATTATCATATTTTTCATTTATAACTTTGCTTTGTAGATTCTTATTCACTAATATTGAAACTCCACAACTGTTTGACAAGCCTGTACTATGAAATGCATATGCAAAATCATTTATTTCGTTTTCAATAATAGTGCATGTTTCTAAGGTAAAGTGTGTTTCTTGTAAGAAAATTATACTAAAACTTTGGTTTTTCATCCATTCATAGAGCCGGTGTCTTTTGGCTCTATTCCTCAGTCCCTGTGCATTTAAAGTAAATACACTAAAATCTTTTACCATAGACTAAACAAATAATCGAATGTTGTTTTATTTTTCTTTATTTTGTTTTTCCTTTCACTTTCTTCCCTTCCTTTCGTATCTCAGGAGAAGGCGGTGTTCGCGATTTTGATGTGCTCCTACTCCTATTTGCATTAGGAGTTTCGAAACGAACCGGGGATTCTTTTGCTGACATCAAGAATTTGTGGATTGTACCTTCTATGTGTGTGGTTTTTGTTGATGATTTTTTGATTTTTTTCTTTTGCGCATTCCTGCTATCCCTCTTACTTTCCTCAAAGTGTTTGCCTCGTTCTCCTTCCTGTTCTATCTCTCCTTCCTGTTCGATCTCTCTTTCATGCTCCGCCTCTACATCCGCTTCCGTACCTACTTCCTGTTCTGTCGTAACTTCCGGTTCCTCCTCTACTTCCGGCTCTTTACCTGTTTCCCGTTCTGTTACAACTTCCTGTTCCCCCTCTTCATCGCTTTCACTTTTCATATCTTCACTCTCGCTTTCTGTTTCTCTTTCTGTGTTATTTTCTAATTCATATCGATCCTCTGTTACCCTGAAATCATCTTTAGGCTGACCATAGTACCATATGGATGCTTTGTACCGCCCAATCTCGAGTGACCTTGGAAGATGAGTTATTAACTTTTCGGCGATCACTATCCTGGTGCCTGTGTCACAATTTGTCAACCTATAGTTAATGCGCAATTTTTCCCTGTATAGCTGTAAGACTTTACATCCTTGCATCTCTAACGCACGCTGTATTTGTCCGTCCTCTGCCGAAAGAGGGACGTTGGAGACTTTTATTTGTGTCGTACTATTGATGTCTCTTCGATTCATACGTGGATTATCAGGGGCTAGGGGAACATGCTTGTTTCTGATATTTATGCCGGTGGAAAGAAGCGTCACCCGATCGTCAATATTGTCAACGTACAAACGCCAAAAATTTCCGGTGCGTTGTATGCCGCAGATATGATCATGTGACACTACTTCTCCCATACCGAAATAAATTTCTTCATGTTTGATCCATTGAGATGGTTTTATGCGTCCAAATCCGAAGACATCTTTTTCGCTAAGAAAAACTGGTTTAGCATTGCCATAACCCTTCGGATATATATTGTTTTTATTTTCACCCATGACTGAATCGGCGTAACTCTGGGTATGTGTAACCGAGTGTGTTATTGTGTCCGAAAAATCGGACAATTGTTCCGCTTGGCTAGGGCGCAAAGCAATGGCCATTTTAATATTGATAAATGCTTGTATGCCACAAAGTTATAATATCAAAAGTTTTTAAAGTCTGAGGTCTGTTTTCGATTAATATCAACAAAACAAACCATATACCACAAAAACCTGCAACTTATCTCGTCTAAACTGCTAACTTTTCCTTTTATTACTGGAGCTCCGAGTTAACCGACCATCCCGTAGCAAATACTGAATCCTCGTTCATACAACCTTAAATCATTATGTAGAGCTCTCTTGTTTAAGTTTCTTAATTTTAGATTTATATTTTGTCATTAATGTACAAAGCGAAAGTTTTCTTCTAATTCAATCTCTGTCAATTAATGCATAATAATACTTCAGTAAATAACCTTCAGAATATATGTATTGTCATTTGAATAATCCATATTCGACACTAGGTTCGCCTCCAATGCCGTTATATTGGTAATTTCATGGATATACGAAAGAAGTATGATTTTGCAAAAATCTCATCTCTTTATTTTCTGAAAATTCTGTAAAGATCACCACCGCGTCATATTAAATTAATTTTGAAATACAGATGGTAGATAAGTTTTAAATATATTATAACCGTGCTTTAATTACTGATAGGATGTAAACGTCTTCAAATTGAATAGCATCATTTCAGAACAGATGACCAGTCATGCACGTTTTGGGTACTTAACCCTTGTCAGTGGGTTAAAACAAATATATTAAGTTTAAACAAATAGTTTGTAAAACCTTATTACATGTATTTAAAGAAATTTACTCTACTTTCGCTTTTGTTTTAAATATATATTTCCTTAAATTTTTATTTACATACTGATATTTACTTATTTATTTATTTATTTATCTATTTATTTATTTATTTATTTATTTATTTAATTAATTATTTATTTATGGGTATTGCAGTAAGTAAGTCAAATATATGAGGATTCAAACAAGATCAGATATAACATTGAAACGTTTTATTTTAAACACGCCTA
Source organism: Pinctada imbricata (assembly GCA_033119305.1). Lineage (NCBI taxonomy): Eukaryota > Metazoa > Mollusca > Bivalvia > Pterioida > Pteriidae > Pinctada > Pinctada imbricata. The sequence goes on from VSWD01000005.1 coordinate 111,744,580, forward strand.
ATTTTGATCTCTGAACAGGACTGTGACATATCTTCTAAGGTATTACTTCCTACATCTGTACAATGTAACAATATCGTCATGTTGTGCTAAATCTTCAGAATGAAGCCATTCTATTCATCAGTTTTATGACTGCATATTATTCATATGAGCTTTTTCATCTACAAAATATATATACTTATTTATCCATTTATTCATCAATCAATTTATCAAAACTCTAAGGGAGGGGGGTATGTATATATCGCTACATCATAGACGGCGAAGTTTTATAGGAGTGTATCAGGAATCGCCTATTGAATTCTAAAAGGATCATCCGATACTAGTATTTTAATGCATTCAATACAGTTCAGTGGACCCTATCAATAGGAAGTCTCATTATGGTTTAGAAAATCATTTTCTCATAGTTATATTACGGTTTTTCATGTTCATTAACCTCATGGTACACATTACCTTGCTAAATAAGTAAAAAAAGGACATTAAAGATCTACCATACGTCATCAATACGCATATCACTCAATGCACTAATCTAGACGGCTTTAAGTTTTGAAAATGCATATTCAAAAATTGTTTCTAAATCGAAAGTAGACATATTAAATTATCCAAGGTTAGGTTTGCAACTTAGATAGATTCCTGTGGGTTGGTAAAATCTTCAACAAAAAAATTGAATTATTAATAGACATTGAAACAAAATTATTCTTAAATTAGTAATTGCAATGATCGAACAGTGATAACCGGCAACAAGTCATGGAAGTTAAAATCAACTACGAGTAGAATTCTTAATGTATGGAAACAACAAAAAGAGAGAATTTCATGCCCGGCCCAAGCAAGAGCACGCGTAATTAAGTTTTAAAAGAAAAATATTTTACATTTGAATATAATACGTCTGTTTATACAACTGGATAGTTTTAAATGTTTGCTGTGATTACTGGTAGGACATAAAGAGGGAACCTTCCTTGTTCCTATATATACTTTCGGTTTTATTTTCTGTATTTATTTCCTGGTACATGTATACTTCCCTCATGTCTTGCATTAATATTCCATATTGTTATTTTATTTATTGAATTATTCATTTATGTACTTACGTATTTATTTATTTATCAATTAACAACTTATTTCTTGCTTAGTAATTGCAGCATTTATTGCGATTATAATTTATGATTTTTTTAGAAAGAACAGGAAATGAACAAAAACTCTTCCCTCATTTTGACACTGATATTTTTTGGGTGATGCATCAAATTTTGAACAAGTTTTTGATTTATGTAAATCTGGATTATTCCCGCAAAGTTTTACATCTAAAACAATATCGTCTTGTCGTGTTAAATTTTCACGAAAAAATCATTCAATTCATGCTTCCTGATCATTCAAATAGAACCATTAAGATGATACTAATAAAACAATTTAAGTATCGAAATTCCCGTCTTGTGGTACATATAGATATTCTTTCCCCAAAATTATACACCTTAACAAAATCTCGTCTCAATTTATTTAATCTAGAATACACGATGTGGCTCAACTCTTGACAAAAATACATATACTGTGTAGCAGACATACATGATGTGAATCCTGATCAGTAGTACCCCAAGCAGAAAAAGATCAAGGATACTATACGGAGCTCTCTCTTCACATTTTTTATTTCAAATTTTTAATTTTGTCCTTAACTGAGAAAGCTAACGCATAATTCACAGATACTTACTTTTTCTAATTAAATGTCAATTAGTACATATAATCACTAAGCATACTACCATCATGATAAAAAGGCTTTTCTTTCAATAATCCTTAGTCGACATCTATGATCGCCGGTTGATCTCCAATGCTGTAATATTGTTAATCTTCTCTTTTATGGATATAAGTAAGAAGCATGATTCTGAAATAGCGTTATCCTCTGTTTTCTGAAAATTATATAAAGATTACTACTGTGCCGTTTACATTATGAATATCGATGAATGTATTGAAATAATAAGCCCATTGTTGATCTCACTGACAAGACATGAAGTTAACTATAAATATTTTGCACTATTTTAAAAAGGCAACCTTATTACATATACGTGTATTAGAAGAAATCGATATTACTTTCGCTTTTATTTTCAATATCTATTTCCTGAAATTCGTCTTTTTGTGTGATTTGTGTGAAATAAACTTGTCTTTTACTCTAATTTATATATTGTTAATTTATTTATTTATTCAATTATTTATTTACTTATTTATTCATCTATTTATCTATTTATTTATTTATGTATGGTTGTATATATTCAGTCATTATTGTTTCGTTATTGCAGTTATTCAGATATTTGTGAACATCACTTATACTTATTTATATATTGTTAATTGATTTATTTATCTATCTATTTACTTATTTATTTATTTATTGATTCATTTATTTATTCATTTATTTATTTATTTATTTGATTATTTACTTATCTATTTATTTATTCATTTATTTACTTATTTATTTATTCATTTATTTACTTATTTATTTATTCATTCATTTATTTGATTTACTATTTATCTATTTATTTATTTATTTATTTATTTATTTATCTATTTATTCATTTATTTATTTATGTATGTTTGTATTTATTCAGTCATTATTGATTCGTTACTGCAGTAATTCAAATATTTGAGAAGATTCAAACAAGAATAGTTCTTACATTGGGACTTTTTGTACATTGGAGGCGAAACTAATGTGTACTCTTTTGAGTTTAATATTTCTCTGTCGTGTGTCTCTTTTTTTTTTTGTCTCTTGCTGTGCTCGTCTTTGTGCTTTCGCATTAGATGTTTGACGTTTTGCTGTTGCTTCTGCAACAGGGTATGGTTGGAGATCACCTTCCTTCTTTTGTTTTTGTTTTTTCATAACATTTTTATAACTGAAAGTACAATTCTGTTACAGCACTTTTTCATGATTATGATATATGCCTCCAATATTCCTCTGATACACAATGCCTTATCAATTCTCAAAAGGTAATTGAAGATCTATCATTTGTCATAAATACACAGCAAAATATTTCTCTAAACGCAATAATCTTTGAACAAATCTATTGTAGAACGAGATTTTGTCTCATTTTATTTAATCATCTATCTATCTATCGATTCATTAACTAACGAGATTTTGTCTCATTTTATTTAATCATCCATCTATCTATCGATTCATTAACTAATTTATTTATTTATCAAAGAAAGGAGGGGATCTCCAACAACACTTGGTTGCAGCACCCACAGCAAAATCCAAAAACCTATTTCGTTTTTTATATAAACATCGCTACATCGATATATTTGAAGGCAAATCAATATGGACCATACGTCATATAACAATTAAATTCAGTTCAGTAGACACAATGAAAAGGAAGTGTTGCTTTGGTTTAGATATTGGTGTTTTGTATAAAATGTTTTAAACTGAAAGTACAAAACTTTTATATAAGTTTTTTTATTCATGATTGATATACATGCCTAAAACATTCAACTGATACTCAATGCCTTATCAAACGAAAATGTCATTAAAGATCTACCATACGTCATCAATACACAGAAAATGTCATTAAAGATCTACCATACGTCATCAATACACAGAAAATGTCATTAAAGATCTACCATACGTCATCAATACACAGAAAATGTCATTAAAGATCTACCATACGTCATCAATACACAGAAAATGTCATCAAAGATCTACCATACGTCATCAATACACAGAAAATGTCATTAAAGATCTACCATACGTCATCAATACACAACAAACTATTTGACTCAGTGTACTAATCTACACGTTGGTTTTTAAAAACGCATTTCACAAACATGTCTAGAAACCAAATGTAAACATATTCAAATATTTCCATTGCAGAGGAATCCCCATGTTAAGCGCCCGTTAGGCAAACGGATTTATAAACTATAATTCTGGTTGCCTACTATGACGTCACGCTTTAGTTTTGAAAGTACGGAGAATTTACCAACGTTCCGATACTTTTGACGTTATATCATGCAAAAGGCTCATTATTAATGCTAAATGGGTAGTCTGATATGTAGTACAAATGTACTACATATTCACGCGATTCACGGAATTTGCACGTGACCAACCAGAATTATACTACCATGAACACCCAAAGTAAGACAGTCATTTCTTAATTATACGGCTTAAGAAAACTCTCGTGGAATGGTAAAGATAAGTCTTCAGCAAACATCCCCCCCAAAAAACCCCCTAAACAAACAAACAAACATTGAAATTATTAACAGTGTGGCCAAATGAATGCATTTCTAAATCAAACGGTGATTATCGGCAGAGAAGCCACGAAAACAAAGGACACATGTGGATGATTCTCCTTTCAAACTACGCGCACAGTGCACGAAAACAAGAGAGAGAGAGAGAGAGAGAGAGAGAGAGAGAGAGAGAGAGAGAGAGAGAGAAAAAAATTCTTAATTTTGTATTTTTCACTCCATATAATTATACCCGGCCTAAGTAAGAGCGAGTGTAAATAAGTCATTGGGTTTTGGAACAAAAAGAAATTTATATTTTGATGATCGAAGCCAAATATTATACGTCTGTTTATACAATGCATTATAGGCAGCCTAAAAGATTTTCCTCCTTGTCGGTATTTTCATCATTTTTCTCGTTGTCATTCGTACAACGGTCGATTCCCTTCTCCTCTTTTTCGATAATATCATTTCTGCTACTTGGATCTTTGTGTTTCTAATGATTTGATACGGTCACTCTTAAAAAAGAATATTATTTATAGACTTCTTCCATTTTAATTCATCATCTTTTTTTTCTCAAATTGATGTAATCAACTATCGAGTAGTACTGTACATGTACGAATGGCAAATATGGATAATGACTATATCCCTGTATACAGCACAAAATCGATAATTCAGAAAATCAGAAACCGAAGGCATACAAAATCAGGATAAAACAGGAACCAAAGCAAACAAACAAAAACCTCCACCATATGAAAAGAAGCGAACTCCCGATATGGGAGTGAGACCAGGTGCCCAGGAAGAGTAAGCATCTCCTGCTTGCATGCAACAACCGCCGCTTCAATTCGGTAGACCTGTCAAATCCAATAACTTCCATTTCGGAAGACATAGAGTACAATCTTTGGTTGGATTGTTCAAATGGTTTATGACAGAATATCATCCACCATTCTGGAGAGTGGGACATCATAGTGTATGACGAGTTCCCCATATCGACCGTAAAGCTTTTGTACGAAGCTTTTCTAAAGGTGTATATGATCCCTGTCTATCATCATCTTTGTAACCGAGTTTAGTAAAGTAGAATTAATACATACTCTCCGTAGTACTTTTGACGGAACATTTTGACAGTCGTCATCATTTTTTCTTTTCAAATCCTTCATCTCGTCGATTTTAATTGTTTCCTTCCCCGCAGCTCTGGTTTTCTGAAAAAAAGTGTAATGTAATTGTATGATATAGTGTCTCAATTAAGAATAAATCTTTGTTATTGTAGATATACAATGATTCGATGGGAATAAGGCGTAAAAGGGAAGTAATGAATAATTTAAGAATGAAGAAGATGGAATAAAGAATGATAAAGAATAAACAAAAAAGGATAATAAAAGAACTCTACGAAAGTACGAAAACCTTCACGTTAATCTTCTACATAAAGGAAAATCGAAATGTCTCAACTCTGGACAAAAACTCCAAATACTGTGCACTTATATACATGTTTCAAATACTGAATCCTCGTTCATACAACCTTAAATCATTATGTAGAGCTCTCTCGTTTTAGTTTCTTAATTTTAGATTTATATTTTGTCATTAATGAACAAAGCGAATGGACGACTCACAAATAACTTTTTTTTCTGATCAAATTTATGTCAATTAATGCATGATATTACTTCAGTAAATTACCATCAGAGTATACGTATTGTCTTTGAATAATCCTAAGTCGACACTAGGTTCGCCTCCAATGCCGTTATATTGGCAATTTTCGTGGATGTAAGAAAGAAGTATAATTTTGCAATAGTCTCATCTCTTTATTTTTTGAAAATTCTGTAAAGATCACCACTGTATCATAAGAAATTGTAAAATACAGATGATAGATAAGTGTTAAATATATTATAATCGTGCTATAATTACTGATAGGATATTAAGTTAAACAAATAGTTTGTAAAACCTTATTACATGTATTAGGAGAAATTTATTCTACTTTCGCTTTAGTTTTTAATATATATTTCCTGAAATTCTTATTCACATACTGTTATTAATTTATATATCTATTATTGGTTATTGCAGTAATTGAAATATAGGAAGATTTAAACGAGATCAAATCTTGCATTGAGACGTTTTATTTAAAACACACCTCATTTTGATCTTTGAACAGGACTGTGACATATCTTTCTATATCTATAACAATATCGTCATTCTATTCATCAGTTTTATGACTGCATATTTTCATATGAGAATGTTCATCTAAAAACAATCTATAGACTTATTTGTCCATTTATTCATCAATAAATTTATCAAAACTTTAAGGAGGGAGTATGTATAAATCGCTACATCATAGATGGCGAAGTTTTATAGGAATTCATCAGGAAGCGCCTATTTAATTCTAAAAGGACCATACGATACTAGTATTTAATGCATTCAATACAGTTCAGTGGACCCTATCAATAGGAAGTCTCACTGTGGTTTCGAAAATCATTTTCTCATAATTATATTAGAGTTTTTCTTCTCGTACACAATGCCTTGCTAATTAAATAAGAAAAGGTCATTAAAGATCTACCATACGTCATCAATACATAGCTAAATATTTCACACATTGCACTAATCTACACGGCTTTGATTTTTGAAAACGCATATTCAAAAATTGCTTATAAATCGAAAGTAGACATCTTTAATGATCTGAGGTCAGGTTTGCAACTTAAATAAATCTATGTGGGTTGGTAAAGTCTTCAACAACAAAAAATTATTAATAGACATTGAAACAAAATTATTCCAAAATTAGTAATTGCAATAATCGAACTGTGATAACCGACAGAGAGTCGACGAAAACAAGTCATTGTAGTCAAAATCAGCTACGAGTAGAATTCTTAATGTATGGAAACAACAGAGAGAGAGAACTTTATGCCCGACCCAAGCATGAGCAAGCGTAATTAAGTCATTGGGTTTTTAAAGAAAAAGATTTTACATTTGAATATCATACGTCTGCTTATGCATCTGGATAGTTTTAAATGTTTGCTGTGATTACTGGTAGGACATGAAGAGGCAACCTTCCTTGTTCACACTTTAGCTTTTATTTTCTATATTTATTTCCTGGTACATGTAAAAATATTCCATATTGTTATCTTATTTATAGAATGATTCATTTATCCACTTATCTATTCATTTATCAATTACATGTATCTACTTATTTCTTGTTGAGTTATTGCAGCATTTATTGCGATTATGATTTATAATTTTTTTAGACTGAAAAAGATCAGATTTAAGGCCGATAAAATTGGAAATGAACAAAAAATCACCCCTCCTTTTGACACTGATATTTTTTGATTTGTTTAAATCTGGATTATTGCTGCAAAGTTTTACCTCCTACATCTAAAAATAAATATCGTCTCTTCACGCAAAAATCATTCAAATGGAACCATTAAGATGATACAGCTAATAAAACAATATAACAATATAAATATCGAAATTTCCGTCTTAGTATACACTTAAATATTCTTTTTTTTAAGAATTATACAACTTAACCAAATCTTGTATAGGACGATCTTTTGTCTCATTTTATTTAATCCAGATTACACGACGCGCCTCAACTCTTGGAAAAAAATACAAGTACCGTGTAGCAGACATGCATGACCTGAATCCTGATCTGTGGTACTCCATGCAGAAAAAGTTCAAATGTTAAACGTCTTTAATATAGATACTATGTCGAGCTTTCTCGTTTAAATCTGTTCATTTCAATTTTTTAATTTTGTCCTGAACTGAGAAAGCTAACGCATGATTGACAGATAGCACCTTTTTCTGATCAAATGTCAATTAGTACATAGAATTACTAATGAGTTAAAGAAGATCCCGACGATAATCTCAAAAGCACTCACAATAGAGCACACAATTGAGCATCGACGGACCCCTAGCAAGCTAGAGTAAGTATCCTACCATCATGATAAAAATGCCTTTCTTTAAATAATCCTTAGTCTACACCTATGATCGCAGGTTGATCTGCAATGCTGTAATATTGTTTATCTTCTCTTTTATGGATATAAGTAAGAAGCATGATTCTGAAATAGCCTTATCCTCTGTTTTCTGAAAATTCTATAAAGATTACTACTGTGCCGCTTACATTGTGAATATCGATGAACTATATTTGTTAAATGTATTGAAATATCACGCCCATTGTTGATCTCATTGACAAGACATGAAGTTTACTATAAATAATGTGCACTATTTCAAAAAGGCAACCTTAATAAAAAGGCAACCTTATTACATATATGTGTATTAGAAGAAATCGATACTACTTTCCCTTTATTTTCAATATCTATTTCCTAAAATTGGTCTTTTTGTGTGAAATAATCTTGTCTTTTATTTTTATCACGAATAACGTGAAGCGACTTTTCGAATTGCTCTGTTTGGCCGATGTTTATGACAACTGCGCAATATTTGATCAGGTCGGAAGTAGAATTGATCGTACCTTTGTCAACACTTGGCGCGAAGATCTTCAAAATATACCGAAATATACCGAAACTAAAAACTTACCGAGTGATAAACACGACTTTCAGACTGAACCTTATGTTATCATGGATCTACCGAAGCCCGAAAGGTCGGTAATGGCTATGCTCCGCTGCAGAATTCTACCACTCAGAATTGAGACTGGACGATACTCTGGTGAACCCGTTGAATTTTTGCGACAAAAACAGGTTCAAGTTCATTGTATGAAACCATAAGAAATTGCTTTTTTTGTTAAAAGTGAATCACAAAATATTTCTACATTTGATAATAATTTCTTAATTTTCATAATGCATAACTGTCCAAGAATATTAGCGAATTACTTAAAGAATGTTTTTGAAATGGACAAAACAAATTAAGAAGAACATTTTCTCTTTCAAACTCATAAATGCGTATAATTTTATTCATATTTTCTATTTGAAGTGACTTATAGTTCCGTTGGGCCAGATGTTTATATCATTTGTTATATGTCTCTGTTTTCATTCATCTTGTATACACATGTCACTATAATAAACAATTCACTTACTTATGCTTATTTATATATTGTTAATTACTTTATTTATCCATCTATTTATTTATTTATTTATTTACTTATTTATTTATTTTTTTATTCATTCATTTATAATTTCCAAACAAATTTGTTTACACCAATCTATGCATTTTGATTGGTTAATATGATCGTCAGAAAAATGGCGAAATACACTTCATACCCCAATGAACACGATAAAATACCAGAAGAGCCGGAACTACTTCCATCAAAATCATTTAGTATGTTGCTAAGATCGGCTTTCGAATGATAATTATGCAAAGAAAAAATAGTGTTATGAATAATAGCCCTTAGATATAAATACGATATCAGAATTGATGAAAATTTTATGACAATTTCGATGATGTACCGGTATACGTGTTTTTTACAGCGTTGTTCGGTTGCTATGCTCCTGTTTTTGAAGTTTCTTAGACCATTTCCTGTCCTTAAGATTTCATGAAAGACAGACGAATCAGTAAATGACGAGAAAAACAGAAACTTCAGCTATTTTCTTCAAAATTACATTCCTGTCGTAACAGTAGCAAGTACCTGCGTTTGAAATTTTCCAATGACTGACGACTGTCAACGACAACGTGCAAAAGTTTTGATTGAGAACTTCAAAAGGACCGAAGATCACTGTTTCACATGATTTCTATGAGGTACAATCGTTCTGAACCTTTTAAATATTGAAACTAGAAACTTTTCTAATGATATATTTTCGGCGAGATGGAGAATTTAGGAGAAAATATTGACAGCGAATAGAAAATTAAGAGATCAAAAGACGGCGACCTACCTCGGCCTCGATCAGGATACAGTATCGTCGTGAATTTTCACAATTAACTTGTCACTTATGAAATAACTAAATCCTAGGAAGGTATTCTGATACCAATAGATCATAATCATGCCGTTTTCTGCAAGTATTAGATCTATAAGTACAGAGAATCTGATTGTATAAACTCCCAGCTTCTGCGTGTACAATCCAAACACATAACTGCCATGTCGGCGACCTTGAACTTGAACTGCAGAACGCGTCATCAAAATGTTACGTCATATCATCGGATGATGTAATGGATTGGTAAAATGGGGCTCCAGATGGGGAACAAATATTTTTGACACATTTGCTGCCTTTAACTAGCAACATATACATTATATCTATTTCGTCTGTGAACTAATTCGCCTACGGGCCCTACAGAGTTGATATTTTCATACGCAATGTATTAAATTACTAATTTCTTGGGTATATTTGTGAAATTTGGGATAAGTTTGGGTTTGGCTACGCTACGCGGTTTTACACAATTTGTGATGCGACAAACCAAACTTCATACTCCAATAAAATGTCAAAATTGAACAGTCAATTCTTATATTCATTTATTTACTTATTTGTTTATTTATTCATTTATCTATTTATTTATTTATTTATTTATTTATTTATTTATTATTTATTTATTTATTTATTTATTCTTTTACTTATTTATGTATGTTTGTATATATTCAGTCATTATTGTTTCTTTATTGCAGAAATTCAAATATTTGAGAAGATTCAAACAAGAACAGTTCTTACATTGGGCCTTTTTGTACATTGGAGGCGAAACTAATGTGTAGTCTTTTGAATTTAATGTTTCTCTGTCGTGTGTCTCTTTTTTTTTATCGTCTCTTGCTGTGCTCGTCTTTGTGTTTTCGCATTGGATGTTTGGCGTTTTTCTGTTGCTTCTGCAACATGGTATGGTTGGAGATCACCTCCCTTCTTTTGTTTTTGTTTTTTCATACATTTTTATAACTGAAAGTACAATTCTGTTACAGCACTTTTTCATGATTATGATATATGCCTCTATAAATTCCTCTGATACACAATGCTTTATCAATTCTCAAAAGTTCGTTAAAGATCTACCATTTGTCATCAATATACATCAAAATATTTCTCTAAACGCAATAATCTTTGACCAAATCTATTGTAGAGGATTTTTTTTATCATCTATCTATTTATTCATTAACTAATCTATTTATGTATCAAAGAAAGGAGGGGATGTCTAACAACACTCGGTTGCAGCACCCACAGCAAAATCCCAAAACCTATTTCGTTTTTTATATAAACATCGCTACATCGTCATATTTGAAGGCAAATCCATATGGACCATACGTCATATAACAATTAAATTCAGTTCAGTAGACACAATGAAAAGGAAGTGTTGCTTTGGTTTAGATATTGGTTTTTTGTATAAAATGTTTAAAACTGAAAGTACAAAACTTTTATATAAGTTTTTTTAATTCATGATTGTTATACATGCCTAAAAGAAAGGAGGGGATCTCCAACAACACCTAGTTGCAGCATCAACAGCAACCTCCCAAAACACCCACTGTAAAACACAAAAATGACACGCACAGAAAGAGACGCAGTAGTACAATGAACGTCAAATCACAGAAAAACATAAAACACAAATGACTACACATAAACCAACGAGACCAATGGGTAAACGGTGCCGACTTAGGACGGCCATCTGCCTCGTGAGTAGCAGACGGTGTGGTTATCCTGGATTACGTGCGCACAACCCTCCCACTATTCCGATTACCCAGAGGTCTCGAAGAACGTAAAATTGTGGTGTAAAACAACCTCCTCACTGTCAGATGACCACACACAAACAAGACCGCAAAACGCAACACAGATGAATATGTAAATTGATAAAAAGAGGGCATGCGTAATACGACCTGTGCTCTGCCGGCTGTAGCGAGCTAATGTATGTTATCACCCGAGGAGTCCGACTGACATTCAGAGAGGACAGGTGGTCGGGGCCCTGTCTTCTCTAAAGAGGTTTGGACAGGGCCCGTCATGGAGTCCCGTCGTCACAGTCAGTCAGCGTGCAAGTATTAAGGATGCGCTGGTACAAGACTATAGATTGGTCAAGTACCAAGCCTAGTGTCCGTCTGGTGACATTAGGATCATATCCACGGTATAAGAGGCGTTTGATGATTCTGACGCATTTTCGATAGTAATTCTGTCTACCTTTGATCCTTCTAATTTTGTTGATCATGTCACCATAAAATGCAGGTTGCGAAATACCCAAAGTAATATACTCTGTTGCTTGTATGGGTCCGAATTTCAAAAGTAGTTGACAATAATTTTTGTAAAATTTCCAGAATGTCTTGACAAGTTTGTGAAAGCGAAAACCTTGACCTAAAAGTTTCTTTGTTATTTGTAAATTTCTATCATGAAAATCCAAAACATCAGTACATGCTCTAGCATACCGGATGAGCTGCGAAATGTAGATACCATAAGACGGTAATCTAGGAACATCACCGTCAAGCCAGGGAAAATTTACTATATTGAATCCAAAGTCATCTCTTTTGTCATACACCCTTGTATGAATCTCTCCATTAATAATTTTGATATTCAGGTCCAAAAATGGTGTTTCTGTGTTTGTGACGTTCGCCTTGTTTAGAGTCAGTTCCTGTGGATAAATGACATTTTTATACTTTTCAAAAACAGGATTGTCGATAGTAAGGATATCATCCAGGTACCTAGAAGTACCATTGAAACATTTCACATCATCATGTTTTCTTTGTTTTTGAAGATTTTGGATAAATTCTTTTTCATACGTGAATAAAAATAAATCTGCAACAAGAGGCGCACAATTAGTACCCATAGGGATCCCTACAACCTGCTTGTAGAGATTCTCACCAAATCTTACATAAATGTTGTCCAAAAGAAAGGACAAGGCAATACAAAGGTCACTACATGTCCATGATTTATATGATTTGTATTCTGTATTGGAAAAGAAACCCTTCAGATGTACAAATATAAGTTTTACCCTCTCGGTTAAAGCACCATTTAATGAGTTTGGACAATTGATCATTAATCTTATCGTGAGGAAGCGTGGTGTACATATTTGAAAAGTCGTACGAAGAAATCGAATTGGCTTGAAAATTTCTCGATTTCATTTTGTCAATCACATCCCCTGAATTTTTAATAGACCAAAATAAGTTTACATCATTCCTGTTTAGAACAGTTTCACAATATTTTGCAACGTGTTCCTTTATCACCGTGAGTGCTGACGTCAGATTTCTAGACAAAATTGTAGTTTAGCAGTTGCTAGAATTAGCAATGTATCGAAATTTGGAAGGAGACTTGTGCAATTTTGGTATGCAGTATAGTGTAGGAAGATCCAGTTTAGAAATAGGGATCTTGAATGAAGAAATTTCACTGTTGTGTTTGTTCAAAATGTTAGGAACACTTTCATTGCTTTTGATATAAGTGTTTGTAGACGAAAGTTCCGAAACCAAAGTTGATATGTAGTAACGTTTTCAAATGATTATGGTGTTGTTGGCTACTTTGTCAGCAGGAGCGAAGACATATTTTTCGTGTAAATTGCGTAATTTGGATTTAAAATATCTTTCAGATTTAGAACTTGGATTTTTATTTTTAAATAATTCAACTGATACTCCATGCCTTATCAAAAGGAAATGTCATTAAAGATCTACCATACGTCATCAATACACAACAAACTATTTGACTGAGTGTACTAATCTACACGTTGGTTTTTAAAAACGCATTTCACAAACATGTCTAGAAACCATTAGTATTCAATGATACGGCTTAAGAAAACTCTCGTGGAATGGTAAAGGTAAGTCTTCAGCAAACACCCCCTCCAAAAAAAAAAACCCCTAAACAAACAAACAAACAAACGTGCTGGTTGCGTAGTGGTTAGCGCGGTGGACTACGAATCCATGGGTCGTGGGTTCGAATCTCACCGTCGCCGGACATTGCAAACCATTGTAACCTTGGGCAAGTTACTTTACACTACGCTACACTCTCTCTACCCAGGAGTAAACCGGGTACCTGGCAAATGAGACGAGCTGGCAATGTGAATGAAAAGCATTAGCGCCTAAACGGCTGCTCTGCTTGTATACTCCCAAGGGAGTTGAGAATGCACTGGATTGTACAGGTCTCGCCAGGGAGACGCGTGATGCTAAAGCGAACGAGACTATAAACCCCTACCTTTACCTTTACATTAAAATTATTAACAGTGTTGCCAAATGAATGCATTTCTAAATCAAACGGTGATTATCGGCAGAGAAGCCACGAAAACAATGGACACTTGTGGATGATTCTCCTTTCAAACGCCGCGCAGAGTGCATGAAAACAAGAGAGAGAGAGAGAGAGAGAGAGAGAGAGAGAGAGAGAGAGAGAGAGAGAGAAATTCTTAATTTTGTATTTTTCACTCCATACAATTATATCCGGCCTAAGTAAGAGCGAGTGTAACTAGGTCATTGGGTTTTGGAACAAAAAGAAATTTATATTTTGATGATCGAAGCCAAATATTATACGTCTGTTTATAAAATGCATTATAGGCAGCCTAAAAGATTTTCCTCCTTGTCGGTATTTTCATCATTTTTCTCGTTGTCATTCGTACAACGGTCGATTCCCTTCTATTCTTTTTCGATAATATCATGTCTGCTACTTGGATCTTTGTGCTTCTAATGATTTGATACGGTCACTCTTAAAAAAGAATATTATATATAAACTTCTTCCATTTTAATTCATTATCTTTTTTTCTCAACTATCGAGTAGTACTGTACATGTACGAATGACAAATATGGATAATGACTATATCCCTGTATACAGTACAAAATCGATAATTCAGAAAATCAGAAACCGAAGGCATACAAAATCAGGATAAAACAGGAACCAAAGCAAACATACAAAAACTTCCACCATATGAAAAGAAGCGAACTCCCGATATGGGAGTGAGACCAGGTGCCCAGGAAGAGTACGCATCTCCTGCTTGTATGCAACACCCGCCGCTTCAATTCGGTAGACCTGTCAAATCCAGTAACTTCCATTTCGGAAGACATAGATCTCAATCTTTGGTTGGATGGTTCAAATGGTTTATGACAGAATATCATCCACCATTCTAGTGAGTGGGACATCATAGTGTATGACGAGTTCCCCATATCGACCGTAGAAGAAGCTTTTGTACGAAGCTTTTCTAAAGGTGTATATGATCCCTGTCTATCATCATCTTTGTAACCGAGTTTAGTAAAGTAGAATTAATACATACTCTCCGTAGTACTTTTGATGGAACATTCTTACAGTCGTCATCATTTTTTCTTTTCAAATCCTCCATCTCGTCGATTTTAATTGTTTCCTTCCCCGCAGCTCTGGTTTCCTGAAAAAAAAGTGTAAAGTAATTGTATGATACAGTGTCTCAATTAAGAATAAATCTTGGTTATTGTAGATATACAATGATTCGATGGGAATAAGGCGTAAAAGGGAAGTAATGAATAATTTAAGAATGAAGAAGATGGAATGAAGAATGATAAAGAATAAACAAAACAGGATAATAAAATAACTGGACGAAAGTACGAAAACCCTCACGTTAATCTTATTCATAAAGGAAAATCGAAATGTCTCAACTCTGAACAAAAACTCCAAATACTGTGCACTTATATACATGTTTCAAATACTGAATCCTCCTTCATATAACCTTAAATTATCATGTAGAGCTCTCTCGTTTTAGTTTCTTAATTTTAGATTTAAATTTTGTCATTAATGAACAAAGCGAATGGACGACTAACAGATAAGTTTTCTTCTAATTAGATTTATGTCAATTAATGCATAATAATACTTCAGTAAATTACCATCAGAAAATATGTATTGTCCTCTGAATAAACCTTAGTCGACACTAGGTTCGCCTCCAATGCCGTTATATTGGTAATTTCATGGATATACGAAAGAAGTATGATTTTGCAAAAATCTCATCTCTTTATTTTCTGAAAATTCTGTAAAGAGCACCACCGTGTCATATTAAATAATTTTGAAATACAGATGGTAGATAAGTGTTAAATATATTATAACCGTGCTTTAATTACTGATAAGATGTTAAACGTCTTCAAATTGAATAGCATCATTTCAGAACAGATGACCAGTCATGCGCGTTTCGGGTACTTAACCCTCGTCAGTGGGTTAAAACAAATATATCAAGTTTAAACAAATAGTTTGTAAAACCTTATTACATGTATTTGAAGAAATTTACTCTACTTTCGCTTTTGTTTTAAATATATATTTCCTTAAATTTTTATTTACATGACAAATATGGATAATGACCTTATCCCAAATACTAATTTTTTTTTTATTTATTTATTTATTTATTTATTATTTATTATTTATTTTTATTTATTTATTTATTTATTTATTTATTTATTTATTTATTTATTTATTTATTTATTTATTTATTTATTTATGGGTATTGCAGTTAGTAATTCAAATATATGAGGATTCAAACAAGATCAGTTATAACATTGAGACGTTTTATTTTAAACACACCTCATTTTGATCTCTGAACAGGACTGTGACAATCTTCTAAGGTATTACTTCCTACATCTGTACAATGTAACAATATCGTCATGTTCTGCTAAATCTTCAGAATAAAGCCATTCTATTCATCAGTTTTATGACTGCATATTATTCATATGAGCTTTTTCATCTAAAAAATATATATACTTATTTATCCATTTATTCATCAATCAATTTATCAAAACTCTAAGGGAGGGGGTATGTATATATCGCTACATCATAGAAGGCAAAGTTTTATAGGAGTGTATCAGGAATCGCCTATTGAATTCTAAAAGGACCAAGCGTTACTAATATTTTAATGCATTCAATACAGTTCAGTGGACTCTATCAATAGGAAGTCTCATTATGGTTTTGAAAATCATTTTCTCGTAGTTATATTACGGTTTTTCATGTTCATTAACCTCTGGTACACAATACCTTGCTAAATAAGTAATACAAGGTCATTAAAGATCTACCATACGTCATCAATACGCATATCACTCAATGCACTAATCTAGACGGTTTTAATCTTTGAAAATGCATATTAAAAAATTGTTTATAAATCGAAAGTAGACATATTAAATTATCCGAGGTTAGGTTTGCAACTTAGATAGATTCCTGTGGGTTGGTAAAGTCTTCAACAAAAAGATTAAATTATTGATAGACATTGAAACAAAATTATTCTCAAATTAGTCATTGCAATGATCGAACTGTGATAACCGGCAACAAGTCATGGAAGTTAAAATCAACTACGAGTAGAATTCTTAATGTATGGAAACAACAAAAAGAGAGAATTTCATGCCCGGCCCAAGCAAGGGCACGCGTAATTAAGTTTTAAAAGGAAAAATTTTTTTCATGATTATGATATATGCCTCTATATATTCCTCTGATACACAATGCCTAATCAATTCTCAAAAGGTCATTAAAAAATATTTGAATATAATACGTCTGTTTATACAACTGGATAGTTTTAAATGTTTGCTGTGATTACTGGTAGGACATAAAGAGGGAACCTTCCTTGTTCCTACTTTCGGTTTTATTTTCTGTATTTATTTCTTGGTACATGTATACTTCCCTCATGTCTTGCATTAATATTCCATATTGTTTCATTTATTGAATTATTCATTTTTGTACTTACGTATATATTTATTTATCAATTATCTACTTATTTCTTGCTTAGTAATTGCAGCATTTATTGCAATTATAATTTATGATTTGTTTAGAAAGAACAGGAAATGAACAAAAAATCATCCCTCATTTTGACACTGATATTTTTTCGGTGATGCATCAAATTCTGAGCAAGTTTTTGATTTATGTAAATCTGGATTATTCCCGCAAAGTTTTACATCTAAAAAAATATCGTCTTGTCGTGTTAAGTTTTCACGAAATAAAAATCATTCAATTCATGCTTCCTGATCTTTCAAACAGAACCATTAAGATTATACTAATAAAACAATATAAGTATCGAAATTCCCGTCTTATGGTACATTTAGATATTTTTTCCCCAAAATTATACAACTTAACCAAATCTCGAGTAGGAGGATCCTTTGTCACAATTTATTTAATCTAGAATACACGGCGTGGCTCAACTCTTGACAAAAATACAAATACTGTGTAGCAGACAGTACTGGGATATGGTCATTATCCATATTTGTCATGCATGATGTGAATCCTGATCAGTAGTGCCCCAAGCAGAAAAAGATCAAAGACACTATATGAAGCTCTCTCTTCACATTTTTTGATTTCAAATTTTTAATTTTGTCCTTAACTGAGAGAGCTAACGCATAATTGACAGATAACAACTTTTTCTAATTCAATGTGAATTAGTAAATAGAATTACTAATCATACTACCATCATGATAAAAAGGCTTTTTCTTTGAATAATCCTTAGTCGACACCTATGATCGTAGGTTGATCTCCAATGCTGTAATATTCTTAATCTTCTCTTTCATTGATATAAGTAAAAAGCATGATTCTGAAATAGCCTTATCCTCTGTTTTCTGAAAATTGTTTTCTGAAGGTTTCTACTGTACCGTTTACATTATAAATATCGATGAATCTATTGAAAAAATAAGCCCATTGTTGATCTCACTGACAAGACATGAAGTTTACTATAAATATTTTGCACTATTTTAAAAAGGCAACCTTATTACATATACGTGTATTAGAAGAAATCGATATTACTTTCGCTTTTATTCTCAATATCTAATTCCTGAAATTCGTCTTTTTGAGTGATTTGTGTGAAATAAACTTGTCTTTTATTCTAATTTATGTATTGTTAATTAATTTATTTATTCAATTATTTATTTACTTATTTATTCATCTATTTATCTATTTAGTTATTTATGCATGGTTGTATATATTTAGTCATTATTGTTTCGTTATTGCAGTATTCAGATATTTGTGAAGATCACTTATACTTATTTATATATTGTTAATTAATTTATTCATCTATCTATTTACTTATTTATTTATTTACTTATTTATTTATTTATTTATTTATTTATTTATTTATTTATTTATTTATTTATTTATTTATTTATTTATTTATGTATGTTTGTATATATTCAGTCATTATTGTTTCGTTATTGCAGTAATTCAAATATTTGTGAAGATTCAAACAATAACAGTTCTTACATTTGGACTTTTTGTACCTTGGAGGCGAAACTAATGTGTACTCTTTTGATTTTAATGTTTCTCTGTCGTGTGTCTCTTTTTTTCGTCTCTTGCTGTGCTCGTCTTTGTGTTTTCGCATTGGATGTTTGACGTTTTGCTGTTGCTTCTGCAACATGGTATGGTTGGAGATCACCTCCCTTCTTTTGTTTTTGTTTTTTCATAACATTTTTATAACTGAAAGCACAATTCTGTTACAGCACTTTTTTCATGATTATGATATATGCCTCTATATATTCCTCTAATACACAATGCCTTATCAATTCTCAAAAGGTCATTAAAGATCTACCATTTGTCATAAATACACAGCAAAATATTTCTCTACACGCAATAATCTTTGACCAAATCTATTGTAGAACGAGATTTTGTCTCATTTTATTTAATCATCTATCTATTTATTCATTAACTAATTTATTTATTTATCAAAGAAAGGAGGGGATCTCCAACAACACTTGGTTGCAGCACCCACAGCAAAATCCCAAAACCTATTTCGTTTTTTATATAAACATCGCTACATCGTCATATTTCAAGGCAAATCCATATGGACCATACGTCATATAACAATTAAATTCAGTTCAGTAGACACAATGAAAAGGAAATGTTGCTTTGGTGTAGATATTGGTTTTTTGTATAAAATGTTTAAAAGTGAAAGTACAAAACTTTTATATAAGTTTTTTTATTTATGATTGTTATATATATATATACAGACACTGAAACACCATTTTTGGACCTAAATATCAAAATTGTCAATGGAGAAATTCATACAAGTGTATATGACAAACGAGATGATTTTGGATTAACATAGTAAATTTTCCCTGGCTTGACGGTGATGTCCCTAGATTACCGTCATACGGTATCTACATTTCACAGCTCATCCGGTATGCTAGAGCATGTACTGATGTTTTGGATTTTCATAATAGAAATCTACAAATTACAAAGAAACTTTAGGTCAAGGTTTTCGCTTTCACAAACTAGTAAAGACTTTCTGGAAATTTTAAAAAAATTATGATCAACTTCTTTTGAAATTCGGACCCATATAAGCAACGGAGTATATTACTTTGGGTATTTCACAACCTGCATTTTATGGTGACATAATTAACAAAATAAGAAGGATCAAAGGTAGACAGCATATGTATCGAAAATGCGTCAGAATCATCAAACGCCTTTTATACCGTGGGTATGATCCTAATTTCACCAGACGGACACTAAGCTTGGTACTTGACCAATATACAGTCTTGTACGAGCGCATTCTTAAGACTTGCACTCTGACTGACTGTGACGACGGGACTCCATGACGGGCCCTGTCCAAACCTCTTTAGAGAAGACAGGGCCCCGACCACCTGTCCTCTCTGAATGTCAGTCGGACTCCTCGGGTGATAACATATATGAGCTCGCTACAGCCGGCAGAGCACGGACTGTATTACGCACGTCCTCTTTTTATATCCATTTACATATTCATCTGTGTTGCTTGGACCCCTGTGTTTTACGGTCTTGTTTGTGTGTGGTCACCTAACAGTGAGGAGGTTGTTTTACACCATAATTGTGCGTTCTTCGAGACCTCTGGGAAATCGGAATAGTGGGAGGGTTGTGCGCACGTAATCCAGGATAACCACACCGTCTGCTATTTACTTGGCAGATGGCCGTCCTAAGTCGGCACCGGTTGCCCATTGGTCTCGTTGGTTTATGTGTAGTCTTTTATGTTTCATGTTTCTTTGTTGTGAATTGGTGTTCCTTGTCCCTTTTGCGTCTCTTTCTGTGGGTATCTGTTCTGTGTTTTTTGCATGGGTGTTTTTGGATTTTGCTGTGGGTGCTGCAACCTAGTGTTGTTGGAGATCCCCTCCTTTCTTTTATACATGCCTAAAAAATTCAACTTATACTCAATGCCTTATCAAAACAAAATGTCATTAAAGATCTACCATACGTCATCAATACACAACAAACTATTTGACTCAGTGTAATAATCTACACGTTTGGTTTTTTAAAACTCATATTCACAAACATGTCTCGAAACCAAAAGTAGTCATATTCAATGATACGGCTTATGAAAACTCTCGTGGAATGGTAAAGATAAATCTTAAGCAAACATCCCCCCCCCCGAAAAAAAACCCCTAAACAAACAAACATTAAAATTATTAACAGTGTGGCCAAATGAATGTATTTCTAAATCAAACGGTGATTATCGGCAGAGAAGCCACGAAAACAAAGGACACTTGTGGATGATTCTCCTTTCAAACTACGCGCACAGTGCATGAAAACAAGAGAGAGAGAGAGAGAGAGAGAGAGAGAGAGAGAGAGAGAGAGAGAGAGAGAGAGAGAGAGAGAGAGAGAGAGAGAAATTCTTAATTTTGTATTTTTCACTCCATACAATTATACCCGGCCTAAGTAAGAGCTAATGTAACTAAGATATTGGGTTTTCGAACAAAAAGAAATTTATATTTTGATGATCGAAGCCAAATATTATACGTCTGTTTATACAATGCATTATAGGCAGCCTAAAAGATTTTCCTCCTTGTCGGTATTTTCATCATTTTTCTCGTTGTCATTCGTACAACGGTCGATTCCCTTCTCCTCTTTTTCGATAATATCATTTCTGCTACTTGGATCTTTGTGCTTCTAATGATTTGATACGGTCACTCTTAAAAAAGAATATTATATATAAACTTCTTCCATTTTAATTCATCATTTTTTTTTCTCAAATTGATATAATCAACTATCGAGTAGTACTGTACATGTACGAATGGCAAATATGGATAATGACTATATCCCTGTATACAGCACAAAATCGATAATTCAGAAAATCAGAAACCGAAGGCATACAAAATCAGGATAAAACAGGAACCAAAGCAAACAAACAAAAACCTCCACCATATGAAAAGAAGCGAACTCCCGATATGGGAGTGAGACCAGGTGCCCAGGAAGAGTAAGCATCTCCTGCTTGCATGCAACACCCGCCGCTTCAATTCGTTAGACCTGTCAAATCCAGTAACTTCCATTTCGGAAGACATAGAGCACAATCTTTGGTTGGATGGTTCAAATGGTTTATGACAGATTATCATCCACCATTCTGGAGAATGGGACATCAT
Organism: Pinctada imbricata; assembly: GCA_033119305.1. Lineage (NCBI taxonomy): Eukaryota > Metazoa > Mollusca > Bivalvia > Pterioida > Pteriidae > Pinctada > Pinctada imbricata. The sequence continues at coordinate 111,766,850 of VSWD01000005.1, forward strand.
AGTGTATGACGAGTTCCCAATATCGACCGTAGAGCTTTTGTACGAAGCTTTTCTAAAGGTGTATATGATCCCTGTCTATTATCATCTTTGTAACCGAGTTTAGTAAAGTAGAATTAATACATACTCTCCGTAGTACTTTTGACGGAACATTCTGACAGTCGTCATCATTTTTTCTTTTCAAATCTTTCATCTCGTCGATTTTAATTGTTTCCTTCCCCGCAGCTCTGGTTTTCTGAAAGAACATTGTACAGTTATGGTATTATACAGTGTTTCAATTAAGAATAAATCTTTCTTTTTGTAAATTTACAATGATTCGATGGGAATAAGGAGTAAAAGGGAAGTATTGAATAATTTAAGAATGAAGAAGATGGAATGAAGAATGATAAAGAATAAACAAAAAAGGATAATAAAAGAACTCGACGAAAGTACGAAAACCCTCACGTTAATCTTATTCATAAAGGAAAATCGAAATGTCTCAACTCTGGACAAAAACTCCAAATACTGTGCACTTATATACATGTTTCAAATACTGAATCCTCGTTCATATAACCTTAAATTATTATGTATAGCTCTCTCGTTTTTGTTTCTTTATTTTATATTTAAAGTTTGTCATTAATGAACGACTCACAGATAACTTTTTTTCTGATTAAATTTATGTCAATTAATACATAATATTACTTTAGTAAATTACCATCGGAATATACATGTACGTATTGTCATTTGAATAATTCTTAGTCGACACTAGGTTCGCCTCTGATGCCGTTATATTGGTAATTTTGGTGGATATAAGAAAGAAGTATAATTTTACAATAGTCTAATCTCTATATTTTTTGAAAATTCTGTAAAGATCACCACTGTGTCATATGAAATTGTAAAATACAGATGATAGATAAGTGTTAAATATATTACAACCGTGCTATAATCACTGATAGGATATTAAGTTAAACAAATAGTTTGTAAAACCTTAATACATGTATTAGAAGAAATTTATTCTACTTTCGCTTTTGTTTTTATTATATATTTTCTGAAATTTTTATTCACATACTGTTATTGATTTATATATGTATTTATGATTATTGCAGTAAGTAATTGAAATATATGAAGATTCAAACAAGATCAGATCTTACATTGAAACTTTTAATTTAAAACACACCTCATTTTGATTTTTGAACAGGACTGTGACATATCTTCCTACATCTATAACAATATCGTAATTCTATTCATCGGTTTTATAACTGCATATTTTCATATGAGAATATTCATCTAAAAATAATCTATAGACTTATTTGTCCATTCATTCATCAATAAATTTATCAAAACTTTAAGGAGGGAATATGTATATATCGCTACATCATAGAAGGCGAAGTTTTATAGGAGTGTATCAGGAAGCGCCTATTCAATTCTAAAAGGACCATACGGTACTAGTTTTTAATGCATTCAATACAGTTCACTGGACCCTATCAATAGGAAGTATCACTGTGGTTTAGAAAATCATTTTCTCATAATTATATTAGAGTTTTTCATGTTCATTAACCTCTGGTACGGAATGCCTTGCTAATTAAATAAGAAAAGGTCATTAAAGATCTGCCATATCTGCCATACGGAAAGAGTTATCGGCCCTTTGACCAAGGTGAAGGGTATGATAGTGCGCTCAATATTTTCATCGATTTTCTTGATAAATCTTGCAAAAGAACTCTCAAAAGCTGATCAGAACAGCTCAATTCTAGCCAGAGGAAGAATCTGAGGTGGTAAGAGTGCAGAATAATAAACATATTTTGTAAAAAACTCAATTTTCTTAAGAAGTTGCCAAACAAAGGAAACAAGATGGCCGCCTCAAATACTATGTCCTACGCAGAAGCTGTAGATCCACCAGTTAGAAAAACTGAAAAACCTATATTCATAAAAGAACTTGATGTTTTTGGGGTTGATAAAGTCCCTAAAGAACAGTGGTTGACCCATGTTGAGATGTTTAAAGCAGTTTCTGCTCAAATCCCAAGTGAAAACATCGCGGGTCTACAGAGAGTGAAAGGTCTGTGGCGTATTTACGTTGATGATGTCGACTCCAGAAACCAACTGCTAACTAAAGGTTTCGTCTTGCGAGGGAAGAGTGTAACTCTTTATGCATCAAACCCAAACAGACCGTATATAGAAGAGGAAGATACAACTTTCATTCGAGTAAAAAATGTACCTCTCTCGGCAGACGATGGCCAGATAAAAAGGGCATTTACCATCAGAGATTGCGGCGAGATCGTAACGATGTTTCGTGAAAAAATTCGTGTGGACGGCAGGCTCACAAATTGCGAAAATGGAGATCGCATCGTGGTTATTCGAAACTTGAAGAATTCACTGCCTATACATATGGAGATTGGACGATATAGGGCTGTTATACACCACAAAGGACAATATAATCCAAATTTGAAATGTTCAAAATGCCTTGAATCAGGGCATACCGTACGTGAATGTATCAATGAAGTTGTCTGCAGAACCTGTAATGGTGAGGGTCATATTGCATCAGAATGTCTTTCAGCTTTTGTTGTGACTGACAATGAGGTAGGAGCCTCAATCACTGAGGCTGTAGCTGAAGGTAGCACTGTAGAGTCAGATGAAACATCCGAATCTGAGGGAACCTCCCATGATGAGGAGGAAGAGGAACGTACAGGATCGTCACCAAAACAAGTACCGCCAAAGAAAACATCAAAAAAGGGTAAAAAGGCAACAAGTCAAAAAGTGAAAAACACAAAAAGCTCCAAACAAAGTGGTGCTCTTGACAAATTTCTCAGACCAAGTGCCGCTATGAGCAGGGCATCCTCTGCTCCAGAGAATACCCCATCCAGAAAATCAATCAATATCCCCGCAGAAGTTAGAACTCCCCCTTCACCAGCAGAAACTGTTGCAGGTAGAGGGAAAAGTGCCAGGAGATTAAGCAATACCTAAATAGAACTCTGATATATGACAAAAACAGAATATAAAACATTTGTATGTTTATTATTCAATGAAAATATGTATAGATATACTATGAAATTAAAAGAAAAAGTAGATTTACAAATATATGATTACATGCAAACTTATTTAAAAAATGTACAAAAATGTTTAAAAACAGAATATACAAAATATGTCAGATATTCACATTATAACAATAAACACACAAGGATTACAAGATAAAGATAAAAGAAAAAGATTCTTACTATGGTGTAAATATCAAAAAGCAGATATTATACTAGCTCAAGAAACTCATTTCACAAAAAATTTAGAAAAATACATAAGAACAGAATGGAAAGGAAATGTCTATCACAGTTTTGGAACAAGTAACAGTAGAGGAGTAAGCATTTTTATAAAGGATACATTAGAACATGATATCATGAACACATTTGAAGACAATGAAGGTCGATTCTTGTCCATAAACTTAACTATAAAAGATGTGACCTACACATTAACAAACATCTATGCACCAAATAACAGACATGCAAGGAACACTTTTTTCAAAAATATAAAAACACGTATCTCACAAAATGATATCCCTGATATAAAAGATAGAAAATCTAAAGGTAAAATTGAAAAATTAGTACATGGACTAAAAATTTTGATAAAAGAAATGAAACTTATTGATATCTGGCGAGAGAAAAACATTAAAAAGATTCAATACACTTGGAAACGTAAAAATACAACAACAGAAGCAAGTAGAATAGACTTCTTTTTGGTCTCAAAAACTATAATAGATAAAATAAAATCTTGTGATATAAGACCTGCTCTTATAAAATTTACTGATCACTTGGCTGTTTCCTTAAAATTAAGAAATGATACAACAAAAAGGGGACCAGGGTTATGGAAACTCAATGTTAGTATATTAAAAGATGAAAAATACAAAAGAATCATTAAAACAACTTTAGAAAAATATAAGAATAGCACTGATCTAGATGTACAAACACAGTGGGAACTTTGTAAATTAGAAATTAAAGAAATGTCAATTAAATATTGTAAACAAAAATCAAAGAAAACAAAAGACAAAATAAATGACTTAGAAGAAAAAATAAATAATATGAGTGATGAAGAAAGTGATGAATACAAAATGTTGAAAGACGAACTTGAAATACATTATGAAAATAAGGCCAAAGGTGCTCAAATTCGTTCAAGAGTTAACGTGATTGAAAAAGGTGAAAAAAATACAAAATTCTTTTTAGCAATGGAAAATAAGAGACAGAGTCAGAAAACAATATCTACTATTAAAGATAAAAATGGCAGATTATTAACAAATGAAAAAGAAATATTAGATAGATTGAGTGAATTCTATGAAAATTTATACACAACAAAAGGAAAGCAAAATATAAGTGAATATCTTGATAATACTAAATGTGATAACACACTTTCTGATGAGCTCAATAAATTATGTGAAGGTCAAATAACTAGAGAAGAATGTAGGAATACCATATTCCACATGAAGTTGAATAAATCACCAGGAGGAGATGGAATTCCAGTCGAATTCTACAGAGAATTTTGGGATGATTTGGAATCAATAATAGAAAAAGTAATAAATCAGTCATATTCTGTTGGATATCTATCACCATCACAAAGAACAGGTATTTTATCACTTATGTATAAAAAAGATGACAAAAATGATTTAAAAAACTGGAGACCAATTACTCTATTGAATGTAGACTACAAAATTTTAGCTAGCTGTCTTGCTCATAGATTAAAAAAAGTATTACCATATATCATTAATACAGATCAAAATGGATTTATAAAGAACAGATACATAGGATTTAATATTCGTCAAATACAAGACATAATTGATAATGCAGAAAATTTCAAAATTAATGGTGCTATATTATTTCTCGATTTCGAAAAAGCATTTGATACAGTTGAATGGAAATTTTTGTTTGGATGTTTAGAAAAGTTTAAATTTGGAAATATGTTTAGAAATTGGATAAAGATATTACATAAAAACATAGAATGTAAAATTAAAACTAATGGATGGGTTACAAAACCAATCAAACTAAGCCGCGGCATCAGACAAGGCTGTCCTCTATCAGCCCTCCTTTTTGTTATAGCAGCAGAGGTAATGGCTTTAAATATTAGAAATAACAACAACATTAGTGGAATAAGAATTAATAAAAATCAAAAACGAGCATTTAAGATATCACAGCTTGCAGATGATACAACTTTATTTCTTAATTCCAGGGAAGACATCACTAAATCCTTGAATGAAATTGAAATATTTGGAAGTTACTCTGGATTAATTCTAAACAGAGAGAAATCAAAAGGTTTAATGTTGGGAAATCTAAAAATTGATAAAAATTTTGAATCAATCTCATGGTCTGAAAAAGTTATTAAAGCTCTTGGAATTTATTTTGGATATGACAAAAAGACACTATTAGAAAAAATTGGAAAGATAAAATAAATAAGATAAAAACAATAATTAATAATTGGAAAAGCAGACAATTAAGTCTAATAGGCAGGATACAAGTCACTACTACTATCAAAACTAACATATGTAGCTTCTACTATAAATATTCCAAAAGAAATAATAAAAGAATTTGATAAATTAGTTTACGAGTTTGTTTGGAACGGGAAAAGAGAGAAAATCAAACGCAAAAACCTAATTCAAAACTATGATGAGGGAGGGCTAAGAATGATTGACTTTCAGTCACATATTGACACAATCAGAGTAAATTGGCTTAAAAAGTTGTACGAAAATCAGGATGCTCTTTGGACTGTAATTCCTAACTTTTTTCTTAATAAAATAGGACCCCAGTATGTTTTACTATCAATGAATTTAGATAAACTTGAAAACTTGATTGAGATGAAACAGATACCAACGTTTTACCAAGAAATGATAAGATCTTGGATGAAATTTAAAAACACATCAAACAATCTTCCCACAAAATTAAATGACATAAGAAATCAAATAATTTGGGGAAATAAACATATAAAATTTAGAGGAAAATGTCTTATGTATAACAACTGGATTACAGCAAATATTATTTTCATTAATGACATTTTAGATACAGAAGGCAAAATAAATCATGAATACATCCTTAGCAAAATAAAAGATAAACATAACTGGACCTCACAAATAGCAAGGCTAAAGAAAGCAATACCAAAAGTCTGGTTGAAAAAACTTAATAATATAGATGGAACTAAATACAAAATTAATATAGATAAATCAATTCAAACAATGTACAACAACAAAATGTATAAATTAAAAGAACTTAAAAATAAAGTTATATATTATAAACTCATAAATATCAAACAAATCCTACCTATAGCATATGATTACTGGATAAATGAATTTCCCTTAAGTTGTGATTTAAATCTTATCCGTAAAGCTTTAAACTTTATATTCAATGAAATACAAGAAAACAAAATGAAAATAATGAGATGGAAATTAATTCATAAAATATTACCTAACAAATGTCTTTTACACAAATGGAAATTAAATGACGATCCCTTATGTAATGTATGTCATATACCAGAAGACTATAAGCACTACTTTATTGATTGCAAATCACTTCACGAACTAAATACCTTTTTAAAAACATTATTCAATAAAATGGGTATTACAAAGAACCTAATTACACTTAAATACTATGTATTCGGGTATAAAATATACCAAAGACAAACAAAAGAAATAAACGAATTCTTAACAATAGTTATGTTTTCAATTTATAAATCATATCATGTCAGTGATCAAAAAACAAAAAATATCAGTTCCCTTAAAATATTTAACTATGAACTTCATAAACAAATACAAAATATGCGATACCGGAAATTAAAAATCCCGAAAATATATACAACAGCTGCTGATTTGCTGGTCCTCCATGAATCACCAGAAAATCCAAATTAAAGTTGTTTTTTTTAATCCAGTCACAAGATTGCACCATTATATATCCTCTGAAATATGCCCTGCTATACACAACAATTGTTCCATATACAGCCCTTATTTACAGATGCGCTGCAAATAATAAACAAAGAGAGTTAAAAATATTTTCAAAATTATCGTAAAGAAAATAATAAACATTAATATTAATAATACATGTATAATGCAAAAATAAAGCAGTTTATTGCAAATCAATTAATGCATTCTTCAATTTTCAACAACAGGTAATGCATTCTTCAAAATGTAAGAAATGGAAAAACCCCATTCTATTTTTAGTGAGGTCACGCTTCACTAAACACGCACACTTTCTCAAAAAAAAAAAATAAATAAAAAAAAAATAAATAATAAATAACTAACCATTTATGTTTTACAAATTAAAACGATATACACATATATACATACCCTTACAAACATATAAATAAGGAATGAAAAGAAATACTTATCCTAATAAGTATCCTATGTAGATTCTGTTGTGTAAAGACTAAAGTATAACACTGACACTGTATGGGACAGCCAGGACTCTTCTACTTTACCTAAAATGTATTTTATATATAAATATATAATATGCTATTATAGAAACTATACATACTTACTCTATATAAATAATCTTAAACATTGAATTCACCTACGAAGTAAACAAAGTAGCCTCTATTTACAATCACATGGAAAGTCGGTCAGTATGCGTCACAGAAATGAAGGTCAATGTCGTTTCTATTTTAAAAATATTCACGTATATACTTCTTTTATTCCCTTGCAATTTTCAATATTATAATTCAGAAAATATGAAGAATAATATCTTAAAAGATGTAAAATAATTCTACTTACAAATGACAGCCCCAATGAACACCACACTCTGTAAATTCCTTCCACGTGGACAGTGCTTGTCGAGTTGCATGGCATGCTCGCTGGCTCCGTGAGGTCAAATACACGTATACATTAGGAATTTACCTAGTTATTTTTAGATATGTCTGTGCCTATTATTATACTCGTAAAGATTATTTCTGTTTATATAAAGTAAAGACGTTCCTTTTCGATACTTATACATAGTCACACCCAGTATTTCAGATCTGCCATACGTCATCAATACATAGCTAAATATTTCACACATTGCACTAATCTACACGGCTTTGACTTTTGAAAATGCATATTCAAAAATTGTTTATAAATCGAAAGTAGACATATTCAATGATCTGAGGTACGGTTTGCAACTTAGATAAATTAATGTGGGTTGGTACAGTCTTCAACAAAAAATAAATTATTAACAGACATTGAAACAAATTTATTCCCAAATTAGTAATTGCAATGATCGAACTGTGATAACCGACAGAGAGTCGACGAAGATAAGTCATGGTAGTCAAAATCAACTACGAGTAGAATTCTTAATGTATGGAAACAACAGAGAGAGAGAACTTTATGCCCGACCCAAGCAAGAGCAAGCGTAATTAAGTCATTGGGTTTTTAAAGAAAAAGGTAATATATTTGAATATTATACGTCTGCTTATGCATCTGGATAGTTTTAAATGTTTGCTGTGATTACTGGTAGGACATGAAGAGGCAACCTTCCTTGTTCACACTTTCGCTTTTATTTTCTATATTCATTTCCTGGTACATGTATAAATATTCCATATTGTTATCTTATTCATTGAATGATTCATTTATCCACTTACTTATCTATTCATTTATCAACTACATGTATCTACTTATTTCTTGTTTAGTTATTGCAGCATTTATTGCGATTATAATTTATGATTTTTTGAGACTGAAAAAGATCAGCTATTACGACGATAAAATTGGAAATGAACAGAAAATCACCCCTCCTTTTGACACTGATATTTTTTTATTTGTTTAAATCTGGATTATTGCTGCAAAGTTTTACCTCCTACATCTAAAAATAAATATCGTCTCTTCACGAAAAATTATTCAAATGGAACCATTAAGATGATACAGCTAATAAAACAATATAACAATATAAATATCGAAATTCTTAGTATACACTTAAATATTCTTTTTCCAAGAATTATACAACTTAACCAAATCTTGTATAGGACGATCTTTTGTCTCATTTTATTTAATCTAGATTACACGACGTGCCTAAACTCTTGACAAAAAAATACAAGTACTGTGTAGCAGACATGCATGACCTAAATCCTGATCTGTGGTACTCCATGCAGAAAAAGTTCAAATGTTAAACGTCTTTAATATAGATCCTATGTCGAGCTCTCTCGTTTAAATCTGTTGATTTCAATTCTTTAATTTTGTCCTGAACTGAGAAAGCTAATGAGTTAAAGAAGATCCTGAGGATAATCTCAACAGCACTCACAATAGAGCGCAAAATTAAACATCGACGGACCCCTAGCAAGCTAGAGTAAGTATACTACGCATGATTGACAGATAGCACCTTTTTCTAATCAAATGTCAATTAGTACATAGAATTATTAATGAGTTAAAGAAGATCCCGAAGATAATCTCAAAAGCACTCAGAATAGAGCACACAATTGAGCATCGACGGACCCCTAGCAAGCTAGAGTAAGTATACTACCATCATGATAAAAATCCCTTTCTTTAAATAATCCTTAGTCTACACCTATGATCGCAGGTTGATCTTCAATGCTGTAATATTCTTAATCTTCTCTTTCATGGCTTTCATGGATATAAGTAAGAAGCATGTTTCTAAAAAAAACCTTATCCTCTGTTTTCTGAAAATTGCATAAAGATTACTACTGTGCCGTTTACATAGAGAATATCGATGAATGTATTGTAATAATAAGCCCATTGATGATCTTACCGACAAGACATGAAGTTTACTTAAAATATTTTGCACTATTTAAAAAGGCAACCTTATCACATATACGTATTTTAGAAGAAATCGATCCTACTTTCGCTTTTAATATCTATTTCCTGAAATTCATCTTTTTGTATGAAATAAACTTGTCTTTTATTCTAATTTATATAATTTTAATTTATTTATTTATTCATTTATATATTTACTTAATTATTTATCTATTATTTATGTATTTTTGTTAACATTCAGTTATTATTGTTTCTTTATTGCAGTTATTCAAATATTTGTGAAGATTCAAACAAGATCAGTGCTTACATTGGAACTTTTTGTAAAATAAAAAAGAGAGAAATCACTCCTTAGTTTGATTCTGGTCCCTTTTTGAGTGATGCATCAAACTTTTCAAAGGTATTACCTCTTCAACTGTTACGTAGTGTTTAATTTTCACAATAAAGGCATTCAATTCATGACTGCAAATATTCACAATCCAATTCATGACTGCAAATAATTAATATAGAGCCTTTAAGATGATACCAATATTACAATATGAATATCAAAATTCCCGTCATATTGTGCATATGAATTTTTTCACAATTATACAGCTTGGCCAAATCTTGCGTAGAACGATTTTGTTCAAATTACTTATTCATTCATTTTATTAACGAATTTATATCGTTATCTTAACTTTATGTGTCTTTCTATGTAAGTAAGGGTTTTTCTACTGTCTCCGAGGGCGAGTAATGCCATCAAACAATTATCACCGTTGATTGAGTAATTATAAGTCGTCATTCCGAGTAGGATAAAACCGTTCACGATTTCACGCATTTTAAATGCAAGATTTCAAAGAAAACAACGGTAAAAAATTAGGGTACAGTATTTGTTCTTTATCGTGCATTAATATCGACGGCGGGTGCGGCTAGCCAACAGGGGATGCTTACTCCTCCAGGGCACCTGATCCCACCTCTAGCTTGCTAGGGGTCCGTCGATGCTCAACATAGTCCTCTATTGTGAGTGCTGTTGAACGTCAGACAGTGAATGCATTTTATATACTGTGTTCTTTATCGTGCATTAATATCGACGGCGGGTGCGGCTAGCCAACAGGGGATGCTTACTCAATTCAAACTCACTCAATTCTATAAACATTCCACTGATGAAGGCCAATGGCCGAAACGTTTGGAAAGGACGAGATTTTGTCTCATTTAATTTCAACCTATAAACTTATTCATCTATCTATTTATTCATCAATTGCTTTATTTATTTATCAAAACCTATTTCGTTTTCTATATAAATATCGTTACATCGTAGTTTGAAGGCAAATCCATATGGACCATGCGTCATATAACAATTAAATTCAGTTCAGTAGACACAATGAAAAGGAAGTGTTGCTTTGGTTTAGATATTGTTTTTTGCATGGAATGTTTAAAATGAGAGTACAATTCTTTTATACATGTATAAGGTTTTTTATTCATGATTTTATACATTGTACATGCCTAAAAAATCCCTCTGATACGCAATGCCTTGTCAAAAGAAAATGTCATTAAAGATCTAACATACGTCATCAATACACAACAAACTATTTCACTCAATGTACTAATTTTGAAAAACGCATATTCACAAACATGTTAAGAAACCAAAAGTAGTCATATTCAATGATACGGCTTAAGAAACTCTTGTGGAATGGTAAAGATATTGAGTTAAAGAAGATCCTGACTATAATCTCAACAGCACTCACAATAGAGCACCAAATTGAGCATCGACGGACCCCTACCAAGCTAGAGGTGGGACCAGGTGCCCGGGAGGAGTAAGCATCCCCTGTTGGCTAGCCGCACCCACCGCCGATGTTCATACAAGAAAATGAAAGGAATATATAAAATACATGTACTGTCTGAGGCCACGTCTATATAGAAAGTGCTATGGCGACAATGTCAGGGAAAATATTCAAAACACTTACTGTCTTAAGTCTTCATTAACAACCCAAATAAAAACAACCCAAACAAACACACAAAAAATAGAATTATTAACCATGTTAACATTGTGGCCAAATGAATGCATTTCTATATCGAACGTTGATTATCGGCAGAGAAGCCACGAAAAAAAAGGACACTTGGGGATGATTCTCCTTTCAAACTACCAGTACAGTGCATGAAAACAAGAGAGAGAGAGAGAGAGAGAGAGAGAGAGAGAGAGAGAGAGAGAGAGAGAGAGAGAGAGAGAGAGAGAGAAAGAGAGAGAGATTCTTAATTTTGTATTTTTCACTCCATACAATCATACCTGGCCCAAGTAAGAGCGAGTGTAACTAAGTCATTGGTTTTTGGAACAAAAAGAAATTTATATTTTGATGACCGAAGCCGAATATTATACGTCTGTTTATATTATGCATTATAGGCAGCCTAATTATTACAAGAAATTGTTCCTACTTTCACTTTTATTTTCCATTACTATTTCCTGGTATACTTCCTTTTGTGTAAAATAAACATGTCTTTCATTTATTCACATATTGTTATTTTATCTATTCATATATTTCCTTATTTCTTGTTTTGTTATTGCAGTAATTATTGCGATTTGAATTTATGAAGATTTGTTCTAAAACAAGATCATTTATTCATTAATAAACTAATCACCTCTCATTTTGACATTGATGGTTTTTAGCTCACCTGAGCAAAGCTCAAGTGAGCTATTGTTATAGCGTGGCGTCCGTCGTCCGTCGTCGTCCGTCGTCGTCCGTCGTAAACTTTTCACATTTTCAACTTCTTCTTCAGAACGGCTGAAGGGATTTTGATGAAACTTGGTAGGTATGAAGTACTAATGGTCCCCTACAAGTGTTGTTGTTTTTCGTCCGGATCCCTTAACAGGTGGTGCCACCAGAGGTAAAAGTAGGTCCCAGAGGGTACCCTCCTTTGACAAACTTCTTCTTCAGAACCGAAGCATGTATGGACAAACCGAAAGCATCTGGATGATTTAGAGAGATGTCTTAAAAAGTGTTGTTATTTTTGGTTCCACTCCGAAGTCAAATTTTTGACGCGTTTTTGACGTCTATTTGGACTTTGTCAGAAATGCACATTTTTGCACTATTTCTTTCAATAACTCAATAAATGTATGATTTAATGCAATAATTTTCTGTATATTTATCATTTTTAAGTTACTTAATGCTTTGATATGTATTTTATGCTAACATTTAATTTTTTTGATTTTTTATGAATTTTTTTCCTTATGTAAAAAAGGAAGGGGGGGGGGTGATTTAAATACATTTTCAGCTTCTTTTCCAGAACCACTTGGCAGATTTTAATGAAACTTGGTAGGTATGAAGTACTTATGGTCCCCTACAAGTGTTGTTGTTTTTCGTCCGGATCCCTCAATAGGTGGCGCCACCAGAGGCAAAAGTAGGTCCCAGAGGGTACCCTCCTTTGACAAACTTCTTCTTCAGAACTGAAGCATTTTTCGACAAACCAAAAGCATCTGGATGATCTAGAGAGATGTCTTAAGAAGTGTTGTTATTTTTGGTTCCACTCCGAAATCAAATTTTTGACGCGTTTTTGACGTCTTTTTGGACTTTGTCAGAAATGCACATTTTTGCACTATTTCTTTCAATAACTCAATAAATGTATGATTTAATGCAATCATTTTCTGTATATTTATCATTTTTATGTTACTTAAAGATTTGATATGTATTTTATGCTAAAATTTTATTTTTTTGATTTTTTATGAATTTTTTCCTTATGTAAAAAAGGAAGGGGGGTGATTTTAATGAAACTTGGTAGGTACGAAGTACTATTGGTCCCCTACAAGTGTTGTTGTTTTTCGTCCGGATCCCTCAATAGGTGGCGCCACCAGAGGGAAATTTAGGTCCAAGAGGGTACCCTCCTTTGACAAACTTCTTCTTCAGAACCGAATTATTTATCGACAAACCGAAAGCATCTTGATGATCTAGAGAGATGTTTTAATATGGATTCTATGTAAAAACCTAAAAAATCAGACATGTTTGGCCACGACATGTCTCATATTTTGGATATCTTTTGTGTATAAAGTAAATATGATGTCCTCAGAACGAATTGACCTTCCATTTTTTTCTCCGACGTTCCGTTGCCATGGTAACCAAGGTTTTGTATAAAAGCACCTTTAAACAAGGCATTTTTATGCATCCCGTTACCATGGAAACAAATGTTGAATGTATATGTAATTTTCTTAAAAGATTATTTAAATCCTCTTAAGTTGATACAATTTGATTTTTCGGTGCTCCCTCTTTCTGTGTGTCATGTTAATTTGCTTCAATTTCAAGAAAAATTGCTTATTAAAAATGAGCCGTTTTCGGCCCATTTAGGCCTTATTTTACCTATATTTTACTTACTTTTGACAAGAGTAATAATGCAATTGCACAAGATTTGAAATACAGTTGACTATTTCCTGAAGAGTATTATCCTTGGACTTCATGGGAATCGAAGGAAATTTATCTAAAAGTGAGATTTTTCTGTTTACATGCCTTTGAAATAGGTTACCATGGCAACATTTGGTACGAAGGTGTAAATACCTGTCATAAGTAAAAAGCTAATTTCTACAGATGTATGCCTGCTATTGTTACAAAACTTGGTATGTAGATGTATTAAAGACCATTTGATGCTATCATGACCTTGAGAAAATGTCAAGGTCATTTGCACAATTTTCAAGGTCATTAAAAAATATATGCTATTTTCAGGCCAAATTTTGTGGTTTTTCACTAAAAAGAGACATAATTAACAGTAAACAGTATGGAACCTTGGCAGAACAATAAATTATCAGTAAAAGTATGATAGTTGTATGTTTTGTTGGGATGAGTATCACATTTATCAGAGTCCAATGAAGACCCCAAAAAATGTCACATATTTTACGAGAAAATTTTAGAAAATCGCAATTTTATGCTCTTTTGAAAGTATGTCATACATAGAAGTGAAATACAATTGAACAAAATTATGATGAATTCTACTTCTTTTGATCGGTTGTTTAACTGTATATATTCAAAATCAAAATATCTAATGAAATAAGTTAGAGAAATCAATTTAAATTAATTGGAAATCCTGATTTTTGTCTTAATTTTAGTACAAAGTTAGAAATGACCTTGAGATTTGGACAGATGACCTTGAAATGATTTGAAGGTCAAATGATAATGATAAATATAATTTGTATACTGGTATGCTATTTCATAATCATAGGACTCAAACATGAGGAAAAACAATGTTTTTAAATATGCGGTATATGGTAATATGGATTCCAAGTTGCTATAGCAACGGATTTTGATTGGCATTCATGACAAAATGGTGAGTTTCACCATAGATTTTATTTCTTGATTTTTTCCAGCTATAGACATTTATTTTGGCAAGGTGATGTTAAATACCCATAACATTCACCGAATAATGGTTTTCAATCTTCAAAATAATCAAAAACAGGCCAAAAATGACCCTAAAATTAGACCTTATTTTTGCTAAATTTTTCACATAATTTGACTGAATATCAACAACTACCTGATGACCCCCTCCCCCGAAAAAGTTATTCTTGTCAGAGTTAAACTAACAAAGAAAAGTTTTTGTGTTCATAAAGTAAATGTTGACCATGGTTTCCATGGCAACAGAATGCCACAATATGTCTTATCTCTCATATTTATGGGGGTGTGAAATAGATTGACCCCGTTACCATGGCAACCGTTGTTCAAATATAACAATATGGTTTGTTTTCAATGTTTTTACATTAAGTATGATAATTACAGAAAGTTTCATCAAAATCCATGACATGCCATGGCCAGCTGTTTTAGGTTTTTACAGAGAATCCATATTAAGAAGTGTTGTTATTTTTGGATCCACTCTGAAGTCAAATTTTTGACGTGTTTTTGACGTCTTTTTGGACTTGGTCAGAAATGCACATTTTTGCACTTTTTCTTTCAATTACTCAATAAATGTATTATTTTATGCAATCATTTTCTGTATTTTTATTATTTTTATATTACTTAATGCTTTGATATGTATTTTATGCTAAAATTTTATTTTTTTTTTTGATTTTTTATGAATTTTTTCCTTATGTAAAAAAGGAAGGGGGGGGTGATTTTAAAACATTTTCAGCTTCTCTTCAAGAACCACTTAGCAGATTTTAATGAAACTTGGTAGGTATGAAGTACTAATGGTTTTCTACAAGTGTTTTTGTTTTTTGTTCGGATTCGTCAATAGGTGGCGCCACCACAGGCAAAATTAGGTCACGGGGGATACCCTCCTTTGACAACTTCTTCTTCAGAATCGAAGCATGTATTGACAAACCGAAAACATCTGAATGATCTATTGAGATGTATTAAGAAGTGTTGTTATGTTTGGTTTGACTCCAAAGTCAAATTTTTGACACATTTTTGATGTCTTTTCGGACATTGTCAGAAATGCACATTTTTGCACTATTTCTTTCAATAACTCAATAAATGTATGATTTTATGCAATCATTTACTGTATATTTATCATTGTTATGTTACTAAATGCTTTGAAATATATTTTACGCTATATTTTTATTTTTTTCAATTTTTATGAATTTTTTTCTTATGTGAAAAAGGAGTGGGGGGGGGGAGGTTCAACATCTTTTCGGACTTAGTCAGTACTGCAAAATTTTGCACTATTTCTTTTGAATATCTCAATGATTTTTATATGCAATCATTTACTGAATATTTATCTTTTTAAGTAACTCAATGGTTTGATATAACTTTAATTCTCAAATTTAATTTTTTTCAATTTTTGATTGTAGTTTTGATGATTGTTCAAATTAATCAGAGTTGTCTTTCTTTGTAATTTTTATTCACTGTCCTGTATATCTTTCTTTGTTATTTTTATTCACTATACTGAATGTAAAGGCATGATAGATAATTTCAAGATTAGAAAATAATTTTTAAAATATGCATGTATAATGAAAAGAAATAGAAAGAACATTAGAAGTTTTTTTGTTCATTTTTCATCCAAGTTTCCTTGGTACAAAGGAAAGGGAGGAGAGGTTTTTTGTGTCGCATGCAAAGCATAGCGGCACATAGTGATCACTTTGTCCGGTGTCTGTCTGTCTGTCCGTCTGTCTGTCACACTTTTATATAAAAGTGATCCTTAAATGCTGCTATCTTTCGCAGGTGACACATGCATTACTCAAGTCAAGTGGAGTACCCTCCTTTGACAATTTCTTTTTACAGAACTTAAGCATGTGTCCACATCATAATCTAAGATTGTTATACTATCATAATCAAAGATTGGACATGGTTCTCAGGTGAGCGATGTGGCCCCCTCGGGCCTCTTGTTTAGTTATGCATCAAATTTTGAACAAGTTTTTCATATGTTTATATATGAAATTTTCCCGTAATATTTTACCTCCGACAACTAAAACAATAGCGTCTTGTCGTGTTAAATCTTCACGATAATATCATACAATTCACGACTGCAAATAATTCGTATGGAACAGTAAAGATGACTCCAAAAATACAATATAAAAATCAACATGTACATTCCCTTTAAATTCGCGTTCATTAGGATGTAGCGACATTTACTAAAAAAAAAGTTAAGATAAATATATTCATAAATTGATGAACATGTATGAAGATTAAATGAAATAAAATGAGACAAAATCTCGACCTACACCCAATGTGGTTAAGTTGCTTAATTTTGGGGAATTTTTTCTAAATGAACAATATGTTGGGAATTTTGATAATTTTCGTTGGCGTCCCGCACTCGCCGTCGATGTGAAGTAAAAACACACACCTAAATTCTAAAAATTGAACTAGAGGGCGCTAGTGAAATGAATTTTGGTGGCTTATGAAAAGCACTTAGGCTGGAAGCATCACTGATGAGAATTTGATATTCGAAACACGGGTCTGGTGCATAATAAATTGGTTTGAAATTTTCTTCAAGAGGGTATAGAGTTAGAACCCTTCAGCATTATTTGATTCACAATTCCTTATCAATTCCAAAATGGAAAGGAAAATGTAATGAAAGATCTACTAGCAAAATATTTTACTCGATGCACTAATCTACACGTCTTCGATTTCAGAAGAGAGAGAGAGAGATATCTTTTGTTTTTGGCCAATTTACAAAGTCAGAAATTGAATTTTGGTGTCTGAGCCATCCCCTAATGCTTACATCTTGATAGTACATTGTACATACAAAGTTAACTTGTTAAACGTCTTCAATGTTAAACGCTTTCAAATTAAAATCTGATAAATTTGCAGCAATTTGACCCTCGTCAGTGATCCTAAAACAATTTAATCTGGCCAAAATCTGTGAAATTATGTCCAAAATAATTGATTAATTTTACATATATTTGTGTCATATGCTATTGTTATGTGTCATATGCTATTGTTATGTGTCATATCAAATAGCATTTCCCACATTATAGGCACTACAATCCTTGACGTCCGCAACAAACAAATAAAAAGATGTGATCTTAAAAAGAATATGAAAAAATAGAACTTCGACCAAGCTCGAGTACGACTAAGTTAAAATCGGTTAGAAAAGTTGAAAAAATGAAATTTATACATGATGATTATTAAAGCCAAATATTGTACGTCTGTTTATACCTCTGTCCTTCCCATGAAAGAACAATTTACATCTGTGAATGCATTATTCACAAGCGAATCATAACAGCGGATGTTTATCTTTAAGTAAAAGAAAGGAGGATGGGAATTCTCACGATTTGGCCTTGCCCTCTCAATTTTGAGACTGAATAACTGTAGGTACTTCTTTATGTTTAATATAAGTAACATTTTATATAAGAAATTAGCAATAATTTAACCTTACCTCTTACTGCTCACTTCTCGAAATCGAAAGTTCATCTTTTCCATGAACATGCTGTATTGATTTTTGTATTCAGGTCATTGTACATGGAGATCCCCTCCTAACCAGTTATATAACAGGTACAATAGACAACGTACAAAACAAGCCTAAAGAACTAATAGTGTTTTCGCAATGACAACCACCAAAGGGAAATGTCATCTTTTTTCCGAGCGTAATACGGAAATACCCGAGAATGTGCGATTATAACTTCCGAGCAGAGGTGGCTTTGATGCATTCTTTCTGCTGACTCTTTCTGGGCCCCTGGTTTCACTCCCTGTTTTTGAGTTCTTTCTGCAACAATACAGTACTTGTTGAGATTATCGTCAGGATCTTCTTTAACTCATTGCGGTATTATCAGTAAAATAAAATAGCCTATTCTCTAAAGGATAATTGGAGGTTTAGCTTATATATTTCTTTGAGATTTTGACATCCGAATTTGTCATATTTGGCCAAAAGACTTCATAGACAAACAGATAAGAGACATGATTACCTCCTTACTGAGATAGTTCTAAGGGATGCTACCTTCGAATTCTCTAGCTAACGATCATGTAAAGTTGAACTTTGAAAGTCTGACATATCCCCGACTATTTGCCTTATAAGTATTCAGCACTGAATGATTTTCGAAAAAAGATTTTGGTATAAATGTTAAACGTCTTCAATCCTGCTTTTGAATTATATAAGAATGAAATTTATCCAAAAGAATTAACACTTAACAAGGCAAACGTTAGAAATACAGAAACACCAGTTTTGGACCTAAATATTAAAATTGTAAACGGAAAGATTCATACAAGTGTATATGACAAAAGGGATGATTTTGGATTCAACATAGTAAATTTCCCCTGGCTTGACGGTGATGTTCCAAGATTACCATATCACAGCTCATCCGGTATGCTAGAGCATGTACTGATATTTTGGATTTTCACACTAAAAATTTACAAATTACCAAAAACTTTAAAGTCAAGGTTTCCGCTTTCATAAACTAGTTAAGACTTTCTGGAAATTTTACAAAAATTACAGTCAACTTCTTTTAAAATTCAGATCTATACACGCAACAGAGTACATTACTTTGGGTATTACACAACCTGTCTTTTATGGTGAAATGATAAACAAAATTAGAAGAATCACAGGTAGGAAGCATAACCATCGAAAATGTGTCAGAATCATCAAACGCCTTTTATACCGTGGATATGATCCTAATGTCATCATACGGATACTAGGCTTGGTACTTGACCAATATACAGTCTTGTACCAGCGCATCCTTGAGACTTGCACTCTGACTGACTGTGACGACGGGACTCCATGACGGACCCTGTCCAAACCTCTTTAGAGAAGACAGGGCCCCGACCACCTGTCCTCTCTGAATGTCAGACCGACTCCTCGGATGGTTACATACATGGGCTCGCTACAGTCGGCAGAGCACGGACTGTATTACGCAAGCCCTCTTTTTATATTCATTTACATGTCCATCTGTGTTGCTGCGGCCTCTACGTTTTGCGTTCTTGTTTGTGTGAGGTCATCTTACAGTGAGGAGGTTGTTTTACACCACAACTGTACGTTCTTCGAGACCTCTGGATAATTGGAGAAGTGAGAGGGTTGTGCGCACGTAATCCAGGATAACCACACCATTTGCTACTTGCGTGACAGATGGCCGTCCAAAGTCGGCACCGGTTACCCATTGGTCTCGTCGGTTTATGTGTAGTCTTTTGTGTTTGATGTTTACATATCGTGTGTCTCTTTTCCGTCTCGTGCTGTACTCGTCTTTTGTGTTTTTGCATCGGGTGTTTTGGAGTTTTACTGTTGATGCTGCAACGGGATCTTGTTGGAGATCTCCTCCCTTCTTTCTATGAATAGATAGATACTTGTAGATGCCGCAAAATCAATTTGGAGAGAAATGATATACAGAAGAAGCATACAGATAGGAATCTAAAACATCCATTTTTTTCTCATTCACTGAGATTAACAGTATACCGATCGCCGAGCATTACCTAAAGTGAGCGTCACGATGTGCGCTTCGTCACGTTGCGTTGTCGGTGCTTGAAAGCGCTTAATGTTGAGAAAATTAATAAGAAATTGATCAGAATATGACTCAAATTTGTAGTCTGAGGTCCAGATTATAAGAAATCTCCTATAATATGTATAGATATATAATAACTTTCCATTTTCAATCAAAAACAACGGATTTATCATATCCAGAGGCTTGGTCAGAGGAATTCTAAGCTGAATACTTTTAAAACGGTTACACTCTTTTTTCTACATTTTTTTTTATATTTAGCATATATCACTAGATGATAAAAGAAACATTTTATCAAAATTATATTATGCCAACTACTTCAAAAATTAATATTTTTAAAACTTTTCTTACAATTTTTACTGTCAGAAATGGGATGAAATAAATGTCCTTCTCCAGCATGGTTACCATGGCATCAAAAATATTTATTTTCGAAAATGATCAATTTCATTTGCTACGTCATTGGATACAAATTTACTTTGTACTGTGTTATGTTGATTTTTAAAATAAAGCCCAAAGTTAAGGCATTGTTTTAGAAAAAAATGTGCAGTTACCTCCCTATTTTGTCGGTATATAGGGGACAAACGGCTACACTCTTTTTTTCATGAAATATTGCAATCGATGAAGGAAGGGATATTCTTTCATATGTAGACAATTATTTTCAATTTCTATTATTCCCTGAAAATGCGGTTCACACTCATGCCTCCTTAAGTTTTGAAGAAGAAAGCAATTTATAATAATGTGGAGAGGTTCCAACTCTTTACCTTCTTGAAGAAAATTTCAAACCAATTTTCATGCACCAGACACGTGTTTCGAATATTAGATTATCATCAGAGATGCTTCCAACCAAAGTGCTTTTCTTAAGTAGCCCAAATTAATTTCACTAGCGCCATCTGGTGTTGATTTGATAATTAAAGCCGAAAATCGTACGTCTGTTTATACCTCTTAACATCATATGAGAGAACAATTTCCATCTGCGAATGCAATTTTTATATTATTTATATATTAAACTTTTGGTAAATCATATATTTAAGTAAACGATTCAAAATAAAAGTGAGTTAGTTTAAACATATTTATTCATGGAAAATTGCATGCATATATAAATGACAATAAGAATGAATGAAGGGATCTGAAAAAAAGAGCAACGCATGTACAAATTCATCTCCCGAGTGAGTTAAAGGTAGAGTATCCCTCAGGTCAGAATTGCTGGTAATATTTTGCCTGGATACCCTATTTTTCCTCTTCAGAATATACTTCAGATTATCGAACTAATTTTGGTTTTGGGAAAAGAAACTTTTACAGTTACATTTTGTCATCTCTAAAAGGGATTTTCTTCCTTTCCTATAGGGTTCAATAATAAAGTTCAAACGGCTTAAGTTCTCGGTATAATCATAAAACCACGAATAATATTTTGTTTGTGTACCAGGTTTAACATAAGCTTTGAATACATGGGAATGAAAATATTGTAAAAGTTTGTTATTTAGGAAATATGAGCATCTGAGACCTGAGGGATGCTCTACCTTAAGAGACAAAAAAGTATAGAATCACACTAACATTTCTCGTAGATATGCATCTAAGGGGTATGCTGTTTTTATTCAAAAGATTATGACGGAAAAGGAAAGTATGCTAAAACAAACTTTCACAATGGACATGCAGCCAAAACATGAATAAAGCCAAAGGCGTATATAGGGTTTATATAGTAAAGTGCCCCCCCTAAAATCGACTTCTCCAAAATTAAGTTTTTTTTGTCATTTTTAGAAAGTTAAATATCTATATTTTGATAAACCTAGTTGTAAAAACTACTCCTCGCTTTCTAAGACATTGTAAATTTTGCATAAATATCATGAAAACCGGTGATTTTGTCAATTTTTCACGTAAAATAGCATAATTCTTGGTTATTTTCAGTGAGATAACATCGAGCGGGATCGTGAACAACTTTTTCCTTTTGCATGCACTTAGAGACGTACAAAAGTAACAACATATCAAAATATTAAAGTTGTTCAGAAGCCCGCTCGATACTAAATAATAGGAAGTCTGTTGAAAATGAGCCCAAAATGACGTTTTTCCAGAAATTTGGCAAAACATACCATTTTTGAAGTCCAAATTCTACGAAACGAAGATAGAAAATTAAAAACCATGTATCATTTAACAAATAGCCTACATTGTATGATAAATATTGGTATAAACGCATTTCTTTGTGAAAATTTAAGATTTTGGGGGCCACTTTCCTATTTAAACCACATATAGTCCTTTAAAAGCAATTTTTTTCATTCGTTGTTGGAAACTGCTTGTAAATCGAAAAATTTGATTTTGTAATTTTAACGGATCAGACATCTACCTTCGTTAAATAAAAATTCAAGAGAGTCTTTTTATTCTAATGACAAATATGGATAATGACCATATCCCTGTATACAGCACAAAATCGATAATTCAAAAATCAGAAACCGAAGGCATACAAAATCAGGACAAAACTGGAACCAAAGCAAACAAACAAAAACCTCCACCATATGAAAAGAAGCGAACTCCCGATATGGGAGTGAGACCAGGTGCCCAGGAAGAGTAAGCATCTCCTGCTTGCATGCAACACCCGTCGCTTCAATTCGGTAGAACTGTCACATCCGGTTACAGATGTGACAGTTACATCCGGTTACATCCGGTTACATCCGGTTACAGATCACATCAAATGCTTTGATCGAATGGACTCTACTAAAATGAGTGGATTTCAGATGTTCTAAAAGTTCCTTCGAATTCTTTAAAATCCACATCTGGTTGATACCACTGCGAGAATACACTGTCGAACAATATTTTTGAAGCCCAGATTTGATTTCAGATAAAACTTTGGTGAGTAAGATCGATACAGATTTGGTAGAACATTTTGAGGAACCAGCGATGAAACGTTGTTTGTACGGATTCTTATGCATTTTAGGTATGCAGTACAAGTATGGTAAATCTAAATCTAAATTGGTAGTGTCGAAGCCAAAGGAAGTAAGAGCTGATTTGTGGTTATCTATTATTTCAGAGGCAGAAAGGTTTGTTGGGGTGTAAGTGGGATTTCCAGGTGTCGAATTTAAACCCAACTCTCTAACTAGACTGTCGAAATAGTACTTTTTGCAAGTAAATGTGAAATTATTTAAGGCTTTGTCCGCTGGTGTGATGACATAATGTTCTTGGAGGTAGGTGAGCTCTGTGATAACATCAGGGTCTTTAAATATAGACACGAATCTGGTGTTCACAGTTGATTTTAATCGGTTTATGCTAGATAAAAGTAACCCTCTGATTGATTTTATCCAAAACAATCCAACAAAACCAGGCTGCAACACTCACAGCAAAACACCCAATGCAAAAACACAGAGCAGAGAAGCACAGGAAGAGAATCAAAGGGGACAAGGAACGCCAAAACACAACACAGAAACATCAAACAAGAATTAAGAATGCGCTGGTACAAGACTGTAGATTGGTCAAGTACCAATTACAAATATGGATAATGACTATATCCCTATATACAGAACAAAATCGATAATTCAGAAAATCAGAAACCGAAGGCATACAAAATCAGGATAAAACAAAACCAAAGCAAACAAACAAAAACCTTCCCTACATGAAAAGAAGCGGACTCCCGAAATGGGAGTGCGAACAGGTGCCCAGGAAGAGTAAGCATCTCCTGCTTGTATGCAGCACCCACCGCTTCATTTCGGTAGAACTGTCACATTTGGTTCCATTTCGGAAGACATAGGGTACAATCGTTGGTTGGATGGTTCAAATGGTCTATGACAGGATATCATCCACCATTTTGGAGAGTGGGACATCATAGTGTATGACGAGTTCCCCATATCGACCGTAGAACTTCCTCAGTGACCATGTTAGTCGGTCATAAACGTATCCCTGACTGAGAAGCTTATCTGAAAGACGCCTAGCTCTCAGAACAAAATCCGTATATTTCGTACTTGCTCTGGCATAGTGTATCAACTGAGATATGAACACACCATAAGCAGGTGATGAAGGGATGTTGCTACTCAGAAAAGGAAAGTTTGTAATACTGAAATTGAAGTCGTCACGTTTTTCATAGAGTGAGGTGTTTATGTGACCATCATTTCCGTAGGACAACAATATGTCCAAATAGGATGCTGAATTATTTGTCTCTGTAGTTTCTTTGACTTCAAGCTCCGAAGGATAGATACTGCTCAGGTAATCCGCGAATTGTGGATTATTGATGGACAACACATCGTCTATGTATCTGTAAAAGAAGTTGAAGTCAGAAGCTAAGTATCTTTTCCCTTCAGAGACCAAAGATTGAATGAATTCAGCTTCGTACGAGTAAAGGAAAATGTCGGCAAGGATTGGGACACAATTGGTCCCCACTGGAATTCCGACAATTTGCTCGAAGACCTTTCCTCCAAACACCACAAAAATGTTGTCGATCAGAAAGTTTAACATCTGAATAATACCTGTTTCAGTGTACTTATTTCCAGAATCGGACTTTTCTTTTACAAAGTAGGTTTTGTCATAGTTAACAACAATAAATTTGTATTTGCGATTGCCGTTCTTTTGTTCATTTGTGAATGTGATCGAATGGAGTGGATTTTAGATGTTCTAAAAGTTCCTTCGAATTATTTAAAATCCACATCTGGTTGATACCACTGCGAGAATATACTATCGAGTAATATTCTTGAAGCCCAGATTTTATTTCAGATAAAACTTTGGTGAGTAAGATCGATACGGATTTGATATAACATTTTGAGGAACCAGCGATGAAACGTTGTTTGTACGGATTCTTATGCATTTTAGGTATACAGTACTAGTATGGTAAATCTAAATCTAAATTGTTAGTGTTGAAGCAAAAGGAAGCAAGAGCTGATTTGTGGTTATCTATTATTTCAGAGACAGAAAGTTTTATTGATTTTAATAAAATATTCTTAGCTGTCTCCGCGATTCACTAAGGAAACTGAATAAACAAGATTTTGCATAAATTTTTGCTATCTTCAGAACTCAATCTTGTTTATAATTGTAACTTTTGGTGTACAATCAAACAAAATTATCTTTAAAAAATATGTTGTTACTGCAGATGAGACATCCATCCTTCTACAAACTCTGACAAAGACTCCGAAAAGTAACGTTATTTCATTGTTTGAATCTATGACTACGTAGATAGATTTTTGTTTGAATGTTAAACGTCTTTAAATTCAATAGCATCATTTTACACCTGATAAATTGACAGCATGGACCAGACATGCACGTTTCGGGTACTAAACCCTCGTCAGTGATCCTTAGTCTAAACAATGTAATATGGTCAAAAAGTATGAAAAAGTATAGAATTAATCTTATTTATCGAATTACTGAATTGAGTTCATGTACTATTTCACGACTTCATGGTAACTATTTTGAATTAGAAACTGCTTATCTAATATTTGCAGAATTTTATTGGCTACAATCATACATCACATCAAATTTAAGGACTATACAGGATCTGCTGAATGATATCATAATCATATTGTCTAAAAACAGGCTTCCAATATCGCGAATACAGATAAGGAAGGAATTCGTGTCACATTCTTTTTTCTTGTTTTCTCGAGAACAATGATAGGTATACAATACAGATGTGCAACGAATACACAGTAAGGCGAATTTGATGAAATGTGATCGGAGAGGAGACAAATGTGATACACATTACGGAATGTGACGCGAAAGCGACACGAATGAGCTACGATGTAAGAAAAAAACCAAAGGAATGTAAGATGACAATATGATGACAATGATACGAACATGCCACGAATGAGAGAAGGACAAAATCAGGCTTTATTTGATCTACTATACAGCCTTCCAACAATCAGATTCGTTTTTATTATTAAATTATCTAATCAAAGTCTGTATGATTCAGGTGAACAAAAATGTATAATTTGTGAATTAGCGTTGCACTCGTGCGACATTGGTATCCCAGTCGTCCCGGATTCTTGATGCCATCTTTTTACATTCGCATTCCATTATTAACGGCATTTTGACTACACACGAATGGGAGGAGAACGCATTTTGACTACACACGAATGGGAGGAGAACGCGCCAAGAATGCAGAAGAATGTAAGACGATTTCGTCGCGATTGCGACACGTACGCGAGTCGAATGAAAATCTAAACACAAATATAGTAAAAAGTTTTCAAAAAAAAACCAGTCCAAAGAAAAGATGGGGAATACATGATAATGTAACTTAAACCTGACACAAAACGACAAGAATACGCACAGAAATATCTAATGAATAATAATGTTCACAAAATCGCAACTCATTCCCCTGTATATTTGCCACAGTGGAAGCCAGGCTTAAGGTAGTGAGGTCCTAGTTATCACAGCTGTAAAATAAATACTTTATCAATAAATACTGTAGTTCAATCATATGTCCTTTACAATTTGAAATATTTATGTATCACTTTCAGGTTCAGAACTTGGACAACTATACTTTGATCCCTTGTAAATGACTTCATACGCTGATGACGGAACTCTGCCAACGATGAGAATCTCCTCAAACAAAGAGGCTAAATCCTTTGCCCTACTGCTGTTCAAGTATCGCTCTCGATATACTGGATCTGTTAAATCTATTATTTCAGTCTTAACATCATCCAAATTTATTCTTACTACTCTGATCATGTTTGTGTCGCCTCTACGTTTCAAACTCACCAGTCTTCTCACTGAATCATATGATTTACAAGTAGATATGTAGCGAGAACTATTTCCTTTGCTACCATTAAGCACATGGTATTCAACACTTAAACTTGATCGAGGATCTTTCGCTACTAAATCTGATGTATCGCTTTCATCGTCCCTAAGTAAGCGAAAAGCACATCGTTCCTGAAAAATAAAGAACTGAATAAAGCATTTAATGTACTGTATATATAAATCATTTACTTTAAATCAAAATTACAAATCCAAACGACATACTTATCAAGTGTAAAGTCAGCAATCCGCAATAAGAACAGAAGAGTTGTACAGAAAAGGTAAGACTCAAACACAGTAAGTGACGTATTTATTGTAAAATTTAAACTTTGAAATGAATGAGAGAGATTCGGAGATATAATGAAAGTTTATAGTGAATCCTTTATTTCATCTATACATATATTGTTTAACATAAATAAGATGCTCAAATTTACCGGTTTCTGTTCTTCTTTCTTTCGTTCATAGGTAAGCGTAGAAGTGTCCTCCGAACATGAGACATTGGTTGTGCATTTGTTTTCCTCATTTATGGACTCCACAGTACTGTTTGTCTCCTCTTGAGTGTTTTCACTTATTTGTACCTTATGAACTGTCGCTTCATCCTACAAAAAAGTTTTAAAAAAGCATGCTTTATGTTTACTACCTTGTCCACCACCGCGTCCGTCATTGAAGTTTCACCGTGCTGGCTTTATTTTGTTGGTTTTTGTTTGTTTGTAAATATTTGTGGTGTTGATTTGTTTTGTTTCTCATTTAGTTTATAAAACTGGTGGTTTTATTTGTTGCATTTCATGATTTTTGGTCTTTTCTTTTCTGGATATCTGTCAAGGGTCTGATATACCATTGGTGTATTCTGATCAAAATGATTAATTTTAAAATTACCAAACTGGTGTCATCAGTCTTCTTCGTCTTCTCGATTTCCGTAGAAGCGTCTATCAGATGATCGGCCTCATTTGCTTTCCCGATACCAGACATCTCTGATTCATGTTCAGTGGATGTTTCACCCGTTTCTTCTTCATTTACTGTGCACAGGTTTTCGTCCTTAAAACAATAAATACACGTAGCATATTAA
This sequence comes from Pinctada imbricata, assembly GCA_033119305.1. Classification (NCBI taxonomy): domain Eukaryota; kingdom Metazoa; phylum Mollusca; class Bivalvia; order Pterioida; family Pteriidae; genus Pinctada; species Pinctada imbricata. The sequence continues at coordinate 111,795,083 of VSWD01000005.1, forward strand.
ATAATGTTAAAAATGCTTACACGCTGTTAATGATACTACAATGCTTTCTCTGTGCTAACCCTACCCCTAACCCTACCATTTAAAGAAAATAAATAGAGCAAATTATACACATGGTAACTATCATCATGCAGTTTAGAATGAGACGGGGAGGGGGGTGTTTAAATACCTCGAAAAGTATTTGTCTCTTTCTAAAGACACAGATTTCCCAAGACCATTATACTTTATATTCAATCATATATGTATTGCAAATTAAAACTCCACATTGTTAATATAGACTCAAAACAAATGCACTGGAGTGCTTACAATACTGGGTCTAGTGCATACTCTGTTGACTTTATCTAGCCTAAAGAATAAGCTTCGTCTTAACCCAATTAATGAAAAGGAATTTCGAGTATTACTAGTTTCTTTTCTTCTTTCCCATGTTCCGTAAGCGTTGCAGAAGTTCCGTTCCTAAATTGTATCTTAATAGTATATTCATTTTCTTCAATCTCGGAATTTTCGTTATCCTTTGTTTTAACAATTCCTAGATTTTCCTCCTTGTCTGTATTTTCATCATTCTCATCGTTGTCATTCATACAACGGTCGATTCCCTTCTCCTCTTTTTCGATAATATCATCTCTGCTACTTAGCAACTGATCGTCAGTGTTGGATCTTTGTGCTTCTAATGATTTGATACGGTCACTCTAAAAAAGAATATTATATATAAACTTCTGCCATTTTAATCCATTATCTTCTTTCCTCAAATTGATATAATCAACTATCGAGAAGTACTGTACGAAGCTTTTTGAAAGGTGTATATGATCCCGGTCTATCATCATCTTTGTAACGGAGTTTAGTAAAATAGAATCAATACATACTCTCCGTAGTACTTTTGATGGAACATTCTGACAGTCTTTATCATTTTTTCTTTTCAAATCTTTCATCTCGTCGATTTTAATTGTTTCCTTCCCCGCAGCTCTGGTTTTCTGAAGAACATTGTACAGTTATGGTATTATACAGTGTTTCAATTAAGAATAAATCTTTTTTTTGTAAATATACAATGATTCGATGGGAATAAGGAGTAAAATGGAAGTAATGAATAATTTAAGAATGAAGAAGATGGAATGAAGAATGATAAAGAATAAACAAAACAGTATAATAAAATAACTCGACGAGAGTACGTAAACCCTCACGTTAATCTTATTTATAAAGGAAAATCGAAATGTCTCAACTCTGGACAAAAACTCAAAATACTGTGCACTTATATACATGTTTCAAATACTGAATCCTCGTTCATTTAACCTTCAATTATTAGGTAGAGCTCTCTCAATTAATCTTCTTTCTTTTAGATTTAAATAAACATGTTTCAAATACTGAATCCTCGTTCATATAACCTTAAATTATTATGTAGAGCTCTCTTGTTTAAGTTTCTTAATTTTATATTTAAAGTTTGTCATTAATGAACGACTCACAGATAACTTTTTTTCTGATTAAATTTATGTCAATTAACACATAATATAACTTTAGTAAATTACCATCAGAATATACATGTACGTATTGTCCTTTTAATAATTCTTAGTCGACACTAGGTTCGCCTCCAATGCTGTTATATTGGTAATTTTCGTGGATATAAGAAAGAAGTATAATTTTACAATAGTCTAATCTCTATATTTTCTGAAAATTCTGTAAAGATCACCACTGTATCACATCAAATTGTAAAATACAGATGATAGATAAGTGTTAAATATATTACAACCGTGCTATAATCACTGATAGGATATTAAGTTAAACAAATAGTTTGTAAAACCTTAATACATGTATTAGAAGAAATTTATTCTACTTTCGCTTTTGTTTTTATTATATATTTCCTGAAATTTTTATTCACATACTGTTAATAATTTATATATGTATTTATGGTTATTGCAGTAAGTGATTGAAATATATGAAGATTGAAACAAGATCAGATCTTGCATTGAAACTTTTAATCTAAAACACACCTCATTTTGATCTTTGAGCAGGACTGTGACATATCTTCCTACATCTATAACAATATCGTAATTCTATTCATCGGTTTTATAACTGCATATTTTCATATGAGAATATTCATCTAAAAATAATCTATAGACTTATTTGTCCATTTATTCATCAATAAATTTATCAAAACTTTAAGGTGGGAATATGTATATATCGCTACATCATAGAAGGCGGAGTTTTATAGGAGTGTATCAGGAAGCGCCTATTTAATTCTAAGAGTACCATACGATACTAGTATTTAATGCATTCAATACAGTTCAGTGGACCCTATCAATAGGAAGTCTCACTGTGGTTTCGAAAATCATTTTCTCATAATTATATTAGGGTTTTTCATGTTCATTAACCTCTGGTACACAATGCCTTGCTAATTTAATAAGAATTGTAAAGGTCATTAAAGATCTGCCATACGTCATCAATACATAGCTAAATATTTCGCACATTGCACTAATCTACACGGCTTTGATTTTTGAAAACGCATATTCAAAAATTGTTTATAAATCGAAAGTAGACATATTTAATGATCTGAGGTCAGGTTTGCAACTTAGATAAATCTATGTGGGTTGGTAAAGTCTTCAACAACAAAAAATTATTAATAGACATCGAAACAAAATTATTCCAAAATTAGTAATTGCAATAATCGAACTGTGATAACCGGCAGAGAGTCGACGAAAACAAGTCATTGTAGTCAAAATCAACTACGAGTAGAATTCTTAATGTATGGAAACAACAGAGAGAGAGAACTTTATGCCCGACCCAAGCAAGAGCAAGCGTAATTAAGTCATTGGGTTTTTAAAGAAAAAGATATTATATTTGAATATTATACGTCTGCTTATGCATCTGGATAGTTTTAAATGTTTGATGTGATTACTGGTAGGACATGAAGAGGCAAACTTCCTTGTTCACACTTTCAATTTTATTTTCTATATTTATGTCCTGGTACATGTTATCTTATTGAATGATTCATTTATCCACTTACTTATCTATTCATTTATCAATTACATGTATCTACTTATTTCTTGTTTAGTTATTGCAGCATTTATTGCGATTATTATTTATAATTTTTTTAGACTGAAAAAGATCAGCTATTACGACGATAAAATTGGAAATGAACAAAAAATCACCCCTCCTTTTGACACTGATATTTTTTGATTTGTTTAAATCTGGATTATTGCTGCAAAGTTTTACCTCCTACATCTAAAAATAAATATCGTCTCTTCACGAAAAAATCATTCAAATGGAACCATTAAGATGATACAGCTAATAAAACAATATAACAGTATAAACATCGAAATTCCCGTCTTAGTATACACTTAAATATTGTTTTTCCAAGAATTATACAACTTAACCAAATCTGGTATAGAACGATCTTTTGTCTCATTTTATTTAATCTAGATTACACGACGTGCCTCAACTCTTGACAAAAAAGTACAAGTACTGTGTAGCAGACATGCATGACGTGAATCCTGATCTGTGGTACTCCATGCAGAAAAAGTTCAAATGTTAAACGTCTTTAATATAGATCCTATGTCGAGCTCTCTCGTTTAAATCTGTTGATTTCAATTCTTTAATTTTGTCCTGAACTGAGAAAGCTAACGCATGATTGACAGATAGCACCTTTTTCTAATCAAATGTCAATTAGTACATAGAATTACTAATGAGTTAAAGAAGAACCCGAAGTTAATCTCAAAAAGCACTCACAATAGAGCACACAACTGAGCATCGACGGACCCCTAGCAAGCTAGAGTAAGCATACTACCATCATGATAAAAATCCCTTTCTTTAACTAATCCTTAGTCTACACCTATGATCGCAGGTTGATCTCCAATGCTGTAATATTCTTAATCTTCTCTTTCAAGGATATAAGTAAGAAGCATGATTCTAAAAAAAAACCTTATCCTCTGTTTTCTGAAAATTGCATAAAGATTACTACTGTGCCGTTTACATAGAGAATATCGATGAATGTATTGAAATAATAAGCCCATTGTTGATCTTACCGACAAGACATGAAGTTTACTTAAAATATTTTGCACTATTTAAAAAAGGCAACCTTATCACATATACGTATTTTAGAAGAAATCGATACTACTTTCGCTTTTATTTTTAATATCTATTTCCTGAAATTCATCTTTTTGTATGAAATAAACTTGTCTTTTATTCTAATTTATATATTTTTAATTTATTTATTTATTCATTTATATATTACTTAATTATTTATCTATTATTTATGTATTTTTGTTTATATTCAGTTATTATTGTTTCGTTATTGCAGTTATTCAAATATTTGTGAAGATTCAAACAAGATCAGTGCTTACATTGGAACTTTTTGTAAAATAAAAAAGAGAGAAATCACTCCTTAGTATGATTCTGGTCCCTTTTGAGTGATGCATCAAAATTTTCAAAGGTATTACCTCTTCAACTGTTACGTAGTGTTTAATTTTCACAATAAAAGCATTCAATTCATGACTGCAAATATTCACAATCCAATTCATGACTGCAAATAATTAATATAGAGCCTTTAAGATGATACCAATATTACAATATGAATATCAAAATTCCCGTCATATTGTGCATTTGAATTTTTTCACAATTATACAGCTTGGCCAAATCTTGCGTAGAACGATTTTGTTCAAATTACTTATTCATTCATTTTATTAACGAATTTATATCGTTATCTTAACTTTATGTGTCTTTCTATGTAAGTAAGGGTTATTCTACTGTCTCCGAGGGCGAGTAATGCTATCAAATAATTATCACCGTTGATTGAGTAATTATAAGTCGTCATTCCGAGTAGGATAAAACTACTCATGGTCAGTAAACCGTTCAGAATTTCACGCATTTTAAATGCAAGATTTCAAAGAAAACAACGGTAAAAAATTGGGGTACAGTATTTGTCGTTAATATAGGGTAATTAAAGTTATAAAATAAAGGGAAACTGATATTTGTATTTTTCAAACTACAGTGTAATTAGAGTACATAGGAAGCGGATTTTAGGAATTGCGATTAAAGATTCCCCTGTAAAAGTAAAGATCTACCATTCGTCATCAATACACAGCAAAATATTTCTCTAAACGCAATAATCTTTGACCAAATCTATTGTAGGACGAGATTTTGTCTCATTTTATTTCATCTATATACGTATTTATTTATTCACTTATTTATTTATTCATTTATTTATTTATTTATTTATTTATTTATTTATTTATTTATTTATTTGATTATCTATTTATTTATTCATTTATTTATTCACAACAATAAAGTCACTTTTATAGGTAAAGTAACATTAAATTCATTCCTTTATGTTTCCAAACGTTTCGGCCATTGGCCTTCATCAGTGGAATGTTTATAGAATTGAGTGTTCAAATGTACAAATGGTCACAAGTCACAAAAGGTCACAAATACGAACACTCAATTCTATAAACATTCCACTGATGAAGGCCAATGGCCGAAACGTTTGGAAAGGACGAGATTTTGTCTCATTTAATTTCATCTATATACTTATTCATCTATCTATTTATTCATCAATTGCTTTATTTATCTATCAAAACCTACTTCGTTTTCTATATAAATATCGCTACAAGTACATCGTAGTTTGAAGGCAAATCCATATGGACCATGCGTCATATAACAATTAAATTCAGTTCAGTAGACACAATGAAAAGGAAGTGTTGCTTTGGTTTAGATATTGTTTTTTTTTTTATAGAATGTTTAAACTGAGAGTACAATTCTTTTATACATGTATAAGGTTTTTTATTCATGATTTTATACAGTGTACATGTCTAAAAAAAACCTCTGATACGCAATGCCTTGTCAAAAGAAAAATTAAAGATCTAACATACGTCATCAATACACAACAAACTATTTCACTCAATGTACTAATTTTGAAAAACGCATATTCACAAACATGTAAAGAAACCAAAAGTAGTCATATTCAACGATACGGCTTAAGAGACTCTTGTGGAATGGTAAAGATAATGAGTTAAAGAAGATCCTGACGATAATGTCAACAGCACTCACAATAGAGCACCAAATTGAGCATCGACGGACCCCTAGCAAGCTAGAGGTGGGACCAGGTGCCCGGGAGGAGTAAGCATCCCCTGTTGGCTAGCCGCACCCGCCGTCGATGTTCATACAAGGAAAAGAAAGGAATATATAAAATACATGTACTGTCTGAGGCCACGTCTATATAGAAAGTGCTATGGCGACAATGTCAGGGAAAATATTCAAAACACTTACTGTCTTAAGTCTTCATTAACAACCCAAAGAAAAAAACACAAACAAACACACAAAAAATAGAATTATTAACCATGTTGACATTGTGGCCAAATGAATGCATTTCTAAATCGAACGTTGATTATCGGCAGAGATGCCACGAAAACAATGGACACATGGGGATGATTCTCCTTTCAAACTACCAGTACAGTGCATGAAAACAAGAGAGAGAGAGAGAGAGAGAGAGAGAGAGAGAGAGAGAGAGAGATTCTTAATTTTGTATTTTTCACTTCATACAATCATACCTGGCCCAAGTAAGAGCGAGTGTAACTAAGTCATTGGTTTTTGGAACAAAAAGAAATTTATATTTTGATGACCGAAGCCGAATATTATACGTCTGTTTATATTATGCATTATAGGCAGCCTAATTATTACAAGAAATTGTTCCTACTTTCACTTTTATTTTCCATTACTATTTCCTGGTATACTTCCTTTTGTGTAAAATAAACATGTCTTTCATTTATTCACATATTGTTATTTTATCTATTTATATATTTCCTTATTTCTTGTTTTGTTATTGCAGTAATTATTGCGATTTGAATTTATGAAGATTTGTTCTAAAACAAGATCATTTATTCATTAATAAACTAATCACCTCTCATTTTGACATTGATGGTTTTATAGTTATGCATCAAATTTTGAACAAGTTTTTCATATGTTTATATATGAAATTTTCCCGTAATATTTTACCTCCGACAACTAAAACAATAGCGTCTTGTCGTATTAAATCTTCACGATAATATCATACAATTCACGACTGCAAATAATTCGTATGGAACAGTAAAGATGACTCCAAAAATACAATATAAAAATCAACCTGTCCCTAACGAAAAAGTACTATAGTATACTATAGTATACTATAGTAAACTATAGTATACTATAGTATACTTTACTACACTATACTACATGTGTAGTAAAGTAAAGTTTCGTGTAGTATAGTAAAGTTTTGTGTAGTATAGTAAAGTTTTGTGTAGTATAGTGTAGTATAGTAAAGTTTTGTGTAGTATAGTAAAGTTTCGTGTAGTATAGTAAAGTTTTGTGTAGTATAGTAAAGTTTCGTGTAGTATAGTAAAGTTTTGTGTAGTATAGTAAAGTTTCGTGTAGTATAGTAAAGTTTTGTGTAGTATAGTGTAGTATAGTAAAGTTTTGTGTAGTAAAGTAAAGTTTTGTGTAGTATAGTGTAGTATAGTAAAGTTTTGTGTAGTAAAGTAAAGTTTTGTGTAGTATAGTGTAGTATAGTAAAGTATTGTGAAGTATAGTGTAGTTAAGTATCATAAAGTATCATGTAGTCATTTAAAAGTATATTAGTACAGTATCATTTAGTATTTTGTTTTATTTCAAATAAAATTTAAAGTGAAAATTTCAAAATGACACTATTTAAAGAAAATAGTCCATGAAACAAAGATATGAATACATTTGTTTTTCTGTATCAACAATAGTACTTTTTGGTATTTATTATTGGTGTACTACTAGAATCATCGCTAATAATCGATTATTGCTCAATCATTGCTTTCGATTCTGATAATAGATTATGACTCTCAATAATCATGATATTACTCTCAATATTCATGATAATTGATTATAAAGCAAAATAGTTTAAGATTGAATATTTATGAAAAAGACATTTCAACTATTGAGAGGCAAGATTTAGTTGGAATAGAAGTATGACATCAAAATGGGAAGACACAATGCTTGAAGATCTATATACAAGCTGATCTGTACACCAAAATATATCCTGTTTGTCTACAACATAGTAATAACTGAACTGAGATATTATAAAAGTATCATGTATATGTTGTAGTGCTGTAAATATTCACCATGGTTTTCAATTAACCACAGTTCTTGTTAACGGTTTGATTCACAGTACCCCACTGTCTCCATATTGAGCTTTTTCGATTCATTTGAAAAACATGTACATTAAAGATATTAAAGTAATTCAAGATATATTAAGGTGATTGACACGTCGTAGTATTGCTCTCTTATTGGGATTATTCTTTTATAACAGTAGAAAATTCAATGTAAGAGTGCTAAAAACCCATTTTTAAGTGTGATTTCACCTTTATAGTCAGAAATCAAAGACTTGAGATACGAATCACATCGAAAGCAAATAGAGTGATTCACATCGTACCGTGAGTTAAATTCGTTACAGCCCTAATATGTCGAGAGTGGAACAAGAGAATTTTGTAGCCTGCAACTCGCAGCTTATTTATGCAAGGACTAAATAAGTAACGAACTTCAAGGTAACAGTATGAATACCCATTCTTTCATAATTTGCTACACGGTTGTCAAATGTGAAAAAATGTGACACCTAAATGCACACATATAACATGTGAAACAACTGTACTGTGCTATGTGTCATATGTAAAAGGAAATTCGAGCTACCTACATGTATGTTGTCTATGCAACTGTAAAAAATCGCAGCAATTACTCGGCAATCGTATTCATAATTGGGTTTATTAAAAATACGATGGTCAGTTAGTATAATTTCAGATCAAGCATACCAGCAGGCTTGGCTAATCTTCTTTCTTCTAATATTATTCGACTTCGTCATCGTACAATTCGTTCCAAAATGTCTTCTCACTCTTCTATTTATTTCTAGTATTTCCCTCTGCTATTTGGAGTACAATGGGAACTGATATGTCAAAATTAAGAGAAATCCACCTCGATACCCAATCCTTTGTATCGACCCCATCCCCCCCCCTCGGGACTCAAGGTCCGCATGGATAAGAGAGAGAATGTGAGAATCCCAGACCTGTACAACGTATAAATAAATGCGAAGGGGGGGGGGGGGTCAACACAAAAAGACTGTAACAACTCTAGGTATCATGTACCATTATCATTTTCTAGGGGTGGATTCAGGGAGGAGCGGAGGGGGCGCCCGCCCTCCTCCCGGCACTAACCCCAAATTTTCCAAAAACAGGTATATTTTTGCCCATTTTCAGTATAAATCGGCAAAATTCGCCCCTTGACCCCCCCCCCCCCCCCCCGGCAAAGGGGGCGCTGGATCTTCCACTGTTTTCTACTCTGGGCAGATTTTCTAAAAGTGGGAGACATATTTTGAATTTTCCCAAAAGTTAATCCCGTTACGTTTTTTTTTTATTTATTTTTTTCTTAAACAGGCTGGTATCAAATCCCACCTACCACCCCATCTCCTCTTTCCGACAGGCTGTGACAGTGTCCAACCCTCTACCAGAGATCGCCGGTTACTTAAACAATTTCCTTCCTGAAGGGATCTCAATTGGGGAATTTTTCACATAATTTACGAATTCATGTACATGTATACTAGTATATAATATTTCCAAAATCTGATCTCTGTCTTTATTTTTGGCCTTAGAAAATATGCTGGCCGGGACCGAGTGTGGTGAATCCTGAGTTTTTGACCGTAGGTCTCTCTGATATTTTTATTATTATTATTATTTTACGTCTTATATCTGATTCTCAGTACAAAATTGATAAATAAGGTAAATTGGGGGGGGGGGGGTTACTTTCTATATTTGAATGAGATACTTGAAAATAACCATGATAATGAAAAATTGCTATTTATAAAACTAGCCTTTTTATATATTCTGAATCTGATTGGTTTTATCGACTTTGGAAGATTTAAATGACGTTTATATGGTAAATTAAAAAAAGACTTCTGGAGAGCTTTTTTTTCATTTCTAGGATTTTGATCTTACGAGCTATAAGATCACAGCTGAATGTAGGGAATGGACTCTAGTGCTTGTTTGTGTTTGTGTTTGTGTGTGTGTGTGTGTGTGTGGGGGGGGTTGCGGTCACCTTTTACTTCAAAACTTGAATTTGTCCGAATTCTTTCTTTAATTTACCATATATTCCTTTTTTTTCCTTCCTTCTTCTTTTTTGTTTGTTTGACAATATTTTTGAAGTAAAATTTCACGCTTTCTATTTTACTCGCCACCTTTTATGACCCCCCCCCCCCCATCGAACATAATGTAGGGGTCACTGTAGGACGGTATATATATATATATGGAGCATAGAAATAGTATCTCCTTACGGTTTTTAATTTTCGGTGACCTGTGCTCTCGCTTGCCAGTTGTACATATATATAAATCATAAAAGGGCTTCAACGGTTTTTTTTTTTATTATTATTATTTATAGTTTATGATTTTGTTTTTATATTCCTCTTCACAAAGTCCGGAATCTTCTTTTTACCATTTTTCTAGATCCGCCTTCAAGATTTGAATGATGTTTATGAAGATTTCCGATTAAGGAAAGGGATAACTGTTTTATTTCGTTTTATTTATTCATACGCTCAGTCTCATTCAATTCATTAGGTACTGCAAGAATTTAGAGCCATTTATTTTCTGAGATGGGATGTTTTAATTGGACTTTTTCTTTACTTGCCGAGTCATTTTCTATCGGTTTGGCGCTGAATATAAAGAAACTCAGGCTTGACCCCCTCTCTTTCTCTCTCTCTCTCTGATAGAACCTGCATAGCGTTGCATAATTGACATGCTGAAATTGCATGCATCAGTGATTGTGTACTTGTCAAAACAAACTAAGTACGCGGCCGCACCTCCCCCACACCTCCCCCGCACCTCCCCCGACTCCAATTGACATGCAATTTACATGGGGTCAATCGTTACGTAACTGGTATTTGTGACCTTTTCAAAAGGTATACATAGCACTAGCTCTATTGAATTTAGTTTTTGCGTACATGTATTAATTCTTACAGATTTTTTTTCTAGAAATGTCTTAATAAACATTAATGCTGAATCGTGTTGACTTTAAAAGTGTTTATATGTCCTTGTTATTAGTAAAATACATAAATTAGAATGATACCGTAATTGCAGATCCAGAGTCATCTAGCTTTGAGGAGGAGGAGAAGGTTCAAGAGGAAAATTTGCTATTCCTGCAATATAGGGCTTGGGAAGAAAAGAGAGGGACGGGCAGTCCCCTCCACACCCCTAAATTTGCCACTGATGTACAAGACGATTCATAGTCAAATTTTCAGGAATTTGACTAGAAAACTAAAATGAATACCAGCGAAAATATATTTTGTCTCTGATATAGAAAAAGAATAGGAAAAAGATGACATTTATGCACAAATTGAGGTAGGAACTACATTTCTTTAAATTTCTCAATCCGTTTCCCAACTAAAATTCTGTTTTAATTGGTATTGACAAAACGTATATTGTTGCATATTTCAGTTATCTATTTGTTTCTTTTAAAATATACGTATAAGAGAAACAAAAAACAAAAACAAAAAATGAATGAATGAATAAATAAATAAATAAATAAATAAATAAATAAATAAATAAATAAATAAATAAATAAATAAATAAATAAATCACCCTATGGTATGAATGTGAGGCAAAGTCGCCGTACGGAATGGCGTCCGCTAGTCGACAAAATTCCACCTCCTCCAATTGCAAATCGAAGTAGAAATAAATAAAGTTTTCTTCATTCTGTGTTAGAATTTGATTAGTAGTTTACAAAATGGAAACCTAATGGAAACCACTCAACCAAGTTTCAAAAATGGAATCTTGATGGAATTAAACTACGTGATCCGGATTTCCATGCCTTGGAAACCACTGGGAAACTGTCAACTCCGGTTTCTATGCAGTTTCTAGGTGGTTTCCAAAATATGGAAACTCGAATTTTCGTGCTGTGGGAGATCAGGGAAATACATGTATCAAGTAAGTGGAGGGAGTTCAAGATAGATGAAAATAGAATTTCAGATAAAATGTTTATTTGGGTTGGGTACATATACTTTGCTTTTGAAAATTGTGAGGCCGGAGGATATGGGAGGATGTTCCTCCTATCGATGGGAGTCCGGGCCTTCCGAGAAATTGAAAATAAAATTGACAAATAGATTCCTCTTGAGAGTATTCGAACATGATTCAGTTTTAGGAAACGATGTACAATATAATTCTTTGACATTCTCTACACCTACAAACGCAGCTCAGTTACCGGGACCAGGAATTGCCCGCAAAAATCCTCATGTTTACCCGTTTTATTTTCTTAAATTTTTATTATTCTTAATTTATCTTTATAAAGATATCGTCATTTGTTGTTGTATATATCTTGTGATGCTTGTTTGCATATACACAATATGGCCAATGTCATTCTTCCTCCACCACTTGTACAAGAACATTTTATAAGAATTATTTTCCTTTTACTGTTTTCTTCATTCATAAGAAATAACTTTTTTTCTCCATTTTTTTCTCATACATATTTATTATTGTGGCTACTCACAGTGTTTCAAATATGCTTTATTACATTGTAACTGTTTGTATGCTTTAGCCTTATGGGCCTTAATGACTGTTTGCAAATAAACCATACCATACCATACCCCTTTATTTTTTAATGTACATGAATATAGTATATACTATACTCTGGATCCCCTGACCCTGGTTGCACCCCCTTGAAACAAAATCTAGGGACGTACATATCCGCCCATGTATTGTTGTCACCAACTTATCCTTCGAAAAATCTTAAATAGATGAATAATTGATTTTATTAAAATACTTTTAAAAAAAAAACACAATATGTTAACATTTTCTATTTAATCACCTTTAATACCTAAAATTATAATAATAATACATATATTAATAATATCAATAAATTGTGGATTACTGTGTATATGCGGTGAAAGATTAAACGGTTTATGTGACCTTGAAGATACCGACAATTCGAAAGCATTAATCGTACATGTACGGAATACCTTTCGAATATACAACGGGGTAAGTAAAAGAGATCGATACATGTACCATTCATCGCGAATGTAAGCGCGGATCTAAAGGGGGTATGTAAGACCCCATTCATCGAATGTAAGCGCGGATCTAGAGGAGGTATGTTGGACACCCCCAATATCCCTTGGATTTGAAAATATCATCAAAGCTTATTTTTGCATATATATATTTTCTAAAATTATATAATGAACCCCTTCTCCCACGCCGGACTCGGTGGACTACATGTGTATACTTCAAAGTCCTTGTATAGTCTTGTTTTTATTCTTTATTGTTTTTAATCTTTATTCGCTTCGCATCTAAGTTACCTCTCTCTCTCTCTCTCTCTCTCTCTCTAACGTATAATTAGTAGATCAATACAACCTCCTCTAAGCAGTTAATGATCGACAAATGAATGTTACTTTGAAAAAATAAGATTTACATGTATACATGAATGCTTTGAATGTACTAGTACACATTTTTTCTAATTTTAAATCAGACATAATATAATTATGATTCAATTTGAACCACCGCCACCATGCGTGCCTCTCCTTCCTCTGAACAACACTTTCCCGTGAAAGGCCCCCGAATCCATACCTACACAGTGGCGGATTCAGCCGGGGGGGGGGGGGGGCACGGGGGCACGTGCCCCCGGCAGTTCCCAACGAAGGGGCACTTATGACATGCTGGCTAAAATCTATGAAAATAGTCAGAAATAGCCCCAAAACAACCCAGAAACCACCAATTTGAATAAAGTTTTCCGAAATTTTCTCGGGGATAGAGTACAAAGTCGGGAAGGATGAATTACTGCCATGTCAACAAGCTACATTGAATCACGTTCATAAAGGACTTTCTTCATCCGAGGGTTTTAATCGGGACTAGCAGTCCTATGCAAACCATAAAATAAAATACACATATTTCTTTATCAAATCTTCTATCTATATAATCTATATAACCTTCTATAAAATTTACAATTTTTTTTTTCACTTTTTTAAGATCGGGTTTTTTTGAGTGGGGTTTTTTTTTTTTGGGGGGGGGGGGGGGGCTTGTATGTTTGTTTTTTATTTTTATTTATATTTATTCATTTATTTATTTATTTTATTTTATTTTTTTTTTGAGGTCATTGAACAATTAAAATTGTTTGACCTGATTTGGACCGTACCTCCAAGAATTTTGCAAACAGTCAAAAATGCATGTTTTTCTTTATTTTTAGAATCGAATTGCCAATGAATAATCATACCTTTCTATCTGGACGATGCAGAGCATGGGGCACCGATGATCTCTTGTTTTTCAAGGAAATTTATCATTTATTTATTTTCTTCACCTTACAAAAATTTAAAACAGTGATGGTTAAGGGCGGGGGGGGGGGGGGGGGTTACATCCCGCCTGGAATTTGCAAAAATTGCTAATTTTTTCTTAGCTTTTGCGTGAATTAAAGGCTGGACGCCCCTCCCCTAGGCTGACCTCTCTGCCCTTTTCTTGATCCGCCCTTTCCTTAGAAAATTCTGAACATTTTGACTTCTGCGTGCCGTGCAAAAAATACAGCATCACAATGTGTCGACAATTTTTTTTAATATACTAAATATCGTTATTGACACTGACTGAATCCCTTCTATATTCAGTTCAAATACGCTTCAGATGCCACCAAATTGCTCCATTTTTTCAAAATTTTCTCAGGGGAGGCCCCCCGAACCCCCACCAATGGGAGGGGAAAAACCCCCTCCCATACCCTCCCCCACTCGGCCCTTCGGCCCTCCAAGTGGTTCCCATCAAAATTTGTATGTGCCCCCCCCCCCCCCGGCAATTGCGGTTCTGGATCCGCCCCTGCAGTACAGAATCGGATGTTACTCCCCCCCTCCCCTCCCGCTCGATACTCAATAATTCTTTAGGGATCCGGCTTTGGGATACCTCCTATATGCTTGTAACCCTGGACCCGCTCCTTTTCATCGCTTTCGCTGCAACCCTCTTTCCCCGGGACTCTTGAAAATATGCTCTGGTCTTGCCTACCCAGTACTCCTAACATAGATATGGAGTGTCTTGGACTTCAATATATAGACGTCAGGACATCGACGAGTAATTGGATAAAAGTGAGAAAAAGCAAGGTAAACTGAGTACTCACAATCATATTTTACAAGAATTTGATATGGAATATGATTGATGGGAGAAAGCTTCGTTTAAGATATTCTCGTGGTAATGTTAACGTTTTGTAACTCGAATTGCCTCTGACTGTTATTCACTATTGTGATATATCATGATGTAAACAGAGCCTACCTATCTTTTGTGTTACATAATTCAAATGTATTCCACTTACTGAATTTATATTCAATCTTAGAAACTTAAGCATATTTATTTGAAAGTAATTCATTCTCAGAAACCGGAGGGGGGGGGGGGGGGGGGGGGGGGAGGGGGCTTGCATCAGTTCAATGATATAAATGCTACATGTACCATCAATAGTGCATTGGGACAAAATTCTACCTGTCCTTTTTAAATCATTGTCTAATTTCAGACACTATGCACATTAAAAAATGTACTTCAAAGAAGTTGCGTAATAAAAAATATTGATCATGTAATAATCCCCCATACACTGTAGTACAGCTTTAAGACACATTTCTGTGAAGTTTTGTGCAGATCAACTACGCATTAGATTTTGTCGAGCGAATGCAAAGCGAAACTATTTTGCATTAAATCTGGCACATGCATATATGATATTTATTGATTCTACACTATACCATACTTTGATATTGTATCAGCCTTTCTGAAAATTCTAAAAGCCTAAACAAAACTTATTAGAAATACAATAATTGGGCATAAATTCTACTTTTTTTACGCCCGTCATTTGACGGGTTGTATTATGGTATGGCGAAGTCCATCCATCCGTCTGTCTGTCCGCCTATGGAACGCAATAACTTGAATATGCGTCAACGGATTTTCATGAAATTCAAACATTATGATTGGACTGTGGAGAGGAAGCCGCCTTTCGATTTTCAGGTTCATCCGATTTGTCGTTACAGAGTTATTTGACTTAGATTTTTAAAATACAGTGAAAATATACTAAAATAGTTTAAAATTATTTAAAAATCTATTTTTGGTCGGAATGTTTTGAAATTTTGTATACTTCAAGTAGAAAACATGTTCTTTGACATATGTAACGGGTTTTTAATTTTTTGTCGCATAACCGAGATATTGTGTGTAATGGGAAGGGGGGGGGGTTATATGCACATACATGTTAAGCTAAGGGCAAAACATAGGCGCATGGAACGCAATAGCTTCAATATGCGTCAACAGATTTTCATTATATTCATACATTATGATTGGACTGTCTAGAGGAAGCCGCCTTTCGATTTTCAGGTTCATCTGATATGTCGTTACAGAGTTATGGGACTTAGATATTTTTAAATACAGTGAAAATATACTAAAATAGTTAAAAATTATTTTAAAAATCTATTTCTGGTCGAAATGTTTTGAAATTTTGTATACTTAAGGTAGAAAGGATTCTCTTTGACATATGTAACGGGTTTTTAATTTTTTGGTCACATAACCGAGATATTATGTGTAATGGGAGGGGGGGGGTTATATGCACATACATGTTAAGCTAAGGGCAAAATATAGGTGCATGGAACGCAATAACTTGAATATGCGTCAACAGATTTACAGGATATTTCTACATTGTGATCAGACTTTGAAGAAGAAGCTGCCTTTAGATTTTCAGGTTCATCCGATTTGTCGTTACAGAGTTATGGGACTTAGATATTTTAAATACAATGAAAATATACTAAAATAGTTAAAAATTCTTTAAAAATCTATTTTTGGTCGAAATGTTTTGAAATTTTGTATACTTCAAGTACAAAGGATGTTCTTTCACATATATAACGGGTTCTTAAATTTTTTGTCACATTATCCAGAAATTATGTGTAATGGGGGGGGGGGGGGGCGGTTATATGCACATACATGTTAAGCTAAGGGCAAAATGTAGGTGCATGGAACGCAATAACTTGAATATGCGTCAACAGATTTTCTTGATATTTGTTCATTGTGATCAGACTTTGAACTTAAGAGGAAGCCGCCTTTCGATTTTCAGGTTCATCCAATTTGTCCTTATGGAGTTATGGGACTTAGATATTTTGGTGGTGTGAAAAAAATCCCAAAGGGCGTATCTTGCTGCGTGAGCGTAAGCTTTATTTCTGTTATAACTATATATGACTTTCAGTGCTAATGTACGAAAATCTAATGCGCATTCGCGTGAACAAGGAATTATAAAAAAAACATCCTGATTGTCCATGCCGTTACTTTTGATGTTATAAAGTTTCCCGTAGTGTAATTAAGTTTTATAAAGTTTTGTGTAGTATAGTTAAGTTTCATAAAGTTTCGTATAGTATAGTAGAGTTTCGTGCAGTATAGTAGAGTTTCGTGTAGTATAGTAAAGTTTCATGTAGTATAGTGTAGTAAAGTTTTGTGAAGTAAAGTTTTGTGTAGTATAGTGTAGTAAAGTTTTGTGTAGTAAAGTTTTGTGTAGTATAGTAAAGTTTTGTGTAGTATAGTAAAGTTTCATGTAGTATAGTAAAGTTTTGTGTAGTATAGTAAAGTTTCGTGTAGTATAGTAAAGTTTCGTGTAGTATAGTAAAGTTTTGTGTAGTATAGTAAAGTTTCGTGTAGTATAGTAAAGTTTCGTGTAGTATAGTAAAGTTTCGTGTAGTATAGTGTAGTATAGTAAAGTTTTGTGTAGTATAGTAAAGTTTTGTATAGTATAGTATAGTAAAGTTTTGTGTAGTAAAGTATACTATAGTATACTATAGTATACTATAGTATACTATAGTATACTATAGTACTTTTTCGTTAGGGGTACATTCCCTTTAAATTCGCGTTCATTAGGATGTAGCGACATTTACTTAAAAAAAAGTTAAGATAAATATATTCATAAATTGATGAACATGTATGAAGATAAAATGAAATAAAATGAGACAAAATCTCGACCTACACCCAATGTGGTCAAGTTGCTTAATTTTGGGGGATTTTTTTTAAATGAACAATATGATGGGAATTTTGATAATTTTCGTTGGCGTCCCGCACTCGCCGTCGATGTGAAGTAAAAACACACACCTAAATTCTAAAACTTGAACTAGAGGGCGCTAGTGAAATGAATTTTGGTGGCTTATGAAAAGCACTTAGGCTGGAAGCATCACTGATGAGAATTTGATATTCGAAACACGGGTCTGGTGCATAATAAATTGGTTTGAAATTTTCTTCAAGAAGGTATAGAGTTGGAACCCTTCAGCATTATTTGATTCACAATTCCTTATCAATTCCATAGGAAAATGTAATGAAAGATCTACTAGCAAAATATTTTACTCGATGCACTTATCTTCACGTCTTCGATTTCAGAAGAGAGAGAGATATCTTTTGTTTTTGGCCAATTTACAAAGTCAGAAATTGAATTTTGGTGTCTGAGCCATCCCCTAATGCTTACATCTTGATAATACATTGTACATACAAAGTTAACTTGTTAAACGTCTTCAATGTTAAACGCTTTCGAATTAAAATCTGATAAATTTGCAGCAATTTGACCCTCGTCAGTGATCCTCAATCTAAACAATTTAATCTGGCCAAAATCTGTGAAATTATGTCCAAAATAATTGATTAATTTTGCATATATTTGTGTCATATGCTATTGTTATGTGTCATATCAAATAACATTTCCCACATTATAAGCACCACAGTTGTACTTCCCAATCTGAACAGTTACTCTAAATCTTCACAACATATATCTCACATAATTTTTAATATATCATCCAATCTATTTGATAAAAATCCTTGACGTCCGCAACAAACAAATAAAAAGATGTGATCTTAATAAGAATATGAAAAAATAGAACTTCGACCAAGCTCAATTACGACCAAGTTTAAATCGGTTAGAAAAAAAAAGGAAATTTATACATGATGATTATTAGAGCCAAATATTGTACGTCTGTTTATACCTCTGTCCTTCCCATGAAAGAACAATTTACATCTGTGAATGCATTATTCATAAGTGAATCATAACAGCAAAAGTTTATCTTTAAGTAAAAGAAAGGAGGATGGGAATTCTCACGATTTGGCCTTGCGCTCTCAATTTTGAGACTGAAGAACTGTAGGTACTTCTTTATGTTTAATATAAGTAACATTTTAAATAAGAAATTAGCAATAATTTAACCTTACCTCTTACTGCTCACTTCTCGAAATCGAAAGCTCATCTTTTCCATGAACATGCTGTTTTGATTTGTGTACTCAGGTCATTGTACATGGATATCCCCTCCTAACCAGTTGTATAACAGGTACAATAGACAACGTACAAAACAAGCCTAAAGAACTAATAGTGTTTTCGCAATGACAACCACCAAAGGGAAATTCATTCAAAGAGTTTTGAAAATATCATCTTCTTTCCGAGCGTAATACGGAAATACCCGAGAATGTGCGATTATAACTTCCGAGCAGAGGTAGCTTTGATGCATTCTTTCTGCTGACTCTTTCTGGGCCCCTGGTTTCACTCCCTGTTTTGGAGTTCTTTCTGCAACAATACAGTACTTGCGGTATTTTCACAGTAGAAATTTACAAATTACCAAAAAGCTTTTAGGTCAAGGTTTCCGCTTTCATGAACTGGTTAAGACTTTATGGAAATTTAACAAAAATTACAGTCAACTTCTTTTAAAATTCGGATCTATACACGCAACAGAGTACATTACTTTGGGTATTACACAACCTGTCTTTTATGGTGAAATGATAAACAAAATAAGAAGGATCAAAGGTAGGCAGCATAACCATCGAAAATGTGTCAGAATCATCAAACGCCTTTTATAATTCGGATATGATACTAATGTCACCAGACGGACACTAGGCTTGGTACTTGACCAATATACAGTCTTGTACAAGCGCATCCTTGAGACTTGCACTCTGACTATGACGACGGGACTCCATGACGGGCCCTGTCCAAACCTCTTTAGAGAAGACAGGGCCCCGACCACCTGTCCTCTCTGAATGTCAGTCGGACTCCTCGGGTGATTACATACATGAGCTCGCTACAGCCGGCAGAGCACGGCCTGTATTACGCATGCCTTCTTTTTATATCCATTTACATATTCATCTGTGTCTATGGGGCCTCTGCGTTTCGCGGTCTTGTTTGTGTGATGTCATCTTACAGTGAGGAAGTTGTTTTACACCACAATTGTACGTTCTTCGAGACCTCTGGGTAATTGGAGAAGTGAGAGGGTTGTGCGCACGTAATCCAGGATAACCACACCATTTGCTACTTGCGTGACAGATGACCGTCCAAAGTCGATACCGGTTACCCATTGGTCTCGTCGGTTTATGTGTAGTCTTTTGTATTTGATGTTTACATGTCGTGTGTCTCTTTTCCGTCTCGTGCTGTACTCGTCTTTTGTGTTTTTGCATCGGGTGTTTTGGTGTTTTACTGTTGATGCTGCAACGGGGTCTTGTTGGAGATCTCCTCCCTTCTTTTTATTATCAGTAAAATAAAATAGCTTATTCTCTTAAAGGATAATTGGAGGTTTAGCTTATATATTTCTTTGAGATTTTGACATCCAAAAGACTTCATAGACAAACATATAAGAGACATGATTACCTCCTTACTGAGATAGTTATAAGAGATGCTACCTTCGAATTCTCTAGATAACGATCATGTAAAGTTGAACTTTGAGAGTATGACATATTTCCGATTATTTGGCTTATAAGTATTCAGCACTGAATGATTTTCGAAAAAAGATTTTTGTATAAATGTTAAATGTCTTCAAATTCATTATATATTGCATGATTTTATCCGTATTTCAAAACTGTTTAAATTAGATAATTGGGTTTTATAATCATAGTAGCCGTATACTTGTTACTATTGACAATCCTGCTTTTGAATTATATAAGAATGAGAATTAACACTTAACAAGGCAAACGTTTGAAATACAGAAACAACATTTTTGGACCTAAATATCAAAATTGTAAACGGAAAGATTCATACAAGTGTATATGACAAAAGGGATAATTTTGGATTCAACATAGTAAATTTCCCCTGGCTTGACGGTGATGTTCCAAGATTACCGTCATACGGCATTTACATATCACAGCTCATCCGGTACGCTAGAGCATGTACTGATATTTTGGATTTTCACAGTAGGAATTTACAAATTACCAAAAAACGTTAAGGTCAAGGTTTCCGCTTTCATAAACTAGTTAAGACTTTCTGGAAATTTTACAAAAATCTCAGTCAACTTCTTTTAAAATTCGGATCTATACACGCAACAGAGTACATTATTTTGGGTATTACACAACCTGTCTTTTATGGTGAAATGATAAACAAAATTAGAAGGATCAAAGGTAGGCAGCATAACCATCGAAAATGTGTCAGAATCATCAAACGCCTTTTATAATTCGGATATGATCCTAATGTCACCAGACGGACCCTAGGCTTGGTACTTGACCAATATACAGTCTTGTACAAGCGCATCCTTGAGACTTGCACTATGACTGACTATGACGACGGGACTCCATGACGGGCCCTGTCCAAACCTCTTTAGAGAAGACAGGGCCCCGACCACTTGTCCTCTCTGAATGTCAGTCGGACTCCTCGGATGATTACATACATGGGGATGGGCTCGCTACAGTCGGCAGAGCACTGAATGTATTACGCACGCCCTCTTTTTATATTCATTTACATGTCAATCTGTGTTGCTGGGGCCTCTACGTCTTGCTGTTTTGTTTGTGTGATGTCATCTTACAGTGAGGAGGTTGTTTTACATCACAATTTTACGTTCTTCGAGACCTCTGGGTAATTGGAGAAGTGAGAGGGCTGTGCGCACGTAATCCAGGATAACCACACCATTTGCTACTCGCGTGGCAAATGGCCGTCCATCGGCATCGGTTGCCCATTGGTCTCGTCGGTTTATGTGTAGTCTTTTGTGTTTGATGTTAACATGTCGTATGTCTCTTTTGTGTTTTCGTCGGGTGTATTGGTGTTTTGCTGTGGATGCTGCATCAGGGTCTTGTTGGAGATCACCTCCCTTCTTTTACGTTCAACACTTTGTCCTGTGTTTTGTTTTCTTTTTGTTTTGAAATGGGAGGCGATGATAGTCTTGAAACACAATGCAATAAAAAATGCAATACACAAAAGACAAATATAATTATAAAATATTAATGCCATACACAAAAATCAAACGCTATGTGATTTTACTCAATGTTACATCCCAGTACAAGAAAGACAAATACAAGATATACACTTAAAAAAAGTCACAGAGGAAAATACAAAGCATAAATTACAAATGCAAAATACAAAGACAAATGCAATACATAAAAGACACTATTCTAAAGACAGCTGAATAAACAAATTAACAATTTAAAAGAACCAGAAAGCCGGGTATCACGTCGAAATGATTATATCAAAGAGATGATTATATCATAGAGGTCGGGTAGTTTGGATGAGTCATCTATGTACACATATTGCTGCATCGTCTAACTTTGATCTAAATCAACGTAAGAAGTAGCTTCGTCAGATACCATATTTTAGAAACACTTTGTCACGAACGTCATGTTATTGATCTTCAAAAGGCAATAATCAACATTTCAAAAAGTTTCTGTTATAACGAGTAAGTCTTTAACCCCTAATTGATTTGAAATTTTGAATTCTACTTTGATCAAATCGTGTGTCATAATTTCATTCGAATCAAAGAAACAAAGATAGAATATTCAAATGATTAAAAGACAAACGTTTGATTACTTTGATTGTTAAAATATCAAACGTGTGAAATAATGATCTAAATTCTGTATAAATAACGGCGCACCAGAGAGTGAGCTTGTTTTCAGAAAACCATTAAGTCCAACTGCACTGCCGGTGAGTACATTTAAATAGAGTTCCCCGCATTATCTTATTCTCTTTTTTTTTTTCCCTGTTTTATTTGGTTGTTTTGTTGTTTCTCAAAGTATTATCATTATTCGTTTTTAAAGTGTATCTTTCAACCTTATTTGGTGATTCCGTGATGTATTTTTTATCTGATTTGGGTCATTCCGTGACGTCTTTCTATCTTATTTGGGTCATTCCGTGATATACTCCTATCTTATTTGGGTCATTCCCTGCTGTCTTTCTATCTTATTTGAGTCATTCCGTGTTGTCTTTCTTATTTGGATCATTCTGTGATGTATTTTTATCTTATTTGAGTCATTCCGCGATGTCTTTTTATCTTATTTGGGTCATTCTGTGATGTATTTCTATGTTATTTGGATCATTCTGTGATGTCTTTGTATCTTATTAGGGTCATTCTGTGATGTCTTTGTATCTTATTTTGGGTCATTCTGTTATGTCTTTGTATCTTATTAGGGTCATTCTGTGATGTCTTTTTATCTTATTTAGGTCATTCCGTGCTGTCTTTTTATCTTATTTGGGTCATTCCGTGCTGTCTTTCTATCTTATTTGGGTCGTTCCGTAATGTCTTTCTCATTTACTTGGGTCGTTCCGTAATGTCTTTCTAATTTATTTGGGTCATTCCGTGATGTATTTCTATCTTATTTTGGGTCATTCCGTGTTGTCTTTCTATCTTGTTTGGGTCGTTCCGTAATGTCCTTCTATTTTATTTGAGTAATTCCTAATGAAATAGTCATAATAATATCGAAAAGTTCCAACTATATACCTTCTTGAAGAAAATTCCAAACCAATTTCCACGCACCAGACACGTTTTTCGAATATTAGATTCTCATCAGTGATGCTTTCAGTGGAGCCACCAAAAAAAAATTTCAGTAGCGCCCTCTTTAATTTTTTGAAGTTAGATTTTTACATTTATATTACAGAGAGTGTGCGGCTTCAAATTTCCTGTAGGGTCGATTCCATATTCCGACATCTTATATTTGCAAGATAACTTGCTTGAAAATAAACAGGAGACAATTCCAACATCAGAGCATGCATCATTCGGAATCACTTTCCCTTCATTTTTGGAGACTTCATAATAAGAATTAAAAAGACTAAAGGCATATGAAATTCTAATGGGAACTGAAAATAAAGCAATTCAATTAATTGGTTACTTTACCCGGTTTATATATCAAAAGAAATTTTAACATGGTACTGGAACGACCTTCATTTTTGTAACAGCATCTTTTCCAGCATACTGACAAATCTTAAGCTTGTCGATAAAGCTGTATGACTGGCGCTGCCCAAATTTTGTCAGAAAAGCCTTGTCCTGTCTGTAGAATGGTCCAACTTCTCGGTGATTGATCATGACTGGCACTGCCAACATTTTGTCAGAAAAGACTTGTCCTGTCTGTAGGATGGTCGGACTTCTTTGTGTTTGATCATAAGTTCGATTTCGCAAGCAGAAAATGAACTGATTTTCGTATGGCAACTTCGTTGATACACAATTACAAAATTTTTGTGTTGTCAGAACCGCGTGCTCTGAATAATTGGGAAAACCTTATTCTAGATTTAACGTATATTAGAATAGATAGCTTCCATAAAAACCCTAGTCTCTTTCCACGTTCCAATCTGAAAGATATTTCAAATCAAAGTTAAGAAATTTACACACTAAAACGGCAGCACAGGTTTCACAGAAAACACTCAGAAAAAGAGCTAGAGTACACATTATTCTCGATGATCTTCTGATCATAGCACGCAACAGCGGCAGACATGAGCTGTTACATGCTCTCTCCCCAGTTCCAGCTGTTCAATTGAAATATATCTTGGACGAAACAGAGGTTGCAATCTTGAGAAATACTGATTGATTCAGGCTTACAATGTAATATCATTGTCGCATTCGCACAGAATAATATTTATTATGTTGTTAAAACATCAACCCTAAAAGACGATTCATAAAAATTACATTTATTAACAAACGTGTCGATCTTCTAAACATCTCTAATGTTTTTTTGGGATCATCGCGTACAAAGTACTATTCCTCAGTATTTTGAGAACTTAGAACATCCTCTTATTTGTTTCAAGTATAAGAAACGTTTTAGAAATTTCGTATTTAACTACAATAAATGAGTTAAAGAAGAAACTGACGATAATATCAACAGCACTCACAATAGAACATCAAATTGAGCATCGACGGACCCCTAGCAATAAAGTAACATCAGATCCTAAAATACTTGAATCAAGTCCTGCTTCTTGAAAATGTATAACGACTGAATACCTATATAAACCAGCTGGTCATATTGTCACAGGCGACTTTTCAATTATCCAGGAGAGACAGCTCAGTGGTCTTCTAAAAAAAAGGACCGAAGTATAACATCCCATCAAAGATAGATTTTATTATATTTCGCGAAATACTAAAGGATGCCTTAGATAACAATACCAAACGATAGTGTAAATCGGAAGGAGTAGAATCACATTCTCTGAATGACTGAAAAAAACTCAATTTGGATATTACTGCCATTCGAATAGATAATGAGGTAAAGAAGATCCTGATGATAATATCAAAAACACTCACAATAGAACACAAAATTGATCATCAAGATACTCTAGAAAGCTAGAGGTGGGACCAGGTGCCCTGGAGGAGTAAGCATCCCCTCTTTGGCTAGCCGCACCCGCCGTCGATGTTCACACACGAACATGAAAACAGTACCTAGAATACATGCACTGTCGGAGAATATGTCTATATTGGAAGTACTATGGTAACCATGTCATGGAAAAATATTCAAAACACTTTCTGTCAAACCCCTCGCGGGGAATTTTTTTCGAGCTGCTCACGGCAAAGGGCATAAGTGTGACACAAATGAGTCAAAGAAGATAACTTCTACAAAAGTCTTCATTTTCTCCAAGTTCTAAATCTGAAAGATATTTCAAATCCAAATTACAAAAAAAATTTACATAAAAAATCGTCTTCGCTCCTGCAGATAAAGCAGCCAATAACACCATACTCATTTGAAAACTTTACTATATATAAACTTAAAGCTGAAAGCCTTCATTAAAAACTTTGATGAAATAGTACATTTTTTTTGGGACAGAGATTGTTAGATATAGACTTTAACAATCTCCGTCCCATGGCATAGAAATAAGCTATAGCGACCCTTCACACCTGCTGACGTATGCATACTAATGAAGGTACGACCTAAAATCCATGGACATCGCTACAGCGCCGGTATATAATACGAGCTTCAAACTCGTCCACCGTGACATTCAGTGATTAAAAGTCTGGGAGTAAATACATGTAACACCTGAAATGAATTTGATGAAATAATCAATAATCGATTTCAAAAGCAGGCATTTATATCTAAAACTTTGAATTACGAAGAAATGAACTTATTTATTAAATACAAATAACCCCCCCCCCCCTGATACCACATCTATAAAGTCAGTACGAACGCCAATGTACAAAGCTCTATATGCTGCAAATATTTACCTACGTTGAAACATAAACAAAGAATATATGAAAAGACCCCATCTCTTTTAAGCCCCCCCCCCCTTGCAAAACACACACTACTTCAATAGCCCTAAATTAGTTTCTATTTGGATATCCAATACTAGTTTTGAATTCGGCCTTTTCGTCTGAAATAGTAAAATAAAAACAAAACCTGAAATGTGTGCCCATTAATTGTTATATCTTACCTCTAGAAAATGAATTTACTAGATTCCATGTCAGCCTTCCTGTATGTACAAGACGAAAATCATCACTTCCGGTATAACTGACATTTTGAGAGTGTTCGTTTGCATAAGGTAGAATTACAACGTCTCATTCACTACATTTTCGAGGTTGAAGAACCCCTCCCGCCTTTCCCTTTCGCCTTATTCTCGGTGAATTTAGTTAGTAATTTAAATATATAGGATATACAGTAAATTCTGACAAATGCAGCTAAGAATTGATAATTTAAGATTATCTTTTGTTGATTCTTAGCACTCGTGGTAATCTCTTCACAGAAATAGAAAGGATGAACTAATGATGTCGAATTTAATAATACAATTTTAATTTTCTTTCCTCAAGATTTTTAATTTTCCATTTTATCTGACATATATATATTACATATTTTACATGATTGCACTTTGTTTTCATGTTTTATTCAAGAAATACAGATGAGAAATAAATGTATATAATTTCATTGAAATATGCGCGGATCTAAAATAGGGGAAAGATGGTAAGGGTCTTTCTAATGCTCCATTTATCAATGGACGAATCCAGATTTTTTTTTCTAGGGGTTTCTAGCCATTTGAGGAAGGGATGTTCTAGCTATTATTTTTGAAAAAAAAAATAAATAAAAAGAAGAAAACTATCATTTTGACAAAAAAAAACTGGAGTTTCACAATGTGGTCCTTGATTATTGTTTTCAAAACCAATATATGGCTGCGATGGCGAGTCAGCAAACATGTTTGACAGTTCAAATGAAATATATATAGTATTGCTTCCAAACGAACACTCTAAGCGATAAACTTATACCGGAAGTAACATAGCAAGTGTCAGATTGATGATGCATCAGGATTTATTCTCTTATCAGGTGAGATACGATTGTTTTTTCTTCAGTCTGTCCGTCCTGAATATAATTTTCAATTTACCATAATACTAAATATACATACTGTCTTCATTCATATGGCTTATCAAAGGACAAGTACGAATTCACATGGGCGGATCCAGCACTGTTTGCAAAAATGAAAGGAAAGCTAAATCTTTTTTAGTTGGTCAAAATTTAGTCATAGAGCAAGGAAACTGGATGTACAACCCACTCCCTCTGCAAAGACAAAA
This sequence comes from Pinctada imbricata, assembly GCA_033119305.1. Taxonomy (NCBI): domain Eukaryota; kingdom Metazoa; phylum Mollusca; class Bivalvia; order Pterioida; family Pteriidae; genus Pinctada; species Pinctada imbricata. The sequence goes on from VSWD01000005.1 coordinate 111,822,744, forward strand.
AGCTTATTGAAACTACTTTAAATAGTATTGACTTAATTCAAATGCAAATGTACCCCCCCCCCATCTTTCCGCACTTGCATCCGCCCTAGATATGCACTGCAAGCTTTATTTTAAAGTTTTTATTCAAAGTGGATTTTTTGCCTATTTCTGATTACTCATTAGATGATTTCATTTCTCATTTCAGGTGTTACACGTATTTACTCCCAGACTTCTAATCACTGAATGTCACGGTGGACGAGTTTGAAGCTCGTCTTATATACCGGCGCTGTAGCGATGTACCTGGATTTTAGGTCGTACCTTCATTAGTATGCATACGTCAGCAGGTGTGAAAGGTCGCTATAGCTTATTTCTATGTCATGGGACGGAGATTGTTAGAGTCTATATCTAACAATCTCCGTCCCCCAAAAAAATAACTATTTCGTCAAAGTTTTTAATGTAGGCTTTCAGCTTTAAGTTTCGGAACTTTCGTCTTCAAATACTTATATCAAAAGTAATGAAAGTGTCCCCATGATTTTGAGCAAACATAACAGTGACATTTCTTCATTTACTATCCTTAGTTCTAAGTTGGATCTTCCTACAATATACTGCATTCCAAAACTACAAAAGTCTCCTTATAAATTCCGATACATTGCTAATTCTAGCAACTGCTCAACTACAATTTTTTTTCTAGAAATCAGCACTCACGGCAATAAAGGAACAAGTAGCAAAATATTGTGAAACTTTCTAAACAGGAATGATGTAAATTTCTTCTGGTCTATTAAAAAATAGAAAAAAAGTGATTGATAAAATGATATTAAGAAATAATTTTTTTTAGCCAATACGATTTTTTCATACGACTTTGCAAATATGTACACCACGCTTCCTCACGACAAAATTAATTATCAATTTCCAAACCCATCAAATGGTGCTTCAATCGAGAGAGAAAAACTTAAATTTGTTTATCTGAATCAAAGAGTTTCATTTCCGCTTTTTCGTGGACATGTAGTGACCTGTGTATTGCCGTGTCATTCCTCTTGGACAACATTTGTGTAAGATTTGGTGAGAATTTCTACAAGCAGGTTCTAGGGATCCCTATGGGTACTAATTATGCGCCAGCTGTTGCAGATTTATTTTAATACATGAATGAAAAAAAAATCTATCCAAAATATTCAAAAGAAAAGATGATGATGTGAAATGTTTCATTGGTACTTCTAGGTTCCTTGATGATATTCTTAATATCGACAATCCTGTTGTTGAAAAGTATAAAAATGTTATTCATCCACAAGAATTGAAAGCGAACGTTACAAACACAGAAACACCATTTTTGGAACTTAATATTAAAATTATCAATGGAGATATTCATACAAGTGTGTATGACAAAAATGATGTAATTGGATTCAACATAGTAAATTTTCCCTAGCTGGACAGTGATGTTCCTGGATTACCGTCATAGGATATCTACATTTCACAGCTCATCCGATATGCTAGAGCATGTACTATTGTTTTGGATTTCATAGTAGAAATTTACAAAGTAAGAAGAAACTTTTAGGTCAAGTTTTTTGCTTTCACAAACTAATAAAGGCTTTCTGGAAATTTTAACAAAAAAATTATTGTCAACTTCTTTTGAAATTCGGACCCATTCAAGCAATAGAGTAAATTACTTTGGGTATTTTTTATGGTGGCATAATCAAAAAAATAAGGAGGATCAAAGGTAGACAGAATTACCATCGAAATTGTGTTAGTATCATCAAACGCCTTTTATACTATGGATATGATACTTCTGTCACAAGACGGACACTTGACTTGGTACTGGACCAACTAAAGTCTTGTACCAACGCATTCTTAAGACTTGCAACCTGACTAACTGTGGCTCCTAGACAACCCTCCATAGAGATAATAGGGCCCCGACCACATGTCCTCTCTGAATCTCAGTCGGACTCCTCGGGTGATCACATGCATGAAATCGCTACAGCCGGCAGAGCACGAACTGTATTTCGTACAACTTCTGTTTTATATCAATGAAAGAAAGGAGGGGATCTCCAACAACACTAGGTTGCAGCACCCACAGCAAAATCCCAAAACACCCATGCAAAAACACAGAACAGATATCCACAGATAATTGTAATTTACATCTTCATCTCTGTGTTTCTTGGGTCCCTGCGTTATGTTTTCTGTCCAATATTATATCCATGTATAACATTTTTCTCCATACCATTGTATTAACTGAGGTGATGAGATGATAATAAACTGTAAACTGTAAACTGTTTGCGTGTTCATCTTACGGGGAAGAGGTTATTTAACACCACAATTGTACGTTCTTCGGGACCTCTGAGGACAACCTTACCGTTTGCTGTTTACGTGGCAGATGGCCGTCCTAAGTCGGCACCGGTTGCCCATTGGTCTCGTTGGTTTATGTGTGGTCTTTTGTGTTGCATGTTTCTATGGTGTTAGTTGGTCTAGTTGGTTTGTGTGTGGTCATTTGTGTTTCATGTTTCTATGGTGTTCCTTGTCCCTTTTGCGTTTCTTTCTGTGGGTATGTTTTCGGTGTTTTGTTTTTTTATTTTCTAATTGGGTGTTTTGGGTTTTGCTGTTGGTGCTGCAACCAAGTGTTCTTTGAGATCCCCTCCTTTCTTGTTTATTCTATGTTTTCGCATCGGATGTCTTGGTGCTGCAACCGAGACAGGTTTGAGATCATCATCTTTCTATTAAGTTGCCCTTCTATGAAGCTGTGTTATCATCTCCGTCTATTTGTCCTATTCTCTTTTCTCGTGAGAAAGTTCTGGTTTTTTTTTTTTTTTCAAGAATCTGGTTGTGTTTTTTGGAATCTGATTTCGGGTTTTCTATTTGTCTTTCATTACCTTACTCACAACAAGAGGACAAACAATAAAAGGAGTAGGTTCAGAAACTACCGATATGGGCCCTGTTCAAACCTAGATTCTAAAATTGTTTTATTTCATGTTATTTCTTTATTAAAGCAATGACAAACTTTGATCGTTCAGAAAAATACGACGTTCGGGAATCTGCACGTGCTGTGACGTCATCTATGACGTCGTAAATCCATGACGGTATGCCGATTTCCGTGTTTTTAACATGTTTTCGAGTATTTATCCTGAAACTTTACCCATAGCACACGTTGTCACTGAAATTGAATTGGTGTTAAATTGAAGATCATATTCAAAATTTGCTATATAGAGAATTTCGTTTCTGTGACGCACTGTGCTGTGCATCTATCTTAAAGTTTTCTGTGTCGTACTTCTACCAACCTGAGAGAGATTTTGCGTGAACAACTCTCTTTAGACATCAGAAAATCGAGAAATTTTTTTCAGTGTCTACAGATTTTGAGAAAAATTTTAATACAGCTTGATTGTTCTTGATTTCTCGTAACTCCTTACATAATAAGTGCTACTATAACATATTTACCAGGACCAGAAATTAAGTTTGATGGGGGATTTTATAAGATAATTTTAGGCTTAGTACATCGTGTACGCTAACTTAAACGAGTTTCTGGGTATAAATATACGATGTACATATCAGTATTGAATTTATATTAAAACTAAAACTATCAAATGGTCTACATCTTATCAAATGTTTCAAAAGATAAAGATGACCAAATCTTGATTTTCCGATTTCTGAAGTGTGTTGCGCGGACAGTAGCAACAAAAAGTAATGGACGATATATAGTTATACGTAAATTACAAAAAAAAAATAAAATTAATAAGTTGAATGAAGAATGTATTTAAGCATTCATGCGTGTGCATTCTGTAGAATGAAATAAAATGAAGAAATATCCAACATTATTATTTTCAAACGCTAAACAGAAATAGTAATGATAACTGTGACTACAGTTTATAACTTCTCAAATTCAAAACGACAAACAGAAAAACGAAATTTCTATTCAGAAAATGAGAGAGCAAGAGAGAAAGAGAGAGAGATAGTATCCAAGCTTTCTACTGTTCCTACTATTTCCTACTTTTTCCTACTTTTTTTATTTTTATCCTATTTTTTCCTTCTTTTTCTTCAAAACCTCCTACTATTCCTACTTTTTCATCTCAAAGGAAAAAATTACTTGCTTCGCTTCTGATTCAAAGTTTTTAATTTTTTTGCGCTCGCTTCGCTCGCCCATTCTGTATATTTTACATGAAAAATCAATCTGTCCTTATTTTTCTCTGTGATTTCCTCAAAGATGAACATTACCAGTCTACAATCATTGCTTAATGTGATTTGTGTGTCACACGTACTAAAATTGTCGCTAAAAGTGATGGAAAATTTCCTACTTTTCCCCTATTAATTTCTACTTTTTCCTACTTTTCTCCTACTTTTTTCATTGACTACTCCTACTTTTTTCCTACTTCTTCATCAAGGTAGAGTAGAAAGCCTGAGTATCGGAAAATGTTATTATTGGTATGACTTATAAACTCCAATTTAGATTATGCAAATATGATGTACGATACTCTAGCTTATTATCTAGCTTGTGTTCATGTTTGATACAAAATGTACCCGGGATCTGAGTTCGTAATGTATCAAGAGGAAGGGAATAAAACGGTCTGTTTTGTATTTTCATGAATCCAACATCAAACTGAAAGCACTGGTCTGAAGAGAGATCATGGGCCGGGTCAGCACTAGGGTTGAAGACACATTTAGGAATCGATAATCGGATTTTTTCGTAGATAATCAGAAAGAGTAAATTGGACTAAATTCAGAAAAAAATTTAAATAAAAAAAATGCAGCATGACATTTACCGAAAAGGTTGCATTTTTTCTGCAAGGAGTAAATCTGAACATAATTGAGCGACATGGGTCATACTCGAACATGATCTTTTTTGTAAAGGCTATATAAAGGAAGTAAATCGACTCGTTGTAAGGGTTTCTTTAAAATGTTCAGAACCATGTTTAGAGCGGCGAAAGGACGGACGGACACACACATATACTAGTAAAACAATGTTATGCGACCTTTTTAAAGGGTAGGATCTTTTGACCTAATAACTGTTATATAACGAAATTAACTTCTGAAGAAAAAATCAAATGTGTGAAAAATACGCTCCCTTCTGCGTGTTCACGGGCAGTTTTCATGACATGGATCTCGAGTTTCCGATGAAAATACGCCACGCATCTTCTTTACTTTGAGGCTAAACCAGCTCATATCTTTTCAAATCGTTTAATTTAATCGTAAATGTAAATACTTTCTTTTCTTCATGTTTTTTTTTCATTTATTGTTTCCGTTACAACTAGAGTTCATAAATTTCTCATGGCAACACAACGTCGTGACGGTGTCATGTGACGACGTCATTGACGTCGCTCAATACGCTTTACCATGCCTCAAACGATTCCACATATTTTAGTCAATTTTTAAGATATTTGAAAAAAGAAAACAGTTTAGAATCTGCAGACATCAGTTATTTAACATAAAAAAATTCATTCATAAGTACGACAGGGCCGAATTCCATGGTTACCGAACATACTCCTTTACCAAGAAAAGATAACATTGAAACAAAAATAACACATAATGGGGGAAATCAACGTTCATCGCCTCCGACTTTGGATGTCCATGCTCTGTAACAAAAGGAAGTTACGCTGCTTAACTAGAGGAAATAACGTAGATCCCAGCGTTACTATATATCAAATGAGTCAAAGAAGATCCTAACGATAATCTCAACAGCACTCACAATATAGCACCAACATGAGCATTGACGGACCTTTAGCAATTTAGAGATGGGACCAGGTGCCTGTACCCACCGTCGATGTTCACGCACGAAAATGGAAACGATATATAAAATACATGCACTGTCTGGGGTTATGTCTATATAGAAAGTGCTATGGCGACAATGTCAGGGGAAAATATTCAAAACACTTACTGTCAAGATACGCATGGGTCACTTGAGACATACAGCGGAATCATAGCAATATGAATAGGACCATAGAATATCTCCAAGATAAGAGATACAAAAGGCACAATTAACACCAAATACGACATTAAACATAGGAAACCACATATATAACAGAACAATAAGACATTCAAAAGGAACAGTTAACACCAAAATACAACATTAAACACAAGAGACCACATATATAACAGAACAATAAGACATTCAAAAGGTACAGTTAACACCAAAATACAACATCAAACATAGGAAACCACATATATAACAGAACAATAAGACATTCAAAAGGTACAGTTAACACCAAATACGACATCAAACATAGGAAACCACATATATAACAGAACAATAAGACATTCAAAAGGTACAGTTAACACCAAATACGACATTAAACATAGGAAACCACATATATAACAGAACAATAAGACATTCAAAAGGAACAGTTAACACCAAATACGACATTAAACACAAGAGACCACATATATAACAGAACAATAAGACATTCAAAAGGTACAGTTAACACCAAATACGACATTAAACATAGGAAACCACATATATAACAGAACAATAAGACATTCAAAAGGTACAGTTAACACCAAATACGACATTAAACACAAGAGACCACATATATAACAGAACAATAAGACATTCAAAAGGTACAGTTAACACCAAAATACAACATTAAACATAGGAAACCACATATATAACAGAACAATAAGACATTCAAAAGGTACAGTTAACACCAAAATACAACATTAAACATAGGAAACCACATATATAACAGAACAATAAGACATTCAAAAGGTACAGTTAACACCAAATACGACATTAAACATAGGAAACCACATATATAACAGAACAATAAGACATTCAAAAGGTACAGTTAACACCAAATACGACATTTAACACAAGAGACCACATATATAACAGAACAATAAGACATTCAAAAGGTACAATTAACACCAAAATACAACATTAAACACAAGAGACCACATATATAACAGAACAATAAGACATTCAAAAGGTACAATTAACACCAAAATACAACATTAAACACAAGAGATCACATATATAACAGAACAATAAGACATTCAAAAGGTACAATTAACACCAAAATACAACATTAAACACAAGAGACCACATATATAACAGAACAATAAGACATTCAAAAGGTACAATTAACACCAAAATACAACATTAAACACAAGAGACCACATATATAACAGAACAATAAGACATTCAAAAGGTACAATTAACACCAAAATACAACATTAAACACAAGAGACCACATATATAACAGAACAATAAGACATTCAAAAGGTACAATTAACACCAAAATACAACATTAAACACAAGAGACCACATATATAACAGAACAATAAGACATTCAAAAGGTACAATTAACACCAAAATACAACATTAAACACAAGAGACCACATATATAACAGAACAATAAGACATTCAAAAGGTACAGTTAACACCAAAATACAACATTAAACACAAGAGACCACATATATAACAGAACAATAAGACATTCAAAAGGTACAATTAACACCAAAATACAACATTAAACACAAGAAACCACATATATAACAGAACAATAAGACATTCAAAAGGTACAGTTAACACCAAATACGACATTAAACACAAGAGACCACATATGTAACAGAACAATAAGACATTCAAAAGGTACAGTTAACACCAAAATAAAACATTAAACACAAGAGACCACATATATAACAGAACAATAAGACATTCAAAAGGTACAGTTAACACCAAATACGACATTAAACACAAGAGACCACATATATAACAGAACAATAAGACATTCAAAAGGTACAATTAACACCAAAATACAACATTAAACACAAGAAACCACATATATAACAGAACAATAAGACATTCAAAAGGTACAGTTAACACCAAAATACAACATCAAACATAGGAAACCACATACATAACAGAACAATAAGACATTCAAAAGGTACAGTTAACACCAAAATACGACATCAAACATAGGAAACCACATATATAACAGAACAATAAGACATTCAAAAGGTACAGTTAACACCAAATACGACATTAAACACAAGAGACCACATATATAACAGAACAATAAGACATTCAAAAGGTACAGTTAACACCAAAATACGACATCAAACACAAGAGACCACATATATAACAGAACAATAAGACATTCAAAAGGTACAGTTAACACCAAATACGACATTAAACATAGGAAACCACATATATAACAGAACAATAAGACATTCAAAAGGTACAGTAAACACCAAATACGACATTAAACACAAGAGACCACATATATAACAGAACAATAAGACATTCAAAAGGTACAGTTAACACCAAAATACGACATCAAAAATAGGAAACCACATATATAACAGAACAATAAGACATTCAAAAGGTACAGTTAACACCAAATACGACATTAAACACAAGAGACCACATATATAACAGAACAATAAGACATTCAAAAGGTACAGTTAACACCAAAATACGACATCAAACACAAGAGACCCCATATATAACAGAACAATAAGACATTCAAAAGGTACAGTTAACACCAAAATACGACATCAAAAATAGGAAACCACATATATAACAGAACAATAAGACATTCAAAAGGTACAGTTAACACCAAATACGACATTAAACATAGGAAACCACATATATAACAGAACAATAAGACATTCAAAAGGTACAGTTAACACCAAAATACAACATTAAACATAGGAAACCACATATATAACAGAACAATAAGACATTCAAAAGGTACAGTTAACACCAAAATACAACATTAAACATAGGAAACCACAATTATAACAGAACAATAAGATATTCAAAAGGTACAGTTAACACCAAAATACAACATTAAACATAGGAAACCACATATATAACAGAACAATAAGACATTCAAAAGGTACAGTTAACACCAAAATACAACATCAAACATAGGAAACCACATATATAACAGAACAATAAGACATTCAAAAGGTACAGTTAACACCAAATACGACATTAAACACAAGAGACCACATATATAACAGAACAATAAGACATTCAAAAGGTACAATTAACACCAAAATACAACATTAAACACAAGAGACCACATATATAACAGAACAATAAGACATTCAAAAGGTACAATTAACACCAAATACGACATTAAACATAGGAAACCACATATATAACAGAACAATAAGACATTCAAAAGGTACAATTAACACCAAAATACAACATCAAACATAGGGAACCACATATATAACAGAACAATAAGACATTCAAAAGGTACAATTAACACCAAAATACAACATTAAACATAGGGAACCACATATATAACAGAACAATAAGACATTCAAAAGGTACAGTTAACATCAAAATACAACATTAAACACAAGAGACCACATATATAACAGAACAATAAGACATTCAAAAGGTACAGTTAACACCAAATACGACATTAAACATAGGAAACCACATATATAACAGAACAATAAGACATTCAAAAGGTACAATTAACACCAAAATACAACATTAAACACAAGAGACCACATATATAACAGAACAATAAGACATTCAAAAGGTACAGTTAACACCAAAATACAACATTAAACATAGGAAACCATATATATAACAGAACAATAAGACATTCAAAAGGTACAGTTAACACCAAGATACAACATTAAACACAAGAGACCACATATATAACAGAACAATAAGACATTCAAAAGGTGCAGTTAACACCAAAATACAACATTAAACACAAGAGACCACATATATAACAGAACAATAAGACATTCAAAAGGTACAGTTAACACCAAAATACAACATTAAACACAAGAGACCACATATATAACAGAACAATAAGACATTCAAAAGGTACAGTTAACACCAAAATACGACATCAAACACAAGAGACCACATATATAACAGAACAATAAGACATTCAAAAGGTACAGTTAACACCAAAATACAACATTAAACATAGGAAACCACATATATAACAGAACAATAAGACATTCAAAAGGTACAGTTAACACCAAATACGACATTAAACACAAGAGACCACATATATAACAGAACAATAAGACATTCAAAAGGTACAGTTAACACCAAAATACAACATTAAACATAGGAAACCACATATATAACAGAACAATAAGACATTCAAAAGGTACAGTTAACACCAAATACGACATTAAACACAAGAGACCACATATATAACAGAACAATAAGACATTCAAAAGGTACAATTAACACCAAAATACAACATTAAACACAAGAGACCACATATATAACAGAACAATAAGACATTCAAAAGGTACAATTAACACCAAATACGACATTAAACATAGGAAACCACATATATAACAGAACAATAAGACATTCAAAAGGTACAATTAACACCAAAATACAACATCAAACATAGGGAACCACATATATAACAGAACAATAAGACATTCAAAAGGTACAATTAACACCAAAATACAACATTAAACATAGGGAACCACATATATAACAGAACAATAAGACATTCAAAAGGTACAGTTAACACCAAATACGACATTAAACATAGGAAACCACATATATAACAGAACAATAAGACATTCAAAAGGCACAATTAACACCAAAATACAACATTAAACACAAGAGACCACATATATAACAGAACAATAAGACATTCAAAAGGTACAGTTAACATCAAAATACAACATTAAACACAAGAGACCACATATATAACAGAACAATAAGACATTCAAAAGGTACAGTTAACACCAAATACGACATTAAACATAGGAAACCACATATATAACAGAACAATAAGACATTCAAAAGGTACAATTAACACCAAAATACAACATTAAACATAGGAAACCATATATATAACAGAACAATAAGACATTCAAAAGGCACAATTAACACCAAAATACAACATTAAACACAAGAGACCACATATATAACAGAACAATAAGACATTCAAAAGGTGCAGTTAACACCAAAATACAACATTAAACACAAGAGACCACATATATAACAGAACAATAAGACATTCAAAAGGTACCGTTAACACCAAAATACAACATTAAACTCAAGAGACCACATATATAACAGAACAATAAGACATTCAAAAGGTACAGTTAACACCAAAATACGACATCAAACACAAGAGACCACATATATAACAGAACAATAAGACATTCAAAAGGTACAGTTAACACCAAAATACAACATCAAACATAGGAAACCACATATATAACAGAACAATAAGACATTCAAAAGGTACAGTTAACACCAAAATACAACATCAAACATAGGAAACCACATATATAACAGAACAATAAGACATTCAAAAGGTACAGTTAACACCAAAATACAACATAAAAAACACAAGAGACCACATATATAACGGAACAATAAGACATTCATAAGGTACAGTTAACACCAAAATACAACATTAAACACAAGAGACCACATATATAACAGAACAATGAGACATTCAAAAGGTACAGTTAACACCAAAATACAACATTAAACACAAGAGACCACATATATAACAGAACAATAAGACATTCAAAAGGTACAGTTAACACCAAAATAAAACATTAAACACAAGAGACCACATATGTAACAGAACAATAAAACATTCAAAAGGTACAGTTAACACCAAAATACAACATTAAACACAAGAGACCACATATATAACAGAACAATAAGACATTCAAAAGGTACAGTTAACACCAAAATACAACATTAAACACAAGAGACCACATATACACCAGAACAATAAGACATTCAAAAGGTACAGTTAACACCAAAATACGACATCAAACACAAGAGACCCCATATATAACAGAACAATAAGACATTCAAAAGATACAGTTAACACCAAAATATAACATCAAACACAAGAGATCACATATATAACAGAACAATAAGACATTCAAAAGGTACAGTTAACACCAAAATACAACATCAAACATAGGAAACCACATATATAACAGAACAATAAGACATTCAAAAGGTACAGTTAACACCAAAATACAACATCAAACATAGGAAACCACATATATAAAAGAACAATAAGACGTTCAAAAGGCACAATTAACACCAAAATACAACATTAAACACAAGAGACCACATATATAACAGAACAATAAGATATTCAAAAGGTACAGTTAACACCAAAATACAACATCAAACATAGGAAACCACATATATAACAGAACAATAAGACATTCAAAAGGCACAATTAACACCAAAATACAACATCAAACATAGGGAACCACATATATAACAGAACAATAAGACATTCAAAAGGCACAATTAACACCAAAATACAACATCAAACATAGGAAACCACATATATAACAGAACAATAAGACATTCAAAAGGCACAATTAACACCAAAATACAACATCAAACATAGGAAACCACATATATAACAGAACAATAAGACATTCAAAAGGTACAATTAACACCAAAATACAACATCAAACATAGGAAACCACATATATAACAGAACAATAAGACATTCAAAAGGTACAATTAACACCAAAATACAACATCAAACATAGGAAACCACATATATAACAGAACAATAAGACATTCAAAAGGCACAATTAACACCAAAATACAACATCAAACATAGGAAACCACATATATAACAGAACAATAAGACATTCAAAAGGTACAATTAACACCAAAATACAACATCAAACATAGGAAACCACATATATAACAGAACAATAAGACATTCAAAAGGCACAATTAACACCAAAATACAACATCAAACATAGGGAACCACATATATAACAGAACAATAAGACATTCAAAAGGTACAGTTAACACCAAAATACAACATTAAACACAAGAGACCACATATATAACAGAACAATAAGACATTCAAAAGGTACAGTTAACACCAAAATACAACATCAAACATAGGAAACCACAATTATAACAGAACAATAAGACATTCAAAAGGTACAGTTAACACCAAAATACAACATCAAACATAGGAAACCACATATATAACAGAACAATAAGACATTCAAAAGGTACAGTTAACACCAAAATACAACATTAAACACAAGAGACCACATATATAACAACATAACTAATAGACAACGGTTGCCAACTTTGGACCACCATCTATCACGTCAGTAGCATATGGTGTCGTTATTCGGACCATGATTCCCAGTCCGCCCGTTTTTCCGTTTATTCATAACAGTTTGTATATACATGTATTTAATAACATAAATTATTTCAGGTGGAGATCAGCAATTTGATGTTACGACTTCAAAGGACAATGACGCACGTAATAACTAAAACGATCTTTCTATTTTTCTGTTGTATCAATCTCATCAGTCAGTGTGATGCCCTAATAAACAGAACAAAAGTGTATCTCCACTACATAACAGCGTGTGGAGCCGACTCTTTCTGTGACGTCGATAATTTACCAGGTCCTTTACGTACAAACCCACGGTTAGGATTCCTGCCATACTCGCTGTGTCCAAAATGTTACTGTGATAATCTATGTGCAGCCTTTGGTGATTGCTGTTTGGATAAACTTCTAGACTATCCTAAAATGACCTGTATATCCACTAGTTTAACTGAACCAGATACTCCTGATAATACATCTTTCGCATTCGTAGATGACTGCAAAACTGGAGGTATACAGTATGACAAATCTTTACACCCTGTAACATCTTTGAAAACGGGACTGCCTTACAAAAACATCCAGCACGCAAAGTGTAATGAGAACGGTACTGATGATGAGTTCACGAAGTGGGACTTAGCATTAAATTGTTACGATTATAAACCGTTCCATTTTCTGTCAGATCTCCAGAAGGCAATTAAAGTTGCGAGGAATTTGTCTTGCCAGATTTACTTCGTTCCCTACAACTTAACTGAAAGTATACCTACTTTTCCTGAATATGCTGCTAAAGGAAAGTTCAGAAAGTTTAGATGCAGTTCTTTGACAGTGGATTTCTCAAAATCCACACTGTACGGAAAGTTTGTAATGTCGGATCCAGAAATACAATGGGCTTGCAAACAAATTAATCAGCCTATCGGTATGATTTCAAATATCTTTTGTCTGCAGTATTTTTTGCCAAATTTTCAAAAATATAACTCCATTCAGAAGTGTAACGAAACAGGGCATTGGGATATTTATGATCCATCACTGGAACAATCCTGTCATGATTACCCATTATCCAATATTACCAAACCATACAAGAATATATTTTGTTATGCCTGCAACAAAAAGTCATTTCATGCACTCGGAAAACTTTTTGATGCTTCTGGTATTATGACTGAGGTTTTCTCTGATGGAAGATTTATATTCAGTTTGGAAATCTTCGGATATGAAACTGAAGCATTCTTTCTTTATTTTGATGAAATTGAAAATGATATTGAAGATGACACCCGGAAAATGGAGGAAGACGATAATAAATTAGTCATAAACAACTTCAACCGCATTGTTCAGCAGATAATTGCTGAGTGTGATATTGCGGAGGTAATTGGAGTATTTCAGGAAGACACTTGCTCGGTTGACAATTGTAATAATTTACATACCGTTTCTCCAATAGATCCTTGTTGCGCAATTGTAAAAGTAGTGGAGCGGTATTCTTGTATTACTACTGATGGTTTCTTCGGACAGAAGTCAAGTAACATATCGGGATACCAAGTAATAAATTCATGCATGTTCAAGGACAGCAAATATGCCTTTTATTGTAAGCATTACAATGACATAACATCAGTATACTCCCTTCCTTGTTTCATGAAAGGCAAGCATTATAAAAATATATTTTGTGCTGTATGTAACTCAGATAAACCCCCGAGATATTCTGTCGCAAGATGTCAGCCCTGGATGATAAAGATTAATTGTAAAGGATATTTACCACACCTATTTCATACCACTTCTAATGATATATTACACGAAGCACGGACTCAGAATTGTACCATCGACACTTCTCCGGAAAGACAAGAAATCCCCTGTTATATTGGTGATTATAAAGGAAAAGTAAATACCAAGCTCCATGGCAATAGTTCTGACAATGAATTTTTCTGTGAGAAATTAAGAAAATCAAGAATATCTTCATACAAGCAGCATGAAAATGTGTTCTGTGCACTAAGCCAAGACGAGAGTCCAGATTGCCATTACTTGGTCACGAACCTACATTCTTCTTACGTGAGTATTATATTTTCCATAGATATCAACATCCGTCATCAAACAAGTATTTTATGGTATAAATCAATATGAAATAATAGGAAACTGATAATATGACGAAAGGTAAATATTACGGAATCATCACAAGGTAGACTGGTATCTTTAGGTACAGCAGCCTTGTGTTGTTGGAGATCATCACCCTTTTCTCAATCTGGTAGGGGACTAAATCCCACCACGGACTATCAATTCAGATTATATTTAAGCAAAGCCGTCATAATCCAATTAAAAGAGAAGACAAAATGGACCTATACTGCTCACATGAGAATTATGTGCTTCATCTGATCATGAGTTATCACTGACGAGGGTTAAGTAACCGAAACGTGCATGTCTGGTCTATGCTGTAAATTTATCAGGTTTGAACTGATGCTATTGAATTTAAAGACGTTTAACATTAAATGTTTATTTTGTAATCTGCATGAAAGAAATGAGGGGATCTCCAACAGCACCTAGCTGCAGCACCAACAGCAAAACCCCAAAACACCAAAAGGAAAAAACGCAAAGCAGACACGCACAGAAAGAGACGCAAATGGTAAAAGGGACGCCAAATCACAGAGAAATTCAAAACACAAATGACTACACATAAACCAACGAGACCATTTGGCAATCGGTGCCGACATAGGACGGCCATCTGCCATGTCATTAGTAAGCGGTGTGGTTATCCTGGATTACGTGAGCACAACCCTCCCACTTTTCCGATTACCCAGATGTCACGAGGAACGCACAATTGTGATGTAAATAATCTCTTTAAGATGAACATACAAACATACAGCATGACGCAGGATTAAATCTGTAGAAAAAAGTGAAGATATACGAAATACAATCCGGAGTCCAACTGACATTCAAATAGGACAGGTGATCTTTGCCCTGTCGTCTCTAAAGAGGTTTGTTCAAGGTTTGTCATGGAGTCCTGTCGTCACGGTCAGTAAGTGTGCAATCCTTAAGAATGCGCTGGTGCAAGGCTGTAGATTGGTCCATTGCAAAGTCAAGTGTCCGTCTGGTGCCAGAAGGATTATATCCACGGTATAAAAGGCGTTAGATTGATCCTTCTAATTTTGTTGACCATGTCACCATAACATGCAGGCTATGAAATACCCAAAGTAATAAACTATGTTGCTTGAATGGGTCCGAATTTCGAAAAAAGTTGACTGACTGTGACGACGGGGCTCCATAACGGGCCCTGTCCAAACCTCTTTAGTGAAGACAGGGCCCCGACCACCTGTCATCTCTGAATGTCAGTCTGACTCCTCGGGTGATAACGTACTTGAGCTCGCGTCGGCAGAGCACGGACTGTATTACGTACGCCCTTTCTTATATCCATTAACATATTCATCTGTGTTGCGGTCTTGTTTGTGTATGGTCACCTGACAGTGAGAGGGTTGTTTACACCACAGTTGTACGTTATTCGAGACCTCTGGGAAATCGGAAGAGTGGGAGGATTGTGCGCACGTAATCTAGGATAGCCACACAATTTGTTACCTGCGTAGTTGGCATCGGTTGCCCATTGGTCTCGTTGGTTCATGTGAAGTCTTTTCTTTTGTGTTTATTGTTTCTATGTCGTGTGTCTCTTTTTCGTCTCTTGTTGTACTCGTCTTCTGTGTGTTTGTGCTTCGGGTGTTTTGGTATTTTGTTGTTGGTACTGCAACCAGGTCTGGTTGGAGATAACCCCTCCCTTCTTGACAATAAGTGTTGAAAGAAGATCATTACATTTCATGACTATTTATTTAATTACGCCTCTAAATTGTCGGAAATTTCTTCCAGCCCATTCTTTACACCATTTTTTTTTCATATCTAAAATTTCGAATTGACACAAGAGGGCGCTATTATTTACTATATGCATTTCTTTTGAATAATTTTTCAAATTGAAAGTGATTTCTGTGTGTGTCTGCTTTGTTTGTTTGTTTGTTTGTTTTTTTGTTTTTTGTGGGTTTTTTTTTTTTTGGTTTTTTTTTTTGGCAGTGGGTGTTTTTCGGTTTTGCTATGGGTGCTGCAGGCGGGTCGTGTTGGAAGTCACCTTCTTTCTTTTAATTTGTATTACTACTGATGAGGTATCATTATACGAAAATTCCATGTATGGCGCACGACAGTTGAATTGGGTAGGGGACAAAAGTTACCATTTTTGGACCAAATTGTTTTGAAAGGTTCTTTTTTTTAATTCATTATCCTTCTTCCAGAAAATGCACTGATATTTTGGATTTTCATTGTAGAAATTTACAATTAACGAATGTGTGTTAAAGATGATTTTGATAATCAATCTCAACAGCACTCAAAATAGAGCACAAAGTTGAGCATCGATCGACCCCTATCAAGCTAGAGGTGGGACAAGGAGTAAGCATCCCCTGTTGGTTTGCCGCACCCGCCGTCGATGTTCACGCATAAAAACAATATATAAAATACATGCAATACACTGCCTGAAGTTATGTCTATAGAGAAAGTGCTATGGCGACCATTTCAGGGAAAATTATTCAAAACACTGTCAAACCCCTCGCGGGGATTTTTTTTACGAGCTCCACACGGCATAGAACATAAGTGTGACACAAATGAGTTAAAGGCGATCCTGACGATAATCTCAACAGCACTAACAATAGAACACAACATTGAGCATCGATGGACCCCTAGCAAGGGAGTTGTGGGACCAGGTGCCCGGAAGGAGTAAGTATCCCCTGTTGGCTAGCCGCACCAACCCCCCTCCCCCCCCCCCCCCCCCCCCCGTCGATGTTCACGCACGAAAATGAAATTAGTGCATGTTTTCTATAAATTGTTCTTATGTTCGTGTCAGCTTTTTGTTTTTGCAGTGGGTGTTTTGGGTAATGCTATTGGTTTCCCCTGTTGGCTAGCCGCACCAACCCCCCCCCCCCCCCCCCCCGTCGATGTTCACGCACGAAAATGAAATTAGTGCATGTTTTCTATAAATTGTTCTTATGTTCGTGTCAGCTTTTTGTTTTTGCAGTGGGTGTTTTGGGTAATGCTATTGGTGCTACAACTAGGTGTTGTTTGATATCCTCTCCTTTCTTTTCTACCCATAAAGACAAATTTATCTGAAATCTTGAAAACCCACCTTTAAGGGCAAAATTGAGCTCTGTGTCTTTACATCAGAAATTCATATTTTGGGCAAGGAACAAACAGATGTAAGCCCCAACGCAAGGACATGTAACAAGTTCAAACTCATATGGGACATTCCTCTCTATATTTTGAATGTACATGATAGGTAGAATTTTGTTACGTGTTCTTGCTATATATGTACTATAAACTATATGTTGAAATCTGGTTATCATTTTACCACTAGGGGCACATTTGGCGGGAAATAACAATCATATTAATTGACAATATCAATTTTGTATTTAATTTCAATAAACAATATATCTACCCTTATTTGAAAGATAAAAAAACAGCAAGAAATCTATTTTTGAAAATAGCATAAAATGGGGCCAATACGGCATATTTTGCCCCTACACCTTTATGATGAAAGCTCTGCAGGGGCCCTTGTAACGATTATAACAGTACGTAAGTTGACGACAGTACATGCTCTGCCGGCTAGAGCAAGTTAATGTTTCCAATCAACAAAAAAAGAGCAAACCCACTTTCAGGGAGAAAAGGCGGTCGAAACCCTGTGTTGAGACAAAGAGAAGCTGTCCAAACGTGAGGATAATTAAAATAGAAATATGTGTTTATTGTAGATATTATGCTATTGATTGATTTTGTTATGTGTAGCAAGGTTCCTCATTTGGGTCAGATGAATATATCCAGACTGACAAGGTGCAATCCGGAACTATAAGGAATCTTTTTATGTTGACTTGGCATAACAACATTGATATACAGCACAAAAGAAAGGTAATCGTTTCTTTTTATTTTCTTTCTTACCTTCTCGACTTTGAGACTGAATAATTGATGGGTGCTTCTCATATTTTCAAACTAAAATTCATCATGGTTTTTGTAATTTAGAATTTTAAATCATGATATTAAAGGACATTTTAATGCGTCCGTTATGTACCATGTCTACAACTAGAGAGATATAAATTGTGTATCATTTTTAGAAACTTTCATTCATCATATTTCTTTATCCAGGCATTTCTTCTTTTATTTTATATTTGATCATTTGTCTTCATTTTCATAAAAATTTTTCAACCATAATGTCATATCATATTTTAAGAAAAAGTCTCCTTGATGGAAGCTTCAATGAAGTCGTCAGACGAGGATAACTCATTTAGAGTTCTATCGAAAATAAGTATGCGAGTATGAAGTTTTCCCTCTGACATAGTTTTTTAATTTTTATAAGTCATTGAGTATCATCACAATGAACAGTCAAAATATCTCACTTTGGACTTTCAATTTCATTTAGTACATCACAATGTCTCACTTCGGAGTCGTGTCATCACAATGTCCCACTGCGGAATTTTTATTCATTCCGAGGTTCGCAACCGTACCTATGGAAAATCTAATGATTTTACCTTGCCTTCTCGACTTTGAGACTGAATTACTGATCGGTACTTCTTTAATATTTATCGTCAAAGGAAGACGGGATTTCCAACAAACGTCAGTTGCGACGCCCACAGCAAAACACCGAAATACTCCTGTACAAAACACTAAGTATAAATACACAACAACAGCAAGGAGAGGGTCTCAAACACTAAGTATAAATACACAACAACAGCAAGGAGAGGATCTCAAACAAGTCTCGCTTGCAGCACCCACAGCAAAAACCCGAAACACCTCAAGCGATAAAAGAAGTACCGATCAGTAATTCAATCAAATTTAGGCGAGGCAAAATTATCAAAATACTACATCGAATCATGAATGACTACACATAAACCAACAAGACCAATGACCATCCGAAGCCGACTTAGGACGGCCATCTGCCACGCCAGAAAGAGACACAAAAAGGACAAGGAACACGATATATACGATGATGCTACAGGACCCACGTTTTAGAAATTTCAAGAATTTTTGTAACAGAAAATTTCATATGCGTTGAAGAGACAGACGATCAACCAAAATTTATCGAACTTGAAATACTTGCACTCTGACTGACTGTGATGACGGAACTCCACGACTGGCCCTGTCCAAACCTCTTTAGAGAAGACTGGTCCCCGACCACCTGTCCTCTCTGAATGTCAGTCGGACTCCTCGGGTGATAACATATATGAGCTCGCTACAACCGGCAGAGCACGGACTGTAATACGCACGTCCTCTTTTTGAACCCCTGCCTTTTACGGTCTTATTTGTGTGTGGTCATCTAACAGTGAGGAGGTTGTTTTACACCATCTGTGCGTTCTTCGATACCTCTTGGAAATCGGAATAGTGAAAGTGTTGTGCGCATGTAATCCAGGATAACTACACCGTCTGCAACTTACGTAGCAGATGGCCGTCCTATGTCGGCACCGGTTACCCATTGGTCTCGTTGGTTTATGTGTGGTCTTTTATGTTTCATGTTTCTATGGTGTGAGTTGTTGTTCCTTGTCCCTTTTACGTCTCTTTCTGTGAGTGTCTGTTCTGTGGGCGTTTTGCTGAGGGTGCTGCAACCTAGTGTTGTTGGAGATTCCCACCTTTCTTTTAGCATACAAAATTGCAAAACATTTTGACCAAAATAGATTTTTTATGAATTTTTAAGATATTTTAACCTAAATATATTTCTAGCCCTAAAATGTCATTGACCTTTGACCCTTGACCTTGAAAGTAAATTGAAATATTTTGTTCGATAACCCAATATGCATGTCAAAGTTCCTTGCTTAAACGGTTTGGTCTCCATCTTGTTTACAAGGGGACGGACGGACAGACGCACGGACCGACATCGCCCAACCAAACACCAAACATGTCATTCAAAACATATACTTGTGTTATGTATGACATATCAAGCGCAACTTGTATAAACGAAGTGCTCTATGAACGCAAAATGAAAGTGCGTAAATGTAATGAAGGTGAAAGTCTTTGTTACAAGGCTGGAATGATATTAATTGTCAAGTACCTATGAATAATTGTTGATTTAAAAAAAAACTAGAGTGACATTTAGATATGTCCACTTTTTTTTCTTACCCCCTCAAAGGTTAAACAAGTAGTGAGAAATTTTGCAACATTGGAAAGGTGTAACTACAAGGTATGCAAGACAAGTATTTACATGTAAAAGATGAGCCAAACGCATCATTACAAACTAATAGACGAATGAGTAGATAGATAGACAGACAGACAGCGCGTATATGTATTAAGGGTCGATAGATCGCGGGAAAAACGTAACCTTTAGTTTGAATTATGTCTACATGTTATATTTTTTACCATTCAGGGTGATTACGAGACTACCTACTGCTACCCTGGGCGTGTTTTCAACGGTGAGAGGTGCTTACCAATCTTTCCAATTACGAAAAAACTTCGTTACATTCTGATGTTCAACATCCAGTTTCACGGATCAACGATTTTGCATCTGCCAACTATAAAGGATCTTATGCAAAAGTTGTTGGCAAACAGAGTGGGGAATTACTTTTATTGGCATCAAGTTTTCCTCAAGTCAAGCCAACCATGTGAGGCTATAGTAGATGATCCTTCTGTGTATATGAATGCCGTTATTTACTTTCCTTATTTCTTCACGAGAGAACACGTAGAACAGGACCTGCTCACTTTTATGTCTCTGTCGTACTCAGTAGGTGACACTCACCTCATAACAGTAACTCAGAACAAAAATCCTCAAACAATGAATGTTCCTATGATGTTACAAAGTCCGTTACAATCTGGATGTAGATATTATGATAGTAAGATGGTATTTGATTCTGCTAACGATGCCGCACCTCTTCTTGTTAGCAAACTTCTAATTTGTCCCCTGATGAAACTGAGCGAAAATTATGTTGAAAAAAGTCTGTCGACATACGAATTTCGTATCAACGGTAAAAGGGTAATTTACGATGAATACTTACCTGATTTAAATGGAAGTGTTTATGTTTGTAAGGAAGATTTCCAAAATGTAATATTGGCCGAAGCTTCTTACTCAAGGTATCTTCAAACCCTTTCCGTTGTATTCACATGCGTTTCTCTGACGTGTACGTCTTTTACATTCATTCACTTCTGTATCTTACAAAGACAGCGGACCTTACCCATTCTTAACACTATGGCCCATCTTGTATCCCTGTTCCTCTCTCAGACTCTCATTCAGTTCGGGCTTCTTGACATATCCTATATGCCTCTATGTCTAGCATATGGAATAACTCTACATTACTCATGGCTCTGCACTTTCTTTACCTTAAATATTTGCTGCTTCCATATCTTCCGGATTTTCTCTGACATTTCCTTTGCGAAAGTTGTGTCTACTAGAAGGCATCGCCAACACATCATCTATCTCCTATACTCATTTGGTGTCCCTTTAATTCTGGTCTCCATCAATGTCATCTACAATCTTCAACGAAACAATCATATAGGGTATAGATATCCCTCATGCTTCATTAGCAACTGGCTGAGTAACATTGTCACCTTCACTGCTCCTGTCGGTCTTATAACGATTGTAGATCTGATACTCTTTGTCTTCACAACTCGGAATCTAAACTCTACCAAGCATTCCCGTGCCATGGCTCTTTCATCCGACAATCACACAGTTAACAGGGAACATTTTAAGGTGTACCTTAAGACGTTCTTTCTGTCTGGTGCTACATGGATACTGAGTCTGGTAGACATGTTTATGCCTATCACAATTCTGACCTATTTCACCGTTATACTCAATAGCAGCCAAGGTGTTTTTCTTTTCGTCATTTATATCTGCAACAAAAATGTCCTGACCTCTTACCGTAAAAGGCTTACTGACGTATTCCAACGGTCAACAAGCAGTTCCGACCCAAGAACAATGAGTACGTCTGATAAGTGATCGATTTTTAGCAAACTGAACATGTGAACAATTGGACAGGGAATTTTTGTATCCCGCAAAAGATGAAATGCTGCCTGGATCGCTAACGTATGCATGACACTCTTAGGACCAGGGATGTTTACTTCACTAACACTCTTACGACCCGGGATAGTTTACTTTAATCCTTTATTTTATCGTATCCCTTATCGTATGTTAATATTAAGCTTATAAATGTTGTTGTGTTGCCTTTAGACTGGTGCATACGTTGCCTGTCTTAAAACTGTACATATTCTCTTATGCTATCCCTGTATCTATATACATCAGTCGTTTTCGTTTTCTTATAGCTGTACATACTTCAGATGACTTGCTTTTTTAACCCGTTTTTTCCATTGTTTCTCATAATTCACTAGTGTTTTGCCGTATTTCTCGGCCGTTATAAGGATGATTCTGATTGTCTCCGTCTGTTTGTTGAATTAGTAGTCTTATTTATTGTCCCTGTAACTTTTCTCTCATCTTCTGAATGCTGTGATCACTGCTATCTTTTGTGTGGGATCACCCCCTCATTTTTCCGTGAAAATGTGCCTAAATCTGAACATTGTGCCTGTATATAAATATGTCCGTCATCTTATTTCATCCTTACAAAAGGAAAACTTGTTTCAGTATTCTCTATCTTTCTAACTGTCTGTCGGTGTGGTAGACTTCGATGTTCTCTATCTTTCTAACTGTCTGTCGGTATGGTAGACTTCGATGTTCTCTATCTTTCTAACTGTCTGTCGGTGTGGTAGACTTCGATGTTCTCTATCTTGCTATTTCGAAATTGCAGGTTGCACAAGAAAGCATTACGTTTTACAGGCTTTGTGGTTACTGGTGTTGCATTTATAATTATTGTGTACATCTTTATTTCTTCACTTTATGTGTTTAAAGTAACACCACCTACATGTACAATGATAATTTTGACAGTTTTTGTGTCGCCTGCGAAGCATAGCGACACTTAGGGATCACTTTATCCGTTGTCCGTCTGTCTGCCTGTCACACTTTGGGTTTTACACCCCATAACTTTTCATTGGTAAGTGATTTGATATTTCACATGTGTATTCCTTGTGATGAGACCTTTTTACACATACCATAATTTTTGACCTAGTGACCTAGTGACCTTGACCTAGATATATGACCTACATTTCAAAAAAATTAAGATTGGCTATTTCTTTTGATTGGTAAGTGAAAATGCTTTGATATTTCACATGTTTATTCCTTGTGATAAAACCTTACTATAAATGCCATAATTTTGACCCAGTGACCTTGACCTCGATATTTGACCTACTGTTAAAAAAACTAAAATTGACTATATCTTTTGATTGGTAAGTGATATGGCTTTGATATTTCACATATGTATTCCTTGTAATAAAACTTTACTGTACATGCCATAATGTTTGACCTAGTGATCTTGACCTAGTTATTTGACCTACATTTCCAAAAAAATAAGATTGGCTATATCTTTTGATTGGGAAATGATAAGGCTTTGATATTTCACACATGTATTTCTTGTGACATTACCTTACTACACATACCATATTTTTTACCTAGTGACCTTGACCTAGGTACTTGACCTACATTTCAAAAAAATTAAGATTTGTTATATCTTTTGATTGATAAGAGATATGGCTTTAATATTTAAAACATGTATTTTTTAAGATGAGTCCTTTCTTTTATTCCCCAGAATTTGTACTTAATGACCTTCACCTAGATGATTGACCTTTTCTGAAAGTAAAAGATTCACCATATACAAAT
This sequence comes from Pinctada imbricata, assembly GCA_033119305.1. Taxonomy (NCBI): domain Eukaryota; kingdom Metazoa; phylum Mollusca; class Bivalvia; order Pterioida; family Pteriidae; genus Pinctada; species Pinctada imbricata. Next base: position 111,847,452 of record VSWD01000005.1, read on the forward strand.
GTATTTTAATTGGTAAGTAAGAGGTTTAATATTTCACAGTTTTGAGTTCATTTGACAAGAATTTCCCACTGATACATGTACAAATATTAAACCAAGATACCTTGACCTACATATTTGATAAACATTTCTAATGCGATGTACAATAACGTAGAATTCATTATTTTTTCCTCACTAAACTGTTTAGTGACGGCCGTAAAACCCGAACATACTCATTTCTAATGCGGCGTAAGGTTAGGGTTGCGACTAATCAAATAATATTTGAAACAGACATAAATGATATATGGCACGACTGCATTTTGTTACAATATGGTACATATTTCACATGTGTATTCCTTGTGACAAGACCTTTCCTTCATGCCATAATTTTTAACCTTTTGACCTTGACCTTGGAGTTTGACCTACTTTTTAAAAACTTTAACCTTGGCCATAACTTTTGAATGGTAAGTGATATGGCTTTCATATTTCACATGTGTATTTCTTGTGAAAAGACCTTTACAGGTATACCAAATTTGACCTTTTGACCTTAACCTCAAAATGTGAAAGACCTTTCATCTGTTTTAACGACAACAATGCCAACGGGGGCTTTCGTGTTTCACACACACGTTTTATATACATTTACATATGCATCTGTGTTGCTTGGGTGCCTATGTTGTGCTGTTTTGTTTGTATGGAGATTTTTTACAGTACAAATGTGCGTTCTTTGAAACCTTTAGGTAAGCGGAAAAGTGGGAGGATTGTGCGCACGTAATCCGGATAACCACACCATTTGCCGATGCCCGTCCTAAGTCGGCACCAATTGCCCATGGGTCTCTTTGGTTTATGTGTGGTCTTTTGTGTTTGATGTCGCGATGGCTGTTCCTTTCCCTTTCTGTGTCTCTTACTGTGTGTCGTCTCTCTGTTTTCACTTGAAGTGTTTTGATGTGTTGTTGTTGGTGCTGCAACCCAGTCTGGTGGAGATCCCCTGCATTTGTCATAAAGATGAAAGGATAATGAAGTCAACGAAATATACCTTATTAGAATACTCCACTTGTAGTTTCAATGTACAAACTTTATATAAAATCCTTGCTGTTTGCTTTTTAACTCAAAAGAAGGAAACAGGAAATAGGATTTTATTATTTAATTCGTCTATGTATATACCATGTGATTGTAAACAAAATTGTATCAAGATTGTATCAAAATAAATAATCAAGCTTGATTTCTAGTGCTTATGTATTATTTCATATCAAATCGAAAATTTCGATAGAAGTTTCGCTTGTTTTTTTTTTCTACAATTTGCAACACCTTGGAACATTTCACGGTTTATGATATTCTGAATTATCGATTTTTTACTGCGTATTGGGATATGGTCATTATCCATATTTGTCATCTACGGAAAACACTGAACAATTATACTGAGACTGGCACAGATTGTACAGCATGATACAATTGGTAACTTTGTCCAAAGCATATTACAATGACTTATAGTTAATTAAAGCTATTTTCTGGATATATTCAAAAACCGACAAAAATAGGCAATGTAAAAAAAAATGAATGTTCGGATGGAAACTCAGAAGTCGAAATCAGAGATATCAGATGTTAGCACTCAGTCAATTTAAAAGAGGTCAAAACCTAGCATATCTGATTTTAACAATCAGCTGATGTGACAGAGGCCAAAACATAGGATATCATAGGGTCCTGTAGCATCATACCCCACCCATCCTGCTACGTCTTTCGGTAAGCTTTTTCGACATAGTAACTTTCATACTTTTTTGGGCATATTACATTGTTTAGATTTGACGATCAATGACGAGGGTTAAGTACCCGAAACGTGCATGTCTGGTCCATATTGCCAATTTATCTGTTCTTAAATTATTCCATTCAATTTGAAGACGTTTACATTTATACCACTTGGTGAGTGTCACTGCTGGTGGACCAGGAGTCCCCGAGGGCACATGTAGCCAAGTTCGATCAATTTCGGTTGATCGTTTCTTCAACGCATTCTAAAATTTCTGTTATCAAAATTTCATGAAATTTCTAAAACGTGGGTCCTGTAGCATCATACCCCACCCATCCTATTACGTCTTTTGGTAAGCTTTTTCGACATAGTAACTTTCATACTTTTTTGGCATATTACATTGTTTAGATTTGAGGATCACTGACGAGGGTTAAGTACCCGAAACGTGCATGTCTGGTCCATATTGCCAATTTATCTGTTCTTAAATTATTCCATTCAATTTGAAGACGTTTACATTTATACCACTTGGTGAGTGTCACTGCTGGTGGACCAGGAGTCCCCGAGGGCACATGTAGCCAAGTTCGATCAATTTCGGTTGATCGTTTCTTCAACGCATTCTAAAATTTCTGTTATCAAAATTTCATGAAATTTCTAAAACGTGGGTCCTGTAGCATCATACCCCACCCATCCTGCTTCGTCTTTCGGTAAGCTTTTTCGACATAGTAACTTTCATACTTTTTTGGCATATTACATTGTTTAGATTTGAGGATCACTGACGAAGGTTAAGTACCCAAAACGTGCATGTCTGGTCCATATTGCCAATTTATCTGTTCTTAAATGATGCTATTCAATTTGAAGACGTTTACATTTATGCCACTTGGTGAGTGTCACTGCTGGTGGACCAGGAGTCCCCGAGGGCACATGTAGCCAAGTTCGATCAATTTCGGTTGATCGTTTCTTAAATTTCTGTTATCAAAATTTCATGAAATTTCTAAAACGTGGGTCCTGTAGCATCATATCCCACCCATCCTGCTTCGTCTTTCGGTAAGCTTTTTCGACATAGTAACTTTCATACTTTTTTGGCATATTACATTATTTTGATTTGAGGATGATGCTATTCAATTTGGAGACGTTTACATTTAACAGTCAGCTCAAGTAACAGACGTTAAACCAAGGGTATATTATGTTAACAATCAGCTCATTTAACAAATGTCAAAACCTAGGATATCATATTTTAACAATCAGCTCATGTAACAGACGTTAAACCAAGGGTATATTATGTTAACAATCAGCTCAAGTAACAGACGTCAAACCAAGGGTATATTATGTTAACAATTAGCTCATGCAACAGATGTCAAAACCTAGGATATCTGATTTTAACAATCAGCTCATGTAACAGACGTTAAACCAAGGGTATATTATGTTAACAATCAGCTCATGTAACAGATGTCAAAACATAGGATATCTGATTTTAACAATCAGCTCATGTTCATTTTGTAATCTGCATGAAAGAAATGAGGGGATCTCCAACATCACCTAGTTGCAGCACCAACAGCAAAACACCAAAAGGAAAAAACGCAAAGCAGACACGCACAGAAAGAGACGCAAATGGTAAAAGGGACGCCAAATCACAGAGAAATTCAAAACACAAATGACTACACATAAACCAACGAGACCATTTGGCAATCGGTGCCGACATAGGAAGGCCATCTGCCATGTCAGTAGTAAGCGGTGTGGTTATCCTGGATTACGTGAGCACAACCCTCCCACTTTTCCGATTACCCAGATGTCACGAGGAACGCACAATTTTGATGTAAATAATCTCTTTAAGATGAACATACAAACATACAGCATGACGCAGGATTAAATCTGTAGAAAAAACTGAAGATATACGAAATACAGTCCGGAGTCCAACTGACATTCAAATAGGACAGGTGATCTTTGCCCTGTCATCTCAAGAGGTTTGGTCAAGGTTCGTCATGGAGTCCTGTCGTCACGGTCAGTAAGTGTGCAATTCTTAAGAATGCGCTGGTGCAAGGCTGTAGATTGGTCCATTGCAAAGTCAAGTGTCCGTCTGGTGCCAGAAGGATTATATCCACGGTATAAAAGGCGTTAGATTGATCCTTCTAATTTTGTTGACCATGTCACCATAACATGCAGGCTATGAAATACCCAAAGTAATAAACTATGTTGCTTGAATGGGTCCGAATTTCGAAAAAAGTTGACTGACTGTGACGACGGGGCTCCATAACGGGCCCTGTCCAAACCTCTTTAGAGAAGACAGGGCCCCGACCACCTGTCCTCTCTGAATGTCAGTCTGACTCCTCGGGTGATAACGTACTTGAGCTCGCGTCGGCAGAGCACGGACTGTATTACGTACGCCCTTTCTTATATCCATTTACATATTCATCTGTGTTGCGGTCTTGTTTGTGTATGGTCATCTGACAGTGAGAGGGTTGTTTACACCACAGTTGTACGTTATTCGAGACCTCTGGGAAATCGGAAGAGAGGGAGGATTGTGCGCACGTAATCTAGGATAGCCACACAGTTTGTTACCTGCGTAGTTGGCATCGGTTGCCCATTGGTCTCGTTGGTTCATGTGAAGTCTTTTCTTTTGTGTTTATTGTTTCTATGTCGTGTGTCTCTTTTTCGTCTCTTGCTGTACTCGTCTTCTCTGTGTTTGCGCTTCGGGTGTTTTGGTATTTTGTTGTTGGTACTGCAACCAGGTCTGGTTGGAGATAACCCCTCCCTTCTTGACAATAAGTGTTGAAAGAAGATTATTACATTTCATGACTTTGTATACATTATTTATTTAATTACGCCTCAAAATTGTCGGAAATTTCTTCCAGCCCATTCTTTACACCATTTTTTTTTCATATTTAAAATTTCGAATTGACACAAGAGGGCGCTATTATTTACTATATGCATTTCTTTTGAATAATTTTTCAAATTGAACGTGATTTCTGTGTGTGTCTGCTTTGTTTGTTTCCTTGTTTGTTTGTTTGTTTGTTTTTTTGTGGTTTTTTTTGGTTTTTTTTTTTTGGCAGGTGGGTGTTTTTCGGTTTTGCTATGGGTGCTGCAGGCGGGTCGTGTTGGAAGTCCCCTTCTTTCTTTTAATTTGTATTACTACTGATGAGGTATCATTATACGAAAATTCCATGTATGGCGCACGACAGTTGAATTGGGTAGGGGACAAAAGTTACCATTTTTGGACCAAATTGTTTTGAAAGGTTCTATTTTTTAATTCATTATCCTTCTTCCAGAAAATGCACTGATATTTTTGATTTTCATTGTAGAAATTTACAATTAACGAATGTGTGTTAAAGATGATTTTGATAATCAATCTCAACAGCACTCACAATAGAGCACAAAGTTGAGCATCGATCGACCCCTATCAAGCTAGAGGTGGGACAAGGAGTAAGCATCCCCTGTTGGTTTGCCGCACCCGCCGTCGATGTTCACGCACTGAAATAATAACAATATATGAAATACATGCACTACACTGTCTGAAGTTATGTCTATAGAGAAAGTGTTATGGCGACCATTTCAGGGAAAATTATTCAAAACACTGTCAAACCCCTCGTGGGAATGTTTTTTACGAGCTCCACACGGCATAGAACATACGTGTGACACAAATGAGTTAAAGGCGATCCTGACGATAATCTCAACAGCACTGAGCATCGATGGACCCCTAGCAAGGGAGATGTGGGACCAGGTGCCCGGAAGGAGTAAGTATCCCCTGTTGGCTAGCCGCACCACCACACCCCCCCCCCCCCCCCCGTCGATGTTCACGCACGAAAATGAAATTAGTGCATGTTTTCTATAAATTGTTTTTATGTTCGTGTCAGCTTTTTGTTTTTGCAGTGGGTGTTTTGGGTAATGCTATTGGTGCTACAACTAGGTGTTGTTTGATATCCTCTCCTTTCTTTTCTACCCAAAAAGACAAATTTATCTGAAATCTTGAAAACCCACCTTTAAGGGCAAAATGATTGAAAATTGAGCTCTGTGTCTTTACATCAGAAATTCATATTTTGGGCAAGGAACAAACAGTTGTAAGCCTCAACGCAAGGACATGTAACAAGTTCAAACTCATATGGGACATTCCTCTCTATATTTTGAATGTACATGATAGGTAGAATTTTGTTACTTGTTCTTGCTATATATGTACTATAAACTATATGTTGAAATCTGGTTATCATTTTACCACTATTTTCGGTAGTAGGGAGCACATTTGGCGGGAAATAACAATCATATTAATTGACAATATCAATTTTCTATCTAATTTCAATAAACAATATATCTACCCTTATTTGAAAGATAAAAAAACAGCAAGAAATCTATTTTTGAAAATAGCATAAAATGGGGCCAATACGGCATATTTTGCCCCTACACCTTTATGATGAAAGCTCTGCAGGGGCCCTTGTAACGATTATAACAGTACGTAAGTTGACGACAGTACATGCTCTGCCGGCTAGAGCAAGTTAATGTTTCCAATCAACAAAAAAAGCGCAAACCCACTTTCAGGGAGAAAAGGTGGTCGAAACCCTGTGTTGAGACAAAGAGAAGCTGTCCAAACGTGAGGATAATTAAAATAGAAATATGTGTTTATTGTAGATATTATGCTATTGATTGGTTTCGTTATGTGTAGCAAGGTTCCTCATTTGGGTCAGATGAATATATCCAGACTGACAAGGTGCAATCCGGAACCATAAGGAATCTTTTTATGTTGACTTGGCATAACAACATTGATATACAGCACAAAAGAAAGGTAATCGTTTCTTTTTATTTTCTTTCTTACCTTCTCGACTTTGAGACTGAATAATTGATGGGTGCTTCTCATATTTTCAAACTAAAATTCATCATGGTTTTTGTAATTTAGAATTTTAAATCATGTTATTAAAGGACATTTTAATGCGTCCGTTATGTACCCTGTATACAACTAGAGAGATATAAATTGTGTATCACTTTTAGAAACTTTCATTCATCATATTTTTTTATCCAAGCATTTCTTCTTTTATTTTATATTTGTTCATTTGTCTTAATTTTCATAAATTTTTTTCAACCATAATGTCATATCATATTTTAAGAAAAAGTCTCCTTGGTGGAAGCTTCAATAAAGTCGTCAGACGAGGATAACTCATTTAGAGTTCTATCGAAAATAAGTATGCGAGTATAAAGTTTTCCCTAGAACATAGTTTTTTTAATCTTTATAAGTCATTGAGTATCATCACAATGAACAGTCAAAATATCTCACTTTGGACTTTCAATTTCATTTAGTACATCACAATGACTCACTTCGGAGTCTTGTCATCACAATTTCTCACTTCGGAATTTTATACATTCCGAGGTTCGCAACCGTTCCTATGGAAAATCAAATGATTTTACCTTGCCTTCTCGACGTTGAGACTGAATAACTGATCGGTACTTCTTTAATATTTATCGTCAAAGGAAGACGGGATTTCCAACAAACATCAGTTGCGACGCCCACAGCAAAACACCGAAATACTCTTGTACAAAACACTAAGTATAAATACACAACAACAGCGAGGAGAGGATCTCAAACACTAAGTATAAATACACAACAACAGCAAGGAGAGGATCTCAAACACTAAGTATAGATACACAACAACAACAAGGAGAGGATCTCAAACAAGTCTCGCTTGCAGCACCCACAACAAAAACCCGAAACATCTCAAGCGATAAAAGAAGTACCGATCAGTAATTCAGTCAAAGGGGTAGGGCCACGAGACTCCTAAATCGGCCCTTGATTTTTCTCTTAAAATAAATTTCATGAGGAATACTTGATATCTCTCATTAAAATACACGAATGTTAACCGCTTTTCATGAAAAGAATAATATCACCAAACAATGTGCAATTTAACTGTAATGACGTCATGAAGTGACGTCATTTTGACGTTATTGACAAAATATGGCGAAAATTTCTGGGAATATTCTCTTATGTCGTAGAATTCATTGTGGCCGCATGCGTTAACTGAGATTAAACGTTTATGACAAAAGGATATAATGATAATCTTTCACATATAAATTTTCCATCATAGTTAAAGCATGCGGCCATTGCTAATGTAATAGAAATATTGAGTTTTTGCATCAATTTCGCCGAATATGACCTATTTTGGTGTTTTCAAAGGGCTTAAAGGTGTTGATAAAATCAATGTTTACAAAAAGTAGTTTCGTGATTTAGAAGAGAACGTTTCAAAATGTCAAATAACAGTTAAAAATTCTATGAAGTACAATGTTCAAAATTTATCCAAATTAGGGCCAATATCGGGCTTCGTGGCCCTACCCCTTTTAGGCGAGGCAAAATTATCAAAATATTACATCGAATCATGAATGACTACACATAAACCAACAAGACCAATTGCCAACCGAAGCCGACTTAGGACGGCCATCTGCCACGCCAGAAAGAGACGCAAAAAGGACAAGGAACACGATATATATGATGCTACAGGACCCACGTTTTAGAAATTTCAAGAATTTTTGTAACAGAAAATTTCATATGCGTTGAAGAGACAGACGATCAACCAAAGTTTATCGAACTTGAAATACTTGCACTCTGACTGACTGTGATGACGGAACTCCATGACGGGCCCTGTCCAAACCTCTTTAGAGAAGACTGGTCCCCGACCACCTGTCCTCTCTGAATGTCAGTCGGACTCCTCGGGTGATAACATATATGAGCTCGCTACAGCCGGCAGAGCACGGACTGTAATACGCACGTCCTCTTTTAATAAATATTTACATATGCATCTGTGTTGTTTGAACCCCTGCCTTTTACGGTCTTATTTGTGTGTGGTCATCTAACAGTGAGGAGGTTGTTTTACACCATCTGTGCGTTCTTCGATATCTCTGGGAAATCGGAATAGTGGGAGTGTTGTGCGCACGTAATCCAGGATAACTACACCGTCTGCTACTTACGTAGCAGATGGCCGTCCTATGTCGGCACCGGTTGCCCATTGCTCTCGTTGGTTTATGTGTGGTTTTTTATGTTTCATGTTTCTATGGTGTGAGTTGTTGTTCCTTGTCCCTTTTACGTCTCTTACTGTGAGTGTCTGTTCTGTGGGCGTTTTGCTGAGGGTGCTGCAACCTAGTGTTGTTGGAGATTCCCACTTTCTTTTAGCATACAAAATTGCAAAACATTTTGACCAAAATAGATTTTTTATGAATTTTTAAGATATTTTAACCTAAATATATTTCTAGCCCTAAAATGTCATTGACCATTGACCCTTGACCTTGAAAGTAAATGGAAATATTTGGTTCGATAACCCAATTTGCATGTCAAAGTTCCTTGCTTAAACGGTTTGGTCTCCACCTTGTTTACAAGGGGACGGACGGACAGACGCACGGACCGACATCGCCCAACCAAACACCAAACATGTCATTCAAAACATACACTTGTGTTATGTATGATATATCAAGCGCAACTTGTATAAACGAAGTGCTCTATGAACGCAAAATGAAAGTGCGTAAATGTAATGAAGATGAAAGCCTTTGTTACAAGGCTGGAATGAGATTAATTGTCAAGTACCTATGAATAATTGTTGATTTAAAGAAAAACTAGAGTGACATTAAGATATGTCCACTTTTTTATTTCTTACCCCCTAAAAGGTTAAACAAGTAGTGAGAAATTTTGCAACATTGAAAAGGTGTAACTACAAGGTATGCAAGACAAGTATTTACATGTAAAAGATGAGCCAAACGCATCATTACAAACTAATAGACGAATGAGTAGATAGATAGACAGACAGACAGCGCGTATATGTATTAAGGGTCGATAGATCGCGGGAAAAACGTAACCTTTAGTTTGAATTATGTCTACATGTTAAATTTTTTACCATTCAGGGTGATTACGAGACTACCTACTGCTACCCTGGGCGTGTTTTCAACGGTGAGAGGTGCTTACCAATCTTTCCAATTACGAAAAAACTTCGTTACATTCTGATGTTCAACATCCAGTTTCACGGATCAACGATTTTGCATCTGCCAACTATAAAGGATCTTATGCAAAAGTTGTTTGAAAACAGAGTGGGGAATTACTTTTATTGGCATCAAGTTTTCCTCAAGTCAAGCCAACCATGTGAGGCTATAGTAGATGATCCTTCTGTGTATATGAATGCCGTTATTTACTTTCCTTATTTCTTCACGAGAGAACACGTAGAACAGGACCTGCTCACTTTTATGTCTCTGTCGTACTCAGTAGGTGACACTCACCTCATAACAGTAACTCAGAACAAAAATCCTCAAACAATGAATGTTCCTATGATGTTACAAAGTCCGTTACAATCTGGATGTAGATATTATGATAGCAAGATGGTATTTGATTCTGCTAACGATGCCGCACCCCTTCTTGTTAGCAAACTTCTAATTTGTCCCCTGATGAAACTGAGCGAAAATTATGTTGAAAAAAGTCTGTCAGGATACAAATTTCGTATCAACGGTAAAAGGATAATTTACGATGAATACTTACCTGATTTAAATGGAAGTGTTTATGTTTGTAAGGAAGATTTCCAAAATGTAATATTGGCCGAAGCTTCTTACTCAAGGTATCTTCAAACACTTTCCGTTGTATTCACATGCGTTTCTCTGACGTGTACGTCTTTTACATTCATTCACTTCTGTATCTTACAAAGACAGCGGACCTTACCCATTCTTAACACTATGGCCCATCTTGTATCCCTGTTCCTCTCTCAGACTCTCATTCAGTTCGGGCTTCTTGACATATCCTATATGCCTCTATGTCTAGCATATGGCATAACTCTACATTACTCATGGCTCTGCACTTTCTTTACCTTAAATATTTGCTGCTTCCATATCTTCCGGATTTTCTCTGACATTTCCTTTGCGAAAGTTGTGTCTACTAGAAGGCATCGCCAACACATCATCTATCTCCTATACTCATTTGGTGTCCCTTTAATTCTGGTCTCCATCAATGTCATCTACAATCTTCAACGAAACAATCATCTAGGATATAGATATCCCTCATGCTTCATTAGCAACTGGCTGAGTAACATTGTCACCTTCACTGCTCCTGTCGGTCTTATAACGATTGTAGATCTGATACTCTTCGTCTTTACAACTCGGAATCTAAACTCTACCAAGCATTCCCGTGCCATGGCTCTTTCATCCGACAATCACACAGTTAACAGGGAACATTTTAAGGTGTACCTTAAGACGTTCTTTCTGTCTGGTGCTACATGGATACTGAGTCTGGTAGACATGTTTATGCCTATCACAATTCTGACCTATTTCACCGTTATACTCAATAGCAGCCAAGGTGTTTTTCTTTTCGTCATTTATATCTGCAACAAAAACGTCCTGACCTCTTACCGTAAAAGGCTTACTGACGTATTCCAACGGTCAACAAGCAGTTCCGACCCAAGAACAATGAGTACGTCTGATAAGTGATCGATTTTTAGCAAACTGAACATGTGAACAATTGGACAGGGAATTTTTGTATCCCGCAAAAGATAAAATGCTGCCTGGATCGCTTACGTATGCATGACACTCTTAGGACCAGGGATGTTTACTTTACTAACACTCTTACGACCCGGGATAGTTTACTTTAATCCTTTATTTTATCGTATCCCTTATCTTATGTTAATATTTAGCTTATAAATGTTGTTTGTGTTGCCTATAGACTGGTGCATACGTTGCCTGTCTTAAAACTGTACATATTCTCTTATGCTATCCCTGTATCTATATACATCAGTCGTTTTCGTTTTCTTATAGCTGTACATATTTCAGATGACTTGCTTTTTAGCCCGTTTTTTCCATTGTTTCTCATAATTCACTAGTGTTTTGCCGTATTTCTCGGCCGTTATAATGAGATGATTCTGATTGTCTCCGTCTGTTTGTTGAATTAGTAGTCTTATTTATTGTCCCTGTAACTTTTCTCTCATCTTCTGAATGCTGTGATCACTGCTATCTTTTGTGTGGGATCACCCCCTCATTTTTGCGTGAAAATGTGCCTAAATCTGAACATTGTGCCTGTATATAGATATGTCCGTCATCTTATTTCATCCTTACAAAAGGAAAACTTGTTTCAGTATTCTCTATCTTTCTAACTGTCTGACGGTGTGGTAGACTTCGATGTTCTCTATCTTGCTATTTCGAAATAGCAGGTTGCACAAGAAAGCATTAAGTTTTACAGGCTTTGTGGTTACTGGAGTTGCATTTAAAATTATTGTGTACATCTTTATTTCTTCACTTCATGTGTTTAAAGTAACACCACCTACATGTACAATGATAATTTTGACAGTTTTTGTGTCGCCTGCGAAGCATAGCGACACTTAGGGATAACTTTATCCGTTGTCCGTCTGTCAGTCAGTCCGTCCGTCCGTCTGTCTGCCTGTCACACTTTGGGTTTTTCACCCCATAACTTTTCATTGGTAAGTGATAGGGCTTTGATATTTCACATGTGTATTCCTTGTGATGAGACCTTTTTACACATTCCATAATTTTTGACCTAGTGACCTTGACCTAGATATTTGACCTACTTTTCAAAAAAATTAAATTTGGCTATTTCTTTTGATTGGTAAGTGAAAATGCTTTGATATTTCACATGTTTATTCCTTGTGATAAAACCTTACTATAAATGCCATAATTTTGACCCAGTGACCTTGACCTCGATGTTTGACCTACTGTAAAAAAAACTAAAATTGACTATATCTTTTGATTGGTAAGTGATATGGCTTTGATATTTCACATATGTATTCCTTTTGATAAAACTTTACTGTACATGCCATAATGTTTGACCTAGTGATCTTGACCTAGTTATTTGACCTACATTTCCAAAAAATTAAGATTGGCTATATCTTTTGATTGGTAAGTGATAAGGCTTTGATATTTCACACATGTATTTCTTGTGACATTACCTTACTACACATACCATATTTTTTACCTAGTGACCTTGACCTAGGTAGACCTACATTTCAAAAAAATTAAGATTGGCTATATCTTTTGATTGATAAGAGATATGGCTTTAATATTTAAAACATGTATTTTTTAAGATGAGTCCTTTCTTTTATTCCCCAGAATTTGTACTTAATGACCTTCACCTAGATGATTGACCTTTTCTGAAAGTAAAAGATTCACCATATACAAATGTATTTTAATTGGTAAGTGAGAGGTTTAATATTTCACAGTTCAGAGTTTATTTGACAAGACTTTCCCACTGATACATGTACAAATATTAAACCAAGATACCTTGACCTACATGTTTGATCAACATTTCTAATGCGATGTACAATAACGTAGAATTCATTATTTTTTCTCACTAAACTGTTTAGTGACGGCCGTAAAACCCGAACATACTCATTTCTAATGCGGCGTAAGGTTAGGGTTGCGACTAATCAAATAATATTTGAAACAGACATAAATGATATATGGCATGACTGCATTTTGTTACAATATGGTACATATTTCACATGTGTATTCCTTGTGACAAGACCTTTCCTTCATACCATAATTTTTTACCTTTTGACCTTGACCTTGGAGTTTGACCTACTTTTTAAAAACTTTAACCTTGGCCATAACTTTTGAATGGTAAGTGATATGGCTTTCATATTTCACATGTGTATTTCTTGTGAAAAGACCTTTACAGGGATACCAAATTTGACCTTTTGACCTTAACCTCAGAATGTGAAAGACTTTTCATCTGTTTTAACGACAACAATGCCAACGGGGGCATTCGTGTTTCACACACACATGTTTTATATACATTTACATATGCATCTGTGTTGCTTGGGTGCCTATGTTGTGCTGTCTTGTTTGTATGGAGATTATTTTACAGTACAAATGTGCGTTCTTTGAAACCTTTAGGTAAGCGGAAAAGTGGGAGGATTGTGCGAACATAATCCGGATAACTACACCATTTGCCGATGCCCGTCCTAAGTCGGCACCAATTGCCCATGGGTCTCGTTGGTTTATCTGTGGTCATTTGTGTTTGATGTCGTGATGGCTGTTCCTTTCCCTTTCTGTGTCTCTTACTGTGTGTCGTCTCTCTGTTTTCACTTGAAGTGTTTTGCTGTGTTGTTGTTGGTGCTGCAACCGAATCTTGTGCAGATCCCCTGCATTTGTCATAAAGATGAAAGGATAATGAAGTCAACGAAATATACCTTATTAGAATACTCTACTTGTAGTGTCAATGTACAAACTTTATATAAAATCCTTGCTGTTTGCTTTTTAACTCAAAGAAGGAAACAGGAAATAGGATTTTATTATTTAATTCGTCTATGTATATACCATTTGATTGTAAACGTGTATCAAAATAAATAATCAAGCTTGATTTCTAGTGCTTATGTATTATTTCATATCAAACCGAAAATTTCGATAGAAGTTTCGCTTGTTTTTTTTTTTTCTACAATTTGCAACACCTTGGAACATTTCACGGTTTATGATATTCTGAATTATCGATTTTTTACTACGTATTGGGATATGGTCATTATCCATATTTGTCATCTACGGAAAACACTGAACAATTATAATGAGACTGGCACAGATTGTACAGCATGATACAATTGCTAACTTTGTCCAAAATGTTATAGTAATTCTGGATATATTCAAAACCGACAAAAATAGGCAATTTAAAAAAATGAATGTTCGGATGGAAACTCAGTATATGTAACAGAAGTCGAAATCAGAGATATCAGATGTTAGCACTCTGTCAATTTAAAAGAGGTCAAAACCTAGCATATCTGATTTTAAAAAACAGCTGATGTGACAGAGGCCAAAACATAGGATATCATAGGGTCCTGTAGCATCATACCCCATGCTACGTCTTTCGGTAAGCTTTTTCTACATAGTAACTTTCATACTTTTTTGGCATATTACATTGTTTAGATTTGAGGATCAATGACGAGGGTTAAGTACCCGAAACGTGCATGTCTGGTCCATATTGCCAATTTATCTGTTCTTAAATGATGCTATTCAATTTGGAGACGTTTACATTTAACAATCAGCTCATGAAACAGACGTTAAACCAAGGGTATATTATGTTAACAATCAGCTCATTTAACAAATGTCAAAACCTAGGATATCATATTTTAACAATCAGCTAATGTAACAGACGTTAAACCAAGGGTATATTATGTTAACAATCAGCTCAAGTAACAGACGTCAAACCAAGGGTATATCATGTTAACAATTAGCTCATGCAACAGATGTCAAAACCTAGGATATCTGATTTTGACAATCAGCTAATGTAACAGACGTTAAACCAAGGGTATATTATGTTAACAATTAGCTCATGCAACAGACGTCAAACCAAGGGTATATTATGTTAACAATTAGCTCATGCAACAGACGTCAAACCAAGGGTATATTATGTTAACAATTAGCTCATGCAACAGACGTCAAACCAAGGGTATATTATGTTAACAATTAGCTCATGCAACAGATGTCAAAACCTAGGATATCTGATTTTAACAATCAGCTAATGTAACAGACGTTAAACCAAGGGTATATTATGTTAACAATCAGCTCATGTAACAGATGTCAAAACATAGGATATCTGATTTTAACAATCAGCTCATGTAACAGAGGCCAAAACATAGGATATCTGATTTTAACAATCAGTTGATGTGACAGAGGCCATAGCCTAAGGTTTAGGAATTTAACAATCAGCTGATGTGACAGAGGTAAAACCTAGAGTATCTGATGTAAACACTTAGTGGATGTTACAGAGAGCATACCTAGAGTATCCGATGTTAAAACTTAACGGATGAAAGAAAAGAGGGGATCTCCAACATGACAAGGTTGCAGCAAACATCAATACACCCCAAGTGGAAACACAGAGAAGGCATACGCAGCAAGAGACACAAAGGAAACAAGGAACACCAAACACGACATCACAACACCAAATAACAAAGACTACACATAAACCAACGTGACCAATGGGCAATCGGTGCACATTTAGGGCGACCATCTGCTACGTAAGTAACAAATGATGTGGTTATCCGGATTACGAACGCACAACCCTCCTTCTCTTGCATGGTAAGTATGAAAACAGGACCGATTTACACAAAATTTCTTCTTGATTTCGCCTTTGTTAAAGCTTTTGAAATCAAATTTCTAATAAGACTACAAAGGAAAAAATGTGATGTAAAAATGTTTGCTTAAACATCTTTATAGAAAATTATTTATTATACTTCTTCAAAATGGACGTATTCAAGGAAATAAAGAAGCCTATTTTAAAATTGAAGCTTAAATATTCTATATGTTACCTCAGCTACGGCTTATTTCTCTTATCAATGAGCAAAATAATTTTAATAAAAATTTAAGATAACCATTAAGGTTAGGGTTGCGACATTTGATAGAGTTGAGGCGGAAGAAATTTGGATTTTTTGTTTGTTTTGTTTTGTTTTTGTTTTTGTTTTGTTTTGTTTTGTTTTGTTTTGTTTTTTTGCCTATTTTAACAATTTCGTTATTTTGGAGAATTCCACATGATCACATTCCATTCCTCTGTAATGCATGAAATCTTAATTTTCATGAATTCATGTCTATCTATACATTTCGGAATTTTCACAGCTTGTTAAGGCTATTTTAAGATATTCTGAAAAAAAATTAAGAGTTTTCGGGGCAGTATTTTCATATAAATACGATATTGTTGGTTGCCATGACAACAACTTGTAACTTTTATAAATAGCTAGATGATCTACAGTTGTATGATTTTTTTTCTATGTATAAAACCAAGGGTGACTGATGTTAACATACAGTGAATATACAAAAAATTTAACAGACGACAAAACCAAGAATATCTGATGTTAACACTTAATGTGTGTTAGGGTTTATGATGTTAACACTCAGCGGATGTTACAGAGATCAAATCTTAGGGTATCTGATGTTAACAATCAGTGAATGTAACAGACGTCAAAAGCTAGGGTATCTGATGTTAAACAAAAGAGGGGATCTCCAACAACACGAGGTTGCAGCACCCACAGCAAAACACCAAAACACCCAATACAAAATTACAAAGCAGACAAGCACAGAAAGAGACGCATAAGAGACATGGAACGTCAACGCACGATACAGAAACATCAAACACAAAGGACTACACATAAACCAATGGGCAACCGGTGCTGACTTAGGACGGCCATCTGCCACGGAAATATCAGAAGGTGTGATTATCCTGGATTACGTGCGCACAACCCTACCACTTTTCCGATTACCCAGAGGACGCGAAG
Organism: Pinctada imbricata; assembly: GCA_033119305.1. Lineage (NCBI taxonomy): Eukaryota > Metazoa > Mollusca > Bivalvia > Pterioida > Pteriidae > Pinctada > Pinctada imbricata. The sequence goes on from VSWD01000005.1 coordinate 111,864,366, forward strand.
AACGTGCAATTGTGGTATAAAACAACCTCCTCACTGTCAGATGACCACACACAAACAATTTGTAACTCTCATGAGATGTCATAGATGTGAAAACCTCGGGTATAAGATGTGGAAACTCAGTGAATGTAAATAAAAGAGGTCAGATCATAGAAAAACGTATGTCAACACTCGGTGGATTTTACAGAGGTCATAATCTTGGGTTACTGTATCTTATGTCAACACTCGGTGGATTTTACAGAGGTCATAATCTTTGGTCACTGTATCTTATGTCAACACTCGGTGGATTTTACAGAGGTCATAATCTTGGGTTACTGTATCTTATGTCAACACTCGGTGGATTTTACAGAGGTCATAATCTTGGGTTACTGTATCTTATGTCAACACTCGGTGGATTTTACAGAGGTCATAATCTTTGGTCACTGTATCTTATGTCAACACTCGTAGAGGTTACAAAAGATACAAAATCTGATATTAATAATCGGTTGATTTTACAACAGAAGTCAAAACGATATAAGACGATGAGAAACATGATGAGGAGATACACAATTATACATTTTCATTTTTCAAGTGTTTCGATAATTTTATTCATGGAATAAATAAAAAATAGATACATAAAGCACCACTATCACTGTACCATATCACGTGACAGGCAAATAATATTAAGTCCGGGATTTCCCTCCGATTAAACAAGGTAAATACTGTCTAAATCTACTTTATATGAATTTATTTTAGGTCTATCATGTGAATATCATTATCATTTATATGATGGTTATCTATTCTGGTCAAGAAAAGAATTATATTCAGAGAACTCTTCAACAGAAAATTTTGTTTATTTACGTGCACCATATCATAACATGTAAACAAAATAAAATAAATATGTTGAAGTGTTCTCTGAATTTACCTCTATTCTTGACCAGAAAAGATTACCAGCATATAGATGATATTGATGCTCTTATGATAGGCATTATATAGTTTCATAGAAAGTAGATTTAGACTGTATTTACCATACTTAATCGGAGGGGATTCCCGGGCTAGAGATTAATTGCATATCACGTGATACGTTACTAGTTTGGTTTAGAATCTATCGATTTATGATAAGATCTATCAGAGCAAACGTTCATATAGACATGATGAATGTCACGTACTCCATTTCTATTTTTAAGTGACAGAAACAGTACGAAAGTTATATATGCAGAACACACAGATAATGAGTTTGATTAAGTTTTCGTTCACTATGTTCAAATCACTGTAACTACGGGAGTATTACTTTCACAAGCTTCCTTCTTTGCTTATAGCGGGCTGAATTTAAGAATAACGAAGAGGAAATCCCCAATGCTTAAATTGTAACCAATCACAGCCTTACGCTTCATAACCATTAGGCATACAAAAAATATTAATACCGAACCAATACAAGCGCGGCTCTAGAGTGGGGGGGGGGGGGAGGGGTCCGGACCCCCCCCCCCCCCCCCCCTGGAATTTCGAAGCATAGCTAAATTTTTTTCATTAATATACATATTTCTTAAGTTTAAGTCTGAATTCCCCGTTTGTTGCCATGATGTTTGAAAAATATATCATGAATTTGTATTAAAATCTTTCATTTTGATAATGTTTTGACGTCAGCATTTCAAAAATTTTCTCTGGCTCGCATTTGCTCGCCAGATTTACATACATGTACGTTATTTTTCAATTTATGCTGCACTTTCCTATATAAAACACATATACATTGCACCTAGGTCAATAAACAAGGGTACTAAGAAAACGAAAAGAAACTGAAAAAGCCACGAATAGTTGATTTTGTTCCAATTTTCGAAAAAAAAAAATTTCGCTGGCTCGCTATCGCTCGCCATTTGTTGTATTTATATGAACTGACAATCAATAATCAAGTACTATGATGTGAAAATTCAAGATTTTAAGCTTTTTGACCGCCATTGCTCTCCAGTTACCTGTTTTATTAATAATTAGAAACAGAACTGACATAAACTTTATTTTCTTACGTTTGCTTTTTTTTTTTTTTTTTTTTTTTTTTTTTTTTGCTCTTCAAAAATTTCTGACTTTAGGACCCCCCCCCCTGAAAAAAAATCCTGGATCCGCCCATGCAATATGAATCATGTGCTAAATACGCAACATTTTGTTACGCGCGACGTCATTGGTCTTTTCGAGAAGGATACAATCAATTAAAAGTAGGTCAGCCCAACACCTTCACAAGCTTTCCAAACGTAATAGACGCAAGAAAACGATATAACCTTCACGTAGAGAAGATATATAACAATAAACTATGGAACGCTACTGCTGTCTATTGTTGGGTCTCGATATCATGTTAGGTTACTTTCTCATTATGTTATAGGATCTCATCATTATCATTATCAATAATTGCGTTCCAGAATATGCTGTGATGGGTATGATAGATGAAGTTTACACATTTCGACAGTCGTGTTAAGGGGTATGGACAAAAGTTTATCGGCCATATTGGATTTGACGTGATGCATACTTGAAAATCTGTCGTTCTGCAGAATTAAGACTCCAATCTTAACCATTTTAATACTAAGTTTTCTTTACCTCAGCATCGTCATTTTCCCATCATTTTAAACAAAAACTGCATCAATATTTTTACATGACAACCATTTGAACTTAGTGCACCGAACTGCGCAGCTACAGGTTTGCAGGATTTATGATTAATACTATAACCTACCTTAAACGTTACTATCATCATATGTCTACAAACATTTGTCCTTCAATTTTGATTATACTTTCTCAAAATACCGAGTATCTTCATTTTACACACAAGGGGCTAGTAGCCATATCAACATAGAAATGAATCCAGGGGCGGATCCCCGGAATGTTGCACATTTATAACTTGTGACCTATAATTCACATGACTATCCCATTTTTCTAATATATATCATGTAAATAATTAATAATTGAATCGCAAACAGTCGAAATTCTAGTGAATTACCCTAGAAACTTTAAAATCGTTTATTTTTTCTACCTATGTTGGGGCGGATCGGCACGTGAAAATGGCTACCTGTAAAAACTCGTGTTCGAAAAGACACCGTGTTGTATTAACAAGAGATTTATATGATAATGAAACCTTGTACTCAAAATCGAAGGACAAATGGTTTTAGATATAGTATCAATGTAATGTTTAAGGTAAGTCTTAGTATTCTTCATAAATTCTTCTGAGGTGCAGCTGTGCAGTTCGGTGCATGAATTTAAAAAGTTTCTAAAGCTAAAATCTTAATGTAATTTTCATAAAATATGGGAAAATGTAGCTATTGGGGTTGAGAATACTTGGGATTAAAATAATTGAAGTTGGAGCCACGACTCGGTGTCAGGACAGATTTTCAATAACACACTACATAAAATCCAATATGGCGAATAACGGTTTGTCCATACCCCTTAACCTCGCATCTTTTTTTTTTTTTTTTATTCCTTCCTGGACGGGGAAATGAACAAACTCATTTCCGCCCTGCATTTTGTGATGTTTCAATATAATAGTATCCATATGTATCTTTCGTGATATGTTAAGCGCATATCGAAAGAAAAAATAATTAAAATAGCAAACCAAGGAATGCTTGTGTCGCACTCGAAGCGGCTTATTTTTAAAAAGTGGCTCAAATATGTAGGTCAAAAATTATTGGTATCAGTAGGAAAGTCTTGTCAAATGAAGTTCACATGTGAAATATCATATCTCTTACTCAACCATTAATGGTCATTCTCAAATCTTTAGAAAAGAGGGTCAACCACCTAGGTCAAGGTAACTACGTAAATACTTTTGTAACAACAGAAAGGTCTCATCAGAAAAAAATACTCGTGTGAAATATACCAGCCGTATCACTTACAAATCAAAAGATATAGCCACTCTTAATTTCCTTGAAAAGTAGGTCAAATATCTAGGTCAAGGTCACGAAGTCAAAAATGTTTAGCAAGGTCTTGTAAAAAAGGAATACATATGAAAAATATTAAAGCCCTACCACTTACCAATCAAAAGATATAGCCATGCAATCTTAACTTTTTTTAAAAGTAGGTCAAATATCTAGATCAAGGTCACGAGGTCAAATATTATGGTATGTTTAGAAAGGTCCAGTCAAAAGAAATAAACGTATGAAAGATCAATGTCCTATCAAAAGATTTAGCCAATCTCTCTTTTTAAAGTAGGTCAAATATCTAGGTCAAGGTCATGAGGTCAAAACTTATGGTACGTTTTGAATGGTCTAGTCATCAGAATTTTTTTTTTTTTGAAAAAGTAGGTCAACTATCTAGGTCAAGGTTACTAGTCAAGAATTATGTTGTGTGTAGAAAGGTCTTGTCACAAGGAATATACATGTGAAATATCAAAGCCCTATCACTTACTAATAAAAAGTTATGGGTTGTGAAACCCTAAGTGTGACAGACAGAGAGACGGACGGACGGACGGACGGACTGACGGACGGACGGACCGACAGACGGATAACGGACAAAATTATCCCTAAATGTCTCTATGCTTCGCAGGCGACACAAAAAATAAGGCAAATTCTGTAAGGAATCGGAATCGAGAGAATTTGCAACATAACTTAAATTCAGTATTTCACAACCATTCATCTTCATCCCATATATTGCTCTTTGGTCCTCGATAAATTAATGTTACTGCTGACTTTGGCACGTGACCATGGATTAATACTTCTTCGAAATTGCTGGCGAATTTATGCGCACGCGCACTAGTAAGATGACGTCGCGCTATAGTGTAGTCCGTCAAGTCTATGATTTCCGTGGTCGGCCTTAACTGCTTCGTCTTGACCAAGTCGATCTCCACTACCCGGATGTTATGTAAAGCTCCGTATGTTTTGACACCAATTAGTTTTTTGACGGCATACTTGGACGCTGAAGTTGATATATATTGAGAACTGCAGCGACTGCCATACGCCACGTGCGTCTCTATGGAAACGTTGGCATGGGGAACTTTGGCGGTTATTCCATTCGTTATTGATTCAGTGTCTCTGAGAAGTCTGTACACAAATCTGTACTTGACGTCAGGCTGGAAAGAATTGTAAATATTGTAAATGAGCTGTTTTTAAAATCCATCATATCCATTATATGTACGCATTGTCAATAATAAGAATTCGGTCGTTGACGTCTTATATGAACGATATTCAGCTGTATTTCATAACATATCTGCACAAATTCTATACAAAACTACAGGATATTATTACAGAGACACATTTATTTTACCTGAACTATAATTTTTAATTCCTCCCTTGTTCAAAAACATTGTTAAAGTACTAACAGGCTATTAAGAAAACGGAAAATTCTCATTAATTCTCATTAATTTTTAGATACATATGGAAGAGGGGAGGGGGTCATACTAGTATTTGCAAAGTATATGTCAACATAAATAGTAACATCAAACAGGATTATGTTCAACCATTCTCAATGAAATAATAAAACTAATATTATTGGAAATAGTTTTAGGCAATCGGACAGATTTTCCTCTAATCCTTCAGCGGCCAGCCCCCCCCCCCCCCCTTCTGTTCTTTAAAGAAATAACAACTAGCTAGCCGTAGTTTATTGTCCGCGAAGCGGCGAGGTGATAATTTGATTGGTTCATGTGACGAGTGGAATTACTGGACAATGAATCACGGCTAGCTAGTTGTTATTTCTATTCTAATATAGCACGTGAATGGACGGAGCTTAGCGCACTGGAAGTTTGTTGGAGATTTTACACCAGGCGAGTTCCATGGTACATATAGGGAGAAAATTTCAAGTCATATTAGAATATATATTTTAAAATCGATTATCAAAATCGAATGACGTACTTCAACACGTCGCTAATCAATTATTATCACTATTTTTCATGTGTAGTGGCAAGATGCAAATCTGATATCAAATTCAGATTTTCTTCTTCGACGGAACATTTTTCTCGATTATCATATTAGTCAATCTTTTAAAAAGCGTTTCCCCGATAAATCAAAATTTTTGTTTTATAAACTCGCTGTAAGGCACAGTCCATTTGATATGGGGGGGGGGGGGGGGGCTTTGGTTTTTTTCGAAAAAAAATAATTTTGCTCTCAATTTTGATGAAAAAAAATTAATTTGCTTATGGTGTGACAGAAAAAAATAATCTTGCTCTTACAAATAATCTGAATTTGAAGAAATACCATAAAATTTCACTAAAATTCTTGAAAATTTTCCGACTCGCTTCGCTCGCCGCAGTTTTTAATTTGTATCAAAAATTTTAAGCTCGCTTCGCTCGACATTGTTTTCAATCAAAACATTATTTACTAATAGCAAAGTTCATAGTTTTCTATCAAAACATTATTTACTAATGGCAATGTTCATATATTTGGACATATTAAAAGTTATACATGTTTGTGAATGAAAAAGGGCTTCCTTAAAAGCTTAAATATATTATCAATATTTATGTATTGCTATGAATACATGTTGCATGTATCCCATAGAGTCTAATTTTATGTTCTTGTAAGCTTGGAAGGAGAACTGCAGTTATTATATTCACCAATTTACAATTCGAAATTTAAAAATTTGTCTAGGAGACCTTGCCCTCAGACCCTCTTATACATGTTATATACATGTATCTTATATAAAATATTGAGAATTGTATTGTAAAAATCTTTCATCTCTCTGTTTAAAAGTAAATTGAATACTTGCATGAAAATAAACTAATATATTAATATTTAGAGTTTTGAGTAAAAATATAAATAATTTCTCTTGATAAAACACAAACATTCTTAATACTGGCGCATTACTTTGATATAAAAAATTCCTTGCTCCAACTTTGCAAGTAAAAAATAATTTTGCCCCGGTCCGGAGCGAAAAAAATAATCTTGCTCCGACAAAAAACCCAAGCCGCAGAATATCAAATGGACCATGCCTTAGTACTTAGATATCAACTGTTAAAAAATGACAACCTTTGTAAAATTGTTTGAAAATATAGTTCGAGTTTCGACCTTGTTATTTATTTTTTTTTTTTTCTTGAAATACAAGAAATGACAATACATGTACCTTAAGAAATAAAACTTAATACATCAAAGGCTGTCATTCACTTACTAGACTTGTCGTCCGTTGAATGTGTGTTGTATTTCTTTGGGGTTGAGGTACAACTACAGGTCGGGGCGAGACGGTGGGCTGGGGACTGTACACCCTGTATGTATCCCCACGATATGTACTGCTGCTGTATGGAGAGGCCCTCTCAGGGGGAGGGCGCACCTCGTCATCCTCTGGCTGACCGGTCACAATCCTCCACAGTCGGCGTAAGAAATCAAGTGCCATAGTATGTGATCGACTGTATCAGCTAAGATTTCTTCCAGTCTTTCAGTAGTAATGTTTCTGAAAACTACTTTCATTTTAATTTCCAGTACTACATCCAACTAAACACCATTAGTTTAACTTTCGGTTTCCATTCATTGTTTTGCATGTATAATGCAGATATTCCCTTCAAAAATCAATTATACTACAACAAAAGAATGTTCTAAATATAGTTAATTAAAGCTGGTAGCCGCACAGAATATATGTAAAGATCACTTATTTATTTGTTCATATATTGTTCGGTTTTGTGCTTGTGGTTATTTTAAGGACATATTTGGCACCCAAAATTGAGTCTTCACACCGAAGAGTTCGCACAAAAACCAAAATACATATAAAGAAATCTAAAAATAATGTTAATTTATATTATATTACCAACTGATGCTTGATAACAGTGCATTGTTTTTGCAATATTTGTTTATTTTTGTATAATTTGAATAAAGTTAAATTATGCTTCAACGTACATAAAAGTACTAGGTTTCATTTGAAATGAAAAATGTTTAATAAACGGTTACATTGTAATATTTGGAAGTATATGCATAATGAAGTAATTTAAAATTATTTTATGTCATTTTACACAAAGGTATAGATGGAAAGGTTTCAGTTTCTTCACTTCAATCAATTAGTAGTATATCCAATATATTGCATTCCAAATATGAAGGAAAATCAACTATCGATGAAAAAGATATTCAGTTATATTTTGAATTCGTCATAGTTGGCAATGCAAAATGTCTCCGTCAGTCAAATTTGGGAAGTACTCAGAACTTTTTTCCTATGGTTACGACACCAAATGTCGCTGCACATCACTTTTACATACAATAATATGAAAATGATTCATATCTAAAGGAAATCTATCCTAAAATTGAATAAACACTATATTTCCTTAATAGGGGAGAATTTTTCCTCTATTTTCGTTCGAAATAAATGTAAATGATTTCGTTACAAATGTCTAGACCGACTAGAATATCAAAGATTTTTTTTCATTTCAACAATACATATATTTTCATAAATAGAATCTGTATTTTTTTGTTCACTCATTGAAATCGGTGAAAATAATCAGAAATCAATATATGATTTTTATCTAGAAGTTAAAAGGGGAAGGGGCATCTCATTTCAATTACCAGTGAATTGATTTATTTTTTTCAATTTTATTTACATATTTTGAAACAAGTAATTGTGGAAATTGAAAATCACTTTTAAATTGTAAGCTTACCGTACAATTCGTAATTTGTTGCTTTTAAGCATACTGAAATCAGATTTTTCTATTGATACTTGGGCATTCTTTCAAGTGTATTGAGCGTTCGTATGCGAATAACAAAATACCATTGTGAGATTTTTTCGAAGATTTATTATAGTGAAAGAAAAAATTATCTCGTTAAAATTTTATATGTACATGTACTAGGTTCAATGTGATAAAAAAAAACATTGCCAGATTTACTCTTGTTATCAATTTAGCCAGCATTTTCTGCTGAATAAAAAAAGGGTTATCAACACAGACTGATCGTCAACATGTTTGTACTTTGTTACAGTAATGTTTGAGTAAATATAGAACTAATCCTACGATATCCGGAACTACAATACACAAAATAATCAAACACAATATCACAGCACCTATACTTCCGGTAACGGTTGCCGATTTCCGGTCATCGTTTGCGCATGTCTTCTGTCGTTTAAATAACGATAGTGTAGACTTTTCCACCGTCAGAATTGACTTTATTTCTTCCAGTTTTTCTGACAACTCCTCCTTGGTTAACGTGTAATTGTAGCATACACAGTAATTCTGGATTAGATATCCATCCTTCACACAAGTATTGAGTGACACAGTGTTGTCTGTTTGTGATAAAGCAGTTGGCTCTGTTTCCGGTACTTCACTTGTTACGTCTATATATGTTGTCGTATCAGGGGTACTGTGTTCATATTCGGTGCTTATAATTGGTGTAGATCCCGTTTCGAGTACAGAAGGAAACACAGTTCTTTCTGTTTCTGTTACTGAAACAACAGTTGTCCCCGTTACCTGTTCTGTACTTGTTATGTCTACATGTGTTGTCGTATCAGGGGTACTGTATTCATGTTCGGTGCTCACCTCCGTACTTATAATGGACGGGGGTTCTGTTTCGAGCGGAGAAGGACTGGTGTGTATGTAACTTGTAGAAGGCTGCATACTTGACTGATATCTTTCTGTTGTGTGTTCTGAAATGGATGATAATGCTTATTTCCTCCTCGTTACCATGGCAAATAGTTATGGGGCACCTTGTAAACAAGGATATACACGAATACATTACAAACATAAAGTAGTTATAGATGGTTATGGATTGCCTTACATGGTAAATCCTTGTAAACAAGGATACACGAATACATTACAAACATAAAGTAGTTATAGATGGTTATGGATTGCTTTACATGGTAAATCCTTGTAATCAAGAGGTGACTAATGTCATGTCATTGACTGAATGGTGCAACAGTTCACAGGAGAGGGGGTAAATGTCTTTTGCTCCCATCAATCAAGTTTTTAAAATAAAATTAATCTCAGATTTCATTGTCTTTGGTATAATTCTTTTTTCCTGTTAGAAAATTTCACAATATCTTGATAACAAGAAAATATTCTTCTTGATTTTTCTTATACTGAATAAAATATCTCGGATAACCACAAGGCGCAGCTAAAGATGGGTGTTACTCATAAAGTATCTTGGATACAAAATGTACTAGTATGCACTAGAATACAATCCTTCTTATAAAGAGACCTTTTTCAGCAGAATGCTTCAATTTTACCATTGTCGTACTATCTATATGAAAATGACAAACGACATACGACGTACCTGTTGACGCTTCGCATATGAAGTCCTTTAGGTCGTGACATTGCCCTCTTTTGAAGGAGAAATCTTGGTTGATATCCATACTTATACAACCATGGTTGTCATGGTGACTTGGTAGGTAACTAGTTATGACATCATCACTCGTTCTAATATAACCTCCTGATATTGTGAGACCTATCCACACGCTTTCCACGTTCTGAGTAGCGCCTCCACTTAAACAAATTGTATTGTAATCAAAGTAACCTTAAACCCCTATCACACTTTTACGTATCGTCCCACGTATCTACGGCGTATCAGGATACGTGACAGTAAGAAAAGAACGCCGCAGCAACGCAGAAGCAACGCCAGCTTACGTAGCGAGTACTCTTTGAAACGTAGCATGATCTCTTGATACGAAGGAGTGCCGCATTTACGTTGCACATACGTAGCAGCTTCCATACGCCGTGTGTACGTAGCACGAACGCAGTGTAAACGAAAGAAGCGCAGTAGCACCTACTACGCAGTACGAACGAATCACAAACGCAAGCGATATCCCTATGGCGTACGTGCTACGTACAAGGAGTTGCTAATTGTTCTCGCGACGTTCTTTTCTTATCTACTACGTATGATACACGTTTCAATTTCTTATTTTTTGTTTCTTCGATTTACTCCTGCGTATGAATGGCGTTCGAACTACGTTCTTTTCGTTCCTGCTACGTAAGAGCTACGTTGGTGTTACGTTGTATGAGTATCTGCTACGTTAAAGGAGTATCGTTCATTCCACCTCGGTGTATTTGCTATGGTTTTTTTTTATGAACACATGAAAAAATCTGGGGGAAAATAAAGTTTTGAACCTATTTAGAATGAATTAAGATTAATTATACCGTATAATTACAAACTTCCACTAGATCAACCAAGCAGCTTTATTTCATATAGCGAACTGAGTCTAAATAAAGTATACGCTAATTTCAAAGGGCACTTTGACAGTACCCTTTACACTTTTTGTGTTCATATTATTTTAAGTGGTAAATCGAGAGAGATAATATTTTGCAACCAAAGATTTTTTTCATACGAACATGAACGCCACGGCAACGCAGCAGAAACGTCGCCAATAAGAAGACTACGTTGCACCAACGTCGTACTTACGCAGTAGAAACGCATTGAACGTCGCACGTACGTGCCAAACGCCGCACGTACGTGTTGGTAGGACGCTTTGGTACGTCGCTCGTACGTGATAGAAACGCTTCTTACGTCGTATAAACGTTGCACTTACGCCTTGGACTTCTGAGAAGGACGAAATACGCGGCAGACCCTTTCGTTTCTCTGGCTAAAGAATTTTGTCCAAAAATACTCCTCTTACGTAGCTGATACGAAAAAGTGTGATAGGGGCTTTACTTAGCTATTTAGTTGTCTCTTACAAATCCCAAAATTTTGAATATTTACCAGATTGGAAATTAAAAAGCCTTACGATTGTATCCATTGCTGTATGAACAGAAGTTGAGATGAGCTATTTACTATAGCTAATTTAAGTCCAGACCCTTCGCATGAACTTTTTGCTTCTCTCCAGTTGTGTTGTAATTTAACATATGAATAAATATAAGGACCTCCTGAAAAAGGAAAAGTAAAGATTTTCGATCTCATGACACGATAAGCACAGCAAAAGACAAATGCAAGCTAAGTTAACAAATCACGAAACACACAATATCATCATACATACAGAGACGATCCGAATGGAACCAACTAAGAGCACAATATCCTGGTTCTTGGTGCTTACATGTGGCTGTTTCACTGCTCTGTTTAGCCGAAAGGAGATTTACTGGATGTGCTGATACATGGCAGCTAATGGTTCTATTTATTATCTGACTAACTTAATGTTGTCTGCTCTAAATCTAATTCATTTTGGCTTTGAAATTTAAAAGTGTTCCAACTCGTTACCCTCTTGAATAAATTTCAAACCAAATTTAATGCACCAGACACGTGTATTGTATAGTTACTAGTAATTACGAGGTTTGATATTTTATTTCAATTTTCAAGCAAACATGAATAAGATTTAGAGTAGACAAAACTAATTTTAGTTAACTAGTGGTACTTAATTCAGATGTAGTCATTTATTCATGTGGCGCCCTGTAGATTTATGTTTTGAGTTTTGTGTGTCCACTTTTTTAAGTGTTGGCGGCTCAAAATTTCCAGTAGGGTTGATTCAGAAGATGGAGGGATGGTGTTAACCTTCTTTAATTTCGATGATATTTTAGGATGAAATGACAAGTTTCCAAAATAAAAGTGATGTATAATGTCAAATTGATTAAGGACCATTACAAAGCTTCTTTCAGGAGACAGAGGTAGAAAGAAAATAATTTGATACACTTTAAATATTCAATCGCGGGGAGTACCACTGGTAAGGATTCATGCTAGTTTTGTGTAGCATATGTGTATTTGTTCATTTTTATATCAAAGGTTGTTCTCTGGCAGCATACAGAGTCTAAATTTTAATTTACCATTCATGTGTTATACCTTCACAAATGGAATGGTGATCCTCGTCACATCTTGTCTCCTTTATCCTGTATCCCTGAGGCTGCTCTAAGAAGTAACACCCATCATCTTTCTGAGGATAAAACGTGGCAGGTGTACCATCAGTGTACTGAAGGATGTCGTTTCTGACTATCTGGTCCGTCCAAATGTCCGGGTCAGTATCTCTACAATCAAAGTACTAGTTTCCATAATATTTACTGGAAAAGTACTACAAAAAGAGACACATTTCCGTAGTTTACAATATTAGACAATCGATTATGGAAAGTACATGTAGTAGGTTTATAAAAATAAAGATGTGGAAAAATAAATTTGGTATACTGCTATTCTGCTTTCCCCTACGACAAAAAGTAAGTGTGACTATAGTCTCTCCTTAATAAATCAACACTGAATATGCTATCTAGTTTTGTACGTTCTGGATGATGAAAGGATCGTCGTATTAGGATGGAAATTTTCGCAACTTGTCTACCTGGTGTATTTTATAGTCAATGTGTATAAACTTGTCCATGTTGATTTGTTTAATTTTTCTAAAACCGTTTACTGTCTAAACTAAAGCTGACTTTAGTAACATGGATGCAGATTTTTTTTCGGATGCGTTGTAATATGCATATCCTGAATCGCTATATAGGACACCTTGTCATTGAATGCCAAAATATAGTAAGAGGAAATGAAAGACTGATGGTGCATAAACATAAAACATGAAAAAAAATTCTTGACACAATTCTTATCATGTTAAACGTCTTCAAATTCAATAGCATCATTTCTTTCTACCTCTTTTCGAAGTTGTATAGATAATCAATAAAAAAACAAACTTACTGTATAATTGATATTGATTTTATTTGATCAAGTTCATTCTGAGATTCCACACGGAGAAGTCTATATCCCTGAGTTTCACAGAAGAAATGTGCCGTGCTCCTGTTGTAGCATCTGTACCTATGGTAACGTTGTCCGTCAGATAGGGTAATGTCTTTCGGTACTTCAGGGGTATTACAGGGGTTACCTGTAACAGACAGAAGGACATAGATATATGCTGGCATCTCAGACTGGTATTTATCTTTTTTATTTTTTTTTTTTTCTTAATTTATTTGATAGCTCTATGACAAATTTCAGCATTACAAACTTTCCTTTTCTGAGTAGCAACATTCCTTCATCGCCTGCTTATGGCTTGTTCATATCTCAGTTGATACGCTATGCCAGAGCAAGTACCAAATATACGGATTTTGTTCTGAGAGCTAGGCGTCTTTCAGATTAGCTTCTCATTCAAGGATATGTTTGTGACCGACTAACATCGTCACTGAGGAAGTTCTACGGTCGATATGGGGAACTCGTCATACACTATAATGTCCCACTCTCCAGAATGGTCGATGATATTCTGTCATAGACCATTTGAAACATCTAACCAAAGATTGTACTCTATGTCTTCCGAAATGGAAGTAACCGGATGTGACAGTTCTACCGAATTGAAGCGACGGGTGTTGCATGCAAGCAGGAGATGCTGACTCTTCATGGGCATCTGGTCTTACTTCTATATCGGGAGTTCGCTTCTTTTCATGTGGTGGAGGTTTTTGTTTGTTTGCTTTGGTTCCTGTTTTATCCTGATTTTGTATACCTTCAATTTCTGATTTAATAGATAGAGTTAAAAAAGATCCTGACGATTATCTCAACAGCACTCACAATAGAGCACAAATTTGAGCATCGACGGACCCCCAGCAAGCTATTACACCAAAAACAGTACAACATTTATAAAATAGAAACACAAAAGAACATACAAACCAAAGGGACAAATGGGCAAAACTGCCACGTAAGTAGAAAATGGAAAGTCTCCACAATTGAATTAATGTTCAGTGCGGCCAAAACATATTTCACATAAGCTACTGGTCAGTGGTTTGTGATCTATATGCATAGTTTCTTCCAACATCAGTCAATGGTCAATACAGGGAAAATGTCGTATGGTATGACAAGTTCTCTAGAATGTGGAATGATGCTCTTATATAGGTGGACGATTTTATCATTGAGTCACTGAAGTGAGATCCGGATTAAGCTATTTTAACTGAGCTAAAACAATAGATGTGTTTTGCTGGCAGGAGATGCTTACTTTTCTTCACAACATAGTCTTACTCCAATCTCCGAGTTCACTCCTGTTTGTATTTTTGATCCATTCTTTGTTATATATTTACAATGTTTGCCAATATTGTTCATGGTTATTGGAAAAGGATTGATAGCATCGTTTTATCAATATTTTACAACTATGCTGATATAATATCCAACAACTTTCAAGGGCATTGAACTTACTGAAACTTTCCCCCGTTCAAATCAGCTAAACGTCTTCAAATTCAATAGCATCATTTAAGAACTGATAAATTTGCAGCATGGACCAGACATTCACATTATCTCATTTCAGGTTTTGATATTTTGTCTGGATACTATGAAAGCACTTGATCACTTGGAGATCGATTTCTATTTCCTATGATGATCAAATACTCGTTACAATATAATTAAATGAATTTCTTTTTTTAAAAATGTTCCTAATAGTCATGAGCATATCGCCTGATTTATTCATGTACCTACCGTCCACAAACGAGAATATCGTCATTGACATAAATAATATCCACCTGAACAGAGATATGACAGAGTGTGACGGACACAGATTGTTTTCCACGTCATTCATATTAGTTAATCCAATGCTACACTTAATTGGATCTTGTTTCAAATTGTGATCCGTCTTCAATGCTAAAAATTCTTCAATTGCAGAAAAAAGAACTTTCAATTTCTAAAACTCTAATTTGTTGTAAATTCCAACTAATTGGAATTCAAACTTGCACAAATGCCTAATTCTCACGGTTTGAAATCTCTAATTAATATATATGTTTTATCCTTTTAAAATTTATAATGGTATAATACTTCGTTTTCCAATTAATTAGAAGTATATTAATTATTTTGCGGCTAGCTTGCATACATAGGATAATTGCTCTCAAACTTATCTTTATTTCTAGATTTTCGTGAGACAATTACTCTTAACCAAATTTCTAATAATTTACACTCTCCGATAACGGTATTAATATCCAATGAGATGATTAAAATTTGGTTTGAAAAGAAAAGACTCAAAGAAATTTGATTGTATTTTACTTTGTTTATTTGTGTAATTTGATTGAATATAATCTTGTTGTGTTTGGGTACTCTAACAATGTTTTTACAGGAAAAAAAGATGCAATAAGAATAGCTGTGGAACAAATAGACGATGAACATAATAACTAATACTTTAGAAAATATTCAATAATGAAACCCTTCAAATAGGGGAATCTGACTAAATGTCTGGAAGCTGAAATAATCGTTGAATAAAGAATAGACAAGTTCAAATTTCTCCTTATGACGAATAGGTGTGAAATAAATATGTCATCCATCATTGTGTTTATGTAAAACTTCTTCACAATTTACAACTTCTCGCATATAATTTTACAAGAACACTTGTGTAAAAGATATCTGAAAAACATTGATGAAACCATTGTCAAGTATGAAACGATGAAAAATATCACAAGTTACATCAACAATATGAACATTTGTATATAATGTATATATTATTATGTTGTATCTGTATTTATCTGAATAAACTGAACTTGAATTTGGAAATCATTTCGTGTAATTTTATGATATGTCAATAAATTTCAATTTTCATGATATTTTTCAATTTCAAAAGAGCCCCAAACGTAGACCTCCATATCCTCCTAATCCAGAACCCGAGCCTGGTTCCCTTACTGGACAGCTTCCTATTGGACCATCATATATCACGGAGACAGCTGACGGCGGTATACGTCCTTCTATCAATACTTCCTGATATATCCTCGCTAGCCTATCGGCATCATGGCCAAGTCTTATGTGTTTCCTCCGCTCCTCCACTGTCAGAAGAGGCTCGTTCCAAATCTATTTTGACAATTTTTATGTCAGCATTCGGTCTTACTTTCTTTTTGAAATCGACGAGTGGATACAGGGCGTTGTAGGTCAAAGATGTAGATATGAAGTGTGATTTGCCCTTACTGCCATGTTTAACATGTCCCCAGACTGACTGGTTCGACGATGGCAATTTTGCAGATATTCCGTAATTAGGGTTTTCGTTCTCACGAAGTAATCTGTACACTGTCTTTGGACCTCTGTACGTCTGAAATAAATTGACACGAAGTGTTGGTACATATAACCTCTGCTTAACAATAAATATGCTGATTAGATATGTGTAGTCTTCTGTGTTTTGATGTCGTATCTAGTGTTGCTTGTTCCTTTGGTGTCTCTTGCTTTAATTGTCTCACCAAGGAGAGAGGGATGTAGGTGTTTTCTTGTCGGTGCTGTAGCGAGGTATGTTGGAGATCCCCTCCTTTATTCTATGTCGTACCATACGTGTTTCTCAATGAATATTGATGTAATGATATCAGTACTTTATTTGAGGATTTTAACAAATTGAATATTCCCTAAATAAATGAGGTATTCTTTTGACGAAGAATGGCGCTTTTACCGTTTTCGAATTATCTACTTTGTATAAGAAAAGTCCGATTCTGAAAATAAGTACACTGAAACAGATATCATTCAGATGTTAAACTTTATGATCGACAGCATTTTTGGCGTGTTCATATCTCAGTTGATACGCTATGACAGAGCAAGTACCAGATATACGGAGAGCTAGGCATCTTTCAGATAATCTTCTCAGTCAGGGATATGTTTGTGACCGACTAACATCGTCACTGAGGAAGTTCTACGGTCGATAATGGGAACTCGTCATACTCTATGATGTCCCACTCTCCAGAATGTTGGATGATATTCTGTCATAGACCATTTGAACCATCCAACCAAAGATTGTACTATATATCTTCCGAAATGGAAGTAACCGGATGTAACAGTTCTACCGAATTGAAGCGACGGGTGTTGCATGCAAGCAGGAGATACTTACTCTTCTTGGGCATCTGGTCTCACTCCCATATCGGGAGTTCGCTTCTTTTCATATGGTGGAGGTTTTTGTTTGCTTTGGTTCCTGATTTATCCTGATTTTGTATGCCTTCGGTTTCTGATTTTCTGAATTATCGATTTGGTGCTGTATACAGGGATTTGGTCATTACATGTATCCATATTTGTCACTATATAGAAATGTATAGGGATTGCTTAATTTGACACAAAAACAAAATGAGAAATCAATACAAAGTAAGAAATTCAGAAAATATTCATTAGTCGGTAAGCTACACTTCATTTTATGATTTAATGAAGCTACTTTTTTCATATCCGACTGTTCCTTGGTACGTTTGTTCGGCATTGCGTCTGTTTCGAAGGTAACTCTATCACCATGTTCAACCCAACATAAGGGGGTTCGGTGGATTTGGACCGCAGGTTCGGTGCGTTTACATAGTTTTCGCTCTGTGGTTGACTATTTCTTACAATTTTCAAATCTAATATTGCAAATATCAGAAAAAGGACATGCTCACGGGTTGAGGGAAAGCCGACTCTATCTTCTGATGCTTTGTTATGCAAGGAACAAGCTATAGAAGTCGAGAACATTCATGGACAATAAAGGTACTACCCCGTCAAATCGCATATTTATCAAAATTTCTTTGCTGAAATTGATGAATCATCTGGCAGGCAACAATATACATTGAAATAATATTCAAAAACTTTAGTTATTATTGTGCTTTTAATTAAGGAATAAAAGAACAATTTATATTGAAAATTTAATGTTGGTCCGGGGGTTCGACGCAAAGTTGGTATGGGGGTTCGACGCATTTTCGTTTATTGAGAAGTATGAACTTATTAGACTGATTTGCGGTACAATTTCTCGTTGATATGAATCTCTGCACTAACATTTCTCTAATGTAAATGAAAATTATCACTTTACAAAAAAAATCAACTTTTCATTGTTTTATCATAGGTACCGTTTCTCTAAAGGTATATACGGTAAAATGAATTAAAATGTATATGTAGTAAAATCATATCATTTTGTAGGCATGCGAAAAAAAGTTTCCACTTTGGCTATTGAAGTCAAAACAAGTGAAAAATTATCGACCAAAATAGTGGATCTGTTCGTCAAAATCGAAGCCAAACTCAAAAGCCGAAGACATAGACAATGAAACAGAAAAACGAACACATAAATCTACAACCACCCAAAAACGGATTCGAATTTATACCCCGGGTCACAATACTCATAATTCAACGCTGACTTTACAGAAACACATTCTTCACCA
The DNA here is from genome assembly GCA_033119305.1 of Pinctada imbricata. Classification (NCBI taxonomy): domain Eukaryota; kingdom Metazoa; phylum Mollusca; class Bivalvia; order Pterioida; family Pteriidae; genus Pinctada; species Pinctada imbricata. The sequence goes on from VSWD01000005.1 coordinate 111,883,189, forward strand.
TTCCTTACGCCTAAATTGGAGACAATACAAACTTTGGAAGAAGACATCTTTAAAAAAATTCAATCTTTTAGCACGTGATAATCCTCTCGAAAACATATTTCTTCTTCTATTCCTGGAAGGGTAAGATTTGTTCCTTAGAAAATACTTCAGAAGTGAAGCATACTTCAAAAATGCAGAATTCTGATGTAAACAGAACATTATGGAGAATATGTTCCATGAATGATTTCTGTACTTTGTGGATAGGCCAAGAGAATGTGGCAGATAATGTTTTCACCAACGGAAGCAATTGTCAACTCTGCAGTACCAAGTTCATCAAAGACTTGTGACCTTAACCTTTTATCCTAAAATCAATCAGTAGAGCGCTTATCAGATCCCATGTCGCCAGGCGTAAGAAACATTCATTCATGAACTGAAACCTTTTTTATAAAAATCCATTATTGTTTACCTCATTATTGTTCCAGAGGTCATTTTCAATAATGAAAGTCCTATGACTTTGACCTTTTGACAACAAAATCAATACGACCCCTTCTGTTTTCATTGTAAATATTCCTTGCAAGTTTCATATCAATAAGTGCAATACACACTGGGCAATGACTTGAAATCTTTTTTTTTTTCGATAATCAAAGTCCTAGGGCCTTGACCGATGACCTTTTCACCCCAAAATCAATAGGGGCATCTTTGACCCAGGGGAACATTCCTGTCAATTATCATGTTTATTGATAGATGCAATACATATTCAATTAGGATCTGGAAAGATATTTTAACAATCTGATTCCTATGACTTTGACCTCAAAAATCAATTAGGAATATCCTTGACTAATGATGAGTAAGTGTATGGAGTTATTGAAGTTATGGTCCATAAACCCCGCTTACCGAACTTACATCAAATTTAAAATCGAGTGTTGCAATTTGGTTAGTTACTTTACGTACATTCCCTTTCCTTTCTGCATTAAGCATTGTCACTCAATCTAACGCTAATTTTTGCACAAAATGAAATTGCCCTTAGACCCATGACCTTCAAAATCAAAATGGTTCTGCTCTTTGATAGGCAACCTATATGGTAAATTTCTTCGACAAACAAAAGGGAAGCACGAGATCCAAATGAACGCTAACATCAACAACATATCAAAGCAGACATGCGAAAACATGATGATAACTCATAAATGGTTATAATAATGTCGGTTCCGAAAGAAGGATAATTATGCTATGTAATACGTGCACAAATCCTCCCACCCTTCAGATGAACAGACTGAGGTATCAAGAGAAAGAAAAACAATTTTGTTTACGTCGGCGTCACAATTAAAAGTAACACAGTAAAATACAGGGCGGTATAATGTTAAACGTCTTCAAATTCAATAGCATCATTTAAGACCTGATAAATTAACAGCATGGACCAGACATGCACGTTTCGGCTACTAAACCCTCGTCAGTGATCCTAAGTCTAAACAATGTAATATGGCCAAAAATCTTATAATGTACATGACATACAGAAACAGTCCATGATGTCCTCTGCTCTGCTTGCATGTTTCTAGTTTCTGTTTTTCGTACTTCGTACGACAGTCGTATGGGAGCCTTACTTCTTACAAATGTTGTCTAGAAATCGAAATGATAATGTGCAAGCTGATATTTCAGTCTGCGACGAGCTTGCGATCAAAACATTTCGTACGGTGGCCGCAGTAAGCTTAGCGATGTGAAAGAGGCTTTAGGCTGTATTGCGCCCACAATGTAAGGAGACGGACAAATATATAGACTAACAGACAGCGGACGGAGAGACAGACAGAGGACGAACAGACAGACAGCGCCATACCATGATCTTAAAAAAGGCGCATTAAAATCAAAGTACAGAAAAAAATCAATTCTCAGTAAAGCTTTAAACTAAATGTTTGCCTCTAAATGGGACGACAAAAGGCCCCCGGCAACTAGTCTTGAATGTTGCTACCATTTCAACAGATACACAAATGCTGAAAGAGTTGTAGGATACTAAGCTCATGGGTTTTGAGTAAAGGGATGTCCTATTGTATAATGTTATTTATACAAAAACATTTAATGAGAAATATACATTTTGATTCAAGTAAATAGATATGAAGTTTGACATCATAGCTATACACTTGCTTTTGTTTGACAAATGTTACCAAGCGGTTGGCGAAAAATTGCTTTTTGAAATCTTGTTTAGACAATATTACTTACACATGCGCATCGTGCGTTTTAAATAATATGGCACAGCAAACTGTTGATATGTTAAGTGAATTTCGTTTATCAATGTCATGGCTGTTGAATATTATTTCAATGTATATTGTTGCCTGCCAGATGATTCATAGGTACCAGAGCATCAATTTCAGCAAAGAAATTTTAATAAATTTGCGATTTGACAGGGTAGTACCTTTATTGTCCATGAATGTTCTCTACTTCTATAGCTTGTTCCTATCATAACTTATCATCAGAAGATAGAGTAGGCTTTCCCTCAACCCGTGAGCATGTCCTTTTTCTGATATTTGCAATATTAGATTTGAAAATTGTAAGAAATAGTCAACCTCAGAGCGAAAACAATGCAAACGCACCGAACCCGCGGTCCAACTCCACCGAACCCCCTTATGTTGGGTTGAACATGGTGACTATGAGATAATAGTACCCACGCAAACGAGCATTAATAGGTAAATAGGTGTGGATATGCGAGTTACGTGCGCACAACCCTCCGATGTATCCAGTTGCAATTTACTTGAGATATCAAAGAAGAGTGTCCTTTATCCCCCCCTCCCCCCCCCCCAAAAAAAAGTCGGGCACCTTTTCCTCATAGTTTCCGGGTGCTAAACCAATGAAATTCCGAGGATTTATCATGTGACGCACTTATTGCTTTTAATGATCAAGTAGAATCGGCTTTTGTTTCACAGAAGTCTCCTTCGAAGCTGCGGTTCTGTTTTATCTTCGTCGGATTGTTAGTATAATTGTTTTACCATTCCTTGTTGTCTGTCTTGTATGTGTGCCCCTCCGTGGTCAACACAATTTGGTTTTATCGTTTATGACATGCGCCTTTGTTAAAGATCATTCAGTGACTCGGAAATATCTTATTTGAATGTAGAAATCAAGACATTTAATATGCCTTATAGACAATTTGGGGTTTTAAATAGCATTCCAACTTATGGAAGTAAAATAAGCATGCACTTTTTAATAATAACACACATTAATACTTTTGAAACAAATATTTCAAATCTTACATTTTCCGAAGATGCACACATAATGTTAATGAAGTCCAATGTGTTAAATCCCGTTAACATTTGATTCTATATCGTTTCATTTATCAGAATGAATTCAATGGTTGCACGGAAGTAATTTGTTATATACAATTCAACAGAATCGAAACCGAAACAATTTGTTTTAACAAAACAAATTATTACGCAATTTTAAAAATTTGATTTTCGTCAGCCTACATCATGTTATTATTTTAAACATAACGAAAAAATGATGTTATTTCATAACATAAATAGACTCACTACACAATCATGACAGTTTGCAGGATTTCTTTATGGGAAAATGCCAACATTAATTCGGGTACCTTATATTACAATAAATTAAATATAACTCTGTCTTTAGCTTGTTCTGCGGTATGAATTTATTTTCACTTTTCATATTTTCAGTATTTGCTATACCTCTATTTCAACCTTGAATATCACGGATGAGACATACCGGTAACGTACTGCAATTCGCAAATGGTGCACTTATTTTTACAAAAAAATCAGATATTTCAATTATAATAATAGCACTAGTAAAACAAACAGTTTTCCTTCTCTACCTACATAAGCAGCTTTTAATATGTATTCAGGGAAGCCAAAATAATTAAATTGTACATCATCGTAAATTTCTACATTTTGAGTATCAGTTTTTAAGGATTAAAGGATTCCGAAATCTGTTGAAGGTTCTATTTTAATATGTACTTAAATGAAAAAAGTGCCAAGAAAATGATAGTGTAACGTTATTGGCCTTTTATATTTGATGGTAATTTAGACTGAAATGGCTGACTTTTTTTACTTTATTAATCACATCTTAAAGCATCTGCAGGATGCCACAAAGAATACGCATTAGACAGAGCAACAACAAAATCTTCACCGAACGGACCAGAAACATCAAATCAGAAAACCCACAACATGAGAGACGAATGACAGTATATTTTTAAAATAAGTGCATTCGGCACTGACTGTGGATGACCATCTGTCTTATGTAACGTCTTCAAATTCACAACATCATCAAACATTTTCAATTTGCAGCATCCCTTAACCCTCGTCAGTGATGCTCAATCCAATCAATAAAATATGGCCAAAGATTGTGAAAGTTATGTCCAAAAATACCGAAAGACGAATCAGTTTGGTAGAGATATGATGCTTTGAGATATTTCGAGAAATGGTGAACATTCATTATCGAATGCGTTTGAAGTAACGATCAACCGAAGTTGATCGGACCTGGCTACATATGCCGTCGGGGATAGCCAATGATATAGTTATCCGGATTAAATGCGCTCAACACTTTGATGTCGTGCGCGCATTTCCCAAAGTATAACATAAATGAAATTCAGGACGAAGTTATGCCTTGCCTCTTTTAATTATCCAGGTAATATCATTTCTATTTTTCTCGTTATTTCGCATCGAATACTATACAATGCTTTACTTTTACCGAGATATATACAATGGTTTAGCTCCCCTCGAAAACTATATTTGAAATAACTGTATTTATATAGGTAAAAGTAAACAATTATCTTACTACAAGAAGTTTCAAAATCATTTTATTTATCACCAATCCTCTCTAGACTAGTTTTGGAGTATGAGAAGATAAAACTGAACTTTTAAATTGATAAAAATGCTGACGTAGGCATTCTTGTGTTGAAAAACATCTTATAACATCTTTTATTTTAAATCATCCACAAAATAACCAAATCATTGATTTCAGACTATAAAAAAGCATCGCTGATCTATTTTTAGCACATGGAGAGCTGTTGGAATGTTATATCTACCTCGGATGACGTCATCGTAGGTAGATATTACGTTTTATTTTTTCACCGAGACGCTGTTTTAGCCAATAAGAACGGAGGAAATTAATCATTCATGTAATAAAATTATATAGCATGTGTTGCACGTCTACCGAAAGGTACTTTTTATAATCAGTGTTTATCTTAGTTGCCAAGCTTGTTTAGAATGTGATGCTACGTCTTTCGGTACAATTTTGGACATAATACTTTTCACAATTTTTTGCCACATTACATTGTTTAGATTGAGGATCATTGACGAGGGTTAAATACCCGAAACGTGCTTGTCAGGTCTATGCTGCAAATTTGTATGTTCTTAGTAATACGGATAATAATTGATGCAAATGAATATGAAGACGTTTAATATTGACATCTCTTTTTCTTATGACGGATATAAACAAATTATATTACTTTTTATTGTAGACAGGATGACTATGTTTTCATTTTCATGCGTGAACATCGACGGCGGATGCGGCTAGCCAAATAGGGGATACTTACTCCTCCCGAGCATCTGGTCCCACCTCTTGTTTTCTATAGGGGTCCGTCAATGCTCAATTTGGTGCTCTATTGTGAATACTGCTGCTGTTGAGATTGTCGTCAGGTCAGAAACTTCTTTATCTCATATGAAGAGTATTATTGTCGTAGTTTATCCATAAGGAAGTACACAAAACTTAGTATAATTGTAGATAGAGAAAAGTTTTCGGACTTGACAAACCGGAATGATGGAAGCTTCTGCTCAGGTTACTTTCATTATTATTTCGTTATCGTTTATTCAGTCGGACTCCTCGGGTGATTACATACATGAGCTCGCTACAGCCGGCAGAGCACGGACTGTATTACGCATGCCCTCTTTTTATATCCATTTACATATTCATCTGTGTCTCTGGGGCCTCTGCGTTTCGCGGTCTTGTTTGTGTGATGTCATCTTACAGTGAGGAGGTTGTTTTACACCACAATTGTACGTTCTTCGAGACTTCTGGATAACCACACCATTTGCTACTTGCGTGACAGATGGCCGTCCAAAGTCGGCACCGGTTACCCATTGGTCTCGTCGGTTTATGTGTAGTCTTTTGTGTTTGATGTTTACATGTCGTGTGTATCTTTTCCGTCTCGTGCTGTACTCGTCTTTTGTGTTTTTGCATCGGGTGTTTTGGTGTTTTACTGTTGATGCTGCAGCGGGGTCTTGTTGGAGATCTCCTCCCTTCTTTTCACATATATTCCTGGATGTCCTTCGTTTGTTGCTATTCTTATGAGTTGAAGGCCACATTTCCTGATTGTTGAACTAGTTATTAATTCACCTGTAATACATTTTTGTCATATATTTTTGTTGTGATATTTCATCTTTAAATGCCTCCAAAGAATTATTTCATACATAATTTATCAGATTTTCATGTGCAGTACTTTTTACTTAATTGTTTTCTGATACTTACTCTCATCTTGCGATGAGGAGGTTATTAGTCCCCCGGTTCGTGTTTTTTTTTTGAGGGGACGTATTCTTTCCGTCCCGTCTTTCTGTCTGTCACACTTCAGTTTTCCGGACTTGTTTGGCTATTATTACATATATTGAACCTTTTTTGGTATGTGGATATATCTCAATGTGATCAAGTTCGAGTTTCATTTCGATTGACCTATGTTTACAAGAGTTATGATCCTTGAACTTAGCAAATATCATGCAATTATCAGTTTCCAGACTTTTCTTGGCTGTTATTGCAGATCATGCTTTTTGGTATATGAATACATTATAGAGTTTAAGTTTGGTTTAGATTTTCCTATTTGTTACAAAATTCAACACCCTTTGACATAGCATCTCATGAAATTTTCATGTTTCCAGACATTTTCTGTTAATGAAGACAATTAACTGATTTTTGTGTAGGCGTTCATCTTTTGTTGCAAATACAGGTCAAGTTTAAAATTAAGTTTAATGGAAGCGACTTCTAAGCAGTGTTGCAAGACGAACATAGATTTAAGTCGGTAGGGGAATTATATCGCTCAGTGATAAAAGATTTATTTTAGATTAAAATTGTGTTTTCTTCAAGACCTCTGGCTAACCGGAAAAATAGGAGGGTTGTGCGCACGTAATCCGGATAATAACACCCTTTTCTACCGGAAGGGCACAAGGCTGTCCTAAGTCAGTACCGATTGCTCATTGATCTCGTTTGTTTATTTGAAGTCTTTTGCTTTAACATTTCTATGTCATATTTTATGTTCCTTATTTCTTTCAAAGTCCTTGCTGTGCTTATCAACTATGTGATTTTCTGTTTTGCTGTAGGTGCTCCTGAGTGTTTTAGAAGATCCCCTCCTATCTTCCAGCAGGAATTTGATCTTAGCATATGCTGCATATTGATACCATCTTTCTGTTTAATATATCTACTAAATATACTACTTCTTACCTTGTAAACTGTTAGATGCTGCTTTCTTATCTTATCTTAATTTGTCGTTTTGATGTTATTGTTTCGTTACCTCCCTGATTATTTCGTCGTAGTAGTTCTACTTTCCGCCCCCCCCCCCCCCCTTTTCTCGCCTCATGCGCCTGTATCTGCTTTGTTCAATGTAACGTCGTCCTCGTTAAAGATTTTCATTTTCTTTACTCTGTCGGGACAATGAATCAATGAGTATCAATGACAAATATGGATAATGACCATATCCCTGTATACAGCACAAAATCGACGATTCAGAAAATCAGAAACCGGAGGCATACAAAAATCAGGATAAAACAGAAACCAAAGCAAACAAACAAAAACCACATGAAAAGAAGCGGACTTCCGATATGAGAGTGAGACCAGGTGCCCAGGAAGGGTAAGCATCTCCTGCTTGCATGCAACACCCGCCGCTTCAATTCGGTAGAACTGTCACATCCGGTATCTTCCATTTCGGAAGACATAGAACACAATCTTTGTTTGGATGGTTCAAATGGTCTATGAAAGAATATCATTCACCATTCTGGAGAGTGGGACATCATAGTGTATGACGAGTTCCCAATATCGACCGTAGAACTTCCTCAGTGACGATGTTAGTCGGTCACAAACATAATTATCTCTGACTGAGAAGCTTACCTGAAAGACGCCTAGCTCTCAGAACAAAATCCGTATATTTGGTACTTGCTCTGGCATAGCGTATCAACTGAGATATGAACACGACATAAGCAGGCGATGAAGGGATGTTGCTACTCAGAAAAGGAAAGTTTGTAATGCTGAAGTCGTCATGTTTGTCATAGAGTGAGGTGTTCATGTGACCATCAGTGTTGTAGGACAACATTATTTCCGAATAGGATGCTGAATTATTTGTCTCTGTAGTTTCTTTGACTTCAAGCTCCGAAGGATATATACTGCTGAGGTAATCCGCGAAATTTGGATTATTGATGGACAAAACATCGTATCTGTAAGTGAAGTTGAATTCAGAAGCTAAGTATCTTTTCCTTAAAGAGACCAAAGATTGAATGATTTCAGCTTCGTACGAGTAAAGGAAAATATCGGCAAGGAGTGGAGCACAATTGGTCCCCATTGGAATTCCGACAATTTGCTGAAAGACCTTTCCTCAAAACACAACAAAAATTTTGTCGATCAGAAAGTTTAACATCTGAATAATATCAGTTTCAGTGTACTTTTTTTCAGAATCGGACTTTTCTTTTACATGGTAGGTTTTGTCATAGTTTACAACAATAAACTTGTATTTGCGATTACCGTTCTTACTTGTAAACGCATTACTTATAATTTTTGCGAGTCTCTCTTTCAATATAGAATGTGGAATTGTAGTGTAAAGTGTCGAAAAATCAAAGGCTTTGATCGAATGGACTCTACTGAAATGAATGGAATTCAGATGTTCTAAAAGTTCCTTCGAATTCTTTTAAATCCACATCTGGTTGATACCACTGCGAGAATATACTGTCGAACAATATTTTTGAAGCCCAGATGTGATTTCAGGTAAAACTTTAGTGAGTAAGATCGATACAGATTTGGTGGAACAATTAGAGGAACCAGCTATGAAACGTTGTTTGTACGGATTCTTATTCATTTTAGGTATGCAGTATAAGCATGGCAAATCTAAATCTAAATTGTTAGTGTCGAAGCCAGTAATCCAAAAAGAGAGTAGTTGAAATCCGATGACGAACATTCGCAAGGAAGTGAATGTAGTGAGGGATTACTTAAATCAATACACTGCAAGAATCGTTTGTAATTGTAAATTTCAAAGGCAACTATTGGTGTGTAGCTATAAGAAATACAAGGAATTTCTTTTCTTTTGAAATATGGTGGGATTTTTTCTGTGACAGTTTTGTGATTCAAAATTTGACCAAGATTCAATTTATCAATACCTTTGTTTGCAAATCTAACTCTAATGAAAGGACGGTTTGTTTTCTCCTCTGATTTATCTGATGTAACTTCTTGAAATAAACGAAAAGTAGAAATGTCCAAGATGACTCCTTGTAGGCTGTATTCTGGGGAACTTGTATTGGTAAATGTGAGGTCCTTTGTATATTTGTAAATTTCGTGTAACTTCCGTAAAGAAAAAGAGTATAATTTGGTACGAATATCATGCAGGTCTAGAGGCTCATTCAAAAATAGGACCAAGTCATCGAAGGCGAAACTATGTATCTCAGGTCTATTATATTTTACGAATTCCATGACTTCGATGTCTTCTTTGTGGTCTGTTGAATAAGCTAGTCACTTTTGTCACATTCAATGTTATGCATCACTTATCCGTCCCCCTTATAAACCTCTAGCATGTTCTAAATCATCCCGTATAGAACCTCATTCAGCTCACCCTAAACCTGTTTTACCTGTCCAGGTGTATTGAATCGAAGCGAGTCGCACTGACCGCTCACTTGGGCGTCGTCCTTTGCAATAAGCAGTCGTTTTGAACTATTGAAAAGTTACAAACTTGCAAATATACCATTTACCATCTGAGGTAAGTTCGTTTATTTATTCAATATTCATATAATTTACATTTAATTCATTTCAAGTCAATATTCCGTTCTGTATTATTTTAATGCGCTTCGTGTGTAGTTAGAATTGAATTACAAATTGTATAATTTTTGTAATGTAAGTCAGTAACTCGATATGTGTAGTATGTACGTAGTATTATAGTGAAGTATGTTCACTGAGTGTTCAGTAAGTAGTATTGTGTAAAATGCGTACGCAGTTAAATGTAGTATTTTGTGTGTATGTTATATGAATAAAAGTACGAGTGTTCGAACTGACTACGGAGCGCATAACCTGTCATATTTATCAAATTATTTTATTATATTAGGCCTCATATCTCAGAGTCAATTATGCCGAGGACATGGATACGTATATATGGGATACATTCTGTTGAAGACCGCCTCCTAGCTGGATGACGTACTTGGGACAATCTTGAAGTCACGGGACTGCGTGATGTTGTCAGTGTTCGTGTGTGCAGAGCTGTCGTGATGTGAAACTGTATCATTTACGTTGTCTTTATTTGTATGATTAAATGTTGATGTAAATGTAACATATATTCTTCCCGTCTCTTCATTTTTGTACAAAAGTTAAAGTTGTCAGTCAGAAGTTAGAGTCCGTCTGTAAAGTGGTCATAGCGTTCGTCCATCCTCGACAAAATGGTGTCAGAAGTGGGATAAAGAGATAATATTGCTGTGACCACTGAAATATAACTTTATCTTATCACATGTATGTAATTTAGACTCTATCGTTTTGTAAAATTTCAATATATTATTCGATCAAACTATAACACAGTAGAAATATCATTGTATCTTTTGTACATGTATATATCTCTTTTGTGATAATTTTATTCAGATTTTGTACTGTTTAATAGGAGATTGTAAACAGAACGGAGGTTTGACAGTTGAGGCCCAGATGAAAGTTTTAGGTACCTCAGTTGTGTGGTATGTTTGCTAGTCTAGTAAAGTAAGTACATTTTTCTAAATCTAAAGGTTACGGTGGGCTGACTGAGGTACAGCTAACAATTCACATTTACTTTTACCCAATCACTGTATATAATATCATATTTGTTATACCCTTGGTGTCGTCTGTCAAACATGGAAAGTCTCAATGAATTGATTGAGCAGGGTAAAGCCTTGGGATACGAAGATGAGCAATTGCAAAATTTTGTAAAAGATCAACAGGCTCTGTTGCGTGAGGAGCGCGCTGCTAAGCGACAGCAAGAAAAAGAGAATTTAGAAATGAAAGCGGCTTTCGACAGGGAGCGTATAGATCAAGAAATGAAAAAGAAACAATTAGAACATGACCTTGAACTTGATCTCTTGACTAAGAAGTCGGAATTAAAGTCAGTTAAATCTGAAGATCAAACATTGGTTAAACCTAAAGTTCCGAAACTACCCGCGTATGATGACGTGAGAGACGATATGGACAGCTATTTGCGTCGGTTTGAGCGATATGCCGAAGTAATGAAATGGGACAAAGCTATGTGGGCTACTAATCTCAGTGCCCTTCTCAAAGGTCGTGCGCTTGACGAATATGCACTCTTACCACCCGACCAAGCATGTGATTATGTTGCATTGAAAACAGCGTTATTAAAACGTTTCGATCTGACTGAAGATGGCTTTAAACGTAAATTTCGGTCATGTCGTCCCGAAGGGAGTGAAACTTTCGCTCAATATTCTGTTAGACTGAGTAGCTATCTGCAACGCTGGATAGAAATGTCAAGGTCAACACAAACGTTCGATGGCTTGTATGATCTAGTAATGCGTGAGCAATTTCTACAAATCTGTAACAGAGATCTGTCTTTATTTCTAAAAGAACGTACCCCTGGATCTATCTCTGAAATGGCTACATTGGCGGATCAATTTCGCGAAGCGCGCCTTACAAATGCACTGTCACTTACGTCAAGGTCATTACCATCAGGTCAAATAGTCAAAGTTCCACAGCAGGTCTTTAATAAAGAGAATAAATCAGAAAATCAAAATGTCTCCGAGAAGAAATTATTTGTTCCGAAGTCGGAAAGGCGATGTTATAAGTGTGGTCAACTGGGGCATATAGCATCTGAATGTAAGCCTAAATTGAAAGACAAATGTCAGGCAATTGTTTCAGAAGGTGGTACTGACGAGAACATTGAACCTGATACCACACAGACATGTGGGGCTTGTATTATTCCGTCTGATTGCGTCATATCGAACACGGCCATCTTATCAAACTCTGGCACTTCTCTAGTATCTTCATGTGGGTACAAGTCTTCCGTAATGCCTACTTCTTCAGGCTTTGTTGACGGAAATCCCGTAAACGTTTTACGTGACACAGGTTGTAGCGGCATTGTTGTCCGTCAAAGTAAAATCGACGAGACAAACCTTACAGGTAAATTTCAGGTTTGCGTTTTGGCGGACGGAACTAAAGTAAAAGTACCCGTCGCTATGATTATGATTGACACTCCCTATTTATCTGGCAAATATGAAGCATGGTGCATGCAGTCTCCTGTTTATGACCTCATCATTGGTAATGTTAAAGAGGTAAGATCTCCAGGTAACCCAGATCCAAAATGGAGTCCTGTTCATGCAGTAGAGACAAGACAACAAACTAAACAAAAAGGTAAACCACCAGATTTGTAAGGCTCAAAAAGATGATAAAACTTTGACAAAGTTATGGGACTTGGCTATGAAACATGAGTCTAGGGTAGTCAAACAAGGGTCAGTACGATGGATCATCAGTCATGATATGCTTTTCAGAGAATTTACATCTCAAGATGGCAAGGTCACCTCACAGCTAATTGTTCCAAAATCTATGAGAGAAACCGTCATGAAATTAGCCCATGAATCTATAATGTCAGGTCATTTAGCTACTAGAAGGTCAGTTGCTAGAGTATTAGCTGAATTTTATTGGCCAGGTGTACAATCCGATGTTAAACGCTTCTGCCAATCATGTGACGTTTGTCAAAGGACTGTTTCAAAGGGGAAGGTCATGAGAGTACCTTTAGATAAAATGCCCTTAATCGAAGAGCCATTCATTCGTGTGGCTATTGACCTTGTTGGCCCTCTACACCCACCTACAGATAAGAAAAATCGTTATATTCTCACGTTAGTTGACTATGCTACAAGGTATCCAGAAGCAGTTGCATTACCAAGCATAGAGACTGAGCGCGTAGCAGAAGCGTTGGTTGACATGTTTTCACGTATAGGTGTTCCCCGTGAAGTCCTCACAGACATGGGTGCACAATTTACATCCTCCCTTATGTCAGAGGTCAGTAGACTGATATCATTCAAGCAACTTACTACCACCCCATATCACCCAATGTGTAATGGCCTCGTAGAACGCTTTAATGGCACGCTTAAACAAATGTTAAAGCGCATGTGCGCTGAACGACCACGGGACTGGGATAAGTATCTCAATGCGGTACTCTTTGCGTACAGAGAAGTTCCTCCGGAGAGTTTAGGTTTCTCTCCGTTTGATTTAGTTTATGGTAGGACTGTAAGAGGTCCAATGATGATATTAAAGGAACTCTGGACGAAAGAAATTCAGGATCCCCAAGTAAAATCTACGTATCAATACGTCATTGACCTAAGAGAAAGGTTAGAAAACACCTGTCGTTTAGCAAGGGATAACTTGCAAAAAGCTAGTAAGCGTTACAAGGTCATTTATGACAGAAAGTCAAGGTCACGAAGTATGAAAGAAGGAGACCAGGTCTTGGTTTTATTACCTACAGATAACAATAAGCTCCTTATGCAATGGAAAGGTCCCTTCAAAATTGTGAAAAAACTTAACAAGGTCGACTATCAAATCAACATGCAAGGTAAGTTTAAAACATTTCATGCAAATTTGCTCAAACTTTACACAGAGCGAGAACCCCAGGGTAAAGGTGTGTCTGTAGTTCTAAATGACTCTACCCTCAATAATGTAAGTGCGTCAGTTATTGATTGTTCCGATGAACAGCAAAATGAACTTACAGACTTGCCGGTATGTAAAGCAAAGGAAGGACCATGTGACGTAGAGGTAAGCTCTGAATTATCTCCCGAACAGAAATTGAAAGTTATGGATGTTCTCAATTCATTTTCTGACGTTCTTACCGATTTACCAGGTAGAACCTGTGTTCTGCAACATAACATTCAATTGACATGCGAAGTTCCGGTTAGAGCAAACGCTAGACCGATACCGTATACAATGCTCGATGTTGTGAACGAAGAGGTCGATAAAATGATCACCCTCGATATCATTGAACCGTCTATCAGTTCTTATAGTTCGCCGATAGTTATCGTAAAAAAGAAAGATGGTACGAATCGTTTCTGTATTGACTTTCGAGCCCTTAACAGTCAAACTGTATTTGACGCAGAGCCTATGCCCGATGCTGACGAAATTTTCTCAAAGTTGGCAACACATAAAGTTTTCTCGAAACTCGATTTGACAAAAGGTTATTGGCAAGTTCCACTTACTGAAAATTCTAAGCGTCTTACTGCTTTTCAGACCCCTAAAGGTCTTTTTCAATTTCGGGTTATGCCGTTTGGCTTACTTACAGCGTCTGCAACGTTCTCTCGTTTGATGCGAATTGTTCTACAAGGGTTACAGAACGTCGATAACTTCATCGACGATATTCTCATTTACACACCTACTTTTGAAGAACATTTAGAAGTTTTGAAACAGCTTTTCATTCGACTACGCAAAGCAAATTTGGCTGCGAAACCAAGTAAATGCACAGTAGCATTCAGCAAGGTCGAATGTTTAGGTCACACAGTCGGAAATGACGGAATCAGTCCAAATGTAGACAAGGTCAATGCTATTGAAAAAGCTAAGCAACCTTCTACGAAGAAACAGTTAAGGTCATTTCTAGGTTTGGTTGGTTTCTATAGAAAATTTGTTCCAAACTTTGCATCAATAGCTTTGCCATTGACTGACATGACTCGTAAAGGTACGCCTAACAAGCTGTTATGGTCAGAGTCTGCAGAAAAGTCGTTCTTGTCTCTCAGAAAAGCGCTTACTAAATTTCCGATTTTAAAGCTTCCTAACTTGAAAGAACCATTTGTTCTCCAAACTGATGCATCTGATCGTGGTATAGGTGCTGTTTTGTTGCAAGACGATCATGGCAAGAAACTTCCAGTTGCGTACGCTAGTCGCAAACTGAAAGGCGCCGAATGTGCGTACGCTACTGTTGAAAAGGAGTGCCTCGCTATTGTTTGGGCGATTCAGAAATTTAGACGATATTTGTACGGAACTGAATTCATTATAGAGACAGATCATAAACCTCTTATGTACTTGAATAGGTCAAAGTTGACGAGTTCAAGGTTAATGCGGTGGGCTCTATTGTTACAACCATACAGATTTCGCATTGTCGCAATCAAAGGTAGAGATAATGTCGGTGCTGACTACTTGAGTCGCATATAATTAAATTTTGTATCCATGATGTACGTACGTATTTTATTTTTATGCTAACCATACTTTCCATTGAATGTGTTTTAACAAAAAGTATGTTATACTTTTTTTTCGGTATGGGGAGGTTTTGTCACATTCAATGTTATGCATCACTTATCCGTCCCCCTTATAAACCTCTAGCATGTTCTAAATCATCCCGTATAGTACCTCATTCAGCTCACCCTAAACCTGTTTTACCTGTCCAGGTGTATTGAATCGAAGCGAGTCGCACTGACCGCTCACTTGGGCGTCGTCCTTTGCAATAAGCAGTCGTTTTGAACTATTGAAAAGTTACAAACTTGCAAATATACCATTTACCATCTGCGGTAAGTTCGTTTATTTATTCAATATTCATATAATTTACATTTAATTCATTTCAAGTCAATATTCCGTTCTGTATTATTTTAATGCGCTTCGTGTGTAGTTAGAATTGAATTACAAATTGTATAATTTTTGTAATGTAAGTCAGTAACTCGATATGTGTAGTATGTACGTAGTATTATAGTGAAGTATGTTCACTGAGTGTTCAGTAAGTAGTATTGTGTAAAATGCGTACGCAGTTAAATGTAGTATTTTGTGTGTATGTTATATGAATAAAAATACGAGTGTTCGAACTGACTACGGAGCGCATTACCTGTCATATTTATCAAATTATTTTATTATATTAGGCCTCATATCTCAGAGTCAATTATGCCGAGGACATGGATACGTATATATGGGATACATTCTGTTGAAGACCGCCTCCTAGCTGGATGACGTACTTGGGACAATCTTGAAGTCACGGGACTGCGTGATGTTGTCAGTGTTCGTGTGTGCAGAGCTGTCGTGATGTGAAACTGTATCATTTACGTTGTCTTTATTTGTATGATTAAATGTTGATGTAAATGTAACATATATTCTTCCCGTCTCTTCATTTTTGTACAAAAGTTAAAGTTGTCAGTCAGAAGTTAGAGTCCGTCTGTAAAGTGGTTCGTCCATCCTCGACAACATTTACCAAATGACAACCGGGACTTGTTAAGTTTCCTATGCTGCTGATATTATCGTTGCACCCATAGGGCGCTGTTGTGCTAAGATATTTATCCAGAACTCTTCTCTGTTGCGACGGAAAGATGTGCTCAAATTGGGATTGTTTGTGGGGTGATATATTTTCTCCAGGATTCTGACTCTCATAGATAAAACAGAATGATCGGCCTGGTCAAAATGTCGGTAAAGAAGTTGACTTCCTTTATTATCTATTTTTGACCGATGTCCTAACATTCTTTTTCGGAGTTGACCTTTGGTTTCACCCACATAAATCGATCCACAAAGTGAGCACTCTACTCCGTACCCAACATTAGATGTCATACAGTTTAGGTGTTAAAAACTATGCGTGTTAAATGTTTGTTTTGTGAGATTACTTGAGAATGAAGTGTCTGCTATTAGGATGTTACAAGTTTTGCAGTTCTTCGTGCCGCACTTAGAAACTGAGCAATTGCTTGGTGAAAATTGGTGCTATTTTAGATATCGACCACTTCAATCTTGCAGGGCTTGATTTTAATATACCCATCTGCATGTTTGTACCAAAACTCATGGTTTCTACTTACTACAAAAGTTTCGTCTCTAATGTCATGTAAACTAATTCTAGGGACACCTAAATTACCTGTTGCATATGTGTTCGTAGACGGGTTGGGGCCTTTTTATAGTGGGAGACGCCCCAACCACTTAATAGGTCTTCAAATTCATAAGCATCATGTTATACGTTATACGTCTTCAAATTCATAAGCATCATGTTAGAGCTGATAAATGTACAGCATGGACCAGACAGCGTTTAAGTTGTAATCAATTAATTAAATTCAAACACAAAAGCCGAAACCATATTCTAAAAACCCAATCGAAAGGCTTTCGAATTTTGGAAGAAATACTAAACAGAATGTTCCCATGCGAAAAGAAAGTAGAACAGACGGAGACACTGATACAGGCTTCAAAGAAACACAAAGGACAACTTATCTAATTAACCCTCTCCAGTGCATGTGCGGAAGGCATTGTATAATGCTTTGTAGGTGGCGCTGTCTGAACGCAAGAAAACGTAAAATTTGATTGCAGTTTCTTTTACGCTTTCTCTTATTTGTTGTAGTTTTACTCTCCTTCCAACACTTTTTACCTTAAGCGCTATGTTCACTGCAACGTCGTCCTAGCTAGAGTTCTACTTTCAAATACTATGTCGGGACCATGAATCACTGAGTATCAAGACAATGTAATACTTGTTATACTTTTTGTACACGTAGTTTCTTACATGCCTTTCATTGAAAAGAAAACATTCAAATACAAAAGTGATAAACAAAACAGTGCAATGGAGAAGCCATTTGTAATTGCAACAAAAATAAGAACAATTTACAACATAACACATAATCAAATACTACGTAGTCTGTTTTCACACGTCAATATTATTCTATCCTTTTGTCATTTGTTCCGAGTTAAAATTAAAAGAACCTCCAACTGCCCCGTCCATACCTCGTCCCAGGTTCCCGTCCCGGACAGCTTTGTATTGGACCGTCATATACCACGGTTACAGCAGAGGCAGGTATATGACCTACAACTAACACTTCCTTGTACGTACGAGCAAAGCGATCTGCACGCTGATGGCCGCCTAAATGCTCACGGCGTTCCTCCATGTTAGTTAGGTCTGTCACTTTTATCTTATTCTCTGAGTAAGCTCGTTCCAAATCTATCTTGACAATTTTGATATTGCCATCTGGCCTTACTTTCTTCTTGTAGGCAACGAGTTGATATAGAGCTTGGTAAGTCAAAGATGTTGAAATAAAGTGTGACTTGCTGTCACTGCCATGTTGTACGTGACCCCAGACTGATTGGTTGGAATATGAAAGTTTGGCTGAAATTCCGTCTTCAGGGTCTTCACTCTCGCGAAGCAGTCTGTATACAATGCCTGGGCCTTTGTACGTCTGCAGAAAACACATGAAGAATTAGAACAGAAATGTTATTTATGTATTCTGAAGACCTTTTTTTAGTGCTCAGATCAGTTGGCTCTAGCAGGGACGTATGTGTTTAGCGATATACGTCTCTGACTCTAACAAATAAATTTAACAATAATACATAACGAGTATATAAATAACTTATTTCTCAATTGTGCTCTTTGATCAGTGATGTAAGAAATGTTATTTCCGATAATTTTGAACCAAGTGACATTGACCTACATATTTGATCCACTTTTCACAAATAAGCCACTTCGCAGGTGACACAAGCATTCTTTGGATTGCTATTGTAAAAACATTTCCTGCCAGTAGAGGTCTTGTATTGCTGGGCTGTCAGGGCAATCAAAAACTTGTTTTGTTTGAATATGAGTCTGTTTGGTTGTCAGGTACTTAACTTTCAGGGTTTTTTTTTTTGTTTGTTTGTTTGGTTTTTTTTTTTTTGTAAATTTTATGATAGATCATCTAAAGTTGACATTGCTCATAAATCAGACATATTAGTATAAGTAAAAAATATCTTTTTTATCTTTGCAGGAGAGTCCTATTGGATCCTTAAAGTTCAGGATCACCAGAAGAACTTTTGTTTAAATCAGAGAGAATAAATATGAATGTATTCTATGAAATAAGATTTAATCTTAACTAATACATGTTTTGGGGGAAAATTCTGTGTAATAAAGATGTTGCATCTTATAATCTTTCTAGAATGTTGTTTCAATATCAAATGGCTCTTCATCTGCTTTGTGGTGCAAGATTGCTTTTCTTGATTGCCTGACATTGTCGCCATAGCACTTTCTATATAGACAACGTCAGACAGTGCATGAATTTCATAAATTGTCTTCATTTTCGTGCGTAAACATCGACGGCGGGTGCGGCTAGCCAACAGGGGATGCTTACTCCTCCCGGGCACCTGGTCCCACCTCTAGCTTGCTAGGGTCCGTCGATGCTTAATTTTGTGCTCTATTGTGAGTGCTGTTGAGATTTTCGTCAGGATCTTCTTTAACTCATTGATTGCAATAGTGTATTATGACACATCTCCATGGAAAATTTTGCTACCTGATGTGATATGTCTGGTGATTTGAGTTTAGAATGGTTGCAACTGTTTCATGAAGGAGTCGGCCTTCGTGTAAAGTCTTGAATTTCAATTCATCTTTTCAAGCCAAATCAGGTGAACAAGACATGCATGTTTCAAATATTTCATCTTTGTCAATAATTCTTAAAATTTATGGCCAAAATAAAAAGACTGGATGACAAACAACATTGACTCAATTATTACTATAAATACAGTGTTGTGAAACTAACGTTAAATGAGCAGTATTGTTATTTTAATGTTAAAGAGAATGATTTGCTCAATTATCACTAATTTAATGTTAGAAATGTTAGTAATACATTTTGTATTTTGTACACATATTGCAGCCCGTTCCTTTCAATAGTAGCATCTCAGAGAGTTACATTGGCTGTGCATATATATATATACGAAAATGATTGCAAACATGCCAGACCATTCGTTTGTTGCTGAAATATTGAAGTAAGGTATAACAAAACAATTATTGACTGGGAATTCGAACAAGTAAGGGTTATTCTACTGTCTCCGAGGGCGTAGTCCGAGGAGCAGTTGAATAACCCACTTGTTGCACGGCAATTGTTATGCCATCAAACAATTATCACCGTTGATTGAGTAATTATAAGTCGTCATTCCGAGTAGGATAAAACTACTCATGGTCGGTATACAGTTAAGAATTTCACGCATTTTTAAATGTAGATTTCAAAGAAAACAACGGTAAAAAATCTGGTCCAGAATTTGTTGTTAAATTAGGGGAATTAAGATTAATATAATAAAGGAAAACTGATATTTGAATTTTTCAAACTACAGTGTGATTAGAGTACATACATGTAGGAAGCGGATTTTATGAGATGCGATTAAGGTTGTGTGCAAGTGTCCTTTTCTAACTTTCAATTCTGAATTATTAAAAGTGAGCACACACAAGTTTTCCAACAAATATTCAAAACTACGGGAATACTCCGCTTTTATGATACTATTATATCTTTGTTTCTTTTCAAAAGTATTCAAGGGTACCAGTCAGTACATTATTCAATCGAAATCTTGCGAGTTTTCTCTGGTAGTTGATCCTATGCATATTGAAACATTTGGCAAAGAGCGGGCTGGAGTCAGGAACCCCCCCCCCCTATGGAATTAGTAAAAAAAAAAACAACAACATGATTTCCCGTTTCTATGTATTCTCTTTCAAAAACATAGGATGGACCCCTTTCCCTAACGCTGAATCAACCTTATAGGGAAAAATGTAGGTCCGCCAATGACATTGATAAAAGTATTTCAACCTGTTAATGGCGGTTTTTTTTTTTCTTAATTCCTATTATGAAATGCCATTTTAGAAATGTTAAAGCGAACATTCCTCCCCCACCCCCTTTTTTTTTTTTTTGTTTTTTTTTTTTTTTTTGGTTGTGTTGTATTTTCAAAACGGGTGGCAATACAAGTCAGGTCAGTTAAGGACAGTTAACGGCTCAGTTGATCATTCAATGATGAGTTCAATCATTAATTCAATCTTTGTTTCACAATGAAAAATATTGCACTGTCTGGAAAGGTGTTAATTACCGTCTACAACGTAGACCGTGCAACAATATATGATTTATTTTACCTTCAAACAAAATATAGTTGAATTCAGACAATATATCGTCTTCAGGTCCAACACATCATATACATGTATTGCCCTCATTCCCAGTCAATAATTATATAATAGTGCCCGGGTGCTGGGCACTATTCTCTCATTGTCCCCTGGTGCTTATCCAATGGAATTCCGAGGATTTATCATGTGATGCATCTTCGGCCTCGGGAAATATATCGTCTTCAGGTCCAACACATCATATACATGTATTGCCCTCATTCCCAGTCAATAATTATAAATTATAATAGTACCCGGGTGCCGAGTACTATTCTCATTGTACCCGGATGCTTAACCAATGGAATTCCGAGGATTTATCACGTGATGCACTATAATTGCTTTTAATAATGAAGTAAAATCGGCTGCTGTTTCACAAGTCTCCGCTCAAGCTGCGGCTCTGTTTTATACGTCGGATTGTTAGTGTGATTGCTGTACAATTCGTTGTTGTCTGTTTTGTATGTGTACCTCCTTTGTCAATACAATTTGGTTTTATCGTTTCAATTACATTTGTCTTTGTTAAAGATAATCAAATCTTAAGTGACCTGGAAAAATTATTCGAATGTAAAAATCAAGACTTTTCTCATGAATAAAAAGACAATATGGAGATTTTAAATAGCATTCCAAATTACGGAAGTAAGTTGAGCAGATAAATTACATGCGCTGCAGCTAAAAATAACACACATGCACATTCATACTTTTGTAACAAGTATTAAAATCTTACATTTTCCGAAGATGCACACATGATTTTAATTATATCCAATGTGTTAACGTTTGATTCTTTATTGTTTCATTTATCAGAATAAAATCAATGTACGCAAGGAAGTACTCCGACGTTTACATTAAACAGAACCGAAACCGAAACCAACTGTTTCAACAAAACATATTATTACGCAATTTTGGAAATTTGGTATTTAATGACATAAATAAACACACGTAACAAGCATGGTAGTTTTCAGAATTTCTTTATGGGAAAATTAACTCAGGAACTCTTTATTGGAATAAATTGAATGTAACTCCGTTTTAGCTTGTTCTTCGATATAAATTCATTCTCACTTTTCATATTTTCAATATTAAGAATACCTCTATTTCAACCCTGAACATCACGGATGAGACATACCGGGAACGTGTTGCAAAGCGCTTTCTGATGCACTAAAATTTTTATAATAGTTCAATAATGATAACATCACAAGTAAAACAGACAGTTATCCGTCTCTGTCTAGATAAAATAGCTTATCATATGGACAAACATTCTAAATATTGTTCACCAGATATGCTCTCCAATGGTACTTCATACTTAAGAAATTCAGGAATTCCAAAATAATTGAATTGTACACCATCGTTAATTTCTAAATTTCGGGTATAAATGTCTAAGGATTAAAGGGTTCCGAAATCTGTTGAAGGTTCTATTTTAATAGGCACTAAAGGTGGTAGTCTCACCATAACCCCTACATTAAATTTTCTTCATAATTGCAATATTAATGAACAATGATGTCATGCATCTTTTGCTAAAGTTTGAAAGAAATCGAACCAATCGTTTTGCGTAGGTCGCAAATCAACATCTCCAAATTTCGTCCTCCTTTTAATGCAGAAAATGGCGACTTTGTCACGAAATTTGTTCTCAGATATTCAATGAGCCTGCAAATATATTAAGTATCAGCATTGCATTTCAAAGATAATACATACATCTTTCTTTTTTTGTAAAATTTTGATGTTTTAATACCACCATATTAATTTTAGAAGCGATTTTAATAGAAAATCAGGATAAACATGTACCTTTCTGAAGTTCCGAAAATTGTCACATTTACATAGCTCATGAAAAAACGTATCATTTAATTTCAATAAAAAAACTAATGGAAAAGAGATTAATTATCTATCTTAAATCTGTGCATATTTCAGGGAAATCGAACCTATTTCTACCGAGTTAGCGCCATTTGGGTTACCCCTACCCCCAATTTTTTTCATGTAGCGATACGTAACGTCGAGGTTAAGCATAGCGTTGTACGTCTTGTTGGCAAATTTATAATCGACATGCTTACGCGAAATTGTAAAATTAATTTGAATAAATATTAACAGTTATCATTATTTCAGAATTTGGACGTAATTCGTGCATTTGACTCAGTTGATAATACGATTAAACACGGGAAGCAACCAAACAAAAAGTAAAATAAAAAAAAAATAAGAAGGAAAATTAATAAAAAAAAAAAAGAAAGAAAAGGAAAAATTGGATGGACTGTCCAATGCGCGGGTATAGATGGAGTCGAGTTGTTTAGAACCGAACCCCCCCCCCCCCCCCTTGGACCTCTCTTTTGAAATTCATTTCTTTTTATTTTCCCGATTTTTTAAAATAAAAACTAATCGTCCCAGATTGCCTAGCCGGACACATTTACCCTTTCTACGATACATTTTTTTCTTCTAAATGATCTTCTTATCAAACGAAGGTATCGTATAAAGGTAAATGTACTCTATTTACACTATTCACGCTCAAATAAAATCGAAGTAATCATGGTCATCAGATGACATCAAACTTCTTTCGACATTTACGTTAGGTCAAAGGATTAGTGTAGATACTGAAAATATCAAAAGAATAAAGAAACGTATAAATTTCGGAAACATATTTAATCTATAAGTAATGCTCAATTTCAGGAAATAGAGCAGAGAAAATGAAATGCTTACTTATGAAAATAGATAATGATATGTAGAGAAACCATAAAAAAAAATTCCCTTTTACCTCCGTGCACCGCGCGGGAAATTCCCCTTTTATGACGTCATGATTAAGTCATGCAGATGCTTGTCGTGAAAACAAAAGATGGTAACGTTACGCCAGACAACAAACGTTCGTGAGATCAATTTGAGTTGCGTCCCTTACCCTGAGACTACCATCTTAAATGAAAAAAGTAATCAACAGAATGATGATGTAAAGTTACTAACATTTTATATTTGATGGCAATTTAGACTGAAATGGCTAACATTTTTTTTTATTTTACAAATCACATCTTTGAACATCTGCAGGATGGCACAAAGAATGCGCATTAGACAGAGGAACTTTAACAAATGAAGACAAACAACAACACCTTCACCGAACAGACCAGAACAATCAAATCAGACAAACCACAATATGAAAGACGAATGACAATATATGAATTAAGTTAATGACAATATATTTAAGTAAGACCAAGGTGCACCCGACACTGATTGTGGATGACAATATATTTAAGTAAGACAGTGTGCACCCGACACTTACTGTGGATGACAATATATTAAAGTAAGACCAATAAGCACCGGACACTGACTGTGGAGGACAATATCTTTAAGTAAGACCAATGTGCACCCGACACTGACTGTGGATGACAATAAATTTAAGTAAGACAGTGTCCACCCGACAATGACTGTGGATGACAATATATTTAAGTAAGACCAGTGTGCACCCAACACTGACTGTGGATGACAATATATTTAATTAAAGACAGTGTCCACCCGACAATGACTGTGGATGACAATATATTTAAGTAAGACCAGTGTGCACCCGACACTGACTGTGGATGACAATATATTTAAGTAAGACCAATGTGCACCCGACACTGACTGTGGATGACAATATATTTAAGTAAGACAGTGTGCACCCGACACTGACTGTGGATGACAATGTATTTAAGTAAGACAGTGTGCACCCGTCACTGACTGTGGATGACAATATATTTAAGTAAGACAGTGAGCACCCGACACTGACTGTGGATGACAATATATTTAAGTAAGACCAATGTGCACCCGACGCTGACTGTGGATGACAATAAATTTAAGAAAGACCAATGTGCACCCGGCACTGACTAAGGATGGCCATCCGTCTTATGTTAAACGTCTTTAAATTCAATAGCATCATTTAAAACCTGATAATTTTTCAGCATGGACCAGACATGCTTGTTTCGGGTACTAAACCCTCGTCAGTGATCCTTAGTCTAAACAATGTAATATGTAACGTCTTCAAATTAACAACATCATTTCAATTTGCAGCATGGATAAGACATGCACGTATGCGGTACTTAGTCCTCGTCAGCGATCCTCAATCCAATCAATAAAATATGGCCAAAGATTGTGAAATTTATTTCCAAAAATACCGAAAGACGAAGCCGAATGGTAGGGATATGATGCTACAGGACCTACTATTGAGAAATGGTGAACAGACATTTTCGAATGCGTTTGAATGAACGATCAACCGAAGTTGATCGGACCTGGCTACATATGCCGTCGGGAATAGCCAATGATATAGTTATCCGGATTAAATGCTCTCAACACTTGGATGACGTACGCGCATTTCCCAAAGTATAACATAAATGAATTCAGGACGAATTTATGCCTTGCCTGTTTTAATTATCCAGGTAATATCATTTCTATTTTTCTCGTTATTTCGCATCGAATACTATACAATGCTTTATTTTAACGAGGTAAATACAATGGTTTAGCTATCCTCGAAAACTATATTCACCCCGCCCTTCTAACTACAATGGTTTGGCTCTCCGAGAAGACAATAATCACCTCACCCTTCTAACTACAATGGTTTGGCTCTCCGAGAAGACAATATTCACCCTGCCCTTCTAACTACAATGGTTTGGCTCTCCGAGAAGACAATATTCACCCTGCCCTTCTAACTA
This sequence comes from Pinctada imbricata, assembly GCA_033119305.1. Taxonomy (NCBI): domain Eukaryota; kingdom Metazoa; phylum Mollusca; class Bivalvia; order Pterioida; family Pteriidae; genus Pinctada; species Pinctada imbricata. The sequence goes on from VSWD01000005.1 coordinate 111,908,812, forward strand.
CAATGGTTTGGCTCTCCGAGAAGACAATATTCACCCTGCCCTTCTAACTACAATGGTTTGGCTATCCTCGAAAACAATATTCACCCTGCCCTTCTAACTACAATGGTTTGGCTCTCCGAGAAGACAATATTCACCCCGCCCTTCTAACTACAATGGTTTGGCTATCCTCGAAAACAATATTCACCCTGCCCTTCTAACTACAATGGTTTGGCTCTCCGAGAAGACAATATTCACCCTGCCCTTCTAACTACAATGGTTTGGCTCTCCGAGAAGACAATATTCACCCTGCCCTTCTAACTACAATGGTTTGGCTCTCCGAGAAGACAATATTCACCCCGCCCTTCTAACTACAATGGTAAAGCTGTCCTCGAAAACAATATTCACCCTGCCCTTCTAACTACAATGGTTTGGCTCTCCGAGAAGACAATATTCACCCCGCCCTTCTAACTACAATGGTTTGGCTATCCTCGAAAACAATATTCACCCCGCCCTTCTAACTACAATGGTTTGGCTCTCCGAGAAGACAATAATCACCTCACCCTTCTAACTACAATGGTTTGGCTCTCCGAGAAGACAATATTCACCCCGCCCTTCTAACTACAATGGTTTGGCTATCCTCGAAAACAATATTCACCCTGCCCTTCTAACTACAATGGTTAAGCTATCCTCGAAAACAATATTCACCCTGCCCTTCTAACTACAATGGTTTGGCTCTCCGAGAAGACAATATTCACCCCGCCCTTCTAACTACAATGGTTTGGCTATCCTCGAAAACAATATTCACCCCGCCCTTCTAACTACAATGGTTTGGCTCTCCGAGAAGACAATAATCACCTCACCCTTCTAACTACAATGGTTTGGCTCTCCGAGAAGACAATATTCACCCCGCCCTTCTAACTACAATGGTTTGGCTCTCCGAGAAGACAATATTCACCCCGCCCTTCTAACTACAATGGTTTAGCTATCCTCGAAAACAATATTCACCCCGCCCTTCTAACTACAATGGTTTGGCTCTCCGAGAAGACAATAATCACCCCGCCCTTCTAACTACAATGGTTTAGCTATCCTCGAAAACAATATTCACCCCGCCCTTCTAACTACAATGGTTTGGCTCTCCCAGAAGACAATAATCACCTCGCCCTTCTAACTACAATGGTTTTGCTCTCCGAGAAGACAATATTCACCCCGCCCTTCTAACGACAATGGTTTGGCTCTCCGAGAAGACAATATTCACCCCGCCCTTCTTACTACAATGGTTTGGCTCTCCGAGAAGACAATATTCACCCCGCCCTTCTAACTACAATGGTTTGGCTCTCCGAGAAGACAATAATCACCTCACCCTTCTAACTACAATGGTTTGGCTCTCCGAGAAGACAATATTCACCCCCGCCCTTCTAACTACAATGGTTGGCCTCTCCGAGAGACAATAATCACCTCACCCTTCTAACTACAATGGTTTGGCTCTCCGAGAAGACAATATTCACCCCGCCCTTCTAACTACAATGGTTTGGCTCTCCGAGGAAGACAATATTCACCCTGCCCTTCTAACTACAATGGTTTGGCTCTCCGAGAAAACAATATTCACCCTGCCCTTCTAACTACAATGGTTTGGCTCTCCTCGAAAACAATATTCACCCTGCCCCTTCTAACTACAATGGTTTGGCTCTCCGAGAAGACAATATCACCCCGCCCTTCTAACTACAATGGTTTGGCTCTCCGAGAAGACAATAATCACCTCACCCTTCTAAACTACAATGGTTTGGCTCTCCGAGAAGACAATATTCACCCCGCCCTTCTAACTACAATGGTTTGGCTCTCCGAGAAGACAATATTCACCCCGCCCTTCTAACTACAATGGTTTGGCTCTCCGAGAAGACAATAATCACCTCACCCTTCTAACTACAATGGTTTGGCTATCCTCGAAAACAATATTCACCCCGCCCTTCTAACTACAATGGTTTGGCTCTCCGAGAAGACAATAATCACCTCACCCTTCTAACTACAATGGTTTGGCTCTCCGAGAAGACAATATTCACCCCGCCCTTCTAACTACAATGGTTTGGCTTTCCGAGAAGACAATATTCACCCCGCCCTTCTAACTACAATGGTTTAGCTATCCTCGAAAACAATATTCACCCCGCCCTTCTAACTACAATGGTTTGGCTCTCCGAGAAGACAATAATCACCCCGCCCTTCTAACTACAATGGTTTAGCTATCCTCGAAAACAATATTCACCCCGCCCTTCTAACTACAATGGTTTGGCTCTCCGAGAAGACAATAATCACCTCACCTTCTAACTACAATGGTTTGGCTCTCCGAGAAGACAATATTCACCCCGCCCTTCTAACTACAATGGTTTGGCTCTCCGAGAAGACAATATTCACCCCGCCCTTCTAACTACAATGGTTTGGCTCTCCGAGAAGACAATAATCACCCCGCCCTTCTAACTACAATGGTTTGGCTCTCCGAGAAGACAATATTCACCCCGCCCTTCTAACTACAATGGTTTTGGCTCTCCGAGAAGACAATAATCACCTCACCCTTCTAACTACAATGGTTTGGCTCTCCGAGAAGACAATATTCACCCTGCCTTTCTAACTACAATGGTTTGGCTCTCCTCGAAAACAATATTCACCCTGCCCTTCTAACTACAATGGTTTGGCTCTCCGAGAAGACAATATTCACCCTGCCCTTCTAACTACAATGGTTAAGCTATCCTCGAAAACAATATTCACCCTGCCCTTCTAACTACAATGGTTTGGCTCTCCGAGAAGACAATATTCACCCTGCCCTTCTAACTACAATGGTTTGGCTCTCCGAGAAGACAATATTCACCCTGCCCTTCTAACTACAATGGTTTGGCTCTCCGAGAAGACAATATTCACCCTGCCCTTCTAACTACAATGGTTTGGCTCTCCTCGAAAACAATATTCACCCTGCCCTTCTAACTACAATGGTTTGGCTCTCCGAGAAGACAATATTCACCCTGCCCTTCTAACTACAATGGTTAAGCTATCCTCGAAAACAATATTCACCCTGCCCTTCTAACTACAATGGTTTGGCTCTCCGAGAAGACAATATTCACCCTGCCCTTCTAACTGCAATGGTTTGGCTCTCCGAGAAGACAATATTCACCCTGCCCTTCTAACTACAATGGTTTGGCTCTCCGAGAAGACAATATTCACCCTGCCCTTCTAACTACAATGGTTTGGCTCTCCGAGAAGACAATATTCACCCTGCCCTTCTAACTACAATGGTTTGGCTCTCCTCGAAAACAATATTCACCCCGCCCTTCTAACTACAATGGTTTGGCTCTCCGAGAAAACAATATTCACCCTGCCCTTCTAACTACAATGGTTTGGCTCTCCGAGAAGACAATATTCACCCTGCCCTTCTAACTACAATGGTTTGGCTCTCCTCGAAAACAATAATCACCCTGCCCTTCTAACTACAATGGTTTGGCTCTCCGAGAAGACAATATTCACCCTGCCCTTCTAACTACAATGGTTTGGCTCTCCGAGAAGACAATATTCACCCTGCCCTTCTAACTACAATGGTTTGGCTCTCCGAGAAGACAATATTCACCCTGCCCTTCTAACTACAATGGTTTGGCTCTCCGAGAAGACAATATTCACCCTGCCCTTCTAACTACAATGGTTTGGCTCTCCGAGAAGACAATATTCACCCTGCCCTTCTAACTACAATGGTTTGGCTCTCCGAGAAGACAATATTCACCATGCCCTTCTAACTACAATGGTTTGGCTCTCCGAGAAGACAATATTCACCCTGCCCTTCTAACTACAATGGTTTGGCTCTCCGAGAAGACAATATTCACCCTGCCCTTCTAACTACAATGGTTTGGCTCTCCGAGAAGACAATATTCACCCCGCCCTTCTAACTACAATGGTAAAGCTATCCTCGAAAACAATATTCACCCCGCCCTTCTAACTACAATGGTTTGGCTCTCCGAGAAGACAATATTCACCCTGCCCTTCTAACTACAATGGTTTGGCTCTCCGAGAAGACAATATTCACCCTGCCCTTCTAACTACAATGGTTTGGCTCTCCGAGAAGACAATATTCACCCTGCCCTTCTAACTACAATGGTTAAGCTATCCTCGAAAACGATATTCACCCTGCCCTTCTAACTACAATGGTTAAGCTATCCTCGAAAACTATATTCACCCCGCCCTTCTAACTACAATGGTTTGGCTCTCCGAGAAGACAATAATCACCTCACCCTTCTAACTACAATGGTTTGGCTCTCCGAGAAGACAATATTCACCCTGCCCTTCTAACTACAATGGTTTGGCTCTCCGAGAAGACAATATTCACCCTGCCCTTCTAACTACAATGGTTTGGCTCTCCGAGAAGACAATATTCACCCTGCCCTTCTAACTACAATGGTTTGGCTATCCTCGAAAACAATATTCACCCTGCCCTTCTAACTACAATGGTTTGGCTCTCCGAGAAGACAATATTCACCCCGCCCTTCTAACTACAATGGTTTGGCTATCCTCGAAAACAATATTCACCCTGCCCTTCTAACTACAATGGTTTGGCTCTCCGAGAAGACAATATTCACCCTGCCCTTCTAACTACAATGGTTTGGCTCTCCGAGAAGACAATATTCACCCTGCCCTTCTAACTACAATGGTTTGGCTCTCCGAGAAGACAATATTCACCCCGCCCTTCTAACTACAATGGTAAAGCTGTCCTCGAAAACAATATTCACCCTGCCCTTCTAACTACAATGGTTTGGCTCTCCGAGAAGACAATATTCACCCCGCCCTTCTAACTACAATGGTTTGGCTATCCTCGAAAACAATATTCACCCCGCCCTTCTAACTACAATGGTTTGGCTCTCCGAGAAGACAATAATCACCTCACCCTTCTAACTACAATGGTTTGGCTCTCCGAGAAGACAATATTCACCCCGCCCTTCTAACTACAATGGTTTGGCTATCCTCGAAAACAATATTCACCCTGCCCTTCTAACTACAATGGTTAAGCTATCCTCGAAAACAATATTCACCCTGCCCTTCTAACTACAATGGTTTGGCTCTCCGAGAAGACAATATTCACCCCGCCCTTCTAACTACAATGGTTTGGCTATCCTCGAAAACAATATTCACCCCGCCCTTCTAACTACAATGGTTTGGCTCTCCGAGAAGACAATAATCACCTCACCCTTCTAACTACAATGGTTTGGCTCTCCGAGAAGACAATATTCACCCCGCCCTTCTAACTACAATGGTTTGGCTCTCCGAGAAGACAATATTCACCCCGCCCTTCTAACTACAATGGTTTAGCTATCCTCGAAAACAATATTCACCCCGCCCTTCTAACTACAATGGTTTGGCTCTCCGAGAAGACAATAATCACCCCGCCCTTCTAACTACAATGGTTTAGCTATCCTCGAAAACAATATTCACCCCGCCCTTCTAACTACAATGGTTTGGCTCTCCCAGAAGACAATAATCACCTCACCCTTCTAACTACAATGGTTTGGCTCTCCGAGAAGACAATATTCACCCCGCCCTTCTAACTACAATGGTTTGGCTCTCCGAGAAGACAATATTCACCCCGCCCTTCTTACTACAATGGTTTGGCTCTCCGAGAAGACAATATTCACCCCGCCCTTCTAACTACAATGGTTTGGCTCTCCGAGAAGACAATAATCACCTCACCCTTCTAACTACAATGGTTTGGCTCTCCGAGAAGACAATATTCACCCCGCCCTTCTAACTACAATGGTTTGGCTCTCCGAGAAGACAATAATCACCTCACCCTTCTAACTACAATGGTTTGGCTCTCCGAGAAGACAATATTCACCCCGCCCTTCTAACTACAATGGTTTGGCTCTCCGAGAAGACAATATTCACCCTGCCCTTCTAACTACAATGGTTTGGCTCTCCGAGAAAACAATATTCACCCTGCCCTTCTAACTACAATGGTTTGGCTCTCCTCGAAAACAATATTCACCCTGCCCTTCTAACTACAATGGTTTGGCTCTCCGAGAAGACAATATTCACCCCGCCCTTCTAACTACAATGGTTTGGCTCTCCGAGAAGACAATAATCACCTCACCCTTCTAACTACAATGGTTTGGCTCTCCGAGAAGACAATATTCACCCCGCCCTTCTAACTACAATGGTTTGGCTCTCCGAGAAGACAATATTCACCCCGCCCTTCTAACTACAATGGTTTGGCTCTCCGAGAAGACAATAATCACCTCACCCTTCTAACTACAATGGTTTGGCTATCCTCGAAAACAATATTCACCCCGCCCTTCTAACTACAATGGTTTGGCTCTCCGAGAAGACAATAATCACCTCACCCTTCTAACTACAATGGTTTGGCTCTCCGAGAAGACAATATTCACCCCGCCCTTCTAACTACAATGGTTTGGCTTTCCGAGAAGACAATATTCACCCCGCCCTTCTAACTACAATGGTTTAGCTATCCTCGAAAACAATATTCACCCCGCCCTTCTAACTACAATGGTTTGGCTCTCCGAGAAGACAATAATCACCCCGCCCTTCTAACTACAATGGTTTAGCTATCCTCGAAAACAATATTCACCCCGCCCTTCTAACTACAATGGTTTGGCTCTCCGAGAAGACAATAATCACCTCACCCTTCTAACTACAATGGTTTGGCTCTCCGAGAAGACAATATTCACCCCGCCCTTCTAACTACAATGGTTTGGCTCTCCGAGAAGACAATATTCACCCCGCCCTTCTAACTACAATGGTTTGGCTCTCCGAGAAGACAATAATCACCCCGCCCTTCTAACTACAATGGTTTGGCTCTCCGAGAAGACAATATTCACCCCGCCCTTCTAACTACAATGGTTTGGCTCTCCGAGAAGACAATAATCACCTCACCCTTCTAACTACAATGGTTTGGCTCTCCGAGAAGACAATATTCACCCTGCCTTTCTAACTACAATGGTTTGGCTCTCCTCGAAAACAATATTCACCCTGCCCTTCTAACTACAATGGTTTGGCTCTCCGAGAAGACAATATTCACCCTGCCCTTCTAACTACAATGGTTAAGCTATCCTCGAAAACAATATTCACCCTGCCCTTCTAACTACAATGGTTTGGCTCTCCGAGAAGACAATATTCACCCTGCCCTTCTAACTACAATGGTTTGGCTCTCCGAGAAGACAATATTCACCCTGCCCTTCTAACTACAATGGTTTGGCTCTCCGAGAAGACAATATTCACCCTGCCCTTCTAACTACAATGGTTTGGCTCTCCTCGAAAACAATATTCACCCTGCCCTTCTAACTACAATGGTTTGGCTCTCCGAGAAGACAATATTCACCCTGCCCTTCTAACTACAATGGTTAAGCTATCCTCGAAAACAATATTCACCCTGCCCTTCTAACTACAATGGTTTGGCTCTCCGAGAAGACAATATTCACCCTGCCCTTCTAACTGCAATGGTTTGGCTCTCCGAGAAGACAATATTCACCCTGCCCTTCTAACTACAATGGTTTGGCTCTCCGAGAAGACAATATTCACCCTGCCCTTCTAACTACAATGGTTTGGCTCTCCGAGAAGACAATATTCACCCTGCCCTTCTAACTACAATGGTTTGGCTCTCCTCGAAAACAATATTCACCCCGCCCTTCTAACTACAATGGTTTGGCTCTCCGAGAAAACAATATTCACCCTGCCCTTCTAACTACAATGGTTTGGCTCTCCGAGAAGACAATATTCACCCTGCCCTTCTAACTACAATGGTTTGGCTCTCCTCGAAAACAATAATCACCCTGCCCTTCTAACTACAATGGTTTGGCTCTCCGAGAAGACAATATTCACCCTGCCCTTCTAACTACAATGGTTTGGCTCTCCGAGAAGACAATATTCACCCTGCCCTTCTAACTACAATGGTTTGGCTCTCCGAGAAGACAATATTCACCCTGCCCTTCTAACTACAATGGTTTGGCTCTCCGAGAAGACAATATTCACCCTGCCCTTCTAACTACAATGGTTTGGCTCTCCGAGAAGACAATATTCACCCTGCCCTTCTAACTACAATGGTTTGGCTCTCCGAGAAGACAATATTCACCATGCCCTTCTAACTACAATGGTTTGGCTCTCCGAGAAGACAATATTCACCCTGCCCTTCTAACTACAATGGTTTGGCTCTCCGAGAAGACAATATTCACCCTGCCCTTCTAACTACAATGGTTTGGCTCTCCGAGAAGACAATATTCACCCTGCCCTTCTAACTACAATGGTTAAGCTATCCTCGAAAACAATATTCACCCCGCCCTTCTAACTACAATGGTTTGGCTCTCCGAGAAGACAATATTCACCCTGCCCTTCTAACTACAATGGTTTGGCTCTCCGAGAAGACAATATTCACCCTGCCCTTCTAACTACAATGGTTTGGCTCTCCGAGAAGACAATATTCACCCTGCCCTTCTAACTACAATGGTTAAGCTATCCTCGAAAACGATATTCACCCTGCCCTTCTAACTACAATGGTTTGGCTCTCCGAGAAGACAATATTCACCCTGCCCTTCTAACTACAATGGTTTGGCTCTCCGAGAAGACAATATTCACCCTGCCCTTCTAACTACAATGGTTAAGCTATCCTCGAAAACAATATTCACCCTGCCCTTCTAACTACAATGGTTTGGCTCTCCGAGAAGACAATATTCACCCTGCCCTTCTAACTACAATGGTTTGGCTCTCCGAGAAGACAATATTCACCCTGCCCTTCTAACTACAATGGTTAAGCTATCCTCGAAAACAATATTCACCCTGCCCTTCTAACTACAATGGTTTGGCTCTCCGAGAAGACAATATTCACCCCGCCCTTCTAACTACAATGGTTTGGCTCTCCGAGAAGACAATATTCACCCTGCCCTTCTAACTACAATGGTTAAGCTATCCTCGAAAACAATATTCACCCTGCCCTTCTAACTACAATGGTTTGGCTCTCCGAGAAGACAATATTCACCCCGCCCTTCTAACTACAATGGTTTAGCTATCCTCGAAAACAATATTCACCCTGCCCTTCTAACTACAATGGTTTGGCTCTCCGAGAAGACAATATTCACCCTGCCCTTCTAACTACAATGGTTTGGCTCTCCGAGAAGACAATATTCACCCTGCCCTTCTAACTACAATGGTTAAGCTATCCTCGAAAACAATATTCACCCTGCCCTTCTAACTACAATGGTTTGGCTCTCCGAGAAGACAATATTCACCCCGCCCTTCTAACTACAATGGTTTGGCTCTCCGAGAAGACAATATTCACCCTGCCCTTCTAACTACAATGGTTAAGCTATCCTCGAAAACAATATTCACCCTGCCCTTCTAACTACAATGGTTTGGCTCTCCGAGAAGACAATATTCACCCTGCCCTTCTAACTACAATGGTTTGGCTCTCCTCGAAAACAATATTCACCCTGCCCTTCTAACTACAATGGTTTGGCTCTCCTCGAAAACAATATTCACCCTGCCCTTCTAACTACAATGGTTTGGCTCTCCGAGAAGACAATATTCACCCTGCCCTTCTAACTACAATGGTTTGGCTCTCCGAGAAGACAATATTCACCCTGCCCTTCTAACTACAATGGTTAAGCTATCCTCGAAAACAATATTCACCCTGCCCTTCTAACTACAATGGTTTGGCTCTCCGAGAAGACAATATTCACCCCGCCCTTCTAACTACAATGGTTTGGCTCTCCGAGAAGACAATATTCACCCTGCCCTTCTAACTACAATGGTTAAGCTATCCTCGAAAACAATATTCACCCTGCCCTTCTAACTACAATGGTTTGGCTCTCCGAGAAGACAATATTCACCCTGCCCTTCTAACTACAATGGTTTGGCTCTCCTCGAAAACAATATTCACCCTGCCCTTCTAACTACAATGGTTTGGCTCTCCTCGAAAACAATATTCACCCTGCCCTTTTAACTACAATGGTTTGGCTCTCCTCGAAAACAATATTCACCCTGCCCTTCTAACTACAATGGTTTGGCTCTCCGAGAAGACAATATTCACCCTGCCCTTCTAACTACAATGGTTTGGCTCTCCGAGAAGACAATATTCACCCTGCCCTTCTAACTACAATGGTTTGGCTCTCCGAGAAGACAATATTCACCCTGCCCTTCTAACTACAATGGTTTGGCTCTCCGAGAAGACAATATTCACCCTGCCCTTCTAACTACAATGCTTTGGCTCTCCGAGAAGACAATATTCACCCTGCCCTTCTAACTACAATGGTTTGGCTCTCCTCGAAAACAATAATCACCCTGCCCTTCTAACTACAATGGTTTGGCTCTCCGAGAAGACAATATTCACCCTGCCCTTCTAACTACAATGGTTTGGCTCTCCGAGAAGACAATATTCACCCTGCCCTTCTAACTACAATGGTTTGGCTCTCCGAGAAGACAATATTCACCCTGCCCTTCTAACTACAATGGTTTGGCTCTCCGAGAAGACAATATTCACCCTGCCCTTCTAACTACAATGGTTAAGCTATCCTCGAAAACAATTTTCACCCTGCCCTTCTAACTACAATGGTTTGGCTCTCCGAGAAGACAATATTCACCCTGCCCTTCTAACTACAATGGTTTGGCTCTCCGAGAAGACAATATTCACCCTGCCCTTCTAACTACAATGGTTTGGCTCTCCGAGAAGACAATATTCACCCTGCCCTTCTAACTACAATGGTTTGGCTCTCCGAGAAGACAATATTCACCCTGCCCTTCTAACTACAATGGTTTGGCTCTCCGAGAAGACAATATTCACCCTGCCCTTCTAACTACAATGGTTTGGCTCTCCGAGAAGACAATATTCACCCTGCCCTTCTAACTACAATGGTTTGGCTCTCCGAGAAGACAATATTCACCCTGCCCTTCTAACTACAATGGTTTGGCTCTCCGAGAAGACAATATTCACCCTGCCCTTCTAACTACAATGGTTTGGCTCTCCGAGAAGACAATATTCACCCTGCCCTTCTAACTACAATGGTTTGGCTCTCCGAGAAGACAATATTCACCCTGCCCTTCTAACTACAATGGTTTGGCTCTCCGAGAAGACAATATTCACCCCGCCCTTCTAACTACAATGGTTTGGCTCTCCGAGAAGACAATAATCACCTCACCCTTCTAACTACAATGGTTTGGCTCTCCGAGAAGACAATATTCACCCTGCCTTTCTAACTACAATGGTTTGGCTCTCCTCGAAAACAATATTCACCCTGCCCTTCTAACTACAATGGTTTGGCTCTCCGAGAAGACAATATTCACCCTGCCCTTCTAACTACAATGGTTAAGCTATCCTCGAAAACAATATTCACCCTGCCCTTCTAACTACAATGGTTTGGCTCTCCGAGAAGACAATATTCACCCTGCCCTTCTAACTACAATGGTTTGGCTCTCCGAGAAGACAATATTCACCCTGCCCTTCTAACTACAATGGTTTGGCTCTCCGAGAAGACAATATTCACCCTGCCCTTCTAACTACAATGGTTTGGCTCTCCTCGAAAACAATATTCACCCTGCCCTTCTAACTACAATGGTTTGGCTCTCCGAGAAGACAATATTCACCCTGCCCTTCTAACTACAATGGTTAAGCTATCCTCGAAAACAATATTCACCCTGCCCTTCTAACTACAATGGTTTGGCTCTCCGAGAAGACAATATTCACCCTGCCCTTCTAACTGCAATGGTTTGGCTCTCCGAGAAGACAATATTCACCCTGCCCTTCTAACTACAATGGTTTGGCTCTCCGAGAAGACAATATTCACCCTGCCCTTCTAACTACAATGGTTTGGCTCTCCGAGAAGACAATATTCACCCTGCCCTTCTAACTACAATGGTTTGGCTCTCCTCGAAAACAATATTCACCCCGCCCTTCTAACTACAATGGTTTGGCTCTCCGAGAAAACAATATTCACCCTGCCCTTCTAACTACAATGGTTTGGCTCTCCGAGAAGACAATATTCACCCTGCCCTTCTAACTACAATGGTTTGGCTCTCCTCGAAAACAATAATCACCCTGCCCTTCTAACTACAATGGTTTGGCTCTCCGAGAAGACAATATTCACCCTGCCCTTCTAACTACAATGGTTTGGCTCTCCGAGAAGACAATATTCACCCTGCCCTTCTAACTACAATGGTTTGGCTCTCCGAGAAGACAATATTCACCCTGCCCTTCTAACTACAATGGTTTGGCTCTCCGAGAAGACAATATTCACCCTGCCCTTCTAACTACAATGGTTTGGCTCTCCGAGAAGACAATATTCACCCTGCCCTTCTAACTACAATGGTTTGGCTCTCCGAGAAGACAATATTCACCATGCCTTCTAACTACAATGGTTTGGCTCTCCGAGAAGACAATATTCACCCTGCCCTTCTAACTACAATGGTTTGGCTCTCCGAGAAGACAATATTCACCCTGCCCTTCTAACTACAATGGTTTGGCTCTCCGAGAAGACAATATTCACCCTGCCCTTCTAACTACAATGGTTAAGCTATCCTCGAAAACAATATTCACCCCGCCCTTCTAACTACAATGGTTTGGCTCTCCGAGAAGACAATATTCACCCTGCCCTTCTAACTACAATGGTTTGGCTCTCCGAGAAGACAATATTCACCCTGCCCTTCTAACTACAATGGTTTGGCTCTCCGAGAAGACAATATTCACCCTGCCCTTCTAACTACAATGGTTAAGCTATCCTCGAAAACGATATTCACCCTGCCCTTCTAACTACAATGGTTTGGCTCTCCGAGAAGACAATATTCACCCTGCCCTTCTAACTACAATGGTTTGGCTCTCCGAGAAGACAATATTCACCCTGCCCTTCTAACTACAATGGTTAAGCTATCCTCGAAAACAATATTCACCCTGCCCTTCTAACTACAATGGTTTGGCTCTCCGAGAAGACAATATTCACCCTGCCCTTCTAACTACAATGGTTTGGCTCTCCGAGAAGACAATATTCACCCTGCCCTTCTAACTACAATGGTTAAGCTATCCTCGAAAACAATATTCACCCTGCCCTTCTAACTACAATGGTTTGGCTCTCCGAGAAGACAATATTCACCCCGCCCTTCTAACTACAATGGTTTGGCTCTCCGAGAAGACAATATTCACCCTGCCCTTCTAACTACAATGGTTAAGCTATCCTCGAAAACAATATTCACCCTGCCCTTCTAACTACAATGGTTTGGCTCTCCGAGAAGACAATATTCACCCCGCCCTTCTAACTACAATGGTTTAGCTATCCTCGAAAACAATATTCACCCTGCCCTTCTAACTACAATGGTTTGGCTCTCCGAGAAGACAATATTCACCCTGCCCTTCTAACTACAATGGTTTGGCTCTCCGAGAAGACAATATTCACCCTGCCCTTCTAACTACAATGGTTAAGCTATCCTCGAAAACAATATTCACCCTGCCCTTCTAACTACAATGGTTTGGCTCTCCGAGAAGACAATATTCACCCCGCCCTTCTAACTACAATGGTTTGGCTCTCCGAGAAGACAATATTCACCCTGCCCTTCTAACTACAATGGTTAAGCTATCCTCGAAAACAATATTCACCCTGCCCTTCTAACTACAATGGTTTGGCTCTCCGAGAAGACAATATTCACCCTGCCCTTCTAACTACAATGGTTTGGCTCTCCTCGAAAACAATATTCACCCTGCCCTTCTAACTACAATGGTTTGGCTCTCCTCGAAAACAATATTCACCCTGCCCTTCTAACTACAATGGTTTGGCTCTCCGAGAAGACAATATTCACCCTGCCCTTCTAACTACAATGGTTTGGCTCTCCGAGAAGACAATATTCACCCTGCCCTTCTAACTACAATGGTTAAGCTATCCTCGAAAACAATATTCACCCTGCCCTTCTAACTACAATGGTTTGGCTCTCCGAGAAGACAATATTCACCCCGCCCTTCTAACTACAATGGTTTGGCTCTCCGAGAAGACAATATTCACCCTGCCCTTCTAACTACAATGGTTAAGCTATCCTCGAAAACAATATTCACCCTGCCCTTCTAACTACAATGGTTTGGCTCTCCGAGAAGACAATATTCACCCTGCCCTTCTAACTACAATGGTTTGGCTCTCCTCGAAAACAATATTCACCCTGCCCTTCTAACTACAATGGTTTGGCTCTCCTCGAAAACAATATTCACCCTGCCCTTTTAACTACAATGGTTTGGCTCTCCTCGAAAACAATATTCACCCTGCCCTTCTAACTACAATGGTTTGGCTCTCCGAGAAGACAATATTCACCCTGCCCTTCTAACTACAATGGTTTGGCTCTCCGAGAAGACAATATTCACCCTGCCCTTCTAACTACAATGGTTTGGCTCTCCGAGAAGACAATATTCCACCCTGCCCTTCTAACTACAATGGTTTGGCTCTCCGAGAAGACAATATTCACCTGCCCTTCTAACTACAATGCTTTGGCTCTCCGAGAAGACAATATTCACCATGCCCTTCTAACTACAATGGTTTGGCTCTCCGAGAAGACAATATTCACCCTGCCCTTCTAACTACAATGGTTTGGCTCTCCGAGAAGACAATATTCACCCTGCCCTTCTAACTACAATGGTTAAGCTATCCTCGAAAACAATATTCACCCTGCCCTTCTAACTACAATGGTTTGGCTCTCCGAGAAGACAATATTCACCCTGCCCTTCTAACTACAATGGTTTGGCTCTCCGAGAAGACAATATTCACCCTGCCCCTTCTAACTACAATGGTTTGGCTCTCCGAGAAGACAATATTCACCCTGCCCTTCTAACTACAATGGTTTGGCTCTCCGAGAAGACAATATTCACCCTGCCCTTCTAACTACAATGGTTTGGCTCTCCGAGAAGACAATATTCACCCTGCCCTTCTAACTACAATGGTTTGGCTCTCCGAGAAGACAATATTCACCCTGCCCTTCTAACTACAATGGTTTGGCTCTCCGAGAAGACAATATTCACCCTGCCCTTCTAACTACAATGGTTAAGCTATCCTCGAAAACAATTTTCACCCTGCCCTTCTAACTACAATGGTTTGGCTCTCCGAGAAGACAATATTCACCCTGCCCTTCTAACTACAATGGTTTGGCTCTCCGAGAAGACAATATTCACCCTGCCCTTCTAACTACAATGGTTTGGCTCTCCGAGAAGACAATATTCACCCTGCCCTTCTAACTACAATGGTTTGGCTCTCCGAGAAGACAATATTCACCCTGCCCTTCTAACTACAATGGTTTGGCTCTCCGAGAAGACAATATTCACCCTGCCCTTCTAACTACAATGGTTTGGCTCTCCGAGAAGACAATATTCACCCTGCCCTTCTAACTACAATGGTTTGGCTCTCCGAGAAGACAATATTCACCCTGCCCTTCTAACTACAATGGTTTGGCTCTCCGAGAAGACAATATTCACCCTGCCCTTCTAACTACAATGGTTTGGCTCTCCGAGAAGACAATATTCACCCTGCCCTTCTAACTACAATGGTTTGGCTCTCCGAGAAGACAATATTCACCCTGCCCTTCTAACTACAATGGTTTGGCTCTCCGAGAAGACAATATTCACCCTGCCCTTCTAACTACAATGGTTTGGCTCTCCGAGAAGACAATATTCACCCTGCCCTTCTAACTACAATGGTTTGGCTCTCCGAGAAGACAATATTCACCCTGCCCTTCTAACTACAATGGTTTGGCTCTCCGAGAAGACAATATTCACCCTGCCCTTAAAACTACAATGGTTTGGCTCTCCGAGAAGACAATATTCACCCTGCCCTTCTAACTACAATGGTTTGGCTCTCCGAGAAGACAATATTCACCCTGCCCTTCTAACTACAATGGTTTGGCTCTCCGAGAAGACAATATTCACCCTGCCCTTCTAACTACAATGGTTTGGCTCTCCGAGAAGACAATATTCACCCTGCCCTTCTAACTACAATGGTTTGGCTCTCCGAGAAGACAATATTCACCCTGCCCTTCTAACTACAATGGTTTGGCTCTCCGAGAAGACAATATTCACCCTGCCCTTCTAACTACAATGGTTTGGCTCTCCGAGAAGACAATATTCACCCTGCCCTTCTAACTACAATGGTTTGGCTCTCCGAGAAGACAATATTCACCCTGCCCTTCTAACTACAATGGTTTGGCTCTCCGAGAAGACAATAATCACCGAGCCCGAAGGGCGAGTTGAATATCGTTATCGAGGGGAGCTAAATCATTGAACTTGTTTTTTGTAAGTGGACATATCTCAATGTAATACAGATCGAGTTCGATTTCGATTGACCTATTTCTACAAGAGTTGTGATCCTTGAACTTAGCAAATATCATGCAATTATCAGTTTCCATACTTTTCTTGGCTGTTATTGCAGAAAATGCTTTTTGGTATAGGAATACATTATATAGAGTTTAAGTTTGTTTTAGATTTACCTTTTTGTTTTCTTTTACAAAATTAAACATCCTTTGACAAAGCATTTCATGAAATATTCAGTTTTCCAGACCTTTTCTGTTACTGCAGACCTTTTCTGTTACTGCAGACAATTAACTGATTTTTGTGAAAGCATTCATCTTTTGTTGCAAAACAAAGGAGTGTTTCTCCAACAACACCAGGTTGCAGCACCCACAGCAAAACCCCAAAAACCCAATGCAAAAACACAAAGCAGACAAGCACAGAAAGAGACGCGTAAGGGACAAGGAACGTCAACGCACAACACAGAAACATCAAACACAAAGGACTACACATAAACCAACGAGACCAATGGGCAACCGGTGCCGACTTAGGAAGTACAGGTAAAGTTTATGTTTAATTGAAGCGACTTCTAAGCAGAGTTGCAGGACATTGATTTATGCGATTTTAGTGACGATTTATTTTAAATTAAAAATGAACTTTCTTCGAGACCTCTGGATAACCGGAAAAGTAGGAGGGTTGTGCGCACGTAATGCGGATAACAACACCCTTTGCTACCGGAAGAGCACAAACCTGCTCTAAGTTGGTACCGATTGCTCATTGATCTCGTTGGCTTATGCGAAGTCTTTTGTCTTTAATATATCTATGCCATATTTCATGTATCTTGTTTCTTTTACGTTCCTTGCTGTGCTGATCAACTCTCGTTCTTTTTTTCCTTTTTTTTTTTCTTGTTTTTGTTTTTGTTTTTTTGTTGTTTTTTTTTTTTTTTTTTGCTGTTGGTGCTTCCGAGTGTTTTTGAAGATCCTCTCCTATCTCTCAGCAGAAACATGTTCTTAACTTATGCTGTATATTCATACCATCTTTCTGTTTTATATACGTACTTAATTTACTATCTCTTACCTTTAAAACTATGAAATGCTGCCTTTAGATAAAGCTTTCTCATCTTAATTTCTTAATTTGTCGTTTCGAGATTATTGTTCTCGATACTTCCCTAATCATTTTGTCGTAGTAGTTTTACTTTTCGTCCCCCTTTTCTCGTCCCATGCGCCTGTGATCTACTTTGTTCAATGTAACGTCGTCCTCGTTAGAGATTTTCATTTTGTTTTCTCTGTCGGGACAATGAATCAATGAGTATCAATGTTATACGTCTTCAAATTCATTAGCATCATTTTAGAGCAGATAAATGTACAGCATTGACCAGACAGCGTATTACTTGTAATCAATTTATGAAATTCAAACAAAATAGCCGAAGCCATATTCCAAAAACCACAACCGAAAGGCTCTCGAATTTTGGAAGAAATACAAAACAGAACTTTCCCATGCGAAAAGAAAATAGAACAAACAGACGGAGACACTGATACAAGCTTTAAAGAAACACAAAGGACAACTTATCTAATTAACCCTCTCCAGTGCAAGTGGTGCGGAAGGCATTGTAGAATGCTTTGTAGGTTGCGCTATTTGAACGCAAGAAAACGTAAAACTTGATTGCAGTTTCTTTTACGCTATCTCTTATTTGTTGTAGTTTTACTCTCCTTCCAACACTTTTTACCTTAAGCGCTATGTTCA
The DNA here is from genome assembly GCA_033119305.1 of Pinctada imbricata. NCBI lineage: Eukaryota > Metazoa > Mollusca > Bivalvia > Pterioida > Pteriidae > Pinctada > Pinctada imbricata. Next base: position 111,926,798 of record VSWD01000005.1, read on the forward strand.
CTGCAACGTCGTCCCAGTTAGAGTTCAACTTTCAAATACTATGTCGGGACCATGAATCAGTGAGTATCAAGACAATGTAATACTTGTTATACTTTATTGTACACGTAGTTTCTTACATGCCTTTCATTGAAAAGAATACATTCAAATAAAGTGATCAACAAAACAGTGCAATGGAGAAGCCATTTGTAATTGCAACAAAAATAAGAACAATTTACAACATAACACATAATCAAATACTACGTAGTCTGGTTTCACACGTCAAAATCTTTCTATCCTTTTGTCATTTGTTCCGGTTTGAAATTAAAAGAACCTCCAACTGCCCCGTCCATACCTCGTCCCAGGTTCCCGACCCGGACAGCTTTGTATTGGACCGTCATATACCACGGTTACAGCAGAGGCAGGTATATGACCTACAACTAAAACTTCCTTGTACGTACGAGCAAAGCGATCTGCACGCTGATGGCCGCTTAAATGTTCACGGCGTTCCTCCATGTTAGTCAGGTCTGTCACTTTTATCTTATTCTCTGAGTAAGCTCGTTCCAAATCTATCTTGACAATTTTGATATTGCCATCTGGCCTCACTTTCTTCTTGTAGACAACGAGTTGATATAGAGCTTGGTAAGTCAGAGATGTCGAAATAAAGTGTGACTTGCTGTCACTGCCATGTTGTACATGACCCCAGACTGATTGGTTGGAATGTGATAGTTTGGCTGATATTCCGTCTTCAGGGTCTTCATTCTCGCGAAGCAATCTGTATACAATGCGTGGGCCTTTGTACTGTCTGAAGAAAGCACATGAAGAATTAGAACAGAAATGTTATATATGTATCCTGAAGACCTATGAATTTTTTTTACACAATACACAATAAAATACATGCATGAGAACCAAACAGTGTTTGACCACTTGATTTTATTATGAATTGAAGGTACAAGTCTTTATATAGAATTCAGTTTAATTCTTTATTTCTTGTAACAATATGTTACATTGATTTGACATTTTATAAGGCACGGTCCATTTGATATTCTGGGGGGGGGGGGGGGCGTTGGGGGTTTTTTTTTGTCGGAGCAAGATTATTTTTTCTTGCAAAGTTGGAGCAAGGAAAATTTTTAACAAAATGATGCGCATATTAAGAATGTTTGTGTTTAATCAATAGAAATTATTTATGTTTTCCTCAAAACTCTAAATATTATTATATTAGTTTATTTTTATGCAAGTATTCAACTCACTTTTAAACAGAGAGATTTTTATAATACAATTTTCAATATTTTATATAGGGTACATGTATATAACAGGTATAAGAGAGTCTGAGGGGAAGGTCTCCTAGACAAATTTTTAAACGTAGAATTGTAAATTGGTGAATGATTGAAGTTCTCCTTCCAAGCTTTCAAGAACATATAAAATTAGACTCTATGGGATACATGCAACATGCATTAATAGCAATACATAAATATTGATAATATATTTAAGCTTTTAAGGAAGCCCTTTTTCATTCACATACTTGTGTAACTTTTGATATCTTCAAATATATGAACTTTGCGATTAGTAATTTGTTATGCTTCCAGTGGTTTTCTTCTGTGATAGGTTCTACTCTACCATATTGTGACAGAGAACGATTTAGGTGTACACTATCACCTTTCCAAGTGTGCCTCTTTCACCCTAAGTGCACCCCTGTCTTTCCACAGTAGTGTTCTTGACATTATGTAATGCTGACCTGCTTATATATACAGACATGTCGTTTTCATATAAGATATTTAATTAAATTTGTTTGCCATACCCAAGCAATTGTTCCTAGATATTTATTTTGTCCTTTAAAACTAATGCCAAATTTATGTTGCTATATTTTTTCTTCTTAAATTTTGCCTATGCTAAACGACCACACTATAGATCTTTTACATTCAAAGAGGGGTACAGTTGTATTTCCAGAATATGTTTGTCTGTAACACAGGGTTTTGTTAAAAGAGAGGTAACTCTTGCAATCAATGTTCATAACATATATCTTGAAAACGTTTTCTATGAAGGGAATAACAGGTATACAATTTTGTTGCTGTACATTATCAAATATCAGTAACCATTAAAAAAAAGTGTGCCTCTGTCTGTATACCAGTAATGATGGTAGAAGAAGGCAAAGACTATCAAAAAGCAGTCTGTGAAGAAATAAGTGTTTGAAATGAATCAATGGATGATTACAATAGTGTTAAGTTTAGTGCTGACTACTATTTCGTCATAGTGAACACTAAACCTAACACTATTATATAAATAATGTTTTGATAGAAAAACTATGGCGAGCGAAGCGAGGCAAATAATTTTAATACAAATTGAAAACTGTGGCGAGCGAAGCGAGCCGGAAAATTTTAAGAATTTTAGTGAAATGTTATGGTAATTCTTCAAATTCAGATTATTTGTAAGGAGCAAGATTATTTTTTTCTGTCACACCATAAGCAACTTTATTTTTTTCATCAAAATTGAGAGCAAAATTATTTTTTTCGAAAAAGACCCCAAGCCCCCCCCCCCCCCCCCCCACGAATATCAAATGGACCATGCCTAAACAAATGCAAATATAAATATAGGTGTGGCGAAAGTTTCAGAGTTCGTCTGGCTTACACATGTTATACAATTGTGATATTACTACATGTAGTGGGTCTAATTGATTATGTCTGTAATCAGTCAACAGACTACTGTCAAGATTTACGAAAAATCTAATATTGCCGTGGTTGTGAAAAAAAACCCATTGATATTATTCAATCTACTCCCGGATGCAGATGATAAAGAAAGAAAAGCATATTACCATGACCAGAGTAAACCATAGATTTACACTTTCTATGCTATTGTATTTATGCATTTGGGTACATCGGTATTTTTCTGTTCTTGCTGCGAACGAGTACTTTTGGAGAACCCCACCTGTGTTTTATATCATCTAAAAGGTGTTAAGCATTTGGAGTTAATAAAGAATAACTACTATTTATTAAAAGAAAGGAGGGGATCACCAACAACACTCGACGGCAGCACCCACAGCAAAACCCCAAAACACCAAATGCAAAAACACAGAGCAGACACTCACACAAAGAGACGCAAAAGACAAGGAACAACATCTCACACGATAGAAACATGAAACACAAAAAGACCACACATTAACAAGTTGAACGAGACCAATGGGCAACCGGTGCAGACTTAGGACGGTCATGTACCATGCATGTAGTAGACGATGTGGTTATACGGATTACGTGCGCACAACACGTAAATACATTAAATTCAGGTCACAACTTACGTGTGCACATTACATAAATACATTTAACTCAGTTCAATATAACGACAGAACATAACGTGACCTACAATGCTTTTTTGGACATATATTTTATTTAACTCTGCTACTGAATCGACCCTACAGGAAATTTGGAGCCGCGCACTCTTTGCAGGAATTGAAATTCAAAAAATCATACTAGAGATAGCTACTGAAATGAACTTTGGCTGTTTCTGAAATTCTCTCTAGCTGAAAGCATCACTGATGAGAATTTGCTATCCGGAAAAAAGTGTCTGGTGCATTAAAATTGGTTTGAAATTTTCTTCAAGAGGTAGAAAGTTGGAGCACTTCCATATTATCATTGTAAACACTTTTTAATTTTTGAAGAGCGGAGCAGTAAAATTTGTTCCCCATGACTGGATATTTTAAGTTTAATAATTACTTCTTTCCATCTCTGTCGCCTGAAAGAAGCTTTGTTTTTGCCCTTCAGAAGTTTGATATCATATATCATTTTGCTATTTCGAAAACTTGGCATTTCATTCCCAACAAAAATCTAAATCAAAGGAGGTTAACATCCTAGCAACCTCCATCCAATGCTATTTTAGACATAGATATTATTTGAGAATGCTACTGAATAGTGTTGTAACGATTATCGCCGACATCGGCGACATCATCGCTAATACCCTTCGATTTCGATAAATCGATTATGTTTTAAAGAATCGATTAAAATCGGAAATATTCAACATGGAAAAGAATGACATAGTTTTCGGTCGAATTCGCGTATGAAAAGTACGAATAAAACGAAAGTAGATCAACGATCGTTTCTACGAGTTAAATTTCCAGGCCTAGCGTATAAATACACTCTCAAAGGCATATAAAATGGATGGAATTACTTAATAGTAATGACAAGTACTCTTACAGAAAACTTCAACGTCAGATGCAATACGGGCCTGCAATATGTCAATATTTACTCGTCTAGAAAAAAAAACTTTAGTTTTTACGCCGAACTCCTGAGCTTTGTAAGGACAAGGTCAATGAATTTCACAGTACTGTTAGCCTGAACTCCACGAGGATATAGCTTGATTCCTTAAATGAGCAAAATCTCAAGTTAACTCTTGGGTCGTATGGACCCCCCCCCCCCCCATCCCTGCATCTGTATATCTGCCGTATAAAGTTGTCGACTATTACAATCACATATTTGTTTTGACTCCATTATTGCTGTGTTCTTGACAAAACATTTAATTTACTAAACAGGATTTTTTTCATTCTGTGGTTGGAGTTCGTTCTAGACATTTTGCTATGTATATAAGCATAAGATTAAGTGAAGTTTATTCATTACTTGTCATATTCCTTTCTGTAAAAACAAGAAAGAATTATAACGATTAAATCGAAATAATCAATTAAAATCCTCTCCGATTATAAACCGATAATCGATTATGAAATTTTTCCGATTATACAACACTACTACTGAATCGACCCTGCAGGAAATACAAAATGCAGTAACTGATATTCAGAAAATTCTAAAAAAAAATCAAACGAGAGGGCGCTACTGAAATGAATTTTGGCAGTGTCTGAAAATTACTGATGAGGATTTAGTATCCAAAATACGTGTCTAATGCATAAAAATTGGTTTGAAATTTTCATCAAGAAGGTTAAGAGTTGGAACACTTCCGTATTATCTGCATAATAAGAAATGAACATAAAATCATCAAAGTATTCTCAACTCGTTTTTTATGTCATCAACGTAGAATTTCAATATTCGCAAAGAAAGACAGATTAATTAGATAGTTTTCAATTGAAATTCTAGATTGATATACAAATGAATGACAAACAAAAATAATTTTTGTGTGTTTTAAAAATATCATATTTCTAGAACTTATAAACATGATCTTATACAAATATATTTTATACAAATGAAAGTGAAGCCTTACGTTTTCCGAAGATGAAGACATTATGAAAATTCTCCGTGATATTTTGTTATATTCAAGTCCCCGTTTCTTGATATGAAACGCTTTATATAAAACAGTAAAGAGAATAAAGTAATTTTCTTTTTAATCGAAACAGAAACCGAAATAACATTTACAAAAACACTCAGTTGTTATACATAGAATATTATCTATATATGGCAATTGATTTTTTGTAAATGTAGCACTATGGACAATGCAGTATAGATAAGATTTAAACCTGTGTACATATCAACACTTATGGACATGTATGGTATTGTGAATACATTTATTATAAGCTTGAAGACGCTCCTTTATTTTTCCTATTGCACAACGACTTCTTTTTCTCCTCTCCTGCATTCAGCAAAAGGAATAGAAATAGAGATTTCCAATCAGTCAACTTATTTAAAATATCTATTTTCCATAAGGACCAAAATATTTCGGAAATAGCACATGATGGATTTTTATGATTTTCTATATAATTGGTATGTAAAATGCATCTTTTTCGAAAATAACAATTTCGGTTTCCATGGAAAGTAAGTCTGTCTATTTATAGCACTAAGACAGTGGTCATTTTTAGTTATTATTTTGCCATGGAATCATTGCCAGACCTAATTGGTATTAACAACTTAAAATCTTTCAAACCTCTATTTAAAAAAAATGAATTATTTTTTTGAATTTTTTTTTTATAAGATGCATCCTATCACATCAAAATCAGTCAAAAATTGGAATAAATACGGTCAAAATTAAGGCCTACTTTTGTGCAATATTTACCATTTTTAAGAAAAAATAACACAAAATGTTAGGCTGATAACACCATCACTGTTGTCAAAACTGAATACATGTATATCTTATCTGATGAATATAATCAATGAAAAGAATAAGGTGGACCTTGATTTGTTTTCCTACATTTTTAGGTCAAAAGTGGTTGCCATGGCAACTTTTTCATTTGACGCATGAAGACTAGATCTCCTCAAATTGATTTTTGAATCGTTGAAATGACTTATATTTCTTAAGCTTATTGTAGGGACAACAGAAGACATTATTGTTTGTTTGAGCACTTCCAACATTTTTAAAGGTCATTTCAAAATACAGGTTTCAATTTCACTGAAATGTGCATTTTTATTGTTATTTATTGTCCCGAATTTTAGGCTTGACTGTCATGTATTTGTATCAAAAATACTTCTTCTAAAAGTAGGACCAATAGGAGGAAATCATTATGATTTTTAGAACATTTCTTCTTAAAAATAAGCTCCTAAAATCATGATAAACGCATGGGCCTCTTGTAACACTCATTCTATGTAAATGGATCTATTGCATGCGTATAATAGTCTGTGCTCTGATGGCTGAAGCGAGCTCAAGATCAATCGCCAGAGAAGTCTGACCAACTTTTAGATAGGATAGAGAATCAGGACCCAGTCTTCTCTAACGAGATTTAAACACGGCCCATCACGTATAGCCGGTGTGCAACGTCTGGAAAGACTCATGTACAATACTGTAGATTGGTCCATTACCATACCCAGTGGGTTTTTTTTAACATGCCCAAAAGAACATTGGCATGGTACTGGATCAGTCTACAGATTGCCAGATGACCAACCGTAACGACGGGACTCCCTGACGGGCCAAATTTAAATCTTCTCAGAGAAGACTGGGTGTTGATCCTCTGGCTTATATGAAAGTTGGTCAGACTTCACGGGTGATTGATCTTGAGCTCGCTTCAGCCAGCAGAGCACAGACTGTTATAGGCATGTCATATAATTTTTTGTTTCCATTTACATAGAATCTGCTACCTGGGGCCGCTGAGTTTAACTTGTGATGTCAACTTGTACAGTAACTGTGTGTCTATTGAAACCTCTGTGTATACAGACAAATGGGAGGGATTGTGCGCGCGTAATCAGGATAGCCACACCATTTGCGCAAAGTAGATGGCCGTCCAAAGTCGGTGCCGGGTGAACATTGGTCTCCTTCCATTTATGTGTTGTCATTAATGTTTGGTGCATCTTTACGCCGGTTTAACAGTTTTGTCTGTTTTGTATGATGTTCTAGTGCATATTGGTATGTCCTGTTGAGGGTTGTGGTTTTGTTTGATACCATTTATGTGTCACTTCTTCTAGGTTTGTTCCTCTGGGTCAGTGCATGGTGGTCATGCTGGAGATTCTTCCCTTTTTTGATCAGAAATTATACTCGGCAAAGGTAGAAAAATACGGTTTGTGTTCTTCATAATCATTTTCTTGTTTTCTCTCTAATAATACGGAAGTGCTCCAACTCTACACCTTCTTGAAGAAAATTCAAACCAATTCTCATGCACCAGACACATGTTCCGAATATCAAATTCTCATCAGTGATGCTTCCAGCCAAAGTCCGTTTCATATGCCGCCCAAATTTAATTCACCTAGTGCCCTCTAGTTTTATTTTTAGAATTTAAACTTGTGCATTTACTTTACAAAGAGTGCGCGGCTGCATATTTCCTTAAGGGTCCATTCAGTAGCATATCTAAATAAAATCTATGTTCAAAATAGCATTGGAGGGATGGTGCTAAGATGTTAACCTCAATTAATTTCAATGATATCTTTTAAATGAAATGGGAAGTCTCTGAAATAGCAAAGAAAAGAAGTGATGTCAATTTCATAAAAATCAAAGCTTCTTTCAGGCGACAGAGCTGAAAAGAAGTAATTAAGGAGGCACTTGAAGACTTGGACGCTAAATTCATTTTTTCTCAAAATTTCTGATATTATATACATGTATTTCTTGTCCTTGATTCTATCCACAGGAAAATTTCCTACGATACTTTGAAATATGCATCAATCGACGTTTTCGTGATTTTCTTGATGACGTCATAATATTGAAAGTCTCATTCCAGTTCTTGTTAAGCTATAGGAAATTAATTTTGATTCAACTTCCAAAATCTTCATAAATGTATTGCACTTCCATATGGTAAAGATGAGATTAATTTATGGTTTAAACAAAGGCAGGATGCTGGAATAAAAGATGACACTGTCGCTCAAAAATTTGCGATTTCAAGCCAATTTACTGTAGTTGATAGTAAATTATTAGGAATCGTGTGGATGAATCTTTGTCAAAAACTAAACAATTATCAACAATGTCCAGAGATTATTTCATGATTAAATGAGAAAAATTGAATTTTGGATTGAAATATTCCAAAGCTTTATATTATCCAATTTTCTTTCGAAAATCGTCCATTTTAAATGAAGCGACATCCGCTTTCCTGGGATGTAAATCTGTCAACAAAGTCACTGTGATGAAGATTTAATTTTCTATTTTATACATACAAAGTTTCAATGCGATACGTTTGGTATTAATGTTTTTATTGCATTTTGAATGCGAAGGTTTGTGACGCCATTTTCCCTGATAACGTCGAAATGACATCGTGGTTTGCTCATGGATAAAACTCCCAAAATCCACAATTTCGAAAATCGTCATAATTTCTTCAAAAGACACCGAAAATTATGCAAACTTCATCAGGATACTCAAATGTGTATATCAAACAGCGTATCAAATGTTTTAACGAAGTTCAGACTGTACTTTTCCTAGGAAGTGAGAAAACAAATAATGCCGCCACCATCTTGGTGATCAAACCTACCTTAATACACTAAACAAACATCAAGTCAAGGGGAACGATTTTAACTGTTCCACACTGAAACAAGAAATAAGTGTTATATTTAAAATACGGAAGTGCTCCAACTCTAATTCAAATTTGTGAATTTACTTTACAGAGAGTGCATTGACTTTACAGAGAGTGTGCGGCTGCATATTTCCTGAAGGATTGATTCAGTAGCATATCCAAATAAAATCTATGTTCAGTATAGCATAGGATGGTGCTAAGATGTTATTCGAAGAAATTTTTCGATGAAATGACAAGTTGCAGAAAAAGCATATAAATCTATATGATGTAAAATTGATAAAGGGCCAATAATAAGCTTCTTGCAGGTGACAGAGCTGGAAAGAAGTAATTAATACACTTAACAAACATCAAGTCACGGGAAACGATTTTAACTGCTCCAACAATAATGTCCTCTAACAACTGCCTAACACAGTGTTTACAACATCAACTTTTCAGATAAAATCGGTATATTTCCTAACAGCTTGGCAGGATGGGAGGTTCTGCGGTGTGTTATAAGTACGTACTTTTTGATGTACATGAATTTTTATCGCTCAAAGGCTAAACTGCTTTTTACATATCCAAAATACTTAATGAGATCCTTTTTAAGATATTTTTTCCTATCGCACAATGATTTGTTTTGTCTTCTCTCTACATTCAGCAAAAATGTTTTTTACAATATTTGCGAGTTATGAAAAACCCATTTGTGTAAGGTATTCTAATAAAAACTACCCCCATATTTGAATTTTCTTCCAAGTATGAATGATTATATTTTAACAGATTATCTCAAAATAGTTATTAAACAGAAACTCAAAACACTCCATATTGATGACCATAGAGGTGAAATAAAGTTTCGTAAGATCAACTCATTTTCTAACGGCCAGATTACATTTATAAGTATTCGATTTGTAAACATAACATGTTAAGTTCAATGGCTATTTATTGCGATGAAGTGTCTGGCGGAATGCGATGAAACCCTTGGTGCACCAAGATGGCACCAGACCAGTGTTTCGGACAGTAAAGTCTCATCAGAGGTACTTCGAGCTTAAGTGCTTTTCAGACACAACCACATTTATTCTAGTCGCGTCATATAAATGTTTTTTTTTTTTATTTTGTGTATGTGATCGGCTCCAAATTACATGTAGGGTCAATTCAGTGTCATAGTAAGATAAACCCTGTGACCAAAAGAATATTGAAGGGATGCTAACCTGATATTTAAGATTGAGATAAGGATATTATGTTTATTCACCAATGACAAGTGATTATTTTGTAAGATGCTTTACCTAATTGGACCAAAATAATAGATTTTAATAAATAACTCAATTTACTGTAAAACATAGGGTCTACAACTGCAAAAAAAAAAACCTACAACAACAACCGCCTCAATTAAAGTGACTGGATGAGTCTTACCGAAATTAATTACTTGGGACAATAATAATCAAATTGATTAAATTTATTTCCTACATAAAATAAACTCCATCAAATTGAAAAAAATCTATCTGAACTGGTCTGCAGAGCGCAATACACTTATCCCGTGATAAATACTTAAAAATAAACATTACAGAAGTACCCATCAGTTATTCAGTCTCATAGTCGAGAAGGCAAGGCAAAATCATTAGATTGCGAACCTCAGAATGAACAAAATTCCGAAGTTAGACCAGGTGCCCGGGGAGAGACTGCGTCTCCTGATTGCACGCAACACCCATCGTAACAGCTCCATGGAAACCATGACAATAATGCTTACTTTACTTGCTGACGAAAGACAGAAAGGATCTCTTACGACTTTTGTATAAAAGTCGTAAGCCAGTTAATAACAACTGTTTGAAAGAAAAGTAAAATACCGTTTAGAACATCATATCCGTACCATTAAAAGATTAAAGTTTTTACTGTTTAAGGAGGCTCAATAATCGCTTGACGTCATCAGATATCGAGTGCAGTACTTTATATGTGGCCTTTTTTAGTTTTCGGCCTTCAAACTCCTCCGTAATTCGCTTGTTTCTTGACGGATTTCGACATGTTTGGTATCGATGGAAACAGAAAATTATCATCTACAATCTGAGTGTAATAAATATTTAGTCAAATGTATCGTTTAATTTATATATACAAAAATATCCCGTAAAAGAGACACCCTGGCTAACGCCGTAAACGTATCGTTTTTAGAACGTCATCGGCGGAAATTCAACCGCCTGTTGCCTTTGAACAAATTCAAGAAGGTAAACTTACGTTCACGATAAAACAAGATATTTCTTTGAGATTTTAGCGGTATCATAGATAAGATATTTCAAGTTTGGTTTCTCTAATAATCTTTGGTTTAAAGATTTTTTCTTCAATTTTGTCAACTTTCGTACTTTGCAACAAGATGCTATCGAATAAAGTTTCCCTATTTGAAAGATTTAAGCGAATGAATTTTAGTTTTAAGCCTGCTTTGTTCAAAGATATATCCATTTCACAGATAACTGCACGCATTATCGAGAACGAGGGAGGGAATTGACGTCCACTTATTGACCTTGAACGTCAAAATGTTTAAAAACGCTTCCGTTTACTTTAGTTCTATTTCTTTTATATATATTTCCGTTTCTCTAAATGGAATTAGATATGAAATTTTGAACAAAACATTTTTTTAAGCTTTGACTTTTTTTGAACTTTATTTGACAAAACTCATTTAACTGACACTAACAAAACATGAAAGGTAAGTTTATAAAAGAAAAATCGAATAACGCTTTGCCAAGGACATGGTACTTTCCTTTTCTTGTTTATTTTTTTCGACAAATCATTTGTAAACTTGTTTATTCTTATTTGATTTCGATGATAAATTATAATTGTGTAAGTATTCTTCCTTGTATCAGAATTTGAAACTACCACTGAATGTTGGGAAAGAATAATCTCGACTCGAAGTGTCTGATTTTTTGCTCACCTGAGCTATTGTCATAGCGCGCCGTCCGTCCGTCGTCTGTCGTCCGTCCGGCATAAACCAAGTAGATTTTTACAATATGGAAACGAGGTAAAACGGAATGTCTTGTACTTTTGTTAAAAGATTAGAGTCTTATCTTGAAAAATATGTCAATTATAACAGTTTTTAACAAATATTTTCATCGTTATAACGTCAACTAAGGGAACAGAGCATTTTAATTTGACTTGTTGCAAATTGTTACAAAACCGTTACTATGACAACCAAATATTTTAAATCAGAATGAACGATAACATGTACTTTTTTATATTTCTTTTCGAAGAAAAGAGTTTGTCGTTGAGAAATATGTAAAAGAAAATAACTTCTGACAAAGACTTCTTATCACTTTGATGTCAAATGAGGGTAATGAGTACTTTTTTTTAGATTCTCATTTTGGGGTGGGGGTACCCAAAATGTACTTTTCTGGAACAGTTTTAGCTATTTCACTCTTTGAAAGCATTATCTATAAAGAAATACACATATTTGATGATATTATGGTGAAAATAATCATAAGAATGGTTTCAATCTGGAATTATTATCCATATATCATGTTTTTATCTATCAAAATTCATTGTTTTGCGACATATCTCGGCGTTGGTTTACATATGTATATTCAGAGGACCACTGGTCAGTCAAATAGTCGATGATATGTAATCTTAAGCACAAATATAAATTATCAGATATCAATGTTGAATAAAAAGAATATTTTTTCTCCTCTGACAAAGAATTCTCGGATTATTGAGCCACCTTAAATCCAAATTAAAGAGTAAATACCAGTGCCACGTACAAAATATAACTACTAAATGAAATTTAGCAATTATCTTGGTTATTTCCTTAAAATAAATTTGTTTTATTGAGACGTTTCAGGCGTTTCTCTACTAGGCAGAATATCGTATCAATTCGTTCGAGTTCTTTTTAGGGTCTAGCAGCAACATCTCATATTTCAAATGTAATATGTAGATTAATTCATCTGTCTATAAATAAACGGATATTGCTACCATAAATAGAGACAAATGGGCAATGGGTGCCGACTTCGGACGGTCATCTGCCACGTCAGTAGCAGATGGTGTTGTCATCATGGATTACGTGCGCACAACCCTAAAATTTTTCCGAATACCCAGATGTCTCGAAGAACGTACAATTGTGGTGTAAAACCACCTCCTCACTGTTAGATGACCACACACAAACAAGACCGCAAAACGCAGGGGCAATCAACACAAATGAATATGTAAATGGATATAAAAAGAGGGTGTACGTACATGTAATACAGTCCGTGCCCTGCCGGTTGTAGCGAGCTTATGTATGTTATCACCCGAGGAGTCCGACTGACATTCAGAAAGGACAGGTGGTCAGGGTCCTGTCTTCTCTAAAGAGGTTTGGACAGGGTTCGTTATGGAGTCCCGTCGTCACAGTCAGTCAGAGTGCAAGTATTTTAAAGAATGCGCTGGAACAAGACTGTAGATTGGTCAAGTACCAAGCATAGTGTCCATCTGGTGACATTAGGATTATATACTCGGTATAAAAGGCGTTTGATGATTCTGACGCATTTTCTATGGTTATGTTGTCTACCTTTTATCCTTATTTTGTTAATTATGTCACCATAAAATGCAAATTGTGAAAAACCCAAAGTAATATACTCTGTTGCTTGTATGGGTCCGAAATTCAAAAGAAGTTTACAATAATTTTTGTAAAATTATCAATACACACCGATAAAGCGTAAAAGCTGAAAACAATCCTTAAATAATATGAAATACATAATGATAATTGCAAGTTTTGATAAAGGTGGTTTTAGACTTTTTGTATCCGAGTAAGTTCATGAATTTCATGAATCAGAATTTGTGCCGATGATATATTGGTGCAATAAAGAGCCCCTTACTTTACGACAACAATTAACTACATGAAAAGGTTTCTCTCTCTCCCTCTACGGGACTAAATATTCCAGGAAAATGGTATTTTTTATTTAAGAAAACATTTCTCCGTCGGAGAAAATCCCGCCAACCCGGAAGTAGCAGCGAATTTGAAAAACCAGTTTTCGTCAAATAATGAGGCTGAACTATCCAGTGACCGACGATATGTATCTCTGCTTGTGAACCATTCAATTCATTCCTCAAAATATTATTTTGTATGTGGAGAAAAATTCGCTTGTTATTTAAAACATTAGTACTCCCTTATTTCAAATGTAGATTTCTCAGATATTACTTTGAATGGGGTTAAGAAAATTTGAATTAATGTAAAAGTCAATATGCAGGTAATGAGATTAATGTTTTATGATTCTGGTAGTTTTGAGTTTTGTTATGTCACGTTGTCCAACTATGTTAGATAGGTTTTTCTAACTGAAATATTTAAATCTATAGTGCTATACATATAGTTCATAAAACGTAAAAGATAATCAAAATAAGAACCTCATATTTTTCTACAGATGCATATATCACTAGATAAATTGGACGGAAAACTGCAAAGCGTTTTGATGCAAATGTTTGCCGTCGACATTTTCTTGTTTCTGGTCAAGAAATACGGTTTGTGCTTGCAACTGATGAACAATACCTAGTCGACTAGGTTGGCCTCATCGTTTTATTTGTTGTCTTAATTCATAAGTTCATTGATTCATGTCTTGTTCTTGTTGCAAGGAGGACTTGGTGAGATAACATCTTTTCTTTCCGATTCATAGTACATATCTGTAAATATTTCTCTACCATATAGGCAATCTTTTTAATGAGTTTCGTAACTGGAATTACAGACATAACCCTGATCAGTGAATGAAAGTCAAACACAAAACTCAAAATAAGAATTAAATAAATTACAACAAACATGTATACAAATTCTTGGAAAATATGGTAAAGAAGCACACGGAAGGGAGTGGATACAAACAGTGAAAACAGCAGACTATGCTCTCACTAGACGAGATAAAGCGGACAGACAGACATACGCAATAACAACAAGCCATAGAAACATAAAGGACAACACTATCCACAGAGGCCAGTGTAAGAACGAAAGTCATTGGTGGCACCGCCCCCGCTTAAATCAATCAGGCACAGTATTCTTATCAAAACACTAAAATAAATTCAAGTTAAAAAGTTGGATGAAAGACAGGTCTACTATTGCCCTGGAATCCGAACTATGAATGGAACTTCCAAAATATATTCTTTCTGCAAGGAATTAATTTAGAGGATGCATTCACATACATCAAAGGGGGTAGAATCTTTATGTGTTGAAACAAATAAAGGAAAAATGAATTATCCATGATATGCCTAAAAGAGAAGCACGCTCCGCCATGGACTAGAATCAACTGTGGACTCCTCGGGCGACTACGTAAGTGAGACAGAGCACAAACTGTTTGAATGACAAATATTGACATATGACCACATCCCCATACACATCACAAAAAATCGAGAATACAGAAAATCATAAACCGAAAGCATACAAAATCAGGATAAAACAGGAACCAAGGCAAACAAACAAAAACCTCCAACACATGAAAAGAAGCGACCTCCCGAAATGGGAGTGAGAACATATCCATACCAAATACTAGCTAATTTTGCAGATGGCCATCCAAAGTCAACACAATTGCCCATTTATCTCCTCTGTTTATGTTTTGACTTTTTGTTTAGTTTTGATGTCATCTTGTCATCTTTTTTGTTTAGTTTTGATGTCATCTTTAGTTTTGATATCATTTTGTTTGACATTCGTCACCTTGTGTGTTTGGCCTTTCTGGTCCCTATGGTGTCGCTTGTTGTGCTAATTCTCTTGATACTTTCTAATTCGGGTGGGGTTTTTTTTGTGTTCCCCGCGAGGGGTTTGACAGTAAGTGTTTTGAATATATTTCCCTGACATGGTCGCCATAGCACTTTCTATATAGATATAACCTCAGACAGTGCAATGCATGTATTTTATATGTTGTTTTTATTTTCGTGCGTGAACATCTACGGCTGGTGCGGCTAGCCAACATGGGATGCTTACTCCTCCCGGGCACCTGGTCCCACCTCTAGCTTGCTGGGGGCCCATCGATGCTCAATTTGGTGCTGTATTATGAGTGTTGTTGAGATTATCGTCAGGATCTTCTTTAACTCTTTACTGAGGGTGCTGCAACCGAGTCCTGTTGTAGATCCTCTCCTTTATGTCTGACTTCTATATGCAAACTTCATTTAAGGTAGAGTATCCCTCAGGTCAGAATTTCTGGTAATTTTTGTCTGAATGCCCTATTTTTCCTCTTCAGAATATTGTTCAGATTATCAAACTAGTATGGTTTTTGGAAAAGAAACGGCTTTAGTTCTCGGTATAATCATGAAATCACAAATTATATTTTGTTTGTCATATCAGTTTTATCATAAGCTTTGAATACATGGAAATGAAAATATTGTTATTTAGTGAAAATGAGCATCTGAGACCCGAGAGATGCTCTGCTTTAATGTGGTTCCTTGTAGAGTGTACATCAAGAGATGAAGATTTTGATGATAGTTTCGCTTGGAAAAATAAATCACATTATTGTCCAAATGTTTCGAACACGTGCACCAAGCGTAAGATTTTTCTGCCTAATTTTGTTTGTAATGCCATTAAATTCTGTATACTTATTACTGCATCTTTTAATTTTATTGTTTTACCTGATTGTGTTTTTATCGGGGAAATATGATAATGAGGATATAATAGAGACTCCCAGAAACACTCCGCTTTCATGAATATAAAAACAGGAAAAGTCGATGATCAATACAGCAAAACAAACATATCTGCAATTATCTCCTAGCTTCGAAATAAATTTTAAATGGAAGATTAATGTTAAAATAGAAATCATGAATTATTTAAAACTCTGATTTAAATCATTTATTTCCCCGGATGTATTCGCTAAATGAAATAAATAGAGATTATATAACGATTGATGTTGAACAGAATGGTCATATAGAATGATATGAGTATCGCCTTTTACCGGTTTTGTTAAATATGTGTTTTTTAAGACGAGATTTTTTCGCTTTTTGGATTCTTCTTCACCTTGCTTTATTCAGTAAGGTAAAATGTATTGGAGGTAAGTAAACACATTTGAATAATGATAGTTCCTTTATATGGCGCATCCCTTATTTTCATTTTAAAGAACTTCTTTGCAAAAATATCAATGGTATATCACTCACAAATCTGAAATCATTTTCATTAAATTGTAATGGTATCAGTGTTATTAAATATCAATGTTATAAAAATTACAAAAACTGAAATCATTTTCATTGAGTTGTAATTGTATCAGCGTTATTAAATATCAAAATCACAAAAACTGAAATCATTTTCATTGAGTTTTAATTGTATCAGCGTTATTAAATAACTGAAATCACAATACTGAAATCATTTTCATTGAGTTGTAATTGTATCAGCGTTATTAAATATCAAAATCACAAAAACTGAAATCATTTTCATTGAGTTGTAATTGTATCAGCGTTATTAAATATCAAAATCACAAAAACTGAAATCATTTTCATTGAGTTGTAATTGTATCAGCGTTATTAAATATCAAAATCACAAAAACTGAAATCATTTTCATTGAGTTGTAATTGTATCAGCGTTATTAAATAACTGAAATCACAAAAACTGAAATCATTTTCATTGAGTTGTAATTGTATCAGCGTTATTAAATATCAAAATCACAAAAACTGAAATCATTTTCATTGAGTTGTAATTGTATCAGCGTTATTAAATAACTGAAATCATTTTCATTGAGTTGTAATTGTATCAGCGTTATTAAATATCAAAATCACAAAAACTGAAATCATTTTCATTGAGTTGTAATTGTATCAGCGTTATTAAATATCAAAATCACAAAAACTGAAATCATTTTCATTGAGTTGTAATTGTATCAGCGTTATTAAATAACTGAAATCATTTTCATTGAGTTGTAATTGTATCAGCGTTATTAAATAACTGAAATCATTTTCATTGAGTTGTAATTGTATCAGCGTTATTAAATAACTGAAATCATTTTCATTGAGTTGTAATTGTATCAGCGTTATTAAATAACTGAAATCATTTTCTACACATTGAAATTTTATCAGTGAAGTCACACACAAAACCAAAGATAAAAATCCAACTGTTTTAATCCATAAAACACAGTCATAAAACACAGTCATAAAACACAGCCATAAAACACAGTCATAAAACACAGTCATAAAATACACTCAAACAAAACACAGTCATAAAATACACTCAAACAAGACAACTAAAGTATTCTGCAAAAGAATAAAAAGTTTATCACAAATCGAAATGACATAGTGTGCTCGGGGAAAATAAACCTCTCCTGCTTCCTAGCAAATTCGTCAAAAGCGTGATGTGTCGAATTTGAGTTTTATGGTTTTTGCCTAAATATCTTTGCCATGGTTTTTGCCTAAATATCTTTGGTATGGTTTTTGCCTAAATATCTCGGGGACCAGGAGTCCCCGAGGGCACATGTAGGCAAGTTCGATCAATTTCAGTTGATCGTTTCTTCAACGCATTCTAAATTTCTGTTATCAAAATTTCTTGAAATTTCTAAAAAGTGGGTCCTCTAGCATCATATACCACCCATCCTGCTACGTCTTTCGGTACACTTTTTCGACATAGTAACTTTCATACTTTTTTGGCATATTACATTGTTTAGATATAGGATCACTGATGAGGGTTATGTACCCGAAACGTCTGGTCCACGTTGCCAATTTATCTGTTCTTAAATGATGCTATTCAATTTGAAGACGTTTGCATTTCATTATAATGTACAATATGATTATGTAGTGCTTTATATTTTTCGTGGAATCGTCTTATTAGAGGGTTTAAAAGACTTACGTGTATGGGTTGATATGTACTATAATACGTAAACCGCAAAAGTTTGAATATTTAATGAGAGCACAAAATGATATAACTATATGTTGAATGAAAGATTAAGGACTGAACAAATTCTGATTTATGAAAGTAAAGAAAAGTAACAATTGTCATGCGTTTTGGGGAAAATGATAAACTTATAGGACTCAGTTTATAATCTGTTTACTAACACAAAAATATATATTTATATATTTCGTTTAGCAATAAAATTACATAAGTCTTCTGTATCTATTTCGTGAGTATTGTATCATTAATTTTGTCTCATTTGTTTAATTTCTAATATTACTCATACAAGACGGCTCCCCTTTATTTTACAAATGGCATTATATTTTCCAATCTTTCCCATCTCTTTCATTTTTTCTTCCTTCTCATCGGTAATCTGATTCTTTTTTCGTTCATTCTTCTACTTGAGTACAGATCGGTTAATCCAAATCTACTAACTTCACGCAGACGCTGCCGACGAGATATACCCCTTTAACTAGGAAGCACAGAGATTCTACACTAGGCTCCAAACAACTACTAAGAATAATAGAATCAATCCCCATATGTGATCTGGGACAAGGAAGTCCAACCCAAGTGTCCAGGATTTGCTTGTACAACGACGAGGCTTGCCGAGTCGTGGACAAAAGCAAATCCTGGACACGAGGGTTGGATTTCCGTGTCCCTAATCACATTTTGGGATTGATTATTTTTCTCCCACTGTCTAAAAGCTCTAAAAGTCAGATTTTATGTATTCTTTTTTCATAGTTTTGATCGGCTAACGCAGCAATCGTGTATGACGTTACAATTGACGTTACAGTCAAAAGGCACGTGAAAATGTTATCTTACCCAATAGGTGTAAGACAAGGATATCTTTTCCCAGCGTTTCCATGGATTAATAGAATCTATCCCCAGATGTGATCTGGGACAAGGAAATCCCACCCGAGTGTCCAGGATTTACTTGTATCATGACGAGGCTAATGCCGAGTCGTGCACAAAAGCAAATCCTGGACACGAGGGCTGGATTTCCGTGTCCCTGATCACATCTAAGGATTTATTATTTTTCTCCCACTGTCTAAAAGCGCTAAAAAATTAGATTTCATGTATTCTTTTACAAAGTTTTGATCGGCTAACGCAGCAATCGTTCATGACGTCATAACTGACGTTACATTCAAAAGGCACGTGAAAATGTTATATTACCCCATGGAGGTAAGACAAGGATATCTTTCCCCAGCGTTTCCATGGATATCCCAGTCCACTGTGGGAGAAATCCCAGTCCACAGTGGGAGAACACCCTGTCTGCTCTTCGACGGTCTCAGACCATGTTCCTCGACTTTGAGATTGCAGCATACAACGATTCCAGATTGTTTATGGCAAGTATCCAGATAAGATGTTGGAATTGGAGTAAGGTCAAAATCAGTACATCTGGTATCATTATGCGACGTAAGAATGTAAGGTTGCAGTTTACTAAAATCCGAACTCAAATATGACAATTATTGCAACAGAGTCTACTGACTTGGACACCATTCAGGGGGTAGAGGATGTGGACAACAAGCGCTGGAACGATATCCACAGACGGAACACGCACCACAAATCACTGAGAAGAATGACACGCCAAGATAAAGACGAAGGTCAAACACACACATGCCAACGTTCTTACTTACATGTACCATATTTAGCGGATAAAAGCAACGAGGAAATCAATTGAATGATACATTAGTCTCCTGCAAAAATATATTTACCATATTATTGCATAATTGTGATGGTTTTGAGGGATTGTCTACCCGAAAAATCTTTAAAATTTAATTATTGTAAATATTAGTAAATATAGACTTAAAAATGAAAAAAATAAATAAAATTTAATTATTCAACCTTGACCTGTTACTTTTTCCGTAGGGATTTCTTTTATGCCAGAGACAACGTAAATGCATATCTTCGTAGCTTAATTTCATGCGACCCGGCATTACCCTTTCACATTGGACTATGTGAAGATTGATCAAGATAATTGTCAATATTGAAATATATGTTCTGTTTCAAAAAAATTTCAGTGCACCATATGCGCATTCAACAAGTTATGTATCATCAGTGATGCTAGAAGCCGAAAAAGAGGAAATCCAAATAAAATGAAATCAGGAAGGGCAAATATCTTAACATGATCTAATATTTCTGTCAAAGAACCTGTTAATGACAGAGCTATGTCATCAGGGAGATACCCTTTAGTTCGAAAATTTGTATCAAATTTTGTGACGGAGATTTTACTAATATTTTTCAGGTCAAGCATCGAAACACTGTAAAACTATGCGAATATCACTTGTGTAAAGCAGATGCATGTACCATTGGGTACCTACATCCCGTCATGGCGACAGGCGATGCCGAATCATATGTTTACACTCTTCAATATCAACAAATCACACAGTTCATGTTGGATTTGTACACTCAACGTGAAGATTATGTATGGATAAATGCTGGAAATGAAGTTATTTCATAATTGATCAATATACAGTGTATGTTGAGATTATGAAAATTACAAGGAAGTAGGTACCAGTGTTTGAACTATGATTTGTGGTACCTACATCAAAGAATTCCCGGAACCTACATCATCGTCATTTTGATTCGGTTGATAAAAAGTCGTTCTAATCGATTTTTATGATCATATGCGTATTACCATTTCTTGATCTAAACATGATCTCCAGTGTAAATTATTGATATTGAAGGATGTAAACGTACGAATCGACATCGCCTGTCGCCATGATAGGATGTTGGTACCTGATGGTACGTTCATCTGCTTTACGCCAGTGAATATGGAAAAAAAACTGTTGTCTTTCTTGCGATAAAAGTATGCTTCCATGATTCAATCATCATTAAACAGAGTTGAACAATTGTATTTCAAACGGAATCAATAATTGGATAAATTCCATACAATCCGAACATATTCTTAAAGTTTTTTATCCTAGTTCCGATTCAATGTTCCTAGGACGACAGCCTTCAATTTTTAGGTGAATTCATTTTAACTTCTTTCATATTATTACTTGCACCGCATTGATATGAGAGGCGCTTCGTCTGTCGTTGGTGTAATGTTATTGTCTCCGTCTGTTATTCCACTTTTTCTGATTTGTTAGTGTGCGTTCCGCAGATCTTCCTCTACTAGGGATATTTGTCATATCCTTATCTTATTTTATATTTTGAAGAATTTGTAAGTAAATTGATTGAGATATTTTCTTATTCAGTGGGTTTTATATCTGACATTCATTCACTAATTCTGTTCGTTTAGTTTATTTTCTACAGGTTTTTGACCGCTCTGTGGTCTTTGTTGGTATTTTTCTAATTTTTGATTTTGGTTTGTGAAATTCAATTAAATTTATTTATATTCTACAGTTAGCAATATTAAATCGTGTTCTCTTTATCTAGGTGATGAAAGTGTAAATAAAAATTTGCTGCTATGGTTTTCCTAGAAAAAAAATTAATTGCTGTTTTTTCAGTTCTTAAGACAAATAATTTGCATTTAAATAATCGAATGGGCCTGTGTTCAATCTGATACACGTTATCGTATCCCTCTTGGTATGTCTAACAGCTAATGAATATTGAATTTCACTTTTGAAAGGTATACAGACAAAACCTATACATGAGAGAAAAGCTGTTAAATTGTTGTTTGTTCGAAGTTCCAAGGGACAGGACTCAGCAAAGGAATTGTTTTCTGAGTTGTTTATTGGTTCGTTCATTTTATGTAAATGTCGTGACACCTGAATCATTACAATGCGGCATGAAATGAAAGAAATGAATGTATTCAAAAAAAGATATCCTTTACATACAAAAAGAAGTCAGCGCTTTTCTGGTAAACTTTAAATAATTCATGCTTAGTTCTAAGAAAATAAAACGGCAATCGGGTACTTCCTTAAAAGATAGATTGAATCTTACAAAAATTGGGTTTATTTTGCTTAAATGGGATTTTACTTTTGAGTAACCTGGCACGATTGTTCCATACTCTTTTTCCCTCGACGATATACAAATATTACTCTAAGTTTCTTTTGATATTAGTTTAAACATATTTATTCATTCCATATGCAAGTTACATATAATTACAGAACTACAAACAATGTAGGGATCTGAAAAAAAGCGTATCGCTTATTTAAATTCATTTCCCGTATTAAATTTGGCAATAACTAAGTCAGTCGCTATAACTAGTCAATGTGAAAAAGGAATAAATAAGTAATGAAATGATTTTTCTTTTGATATTCGGACCTATGCCTGCGAAAGAGTACATTACTTTGAGAATCTTTTTTTTTTTTTGTTACTTGATAAACAAAACAAGTATGATCAACTTTATTTGTGGATTTGCTCCTGGTGTCATCGCATGTGGATGTTATTTTGCCATGGGTGCTGCAATTGATTCATTTCTTTTTTACCTTATATAGCTCGCCTCGACAAAACCTCGACTACACAATCTTGTCCATCTTCGTCAGAAACTAGATGAAGGGTCGTTTAAACATAAAAATCTAGTTATGCTCCATCAAAACTTGCACGTACAAAATAGATGTTCGAATGAAGATTTATATGAAATGCCAAATCAAAGACGGATCGACAGTAAAAGTGAAATGGAAATCCAATTTATGCCACCTTTGAAGCACATTAACTCTCTCTCTCTCTCTCTCTCTCTCTCTCTCTCTCTCTCTCTCTCTCTCTCTCTCTCTCTCTCTCTCTCTCCACTTACTCTAATAATTGCAATTGTTGTTGATTCAATCAGAGACGTATCATTCAATTCAATAGATAGACTAAGCAGAACACTCGATGGTCACAAGTTAGACCTTAAATCCTTCAAGTAAGGGTTATTCTACTGTCTCCGAGGGCGTAGCCCGAGGAGCAGTTGAATAACCCACTTGTTGCACGGCAATTGTTAGGCCATCAAACAATTATCAACATTGATTGAGTTATTATAAGTCGTCATTCCAAGTAGGAGAAAACTACTCATGGTCAGTAAACAGACAAGAATTTTACGCACTCTAAAATAACGGGAAAGAAATCAAAAGAATTCGGTCCAGTATTTTTTCGGTCAAATGTCAGAGAAAAAAAAGTTAAAGAAAACAAAAGGAACCTGATATTTGAATTTTTCAACATAGAATTTCAAAGCGGATTTTAGAAGTTAGGGTTAAGGATTCCCCTGTGCAAGTTTTCCAACACATATTCCAAACTACATGCTTACAGGAGTGTCTTAATTTTTGTTCAAAACTATTTAAATCGCAGAATTCTGAGACTTTCGTAGCTGATCCTATGCATATTGAAACATTTTAAAAAGCGCGGATCTAGAGCGCGCAAGGAGTCAGGACCCTCTCCCCCCGAATTTGTCCCCCCCCCCCCAAAAGAAACATGATTTCCCGATTTTACGTATCTTCTTTCAAACTCATAGGCTGGAACCCTTTTCCTAACGGGCTGGACCCATCGTCTTGGGGAAACAAAATCTAGATCCGCCCGTGACATTGAACCTGTAAGTTGCGGGACTTCTTTAGTGTATATGAATGGGAATATTCGTTCCCCCTTTTGGTCATGTTGTATTTTCAAAATGAGATGCAATGAATGTCAGGTCAGGTCAGGACAATTAACGGTTCAGTTGATCGTTCAATGATTAGTTAAATCATTAATTCAATCATTGCTTCACAATGAAAAATATTGGAAAGGTGTTAATTACCGTCTACAACGTAGACCGTGCAACAAATAATAGTATTTCTTAGTTAAAAATATGTTTTTTATATCTTGGATTGAGGTCCGTAGTATTTAATTCTATTCATGTCATATCATGGTCGGCATTAACCTTTTTCCAATGTTTTCGCCTTTTCCCCTATACCTGGTATAATTTGTTCCTCAGTTTATGAGTTTCGAAAAAGCAATTGTTCCGTTTACAGCTGTCTAATGATTTATTCGTTTTAATACACTAATTAAACGAGATAAAGACTGCATACAATATCTTAGAATTACTATGATTTGTAAAAAAAAAATGCACGTATCAAAAACAATAAGTCTCTTTGTATAAGTAGGGTAATTGTTTATTTTCATTCTACTAAGCGTGCTTTCGAAATTCAGGTTGAACAGTAAATTTTAATATTTATAACCTATGATTTAAATCTGCATTTTCATTCCATTTCTTTTTTACCTTTTCTAAATTGTAACACACACAAATGATTTATAATTTCACTGTTTACAATTTCATGAAAATTCTGGAATCTTTTATTTGATGAGTATTTTATATTAATATGAAAGCTTAAACATATCAAATATAGATATTCAAATTTCATACACAACGGGGAAATCTATGAAATATAAATGACAACCTGGTACATTTGAGACCTAATTGATAAAACATTTTTCACGTGTGATGATCTTACGCAAGACTGCATATATTCGTTAGCCAGTTATTTAAAAACTGATATCGACTTAATAAAGAATTTATGATTTAATAAGAACATGTCATTCTATCTGTGTATCTTCGAGTTGCAACACTTGATGATATACATGATTACAATAATACAAACTCCTCATTCCTAATGCGCATTTCAAGGTATGAATATTTAAAGGCTAAAAGGATTTATCAAGTGCTGAAATTCAGACAGAATCCATGAGTAAATAGTACGTTGTAGCTTGTCAATGACAGACCCTTTCAAACCTAGTTAGAGTTGATATGGTTTTATGAATTTGAAAGACGTTTAACTGCTGGTGGACCAGGTGTCCTCTAGGGCACAGGAAGCCTAGTTCGATCAACTTCGGTTGATCGTCTGTCTCTTCAATGCATTCGAAAATTTCATTCTGTTATCAAATTTCTTTCAAAATTTCTAAAATGTGGGCCCTGTAGCATCATATTCCACCTACCCTGCTTCGTTTTCGGTACAGTTTTTATCATAAAAATTTTCACACACTTGGCAACATTACATTGTTTAGATTGAGGATCACTAACAAGGGTTAAGTACCCGATACGTGCATGTCTGGTCCATGCTGCAAATTTACCTGTTCTTAAATGATGCTATTGAATTTGAAGACGTTTAACATTATTTCTCTTCGTCATGGTTAAAACATAGGTATACATAGATAGAAAGTTGAATTAAAATGAAGTAGATGTGAAATAGTCATGCATTAATAAATGAATAGGCTCAATTCAATTGTCAATATCCCTGAGGATTCTATATTTAGAGGATACAATGCATTAACTACGTGTCTCACTGTAGCATATCACGTGACAGGCAAACAATCTCTAGCCCGGGAATTCCCTCCGATTAAACAAGGTAAATACTGTCTAAATCTACTTTATATTAGTTTATTTTAGGTCTATCATATCAGTATCATTATTATTTGTTTGATGGTAATCTATTATAGTCAAGAATAGAATTATATTCATAGAATACTTCAACAGAAAATTTTGTTTATTTACGTGCACCATATCATAACATGTAAACAAAATCTGTTAAAGTGTTCTCTGAATATACCTCTATTCTTGACCAGAAAAGATTTCCAGCATATAGATGATAGTGATGCTCATATGATAGGCTTAAAATAGTTTCCTGTAAAGTAGATTTAGACTGTATTTACCATACTTAATCGAAGGAAATTCCCGGGCTAGAGATTATTTGCATATCACGTGATACGCTACTGTGTGTCTACAGTGTAGGCTGTTCGAACTCCTAATAGCTAATATTCTGAGCGGAGACATCAAACATCACATTGGCGATATTTTAATTGTGGCGTCAAAATAGATAGCATGACTACGCATAAAGTCAGTGCGATCAAATGTGACGTCACAATTTAAAACGGTCATAAATAAAATCTGGAAAATGGACGATTGCATGCATGGGCTCGCTTCAGTCTGTAGAGCACGGACTGTTTTCCGTAACCCTTAAACTTTTGTTGACCATTTTCATATTTTTGGCCCCAAATGAAATGAAATGAAATGAGAATTTGTGTGTTTTTCGAGAACACTGTCACTGGGTAACTGGACAAGTGGGTTTACGCAATCCGGATAACCATAACATATTAAACGTCTTCACATTCAATACACATTCATCACCTAGATATAGAGAACAAGATTTAATATTGCTTACTATAGAATATAGATTAATTTTAGTCAATTTCATAAACCGAAATCACACATTAGAAATTATTACATGTCTGCAAATTCAATTGCATCATTTTAAAATAGACCATGGGCCAGACATGCACGTTCCGGGTACTTATATGTCACTTTCGAGTGGGTTTGTGAGTGCAGGGTGGTCATACTGGAGATCAGTCCCTTTTCCCTCGTCAGTGATCCTCAATCTTAAGGGTGTAATATGACCAAAGGGTGTGAAGGTTATTATGTATAAAAATGTACCGAAAGACGTAGCAGGATGTGTGGTATATGATTGTTTAAAACGTCTATAAATTCAAGGGCATCATTTAAGAGCAGATAAATTTTATGCTACATGACCGACGTTTTAGATATTTCAAGAAATTTTGATATCAGAAATTTTCAAATGCGTTGAAGAAACGATCAACCTAAGTTGATCGACCATGGCTACATTTGCCCTTTTACCCCTGGTCCACCAGAAGTGACACTCATCAAGTGGTACAAATGTTTAACGTCTTCAAATTAAATAGCATTATTTAAGAACAAATAGATTTGCAGTATGGACCAGAAATGCACGTTTCGGGTACTTGAACCTTGTCAGTGATCCTCAATCTAAACAATGTGATATGGCCAAAGAGTGTGAAAGTTATTATGTCAAAAAATGTACCGAAACTTAAAACCCCTTCGTCCTTAAGGAAGATTCCGCACAGGTCTCTGAAAATTATCCGTGGGGTTTTTGGTTTTTTGCAGTCGCCCTGAATTAACTACCGAACAAATAAACGTTAAGAGACAATAAAATATAGACTATGAAACAACGCATAGACTTTCACTGAAAAACAGATTATCATCATCTTCTTTAACTCAAGATATGGTTTATTAATACTAACTATTTTTTAGGAAATTTTATTAGCGAACTAAAATTTCGAAATACATATCATTGCTTGTATCATCATTTTACAGACAGAAATGCATCTGAATTTGACATCGACAACAAACAGCATATTCCGATCGTTTTGACAAGTGAAGATAAAGTACTGGTTCGCCTTGTATTTTCAACCGGAGATGTGGACCTAAATCTAACAGCGGAGCTCGACAATGGTATTCACTTAAACATATCGAAAGCTGTTATAGACCATGAAACTGGAAACATTTCATACACTATATATGCATCCTACATGAAAGAGGTTGAATTTGGGAGCTACAATTTGACGTTTTCTCTAGAAAATTCGTCCACTGTTGTCGGAACAAAAATTGTGCCGTTCATTTATGAGGAGCCGATCGCTGGATTAGATGTAAGATTTTTTCCGTATCACGTATGGTACATGTTTGTATCAGCTCATCTGATTCTAATAATTCTTCTATGTGTTCAACGCAAAAATCTTCAAATTTTTCTCTATATGAAAACAAAAGAAATAGGATTATAAAATGTCTAAATCAATTTTAAATTGCTTCAGACCGATTCTCGTAATATTTGTTGGTATTTTTCTTTTGAAGGTCATTATTCAGCGGAATGTTCCAGTGGACGAAGAACAAGAATTTACAATAGCTCTTTTAAGTGGGTCGAATGTAATGATTACATGGTCACTTGATAATGAAACCCAGGACCTTGGATATTACAAGTCTCCCCGAAACGTATCTCTAAGTATACAATTTACAGTACCGGGACAACATAATCTAACAGTAGTTGCGACAAATTATGTATCATGGATAGAGACGTCAGTCAATGTAAATGCCTATGATGGACAAAATGTAACAGAAAATAGCACAGATATCACAAGGTTTGATACCATACCACCTGGCATGAATGTCGTGAACATGATACCCGGGGAGAACGTGTTATTCCATTTCGAGTACAATGTTGGAGGTCCTATAGTAAACATCTCGGCGGCCATTAGTAATGGAACATTACTTGATACTTCTTCATCTAAGCTGAATATATCAACAAAAGAGGTTTTCTTTACGTTAGAGCATTCTTCCATGATCATTGAGGGATACGGAACATATACCCTAGAATTTCTGTTAACACCATCAGAAGGCAATGTGATGACAAAATTTATTACACTACACTACGAGGAACCACTTGCAGGTTTAGATGTAAGATGTTTGTTTTATTAAACAGTTGGGTAACCCATGTTTCATCGGATCCGCTTCTGTGATTTTGTCCTGGATCCCAAACTATCCCTTTCCACACCATTTACCATTAACGTGACAGACGGCTGTCCTGTGTAGACGATGATTGTCCATTGGTCTTGTTGGTTTATGTGTAGCCTTTTGTATGGTGTTCCTTGCCCTTTTGTGTCGCCTTCTGTGTATGTCTTCTCTCACTTCGGAGGTTCTGATGTTTTGCTGTAGAGATGTTGTCTGGTTGGAGATCACCTCTTTTCTTTTATGCTTTAAATATTAGTATTTAGATTTCAGAATGCACTGAAGAGTCATCTCTTTTTGGCATTGTGTTTTCATCTGATTCCATGGTAACCGTATGCTCAATAAGAAAACTATTTCTTATATTAAATAGCCATGTGATCATCAATTGCATTAAACAGTGATGTGTTACTGATGTCAATATAACGAGAAGAGAGTGTTCTTTTTGTCATCATACGTAATCTTTTTAGCTGGAAATATATATACACAAATCAATATAATTTCCATTGTTTTCTGAAATAAACATTTTAAGTTGTGATCGTTACTCAATGCTTCAAAACTTACTACAAAGTATTGTCTATTGATTCGCGTAATTTGTGCTCAAGTATTGTTATGTAAAACTTCAAAATTGATGTTTTGTGTAGAAATCTGCTATTTGATTTTAATATTTCTGAACATTTTAAAAATTCCTCCATTTAACAAATCATTTGTTGGTATTTTGCGACTTCTGTGGGTTTGTTCCGCTGGGTCAGTGCAGGGTGGTCATGCTGGATATCCTTTCCTTTTGTGTATACCTATTTTTATATTAAAGCATTAATAGGAAGTAATAACAATATAAAAGTTAAACACAGAAAGATCAGATCAGATTCCAAAACATCACAATCAAAAGGCTTACAAATACTTGAAAATATAAAACAGAACTTTCTCACGAGAAATGAAAAGATGATAAACAGACGGAGGCAATAACACAGCTTCATAGAAATACAAATGATAACTTAGGCCGTGTGGAAAAGGTAGTTTTATCCGGTTAATTTGTTACATTTGGTGTTTTTATGGTTTTATCCTAACATATCTCCCTACATGGAGGATAACGGGATATAGTAATGTTAAATATTTTCATTGTATCGTCCAGAAAGTTTGCAGCGACAGAGTCAGTCTCTCACAAATGTATCCTTGGCTCAATAGGTTTTCGTTTATTCCCCTTATCCTCTGAAAGAAGTCGTTGTAGTTTTAGCTTGCTCTGGAATAACGTATCAATTGTGATAAAGATATACCATTGGCAGGAGTCGAAGGAGTGTAACTTCTTAGGAAAAGTAAATTTGTTATTTTGAAGTATGGTGAAGTCGTCACGTTTGTCATATGTTGAAGTATTCGTCAAAAGATAACATGGAATCTAGATATCATATCATTCTTTAATACATTGAAACGTATGTTTCCTTCTTTTATTTAGCTTTTTTAGCGAGTAAGTAGGTGTTTTAGCAGATAAAATTTGAATAGCCTTATATATAAAAGAACGTTAAGTTTTAGCTAAATACATCTTTTATCAGTTTTGCTTAAGAAACCATCTTGAACTGTTGTTTGTTTAATATTTCTATTTGAAGATCATAAATGAACCATATGCTCCAATCGATGCAGAACAACAATTCAATATTACCTTCTCCAGAGGATCAAATGTGAAGATAGTATGCTTAGTTGACAATACAACTCACGACCTCGGATTTCACACGTCTCCGCGAAACCATCCTCTAGGTGTCAACTTTACAACATCCGGACACCATAATGTAACTGTAATTGCAGAGAACACTGTGTCAAGGGCGGAAAATTCTGTCCATGTCACTGCGTATTATAGACTAAATGGATTCAGTGTTATAGTAGAAAACACGACAGTTTCAACTACCGACGATGCTGTTTTCATAATATGTCTGTCTAATGTCTCTCAGTTCCCGATGGGAAGCATATCCGCAAAAGTAGTCTTTGGAGACGGCAATCTTTCGACAGTAGATATCAATGAAAATATTGCTCAGATGCAAACAATTTCTTGCTACCGCTTTTCTCATCAGTATTCGATTATAGGCAATTACACGGCTATTATTTCTATCAAATCTAAAGTAGACGCGATAACATTAGGCACATTTGAAATGGAAATTTTTGAAAAAGGTGTCACAATGTTCGATACTATACCGGCTGATATGAACGTTTTTTACATGTTGCCTGGGGAGAATGTGTCTTTCCATTTCGAATACGAAACTGGAGGGAACTTTATTAACCCGGTGAATTTCTCGGCGGCAATTAGTAATGGAACATTACTTGATACGTCTTCATCTAAGCTGAATACATCAACAAAAGAGATATTTTTCACGTTAGAGCACACCTCCATGATCAGTGAGGGATACGGAATGTACACTCTAGAAGTTCTGTTAACACCATCAGAAGGCAACGCAAGGACAAAGTTGATAATTCTGCACTACGAGGAACCCATCACCGGATTTTACGTAAGAGTTTTTATTTTCAATAAGAAAATGAGCATATTTAGAGAATAAGAATCGTAATTTGTGTTTTGTTACGGGAATGCAACACATAGCAAGTGCATTCATCATGCATAAACTTGCTGTGTGTTGCTTGTTTTCAGAAATCTTGATTTTTGAAATCGCGTTTTCCAAGGAAAAAGGTAAATTTAAAAGTGCGGTCACCGCGGGTTTGCAAGTTAGAACAGCCGACGCTGCATGTCTCTGTAGTGCTTATTCGTTGTGACGTCACCAGCATTTACAACGTACCACTTCTATGGTTTTATCTCATGAAATTACTTAGTCGTGCATATATAGAAAATAGGAGACTTACTCATTTTATATTCGCAATTGGTACATCGAAGAATAAAGCACAACAGACGTTGCAGTGATCTGAGCAGAGCATACGATCATCAAGATAAAATGGGAAGATGGAGCATACAAACACTTCAACAAACAAGAGATGATAACAGTTATAATCCAATCAAACTGATGATAAATAAAGGCATCTAACCATCGAAACAAACGAGTTAAGGGCAACACATAAACATATTGGAGGAATGTTAAACGTTTCCAAATTGAAAAGCATCATTTAAGAACTGATAAATTTGCAGCATGGTCCAAATTAATATGCATGTTTTGGGTACTTAACCCTCGTCAGTTATCCTCAATCTAAACAATGTCATATGGCCAAAAAGTGTGAAAGTTATTATGTCTAAAAGGGTACCAAAAGACGTAGCAGGATGATTTGGATATGATGCTACAGTACCCACGTTTTAGAAATTTTGATAACAGACATTATCGAATGCGTTTGAAGAAACGATCAACCGAAGTTGATCGAACTTTGCTACATGTGCCCTGATGCCTGGTCCACCAGCAGTGACACTCACCAAGTGGTACAAATGTTATACGTCTTCAAATTGAAAAGCATCATTTAAGAACTGATGAATTTTCAGCATGGACCAGACATGCACATTTCGAGTACTTAACCGTCGTCAGTGATCCTCAATCTAAACAATGTAATATGGCCAAAACGTGTGAAATTTATTATGTCTAAAAAGGTACCAAAAGACGTAGCAGGATGGAATAATTGTATATATATAAATATATCTTTCTAATACATGAACATAACGATGTTACGATATATTCCATCAGGTTTATGCAGATTTGGTTTTACCAGTGAATGAAGAAGTGATCTTCAATGCCAGTCTAACATCGGGATCAAACACCAAGACAGAATTTTTAATGCATGACACTCAGAAAATAGTTCATTTTCATAACAGTGGAGAACCTACATATTTGCGTTTTAAGGTCACATTCACTACAACTGGAGAACAAAATGTAACAATAACAATCAGCAACGCCGTTTCTACGACAAATGTGTCTTTGACAGTGAGAACTTTTCACAGAATTAATGGCTTTTTTGTTTCATCGAATGTCTCTTTAATTGGATCAAGAGATACAACACGATTCTCTATTGGTCTCAATAGTAGTGCAATGGTACCAATGGGTGCACTGGATTTTAAAATATCTTTTGGTGATGAAAGCGCAATCAAACAACTCAACTTTAATGAAACAATGAGCATCATGTCTGGATCAGATTACGTTCTTTATTATCAATATCGTACCCAAGGTAACTACACCGCAGAAATACTTATCAGTTCTGAGATTGACAGAAAATCGTATGCTTTCGACATTTTTGTATGGGATAACCTGGCAGTGATAATTGAAGCTAAACTTGTTGGCAAAGTTTTTGAAAGCTTTAATTTCACCTTTTCAAATCCTCCACCATCAGGATTCGCTTACAATATTGATTATGGCGACGGAAATTCACATTCGGAGAATGAAAGTGTTTGGTACTATGCATATGAAGACGCTCCTCTTATACACTCATATAATGATGATGGCGTCTTCCACGTTAGTTTTTATGCCTGGAATCAAATCTACTCTTCTTTCAGTAATTTTGTAATAACAATCCAATACCCCATACCAAAAGAAAACATCACGCTATCTCCTGCATTTTACGTGATTCCTATACCTGATGGTATAATGAGCTTCCACATGAATCTGACTGAAGATAATCCTCAACCATCAAATGTCACGTGTTTGTTTGATTTCCAAGATGGCGATGAAATTGACAGGGATGTCGGACTTATTTTTGGTTCTCCAGTGAACAAAACATTTGTCTACGATTTTCCGGGTGAAAAGGCTGTAAACTTTACATGTTGGAACAGAGTAAGCTCTATGACTAAAATGTCAAATATAACAGTCGTGAACTTTACATTAGATCATTTTGAAATAATATATCAGTCTCCGGTGAATATGAACACAACTCTTTCAAATGTAGTAGACCTCAATTACCCAAGAGACACGCCTGTTAGAAAGGTACAACACAGTATTGTAGATGTATATTTCTATGTGGACCTGTTACGCTGTCATAAGTTACCGCCGGATATTTATTTTCAATGGGATTTTGGAGATGGTAGCGTAGAAACGGATTTGGTACAATTCAAGAAAATTCACACTTACACAAAAAGAGGACACTATGAAATCAAAGTAACAATATTCAACAATAAAACAAATGAACACTTGGAAATTGATCCCTTTATAATTACAATGGGAATCATCCAGTTCTCGGTGGAACCTGCCGATGGGATTGTTTCTTTGACTGAATTTACTTTTCAGTTTGAAGGATTTGAAGGAAATACAACTTACATTTTCGTCCCACAACAAGTATTCTCTAATACTTCATTTACTCTCGATGATCACATTTTTCAGTATATATATCCGTACTGGGGTCAGTTTCAACCTTTCGTGTTCGCAGATAACGGGACAGTTAACGAAATTGTTTATATGGAAACGCCAGTGGAAGTCGACTTCAACTTGACGGCCCTAGATATAAGTGTCAATAATGGTTCAGTTGATACTTATATTATTCATCTACCACCAGGTTATTTGAAAGTAACCATCTCAGTGTCGAAATATACTAGAATGCCTTACACAACATGTGATATTAACATAGGAGATATCATAAATGATGGGAATTTCTCTTTGTTTGGAAATATTACGTATCAAGAACCGTTGATTTTGGAGGAATATTACTACACCTTAGGTAATCACACATTGATAGTAAATTGTACAAATTATGCTTCCAGCCTTTATTTTGAGCAAACCATATATGTGTATAACGAATGTTTCACCGTTGATGGAATATTTGACAGACAATACTCCCATTCGAACACTCCTATGAAGACGTTTAGTTTCATGAATACCGATTTGTCAACTAGAATGGGGGTGATTTGTACCGATATGCATTCAGAGTTCACATGGTCAGTGGAGCAGGTAATTGTGAACAATAGTAAAGAACAGAGGATTCCGTTAGATTATAAGCCTGCAAAGAATAGAGGAATCGCTAGGTTTGGAAGGGGTGATTTTTCTCAAGTAACTTTAAGGGTGATCTTAAACGTGTCTCTTGACGGTACTTGGATTCATGAATTTACCTACCTAGAATTCATCAAAACACCGCCGTTTGCTTATATTGTCGGGGGAAACAGGAGAACTGTAAAGTATTTGGAGAAGTTGATCACCATAGATGCCTTAACGGAATCATTTGCTACAGAAAAAGGACGTGGAGGAAATGAAGAACTAGAATTCATCTGGGAATGCATGACGTAAGTAGTATATAATATAGATTACTAAAAGAATGTGATAACGAAAGAACAAAACTGAGGAAATTATGAGTCGTTAAACTGTCCTCTTCTTTTATTCAAAATGAATGTGTTGTTACTTCTATATGCATGATGACTTTATATTGAGTTAATGCAATGAATGAATTTGAATTTGAATTTGAACATTGCATTATTTGCTAGTAAATATTACGTTGATGGGAAATAAGCATTTGCTAACACTCGTTAACTCTTTAATCTAATGAAATATCAATTTCGTTGGGAAGAGGGTGTGTGTTTTCACGCTCTGTACTTACCCTTAAAGCAATACTGGCTGTCATCAATTGCATTTTTTTTTTATTATTTGCTCATTTTCACGTATGTTATTACTCATAGAAAATGATGACGGTTTGATAAAAAGGTTGATTAAAAAACGTCGGATTAACGCCTTTCTGGACAAGAATAGCAGTTTTCTGAATTCTTACAGCCCCAACAAAAAAAAAGTCCGCCCATATCCATGTGCCCTTACGTTGACCTTTCTCAGCTTGCTTTCTGCCCGAGCGCAAGCTAAGTTTGGTCAGTAAACATTACCGATTCCAACATGCACATGTACATTTGTACAAGGAAAAAAAGTATTTATTTTATTGATTCAGAGTTAAGATGGCAAAATAAGGACGATCTATAGTCACATTACACAAGACTTAACATCGCATATCATATAGAGCTCAATTTTCAAAGATAAAAGTCGTTAATAAGCTTTTCGTGTCTGCGCAGGATTTGACCTGTGGTCACTCGGCGGAGATCGGACTTAGTTGTCGAAGTATAATTAAGCAGGCGTCGTAGTGCAGACAGCTCTGTAGACGTATGTTTTCATGATGAGTTTCTTTATGTAATATGTTTATTTTACCTGGGATGACTTGTGTATCATCTTTTAATAACAATTAAAAGGTACTAAGATACTTTTTGCAAGAAAATAATTTTTAGCCGCTGACAGCTAATATTGCTTTAAATTGTTAGATACCTACAAGAATACAGTATTTCTATGTGATGCAAAGAGTTACAGTCACAATTATCAAACGGGATCATTATCCATAATGAGGCCTTGGAATGAACTGATCGGAAATATTTACATTGCATTAATGAAAAGTTGATGTCCCTTTTTGTGAAGATTACCTTAAGGAGAGTTGCAATAGGGAGAATATAATTTACGAATTCACCGCACTAGGAAATGGTAAAAAGATCATTTTGCCTACCTTCACAAAAACAATTCTCATGGGACGTTTTGAAGGATCGACACAAAATGTATCTATCCTTTGACTTTTTTTTATTTTACACGTATTTTCCTGTTTCAAATAGATTCAACAATACTATGGATTTGCATCAGAAGTACAGTGTCCTACATAATCTTTCTGAGGAATGTACATTAGACGACGAAGAAAGGGGTAAAAAGCTCTTGAATTTATCCATCGGCTCATATACCCAGACATACGTTATTCGTGTAATGGTTATTGACAGTGAATTGAATTCAACTTTCACACAGCTAATTCAAGTACAACTTGACGATCCTCCGTCAATATCTGTCAGGTTAGTATTGTATGATTATCATTGACATGTGTATTGTGTTCCAGACTTTATTTTAAAAGATATGATTTTCTTTGTTTCTTTCTTTGTTTCTTTCTTTTTTGGCTCAGTTTGTATTTCCATTTATCTACTTTTATTATAAGAAAAGGGAAGGATCTCCAGATTGACCAACCTGCACTGACCCAGCGAAACAAACCCACACGAAAATGAGCAACAGGGAATAGTATAAGATTGAGTGAGCAACACTCTTTATAAGCGTTCCAATACAATGACAAAGTAATGGATTTATCTTAAATAATCCCTCATCTAATGACAGTGTAAGATAAGTGACACAAAGGATATTTTTTCACTTTTAAATTTGCGCGCACTGTAATTCTTTATTTTAACAAAAACTTAAACCATTTATATTCCAAACCAAACATTTGCAATAATCAAATTTAAAAAATACCGTGCTGTCTGATAAGGCTTTCGTGTTTAAACTCGAAAAAAAAAACTCTAAAAGTATTCAGACTGCGTGGAATGGACTTGGTTTGTGTCTTTTTGATAAATTTCTTTCATTTATTTTCAGATGTAAAATCAACTGCAAAGAAAAGGTGGCATTAGGATCTCCTATTGTCATGATAGCTGATTGTAATGACTGTCTGATGGATGAGAAGATATACTATCAGTGGTCACTATGGAAACACAATGGTGATGTTAGTACTCAGGTGTCTGACTTCGAAATAAACACGAGAGGTACGGAAATGAAATGTGTTAACGACGAGAAAAAGAAGCGTGTCAGATCTGCTACCATGGTTAATCTACATGCATGATAGCCGATATCTCCGTGGCAATGTATAGTGTTTTTTTTATGTTTTCGGTTTCAATATTCTTGGTTGTTTGTAATATGTTTTCCATTATCTTTTGTCTTTAAAAATTAAAGGAACGATGAATCAGTCTATATACATTTACGAGAACTACATACAGGCGGGTGATACGTACGTGCTCAAGGTTGAGGTATCATCCAGTTTAGTAGCGAGAAACGGTTCCACTGTGATAGCAATAGAGCTTATTGCCAACTATCCCCCTTATGGAGGGTCATGTGAAATCAGTAAGTAGCTGTACAATTTACAAATGGAGGATTTATTTCACAAATATGATGGAATAAAAAAAATTACTTTTGTTACTTGCTGCTTTTGCATTGATTGATTTATCATATTATATACTTCGATCTATAGCCTTTCGTTTCATTACCTTTTAAAAACCATGAAAAACTTTAATGAATAATCGATTAAATGACATATGAGGACAAAATGCTTCGCATTTAAAAATTGCACTTTGATTCTTCTTTTAAATTATTCATTTTGGGTTATCAATATTAATTTTCATATTCAATTCAATATAAACAAAATCGATTGGATAACAATAAATGTATTTGTACTTTGTAGAAAATTAAGCTCTCATTAATTTTTTGCACTTCGGTCACTCTGAAAAGCATTGATGCACATCTCCGAACATTATAGGAATATATTCCTGCTTATATCGTCCTTTCTGTTAATCCAGGGGCTTAGCTAGAGTATCTTGAAGTGCACGCCAAATATATAAAACAT
Source organism: Pinctada imbricata (assembly GCA_033119305.1). Classification (NCBI taxonomy): domain Eukaryota; kingdom Metazoa; phylum Mollusca; class Bivalvia; order Pterioida; family Pteriidae; genus Pinctada; species Pinctada imbricata. The sequence goes on from VSWD01000005.1 coordinate 111,964,913, forward strand.
ATGAAGCCGAAGGCTTCATCCGAGGCGCGCAGTGCCGAGAGGGGGAGGGTGCGGGAGGGGGTCACCCCTCCTGCAGGTGGGGGTTCGGGGGGCCTCCCCCTAGAAAATTTTGAAAATTTCAACCAAAATCCTTGCTTTTTAGATTACATCATTACAAAAGTGAGACTACTTTTTAATAAGAAATTACTCTCAATATTTTAAAGGAACTGTAAAAATTTAAGTTGTGACTTGAATCCATCTTTCAAGGTTAAAATCGTCTCATTGATAGACGTGGAAAAAGTTTAGTTAAATAAAGTCAAATGCACAAACGCTGAACAGGTAATTAAAAAAATCTGTTCTCATCGTTCTGAATTTTCAGAAAAAGAATGGAGGTAAGCAGTTGGCCACATTTTTTATTTGATAACGCCTCGGTACTACTAAAAATTTGAAGCCGCTCACTTTTGACGAAAAAGTTGTCTGATTTCATGTGGGCGCTACACTTTTACTCATTTTGTCATCTTTGAAACATAATTACTTGAAGTACCACTGATGAGGATTCATTTCCGAAACATGCATGTCAAAAAGGAATTGGAATTTTTTGCTTTAGAAAATGAAATTTTAGAGAAGATGGCGACATTTGAAGTGTAAATTTTATGTCGGGAGACAATCTTCTTGTGGGCTGTTTTCCATAAATTTCACAGAAACTCTCTCTCTCTCTGAAAATTTCGTGCACATTTTTTTCCAACTCCGCGATGTGCACTCCATGGCGTGCTGGCGTATAGGCAGCTACGCCCCTGTAATCTGTATGTAATTCAGTTTAAGTTTTATTTTTGTTTTGTATCCTATGCAAGACCATGCTCCTTATGTCCATTGATAAGTTTTGCTCTGTAATGCCTACATTTCCTGATGGCAAGATCATCATAAATCACCTTATTTCATTAAATGAATGGAAACGAAGCACGAATATGAGATAAATAAACTTAAACCAACGACAAGGGACAACGAAACAAGATCACCAACAAAGACCGGTCCAACAAACGATCAAATCCGACACAAATTTATTGTACGGAAGGGTAGACACATCAAGGGGAACCTTGTAATAGTTCTAAAGTAATAAAACTATGGAAAGAAATATGTTCCAAACATCGAAAGTGCATATTTTAACATTTCGATATTCGAGATAGTTAGCTCCGTACTTAACAGGTTCTTTGGCAGATTTTTTTTTTTACCAAGCTCTTTTTAGCTCTTCAAAATTACATTTTATTTTGATTTCCCGTTTTTCGGCCTCGAGTATTACTTTTGAGACTTGTTGAAATGCGCATATGGTGCACTGAAATTTTATGATAGAATATATATTTCAATATTGACAATATACTACACAAAAGTTAACTTAAAACAGACAAAATGGTTTACTACGTTCCAACTGATACGGTCAACATCGAATGCAAAGGCTTTGCGGACGAAGGACTGCGAGCATATCCAAATTACACTTTGGATATCGGTGAGAAAGAACCCCTGACGTACCTCTATGAGACAAAGACCAGGAAGATAGACTTCATTACCAAGATGGAAGAAGATATTATAACAGAATCATACAAAGGAGGTACAGTACAGATTTTGAATAAGAAAGTCGTAGAAATGCATCTTTTAAAAAATAAACAATATTGAAATCACAATTGAATTGGTTTTCTTGATACTTCAAAACCTTGTGTTTTACTGTTTAATCTTACCAGTTATCAAAAATTTAGGAAGTCTTTCAAGAATCTTTCTCGTAATAGAGGTTTTTCAAATAAAGCTCATTCATTTTCTTTGATTTTTTTTTGTTGAACGTAGGAGAAAGTTCCGTCATTAATCTGCCTCTTCAAATAGGAGATGAAGCTTTTAACTACAGCGTTGACATGAGGGTAGTGGTCTCGGATCGCTTTGGAGACATTGATATTTTTACATTCAATATCACTGTATGTAAATTGAATTTTAAATCTTAATCTAACTAAAAGTTTGTTATTTAATGAATTGGTATATTTTTATCATAAGCGATATAACCCTTCTACGACAAAACACAGAAAAATAATGATCTGCTTGATTTTGTTCATACTTTTCTGTACGCATCTGTTATGTCATTAGATATGTACACAATAATATACAATTTGTTAATATTTAATTCAATAAAAACATAAGGGATGATTATTCCGATACAATACAAAACTACCTTATAGGTCATGCCAGACCAGAGAATGCTACCCAAACTGGAAGAGGATGTCAACAATGCAGAATACTGGATTCGAAAGTATAAGAATTTATTGGATATCATTAATGCCGGAGGGAATGATTTGGCAGTTGTCAGACGATCAGGCTCTCTAGCCTCTATAATTGCTTCAGTCACTGATAATGTGAGAATTTTTTTTTCTATTAAAAGACTCATTTTATTTTTACTTGAAGTAGACTTTTTCATATAGCCGTTTCAATCGATTTTGTCGTATATTACATCTTTCCTTGTTTAACTCAAACACCAAATCATAAAGTAAATGAATAACAACTCTCAATTGTTCCTTGAAATTTGAAAAAAAAAAATGCAATAACTCAAAGAGCGCACGTTACTTCAAGTCAAATAAAAAAAAACTTTGTAACACTTCCTTCTAGGTTAAAGGAGTCTCAGCCCAAATAACAGATCATCCTATTCCTTCAAGTTCAAATGATTGATTCAGATGCAAATCTTTTTAAGAACAGTTTTGGCGCTTTGTTTGAAGTCCCTTCATTGATTTACAAAGAAAATCTTGTATTGAAATGTATGTTGCCCTGTTTCCTTGTCTGAGGTCTGTTCATCTGTGTTCAGCAAGTCAAAACACATTCTCTCTTATTTTTTTCTCTAGGGAACTGATACTGAAGAAGAAAATAAGATAAAGACTATGTTGAAAAACGTAAGCATTCTAGTTAATTTTCATTGATTTTATTGTCATTTTCTATTTTGTGCACCTTCAAATGACCGTAAATATGACCGTTAATAGCATTCCTAAAAAAAGTTTGATTTTGTGTCATTCTACAATTGAATGGTTGAAAAAGGAAATGTTATTTTATTCCATACGATATGACAATTCTAAATACTTTCTCGATCATATTTCATTAAAAGGAATTTACTGCAGCAGATTTCGATACTTATATGTCACTTTTTAAAATAATTCCTCAGGAGTGCATACCTATTTTATACATCCAACTCAAATTTCCTAGAAAACGCTAAACACATTCAGTCTTAAAAGCATTTTTAATAGATGAGTGAATATTCATTAAACTTGTCATCTCTTTTGTGTGATTTACATGTATATACTTTGCTACACCAATAAATCAAAAAAACGGCATGTAGAATTTCAAGGATCAATACACTGACATGAGAATAATTATTGTTTTACTAAAAATCTGTGGATCGAAATTCACTTATTTTAACCTAATGTACTTTAGACGATAGTCAAGTCTGACATAATAGTTTTTCGATATAGATAAGCTGCATTCTTTGCTACAATGTAATAGTTAGGTACCGGTTGTTGTTAGCTTTCTGGAGTGCCTGGTCTGATCCCTATGATAGATTCACTATTGCTCCTTGGCAGAATGTTTTGAATATTTTTGTTTGATTTTGATTTGTCCATGGTGAATTTGTCATGGTTTAGAATGCCCAATGATAATGATCTGGATTCTTTGTTATATGCCCTGTGTTTGACGTTTACTCGCTCACTTCTGAAATGCAAATATGGCGCTTTTGATAATCATATGTAGAATAGATGCTCCTTGAAGTATTTTTTTCTACAACTTTCTTATAACATTGACTTGTAAGATCTAATCTAACTGCTTTATTTTCTGGTTTTCATTTAGAACATGGGACAAATCATGGAGACTATGGCTACCGCGGTACTGACAGAAAATGACGAAGCAAAGCAAATAAGTGTCTCTGATACACAGCAGGTGTCCAAAAACCTGGAAGAGGTATTCAGGAACCCAAGTCACGTGTCGAGCAAATCAACGGTAAGCAACTAAATGGCCGAGGGGGACTATATCAAGCTACAGGTAGATTTTCTGCCATTTCCTCACAAACAACTATAGGGTTAACATCTCTAATTCTTATCTGATTGGTTCCTTTTTATCCTTGTACCTCGATCAACTTTTGATCGATAGCTCAAAACAGATTATCATTTTAAATGAGTTAAAGAAGATCCTGACGATAATCTCAACAGCACTCACAACAGAGCACAAAATTAAAGCTTTTAAAGTATTACCCGTCGGTATATCTTTGATGTAACACAGTGCTCGTAGAAGGTGCTACCTACCAAGCCTATGTCACTCAGGTATGCATATCAATGACCGGGCGGATGCCAATGTCGGCCTTTAAACCTAATACAAAACATAAAACCATTTCGTATCTCAAAAATCTTATCATATCGACCATTTCAATAACATTTATGAAATCCAAATGCTTTTTTCGATTGTTTTTTCTCATCAGACTCAAGGTTCAAAGGTTTGTGCAGCAATCGCCAGCAAGTTGTACCAGTCAATTTATAATGTCCTCCCATTTCCTGTGGAAGATTATAGGAGTATAGAAGGAAGCATACATGGTAAGTCGAGATATCTAGATGAAGCATCTAGGTTCTGTTTAATAAATAAAGAACCACCTATTTTGTCTATTTTCTCCGAGATATAATGATGCCGTTATATTAAATGATACTCAGTTTGTAAAAATGCTCTTTGTCGTAACAAAGAATACCACCGTTAAAATCTTTATGTCCGATATTCTTTTGTTTGAGGTGGTGCCATGCATCCGTATTTTTAAGGTTCGTTTATGAATTGCATATCTTAGTACTTGAAAAATGAACAGTGTCATCACAAACTTATAACAGGAGCCATAACTACGGCTGACAAGATTCTAAGCTGCCTTATGCCGACAGAGATTGTTGACGTAACGAAGGAAATCTCAGAGCAAGAAATCTATAAGAATCTTAAAGAAGAACAACAAAATAGGTTGTCACTCCAAACAAATGAGAGCGACTATGAAAAACAAACCGACGAGGAACTACGACAAGAAGCAACTCGACTCTACAATATTGAGCAAGCAAAAAGGGAGGAAATGATAGAAAAGGCATCTCAGGTATTGACCCCCTTGATTCAATGAATATATTATGACACTAGTGTCGATTTCAATTCAATTTTGCAGAGTGGCATGCTTGAAAGTAGTCTAGATATCTTCAAAGTTTTGCTGATGAGCACAAAGAAATTACCTGCATAAGATACTTAATTTTGATGTAGCTTATTACTTTTTTTCTGTCTTTACCTTTCAGGCTGAAAATTCTGTTTTTAAACTACTTGATACAATTACGTCAGCTTATGACGTCAAACTTTTGCTGACAGAGGTAGGAGCGGGTCCCTCTAAGATAACACGAGAAAACATAGAGCTCAGCGTAGAAAAAGTCACTGCAGACATACTTAAAAATAGGACGGAAACAGCAATACGGGGGATATTGATAGGATTCGAACAGAATGATACAGATTCAATAAATGGAACACTAGAAATAAAGGTTGATATTGTACTATTGTGATATTGTTAATACATAACTTTAATTGTCGCCATATATAATACTATAACAGGGGTGTTTTGTGTCTGTGGGGAATTCTGCTGTCCGGTTATATGGGGAATTGTACAAACTCGCTTAGCTGCATTTTCCATATTTTATTATACATGTCATTGGTTCACTATATATACACTATATACATAAACGAACGTCCAATCTATAATTTACATGTTTCTTGTTCAGTTCTCAACTTAAATATATATCATATCTTTCCACATTCGACTCTAACGTAAAACTCTTAAAACTAACCTTTATAATAATGAAATACAACAATTATAAATGGGTGGCGTTACGCCCGTTACCCCAAGATAATCCCTAATTAACCAATAGAAGGGATTATAACAATTGTCCGTAAAGGTGACATGCCTATGCCCACAGGTCATCGGCATGTACCCTTTTATCTTAGGAAGTTTACACAATAATTAACTCAAATAAATAACGTTACGGAGAAGTGTCAAAGAACGAAATGTTTGTACACAACTTAGCTTAGAGCAATATCGCTGTCTATCTATCAATTAACAATTACGGACAATAAATAATGAAAAGTTGTTTCTAAAGACTTCCTAAACGAATTATAATTTTCTTATACAGAATTTTACCAAATAGATTCAAATTCTTCAATAAATCGAGGGATATGAAATATGACACGGTCACTGTGTGCTAGCCGTCAAACACTGCAGACACGGGTTACGTTTCTCACATCTCGATACGAGAGAGGCGGGTAAACAATGCATAATTTGTAAATAACGATTTTAATATATAAAGATCAAAGTGTAACACGCTAGCATATCTATGAATATATCAACGACTTGTGATATCAATGGAATGTAGCTTTGCCTCCCTCACTCACGCGTGAATGGTCAGAAGGTTTCTTTATTTCTCACATGGTTATAAAGTGAATGGAAGCGGGCTGAACGATGCAGTTACACCATGGATTTTGAAGAATGGACATCACACGGACAGTGGTCAGTAGGGATAGGAAGAAATCATCAATGGATACTTTAAGGTCATCATGTATTTTATATTCTATATTGGATGTCTGTACGTACTTCTGATTCTGACGACGTCATACACTACATCTTCACCGTTACCTAAGTTCAGCTGCCAAAGTCACCAAGAACAGCCCTCAGAATTGAATTCCTTCCTATGGACTTTGAAGAGGGAGCCACCGTCCTACTTTTTTGGGACAATTCACGTGCCGTATACCCGGATTCTCCACCAATATATAACCGGGGTGTTTTGTGTCTGTGGGGAATTCTGCTGTCCGGTTATATGGGGAATTGTACAAACTCGCTTAGCTGCATTTTCCATATTTTATTATACGTGTCATTGGTTCACTATATATACACTATATACATAAACGAACGTCCAATCTATAATTTACATGTTTCTTGTTCAGTTCTCAACTTAAATATATATCATATCTTTCCACATTCGACTCTAACGTAAAACTCTTAAAACTAACCTTTATAATAATGAAATACAACAATTATAAATGGGTGGCGTTACGCCCGTTACCCCAAGATAATCCCTAATTAACCAATAGAAGGGATTATAACAATTGTCCGTAAAGGTGACATGCCTATGCCCACAGGTCATCGGCATGTACCCTTTTATCTTAGGAAGTTTACACAATAATTAACTCAAATAAATAACGTTACGGAGAAGTGTCAAAGAACGAAATGTTTGTACACAACTTAGCTTAGAGCAATATCGCTGTCTATCTATCAATTAACAATTACGGACAATAAATAATGAAAAGTTGTTTCTAAAGACTTCCTAAACGAATTATAATTTTCTTATACAGAATTTTACCAAATAGATTCAAATTCTTCAATAAATCGAGGGATATGAAATATGACACGGTCATAATACGTTCACGAGGACGTGTAGGAGATGAAATTCGAGGAGTTCCCGTATAGTTTATCCCAATTATTATTCTTCTGGGGATTGGTTGTCCTCCTTTAAATGTCCATGATAACGATTCTCATTATTTATATCTCTTTTTCTAAAAAAGTTCATTAATATATTAAAAGACGACACAAATACAAAATTGACTAACCCGATGCCTTTTGAAGCTTTTAAATAGTGCAGCGTAAATCTAATGCTTAATATTTGCAAAGGAATAATTAATCAAAATTGTTGGATATCGTTTTCGAGTCTTAACACATGAATTCTTGATAAACAGTTATTGATTTCAATCATACCGAAGTCATATTCATTTAAATTATGAATGAGGTCTTTTTCTAGTAACTTTGGAAAACCATCCTCAATGATTAATTTTTTAGATTCCTGATTGAAAATATGACACTCGTATCGCGATTTCTTGTTCCTTTTATTTCTTATTTATTACACTTTCTATAATTTTTTCAATACATTTTAATCCAACTTAACGTATTTAATATCTTTATCAATAGCAAACTGTATTCAACAAGCCACCTACAATATACGGTGAGGACGCTGCCTCCATCACGTCACGAGTCATACAATTAGATCTCGGCAACAACAGCTTGGCGCCTCGTGTTTCCTTTACAAATCCTCATTACGCCTCGGCAAGACGCGTGGTACCAATATTTAGTCCCCAAGATCCAGAGCAGATGTTCTATCTGACATTCGAGGTCGTGAATGACGGAGATGTCTCCCTCATTTACATTCAACCTGAAAATTTTGACATATTCCATAAAGACAACCTGACTCTGTACGACTTGTACCTTGGTGAAGGTGATCTACCTAAGTCAACCTCCAACAGTTTCAAACATACCTTCAAGGTGCGAGATTGGGATTCAGACAATGGATTCAAGGTGATGTTACCACAGATGGATAAAGGAAAGAAATACATAGGAATAAAGCCATACGAAGGTACACATCTTCATTGATCTGTGTCCAACAATACCCATACTTTCTGCAAGTCAATGTCTTTAAGATGGAACTAATATCCCTTCCTTCTATTCTTTCAGTACCAAAATTTCTGCCTCCCAAGAAGAGACGTAAGAAACGATCTTTGGTTGATGATGATGTCGTTGGGCGAAATTCCTCTCTGATTATAAGCAATATTATGTGTCCTTTGGATAACTCATCTCATCAGAATAATACTGAATGTATTGATCCCGTCGTAAGCATAACAGATACTAGTGTCAACATTTCCTTTGAACCAATGAAAGCCAACTTTTCAGTAATAATAGTCACTACCGGATGTCGATCTTGGAACGAGGCTGAAAAGAAATGGACAACAGAAGGCTGCATGGTAAAGTAGACCTGGTTTACTTTTGCCCTATACACTTTGATTAATATAATTTATGCTTACAGCATATAATGCCCTTTCATAAATAATTTCTAACTATTTTGTAAGCCTTCAATAAATGCCATAAATTTTTATTATACCTGTATTGCCCAGTTGGGAGGGAGACAAGAAAATTTGTTCAACCCAGAAAAATAATGTTTCCCAATGGAAGCTCGGTAATCAACTTTTTATCATACCAAAAGTTTATAAGTTTAATTCGTATAGTCTGAAGTAAGTCACCGTAATAAGAGAGACAAGTGTTACTTAAAGTAGAAAATTCCGAAGCGAATTCCTTACTTCTTCTATAAGTTAATCTGATCATTCTGATCTGAACTTATTTCTTTGAAAAATATTGATTATGCTGACATAAAATGGAACGTTACGTAATGCAGTGAGACATGACGTCTCTTGGGTGTAATATGACGTCTCTGGAGGGAGACATGAACTTTTGTCGCCCGATCAGGTGACCTCTCGAGACCAATTGAATTTCTTTATTTGTCATATAAAGTATATGATGTATGATAAAATCGCTTATTTTCTAGTTCCCAATTACGTTAAATGGACATTACTTATTAAAATTCCTTTAAGGTTTTGCCCATGTCAACAATGAATGAGACTGTTTGTCGTTGTCCTCGATCATCGGGTAACATTTTTGCTACCACATTTTACGTACCTCCGAACCAGATAGACTTCCGTACTGTATTCAGCAAGTTTGATGCAATGAATGCCGCTATATATGGTACCTGTATAGGAATCCTGGTGGTGTGGGTAGTTGCCGGTATTTTTCTGAGGAGACAGGACAAAAATGATCAAGATAAAGTAAGAGAAACATGTTATGTATCGCTAATAGTATATCTATCTCTGTTTATACTTCGGTTTACATGAAACTTTTCACTTGGCTAAGAATAGGAATCATATTGATTTTTTCAAATTCATTTGATATTACATAATTCTACTCAAGCATTTCCAAACATACTATGGGTTTAAATGTAAAAATCTAATTTTAATTATCAATTCCAACTGTGTAAATGTACTTGTTTTTATTTTTTATTAAAATATGTGTAGGGCCTTTGCATGTGTAAGTCTTATTGTCCTATATTAATAGTGGCGTACCCGCTTCCTATGCGATACTGATTCCAGTGACGACTATTTCTATATGATAACCGTGTTTACATGTATATGGAGGAAGTCTGGTACTAAATCACAGGTGTACTTTGTCCTCTCAGGCGACAAAGACGACAGTGGGGTCAGAATCCTGAGTGATGGTCAAGAAATGGTCAGTCACTATACTATGTGTTACTCTTGGGATTAATAGGATCGTACGTCACGTTCTAGGAGGGTCAAAGAAATCTCATTCCGAGTGCCCATGCCGATTGAAATTAATGACGAGGCTTGCCGAGGATTGAGATTTCTTTGTTTCTCCAAGAGCGTGGTGTTTGATCCGTTTTCTCACCTTTATCGTCGTTTTTGTGTTAACTTTTACATGTCAATGTTGTTTGAAGTTGACGTTTATATGAACCGGAAGTGCTCAACAGCAACATCAACAGCAACGTCAAATTCAAAGCTTCAAATTGAAGTCAAAAAGAGCAGAATTGACGTAATGTGTTATGTGAGTGAAGTTTTCCATTTATTTTGGTACTTATACCCCTATGAATAAGAAATTTGAAAGAAATAATATCAAATGTATAATGTCTCAACTTCCGGGAGGGTGAGATAAGGCAGGATGAGATATTAACGCAGGTTGAGGTAAGAAAATTTCCACCAAACAAAATGGAGGATTTTCCTGTCCAAAAAGAGAGAAAACATCACTTCCTATTGCTTACCACAGATGCACATGTCATCTTGAAGCTGATTCAAATTATTTTCCATACTCAAATAAGGGTTGTTATCGCTTTTAACCTAAGCAATGTGGTTTTCAGTTGAGCACATTATCATAAGATTATTGCTCACGAATTACATAATGTATTTGAATTATGTGAATTGTGGTGGAGTTATTTCTTCTTCGTAATATTGTGTTCAAATATTATCTTTATTATGCATGTCCGGTGAATTGTTTCTTATTGGCAAGTTTGTCCATCAGCAAAGGTGGTCACTTTGTATTTCTTTCAAGGGTTTCCCATCGGGGAGTGTTCGATCCTTCTTCATGGGGACAAAATTTGATCTTGGCGACCTAATGATGATAAGAATATGGCATGACAATAGTGGGACAGGAAATGAACAATCATGGTACTTGAATAAAATCATTGTAGACGATCTGCAAAAACACAAAAGGTAAGTCATAATACATTTTCATTTATGATATTGACCCGTCTCTTGTATGTCCAACAAGTCATTGTTTATAATTGTTAATAAACTTTGTGTTCATTAGATTCAGATTTATATGCACGCAGTGGTTGGCGCTGAATGAGGGCGATGGAGAGGTAGAACGAATTCTGCCAGTGTACAATGAAGAGGAGAACCAGAAATTCAACACTCTCTTCTTTCAACAAGCAGAGGTCAACATCACAGAGAATCATCTTTGGTTGTCTACGGTTTTCCGTCCACAGAAAAGTAACTTCACAAGAGTACAAAGACTTTCCTGCATCATAGCACTCCTGTTCTTGACTATGATTTCAAACGCCATGTTCTTCCGCTCTCCTGATGCGAAAGTAGTTCCAGACCAAGTAAGAATTGGAATGTTACGGTTCTCAACGTCAACCGTCTTCGTCTCCGTAATCGGAATCTTAATCAGCACTTTTCCAGTGTTGTTGGTGACCCTCATTTTCAGGAACACCCGTACAAAACATGTTGATAAAAGAATACATGACAAAGAAAATGTTTGCAAAATCTTATCCAATAATGTCACCGTTCTTGGGAATATAGAGGACGTTAACACATTCAAGTATTTGCCCTTACCATACGTGATGAAATATGTGTCTTGGTCGATTATATTTTGTTCCGTTGTCGCATCAACATTCTTCCTGATCTTGTACAGCATGCAGTGGGGTAAAGCTAAATCTGAAGAATGGGTTGTCTCTGTTTTCTTTTCATTTACGGAATCAATCATTATAATGGATCCACTCAAGGTAAGTATGAAATTTTATATCTAATATAATGTACAGATACTTACCTTTCTCAATCATATCGAAAAATTTGTTCGATTCTATTCCCTAAAACAAGTTGATTAACTAATAAAATCACTTCCCTACTGAAATGAATGGCGGTTCATGAAAATCGCTTTGGCTGGAAGCAACACTGATGAAAGACGTTTCTTGTCGCCATAGCACTTTCCATATAGACATCACCTCAGACAGTGCATGTTTTTTTAAATATTGTTTTCATTTCCGTGCGTGAACATCGACGGCGGTTGCGGTTAAACCAAACAGGGATGCTTACTCCTCCCGGGCACCTGGTCCCACCTCTAGCTTGCTAGGGGTGGTCGAAGCTCAGTTTGGTGCTCTATTGTGAGTGCTGTTGAGATTGTTGTCAGTATCCTCTTTAACTCATTTGTGCATATTAAATAGGTTCTGAATTTTCTTCAAGAAGGTATAGAGTTGGAAAACTTCCGTATTATTCCCTTAATGTTTATGATATGGAAGATTTATTGAAATCAGTCAATCAATTGATATCATATTTGATCCTCCTACTTCAGGTAGTAATCATCGCCTTCGTCTTCGCCATCATATGTAAAAGTCAGAGTGAGGACCGATGTCCAGATGTAAATGTAAATTGGTTAAAAACACTAGCACAAGGCTTCGAGAGTCAATCCAAACGGGCTTTCATTAGTAAGTGTTACACAATAAAACAAATTAAGGAGAAGATCTTCAGCAAGACTACACTATAGTGACTACAGCGGAATACACACGACGCAGCAGTCAAACCAACCACATGAACAATCTGCTGGATACATTGAGAACAATCATAAAAATGATGGCCTAAAACAGTACAAAGTGACTTCCGTATAATTCAAAACATAAAGATACCGGAATTACAACCAAATGCTATATGGTACCCCCGATATAAATTATCAAGCAAACAAGGTATAATTTCTTGATGAAAAATTTTGACAAATGCATGCAAGAAGTTTTCCATTGTGGCCCCTGACTAAATTGACATTTAAAGCATTCATAAATTAAAGACAGTTAGTCAAAAAAGATATATGGAAATTTGAGTAATGGAATTTACTTGTATATGTAAGCAGTTAATTTTATTCTAAATAACTTGTCTTACCTTTTCTTGCGGCAGTTCTTTTAAATAGAATGTCTAAAGTAGAAAATCAATCAAGATCACATGATGATAAATCAAACAGATATACTTAATATTATTATTATTATCATTATTATGGTTTTCCTGTGTACATCCTATTTTCGTGTTTCTTTTCCAGCTCTTTGGGACAACGTCAATCAAGATAACGAAATCGCTAAGAAGGAGAAAGTAGAAATACTGAGAAAAATAAGGAAAGAAGAGGTTAAAGCTAAAAAGGCCATGGCCAGATTGTTCATATACCTGGGTTATATGCTTGTTCTTTACAGCATAAGTTATGTTAATAGGGACCAAAGAGCCTTCTTATTGAAAAACCATGTTGATAAGCAACTCAACACCAATAGCAAGTCCCAAACTGGATTTTCATCTGTACGTATATCTGAACATATACCACTGTTTATTTCACCTTGATTAATAACTGTAAGAATGAAAATGACGTTACAGTAGAAATCACAAAATCTCATATGACTGAAAACATTTTGGAAACGTGTATTTTTGGTGACATGAAGAAGACATGAAGAAGACATGTCAAACTCTGCTTCCAGAGAGCATCCTTCTAGACAGAAAGTTTTAATCCTTTAGTGCCCCACGTATCAAATATGATAGAAAGTTTTAATCCTCTAGTGCCCCACGTATCAAATATGATAGAAAGTTTTAATCCTCTAGTGCCCCACGTATCAAATATGATAGAAAGTTTTAATCCTCTAGTGCCCCACGTATCAAATATGATAGAAAGTTTTAATCCTCTAGTGCCCCACGTATCAAATATGATAGAAAGTTTTAATCCTCTAGTGTCCCACGTATCAAATATGATACATCAAGTTTGCTGGTCTCTACTAGAAGAAGAGTACCTCGATCAGCGTTTATTACTTGAAATCACACCAGGGTATAAGCTTTCTATAGGATTTGTCTCCCTTTTGGGTTTTTCTACAAGAAATTGTATCCTGAAAATTACTGTAAATTAATGCATTTGACAATTAAATTAAGTGACAGGTCTATGAAAATTAAATAAGTAAGAGGTCAAATATTTACTCTTTATGTAGATGGAAATATGATCTTGTTACATACATGTATGACTTTAAACTTCAGGGGGGTTACGCCCGTTACCCATCCCCTCCTTGAATCTGGATGATAAAGAGAACATCGGTAAATGAAATCCCTTATTCTTGAATGCCGTTGAATATAACAAATTTCGTAACTATTCTATTTTTGTTTCAGGTATCGGGGAAGAAAATGTGGATCAAATGGTTAAATGAAACTGTAATACCTACCTTCTACCCATTGACCCAATATAACGGACAAAACCTGAAGGTCACTGACCAGAAATTGTTTGGTGATTTAGACAGTGTACGTGTGGGACCAGCAAGATTACGACAAGTTAGGATGTCTGAAGGTACATTATTGCTTACATCATACGTTAGAAGGGCCTACATACAATCCATGCAACAACTGCACTGAAACATAAACATTATATAAAACGCAGAACCCTCAGGCTGGTTAATAAAAGCATAGAAATGAGTTGATCGAAAACGCATTGTAGAATACCCTGCCTGCTGATACGATTACTTATGTTCAAATATATGTATGCTATTTCACTGAAGAATGACATACATGGATACTGAACATTATTGTTGAAACCAAATGTCTGAGAATCGGACAAACCATCAGAGGGTTACTTTTATCCAGAATTTACCGATCAAAATCAACTGTGAACACCAGATTCGAGTCTATATTTAAAGATCCTGATGATATCATAGAGTTTACCTACCTCCAAGAACATTAAGTCATCACACCAGCGGACAAAGCCTCAAATAATTACACATTACTTGCAAAAAGTACTATTTCGACAGTCTAGTTAAAGAGTTGGGTTTAAATTCGACACCTGGAAATCCCACTTACGCCCCAATAAACCTTTCTGCCTCTGAAATAATAGATAACCACAAATCAGCTCTTGCTTCCTTTCGCTTCGACACTAACAATTTGGATCGATTTAGATTTACCATACTTATACATCATACCTAAAATACATAAGAATCCGTACAAATAACGTTTCATCGCTGGTTCCTCAAAATAATCTACCAAATCTGTATCGATCTTACTCACCAAAGTTTTATCTGAAATCAAATCTGAGCTTCAAAAATATTGTTCGACAGTATATTCTCGCAGTGGTATCAACCAGATGCGGATTTTAAAGATTTCGAAGGAACTTTTAGAACATCTGAAATCTTCTCATTTTAGTAGAGTCCATTCGATCAAAGCCTTTGATTTTTCGACACTTTACACTAAAATTCCACATTCTAAATTGAAAGAAAGACTCGCAAATATTATAAGTAATGTGTTTACAAGTAAGAACGGTAATCGCAAATACAAATTTATTGTTGTTAACTTTGAAAAACCAAATTTGTAAAAGAAAAGTCCGATTCTGAAAATAAGTACACTGAAACAGATATTATTCAGATGTTAAACTTTGATCGACAACATTTCTGTGGTGTTTGGAAGAAAGGTCTTCCAGCAAATTGTCGGAATTCCAATGGGGACCAATTGTGCCCCACTCCTTGCCGACATCTTCCTTTACTCGTATGAAGCTGAATTCATTCAATCTTTGGTCTCTGAAGGGACAGAAACTTAGCTTCTGACTTCAACTTCACTTACCGATATATAGACGATGTGTTGTCCATCAATAATCCAAAATTTGCGGATTACCTAAGCAATATCTATCCTTCGGAGCTTGAAGTCAAAGAAACTATAGAGACAAGTAATTCAGCATCCTATTTGGACATAATATTGTCCTACGACACTGATGGTCACATGAACACCTCACTCTATGACAAACGTTACGACTTCAATTTCAGCATAACAAACTTTCCTTATCTGAGTAGCAACATTCCTTCATCGCCTGCTAATGGCGTGTTCATATCTCAGTTGATACGCTATGCCAGAGCAAGTACCAAATATGGATTTTGTTCTGAGAGCTAGGCGTCTTTCAGATAAGCTTCTCAGTCAGGGATATGTTTGTGACTGACTAACATCGTCACTGAGGAAGTTCTGCGGTCGATATGGGGAACTTGTCATACACTTTGATGCCCCACTCTCCAGAATGGTGGATGATATTCTGTCATAGACCATTTGAACCATCCAACCAAAGATTGTACTCTATGTCTTCCGAAATGGAAGTAACCGGATGTGACATTTCTACCGAATGTGGCGGGTGTTGCATGCAAGCAGGAGATGCTTACTCTTCCTGGGCACATGGTCTCACTCCCATATCGGAAGTTCGCTTTTTTTCATATGGTGGAGGTTTTTGTTTGTTTCCTTTGGTTCATGTCTTATCCTGATTTTGTATGCCTTCGGTTTCTGATTTACTGAATTATCGATTTTGTGCTGTATACAGGGATATGGTCATTGTCCATATTTGTCATTTGAGATAGGGAAGGGCCGACAAGTGTGTAATGCTTGACAAGATTTATATTGCTAAATAGTTTATTTTCATTTACTGATGCATCGATCAGAGGTCATTTTGGGTGTCTTAAAAATATTTACCTTTAATCAAAACCTTGACGTAGATCAATTTTTAAAATAATTTATAACAAATATTCTTTTTCTCTTTTTCTTTCTCATCATAGAAACATGCATGACATCAACGCTAACAGGGTCCTATATCTGTTTTGACCCGTATGACCAATATAAGGAGGAGAGGACTGACCACTGCCTTGCCTGGAGCACATACAACGCTAGTGTCTGTGACACTCCTCTATTCAGAAATTCCTTCTTCACTGGTAATGCTTGGAAGTACACACATGCTGAGGACATCTGGGGGATACCGGTGTCAGGGCAGTACGCTGTCTACAGTGGTGGAGGCTACCTCCTGCCATTTGACAAGGACAGACAGAGGGCGTATGCCCTACTGAACGAACTTATCCAATATAATTGGATCGATCGTGGGACACGAGCAATCTTTGTAGAGTTTACTCTTATAACGGTAACGTGGATCTATTTCTGTATGTTCAGTACCTTGCCGAGTTTACCGAGTTAGGGGGTAGCATGATTTGGATAGATTCACAGTCTTTCAGACCAGTCCCTACACTGAGCCAAGTGGGAGCATATTCCCTTGTGTGTTACTTCTTGTTTTGCGTGTATCTCATCTATAGAACTGTAAAATCAGTTATTAAAATAAAAACTCTTCCGTGCAGAAAGTTTTGCTCGATTGTATGGAATCTTGTTGATCTGTTATGCATTCTGCTGAGTTATTCTCTGATAGTAGCATTTGGATTCCGGATAAGCTATGCTGATAAAGCCATGGGTATGTTCTACGACATGATAGGCACTGGTGACACTCGCTTCATCAACTTTCAACACATTGTGATCTGGGACAATGTATTCAACATACTGCTGGCCGTTCTGATTTTTGTTGATACTATCAGAATCCTTCGCATCCTTGGCTACAACAAACGTTTCTCTGATGTTGCTAATGTCGTTTCACATGCTTCAAGTGAACTTTTGGGTTTTGGATTCCTGGTTAGTATCGTATACACCGATTATGCTTGTCTTGGTAACCTTCTCTTTGGTAAAACTTTGAAGGAATACAGAAGTTTCTTTACCGCTTGGGCAAGTTTGACAAATGCATTGATCGGTAAAAACAAAGTAGATGAATTGTTGGCAGTCGCCCCAACCATAGCTCAGGTGTACTACTTTACCTACGTCTTCTGTGTCATCATGATTCTGGGTACCATGTTTGCTGCCATCTTGAATTCTAGTATATCGACAGTCAGAGACGAAACATTGAAGGAGTCAGAAACGTTCGGGATCAGCGATCTTATAACACAGGCTTTCAGGAATGTATTTGGAATGTTCTTCAATCATCGGAAGAAGGATGCAAGAAAGCGTACGTAATTTTATAGATTGTTGTTTTCGTATTTGATAAACTATATTTCGTGTTTATAATGAATATGTATGGGGGTGATATGAAACACAATAAATGGACGCTTAATTTCAGGTTACATGATCAGTCCCAACTCTTCAAGATTTGACACATTCAACATTCTTCAACTTGTCAGAGGAACGTTCAAAGAGTATGACACGGACAGCAAAGAGGTGAGATGAAACACTTTAGAATACAAATTTTTACGTGAAGATGTAATTTAAAGACCAGAAGGAAAATAGCTCTCGTTGAATCAACAACATTTAGACACTGTAATAGAAAACAGTGAATTTGCATTTCCACACATTGAAGAAAGCAATGGGTCTGTAGGGCGGATGTCAATGTCAATCTGCTCCAAAGTCAGACTTTCTAAAATCATAAGAAATGAGTATGCAGGACCTTGAAAAGTGGAAAAACCAAGTCAAGTAACTAAAACATTCGGCAACGGAGCAAAAGTAATCCCCAATGGAGACTAAGATAAGGTGTCCGGGAGAGTAAGCATCTCTTACTTGCTACCATCAACCGTCACTTGAGCCTCGCTGAAAAGGTCAACACTGGTATTTTTGTATGGTTCTTGTATCTTCCGAAATGGAAGTAACCGGATGTGACAATTCTACCGAATTGAAGTGACGGGTGTTGCATGCAAGCAGGAGATGCTGACTCTTTCCGGGCACCTGGTCTCACTCCCATATTGGGAGTTCGCTTCTTTTCATATGGTGGAGGTTTTTCTTTGTTTTCTTCGGTTCTTGTTTTATCCTGGTTTTGTATGCCTTCGGTTTATGATTTCTGAATTATCGATTTTGTACTATGTAGTCCTAACCTGTACTATAGTTGTCATCCTATGAGTCCGACAAGTATGTAATGACAGGTGTCAGTACCATGCATGCTGACTTCTATGCTCGTATTTTTCCGCCTGTTATCACTTCTTGATTAATTGTTTCCGTCCCGAAAAGGTATTGACACAGTTGAAGTTTGACAATACATGTCTTCTCTGACTTATATCGAGTATATATTTTATATTATATAACCGTAATGATAAGTGTGTTCTAATGTTTTCAGAACAAGGCAGGTGAGGACGCTTCACAGTCTGAAGTAGGTGATAGTGATATGTACATTGATAACCAAACCAAACCATCACTAGAACAACCAGAAGAGCCCGTCTCAATCAAAGATGACGACATCCAGTTCTGTGTTAAGGATAACGAGTACAAGAAAAAACAGAGACAAGTCCTGTTTTTCTAACATAAGCTGAAGAAAGAAAGACAAAATATATATACTTTTAAGATCGTTGTTGTACATTAATTACGACGTGCAAAAGTTTTAAAGCTATACTTTGCATCTTTTTATCATTTCTGACGATACATCAATAAAACTGAAGTATGATGTTGATTACAATACTGTAATTTTGGTATTTATTGTGTATAATAAGTTGAATGATGGGAAATAAAACCAGAAAGATTACATCTTTTTCATAGATAGGTATTGTTTTCATAAGAGTTGAATTAAGATGTAGATAACATCAGATTAGGTCAAACCTTGTTTTAACAATCATACAATTCAATATAACAATTTAAAAGTTTTCAAATGCCACAGAAAAATCAAAAATTGTTCTATCATCATTCATGGTTTTGCCAAGCTTTTAAAAAAGAAGAACTCCAATAAGGCCATGTTGTGATGACAAGAGAGGAACACACTCACAAGGTTACAGAAATGCAATTGACATATCACGCAAAACAAAAAAGTAATAAATAACCAGAGAGACCTGTAGAAAGGAGCAAATTTTTCGTGTTTTGTTTGTGGGTCTCCTCCTAAACCAAAACAAAACAAAAATCACCAAATTCTTACAAGAGGGAAGGACTCAATGTCCTCTACAAAGTTTGTGTTTTTTACCCAATTGCAAATTCCAGATGTTCTGTGTTTTTGTGTCGATCGGTCAACAAATATGACCACCGAAGGCTCTGCATGATTGACCGACATATTTTCGACTTCGCGTCTGCAACCTTTGTTCAGAAGTTTACGAAACTTTACAGGAAGCAAGTAATCAAGGTCCTCTACCATGTAAACTTGTGTTTTTCGTACCGATCGGTCAACAAATATGGCCGTCGATCGAGGGATCTGAATAGCCGACACGTTTTCGACCTCTCTGCAACCGCTGCACAGAATTTCAGGAAACATTATAGGAAGTAACTCAAGGTTCTCTACCAAGATTGTGTTTTCGTGCCGATCGGTCCAGTCAAATATGGCCGAATAGAACTCATGTGCACCTGGTCCCACCTCTGGCTTGCTAGGGGTCCGTCGATGCTCATTTTTGGGCTTTATTGTGAGTGCTGTTGAGATTATCGTCAGGATCTTCTTTAACTCATTTGTGTCACACTTATGCCCTTTGTCGTGTGGAGCTCGTAAAAAAGTTCCCCGCAAGGGGTTTGACAGTAAGTGTTTTGAATATTTCCCTGACATGGTCGCCGTAACACTTTCTATATAGGCATAACCTCAGACAATGCATGCATTTTATATGTTGTTTTCATTTTCCTGCATGAACATCGACGGTGGGTGCGGCTAGCCAACAGGGAATGCTTACTCCTCCCGGTCACCTGGTCCCACCTCTAGCTTGCTAGGGGTCCGTCGATCATGATATTGGGCTTTATTGTGAGTGCTGTTGAGATTATCGTCAGGATCTTCTTTAACTCATCTGATTTGGCCGACGCATTTTCGACTTCCTCTAACAAAATTATGTTGCTGTTTTTAGCCGAGTTGCAAAACTCTACTCTTTTAATTTTGATGTGAGACGGGTGGGCGTTTGGGGTGGCGTATGGGCGGGTGGTATCAATAATTGGTTTCCGAACTATAAAAGTCAAACATAATATGTGCTAGTGCAATGATCGAAACATCATACACTAACTCTCCGTGAGTCAAGGATGACCCCTTTTTATTTTAGGGTCAAAAGTTCAAAGTCATGGGACTCTCAGAATTGAAAATGGTTTCCGGATCATATTAGAGTGTATTGCACCAGACTCATCATGAATCTTGCCAGAAATTTTTCCTGTTTCCCATGAGTCAAGGATGACCCCTATTGATTTTGGGGTCAAAACGTGAAGTTCAAGGTCATAGGACTGATCATTGAAAATATATTCCAGATCATTCTAGAGTGTGTATTGCACTTATTGACATGTAACTTGCAAGAAATGTTTCGCATGAGTCTATGATGATCCCTTTTGATTTTGAAGTCGAAAGGTCAAGGTCAAAGGACTCTGATGATTGAAAATGGTTTCCAGATCATGTAAAAGGGTGTATTGTACCTATCGTCATGAAACAAGCCAGAAATGTTTCCAACAAGTCAAGGATTATCGGTCCCTGTTGATTTTTGGGTCAAAATGTGCAAGTTCAAATTCAAAGTACTGATGATTGAAAATATTTTCAGATCATAAGAGAGTTTGTATTGTACCTATATTATCATTAAACATGAAATGCTTCCCATGAGTCAAGGAACTATCACCCAATTGAACTGGGGTCAAAAGTCAAGGTCATAGTACTCTTATCAATGAAAATTGTTTACAGATTATATTAGACCTTTTATTGCACCTATTAATATTAAACTTGCCAGAAATACTTCCTGTGAGTCAAAGATGACCTCAGTGATTTAGAGTAAAAAGGTCAAAGACCAAGATAATAGGACTGATGATTGAAAAAGGCTTCTAGATCATATTAAAGAATGCTTGCACCTATTATTATGAAGCTCATCAGAAATGTTTCCCACGTGTCAAGGATGACCCCTATTGATTTTTGGGTCAATAGGTCAAAGGCCAATGTCATAGGATTCTTATAATTGAAAATAGTGCCCAGATCATCTTGGGCATCTGGTCCCATCTCTAGGGGTCTGTCGATGCTCAATTTTGTGATCTATTGCGAGTGTTGTTGAGATTATTGTCAGGATCTTCTTTAACTCATTAGAGTGTGTCTTGCACATTTTATCAATAAACTTGCCAAAAATGTTTACCTTGATTCGAGGAAAGCCCCTATTGCTTTTTCGGTAAAAGGTAATAGGACTCTGATCATTAAAAAAGTAGTTTCCAGAATATATCAGAGTGTGAATTACATATATATCATTATTCTTGCCAGAAATGTTCTCCATGAGTCATGGATGACCCCTATTAATTTTGGTAGGAAGGATCTATCAAGTTTAGGGGGGGGGGGTGTTTGTTTGTTTTTTGCTGATTGATCAATAAACACCAGGACTCTGAATTACGGACGCATTTTCAACTTTTCCTCAACCATGGCAACATAATTTTTCACAAAATCTTACAGGGAGCAAGTACTTTAGATCATCTTCCAAGTTTTTTCAAGACTTTTCATCAACATAGCCAGAGAGGGTTCTGATTGTCTGAAGCATTTACTTCTCCTTCATAACTGCTGCATAGAGACCTTGGAGGAAGCAAGTAATCAATGTCCTCTAGCAAATCGACTACGTTCCGCCCTTCGTCTGCAACTCAGGTGAGCGATGTGGCCTTGACAGACAAAACATATACAGTAAACTTCGTATATAACGAAGCCCAGGGGACCATTCGTACAAATTCGTTATAGCCATATTTCGTTACATGCATTTTGATGCTAAATATGTTTCCTTGGTGTGGCCGTTCTAATGACAGAAAAGTTAAGACCAGTATTCAATAGCTATGTTGTGATTTATTTAGTAAGCATTCTTTACAATTGACATGCCGATGGAGTATTAAATGATTGGCAATCATTTCCTCATGTGTATACAACACGTCTCCTAATAGGTAATCAGCACGGGGACAAAAAACGGGGAGAGCAATTATATGATAATTAGTAATTATCTGTCCGCCAGGTGTGTTAATTGGGAATACCTGGAGGGCATTTCGTTACATCAGGTGAAAATAGTGAAGAAATTATGACCATGGGACCTCGAGATGGCTTCGTAACAGCCGATAATTCGTTACATACAAATTCGTTACAGGCGTACAAAAATCAATGGAGGGTAATAGGACTTCTGCAGGGACATTCTTTTTACTTCGTTACATGCAGAATTTCGCTATAAACCTGTTCGTTATAGGTGAAGTTTACTGTATTAAAGGATGATCGAAATCGAACACTATCGGGGAAGTTCTTGCATCCCCTCCTCCCAAAAATCAAACATTGACAATCATAATCGATATGCTTCTCACGTGCAACTATAGATACCATAAAAACAGGCCAACACAAAATGCAACATCCCGCTCGCACGGCTTAATAAAATATCAGTAAATAGCATATCCCAGAAACCTTTAACTACGCGAACAATTTACGTATGACTAATTTAACCTAGATCTGTTAATTTATGCCACTTTTAGAATTTGACAAATTCTAATCTGTGACCATGACCTTTGACCATGAAAAACAACAGGGTTCTTCCATCTGCCGTAATGAATCCTTTATAATTTCCCCTATTGATTTTATGTTCAAATGTCAAGGTTACAGATTGCAATTGTTCAAAATTCTAGTATAGAATCCGGAAATGACATTGTACACTCAATGCTTATGACAGGGAAGGACTTTTCAAGGTCAAGGGTACAGATTGAAATCATTGGCGGATTTAGAGGGATGCACGCCCCCCCCCCCATGTGTAGACTCAGTTCCTGACACTTTATAGTTTAATTTCATATCAGTAATAACTGAGTCAATAGGGTTCTCCCTTATGTCATAAGCATTGCTGACACAAAGTTTGACCAAGATCCATTGGAAAATGCCACAGTAGTGTAAGCAGCCTCTATATCCGGGTAGTATTTTTAGAACAGGGGAATTCCGTGTTTTGTGTATGGGAAAGGGGTAATTCCTAGGGGAATTCCGTGTTTATTTATAGGTATGGGGAAGTCTATGGTAAATTCCAAGGGAATTCCCAGAACTATATTTAGGTGTTTGGAAAGTCCCAGTTTTATTTTTTAAGTGTTGTTCTAGAAAATCATCTATTTGTGGAAGGAATAATTTCCCCCTACAACTAGATGAAAAAGAATAAAGACAAATTGAAAGTTTACACATATTTTATTCAACATTGTACATATTTCAAAAGTCTATGCACTGTACTGTGGCCTCACATTCTGACTCGCCATAGGTGAGCGTCCTCTGTTTGCTCCATAAATGGGTCGTCCTCTATTTGCTCCATAGATAGGTCTGGGGTAATTTGGCCTGTAGCTTCCGTAGTTGTTTGGATACGTGTTGTATTCCTGTTGTACAGGACAGTCTTTGGCCCAGTGTCCCGTGCCTTGGCACTTGTAGCAAATGTCGTTCTGCTTCTTGGGCGGCTGAGGACATTCGGTAGCAAAATGTCCCTCTTCATTGCAGTTGTAACATACGTATCTGGCTTTCTTCTTGGGTGGTTCGTCTCCTCCCTCTTCTGCATTTCTCTTGTTATCCATCAATGTTTGGATGTCGGCTTGCATCTTGGAAATGGATGTCTGTACATCTTCCATCATGGCAGTCATGCGCTGACAATTGCTATGGATGTCGTCCATTTTGTTGTCTGCAGGCTGCTGCTGTACATTGCCGTTTGGCCATTGAAAGTCAAAGTTGGTTAAATCAATATCAGAAACTTGTTGAGATGCCATCTTAGTTGTGTCTCCTATGAAGCACATAGCATGAATGACTGGCTTTGAAAATGTGTGTGAAATATATACTCAAATCATTGTTCTAGAGTGTTCTATCTAATTTGCATATGTCCTAGCTCTTAGTGCACTTGAACAACCTTTCACAGCACGTGTTACTTTGACTTTCAATCAACCTTTCGTGTCAAATGAGTTAAAGAAGATCCTGACGGTAATCTCAACAGCACTCACAATAGAGCACCAAATTGAGCATCGACGGACCCCTAGCAAGCCAGAGGTGGGACCAGGTGCCCGGGAGGAGTAAGCATCCCCTGTTGGCTAGCCGCACCCGCCGTCGATGTTCACGCACGAAAATGAAAAGTATATATAAAATGCATGCACTGTCTGAGGCCACGTCTATATAGAAAGTGCTATGGCGACTATGTCAGGGAAAAATATTCAAAACACTTACTGTCAAACCCCTCGCGGGGAACTTTTTTATGAGCTCCACACGGCAAAGGGCATAAGTGTGACACAAATGAGTTAAAGAAGATCCTGACGGTAATCTCAACAGCACTCACAATAGAGCACCAAATTGAGCATCGACGGACCCCTAGCAAGCCAGAGGTGGGACCAGGTGCCCGGGAGGAGTAAGCATCCCCTGTTGGCTAGCCGCACCCGCCGTCGATGTTCACGCACGAAAATGAAAAGTATATATAAAATGCATGCACTGTCTGAGGCCACGTCTATATAGAAAGTGCTATGGCGACTATGTCAGGGAAAAATATTCAAAGCACGCGCTGGCTACTTGCCACTTAGAACTTTCTAGAACATATGCCTTTCAAACGACCTTTCGTGTCAACGGCACGCGCTGGCTACTTGCCAGTAAGAACTGTGTAGAAGTGTCAAAAACATATGACGTCATTTACTCTGCACCTGCAGCTTTGACTTTGAAACGACCTTTCGTGTCAACAGCACGTGCTACTTTGACTTTCAAACAACCTTTCGTGTCAACGGCACGCGCTGGCAGCTTGCCAGTCAGAACTTTCTAGAAGTGTCAAGAACATATGACGTCATTAATGTTGGGCGCGCTGTAGAAAAGTCGGTCAGTACAATAATGTCAGTCACCTGGAATTCTGTAGAATAAATGGTTAGTACAATAAGGTCAGGCACTTACCAAGAACATTTTAGGTAATATATAACTGACACGTGTCCTTCCCGTTCAAGGTCAGAGTCAAGGTCATGGATGTAAAACTCAAGGTCATACTCAAGGTCAAATGACATGTGATCACGTGATCAGTCACGTGACCGAATGTTCTAGAATTCCCCATGTATATATAAACCCCAATTTTCACAGAGCCAACATCATTTTGTCCTTGACAAGAGACCGAGATGGCTGCTGACAAGAAAACTGTTGCTGACATTAGAGAAAAGACCCGGGAAGATGTTGAATCTACCCAGAGGGAAAAAAGAGAAGAAGAAACCAACAAACAGCGCGACTTTGACGCTAAAGATGTACGGGATTACTACGACATCAATGTTAATAAGGCCTACCAGTCCCGCAAGTTTAGGACCATGGGAAAGAAGTATACGGTACAATTCAAAGACATGAGTAAAGACATTTCTCCCACCCAGTTTCCCAAAGTGCTGCCCAAGATTATGAATACTTTGGTGGACGATCTTAAAGACGAAAACGGGATCAAGGATGCTGACTACGTACGGGCCATTGTACACCATCCTTCTTTGAAATCAGAAATATGGATCCCGTTCTCCCAGAGTACCGAGATGTCCGGGGACGCCATTTTGAAAGAAGTCCAAAAGGTCCAGCAATCCAACGAGGACTTTAAAATGGAAGATGGTCAGACAACTATTGACTTACTCCATGTTGAGATGCCTATGGGAAGCGGCGGTAACAGTAAGAAACACCTGCATTCGGATCAGGAAAACTTCAGGAAAGGAAAGAGGTCTATTGTAAGCATTGTCAATGACGAGGACCACATGTGTCTGTCTCGTGCCATCGTAGTCACCATGGTCCATGCCAACAAACCAGAGAAAGACTCGGAAGAATGGAAAACAGAGTGGCGTAAAGTCATACAACCTAAAGACTACAAACTACAGAAGGAGAGAGCTAAAACACTATGCGACCAGGCAGGGGTCTCCAGCGAACATGGGTGCGGTCCAGCAGAATGGGAAAAATTCCAAAAAGTCCTGACACCCAACTACAGGCTGAAAATTTACCAGCAGAATGCAGTTGCCAAAACTCTGAAGTTTGACGTTCTGTACAAGTAAGTATTATTTTGTGATCATTACAATCATTTCATTGAATTTACTTTGTATGTGTTTCCATGTATTTAATATTTTTTTTTCTCTTTACAGAGGGACCGTAACCAATGATAGAATCCGACCCAAGATCCTGCATATTTTGTACACGGACAACCACTACGATGCCATTACATCTATGCCTGGTCTGGTGGAGAAACAATACTATTGCGACTTTTGTGATGTGGGCTACAAAAACGCTGACAACCATAGAAGTACCTGTCCTATCCGCTATTACTGGTGCCTGTCATCACCCCCTTGCCCCTGGGAAGACGCCAACGTGGAATGCAACAGTTGTGGTGGAAATTTCCATAGCTTGAGATGTTATTGGAACCATTTCAAACCTAACAAGGCCGGTAATAGCGTATGCGACCTGATGACTAGATGCGAGGAATGCGGTAGCTGGATTACTAAGCGTTTGAAGCCTGTCCACAAATGCGCCGATAAAGACCACTACTGTAGCATCTGTAAAGAGCAGGTGGGAGAAGGACACTTGTGCTACGTGCAGACGGTACCCATCCCTAAAAAGAAAAAGAAGAAGAGCGACCTGTACATCTTCTACGATTTTGAGTGCACCCAGGAAACCGGAGAGCATATTCCCAACTTCTGCGTGGTACACCGGGCCTGTGAAGCTTGCATCAACCTACCTATCGAAGATTACTGCCAGACATGTTCCAACCTACCGGGAGGCGGGAGTCATTTTTAAGGGGGAGACCACCCTGGACCAATTTATGGTTTGGTTGTTCAACACTTGTACCACCAACGACAAAAATATCAAAAAGATGTGTCATGAGGGAGCCACAGCCATCGCCCACAACATGAAGGGATATGACGGCCAATTCATCCTCCACTTTTTGGTCAACAGAGCCTGTATCAAACCAGATGTAAGTTTTAATTTTTTTCTTTTTCTTGAATATTTCTAAACTAACTTTATTTGAAATTCAAAAAACTTTATTTATTTTTAAACAGGTACTGATGAATGGTGCTAAAATCATGACGATGTCTGCGCACGGTGTGAGGTTTGTGGACTCGTACAACTTTTTACCCGATGCCTTGAGCCGTCTACCATCTGCCTTTGGACTGACCGAGCTGAAGAAGGGTTACTTCCCTCACCTCTTCAACACTACAGCAAACCAGAACTATGTGGGACTGTATCCACCTATCGAGACTTACATACCCGACGGGATGAGAGGTAAAGCCCGAGAGGAGTTCCTGGCCTGGTACCAAAACAAAGTCCAAAGGAGAGAGGAGTTCAACTTTGCCAAAGAGATGGAGGAGTATTGTCGGTCTGACGTAGACATCTTGAGACGTTGCTGCGGTAAATTCAGAGGCACCCTCCTGTCCCTCGTCAAAGTGGATCCGTTCGTGGAATGCATTACCTTTGCCAGTACAGCCAATCTAGCTTTCCGCCGCAACTTCATGCCTAGGGAAACTGTAGCCATCTTACCCCCGGAAGGATACTCACCCGAGCGGAAGTACTCCATCAAAGCTTTGAGATGGTTGAGATGGATTGCCCACGAGACTAACCAGGACATCCGCCATGCCAGGAACGGTGGAGAGATGAAGATAGCCCACCTGTCCATCGACGGCTACAACATGAACATGCAGACCGTCTACGAGTTCTACGGTTGCTTCTGGCACGGGTGCCCCGAATGCTATCCCAACATGAAATTGGAAGAACATCCGGTCAGACACGACTGCACCTTTCAGCAACTGTATCAAGCCACCCAGGACCGCCAAAACTTTTTGAACGAGTTGGGATTTAGAGTGGAACACATTTGGGAGCACGATTACGATCGCCGATGTAAGGAGGATCCCGAATTCGGAGCGTTCGCTAAGAAAATGGCCGAGGAAATCGTGGACCCCTTACAACCCAGAGATGCTTTGTTTGGAGGTAGAACTAATGCCACTAGACTCTACTGTGACGAAGGAGACATGCGTTACATCGATGTCTGTTCCCTCTACCCCTCTGTTCTAAAACACGGGACTTTCCCTATCGGACATCCGGTTCTGATCACGGAGAACTTTGACGATATCAGAGATTACACGGGCTTAGTCAAATGCCGCATCATTCCGCCACGTAAATTGTACCATCCCGTATTACCTTACCGTTACGGAGGTAAACTACTGTTCCCCCTTTGCCGCACCTGCGTGGAGATGAAAGAAGAGATCGGCCCGGACTACCGATGCACTCACAACGCCCAAGCACGAGCCTTGACCGGAACTTGGGTGATCGAGGAAGTTAAGATGGCTTTGGAAATGGGATATGTTTTAGACTGTATCCACGAAGTGTGGAATTTCCCTCAGACCTCCAGGACCCTGTTCAAAGACTATATTGACACGTTCCTCAAAATCAAACAGGAAGCTAGCGGATTTCCTCCCGAATGTGATACCGTGGAAAAGAAAGCCGAATTCATCAAAGAAGTGTTTCGGAGAGAAGGGATCAGACTCGGAGATGTCAACAAAAACCCCGTCCTACGTACCATAGCCAAGATGTTTTTAAACTGCCTATGGGGAAAATTCGGACAACGCCAAAAACTGACTCAGAACAGGTGAGGTTTTATTTCTAATCTAAAATCATATTTTTGTATTATCTTTTATTCAAAACGATATTTTATTAATACTAATTTATACATTTACAGGTACTTGTCGGATCGTGGAGAACTATTGGAACTGATGCAGGACGATACCAAGAAGGTGATGCATTTAGAACTGATTCAGAACCAGGAGAACGACGAACTGGACCTCATCTTGGCCAACTTTTCCGAGAACGACGACTTCGTACCGCCTTGTAATTTCGGGAACGTAGTGATCGCCTGCTACACTACAGCTTTGGCCCGCTTAAAATTATACGATGCCTTACGCCGATTGGACGACAGAGTCCTGTACTTTGATACCGACAGCATCATCTACGTACACGACGATCACAAATGGAGTCCCCCCATCTTAGATAGTTTGGGATGTTGGACCGACGAATTAGGCGGGAAAAAGATCACTACCTTCGTGTCGGGCGGACCCAAGAATTACGCTTACCAATTGAACGACGGTAGTACCGTGTGCAAAGTCAAGGGCATGACCTTGGATTACAAGACCAGTCAAATCATCAATTTCGAAACCATGAAAAACATGGTACTGAATCAAACAGATGTGGACAAGGTCACGGTCACTTACCCATCCAAGATTGTACGCGGGAAAGATCACAAATTATTTTCCAAGGACATGACCAAGGACTATCGTATCGTGTATGACAAACGTCAGATTCTGGAAAACCTAAACACTTTACCTTACGGATTCTAAAAGGTCAAGGACGTTTGAACATTTTGTATATATAAAGACTTGATTCTTTTCACAACTCATTCAGAATGTTGCTGGCTGTCTTACTGTACATATACTATTGGTTCCAAGGAAGAAGAAGGTACCATAGAGACTTTGATGATTTTTTCGAACGTCTGAGACGAGCCATACGTCGTCACAACAGACAAAGATTGATTGAAGCAGCCTGATGTTTTTGACTTTGCTAACTTTGATTGGATACTTTTGTACGGCGGACTGTCCTTACATCGATTGGGATTGGGACGAACACTATATTTTGAGAACATTTAAAGACGGATCACCATGTATCCTGGTCACCAAAAAGACGCCCAAAGTAGCCATGACGCTGTACTGCCCTCCTACCCACTGATCGAATACTTGTCGTTTTCACTGCATCACATCATTACCTGTATCATAGGCATGAACTTACGGATGTCGGGACTGAGACACAAGTGTCCGGGATGTAAAGACAGACAGTGTTTTTGGAGATTTTGTGGAGCTTACAACGCCATGTTTGAAGGCGGTAAAGATGGAACTTTCATGCAAGACTTTATATTTTTCTTACGTCTCATGTTTAATGATCCACAAGTGTTTGATGATGACATACCTATGATGTATACATTAGTTCTGGCTTACATTCATTCGCTTGAACCTACGTTTGAAGAAAACTTTGTTTGTTCTTTATAAATAAAATGTTCTTTGCATTCTCTTGTCATTCTTTCAACATGAGTACTCACGTACAGACGTTAGACGATTTGAGTGCTTTCGTGTTTAAACACGAGTTTACCATGGTGGTCGCCGGGCCTAGTCGTTCCGGTAAAACCGAATTTGTCAAACAATTGGTTCGATACAAGGACGAGGTCATTCATCCTCCTCCTCAAAAAGTAGTTTGGTGTTATCGTGAATGGCAAAAAGCTTACGAGAGTATGCAAGGTCAAGTCAAATTTGTCAAGGACATTCCACCAGAAGACGAAATCTTGGTGTCAGACCTCAACACCAGGCACTTGTTGGTCTTTGACGACATGATGGGTGGTCATAGCGGTGAATACATTGTAGATTGGTTTACACGCAAAGCACATCATCGTAATACCAGTGTCGTATACATCACACAAAACGTCTTTGACCGCAGTACCCATCACCGCACCATCAGTCTCAATACACATTACATGGTCTTGTTTAAAAATCCCCGAGATAAATCACAAGTTGAAGTGTTGTCCAGACAATTAAAACTTCCCTGTTTGAATTATGCGTACCAGGATGCTACCAGTAAACCCCACGGGTACTTGGTGGTAGACATGACACCCACTACTCCCGATACTTTACGGTTGAGAACGGACGTGTTCCACCACCCCCTGGCAGGAGGGATCGTGGTGTACAGTCCCAAAAACATATAAAAATGAGTGTGGTACCTATTCTGACGTCAGTATCACACTGGTAGAGACTGCGATCGCATCAAAGACAAATGGCGTTACCTTCAGCCTCTAGTGAACTGGTGAAAATTTTAAGAAAACTACGAAACGAAAAAGATGATAACAAACGTCAAGACTTGGTGGATTTGGGACGTCAAGCCTTGTTGAAATGGTTCAGTATGGGTGCCCGTAATATGATCAACGGGAGTTTACCCTTGACCAAACCTACCCAAAACTACGTCAAGAGAAATTTCGAGCTCTTGAAAACTTTAGCGGATCGACACTCGTCTGCCGACGAAAAACGTCAAATCATCCTGAGACGAGGAGGTGCCGGGTTTTTAGGTGGCATCATCATCCGTACCATGCTACAATGGCCACAACGTGAACCTAATCGTCGGAAATATTATACGATACGTTCCAAAAAGAGTGGAGGATACAAAACCGGTTCCCCTCAAAAATCTTCTAGAAGGAGGAGGAGGGCACCTAAGAAGGCAGCACCCAAGAAAAAGAAGACAGCAGCACCCAAGGCAGCAGCAGCACCCAAGGCAGCAGCAGCAGCACCCAAGGCAGCAGCACCCAAGGCAGCACCCCAGAAAAAAAAGAAATCACCTCAGAGGAAGAAGAAGCAGAAGACCCCACAAAGACTCATAGCTACACCTGTTGGATATGCCAGTGCCGACGAGTTTCAAAGAACGGGAAGAGCTACCTTTCATCCTTTGACGTCCACCCCTTTAAGTGCACCGGCCACGACGGCTTTGCAAGCATTGAATCGTCAAATAGGTCTCCCTCCCCATTTACAAGCCATGCTGCCCCTATCCCCGCAACCGGGTCCCTCCACCCAACGCCTATCCCCGCAGCCGGGTCCCTCCCGCCAACGCCTATCCCCGCAGCCGGGTACCTCCCGCCAACACATACGCTTATCCCCGCAGTCGGGTCCCACCCAACACATACGGTATGCCCCCGGAAGAAAAAACGTCAAGTTTACGGCGCGCAAGAAATTGGGAGATGGAGGGGGACCTTGGAAAATGGCCAAACGTGTATAAAAGGCAGCGAGGTGGAATGAAAAGGTCATAGTGTACCCAGACATAGATGGAGTAACATGGGCAAGAGTGGATTAAAACCGCATGCGGATATCCTAAGACTGTTGGCCTAACAAAGGATATTCCACCAAGTTCAAACAACGTGTGTTACAAGAAGCACCTAACGCTACCATAAGTAAATTGTGCGAGTGCATTTACAACACTTTAAAAGGGGTGGTACCATTAAGCAAGTGTCAGAAACGCAAGTTGGCACCTAGCAAGCACGTGTTAAGGAAACTGGTGCAACCGGGTTTGTCCGTGCAACAACGCCGCAGAACACTGGTCCGTCAAACCGGTAAAGGATTACCTATTTTACCCTTGATATCCATGATCGCACCTTTATTACTGAAAGGTATTTAAGATGGCCCGCAAGATGGTATTGGTACCTCAAAGCTTTTTGGAAGAGATGCAGCAGAGTCGGGAAAAAGATATTTTATCTTTACCCCATCCTTTACCTTATCCCCCCGAAGTAACGGCAGCCGTCAAAGCGGGTCAAACGTTAGACACGTTGAATCAACGAGGAGACTTGACTCCGGCTCAACAGGCTGCTTTGTATGGACAAGAACTGCATCGGTACCGGACCTATTTACATAAGACCAAAACGAAACCAGCACCTACTGCACCTACTAGTACACCTACAGCAGCTTCCAATGACGTCGCCGTGGAACCTCCGGCCGAAGAATTGATCGATCAGATCGTGTCCAGTGCCCCTAAACCCATGCGTGGAAAAGCCAAGATGATGCTACAACACATGCAACGTCATCCTCAAATATTATCGTGGGATCCCGAGGGACGGGTCAAGTACCGGGGTAGAGTGATTCCCAATGCCAACATCATTGATTTGGTCAGTGATTCCGTGCGTTCCACGGAACGGAAAGGATACCGTCCTCAAGGCATCGAACTTTTTAGTCGAGGATTGAGTGAAATGAATATGCCCAGAGATTACGTCAGGAATGCCAAATTCATCAAACATTTTAAAGTGGCACCCTCCCCCAAACCGTCTACTAGCCAACCGGCCGCTTCATCGACACCTACTTTACCCACACTGGCAGCGGCGGCGGCCCGCAAAGATTCGGATGACGAGGATGACGAAGAGAGTGGATTTGTCGACGCTTCTACCATTTTAGCCACCCCTCCACGTATAAAAACACCGGGCATCGGGAAGAAAAGTCAGTCGGACTTGGAGAAAAGTTGGTTGAGACTCCCCACCGGCTTTTCCTCACCTCAAAAATGGTTGTTCGGAAAAAAATAGATTTACCTTCTGTCTTACACCGTTTGTATTACGATCCCGAGAGTCCCGTGGCTTTTGCCGGCATACAGGCTTTGTACAGAGAGGCCAAACGTATTTATCCTAAAGTGGTGCGCAAACAAGAGGTGGTGGATTGGATACAAGAACAATCGACGTATACGTTACACAAACCGATCAAACGTAAATTCAGACGTAGTCGTACCATCGTGTCTACCATGGACGAACAGTGGCAAGGGGATTAAGCCGATGTCTCTAGCATGAAAGACTGGAACGATAAGAACACCTTTTTACTCTGCGTCATTGACGTCTTTTCCAAGTATGCCTGGGTGGAACCTTTGAAAAACAAAACGTCAAAAGAAATGATCCGAGGGTTTGGTGCCATCTTGAAAAGAGCTAAAGGACGGAAACCTAGACGTTTCCAAACGGATAAAGGCAAAGAATTTCTCAACAGGAATTTCAAAAGATGTTGAAAGAAGAAGACATTCATTTTTTCACCACCCATAACACGGAAACCAAAGCCAGTATCGTAGAACGTTTTCAAAGGACCTTGAAAGGACGGATGTGGAAATATTTTACCCACAAGAAAACTAGGAGATACGTGGAGGTCTTGCCCCGTTTGGTTAAAGGCTACAACAGTACCAAGCATTCCACCATCGGGAGAGCCCCTCGGGACGTGACGCACCAAAACGTTTTGGACGTCTGGTTGTATGCCTATGCCCCTCAAAGAGTCCAGAAGAAGCAGAAACCTATATATAAGGCGGGTGATCGCGTCAGAATCAGTAAAGCCAAACACACTTTCGAGAAAGGATATCTCCCCAATTGGACGACGGAACTGTTTACCATTAAACGTCGAGTGGTGGGACGTGTACCTTACGCTTACGTGGTTCAGGACGATCACGGCGAAGAATTGGAAGGTACTTTTTACGAGTCGGAATTACAGAAAGTGATCAAGAGAGACGACGTGTACGAAGTGGAAGACA
This sequence comes from Pinctada imbricata, assembly GCA_033119305.1. Lineage (NCBI taxonomy): Eukaryota > Metazoa > Mollusca > Bivalvia > Pterioida > Pteriidae > Pinctada > Pinctada imbricata. Next base: position 111,999,861 of record VSWD01000005.1, read on the forward strand.
TTTTGAAAACCCGGAAACGGAAAGTGGGCAAGACAACGATAGAGGAAGTGTTGGTACGGTGGAAAGGATATCCTCCTAGTTTTGATTCATGGATCCCCCAGAAGGACATGATACGGTAGACGTGGGAATGGGGAGTAGAGAACCCTCTACCACCTCCGTACGTTGGAAATGGTGTGGTGAAGCTCTACCCAAAGGACAGATCGTCTTCTTTGCTCAAATGATTCTGGCCATGACGGTCATTATAGCCAGCATCGCTTGCTTAGCCCTGGACAAAGACAACAAAGAATTTTGGATGGTCATGTTGAGTGGTTGCATGGGTTATATAATGCCCAGTCCCACCTTAAAGATGTCAGAATCTAAACTACCTGGAAGAGGGACACACCATTAAGGATCATCATGAGTGACTTTTACGTCACTTTACCCAGCGATGGATCGATGCGGGATTTCCCGGACAATACCATTTCAACGTTTCGAACACGATTACCTCAAACTATGAAATTGGAGGAAAGAGACTGGGAAGTGGCCCTTTCGGAAGTAGTGTATCCTACCGTTCTGAATAATGTGGATGACGGTTGTAATTACTTTGAAATTGTGGTGCCTTATTACTATCAAGCTGTTGGGAGTTTTAATTTGCACGCTTCGGATACCAATCGATACCGGATTACTATGAATAGTAGAACACCCCACACATTTAGTGAGATTCCAGGACTAGCACGACCTATCAATGATGAAGGTGTAGTTCAAAACCCTAGGGCCAATATCTTCAGGATAGCGATTAAACATGGTTTTTATCGATCGGCTCGGGAACTGGTGGATGAAATCAATTACGCCTTGGAACATGCCATTGATCCGGTGATGAAAGGCTCTAATACCAATCCCCCCAACCCCAACAAGATTCGATTGGTATACAACACGTCCTACAATCGTGTGGCGTTGGAATTTACGGGAGCTACCATTAATCTGAAACATTTTTATTTCGTCCGATTCTGTAATCGGTTAGCCTTACAACTAGGATTCCTCACCACGCAACACGGTAGTCATCCCACTCATTGGTTACGTACCAACCAATTAGCCCCCGTACCACCGGACGTCTACATGGGTATGAGTGGCTTGTACTTGTACAGTGATGTGGTGCAAACACAGATTGTGGGTTCACAGAATCTACAGTTGATGAGAATCATTCCTTTTGAGAACCAGAAAGAGAACAATACCAATGGCCATGCGCAATGGGAAGGAAGACATCGGGAGTACCTTCCGATCAGCAAGCATTATTTCGACACGGTGGATATCCATATAAGGAACGACATGGGAGAAAAAGTGCCATTCTTTTCCGGTAAAGCCATCGTGAAACTACACTTCCGGAGAAAGCAATTATGATCGTACATCGAGGAATTCCGCGACAGAGAGGAAGAGGGGGAGGGTATGTGGGACGTTGGATGAGACCTTATCATCAGACGGGACGAGGATTCATGGATATAGCCAAAGCGGCCATGAAGCGAATTGGTCCCCAAGCTTTAAAGTCGGCTTTTCATGTGGGACTAGACCTGATGCACGGTAAACCTATCAAAGACTCGTTAATGACCCGGGGTAAACAATTTGCATACGCGGCCGCCAGGGAAGCCCCCTACGTGATGAGAGACGCCCGTGCACCAAAGAGACAGGTACAGACCCATCAAAAGAATATGAGACAAGCCATGGTAGATCGCATGAGAAGAAAGAAGAGAAGAGTACCACCACCACCACCAGCATCCTCAGCCTCTCGACGTACCCATAAAAGCCGTGTCAAAAGGTCAAGGCCTCATTTGCAAAGAGGTCGTGGAAGGAGAAGGTCAGCAGCTCTCAAGAGGATTCTCGGGAAAAGATTGAGAAAAGCCAGCAGGATTAATAGAAAAAAAGTCAAAAGAATCATTAAAAGAACGATAGACATCTTTGATTAGTGTCCAAGATGATGCACCGCGAATCATGCGAATGTTCGACGGAGGGATTAGAGATTGATCGGGTTCCTCAAACCATGAGCGGTTTAGAGAAAGCTCAATGGGAAGAATACTATCCTCTCAATGCCATAGACAACAGGAATGCCGGAGCACCAGTGGAATTCGAGATCAAAGGTCACGGTGAAGACTTTTTGGATTTGGCACAGACTTATGTGTACATCAAACTCAAGATTACCCAAACCAATGGCAACGATTTGTCCAACGATACCCAGACGACCCCGGTCAACAATTTCTTACACAGCATGTTTAACGAGATCGATCTGTCCTTGAATGGAAAAATCATTTCACCCAGTACCAACACGTATCCGTATCGAGCCTATTTGGAGACCTTGTTGTCTTACAGACCCGATACCTTGAAGAAATCTATCAAAGCCAGCAATCTATGGGTCAAAGATGAAGGGGGAAAAATGGATGCTGGGAATCCCCACCAAGACGACAAAACTGAAGACGATTACAATGAATCTCTGAGAGCCAGACACAATTTGATAGCGGGAAGTAAGGAAGTAGAACTGTTTGATCGTCTCCACTTGGACATGTTTCAACAAAAGAATTACCTGGTCAACGGTGTCGATGTACGTCTGAGATTCAATCGTGCCAGCACCCCTTTCTGTTTGTTTGGCACTGCCGACGGAAAAATCAAGATTTCCAGCATGATGTTATTTGTACGCAAAGTGCGTCCGATGCCCGGTATCATCAATCGAGCTAACGCATTATTGAATAGCAGTACGGCCAAATATCCCTTGCGACGGGTAGAAGTCAAGTCCTTCACCATTCCTGCCGGTACCCGCTCTAAAATCACGGACAACGTCTTTGCCGGACAATTACCCAAGAGAGTTTTCCTGGGCATGGAGTTGAATACGGCCTTTAACGGGAGTATCGGTACCAACCCGTTCAATTTTCAACAATTCAACTGTACCAAGGTGGAGATCAGCCTGAACGGAGAAACACAGAATACCCGCCCTTTTGAACCCGATTTTGCCGATAACTTTTACCTGCGCTCATACATGTCCCTGTATCAAGCTTTGGGACGTATCGGAGAAGACTGGGCACCCGCCATCGGCTACAAAGAATACGGTGACGGATTTACCCTGTGGGGTTACGATTTCACTCCCGATCAGAATGCTCAGAGTTTCGAAAAATTTCACCTGATAAAAACCGGGAACATGAGAATAGAACTGCAGTTTTCAGCAGCCTTGGCACACACCATCAACTGTATCGTGTACGGAGAATTCGACAACGTGTTGGAAATCAACAAGCAGAGAGAAGTCAGTGTGGATTACTAACAAATCATGCAAGGACTAAGCACCTCTCAGATCTACGATATATTATCGCAAGATCCCGACGTGGGACCTCATTTTGGCGGGGTGTATGCTAGGGACCGTTTACCTTCGACGTCTATAGGTCAAACGTTCGTCTTGAATACGGACATGGCATCGGAACCAGGTGAACATTGGGTGTGTATCTACATCGATCCCCGTACCGGGATAGGAGAATACTTTGACAGTTACGGATTACCACCCCTCCGGGAATTTGAAAGGTTTATGGTATCGAGATGTCGACAAATGACGTACAATCCAGTGTGTTATCAAAGCGACGAGACCAGCGTATGCGGACATTATTGCATTTATTTCCTGAAGAAGAGAAGTCAAGGACTTCGGAACCCGTTCCAGATACTACCTCATCCCAAAACACCCCGGGGGATGGAGAAACTTTGGAACGACCGTTACGTGTACCAATGGTTTCGGAGACGATATCGGATCCCCCCAGTCCCTCCACAGAAATGCCAAAAGTGTCGACCACGTCGAAAAGACCGCCACCGGACTTGCTCGAAACTATGATGGCCTTTTTATTCTTTGAACATTTCATGTTGTATATATTTCTGTATTACGCAATAAAATTGTAAGTGTCTGACAATGGGACGACCCTAATCCTTGTCGGACACGTTGTGTTAGCGGGGTACCATTAAAAGAGTTGCAATTGAATCACGTGACTTTTTTTTCTCTTATAAAAGAGCTGTTTTCTTCTCCACACCATCATTTGTTCACGATGGCTGGACAAGGAAGCACCTCTTCGATGGACGCTAGTGGTTTTGCCAAGCATTCTATCCAGAACGATATCGAAACCGATTCGGTACCTTCTTACTATAGATTATGGGAAGAGAAGTCTCCTCCTCCTCCGTCTGCTATTCCTACTTATCGCCGCAGTAAAGAACAAGAAATAGTTCTGGCTCCCGAACCTCAGAAAGTCTACAGTTTACAACCGCTGTATCCAGAATACGTGGGATATTCAACACGTCTCAAAACGTTCAAGGACTCTTGGCCTAGATACTTGCGAGGTCCCAAGGTCGAGGACATGGCACGTTCTGGATTATTCTATTCCCAGATTGGGGACAAGGTCGTCTGCTTCCAATGTGGATTAGGACTCAAGTTCTGGGAACCTAATGACTGCGCTTACAAAGAACATGCTAGATTCAGTCCTCAGTGCAAATATGTCAAAATGGTGTGTGGTTAAAAGGTCAAGGACATTCCCGTGTACATATATGTATATATAAAAGACGTTGGATTGTTGTTGGCATCAGTATTAAATCATGAATCCGTTAAAGATACCAGACGAGGACACGTATAATCACACGGTGTATTACACAACGATTATCGACCTAACGAATATCATACGTATGGACGAGTGAGGAGGAAAACTGCACTTGCTACCTTACGATCCAGATTTCATCGGGTACCATTTAAGGCGACCCGTCCAACAGACGCCTACCCTTCAAACGTTAGCTGCCAGAGTAGTCATTAAGGAAATTCAACCACCCCTTCAAAGAGAAAAACTATTGAAACAGATACCGCAACAAATCCGGATTTTAATCAATCAAGTGCACGTGGACATGATCGATTACTGGTATCATTGGGCATTCGGCACGAGAGGACCTCGCGAGTACGAGTACGGTATCCGGGTGGCAGATAACACTTTCTTTCAAGTATCGGACAAAAGAGACAAACTGATCATCAAACCCAGTCAACAGAAACGGGTGTGTTGTAGACTCAATCACCAATGTGCCTACATGAAAAATGTCAGACGCCGTGCCGCCAAAAGACTACCCATCCTATATTGCCCCATTAACGGCAGATGCATGTGTACGTGTCGAGACGCGTACAACCGCGTGTACGTGCCGCCCACGTGTACCGTAACCGACATGAGACATATTTACTGGGCCAATTCGTTACTACCTGCGACCTTGAGAAGACACGACCTGGAAGACAAGATGGATGTCCTGGGATTTCAAAGGTCAAGTGCACACGGATTTAAACAGAAGAAGTAACAAGATCAAGGACGTTTTGTACACATATATATAAAAGACGTTGTTGGATTGTTGGCATCATTATCAAATTATGGATCCGTTGAAGAAACCAGACGAGGGATGCAAGTTAAAGTTAATGAGTCAATTCAAAATGCAATCTCTACAAGACATCGCCGCTAGAGCAGTGATCAGAGAATGTAAAAATCCATTGAAGAGAGAACTACTCTTAGAACAGATACCTCATCCCATCAGGATTTACATCAACCAAGTACAAGAAGATTCCATCGATTCGGTCGACGATAGATTTATCAAAGTCATGGAATGTTGTGACGGAGAACGTAGAATAGATAGAAGAGAATGGGTTAAAGAAGGAAACAAGTTCAAATTATCCGGATGGGGACTTAGTCTCAGGTTTACACAATTAAAGTCGGTGATAAGATTCCTTGCCAATGGTATCGATGACGATGACTTAAAAACAGTAGAATTACCTGATGTCTATGCCATTGAAGAATTACCCGACTCCAGAAATTTCTATTTTAAGATTTTAAAATAGTTCTTTGAGGTCAGATGTGGCGGTGGTAATTTCAAGGTCGTTTCAACATAATATAAGGAACTTTTATTCAAGCGTCACTTCATTCAGACAAAAACTTCAGAATGGAACAGACGTGTGAACAGAACCCTGCTGCTGCTGCTGCTGCTGCTGCTGATGTTGTCGATAAAACTAAAAAAAGATGTCACTAAAAAAGATGACGACACGGAACAGAGATGTAAAAAGACTGCGAAAAGAAATAGCCGCTTATCAAGAACAAAGGCACAAGATGGGGATCGATTCGTACGATGACTTTATGAAATATCAAGAAATTGTTCATCGCGAACAACTGGAGAAACAACAGAAACGAGATGTCAAACAACTGATGAAATTTCAGGAACAAATGGATCAACACTTGGGTGGCCATTTCGAATTGGTGGACAAACCCACGAAACAATGCAAGTTCGAGTTCGTTCATCTCGATGACGGTTCCGTCGATTTTGTAGCGACACGGATCGGACTGAAAGTTTTGAAATTCATCAAAAAGAAAAAGGAACCGAAACGTCTGACCCAGAAAAAGATGAAAAAGGAAAAACCCGAAGTCAAAGAGGTCATCTATGCGGCCATTCATCCCGAATGTGTAGGTGCTGACGATCACCAAAATCAACAAATGCTGGAAATCTGTCCCAAGTGCAGACGATACAATGAAAAGATGCAACAGTGACTTTTTTGTAACATAAACATTTTGTCTTTGAACATTTGACTTTGAATATTTGTCCTTGAACATATGAATATTTGTCCTTGAACTTTTTGTTTGTTCTTGACCTTTGTCATTAAAGTATTGAATGTCACGTGATCTCTTTTTTTCTTATTTATATAGAGAGAGTCCCCAGTAAACTAGTTACATTTCAATCATGTCTGTCGAATACGTAAGAGGTGATCTTTTGACTTTAGAGGTAGAAGCCATAGCGCACGTCGTCAATTGTCTTTGCGTACGTCCCCATGGATTGAGTTTAACCATTGCCCAAAGATATCCAGAGTCCGATGTATACGGTCGGAGAAGGTCACAAGGGGGTAGAAACTTGGCTGTCTATCCAGATAGAGGCACACCGGGTACCATCGTCACATATTACAGTCACCACCAATATATCGTATCCCTCTTAGCACAATGGGATTACGGTACAGCATACCAAAGACATAAACGTCACATTCCTCCCTATCGGGATACAAGGGAAGAACGTACACAATGGTTTCGAGAATGTTTAGAAGCATTAGGTGACCTTGAGGTAAATACCATTGCTTTCCCGTATAAAATTGGATGTAACCTGGGCGGACAACCTTGGCCTTTGTACGAGGAGCTGATTGGACAATTTGCGCGCCAAACGGGAAAGAGAGTTCTGATAGTTCAGAAAGTCGGTTAGGGGCTTTCCTCGACGTCCGCAAGTACTAGCATAAATAGGAGGAGAATTTTTTAACCGCTTCACACAGACTTTTGATCGGAGATGAGTAAGATGGAAATGAACGTCGAAGCGAGATTAACAGAGGACGAGATGGCGGTTTTGAACCTCGTGTTCATAATGGAGAAAGATGATGGGGCAGTTACATCGGCCCCACCACCACCACCACCACCACCTCCACCAGCAGCACCCCAGCCAGCGGCCCAGTCACCATCACAGCCGGAGATGACGAACGATGAGATCATCGCCTGGTTGGAGGGACTCATCGAGGAAAATAGACAGTTAAAGGAGGAAGTCACGAGGCTGGAGGGGAGACTTGCAAGGCAAGTAGAAGTGACGACGAGGAGGAGATCTGGGAGGATGAGAAGACCACGCAAGTGCCCCTATTGTTAATAGGTGGTCACCTAAATTCAACGGCCCTTTTAAGGGCCAACCATATGTTTAGAAAAGTAGTCAGAAGTAAGTCCAAAGCAAACACCAGTTCCACATATTTTATTTTACACAACATCTATATACATAACATTACACATCAAATGTCACTTTTTTCTTCTTCTTTTTAAATTCTTCCACCAAGTCCCGTTGACTTTCGAAACGATCCCAGGCCACGTATTTACACCATGCCACCACTCTGTCTTTGATTTCTTTTTCCAAGATTCTCGAATGGTGACTTCTACAACACTGACAGTAAGCAATGATAGTCATATTAGGGTCTTCGGGATGCACCAATTTCAATCCGTCTTGGGGGTCACTACATTCGTCGTTGAAACACGCCTCTCCCAATCTCACGTCTTCTTCTGTACATGGTACCCAATTCCTTTCGTCGAAAAAAGTATTGACTTTTTGTTCTGCCCACGCATTGAAATGGTCACCGTCGAAATTATTGGGATAAGTACGATCTTTCATGATGTAACGTGCGATGGATAAACTATACATCATTTTTTATTTTTTACGTGTGTGTCTGTCTTGTTTCAATGCAACTTGTGAAATGAACTCTTAGCTGTAAGGGACTGGGGTTTTATATTGATAGCGTCTGAAACTATTGTTACTTTTTCGAAAAATGTGGGTAGCCCTTAAAAGGGCTGTTTTGATATGACTAAAAAAGTCATCTACGGGCGGTGGATACACCTCTTGGACTTGCAGGTGGGGCAGGAGGACAGCCATTGTTCCACCTTGATTTTGGCTGGTACTGATGGCACCTTGAAAATAGGCTCCGGGCATAGACTTATTTCCCGCTCCCAATCCTCCTCCTCGTCGATGACCATTGCTGGTGATGTAGGTGGCTCGACTATTGTACTGCTGGTGGTGGTACTGCTGGGTTCGAACATGCGGTAACTATACCTCTTTCTTCTTTTCCTCCTCCCTTATCTCCTGGTCCCAATCTTCTTTATGGCCGGGATAGGGATAGTTTTCCCGATACAACATTTTCTCCCCCATCGCCTGGAAATACTTTGCCATGGCCAGCAGCTTTTCGGCATGCTCCGTCAACTTCTGCGACGTCTCGAAGTACTCGTAGGAATTCATTTTCTTCTTCTTCTCGATCGATTGTTCTCGCAAGGAGTGAAGCACATCTGCTCAAACCTCTCCTATTTATGCTAGTACTTGCGGACGTGAGAGTACGCCCCATGTAAACAGTTTCTGGTTTTGGCGGGAATTCTAAAGATATGGTGACTCATCATACAATAAGGTCACACTTTCTAGAATCATAGAGTATTCAATCCTATATGTAATCATACAATAAGGTCACATTTTTTCTAGAATAAGACACAAAATGAAAGAAAAGGTCATGCTTTCGTGAAAATTCGTGGTATTTTTGATAGAATACATTAAATGGTAACTTTTAAACCCATATTTCATTCATCAAGTATGCTTTAGGTAGATGTATTCTCATGAAAACCGTCACTGTAATATTTTTTGAAATGTTCAATCCCGCTTGACATGTTTTGGGTTTACTCTCACGTCCGCACTATAGGTTATAAATACAGCGCGCACTCGTCAGTTCAGCAGTCTTTCCTGACAACTCAACATGGAAGTAACTGAAAGCGATTTCCCAATCTTGATGTCCATCCTCAACGAACAGCTGGAACTGGACAAACAGACCAATGGCCAACCACAGCAACCACAACCAATACCACAACAAGTCATACCGATGGAGGTACAGAACCTTTATCCAACCCTACCAGCCAAGGTCGAACCACCCAAAAGACAGCCGCAGCCCGACCCCAAGAAAGTAAAACACATAGTGGAGGAGAGGAGGAAATGTTCAGAGGAAATACGTATTAAATTATTACAGCAAAACCAAACAGTAATAATAGAGGAGTTGAAGAAGACCAGAAAAGTACTCAAGACGATGTACTCTATTCTACTAGGGATACAGAATGCCAGGGCAGTCCCCAGTGCTCCACCTGAGATCAGACACGAAGATCACTGCTGTCTATGCACACAGTAGAAATCAACAACAACAAAAACGGCCCTTTTCAAACCACCTCTATTTTTAGAAAAGTAGTCATCAGAATCATCTAGAATTTTCCTAAATATAGGTCTGGGACTTTCCTAAAACCTAAATATAGTTCTGGGAATTCCCTTGGAATTTACCATAGACTTCCCCATACCTATAAATAAACACGGAATTCCCCTAGGAATTACCCCCTTTCCCATACACAAAACACGGAATTCCCCTGTTCTAAAAATACTACCCGGATATAGAGGCTGCTTACACTACTTGCCACCTCTAGAGTGAATACTTCCAATCTGTGCATGGCATTGACCCAAGACATATTGTCCTATGACATATTAAAATTAAATATGCAGTTATAGGGCAATATAACCTCGAAAAAACATTGGGGTTCCAATGGCATAAGCAATAAATGTACAAAATCTTACCAAGATTCATTGAACATTTTTACCTCTAGAGTGTGCACAAGAATTTATACAAATTCCAATCTGTGACCTTGACATATGACAATGAAAATTTAAAAGGATCTTTTTTATGTCAAAACCAATCATGGTAGTTCGACAAACATCTATTTAAAATGCCATCTCCGGGTGTATACAAGAATTTTGACATTGAAAAGCAAAAGGGATTTTCCTCATATCATAAGCAATGAGTGCACAAATTTTAAGCAAGAATTGACGATCCATTGAATGTTGATTACTATATTTACCATCTGTGAATATTGACCATTGAATTCTAATCTTGAATAGCAAAAGATGTACGCGGCTATCTTGTTCTCTCAGCACACTTAGGCAACTTGTATCCAAAGTTTGATGAACCTGAGAAAATTGTGATTTTTAGTGTCCATAAGGTTTGTAAGGGACGATCATTTAATCCTAGGGGGTAGGGGGTGGGTGGCAAGTTTTAATTTGAATTTTGTATATATTTTTGACATATGGATCCGTTGATTCTAATAAATAATAATTCGGAAGATAAAGTGAAAACGAAAAAAATAGACATCTAATGAAAAATTAAATTTTCCCAAAAGTAAAGAGATTATGCATAAAAAGAGTATTCGGAATCAATAACTTAGGGTGAAAAAAGCCGGGCTTCCTGCCCCCCCCCCCCCCCCCCCCTCTAAATCTGCCACTGGTGTGGGTGATATATATAGATGTGTCCAGACGAAATAATTAAGGGACTTTATGTCGACGTCCCTTCCGCTGGTTTTTAACAAAATTTAGTGTCGTAGCCGCTTGTACCTTTTTTGTGCTATCTGTACATTAATTAAATTCATATGTAGATGTATGTTAAACGTCTTTAAATTCAATAGCATCATTTAAAACCTGATAAATTTACAGCATGGACCAGACATGCACGTTTCGGGTACTAAACCCTCGTCAGTGATCCTCAGTCTAAACAATGTAATACGGCCAAAAAGTATGAAAATTATTGTGTCCAAAAATGTACCAAAAGAGTGTATACTTATTCAAGGGCTAAGAAAGTCTTGAACATTTTAAATGTGTGTGTGCATATATTCTTGGGGGGGGGATCGCTTGTCAGGATTGTTACAGGTTGAAAATAAATATTCTGACCTTGAGTTACTGGAAAATAAATAATCCGGCCGGCCTGCTTTGAAAATAAATAATCTGTCCCGAAAAAAAAATTGCCAGCCCCCCCCCCCCCCCCTCCCCTCAGGATCATATTGTCGTCCCCTTAGCTGATCTGAGCATGTTTTAGTTCTGATGAGTTATTGTCAAAGCCCAATATGTCCATAGTGTTTTTGGTCCGAATCGAATCAAAATGACCACCACTAATTCTTATTGGCCAATTCATTTTTCTACGTCTCGTCCGCAACCGCTGCACAAAATCTCACTAAACAAAATAAAAGAAAAAAAAGTACTCGACCTCCCGGAATGTTTTTCAGCCAAACGATCCAATATGGCAATCACTGACTGATTATACGACACATATTCGAGTTCTCTGCAACCGCTGAACAAAATTTTACTTAACCTCACAGAAAATATATTGGCATCCCTTACACAGTTTGTATTAATAAACCCTGTTCAGAATGCAGGCAGGCGCTGCACAGAATTTCACCTAACCTTGCAGGAAGTTACAGAACTCGACATTGATACCCAAATCTTCCTAACATGTGTACTCAAGCAAAAACTATAGGTCATGACCTTAATAAGAACGTATAGATGTTATTTACTAAAAAAAAAACGCATTATCTGTGCAAGTTTGGCCTTCCTAGCACTTATAATAGAGAAATAAAAACTTCTTAACATTGATACCAAAATCTTCCCAACATGTGCACTCAAAGCGAAAAATGTAGGTCATGACCTACATTTAAAGGTAGATTTGTGATCTACTCATAAAGACGCATCATCTGGGCAAGTTTGGCCTTCCACTGACTTAAAAAAGAGAAATAAAACTTAACATTGATACACAAACCTTCCTAACATGTGCACTCAAGCGGAAAATGTAGGTCATGACCTACATTTGAACATAGATTTGTGATCTACTAATAAATTCGCATCATATGTGCAAGGATCACCTTCCTAGTACATTTTTTTTTTTGTACTTCTTGATATAAAAATAAAACTTCTAACATTGATACCTAAATCTTCCCAACATGTGCACTCAAGCGAAAAATGTAGGTCATGACCTACACATAAACGTAGATTTGAGATCTACATGTACTCATAAAGACGCACCAATGCAAGTTTGAACTTCCTAGCACTTTATATAAGGCACGGTCCATTTGATATTCAGGGGGGGGGGGGGGGGCTTGGGTTTATTGTCGGAGCAAGATTATTTTTTTCGCCCCGGACCGGGGCAAAATTATTTTTTCTTCCAAAGTTGGAGCAAGGAATTTTTTTTAACAAAGTGATGCGCATGTTTAAAGAATGTTTGTGTTTTATCAATAGAAATTATTTATAGTTTTACTCAAAACTTTAAATATTAATATATTAGTTTATTTTTATGCAAGTATTCAATTCACTTTTAAACAGAGAGATAAAAGACTTCAATACAATTCCTCAATATTTTATATATCTTATACATGTATATAACATGTATAAGAGGGTCTGAGGGGAAGGTATCCTAGACAAATTTTTAAATGTTACTAATATTTGTAAATTGGAATAACTGAAGTTCTTCTTCCAAGCTTACAAGAACATAAAATTAGACTCTATGGGATACATGAAACATGTATTAATAGCAATACATAAATATTGATGATATGTTTAAGCTTTTATGGAAGCCCTTTTTCATTCACATACATGTATAACTTTTGATATCTTCAAATATATGAACATTGCCAAAAGTAAATAATGATAGCAATACTATGGCGAGCGAAGCAAGCCAAAAATTTGTTATACAATTTGAAAACTGCGGCGAGCGAAGCGAGCAGGAAAATTTTCATGAATTTTAGCAAAATTTTATGGTAATTCTTCAAATTCAGATAATTTGTAAGAGCAAGATTATTTTTTTCTGTCACACCATAAGCAAATTTATTTTTTTCATCAAAATTGAGAGCAAAATTATTTTTTTCGAAAAAAAACCCAAGCCCCCCCCCCCCCCCCCCCCCCCCAGAATATCAAATGGACCGTGCCTAATAGAGAAATAGAACTTCTTAACATTGGTACCCAAATCTTCCCGACATGTGCACTCAAGTAGAAAATAAATGTATGTCATGACCTACATTTGAACGTAGATTTGTGATCTTCTCATAAAGACGCATCATCTATGCAAGTTCGGCCTTCTTAGCACTTATAATAAAGAAATAAAACTTCTTAACATAAACTTGTGCGGACGCCGACGACAGGGCGAGTGAGGTGAGCTAAAAATTTTTAGCACCAACTCGAAGGCAGCGGAGGGGTCATCACAAAGAATACGTTCATATGCAAAATAGGAAAGTTAAATAACTTGAAAGATAGTAAAAGTTTTACTTCAAGCATTCAGAAGGAACAATGTAGGTCGAGCTCTCAAGGTCAAAAATTGAAAATTTTGCTACCATCAGAAAGGTTTTATCACATACATTTTATGATTTAAAGTAAATTACATGTGAAGTATGAAGGCCCATCACACACTTACCATTCAAATATTATAGCCAACATGTATACATATAGTTTTTGGGACTGATCAAGAAAACTACCATTAAGTCGAAGGGAACAAGCATGCACGCAACGACAATAACCATTTTAGCTCGTCGGGACGAAAAGGTCCGGAGAGCTAAATACCATACCCTCGGCGTCGTCGTTGTCCGTAGACAAAACTTTAACATGGGCTATATCTCTTGAACTATAAGGGGTAGGGCTTTGGTATTTCACATGTAGATACCTTGTGACGAGACCTTTCATTTGAGACATGATCTTGACCTAGTGACCTTGACCCTACTTTTCAAAAACTTTGAACCTGGTTTCTGACAAAAACCTGTATAGGCGAGCTATGTAATCTTTGATTACCCTATGTTTAAAGCTAAATATGACAAGTACTGCCTATCAATGGTTCCTACAACCAAATTCACAATCTCAAAAATTTGTTTCGCCTTACAGTACACTAGATTACTGATTTCAGTCGGTCCCTGCATCGTTTGCCAGATAGTACATCTATATTATGCTGTAAATATATTAGGGCTGGGACGATACTCCGATTCATCGCGATATTTTATTTCGCGATCCAAGTATCGATACACCCCAACGATACCTAAGTTAAAATTTACGAAAAATGTGTTCGAATTTTGTGGATTTTTTTGTCTGTCAATATCAAAAACGATAATAACGTTTGAAGAAAACAAAAGAACAGTTTGGAGAAAGCTAGTGTTGAATAAATATAACATGTTGGATAAAAAAGCTACTTAGTATTATGAATAAAAATACTATCAAATAGCCTTTTGAGAAGGTTTTATCAATTTATTTAGCATCGCGATACGTATCGTATCGGATGCCAGGTACCGTGATACGTATCGGATCGGCTGGGTGCAGTATCGTCCCAGCCCTAAAATATATGATCATGACCTTTAATGCTGACGTCCTTGACCTCAAGACATTATAAAATTCACTATGCGACATCAAAAACACAAACTGCAAAGACAGCCATCCAAGAAAACTGAATCTACAAGAAATTTGTTACAAAAAAAGAATATCCGCCTTGTATATAATTTCAAAATTAAATGTACATGTATGACAATGACCTTTGGACCTTAAACTTCATACAATGTAGACATCATTCTTAGACTGAACTACCGGTATGTACAAAATATACAAGTGTTAATATCGCCTTCGAGACTTTACAGATACTGACTTGACCTTAAACTTTATACTTACAGTTACATGCATCATAGTAAAAACAGACAATTCAACAAATGCATGTGTAAAATCTCTAGAACTATCTTTGAACATGTTGAAAGCAATTTAATACTTGGATTCAAAGATATGACCTTGACCTCAATTCTATTAGCAGCATCCTCACATAATGCAACTGCAAAATTATTATAATACAGACAGCCAGCAAAATAGACAGAAAACATAATAAATTAATAGAACTGTTGCAGAACAGATCACCTGTCAACATTTGACTGCAAATATGACACTGACCTTGAAGGTGACTGACCCTAATTAAATGATACCAAGTCTCACAAAGCTTGGCCATTCATACAAACTGGATGGAAGTATATACATTAAGTTACATCCATTTATCAGTTTATGTGAAAGTGACTTCAAGACAGACAGAAGCCGAGAAAGGTCACCCCTATAGGTTGCTTTTTATCTTGTAGAGCCCATTTCAACATGGGGCCTATATATACAGTCTCCTGAGACAGAAAACATGGTGAAACCAGTACATTACTCCTTTACAGCATGTTCTTTGCTGTAATCATTATAATAAAGTGTTGAATGCAAAAATATGAATGAAGGTCAATCGTTGTCGCAATGCACTTTGTGAATATGTCTAATCCACAGGAGCTGATCTCTAATTGATTATATAAATGTGAATCTACAGTTAGGACCACAGAAGTCAATGATTCTATCCAAAGCAAGGTCTCCTCAGAATATAAGACAAACCACTTGTCACTTTAAATGGGTTCTACCAGAGATGTCGGATTGTTATATAATATTGCCTAGTGTAGTCTACACTTTTTGATCTCCATGCTTTAAAGGAATGCATGTACACATGTGGTTAATGTAAGTGAGATGTAAGAGGATGCTTTGTAAACTGTAAGAATCTTTCATAAAGAAACTCTATATGTATCATATGGCACATTTTACAATTTCCAATAAGGAACACACAGAATATAGTTTTTTTTCCCCGTGAAAGTTCACTTTGAAACACAGCACTGCATCACTATTGGAGCATATTCATCCTTAGAATTTTGAAGTAAATGTTAATATTGACTTGCCACTTAATACGGAAGATCGCAAATACTTCTAACCAAGACTATACGAATGTTCTCGCGCACTCCCTAATTGTCCTCTATTGTTATGACGTCATCAATTTACTTGGGCAGAAAAGGTGCCCAAGTTTTGAACAATGGTTTAGGTGTGACTAAAGGAAAAATCAGAACGGACACGCTGCATGCGCTGTATTTATGATCTTGCGTATTGATCATATATTTCATTCATTGAAATGGTGATTTCTCTTTAACATTTTCCAACGTGATACACACTTTATACACATACATTTAACTTACTTCTGCGATTCATTTTGATTGAATTTCAATGCACCATGTTTGAGACACGACTCGATTCCAGCACAAATAAACTGTGAATGAAACATTGGATTCACACTTTTTTCTACACTAAAAGGAGGCCAGATAATTAACATCTTTTGTAATACATGCATGTGCAAGGCACTGGAAAACTTTTTTAATAGTTTTATATAAATACTGAAATCACAATCTACAGTGAAGGACACATAATCGGTTTCTCAATATTTCTGTGAAGCAATTTGAATCTCCTTTTCACTTATAAACGAATCATACCACATCACAAACTTTTCAATTTGATGCTTGAATTGAAATAGGGAACTATAATCACATTTTCATGAGCTCATTTCACACACAAAAAGTTTACTCTGACGCACTTTGCTATTTATTCTTCTCAGTATCACATTTAATTCTACACAATATTGAAATTCACTTTTCTCTACGGAACACCAAACAGTTAAAGCTCACTGAACACAGTTAATTACACAAGTAATTTTAGAATTCACCAAATATTGCCATAAAATTCACAAATATATTCTATGAAATTTGCACAATATATATATAGGGCATGTGAATGCCAATTTTCCACTCGCGACATGAATTCAATACCAATGATTTTCCCGCAAGGTATGTAATCAATAATAAAGCACACTAAGTATAAGGAAATTTTCATTATTCTCACTCACGTGATGACTATATGATTCTAACTGACACATATATTTCATTTTATCTTTCACAAAGCCACAAAGGTTGAATTGAAGACAACGACAGCACAATAGAATTAACACTTGATCACAATATTATAGCAAATCACTTGGTAGATATGAGGCAAATAAAATATGAATGCAATATGAATTTTCCAGGATATTTGTTGCACTCTATCTTGGTCACTCCACACACTTTCTGCAGAACACATGCTGACATGGCGGCTGCAGTATGATAATTTTCCGTAGAAGATAAATCGAGCACATTTACCGGTACATGTACGATCCATTTCACGTGAATCTTCAGTCTGTTTATATATCTGGATCTTACTTCAGGGTTCCTTGTTAACTGCAAAATGAGAGAATGAACATGAAGACATGATTACTTATTTTCTTTTAAGATGTTTACAATGTACCGGTAAGTAAATGTTCATAATCTATATCAGATGTACCTGTAGGAAACTCAATCCATTTTTATCATGTTTAAATGTTTATTTTAATGCATGCATCTTGGCAGATAATGATAGTGCATTTGTACAGCCAAGAATTAATTATGTATACCTGATATAGTATACACAATCAAAGATTTCAATGGCTAAATAAGCAGGGTGGACAAAGGGCAAAGAAAATGTCTTTTTTTATGTTATTATATCTACAGGTACTGAAACACTTTCAAATATGGGATACTAGAATATGTAACAAATTCATGCTGACATAACCAATACTACCTTATGCTGAAATAATGACATATCTTATGCTTGTATTTACTTACTTGATTATCTATTGGTTTGGATCAATTCTTTCCCATCTCGAAACCCTCCTGTTATCGTAAGATTGTCCATTATGAAGCAGCATGCTACAATCTCAATATTATTAAACATGTTGCATAATAAAATATCCATGATCAAGACAGTGCAAAACTTACAACTGTATAATCAAAATATGTACAAAAAATTTATTTGTATTTGTCATTTCTCTTCTGACCAAATAACTGCAAACAGCACAATGTACATGTATATGCCTATACAACTATTTTTCGCTGCACTTTTGATGCTTTAAGGCATAAATATACTAACTCAAATTCTATTTAAAATCATGAAAGTATTCTTAAATTTTAGATCCAAAATTATCTCTTCATTTAAAAGTATAAAAAGAAATAATCAAAAAATTTAAATAGTAGCTTTTCATCAAGAGAAAAAAAAATTTATCATCTCACGGAATGAACAAGTATTTTTAAGTCACCATTCAACTGAAATTGATAATCATCAAAATAATAATCGAAATATTGTTTCCAATTAAGAAGTACTGTAGGCCCTTAAAGCTTGATAAGTTCAATTGAATAATACAGTCAAAAGAAGTCAATGGAAAAAGAAGAAAATATTCAAAATTTAAGTTTCCATAGCAATTTCATACCTTCACATTACATTTGTATTTTTGTGTAAAATCATAACAATGTTCTTATCACTCATTTCTAACCAATCAGCAATATAAATAATGAAAGGCTTGAAAGCAATATCCAACTTGACCATGTTGAAAGTAACAAACAAGTAATGAAAAATTCAAATTCTGCAGACAAAGAGCCATAACTCTTGTAAAGACTGTATTATAGCTTCTGATAGAAAAAATATAATGTTTTCAATTATTGGTCATGTAAATAAAAATGATAGCAACTTAAAAACTTATGCATGAAGGTGAGATATTTTCTTCAAATGATATCAAAAGTTGAGACCTAAGATGAATTAGAATTGTTCATTTTATAAGTAAATTTGTTATCTTTTATTTCTATAATATAAATATGATTATGTATGGTACCTCTATTGAATTACGAAAAAGACCTCATCGTCACAATGTGAATTAAACATATAAAGCCTTAACTAAGGTCAATATTTCATCCCTTTTTAAAATTTCAAACTAGAAAATTTCCACTTCCTGTAAAATACCTGTACATGGCAAAAGGTAAAACTTGCATGAAACTTGACATGTATCTACATTTTGTATAAAAGAACTGATTTATAAATTTACAAATACACAGAAAATTTATTTTCCACATTCTACACAGCACCCCTGATAACGACTATAATGAGATAGTCATCAACTACGAGCTCTCTCGGAAACCTAGGTGCTACTTGTGACAAGTAATCATACCCAAACTGACATGGCGGAAACGCGTACAACACTCCAACGTTGTCTTTATCTTTTGTATTGTATGGTGGAAGGGAGATCACTCCAGCTGCATCTTTTTGTCGTAAATATGTAACCAGGTTTTTCAGGGGTCTCTGCTGCACTGATGGGTCATCATAATTTTGCAATGAACTAGGTAAAGCAAGTAAAATACAATGACCACTTCTCCCTGCTGCAGACACTCTGCGTCCTACGTCCTCTAGCTTTGATTGGTCTAGACGTAAACGCTGTTTTATTTTAAGCGTTGGTGTTTCTGTTGTTGTTGGATCTCTCATGAGTGTATCCACGGTGGTCACATCACCACTAACTACATGCATACGAGCCGGGAAAGCACTACTTTTAAGAATCACTGCACCATTCCATGCCACTTGCAGACAACGTGCCATTTCTTGGATATTCTCCACTTCTGAGATATCACCCACAGTTTCTCCTGTTCCAGACATTCGGCGTGTCCTTCTCTCGTCATCCATACCATCCTGTGAATGTACAGATCGTCTATTCTCTCTACTTAATGAACCACCATCATACCTATCAGGTGAGTGTCTTCTCTTATCAGGAAAATCAGGACTTCTACGTCGATATCGGTCATCTATTCTAGGGTCAAGGTCATCTCGCCTTCTGTCCTCTCTTGGACCGTCAGGATTACGGTGTGGATCTCTTTCCCATGATTCCCTCCTTCTTTCATCATACTGTCCTTTCCATGGACTTCCACCTTGTCCACCAGAATATCCTCTTCCATTCTCCGACATCTTTGAATCATTTGTTACGTGATTTACATCAGCGAAATCCACACGAAGTCTTCGATCGTTTCCACCTAATGGAGCACCACGCATTTCATTGATTGCAACTTGTGCTGCATCGATGTTGTCATACAACACATACGCATAATTTTTTCCTTGTGGCCACACAATGCGGTCAATAACACCAAAACGATCAAATTCTCTTTCCAACATCTGATGAGTCACCCAAGAACCTAGACCACCCACCCATAGACATGTACTTGGAGTCACTTTGCCATAACCAATCTTGCACTGAAAGCGTCCTATATACTCTCCAGACATGGATACTTTTGCACGATGAGCACAATCCAGATTCAGAAATTTGATAAAAGCATAAGCATTTCCTTTGCCCAGAGCTGGCCTTTTTATATCAATCTCTTCAATTCCACCATATCTGTCAAATACACCTCTCAGTTCTGGTTCATCAATGTTGTAGTCAAGATTTCCTACAAATAACGTTCTTGTCGCTTTATCATCATCTTCAGGTGGAATGTGATCTAAATGATATGGAAATTTTTCATTTGGAGCACGTCTGTTGTAACTGTCTTGGCCATGTTGACTGCCACCACCACCACCACCACCACCTTTCTGATACTGCGGATTATAGTCACGTTTTGGGGGCATCCCTGGATCTGGTCCTTGATGATAACTGGGGCGGCGCTGAAATGGAGGTGGTGACATGCCGCGTGGTGGACCAGGAGGGGGATAATGATCACGAGGTGGATAATATCCTGATCCTCCACCATTGGAACTTGGCGTATTGTACTTTTTGTGATACACAGATTCCACACGCACTGGTCTTTCAAATAACATAAGCTTTTGTTTAGCGTGCTTTGCTTCTCTTGCATCTTCCGGATATCTGAAGTTTATATACGCAACCCTTACTTCTCCACTGTATGTGACATTCACATTAAACTCTCCGAATTTCTTAAATTCCCTGTACAGGGCCTCTTTCAAGACATGATCTGGAATTTTACTGGAAATGTTACTCAGACAAAGAGAGCGATATTCGGGAACCCTAGCTTCAGTTCTTAAGGGGCCGCCGTAATCATCAACGATGCGGTCATCTCGATATTTAGGACGCAAGTCATCATAGTATTTGGGTTTAGGTTCACGACCACGCATTCGATCAAAGTCAGGTGGCGATTTGTCTCGCATAGAATATTCTGGGACAATATAACGGGAACGCTTCATCCTCCCTGGGGAGAGGTCTCGTTCAACTGAACGTTTCATCGTGGAAACAAGGGAAAAACTTAATTAAAAGGATGCAATGTTCAAAAATGTTTGTATACTGCCTCGATAACTATGGGCGACGCCATCAACTAAAGTAGTTCCGTTTCGCGCATTGATATGGTTTGAATTGTGGTCAAGTCGTCCCAAGAATATTCGTCCAATTTCTGTCGATTCGTTCCATTTTTCCATATTATCAAGGACTTATAAACAGGACTTATAAACAGAAGGATTCGCAACTCTCTACACCGCCTTGAGAATAGTAACGAAAACTCGCGTGTCACGAGATCTGAACGAGATCAAAACATTGCCCAGTCCTATCCGAGTAGGGTGATCAAATAACATGATTTTCTCAAGCATCACACAATAAACATATAAAATATTGATACGTACATGTAGAAGAAACCTTACTGTTTCAATAAATACCAATTTTATCAAAATATATTGATATATTGTTATAATATCTAGCTTCAAAGCGGAGCCTTGACATTCGCCGTTAAGACCCAGATATCGTCAAAGAGAGTTAAATAGGCATATGCTCTGTCCCATTTTCTCAGTCATTTCTAGACTTACACATGAAATATTGGTGGCAAATCGAAAATGAAAACCTAGTGCGTGCATTAGAACCAATTTTGATTAATTTATTTGACGATTTCATCGTATACCGGAGGTTCAAAAATAGAGGTTTTCACTCTTCGGTATGCCCGGACATTTTCTGAAAACGGTAAACAGCCCAACGCTCTGACCCATTTTCTCAAACTAGGCAAGATTTACATATGAAATATTGTTATCAAAATAAAGACTACAACCTAATGTGTGCATTAGGACCAATTTTATTTAATTGATTCGACAATTTTATTGTTTTATAGGGCTTCGAAAATGGGTGTTTTCACTCGTCGGTACGCGCGGCCATTTTCTGAAAGAGGTAGACAGCCCAACGCTCTGACCCATTTTCTCAAACTAGACAAGATTTACATATGAAATATAGTTATCAAAATAAAGACTAAAACCTAAAGTGTGCATTAGGACCAATTTTGTTTAATTAATTCGATAATTTTATTGTTTTACGGGGCTTCGAAAATGGGTGTTTTCACTCGTCGGTACGCGCGGCCATTTTCTGAAAGAGGTAGATAGCCCAACGCTCTGACCCATTTTCTCAAACTAGACAAGATTTACATGTAAAATATTGTTATCAAAATAAAGACTATTAAAGCCTAAAGCGTGCATTAGGACCAATTTTATTTAATTAATTCGACAATTTCATTGTTTTACGGGGCTTCGAAAATGGGTGTTTTCACTCGTCGGTACGCGCGGCCATTTTCTGAAAGAGGTAGATAGCCCAACGCTCTGACCCATTTTCTCAAACTAGACAAGATTTACATGTAAAATATTGTTATCTAAATAAAGACTAAAGCCTAAAGCGTGCATTAGGACCAATTTTATTTAATTAATTCGACAATTTCATTGTTTTACGGGGCTTCGAAAATGGGTGTTTTCACTCGTCGGTACGCGCGGCCATTTTCTGAAAGAGGTAGATAGCCCAACGCTCTGACCCATTTTCTCAAACTAGACAAGATTTACATGTAAAATATTGTTATCTAAATAAAGACTAAAGCCTAAAGCGTGCATTAGGACCAATTTTATTTAATTAATTCGACAATTTCATTGTTTTACGGGGCTTCGAAAATGGGTGTTTTCACTCGTCGGTACGCGCGGCCATTTTCCCAAAAGACGTAGGCAGGTCAACGCTCTGACCCGTTTTCTCAAACAAGACACGATAAACACAAGGAATATTGTTATGAAGACAATTAATAAATTCTCATGCATGCCATTTTCATTTCATGATACCGAATATTAATAAGATTACAAGACATCGAAAATGGGGGTGTTTACGATCACATGTTTACCACGGCCTGTAACGAAGAAGGTAAACAAGCCATCTAAAAGCCATTTTTCTGTTTTATTTTATAAAGTATCTATGAATAGTTGTTTGTAAAATAAAGTTGGACCTTTTTGGTATCTGATGGAATTATTTTTCATGTATAGATGTCGATAATTGACCATAATATAACTCGATGCAAGTTCGCCCTCGCCATTACGACTACGAGTAGGACGTGACCTATATAAATAGGCCCGATTTAATTTACCATTTTCTCGACTATTTCAAGACGTAATATCAAAATATTGGTACCAAAATGATCAGGATAATCTATTCTACTTATTCAATTCGTTTTTATGTTGTCATTATTAACATCTTTAGGGCATTCATGGTTTTGAATATCACAACCCTAACATCTCGTTGCCTAATTTGCATATCAAAAGGGCACGCGAGATGTTAACGGGAAAAGACGAGATTCCAATCCTTCTGTTTATAAGTCCTTGATATTATCATACTAAATAGAAAATAAGGTTTGCAGTCTTGAGATGTATCGAATTTCGTTGATTCGAGTAATTTATTGGTTCTCAATTTAATGTACATACAAACGTATCCTAGTTTTGTTAAGCATCATGAAAACTTATACTCCCCCTTCAAAGTTTCCCAAACCGGCCTGACTTTGTTTCATTTTTTGCGTTCTCTCATACACATACAGAAAATTGACTCATGGAAAATTCTTTATTTACTTTATACGAAATTTATGCAATCTACAAAATTGATTGGCATTCAATCAGCCTGAATCAGGACTGATGATATCGAATTGATATACTTGAACACTTGAACTTTTCTTCCCGGTTTTATACGGTGGAATTTTTTTTCTATTTCGGATGACGTCATTTCTGAATTGTGACGGAATGTGATAGTGTGGTTTTCAACATTCTTTTTTTTTCATACCGATGGGTTTTTTTTTAAATTAATACTATATATTACCTTTTACTAATTGTTTGCGTATCATACTAATAAATCAGTTCGCTATGCGTACAAAGTTGCGCCGTTCCCACGGAATGAAAAGTAACTTTTACTTTTAACTTATATTAGGACGATACTTTGACTGAAACTCTAATCAATTGGCTCATATACAATTTAATAATATGCACCAACTTAGTATGTTCTTAAATTCCTAAGTGTTTTAACATTTGTTGATGAAAGTTACTGAACTCATTTAAAAGAAGAAACTTTCTTCCATAATACTGATTAATGGATATCTTTCGTAGATCTGCATATTCAGGAGATTGCAAAATAAAAATTATATCAACCCTATTGATCGGAACAAATTAAATAAAAACACAAGTCACGCAAAGCGTAAAATTCCCTCGCTCATTGTCACCTTGACCTTGACATTGAAAACAAATAGGTGTTGTCTTCTCACGATGGAAAACTCACATGCAAAGTTTGATGAGGATTAAAGTAAACTGAGACTTCTATAGAGTCAACAAGGTTTTTCTATGGTTACTAATATGGTTACTAATAGTGACCGCGAATCTTGAAAATTAATATAGGTGTCGTCTTCTAACCATGGAAACTAACATGCGAAGTTTGATGAAGATTGGAATGGAATTAAACTGTGACAAGCTTACACGATTTTAGGGGGAGGGGCGCCCATAGTCCTCCACGCTCCCTCTCAATCCGCCGATGGCAGTGATCAACGATTATTGATCTACATTGTATAAAGAATCTTTATGAATTTTAAGGCTCGGATCTTAAGGGTATGGAGTATGTTGGGAGCAAGATTCCCTGGAATATTTGCCAAACATTCTTATATAATTTCCCATTTTCACATATAATAAATTTTAACATCAAAGTCTGGACACCGTACCCCCTCAGTCATCATGGTTTCACAGTTATCTATCTAAACGAAAACAATGACTCCGAGTCTGAATGGAGACCAATTTCCGCTGGCGTACCCTATAAAATCCACTGTGAAACTCTTCGCTAATGACACTTCCTTGTACATTGTAGTTGATATTCCGGACATTGCAGCTAACCAACTGAACTCTGATTTAGACAAAATTCATTCTTGATTTAGTTAATGGCTCGTGGATTTTACTCCTGTTAAAACAGAATCTGTCTTGTTCTCTAGGAAAAGAAATCAGCAACAGCATCCACAATTATTTCTCAATAATACAAATATAAATGAAGTTAACAACCACCGACATCTTGGCCTTATAATCTCTCGTGTGATTTGTCTTGGGATAATCATGTTGACAACATAATTTCTAAAGTGGCTTAAATTCCAACTAGATAGAGTAGCTTTGTGTAGATTTTACTTTTCCCATATTCTCCCTATATTGGAATATGCTGATGTTGTATGGGACTTTTTACCTGTAAGGCTAATATCACCGTGGGGTATCACGTGATACACAAATGATATGTTCCAAGGGAATCCCCTTTGATTGAACTAAGTTAATACTGTCTAAATCTACTTTATATGAATTTATTTTAGGCCTATCATATGATCATTATTATCAATTATATGATGGTAATTTATTCTGGTCAAGAATAGACGTGTATTCAAACAAGACACGTTTGTTTGTTTCATCGACGCAAAAAAGGCATTTGATTGCGTAAATAGAAATCTACTCTGGTACCGTCTGATCCAAGTGGGCGTTAAAGGAAAATTCCTTCTTGCGGCGAAATCACTGTATGAGGAAACAAGATGTGCAGTAAAACTTAACAATGAAATGACAAGTTTCTTCTCTGTGGACCAGGGCGTGAAGCAAGGCTGTAAGGTCTCGCCCACCATGTTCGCAATCTACGTCAATGATCTGGCGAATGACGTAAACGCATTAAACTGTGGTGTGACGTTCGATAACTCTCAGCTTTCGATATTGCTATATGCGGACGACATTGCGTTGATCGCTCCAGATGAACACTCACTACAGCGCATGCTAGATGTTGTACATACATGGTGCCGTAAATGGAGAATGACGGTGAATAAAGACAAGACAAACATTGTTCATTTTCGTGTGACGGGTACTACTAGATCATCGCACTCGTTTCATTGTGGGGATATAGCATTATCGTATGAGAAAAAATACCGATATCTAGGGCTTTGGCTGGATGAACATTTGGACTTTTCGTTCACAGTATCCGAACTTAGCAAAGCTGCTAGCAGGGCGCTATCTGCCTTATATGGAAAGTATTTAGCATGCGGTGGCATGTCGTATGACGTATTCAGTAAACTATACGCTGCGCTTGTTGAACCTGTGATGTACTATGGTGCGGGTATATGGGGGACAAAAGAGCACAAGAAGTTGAATACCGTGCAAAATAAAGCAGCTCGGATGTTTCTCGGTGAGAGAAAAAATACTTCAAATGTCGCAACTCGCGGCGAAATGGGTTGGACGTCCACACTAACCAATCAATACGTTGAAGTCACCAGACTCTTTATGCGCGTCAAGGATGCCTCACCAGAAAGACTAGTGAATAAGATTCACAAGTGGTCAACATACTGTGTACGTTCATGGGAAAAAAATGTTAATAATATGATTAATAGTCATGATATTTCTGATATTATTTATTCTAACTATACATCAAGATATCGAATTTATCACATTAAACGTCGGCTAAGAGAATATGATGAGAGAAAATGGTCAAATGATTTGTTTAATGATTTTAATAAGGTAAATGGAAATAAGCTTCGTACATATAGAATTTTTAAAGATAGATTAGAAACTAGTAGTTATATAAAGCTTGTACAGGATAGAGAATGTAGAAGAATTTTATCTAATTTTCGCTGTGGTTCACTACCCTTAGCAGTAGAAACGGGCAGATTTACCAAGCCTTATACAAATTTACACGATAGAAAATGTATATATTGTAAACTTGATAAAGTGGAGGACGAGAAACACTTTTTATTGGAATGTGATTTTTACAGTGACCTTAGAAATGATTTTTATGCACATATATTAAACATTTATCCAACTTTCTGTTCTTTCAATCCAGACGAAAAATTACACTTTTTGATGAATAGTGATTTTATACAGAAGAAATTATCAATTTTCATAGTTCAGATATACAAGAGAAGAAAACATTCAAAAGAATAATGATTGCAGTTTTAATCTATATTATATTTTTTTCATCATATAAGATTATCTGATCATACCAGTTTTACAATTGATTGTATTGCGTGTCTTTTATGTCTTTTAGGCAGGGTGCCAAATACTTAATTATGAATTTTATGTTGTTTTAAATAGCATATGTACATTATTACTGTCTTATAGCTATTGTATTTGTTTTATTTGGCATATGACACGTTAATAAAGTATTTGAACTTGAACTTGAACTTGTATCCGGAGAACACTTAAACAGAATTTTTTTCAATGCTCGCCACATGTTATGATATGGTGCACGGACAGATACAAAATTTTCTGTTCAAGTGTTCTCCAAATATACGTCTATTCTTGACCAGAATAAATTTCCATCATATAATTTATAATAATGACCATATGATAGGCCTAAAATAAATTCATATAAAGTAGATTTAGACAGTATTTACTTGGTTCAATCAAAGGGGATTCCCGTGGAACATATCATTTGTGTATCACGTGATACCCCACGGTGAATATTATATTGACAATACCACCATGGGGTATCACGTTATACACAAATGATATGTCCCACGGGAATCCCCTTTGATTGAACCAAGTTAATACTGTCTTAATCTACTTACATTTGTAATATGTATTTATTTAAGGCCTATCATATGGTCATTATTATCAATCATATGATGGTAATTTATTCTGAACAAGAATAGACGTGTATTCGGAGAACACTTTATACTTAATCTTTTAGTTTAATTTGGAAAGATTTAGAAAATATTTTTGAAGATAGAACCTAAACCTCATTTACTTACTTAAAAAATTCTTCTTTTTTTCATATCAAACAAAAGATAAACACCAAAGACTTACATTGTATTGTTAACTAGAGAGAAAGAGAGAGAGATAGTGAGAAAAAAAAGAGAGAAAGATATGTACAAACAAATATTCAAAACTTTATATAACATATTATAATTATGTGTAAATGGTGTATACATGCATTGCGTATATATAAAAAAAAATGAAAAAAAATATGCCATGGCCTAATCTGGATTTAGTTGAATCAGGGGGAGGGCCCGGGTTGCGGAGGGGGCGTCCCCACCCCCGGCACTGACCAAAACAAATTCCAAAAACAGGTATATTTAGGCCAATTTTCAGTAAAAATCGATAAAATTCGCCCCTTGACCCTTCCCAAAGGAGAAGCTGGATCCGCCACTGCCCTCCGTGTAAGTACCTTTATGAGTTGAAATTTCACGAAAAAGACACAACTCGAAGTCTGCCAGGAGGAGAGAACACGTCCTATTTTTTGATTGGCTACAACAATAGGAATACCCTTTCTATATTTAAACGAGGACACATGTAAATAGTGATAAATTTACAACAAAATATGCTCTTGTACTGTAAAATTGGAAATATATTATGTCTCCACCTTATCTCTAATTTTCTCTTAGTCCTAGTCTGGAATATTTTTCACAAATTGAGATTTAATATTGCACTATTTTTTATAACAATGCAAAATTTGGGGTGTTGTTAGGCACTTCCGGTTAGAATTCCCCTCAATGCAACTGAAAGCAAGATAAAACTTAGATTTTGTTTAAAGTGCGAGAACGTAATGGAAAGCAATGAAAGTTTTCCGGATTATACTTGTTTTGACAAACTTTTTAAATATAACCCCACGACTTCACTGGCTCCGCGGTGAAACAAACCCTTATGAAGACAAATATGGGTACTTCAGCGAAAGGGAAAGACTGGAAAGTTTGGATAAAGTCAGGAATATGTTTTACTTTGGTTATGACAATTACATGAAGTATGCTTTTCCAGAGGATGAATTAAATCCAATTTACTGTAAAGGCAGAGGTCATGACCATACTAATCCGTAAGTTGATGCAGATTTGCATGTAGAAAACAGTGTTTCATTCATCAACCATCAATCGTTGCATCACATGATGTCTGCTGAAATTGATTTTGTACTGCTATTTCACAATTTCTATGTTATGACCCATTATACATCACACATCAGAGCACTGTCGGTGGACAAAACACTGAAAATTTCAATCTCCTACGCATGCGTCCGATTCCAGTTCCGCTTTTCTTCACTTTGAAATCTACTTCTGCCGTCATCGCCTATTGTTTGTCTGAATAAATGATTGCAAGTATATACCAGTCAGGGGTGCTACTTCAACAAGTAATTACTAAATTACTTCTACAAGTAATTATCAAATATACCCATGATTTCACATAAAAAGTTAAATAATGTCTTATTTCCTATGGCAAGTAAGAAAGTACAGCAGTAGAAGGCAAGAGCACTTCCATTATTTTCAAAAGGAAATAACTATCTCAGAAGAAACTGTTTGAGTTAAGAAAGATAGCCGAAATTGTAGCCAAATTTCACTTAAAAAGTTGCAAATTTGTGCAAGTTTGTAACCTTGTAGATTTTTAAACAGAATTTTCATCTCAATAGCAATAATTTTTCCTGTAAATTCAGACTTTCCTTTTCAAAATAAACTTTAAATATAATTTACGATAATTTCTTAAAGCTTTACTCCTTTCATTTAAAGATAAGCCCCTTTCAATAAATATTACTTAAATAAGTAATTTTAAGGGAATGGTTTTACCTTGATATTTCTGTTACTGAAGCAATTATTACTGATATGAGTAGTTCTTATAACAATTAAAAGCTTGAGAACTTTAAATGTGTATGCTACAATCATTACAAACCATCCATTGCCTTACTTTTTATGTATATTACTTGTATAAGTAATATGTTGCATGGACACCGCAAGTAAATCAGTTACTTTTAGAAGTAATTATTTTAGAAGGCAGAATTAGAAAGTTACTTAAAAAGGTAATTTTTTTAATTACTTGTTTAAGTAGCACCCCTGACTGATATACCGTCAAGTAACTTAAATTTGACTATATTTATGAGGTATACAGTGTACATGCAATATTTTTTCTTTCATAATGCAATACGATGCAGTGTCAGGGACTCTTTCTTTATTCGTACGTTGCCAACACGATCAGCTGAGTGAGAAGTCTTCAGTAAAAATACAAATTCTGGCTATAAATCGAAATCTACTGTCTTTAGACATGAGTCTTGTAATTTTTTTAACATCAAGATAAAAATCGTTTCCTTCATTGCCCATTTACTCACCCCGAAACACTCAAATATGTGCCTCTGCTTTTGAATCTTTTGCACTGTTTACGTCAAAAGTCCAAATGATGTCACTGTGACGACATGCTGTACCTGCGATGCCTCTCGGGTTTTATCATTGCTTGAAATGGCGTAGGAAAATAGCGATGATGGCAAGGTTATATTGCAAGCCTGTGCCGCCTATGACCTTGTTGCAAGTTGTGAAAATTTATTCATACAAATGTTTCAAATGTATTAAATGGATCTGAGAGGCAAAGCCTAACATAGATCTCGACACCAAGGTAACCAAGGTAACCATATGACTTCACAATAAAAAATACCATGTTGGCATTTTAAATGCAAGAAATGATGTCGAAATTTCATCTTTTCAGCAACATTTTTATCAAGAGCAATGTTTATTGATAAATAGACAAATCATGTAAAATTTTATGTACTATAATATACAGTGTTAAATTATGAAACTTGTGCATGTTGTGTGATTAAATCAATCCCTTCGCCAAGGGTCTGCACTCAACTTGTTTCATAAATAAGATTCTTTGTATATATTTATTATATTTATGGTTAACACTGGTTATAATGTATGATGAGCACTGTAGATAAATAATGGTCATACATTGTCATACACTCCTTATTAGTGAAATTATAAGTCTTATTGTAATTACATTTAGCATATATCTCCATATGTATATTACAAACTTGTACATTTGTTCAGGTATTTCACTATTTTCAGATTTAATATTAACATCAATGATGTCCTAGGAGATTACATGTTGACCCTGGTGGACACATTGGATACTCTGGTGGTAAGAACTCATTAGGATTATAATGTCTATGCGTACATTTTTGTGTCAACTTTACCATATCTTATAATTTGGATACGCTCGTGGACATTGATGGTAAAAACTTGTGCCCTCTAACACGTCTGAAGTAATATTTGTGATATTGATCCTTTAAAGTCAATAGCGTTTTTACTTTCTTACCTCTTAAATATCAATAAATATTCAAAGTTGAAGTTATGTTGAAACATTAGAAAGTGGTAAATTTGATATGGCTGGATTGCAAATAATTGAAAATCTCTGAAATCAGAATACTAATACGTGTAGTTATGGAAAGCAACAGAGTGTTGTATTATTCATTTTGTTATGTATAAATCAGGACAACTTGCCAAGTATATCCATACCAAATCAATGCCAAGTTTCAAAATTCAAAAATTATGATATTTTGTATAATGTTGGTACATAGTCTTATTCATGTGCCCTATAGAATCCTTGCACTGGTAAAATAATTACATGTACATCAAGTTTTGTATTGTTGTTGTTTATGATGTAAGAACTTAGAACTCTATCAGTTTTCAAGATCAAGTCAAAGGTCAAGGTCACAGGTGACATTGGAAAATCCTTGCACATAATTTATCATTGGAAGCACATTTTTGACTAAGTTCCATGTAACTGTACATCAAATGCCAGGTTACATTTATGATGTAAGGAAGAGTCATATTGAATTTCAAGGTCATACTACTAGTTCAAAGGCTAAGGTCACAGACTAAAAATGGCTATTAGAATATGATTGATATGCTAGTATTTAAAAAAATTTATGCATTATTAGGGGATTTCATGCTTTGTTTAATCTCGCTAAGGCTCTTTGACCATATTTGCTGTTATATCTATATCACTTTGACAGTCATTAGCCATAGAAGGCCAAGGTCATCTTCAAGGTCATATTTATCATCACAATTGTTTTTGAGTCAAATTACTTATCCTCAACAATAATGACATGAGTTAATATATGTGTTCTAAATCATTTTTTTTTTATGACTTAATCATGGTAATATAACGATATAAAAATTAGAATTTTCTAAATTCACAGATAATGGGAAATGCGACCGAGTTCAAAAAAGCTGTTCATTTAGTGATAGATAATTTGGATTTCAACAAGCCAGTGACTGTGCAAGTTTTTGAAGCTACCATAAGGTAAACTAGAGTTTGTAGAGAGTAGATGGTATTTTCTGATTAAATTGCTTGAAAGAGACATCCAAATCATTGCACTTTTTGATTGTTTTTGTCATGAATTGTGAGCAACATGGACCATGGGTCACTTGTTTTCATTTAAACTAATTAAAATCAAAGCGATTCAATGATTCTTACATATTGATTGATTTTATTGGCCAGATTGCAAAGCAATTCCGGTCTATAGATTGACGATGTCCGTCTGTCCGTCTGCCGTCAACATTTTGGTTAAAGTTTCTGGTTGAGGCAAAATCTAAGGAACTATATGCAGTAGAAACTTTATATTATACATGAAGGTTGCCCATGACAAGACCTTTCAATTTATGCCGTAACATTTGACCTAGTGACCTTGACCTTGGACTTTGACCTAGTTAAAGATTTTGGTTAAAGTTCCTGGTTTAAGCAAAATCTATGGAACTGTATGCAGTAGAAACCTATATTATACATATAGGTTGCCCATGAATAGACCTTTCAATTTATGCCGTAACATTGGACCTAGTGACCTTGACCTTGGACTTTGACCTAGTTAAAGATTTTGGTTAAAGTTCCTGGTTTAAGCAAAATCTAAGGAACTGTATGCAGTAGAAACCTTATATTATACATTTAGGTTGCCCATGATGAGACCTTTCAATTTATGCCGTAACATTGGACCTAGTGACCTTGACCTTGGACTTTGACCTAGTTGAAGATTTTGGTTAAAGTTTCTGGTTTAAGCAAAATCTAAGGAACTGTATGCAGTAGAAACCTTACATGTATATTATACATTAAGGTTGCCTATGATGAGACCTTTCAATTTATGCCGTAACATTGGACCTAGTGACCTTGACCTTGGACTTTGACCTAGTTTAAGATTTTGGTTAATATTCCTGGTTTAAGCAAAATCTAAGGAACTGTATGCAGTAGAAACTTTATATTGTACATATAGGTTGCCCATGATGAGACCTTTCAATTTATGCCGTAACATTTGACCCAGTGACCTTGACCTTGAACTTAGACCTAGTTAAAGATTTTGGTTAAAGTTTTTGGTTTAAACAAAATCTAAGGAACTGTATGCAGTAGAAACCTTATATTATACATTTAGGTTGCCCATGATGAGACCTTTCAATTTATGCCGTAACATTGGTTCTAGTGACCTTGACCTTGGACTGTGACCTAGTTAAAGACTTTGGTTAAAGTTCCTGGTTTAAGCAAAATCTAAGGAACTGTATACAGTAGAAACTTGATATTATACATGTAGGTTGCCTCTGACAAGACCTCTCAATGTATGCTGTAATATTTGACTTAGTGACCTTGACCCAGTTGGTGACAAAAACTTACTTTGCAATCCGGCCATACCGTCTTTAGCGGTGTTTTATTACATCTATAAGGGCGCAATATATTGTGATTTGCAATACGCATTTCGTATCATGATTCGATACAAATTTATTAAATATTGCAATATATTGATATAATATTTGATGATATTCATGTGTATATGGTATTTGTAGAGTTGTTGGATCTTTGCTATCAGCACATCTGATAATCACTGACCCCCGTCAGCCGTTTGGAGATATGATACCAGAAGGTTATGACAATGAGCTGTTATCATTAGCTAACGATCTAGCTGCTAGATTATTACCAGCTTTTGAAAACACTGCAACTGGTATTCCTTTCCCTAGAGTAAGTACTGTAACTATTATAAATTTGCTAAAGTAAAACAATTCAAGTCACTATATGTGCATGTGGCATGAGATTACAGTAAAAATGTTTACTGCAAGATTACAGAGCAACTTGACAATTATGATGAGTTTTTATTACCTTAATCTGAGCAATCTAAAAGAATATGTCACGTTTTCCCATTCTTACTGTATTAACAACAATTTTGGGAATATGTACATGTATTTGATATGTTTTACAAATGTGGAAAATTGGCTTTATATCATTCACATTTAGTGTAAAAGTTAATAAACCTTGTCAACAAGACTGTTTAATGACATGGGTAAACATGGGCATTTAGAGTTTGCTTTGTCTGTGTTACTGTCAAATTGTCACACTTCCAAGTTTCAAATAGAGAAATCAGGGAAATTTCAACCTGGCCAAATCAAATTAGAACAGATATAAATATACTGATTTTTGACCTACAATTATTATATACGCTTTTGCTGCTCAATTTTACGCTTCCAACATATTTCCAAGCAGAATGACTTTTTAAAAGTATTTCTAACAAATGAATAGGCTTGCATACATAAATTACTTGAACGTTTAGCTTTTTGATATCGTATATATCTGTTCTTAAAATTAATGATGCTATTGAATTTGAAGACATTTAACATGCAATTGTGTAAATGCTTTAGTCAATTTTGTTATATTACGCTTTACTTCCCTAAATTACGCATTCTTGAGGAAAATATTACACTTTTGCAAAGAAAAAGGTTGGCAGGTTTGTAGATAGAATGAAAATGTCATCTCAAACTGTGTGTAATTTTATAATGCACTCTTGAATAATTAGGAATTATACTATTTAGGCATGAAAGTTTATTTTAATTTGTTACAGGTAAATCTAAGTCATGGAGTGCCACTTAACTGTATAAACGAGACGTGTACATCAGGTGCTGGCACCTTGGTTTTAGAGTTTGGGCTGTTGTCACGATTACTTGGAGATCCTATTTATGAGGCCTATGCCAGGCGTGCTGTCAAAAGACTGTGGGAATATAGATCCAACATTACAGGTTTACTTGGTACAATGTAATGATTATATATATTTATATACTCTGAGAGTCTGCTTTAACTGTGTTTTATGTGGGTCACATTCATGAAGTACCATAGATTTTAGTAAAAATAATTCATTTTCTTGCAAATAACTTAGATTGAGTATGAACTGGTACATGAATAATCATGTGACTTTTTGAGTATAAGGTCGTGAATTTTACTTTTTCTAGTTTCACCTTTTAAACGCTTTACAAATTCTTTTGAAGATGGCATCTATTGATTACATCATGTTGGTATTAATCAAGTACGGTAAAAGATTATCACATGCAACCTACATGTATAATTCTTGACTAAAATTGTCTAAGTTGTCTTTTGATTGTCTGTATATAAGGCACCTAAGAATAGTGACTTGAGCAAGTTGGGGTATTTAACTTTATGACCATATTTCTATTTGAACTTTAGAGTTAGAAGAAAATAACAATAAAATTGATATGAAATCAAACATTTGTTATGTATATACATGTTGTGTTAATTAGGTAATGTGATAAATATCCAGACGGGGGAGTGGACAGGACAGATGAGCGGATTAGGTGCCGGACTGGACTCGTTTTATGAGTACCTGCTCAAGGTCAGTTATACTTGAGCAATTTACTCAAGTAAATTGTACTCTTGCAATTTTTTCCTGGTGTCTTCAGAAAAACATAGCGTAGTGTGAAGATTTGCTTATGATAATTTTTACATGTCTGAATTTCCACATGATCTCAGGATGAATTTTCATGTTTATGTCATTTCTGTATTTTTGGATGAAATATCACTATTCATTACTTAATTTTCCATCATCTGATCGTAATATTCATCTGCATATTCATCTAAAGCATTTTATTCCATTTAGATATCCTCAGGTTATTACTTTATGCTCGCACTTGTTCGATCAGCTGATCGACGTTCATTGTTATTATTTTGAGATGTTCCCCATTGAATGACTGAAATCACATTTATTTGTATTACTGTGTGGAAGTTGCAATTATTACCTTAAGGTTCAATCACTAGCATCATATTGTTGTTAATGTCACCCTATTTTTACATGCACACTGCCATTTAAGTACATTTTTGTTGATAATTCTTCAGAACTGTTCCGACTTTCTGGGAGCCGCCATTGTATTTTTGTATCACGTGACTTGCGAGCCCGCAAAATTCAAACATTATTTTCTGTAATTCTTGTTCTGCTAAAGTAATACGTAATTTGATGTCAAACTTCGCATATAGATTGTATTTTATTTTTGAAAGACTGTTTATTTAATATTTTTGAGCAATTTTAGTGTATTCAATAGTTATAAGTAATGTAAAGTGTCTTTTGCACTGCCTGTACCATTGTGGTGTATTGGCACCACCGGCGGATTCTGCCGGAGGTTTCTAAGAGCGCACGTGCAGGCCTTGGTAACCAGACTTGGTTATATAAGGAACTCAGGGCTTTCTGCCGGTGACTCTGGCTAGATTTCTTATACTGATAGGTTAGTACTCTTTGTCAAAAGATTATTTGATTTCGTAAAGTTCTAAGTAAATTATTTTTATAGGAGAGTTTTAGAAGCGATTAATCAGGGTTATTCCCGGATTATTTTGCTAGTTATTATATTTTATCTAGGAATTTAGTCGGGTTATTCTCGGCCAGATTCACTTTAGTTTTCGGCGATGGATCGAGGGTGATTCTCTTGATTCTCGTTGAGTTTAGACTTATTTCGGAAATTTAGGGATTAAGTAAAGTACTTTTTCTTGGCTAAAGAATTTAGAATTTCTATCAATTGAATAAATATCGTAACTTCTCATTTTTCTTGGAATATTATCTGTCAATTTTGAATCGTAAATTACTTGTTAAGTTTTGAAGTAAAGTAGTTCAGCCTAGGGTAGATATCCAGGTAATTCCAGGATATCTACGTGAATTTCCGGGTTATTCCTGTTAATTCACCCCCCCCCCCCCCCCCCCTTTCCTTACTTCTAATAATTATCAGAGAAGGTTGTGCTTGACGTAAACTCCGGCTTATAATCGGGTGATTCTCGATTGCTGGTGTCATATTTATTTAATATAGTAATTGTTAACACACAGTGTGTTATTTTGTTGTTTAATTTTCACGCTACCAAAGAAACAGTTATTGTTATCAGAATAAATATTTATTGAACTTGAAAATCCGTATTGTCCTTTTATTGAGTCAGAGTCCATAATGCATACGGGTATTCCCGTTATCTTCAGTAATATTACGGGTTATTCCCGTTAAATTACGCTAACAGGCGGGTTATTCCCACCTGTGATAGCTGTGCCTCGTCACACGGGTTACTCCCGTCAAAAAGCAACTGCTGACCTTGACCTTGACCTTGTGAGCCGTTCAGGCCCGTTACAGTAGTGTAGCCTACACAAACACGCACATTCAAAAAGCACGCACTGCGGGTTGTGACCAGGGTTAAGTAATGGAAATGGTGAAGAGCTTAGTTTTCAGGTTTATCAGACTACTAATAGTGATGTGAATTTAAATTATAAGCAAATTTTTCCTATAAATACATGTACATTACTGCTTATTATGACTAAATTATATGTATGAGAGATATTCATTAAGATGTTGCCCAATAAATTGTTTTTGTGTTGATTTAAACATTAATTAGAATTGTGAGTACATTTATCTTTGAATTCTTTTTCAGGCCTTTATTTTATTTGGAGAAGAAGAAGATTTGAAAATGTTTAAAGAGTCATACGAAACAATAAAATTCCATATGAAAAGAGGGTAAGGTGATGACTATTTAAAGCACTGCAGTACCCATTCTAATATAATTGTTTCGCAATTAATTCACAATGTCATTGTAACAGGGTAATACTGTGTATAGTGGCAGTTGTCTGATACAAAAGAATAGTCTCTAGAACATTTGTGATTCAAGTAGTTGATACTTTTACTTTGTGATTCACGGAATTTGCATGTGACCAACCAGAATTATACTACCATGAACACCCAAAATAAGACAGTCATTTCTTAAATGAACAGAATTTTTCCCTTTTGATGTATAAGTACATGGTCTGGAAAGAAGTAACAATTTTATCATGTTTATATAATGTGTGTAGTATCTTACATCACTGTATACATGTATATGCTTCCTTTAGCGCAACTAAATTTTAGTGGAAAACAGGGGAAATTTGGGCAAATTGACATTCACGTAAATAATGTAATCATGAATAAGCTTACTTGACTCATTCTCCATTATGCTACATGGCATATTTAATATTAAACATAGTCTTGATATTGACAGTATTAATATATTTATAGGAGATTAAAATGTAACAAAGGTGAAGGACATGCTCCATTGTATGTAAATGTACATATGCGTACGGGTGATACTATAAATAACTGGGTGGATTCCCTACAGGCAGCATGGCCAGGGGTACAGGTATGTGACAACTTGGTATTGCTTTCTTCTGATGAATAAGTTTATTCATATGAATTTTACGAAAATGTCGAAGTTTTTCTAAGTCTTAAAAAATTAATTTGAAAGGGGATATGTGCCTCTTACCAGTGTATTTGTATCAGATTATTGTAATACATTCTATATTTCAAATGTGGCAGTACCAGAAGTACATGTATAAAGCAGTATAATTATAACAGCAGTAAAACATTGAATGCTACTGGCCATATCCTACGTGTATCTGCATGTTGACTTAAGTACATACATGTATATTGAGAGACAGTGTTTTGTATGGAACGACATCGCTGTCTTATGATGAGATATTTCAATATATTGGATGGTTTAATCAATATATGCAGTGGTAAGTACATTATATGCGGTGGTAAGTACATTATATGCGGTGGTAAGTACATTATATGCGGTGGTAAGTACATGATATGGAGTGCTTAGTACATTATATGCGGTGTTAAGAAAATTATATGGGGTGGTACGTACATTATATGCGGTGCTAAGAACATTATATGCGGTGATAAGTGTATTATATGCGGTGCTAAGAACATAATATGCGGTTGTAAGTACATTATATGGAGTGCTAAGTACATTATATGGAGTGCTTAGTACATTATATGCGGTGTTAAAAACATTATATGGGGTGGTACGTACATTATATGGGGTGCTAAGTATATTATATGCGGTGCTAAGTACATTATATGGGGTGGTATGTTCATTACATGGGGTGGTTAGTACATTATATTCGGTGCTAAGTACATTATATGCAGTGCTTAGTACATTATATGCGGTGCTAAGAACATTATATGGGGTGGTGAGTACATTATATGCGGTGCTTAGTTCGTTATGTGGTGATTTCGTTATGATAAACATTCTGATGACCAAGATTAAACATTATTGAGACTCGGTTTATCATTAACCCAAAAGGACACATAAACACAAAAGGATTCAACATTTTCCTAGCTCTATCATGGGGGGGGGGTGGAAGAAAAGACTGGTATTTGGGTCAAAATAAGCATTTTTGCATAGAAAACAATGGAAAACGGAAATGCTTTTACACAACAGCGTCCCCCCTCGCTTTACAATGCCACATTCACCAAAGGTGTATATCAATAAAACATATTTTCTGGACAAGTGGGGTTCTGAAGCTAGGGGGGAAACAATGTCCACAGGCAAAAACGAAAAAAAAGGGGGATGGATGACTATGTTAAAATTTATCTCTAGAGTGATATTAATAGTAGGTTATAATTGCCATCTTTTTCTTTTCATATCATGGAACAAACATAGTGTGTTCCGATCAAATATTTAACCGTTTGGAAGGAAATAAATTTGTCTATATCTACACCGTGTGTATTTCGCGCCAGAAAGCTACATAAGTGGTTGAGAAGAAAGAAATACAACCGTTTTTTCAGTTTCTGGATTTCAGAGGTTGCCGATTACATTGATATTCTTAAAAAAGTGTGACGTGAAAATTCTATATCATTATTTTTTTTTTAATTCTAATTATTAGAATAAAAAAAATAATGATATAGAATTTTCACGTCACCCTGTTTTTTTTTCTCTCTCTCTCTCTTAGACCACGTAAATTGAATATCACAAGCTAAAATAAAAATTATAATTTATATATTAGTAACGTAGTGTTACAGAACTAATCTACTCTTTACTAATATCACATAATTTATCTGTACTGTACAAAGCTCTTCTAATAAGTACAAGCATATACAATATACGGAAACAATGCCTATTGATATCATGGTGCCTCTCACTTTAAAAAAAGCAAGAACTTTGTAAAAATTTTGAAAAATAAAATAAAATAAAGTTAATCCGTGGTCAGGATCGAACTCGCGACCTTGGCAATTGCAGTCCTGCGTCTTCACCACTAAGCCACCGCACCGTTGCGTGTAAGTGATGAAATTGTAGAACAGCAGCCTGTTTCACAAAAATACTTATGAACAGTTCTACCGATTTACCTTAAATTTGAATAGTTTTGTTTTTGAATTTATATTTAGTATGTAGAAATGATATTAGAAAACATGATACAATCTAACTAGAAAACATTTTGAACATTTTATTAAAGGAAGAAAGTTACGAAAATTCCTTAAAATTTTCGTAAGAACTTTTGTGAAATTAGGCACAGATTTCACTGATTGCCAAAGATTTAATCTTTTCACTTTTTTCATTAAAATACAATGAAATATACCTCAATTAAACAACATAGTATTATTTTATCTTCTCAGATAAATATTTGTGTTAAAAGGCCACAAAAACGTAAAAACGAGGAGTGCCTTAACGTAGCTGCGTTCCAAGTCTCAGAAATGTTTAATCTTGGTCATAAGAATGTTTATCATAACGAAATCACAACATAACGAACTTAGCACTGCATATAATGTACTCACCACCCCTTATAATGTTCTTAGCACCGCATATAATGTACTGAGCACTGCATATAATGTACTTAGCACCGCATATAATGTACTTAGCACCGCATATAATGTACTAACCACCCCATGTAATGAACATACCACCCCATATAATGTACTTAGCACCGCATATAATGTACTAACCACCCCATGTAATGAACATACCACCCCATATAATGTATCTAACACCGTATATAATGTACTTAGCACTGCATATAATGTAATAACCACTCCATATAATGTACTTACCACCGCATATAATGTTCTTAGCACCTTGTATAATGTACTTAGCACTGCATATAATGTATTTACCACTCCATTTAATGTACTTACAAACGCATATTATGTTCTTAGCACCTCATATAATGTACTTAGCACTGCATAAAATGTACTAACCACCGCATATATTGTACTTACCACCGCATATAATGTACTTACCACGGCATATAATGTACTTACCACTGCATATAATGTACTTACCACCGCATATATTGATTAAACCATACCATATATTGAAATATCTCATCATAAGACAGCGATGGCGTTCCATAGTTTTGGATGTTTATTGATTTTACTTGATACATAATTTTCAGGTATTGAATGGTGATATAGATGAAGCAATATGTACCCATGCCTTATTCTACTCTATATGGAGGAAATACAGCATGTTGCCGGAGCGTTATAATTGGTATTTAAGAGCGCCAGACGTCTCGTTTTATCCACTCAGACCAGAGCTGGTTGAATCTACATATTTTCTTTACAGAGCCACAAAAAATCCCTTCTATTTACACGTTGGCAAGGATATTCTTCACAGCTTACTGAATTATACCAAGGCTGAGTAAGTTATTCTATACACAGTGTACCAGGTACGAGTAAGTAACACTTAAAAGCGTGTACTATATTTCACCTAGATTGAGCAAGTTTTACCTTGCACGATACAGCTTCATAGCATACAGAATTGTACCAAGACTGAGTAATTCATATCCTACATAGCAAACAAAATAGTACCAAGACTGAATAAGTTATATCCTGCATAGCATACAGACCTGTACCAAGTCAGAGTAAGTCATATCCTCTATAGCATACAGAATTGTATCAAGACTGAGTAAGTCATATCCTATATACATGTACATGTAGCATACAGAAGTGTACCAAGACTGTGTAAGTCATATCCTACATAGGATACCAAACTGTACCAAGACCGAGTAAGTCATATCCTACATAGCATACCAAACTGTACCAAGACTAAGTCTTTTCCTACATAGCATACCAAACTGTACCAAGACTGAGTAAGTCATATCCTATATAGCATACGGAACTGTACCAAGACAAAGTCTTTTCCTACGTAGCATACCAAATTGTACCTAGACAGAGTAAGTCATATCCTACATAGCATACCGAACTGTACCAAGACTAAGTCTTTTCCTACATAGCATACCAAATTGTACCTAGACAGAGTAAGTCATATCCTACATAGCATACATAATTGTACCAAGACTGAATAAGTCATATTCTACATAGCATATCAAACTGTACCAAGACTGAGTAAGTCTTTTCCTACATAGAATACCAAACTGTACCAAGACTTAGTAAGTCTTTTCCTTC
This sequence comes from Pinctada imbricata, assembly GCA_033119305.1. NCBI lineage: Eukaryota > Metazoa > Mollusca > Bivalvia > Pterioida > Pteriidae > Pinctada > Pinctada imbricata. The sequence continues at coordinate 112,042,466 of VSWD01000005.1, forward strand.
ATAGCATACATAATTGTACCAAGACTGAGAAGGTCAAATCTTTTCTAGCATTCTGAACTGTACCAAATCTGAAAAAATAATTATACTCTTCATAGCCTGGTGAGTCATTCTGTTGTATTGATAATTGCCAAGATACTGGTAAACTGATTTATATTTCAGTCTTTATGCTTCAATTTTCTCCAATAATGTTCCATAAATGTTTTGAAAATGTACAAGTTTGGTAAAAGTAGTCTGTATTCTGTTTCCATCATATTTACAATATGTCATTTGTCTATTGATTTCTATCAGATGTGGATTTGGCACTGTCCATGATGTTATAGACAAGTCATTAGAGGACCGTATGGAGAGCTTCTTCCTCAGTGAAACCTGTAAATATCTCTACCTTGTAAGTTTACATGGAGTTAGGCTGCATATTTTGTCCATATTTCTGTAATTGACATGGAAAATAGTCTAAATACTCCGCATGTCCATGTTTTTTCCATATAATTATTAGTCATATTTTTTCCATATCCTCCCATTTGCAAATATGGAATTTTTATGGAAAAAGGAGTCTAAATACTCTGCATATAACATTTCCGTGGAATTTCAATGGAAAACTTGCAGAATCCTAACTACATTTATACTCTGACATTGTAATTTTTGTAACATTAAGATCATGATATTTTTGTATTTGTAGCTATTTGACAAGGACAATCACGTTAACACAGATTTGTCGGGTTATATATTTAACACGGAGGGACATCTAATTCCCGTCAGTAAGAGGTTCAGGCATAAACCGTGGGAAGAAGAATCCGAGAGACAAACGGAAGTCACAGAATCAGCGGATAAGAAAGTTATAAGTGTTGTCAATGTTCAGTCCAATTCATCTCTATCACATGTACATGTAAGTCAGTTATTACAGTGTTTACCAAATCTTAGCGTCTGTAAAATTTTCACAAAAGATATATAATTTTTATGTATACATGTATGTACTGTCTAAACTATCTTACCAGGTCATCTATGAAAAACACAAAATAAACAATGTAGAATCACCTAACTTTCCACATGTGTTTGCTATGTGGAGAGAAGGGCCGTTATTGACGTCAAAGGTCAAGATTACAGTATGAAATATTATTGGAAATGTCTTGTACTTATAGCATATCATTGTAAAAATAACTTTTCTCATTCCGGCAGTGCCAAAGTATTCCTCAGGAGCAGCGGTACTTCCTTCCATTAAGGACAGATTATTTCGAGCAGATGCAGAATGCCGTAGGAGTGTTTGATATGATCTGATGTGCACCTGTATGTTTCACTTTGGATTTGCTCAATAGACAAAATCTGTGTAATGTCTTTATAACATACAGAATATCTCACGTTCTCTTTTCTTGTCCCATGTCATCCCTTATGATATATTAGCAGAGAGGATAAAGTAATGTCTGTGGCATTCATACATGTAAAATTGTTATGTGCGTAATAATGTCACATTACCATGGAGCAATAGTCAGTGCTTTTTGTCTTATTGTACGTAAGTAGAACAAAAGCTGATTGGCAATGAATTTCAAGGTCAGAGAGATAAGGTCATAATTTCTATGGGTATGGACTGAAAGAAAACTCCTTGAAGGGGTAACCCCACCATTCTGTGGGTATTCTACAACTACAGCAGAAAAAAAACAATATTAGGGAAACTTTCACATTTAAAAAAATCTAAAAATCCACATGAAAGTTCCTACAATTTTAAAGGCTTTTAAAAACTTCCAAATTTTTATTTTTAATTGCTTTAGCAGCACTTTTAGCAATGATGTCATATTATGTAGACTCACTAAACTACTCTTTACTATGTCTTATAGCTGGAAAATTGAATGTGCATGGAGGATGTCTATAAATACCGTATGACCAGAAATTTTTGCGAATACATGTATCAAATTTCGCAATTTTATAGTAAAATACAGTGTCCTTACTTTTGCGAGTACAATTTTTCGCAATTCCTAAATTACAAGCAAATCTGTACATATTATGTTACTGTTTTGTACCTTTCATTATTGAAGTTTCAGTTAGGTCTGTGATAAGAGTACATTCAATTCACTTCTATTTGCGTTTAATTGGGAAAAGTAAAGCATGACGCATGTACAATTAGAACGAAATATAAATGATTTACCAATTTATGTTGTAATTTATCAAACAAAATTTTTAGCAAGTATTTTTCGCGATTCCAAATCACTTGTGAATAAAGCGAAAAATAATATCTCACGATAATTTCTGGTTGTACGGTACATGATGTACATGTACTTTTAAGGATTCTGTTCACTGTTCAGTGTATGCGAGAATGTAATCATAAGTTAATTGCTAATTTAGATGATTTTCATGTTATTATGAGTAAATCTATTTTATTTTACTTTTATAGTCAGACTGTCAGACATAAGTTAAGTAACGTATCAAAGTTTAAATAAATTATTTCATACTGTAGACTACATCAAATATTTGTTGCATTAAGAAGGTACATATGAGTACATATGAGTACATGTATATGCCAGTATGTCTTCCATCATTTTATTGTTATAAAAAAATCATAAAGACATTCATGAAATGTTGAGATTATGATATGTATAATGTACATGTATGTTTCTCAGCCATTTATATTACACTATGCTATTTGTTTGCATGATTGCTAGCTCAGAGTAAATTGTTTCTATGTTTGATTGATATCTGTGGTAATCATTCATACATGTACATGTTTATCAAAACAAGAAAGAGCAATAAGAAATTTGATGAAGGAGCTGTTAAGATAAGGGCCACTCTTAACCCTGAATCTTAGGGCTATATTTAACCCTGAATCTTAGGGCCATATTTAACACCAAATCTTATTGTGTTTTTGTTCTGAAAAATATTGTCCATCTTAAAAGTATTTTATATGTACATGTGATTAAAGACTTCTCTTCTGTTTTAAATTTGGGTAAAGAGGTAATATGATTAAAAAATAACAGTTTTTAGAAAATATATTAGATAAACTTTAACATTAATTTTGTTATTAATTTTCATGTGAAAAAGACCTAAAGTTTAGCATTATTTTGCAAAATCTAGATTGATTTCATGTTAAGAAGGAATCCAATCCAGTAAAAGTATGACATTTATAAAATTTCCATTTTAAAAATTTCACTTTTAAGCCTAATCTTAACAGCTCCTTTGCAAAAATACATTACAACATTAAATTGAATTTTAAAGCTTCCATTTTAATTGGAATAGGTGTAATTCAAATTTGATCTTAATTGTTATAATGCATGTACATGTAGTATCAAGTCATTTCTAATATGTTGATCATTTTGATTATTTACATGGTACATGGGTCTTTTTACCAGAATTTGCCAAAAGAATTTTTAAATGCTGTAAGATACAACACATAGCATTTAGTGAAATTCTATGCAAATACCTCACAAATATGCACTGATTTGTGTGATTTCTTGAGAGTTTGCATGAAGAGTTTCTTAATTTATTAAATGTATGAGTGGTACGTATTGTCCAAACCTTCATTATATCATCTACATGTATTATAATTTACATCAAACAATTCCTTTTGTTGAAATCTATTGGTGTGGATTTTTTATATCACTTCCTCATCTTGTAAGTGGGGAAAAATAGAAATTTCAATCTCTCCATTCTTTTCTATACATAATATTATACATGTAAATAAAATTGATTATGATTTCTTAAAATTTAAATTTCATATTGAGCAATCTGATAAAGACAAAACTAAGCAGGAAATTAATAATTAGTAAAATTATCCATATTTACAGTCAGTAGAAATTTTCATATGTACATTTATTAGCTCACCTCGACGAAGTTGAGTGAGCTTATGCTATAACCCCACGCGTCCGCGTCCGCGTCCTCGTCCGCGTCCGCGTCCGCGTCCGTGTCCGCGTCCGTGTCCGCGTCCGCGTCCGGTTAAGAAGTTTGGGGTAGCTCAGTATCTGACAAAGTACTAATGCTACAGTAACCAAACTGGCACAAGTGATTCATCTTTGGATGCTGAGGTGAACCCATGCATCGTATGCAGCATCTGACCTACATTTTCCGCTTGAGTGACTTGGTTAAGAAGTTTGGGGTAGCTCAGTATCTGACAAAGTACTAATGCTACAGTAACCAAACTGGCACAAGTGATTCATCTTTGGATGCTGAGGTGAACCCATGCATCGTATGCAGTATCTGACCTACATTTTCCGCTTGAGTGACTTGGTTAAGAAGTTTGGGGTAGCTCAGTATCTGACAAAGTACTGATGCTACAGTAACCAAACTTGCACAAGTGATTCATCTTTGGATGCTGAGGTGAACCCATGCATCGTATGCAGCATCTGATCTACATTTTCCGCTTGAGTGACTTGGTTAAGAAGTTTGGGGTAGCTCAGTATCTGACAAAGTACTGATGCTACAGTAACCAAACTTGCACAAGTGATTCATCTTTGGATGCTGAGGTGAACCCATGCATTGGATGCAGCATCTGACCTACATTTTCCGCTTGAGTGACTTGGTTAAGAAGTTTGGGGTAGCTCAGTATCTGACAAAGTACTGATGCTACAGTAACCAAACTTGCATAAGTGATTCATCTTTGGATGCTGAGGTGAACCCATGCACTGGATGCAGCATCTGACCTACATTTTACGCTTGAGTGATTTGGATAAGAAGTTTGGGGTAGCTCAGTATCTAACAAAGTACTAATGCTACAGTAACCAAACTTGCACAAGTGATTCATCTTTGGATGCCGAGATGGACCCATGCATTGGATGCAGCATCTGACCTACTTTTTCCACTTGAGTGATTTCGCTTTTAAAAGCCAATATTGAGCAAAGTATAAGTGATACATGTACCAAACTTGCATATTGGATGTATCTTTGATCAAACTTTCATAAAATGACCTTGACCTACTTTTTCCACTTGAGTGATTTTGCCTTTAAAAGCCAATATTGAGCAAAGTATAAGTGCTAGATGTTCCAAACTTGCATATTAGATGTATCTTTGATCAAACTTTCATAAAATGACCTCGACCTACTTTTTCCGCTTGAGTGATTTTGCCTTTAAAAGCCAATATTGAGCAAAGTATAAGTGATACATGTACCAAACTTGCATATTGGATGTATCTTTGATCAAACTTTCATAAAATGACCTTGACCTACTTTTTCCGCTTGAGTGATTTTGCCTTTAAAAGCCAATATTGAGGAAAGTATAAGTGATACATGTACCAAACTTGCATATTGGATGAATCTTTGATCAATCTTTCATAAAATGACCTCGACCTACTTTTTCCGCTTGAGTGATTTTGCCTTTAAAAGCCAATATTGAGCAAAGTATAAGTGATACATGTACCAAACTTGCATATTGGATGTATCTTTGATCAATCTTTCATAAAATGATCTTGACCTACTTTTTCCGCTTGAGTGATTTTGCTCTATAAAGCCAATATTGAGCAAAGTATAACTGCTACATGTACCAAACTTGCATATTGGATGTATCTTTGATCAAACTTTCATAAAATGACCTTGACCTACTTTTTCTGCTTGAGTGGTTTTGCCTTTAAAAGCCAATATACATGTACTAAGAAATATGTTTGAATTGAATTTTGCTGTCACGAGGTGAGCTTTGTAATCTGTGATTACCTATGTTTTTTATTGAAGTCCTGACGTTGCCATACTTGGTTGTCTACCTTTACATTCAATCGTTATAAGGCATCGATATTGATTCTAATCCATCCATTAAGTATGAGACCATAATTACGTTAGATACACCTGTGTAACCTCATTTGTTATGGAGAAGTTAGTGTGTAACAGGCATTTCCCTTCTTAAATATTTTTATCTTTTAGCACGGCATTAATTTAATGATGTTATTTTATGCACAATTTTAAGCATTGCCTCAATATCATTGACATATTCAGAAATATAGATATCAAATTTACCATGAATCATATTTAAGCAGAATGGAGTCAAGAGAGCTGATAAAACTTGATGGATTAATTATAAAATTACTGCTTGATTAATGACAATACAAAGAAAAACATAATTTAAGAAGAATTAAACTTAAAATAGAATGATTAAGTGACCTATTTTCAAAACAGACACTTTCATAAGTATGCTAATTAATTATTAAAACATAAGTTATATGTAATGGTGTATGATCATAGGCAACAGCTGTGCATTATAACCTTGATATCATGATCATGTCAAAATTCAGTTCCTTTAACCAGTTTCTGCTCAAATCTAACCTTGCTGAGTTTAGTACACCAAGTACAGCTTTTAAATAAAGGGCCTTTCAGGCTGGAAGGTACTGAAATGAACATCTCAAAGAAGAAAATAAGAAATAGATATGGATACTCTTTAATGTACTCTTTTAAATAAGTAATAGTAGTATTTCATTATACAATGTACTAGCCTCTGAAGCTACCATAATTGAATATTTTCTAACTGTGATCAAAAGGATGAAATGTTTTCAAAGTTTGAATTATTTTCAAGAAATACATTTATCAATTATGTAGTTCTGCCTTTTAACAAAATGGAAATAAAACCGGTTTTTCTAATCCCTGAAAGACACATTATCTGACATGCCATTGATATTATATGTTGATACAAATCAATGCCTAAAGTTATCTTCCATAATTGATTTGTTGACTATTTTATTAAAATCTATGAAGAAATTAAAAATTTTGCTTTTTTTCTTTGAAAAGTCAAATATCCCCATTACAATGAGATAATATGATAAGCGTGGATTGTGTTGTTTCTTAAGCAATGGCATTTACAGATTAGTTTTTGGTTTGGTTTGGTCTATCAGGTCATTTACAGCTTAACTGATTGATAATACACGTAAATTGTTAAGACAGACCACGATGACACTCCTGTTACTATAACAGACGATGGGCTATAACAATAGATATAGTATCTCGTTGTGTTAATGTGTATTTAAAATTAACCTCGAGAACAATAATGAAGCTAAAAAGAATCACTGAAACTTACACATGTTGGCAATGCTAAGAGGATAATTTCTATTGAATTTCAAAGTCAGAAGTCGAAGTTACTGTGGACAATGTAGAAAAATCATATGAACACAGCAGAAAATCTTGTAATAAACATGTGAGACAAATTATTTAACCAAACCTTCGATAATATTTACCAAGGGAGGATCACTTCTTGATATTCAAGGTTAAAAGTCCAAGGTCCAGACATATATATATATTGTTTATATTTTAGCTCACCTGAGTGCTGGAGGTCCTCTATCTACCAAGTTTATATTTTTTTGGTCACAAACATGGCTTTCAAGGGCTCTGATTGGCTGACACATTTTCAACTTCTCCTTTGCAACCAGTGAACAGAATTTCACAAAACCTTCAGGAATCATTCTAGTACTCCAGGTCCTCTACCAAGTTTTTTTTTTTAAGCCGATCAGTCAACAAACATGGCTGATCAGCGATGCATTTTGACTAGTTCTCCACAACCACTGAACAGAATTTCACAAAGCAAGTACTCTATGATGTCTACCAATTTTGTGTTTTTAGCTCGCCGGGACGAATGTCCGGAGAGCTATTGTCATACCCCCGGTGTCGGCGTCTGCGTTGGCGTTGGCGTGCGCGTGCACAAAAACTTTAACCTTGCTTATAACTTTTAAACCAATACAGATTGGGCTTTCATATTTCACATGTGCATTCCTTGTGACAAGACCTTTCCATGGATACCAAAATTTTTGACCTTGTGACCTTGACCTTGTAGATTGACCTACTTTTGAATAAAACGCCGCTAAAGACGGTATGGCCGGATTGCAAAGTAAGTTTTTGTCACCAACTGGGTCGTCACTAAGTCAAATATTACAGCATACATTGAGAGGTCTTGTCAGAGGCAATCTACATGTATAATATAAAGTTTCTACTGTATACAGTTCCTTAGATTTTGCTTAAACCAGGAACTTGATCCAAAGTCTTTAACTAGGTCAAAGTCCAAGGTCAAGGTCACTAGGTCCAATGTTACGGCATAAATTGAAAAGTCTCGTGATGGGCAACCTAAATGTATAATATAAGGTTTCTACTGCATAAAGTTCCTTAGATTTTGCTTAAACCAAGAACTTTAACCAAAATCTTTAACTAGGTCAACGTTCAAGGTCAAGGTCACTGGGTCAAATATTACTGCATAAATTGAAAGGTCTTAACATGGGCAACCTACATGTATAATATAAAGTTTCTACTGCATACAGTTCCTTAGATTTTGCTTAAACCAGAAACTTTAACCAAAATCTTTAACTAGGTCAAAGTCCAAGGTCAAAGTCACTAGGTCCAATGTTATGGCATAAATTGAAAGGTCTCATCATGGGCAACCTAAATGTATAATATAAGGTTTCTACTGCATACAGTTCCTTAGATTTTGCTTAAACTAGAAACTTTAACCAAAATCTTTAACTAGGTCAAAGTCCAAGGTAAAGGTCACTAGGTCCAATGTTACGGCATAAATTGAAAGGTCTCATCATGGGCAACCTAAATGTATAATATAAGGTTTCTACTGCATAAAGTTCCTTAGATTTTGCTTAAACCAAGAACTTTAACCAAAATCTTTAACTAGGTCAACGTTCAAGGTCAAGGTCACTGGGTCAAATGTTACGGCATAAATTGAAAGGTCTCATCATGGGCAACCTAAATGTATAATATAAGGTTTCTACTGCATACAGTTCCTTAGATTTTGCTTAAACCAGAAACTTTAACCAAAATCTTTAACTAGGTCAAAGTCCAAGGTCAAGGTCACTAGGTCCAATGTTACGGCATAGATTGGAAGGTCTAATCATGGGCAACCTAAATGTATAATATAAGGTTTCTACTGCATACAGTTCCTTAGATTTTGCCTCAACCAGAAACTTTAACCAAAATGTTGACGGCAGACGGACAGACGGACGGACGGACATCGTCAATCTATAGACCGGAATTGCTTTGCAATCCGGCCAAAAACTTTAACCTTGGCCATATTTTTTGAATGGTAAGTGATAGGGCTTTGATATTTCACATGTGTATTCCTTGTGACAAGACCTTTCCATGGATACCAAAATTTTTGACCTTGTGACCTTGACCTTGTAGATTGACCTACTTTTGAAAAACTTTAACCTTGGCCATATTTTTTGAATGGTAAGTGATAGGGCTTTGATATTTCACATGTGTATTCCTTGTGACAAGACCTTTCCATGGATACCAAAATTTTTGACCTTGTGACCTTGACCTTGGAGATTGACCTACTTTTGAAAAACTTTAACCTTGGCCATATTTTTTGAATGGTAAGTGATAGGGCTTTGATATTTCACATGTGTATTCCTTGTGACAAGACCTTTCCATGGATACCAAAATTTTTGACCTTGTGACCTTGACCTTGGAGATTGACCTACTTTTGAAAAACTTTAACCTTGGCCATATTTTTTGAATGGTAAGTGATAGGGCTTTGATATTTCACATGTGTATTCCTTGTGACAAGACCTTTCCATGGATACCAAAATTTTTGACCTTGTGACCTTGACCTTGGAGATGATTGACCTACTTTTGAAAAACTTTAACCTTGGCCATATTTTTTGAATGGTAAGTGATAGGGCTTTGATATTTCACATGTGTATTCCTTGTGACAAGACGTTTCCATGGATACCAACATTTTTGACCTTGTGACCTTGACCTTGGAGATTGACCTACTTTTGAAAAACTTTAACCTTGGCCATATTTTTTGAATGGTAAGTGATAGGGCTTTGATATTTCACATGTGTATTCCTTGTGACAAGACGTTTCCATGGATACCAAAATTTTTGACCTAGTGACCTTGACCTTGGAGATGATTGACCTACTTTTGAAAAACTTTAACCTTGGCCATATTTTTTGATTGGTAAGTGATAGGGCTTTGATATTTCACATGTGCATTCCTTGTGATAAGACCTTTCATGCCGTACCATAAATTTTGACCTAGTGACCTTGACCTTGTTTATTGTTGTTGTTGCAATTTACATATGGTTGCCACCGGCGAGCTATGTTGTCATTCTGACAAGTCTGGTTTTAGCCGATAGGTCTACAAACATGACTGCAGAGGACTCTGATTTGCTGACACATTTTCGCTTCTCCATAAAGTGGTGGTCACAACCTGAAGTATGTGCTGTCTACGTGCAAAGACGTGGGCAAACTTTGGGGATCCATATGTAGTCCGTGTTCTGTACAGCCTCTGTATGGATTTGGGAGTACGCAGACAGGATGTCCCAGTTTTAGGGTTAGCAGAACTTTAGCTGCGTCCGGTATGCGTGCAGTCTATGTACAGATGCATCAAGACGTACGACACACACGTATGTTAGTTGTAAGAAAGTGCAACGCACTTGCCACATACACAGCCAATTGTGCCTCATATGAAATTCATGTGAAATTTACATGAACTTTACATGAAAGTTCACATGAAATTTATGTGAAACGAGCACGAACATGAAATTTACATGAAATTTTTCACATGAAATTCATGTGAAGATTTTTACATGGATGTTATGTGAATTCAGTTTCCTGTGAAGGTCACTTAAAAAAATTCATGTGAAATTCATGTGAAGGAAATTTATGTGAAATTCATGTGAAATATTTTTCACATAAATCTTATGTAAAATTTATATGAATTTTCTATGAACTTTCATGTGAATTTCATGTGAGGCACAATTGGCTGTGTAAGGAAGTAAGGACCCTGTGGCCAGTTGCACGCACGTCAGTACGTACAGCACACTTAACACGTGCGCAGCATATGATGCATGTAACCACTCCATACAACTTTACGTGCAACATGCGTTGATGCACTCCTTTCGTACTCTAGCTATTTCCTTCCTTACATCTTTTCGGTGGGTTGTGACCAAAGCTTAACTGCTGCACAGAATTTCACAAAACCTTACAGGAAGCAAGAACACAAAGGGCCTCTACCAAATTTGACATTATCAGTCCATTGTCTAGTGAATGATTTATGAATGGCATTGTCCACTTCACTTCAGCAATTACTGTACAGAATTTCCCTTTGTTCCCTTAGTCTTTGAATGGTATTTTATTACTGTAAATTGGTTTTTATTCATCAGATACCAATTTTCGTCAGTGCCTTCCACGACGCAAATTATGTACTGACGAATATAAATACTCCTGACGAAAAATAAATTGTGGTAAGGAAAAATTGAATCAGTCTCTTTGTAAACTTAAATGTAAACATGGAGCACTACGGAGGAGGGAGGAAGAAGTTGAACGTTCCGAGTTTTAAAACATTGTTAAAAAGTATTATTACGATACGCAAATGACAAATCAATGAAAACTGAATACGAACACAAAGTCGCATATAATGTATTTCTACCTACTAAATGTCATTGATAATGTTTTCACGGGAAGGTAGGTGAGATACCTGTCTCTGATTACCGATAATTGTTAAACAAACAATAAAAAACATATACGGCGGATTTGACCATCTAAATATTAAGTTGGCATTTGAATAAACAAATTTACATTTTTGGGGACCTTTGGATGACGAATTTACGTACTGGTGAAATTGTCATTTTTAACGAATTGACGAAAATTGGCACTGACAAAAATAAAGCAATTTACAGTATCATAAAAAGTGTGATGTACATGTACAGTGTATTCAAGTGAGAGGCCCCCTTTGGGCATGTAGTGTCAAATATGCAGTTGAAAGAAGATGATATGCTTTGCCTTACATTGTAGTCCTTTGTCAGAAAGGAGAAAATCTTAAAGTCTAGGTAAGGAGGTCAAACAATTTTGGTACAAAAGTCTTTTCACAAGGAATAAGGAGCCCTATCAGTTTATATTCAATACTTATTCAAAAGATTAAATTCTTTATAATGGTTCAAAGTTCAAGGTCACAAGGCAAAACATTTTGCTATCATTGAATATGAATGTTTAGTCACAAGAAACGTAAAACCACATGTGAAATATGAAATCCCTATTAATCATTACCAGTTAAACACTGACAGAACGGCAATCCAGATATAACTAACACCATGTAACGTCATGAAAGAGAGGAACAAAGGTCTCAGCTTTTATATCTACCAAAGTCAAGGAAAAAACGTGAAATGCAAAATACTTCAAAGCCTTTTTTAATAAACATAAACAACGATAAAGTTATACACATCACTGGTCTTCCTTGACAGGGTTTGATCGTGGGGTGACCCTTCCCCTGAGTTCCTTAGGTAATAATGTGAATGCAGGGCAGGGAACCTGTCCTGGTATAACACACATACACCGTCTATCTTGAGGAGTACCAAATTTTGTACTGTCTTTTGTGTGCATCTCTTGCTGAAAAGATCTGAAACATGACATAAGTGGAGTCCTAAATCAAAGGAATCAAGTGAAAATAAAAATCAGTGAATTATTGCGTGGGATCGAAATGTATGGTGTTGTGATTCCTTCCATAGTATTTTGGTTTTTTTTTTTTTCATTTTCTATATTAAACTTTAATAAAACACCGTTAAAGACGGTATGGCCAGATTGCAAAGTAAGTTTTTGTCACTAACTGGGTCAAGGTCACTAAGTCAAATATTACAGAATACATTGAGAGGTCTTGTCAGAGGCAACCTACATGTATAACATAAAGTTTCTACTGCATGCAGTTCCTTAGATTTTGCTTAAACCAGGAACTTTAACCAAAGTCTTTAACTAGGTCAAAGTCCAAGGTCAAGGTCACTAGGTCCAATGATTCGGCATAAATTGAAAGGTCTTGTCATGGGCAACCTTCATGTATAATATAAAGTTTCTACTGCATACAGTTCCTTAGATTTTGCTTAAACCAGAAACATTAACCAAAATCTTTAACTAGGTCAAAGTCCAAGGTCAAGGTCACTAGGTCAAATGTTACGGCATAAATTGAAAGGTCTGGTCATGGGCAACCTTCTTGTATAATATAAAGTTTCTACTGCATATAGTTCCTTAGATTTTGCCTCAACCAGAAACGTTAACCAAAATGTTGACGACAGACGGACGGACGGACAGACGGACATCGTCAATCCATAGACCGGAATTGCTTTGCAATCCGGTAAAAAAACTGATGAGCCGTTGCAGTAGGGCAATGCCTAATAAATTAATCCAGGTATATGAAAAGTTTATAATTTTTGCAAACACTTCAATAGTTTGTCGACGACAGAAAATCATTCCTTTTGATAAACTCTTGAAGTGTTTGCAAAAACTATAGACTTTTCATATATATAAACAAGATGGACTTACTTACTAGGCATTGTCCTACTGCAACGTCCCATCAATTTTTTTCTGTATCACTTTTAAAAATGGTGAAAAACAGTCAAAAACTTGGTAAGGAATCACATGTACAACATCATACTTTTCAATCCCACGTGGTGCTGGTGGGGACTTTTTATATGCATCGACTAGTCTTATTTTCATTACATATACATGTATTTTTCTATGCCCCTATATATTTACAATGACATTGAGTTTTTAACGGAGAGACATTCTTTTTAAAACAATTATCTTACTCACTCTGAAATAGCATTGTCTGAAAATGTCTCCACTAAATGCTTCATTATATCATCTTTACTTTGGTTGTAGGCATCTACCGTTATTCTATCTCCGTGAGCTAAAATCCAAAAAAATATATGGTAAAAGATGCATGTTCACTATCAAATTAGAAATCTGAATCTTACATGTGCTATAGGTTGAGTTGTTGAATTTAACGTCTTAAATTTAAGTTTTAAATGTTTTCAACCCAACAGAGAAATTGCACCCTCTCTTGCCTTTTGCCAAATGTACAAAAAACATTCAAAGATTGATTTTTATCGACCTCAAAATAAAAAGAATCAATCCAATGGACAGACATCATGTATCGTAAAATTAACATAGCCAAGAATTACATTTGAGCAAAAATACAAATTTCAAAAATTCTATCACAAGTCACCTAAACCTATTGATTTTTATTAAATGTATTATTATGTATATAAAATGTGGGTATTTAATTTCCCTTCATCATAGAGAGACTTCATTCACATAGATACTTACTATTGATAGATGTGATACATGTGAAATTATATATTGTATTATACTGCCACAGATATATTTTCATACTCTTTATCTTTAACTTCAGAAAATATCTATGTTACTCATTTTCATTCTGGTATTTAAAATAGGCTTTATCTGCAATACAGTCATATACCATACATTACCATTGATAAACTGTATCCAGGGGGATGGAGTAAAGTTCTTGAATGTCATGATTTCCACATCTGGGTTTTTATATTTGATCTGAGGTACATGCCAAAATACAAAGTCTCTGCAAAAGAAACAATTCTACATTTATAATGGAAAAATTGCAAACCTCAATATAACTTGAGAAATAATGGTAACTTTGAGAAACACAATTAAGTGTTAAGTAATTAATTAAGAGCAGATCCTGAAGCAGATTGTAAAATTTCATTTACAGTACAAATGATTCATACATGTACTATACATTTCATATATTGAAATAAATTAGGAATTAACTCTTGGTTATTGAAATTTCTGATGATTCAGTGTGTTAATATGAACCGTCTGAGATCCCAACAAGTATTTTAAAGATAATTCCTTGAATCTGTCTGAGAAACTATCATCAACATGATCAACATATGAAATAAATTAACCCTACAGGTAAAGATGGTATGGCTGGATTGGAAAGCAGCGCCACTTTAGTTGATGTAATACATTATGCTTTATTCATCTAAGTTACTGTTTAAAGGATTCTATGAGTGAAATATTAAAGCCGAGGCTATCCTAATAGTTCAAGAGATAGATAGGTAATATTTAAGGTCAAGGTCTTAGTCTAAAATGAAAGGTCTTGTCATAAAAAATCTTCATGTGAAATATGAATGTCAATACATGTACCACTTACAGTTTAAGAGATACAGTCATGTTTAAAGGTTTTTGAAAAGTATATCAAACTTCAACATCACTAGGTCAAAAGTAAATGTTTTATTTAAGGATTATGTCATTACAAATCTAAGAGTGAGATTATAATGACATGGCATACACTTTATGGTTTAAGAGATATAGCTAATTATAAGATTAATGTTTTTTTTGGAAAGTAGGTCAAACTTCAAGGTCAAGGTCACTAGGTCAAAAGTCAAGGGCTCAAATAAAAGGTCTTAACACAAAGCATTTACACGTGAAATTTATAATCCCTATCCCCCAAGAATCAAAAGATATTGCCAAGGTTAATTCTTTTTTGAATGAAGGTCAACTTCAAGGTCAAGGTCTCTAGGTAAAATTCTCTCCATAGTGTTCTTCCTGTTGGCTTAAACATGTTAAACAAAAAACCTGGATTTTCTATCTCAAGGTCAAAAATTGATTCATCTCACCGTGGTTTATCACCATTTAAAGTTTCAAGTTGCTACTCCTTAAATGCACAACTTTAACTAAAATGTTGACACACTCATGGCCGGCTGGACTGACGTCACAACCGGACAGATTATGCCATTTAAAGACCGAATTTTGATTCTCAATGCTGCCAAAATTTGTTCATAAACACAATTTTCCTTATAATATTTTACACATGTAAGAAGTATACTTTAATAGTATTAATAAATTCTGCATCACAATATGCTCTCATGGCAAATTTCTAAAGCAGCAGTTGTTCAGAAAGAGGCGAAAGTGTATCTGTTAAAATGGTTAAAACATGTGCCTAATTTCGCCATTAACACAACGGTAGACTATTTCAAAATCTGAAAGGTCACATTTGAAAATTTGTGCAATTTTATCTGTATAGTGTATAATATGATTGCATAAACCTGGTAAGCCCAAAACCATATAATTAACAAATACAATTAAATCAAATGTTTTTCAGAAAAAAACAGATGTCTCCCCCCTCCATCTAAGTTACTTGACCTTGGGCCAAGATGATGTGAAACCTTTGAGTCATGAGCAACATCATATTCAAACATGAAAGTGATTCATTGTATTGTTTGAGGTAAAGCCCAAACATGATTAGCATATACAATTTCATATTTAGTGAAATTGACTTTGGTCACATGACCTTGGATAAAGGTGATCTGAAAAATATATTGTATGGATCATGCGCAAAAAAAAAACTGAATTAGTGATTGGATACACGATTCAAAATATAAAGCCTAAACATGATAAGCATAACAATTTCAGCCTGGACATGATTAGCATATACAATTTCATTACCAAAGTAAGAAGTGACCTTAATCATGTGACCTTGGGACAATGTGATAAGAAACATTTAGTCCTGAGAAACAACGTATTAAAATATGAAAACAATTGTAAAAAGGGTTCAGCAGATATAGCCCAGACAAGATTAGTATGTACAATTTCATTAAAAAGAACTAAATGATCTTGACCTTGGGCACATGACCTTGGGTCAAGATGATAAGAAACCTTGAGCAGTGATGAAATATTTCTTCCAGCATAATATTTATTCCTTGGAAATTTTATCATATAATATTTTTTCCCAGGAACTTTTATTATGTATCAAAAATTCCGAAAGGAAATTTTATTATATAATGAATCTTCCATGATCATAATAAAAGTTCTCATACCATGGAAAATATATTACATAACAAATATTCCATCTGGATTCTTTTAATGTTCTTAATATATGTTCTGATACTAGTACCATGGAAAAATCTTACATAACAAAAAATCCAACAAGGATTTCATTTATGTGCATAATAATTGTTATTGGAAAAATATTGCAATGAACTTATTTACAAATAGAATTCAGAGTAAGAAATAATAAATTTTAAAAATCATGTCCTGTACAATGTACTGTATAGCTTGAAAATGTGATTCCACAGAATTTTTGTTCTGTAATATTTATTCCTGTAAACTAACCATGTTACTGTAATCATTGTCAAAATGTTTGAATTATGAGAAAATATCCGTAAATCAGTCATTCATGTGTTTGAAACATATATGGAAAAATTATTATACATGATATTCACATATAATAATTCTTCTGTTTGAAAGAGAAAGCAATCCTTTTGGTAAGTGAAAAAGAGCAAAACATCAGCAATTTTCATAACAACGTTTCCGTCTATATAGATGGAAACGTTTGGTATGAAAATTGTTGATGTTTTACTCTTTTTTCACTTACCCAAAGGACTGTGGAAAAAGTATTATGAACAAGGAAAAAATATTCTATAATAAAAAGTCCTGGGAATTTTGGTTATAATAATAAATCTTCCAGAAGGAAGAAATATTATGCGGAAGAAAAGTTCGTTCACAGAGCAACAGCATTCTAAAGTATCAGAGCGATCCAGTATACGATTCCACAGATATAGTCCAGACTCAATAGTATTTACAATTTCATTAAAAAATGTAATATTTGACCTTGACCTTAGTAATATGACCTTGGATCAAGGTGGTGTGAAACCTTTGGGTCATCAGCACCATCATACTAAAATATCAAATGATCCGATTACAGTTCAAAAGATTAAGCCTGGACATAATACACATAACAAATACAATTTCATTTAAAATACATGTATACTAATTGACCTTGACCTTGGTCATATGATCTTGAGTCAACATGATGTGAAACCTTCGGGTCATAAGCAACAACATACTAAAATATAAAGTGATCATGCAAACGGTTCAAGAGATATAGCCCGAACAGAAATGCATGTACAATTTCATTAAAATTGTACTACATGACCTTGACCTTGGTCACATGACCTTGGGTCAAGGTGATGCAAAACCTTCAGGTCATAAGCAACAACATACACGTACTAAGATATGAAAGTGATCCGGCAAACGGTTCAAGAGATATAGCCTGGACTTGAATGTATGCATAATTTCATTAAAAATGCACTAAGTGACCTTGACCTTGGTCACATGAACTTGGGTCAAGGTGATGTGAAACCTTCGGGTCATAAGCAACAACATACTAAACTATGAACGTGATCCGGCAAACGGTTCAAGAGATCTAGCCCGGACAGGAATGTATGCATAATTTCATTAAAAATTGACTAAGTGACCTTGACCTTGGTCACATGACCTTTGGTCAAGGTGATGTGAAATCTTTAGGTCATAAGCAACAACATACTAAAATATGAACGTGATCCGGTAAACGTTTCAAGAGATATAGCCCGGACAGGAATGTATTCATAATTTCTTTAAAAATGCACTAAGTGACCTTGACCTTGGTCACATGACCTTGGGTTAAGGTGATGTGAAATCTTTTGGTCGTAAGCAACAACATACTAAAATATGAAAGTGTTCTGGCAAACGGTTCAAGAGATATAGCCTGGGCAGGAAAGTATTCATAATTTCTTTAAAAATGCAGTAAGTGACCTTGACCTTGGTCATATGACCTTGGGTCAAGGTGATGTGAAACCTTCGAGTCATAAGCAACAACATACTAAAATATGAAAGTGATCCGGCAAACGGTTCAAGAGATATAGCCCGGACAGGAATGTCTGCATAATTTCATTAAAAATTGACTAAGTGACCTTGACCTTGGTCACATGACCTTTGGTCAAGGTGATGTGAAATCTTTGGGTCATAAGCAACAACATACTAAAATATGAACATGATCCGGTAAACGTTTCAAGAGATATAGCCCGGACAGGAATGTATTCATAATTTCTTTAAAAATGCACTAAGTGACCTTGACCTTGGTCACATGACCTTGGGTTAAGGTGATGTGAAATCTTTTGGTCGTAAGCAACAACATACTAAAATATGAAAGTGTTCCGGCAAACGGTTCAAGAGATATAGCCCGGACAGGAAAGTATTCATAATTTCTTTAAAAATGCACTAAGTGACCTTGACCTTGGTCACATGACCTTGGGTCAAGGTGATGTGAAACCTTCGAGTCATAAGCAACAACATACTAAAATATGAAAGTGATCCGGCAAACGGTTCAAGAGATATAGCCCGGACAGGAATGTATGCATAATTTCATTAAAAATGCACTAAGTGACCTTGACCTTGGTCACATGACCTTTGGTCAAGGTGATGTGAAACCTTCTGGTCATAAGCAACAACATACTAAAATATGAAAGTGATCCGGCAAACGGTTCAGGAGATATAGCCCGGACACGATGTGTGACAGACGGACAGACAGACAGACAGACGGACGACGAAGGCAAAACCAATATGTCTCCTCCCCGTTGGGGGGGAGACATAAAAATTTACTACTAAGCAAAAGCAATTCAGTGATATCAATTTTATTTAAAGTAAATTAAATTTTGTAGTCCATAAGCCATCCTATTAATCTCTTTTGTGATTTGGGCATGGGTATCAGTCAACGGCAGCATAAAATGTGCATTTCTGACTATAATTAGCATGCAGATAAGTCCAAAAAGATGTCAAAAACCCATCAAAAATTCAAATTCATAGTGTAACCAAAAATAACAACACAGTCAATCGGAAGGGGGGAGAGTCAAGTCTATGGTTTGAAAACAATTACTTAAAAACCTTAAAAATTCAACCACAACTTATGTTTAAATTGCTAATTCCTCAGAGGACACCTCCTCTCTATTGAGATCCACACTTGTTGTTACTATCTATCAAATATACATTTTGTAAAAGATGCTGCTACCTAACAGTACCAGCTACATTGTTTTTTTCAAAAGTGCGGACCAAACAAGAAAAAGGCAGAAACCTCGGGGCCAAAACCTCTTGGGTCTGAACAAGGAAAGGGTCGAAACCTCTGGCAACCTTACCATCCCTAATCTTGTTTGAGATTCATGCATGCGTCCATTAGCTATGCTGTTGTTAACTATTATACTCGCAAGCGTTATAATAAACAACAGCATAGCTAATAGACGCTTGCATGAATCTCAAACCAGATTATACCATCCCATCAGCCAATTTTTATGTGCATAATTACGTTTGTTATTATAAAAGTACAGTTTGATGAGAAATTAAACGAACATACCCAACACCTTTACTAGCTTTTTGGCTAGTATTCCAATTTATCAACATAACTCTCAAATCTTCTTTCAATACCAAAGGTCCTTTCTCTAAGTATTTTAATGTGCGCCTAATAGGCGCTTTTCCAGTCATCATAGGCATTTTGAAGTTTATTTGGAGTACAAAACGTTAAAGGTCAAATATATAAAAGATGATCCCACTTCTTTC
Source organism: Pinctada imbricata (assembly GCA_033119305.1). Classification (NCBI taxonomy): domain Eukaryota; kingdom Metazoa; phylum Mollusca; class Bivalvia; order Pterioida; family Pteriidae; genus Pinctada; species Pinctada imbricata. Next base: position 112,062,535 of record VSWD01000005.1, read on the forward strand.
CACAGTTATACTCAGGAAAATTGAGAAAAACTGCAAAATTTCTCGATGGCAGGTGCTCGCATAACAGCAACGTTTTACGGCAACATTTACGGCAACTCCCTTATTTACGACTTCAAAAAGAGCTTATTTTGTATCATTCCGTGAATATTAAATCAACTGCAAATCAAATTACACTTATCTTTCATTTTTCAATATCTTCTATGGAAAAACACAATCAAAGATGATAATAATGGGAAAATATTAAATAATCATTTACGACATTGCAGACGACGGAGGAGGACGCGAAAATGGTTTCAACCTTGACAACACGTGCGGTCACAGGAGGGGTAGTGGTTTCTGTCGTTGTTGCTGCTCTGTATTTGCTTCTGAGAAAGAAAGGAAATGGCGGTAATCAAGGTATGAATCAGGTATACTTGACTGTCAATCCCATTCAACGTGAAATTCTTACAAGAACATTTTGCATCGAATTTCCTCTGTAACATTACATCTCTCATTATAGTCCGGAATGCAGAACTGATACTGATGCATGATGTTGATACTGATGTTTGTTCAAGTTTAGACTAAATTATCCAGTCTCTCCGCTGCCGCTAATAGAGACTGAACCCCACTATGGTTGTTACAGAACAAACAGGTTGGGGAAAACTTCAGATCGAGCTATAATAGCTTGATCAGGCTATAATAGCTAGAACAAGCTATTGCCTAATAACATTTTTCAATACAAAATTAAACTAAAATCAAAATTTTTGAAAAATATTTACTGATTCCATTTGTACTCGATATATATCAAAATTTTTAACAAGACATACATATTCAAATATATACCGATGATGAGCAACAAGATTTTGAAAAAATGAAAACTTTGAGGTTCCTCATCTCCTCATCTGTTGGTATTTCAATAGGGGTTTCTATACAAAAGTTGTAGTATTTTATCAGTACTAGTGCGACTTGTAAACAAAATTTAATTATCATCAATTTTTTATTTTTTCATAGGAAAAAAATAGTTTTACGATAGCTACATGGAGCTATTATAGCCCGATCGAACTATTATAGCTCGATCTGAAGTTTTCCCCAACCTGACAAAGTCGGACCAAACTGTCGCCCAATGATTTTTCCATATTACGGACCTTTAATATTGATTTTCTGGCAGGTGACTCTTAAGTAAACATTAAACTAATTATCTCTACCCACCTCATGTTTTTTTCTCACTTCGTTATTGCATTTTTGCCAATTTTTAACTCCCTACCAAACCAAACAAGCAAGGCAATAGTTCGGATATTCGACCAATCAGAACGAAGGATAAAGAAAGTTGATCACGTGATATTTGTAACCTTCGTTCTGATTGGTCGATTCTCTGACCCCCCTTTAACTAAGTTAGATAAATTGTTTCAAAGCAAACTTATCAAGAGATTAAGATCCTTCGTATCGTTGTTCTACTAAAGTTGCTTCTTTTTTTTCAAATCTGGTACAATATCTACGAATGTCAAAACTAGATGTACATGTATAAATAGATATGTGTAGATGCCGCAAAATCAATTTTGAGAGAAATGATATACAGAAGAAGCATACAGATAGGAATCTAGAACATCCATTTTTTTCTCATTCACTGAGATTAACAGTATACAATATCGCCGAGCATTACCTAAAGTGAGCGTCACGATGAGCGCTACGTCACGTTACGTTGTCAGTGCTTAAAAGCGCTAAGTGTTGGGAAAATGAATAAGAAATTGATCAGAATATGACTCAAATTTTTAGTCTGAAGTCCAGATTACAAGAAATCTTAGATAAAATGTATAGATATATAACAACTTTCCATTTTCAATCATAAACAACGGATTTATCATATCTAGAGGTTTGGTCAGAGGAATTCTAAGCTAAATATCTTTAAAACGGCTACACTCTTTTTTTCTATAAATTATTTTTTTATCTTTAGCATGTACCACTAGATGATTAAAGAAACATTTTATCAAAATTCTATTATGCCAACATCTTCGAAAATTAATGTTTTTAAACTTTTCATACAATTTTTACTGTCAAAAATGGGATGAAATAAATGACCTTCTCCAGCATGGTTACCATGGCAACAAAAATATTTTTTTCCGAAAATGATAAATTTACTTCATTTGCTACGTCAATGGATAAAAATTTACTTCGTACTGTGTTATGTTGATTTTTAAAATGAAGTCCAAAGTTGGGACATTGTTTTAGAAAAAATTGTGCAGAGTTACCTCCCTTTTTTGAAGGTATATAGGGGACAAACGGCTACACTCTTTTTTTCATGAAATACAATGTATTGCAATCCATGAATCACACTCATACCTCCTTAATTAAAGTTGATATATTCCATTCTGATTTTAGAACACATCGATTGTAACATTTGAACAAGGATTTCTTAATATCTGTGAGGAAACATGGTATTTCATTCACATTTTCTGATCCTTTGACAAGACCTATTCTACATGCACATACCATAATTTTTGTGTCGCCTGCGAAGCATAGCGACACTTAGGGATCACTTTGTCCGTTGTCTGTCTGTGCGTCTGTTTTGTGTCGCCTGCGAAGCATAGCGACACTTAGGGATCACTTTGTCCGTTGTCCCTCTATCCGTCTGTTTTGTGTCGCCTGCGAAGCATAGCGACACTTAGGGATCACTTTGTCCGTTGTCCGTCTGTCAGTCAGTCCGTCCGTCCGTCTGTCTGTCTGTCACACTTTGGGTGTCACACCCCATATCTTTTGATTGGTAAGTGATAGGGCTTTGATATTTCACATGTGTATTCCTTGTGATGAGACCTTTTTACACGTACCATAATTTTTGACCTAGTGACCTTGACCTAGATATTTGACCTACTTTTCAAAAAAATTAAGATTGGCTATATCTTTTGATTGGTAAGTGATAGGGCTTTGATATTTCACATGTGTATTCCTTGTGATAAAACCTTACTATACATGCCATAATTTTTGACCTAGTGACCTTGACCTAGATATTTGACCTACTTTAAAAAAAAACTAAGATTGGCTTTATCTTTTGATTGGTAAGTGATAGGGCTTTGATATTTCACATGTGTATTCTTTGTGATAAAACCTTACTGTACATACCATAAATTTTGACCTAGTGACCTTGACCTAGATATTTGACCTACATTTAAAATAAATTAAGATCGGCAGTATCTTTTGATTGGTAAGTGATAGGGCTTTGAAAAACCCTTACTGTACATACCATAATTTTTGACCTAGTGACCTTGACCTAGGTATTTGACCCACATTTAAAAAATTTAAGGTTGGCTATATATTGATTTATAAGTGATACAGCTTTAACATTTCAAACATGTATTTCTTGTGATGAGTCCTTTCTTTTATTCCCAAAAATTTGTACTAAATGACCTTCACCTAGATGATTGACCTTATCTGACAGTAATAAATTGACCATATCTTTAATTGGTAAGTAAGAGGTTTAATATTTCACATGTCAGTTCATTTGACAAGACTTTCCCACTGATATATGTACAAATATTAAACCAAGTGACCTTGACCTTAATTACCTACATATTTGATCAACTTTTTAAATATAGGCCGCTTCGCAGGCGACACAAGCATTCCTTGGATTGCTATTTTTTACCTAGTTACCTTGACCTAGATATTTGACCTACCTAAAGAAGAATTAAGATTGGCTATATCTTTTGATTGGTTAAGGGGGATTTGATATTTCACATCTGTATTCCTTGTGACAATACCTTTTTACATACATACCATTGGGATGAAAATTCGTTGAAATTTTCAGGGGCCAAGTGGGCTCCCAAGTCAATAAAGGGGTAGGACCACGAAGCCCCTAAATTGGCCCTGTTTCTTAACATTTGAATTAATTGAATATTTTTTGCGATTTGATTCTTTGTAAAGTTCTTTACTAAGTTATGTGTTGAGATTTTGTAAAAAACGCATTTGTCATTAGCTTTAAGCCCTTTGAAAACCCAAAAATCGGGCAGTTTTCTGTGAAATTACTGCAAAACCTACATATTTCTTCAAAATTAGCATTGGCCACATGCATTGAGAAAGATGAAAAATTTACAAATGAAAGATAATCATAAAATCATCTTGTCATAAAAGTTTTATGTTTATCGACGCATGTGACCACATTGAAATTCTCCACTATAGATACATTTTCTAGCATTTTTGACCATGTTTAGTCAATCATTTTAACGTCAAAATGACGTCACATGATGACGTCGTAATACTCCCTTTGATGGTTCGGTGGGTGATATGTATGTTTCATTAAAAGCGGGAAACATTCATCATATTTTATGTATTATATCAAGTATTTCCCATTAATTTTAATTTTAAGGAACATTGCAGGGCCGTTTTAGGGGCTTCTTGGTCTTACCCCCTTAGGCGCCTGCATAAAAACAATAAGCCCTCATCAAAATGTACGTATCTAAATTTTTATTTCTAAATTTAAGTACATGTCGAGTTTATTTGAACGATATTTGCTGTCAGTCATTTTAGGTCAACGCTCTATATCCTCCAACACCACTCTTTCATCAAATTAACCTGAGTGAAGCATTGTCAATATTAGACTAAGTATTCGGTCCAGCATCCTTCTGTCCATCATTTGTCTGTCGTAAACTTTTTAGCCCACCTGAGCTGAGAAGTTTTCAGGTGAGCGATCATGGCCCTCTAAGGCCTCTTGTTTAGTGATAAGCATGGCAAGTAATACTTTGGTTTTCTTAGATTTTTTTTGACAAGATACACATTCTTTCAGTTGGATGCCTTGTGACATGAACTACTGTCCTGTTCACTAAATCCAGAGCACCCTGTTTCTCTAAAATATGGTAATGTCATCTTCCAAAAAGATATCAATTTTATAGTACTCCTTTAGTCGTAACAGAAAATACCATTCTTTTGGCTGTACGTCAGCTAAGTTAGAAATAGCACGGAAAATAAAAAGTCTACGGGGATTTTCTATAGTAAAATCGCTGAAAATGTGTGACGTCGGAGGCTTTGACGTCACTGTTTACTATTGTTGACACGGAGAACAATATGGCGGCGGCTTGAAATTAACATGGGAATTCCCCGTAGACATTTTATTTTTTCATATTGAAGCAATAATTTATAGCAAAATTCTTCAGACGACAGAATAAATCGCCAAAACAGGGTGCTCTGGAATTAGTGAACAGGACAGTAGTATTTCACCTACACTGAAAGGATAACAGCTTCCATTCTGATAGAGCTGGTGATGGGAGCATTTGTGTTTCTCGCAACATATTTTGTTTAATTTGTAGAATGATCCATTTATTATGTATACAATGATTCTGTTGTATGTTTCAGAAACTGATGATGGAACAGAACAAGTGAATGGTAACTCAGAAAAAGATGATACGGGGGAAGGAGGGGGAGGGGGTGGGCGGGGCACAAAAGAAAGCCACATGTCTGACTCCTTACAAACCTCTACTCATTCAAGCATGACCCACAGCTTTGAAGTGATTGACACAGAAGATGTAAATAAAAGTCAGAACAACAGTGGAGGGGATAGTCAGAGTGATGTTATAAGCAAGCAACTTCATTCCACAAGTAAATCAAAAAGTGGCGATGAGGGTGACGGGAAGATGAAACGAGAGCCAACCACAAAACCTTCACATGTAACAGGAGTGAAAATAGATGCAAAAACAAAGACTCATTCACAGAAAAAATCAACAAATCTTGAAAATGAGGAAGGAAAATCTGAGGTCCAAACAAGTCACCATAGTGAGATGAAAGACAGTCATAAAGAAGGAAAAGTCCAAAAAGATGGAAAGAAAGAAAAAGGTGGTTTGTCTGAGGTGACTGAAAACATGCAGGCATCTATTGCAGTCGCTTTGAATACAACACAACTGAAATCAAATGTTCAAAGTGAAAATAAGGCGGACATGAATGGAACCAATAATCACAGTAATGAGAGTGGTTCGAGTATTATCGGTGAAATAGATAGGAAAGAAAATGTTCTTCACCAAGATTCTAAATCCAGGTCACAAATAACTAAGACTGAAACAAAAGTGTCTTCTTCTGAGCCAGAGAAACGTAGCTTTGTACAGACAAATGGTGGTGATTCCACATCACACCCTGAACAAAATCATGTACAACAACAGATGCCTTATGAGAAATTCTCCCAGGAGGATAGAACAGTGGCCATATTAGTTTCCCAGAATTCTCCTGGTGTTGTGTCTTCCCAGAATGCCGAGGTTTTGGTGTCTTTGCTGTCTCACCCTGATCCTCAGCTCAAGATGGCTGCTCTCACAGGCATCAATAAATGTTCGTCTTTCACAAGAAATCAGGTACTTGCTTCCTTATTCTCCTTTTCAAGTGTTGAGTTCTTTTCTACTCTTTAAGTTGAAAACTGACAAAGTCATGAAGAGCCTTGCTGTAAATTTAACATGAAGGACAAAATTGATCTTGTTGATTGTACAGATTAAAGTTGTAGACCCTGTAATCGTCAAAAATTGGATAAAATTTTTAAAACTTGTAGAACACAAACTGTATTTTTCTAGCATTACCAAATTTATTAACTTTCCGTAAATTACAAAATTTTTTGCAACCAAGCTCCTCAAGATACCAAAATATAAAGATAATTTATTGTAAATATTTCTGGCTCACAATATTTACACCGAAAATGGAAAACCCCAAGTTACGCATGCATGCACATTACCATGATTACAATTTTCACGGATTATTTATTCGGTAGTTAGCAAACTTTCAAACCTTTCCAGATTGATGAGTCATGACTAGAAAGCTTCGTGAGATGAAGTTCACCTTTAACGACATGAGTTTATTTATGATTATTGTGATTGTAAACATTGTGAATTCGCCGGCAAAACACACGTTATGTTTATATATCCTGGACAAGTGAACTTTTTGTAGGTTTCTTTACCCAATAAAATAAAAATAATGAAATTAAATAATATACTCTATTTGCTAGAAGATACAGGGAATACATCTTTAAGAAATTCTAAACATAATACATGTGTATTGTTTCTAACTCGAAGTAGAGATGATACGGCTTTCATATTTTGCATGTGTATGTATTTTGAGAAGACACATCTTTTGGTATCAAACTTTTTACCTTCTCCTTGACCTTTGACCTTTTCAATTCTATAGGGAAAATACTAAATAAAGTTTTGTATACTCCAAGTGATACATAATTATGTAATATTTTATATATAGTACGGGATTTAGAAATATCCTTACATTTTTTAGATATCTTAGTGAGAGGTAGGGGGAGGAGTATGCAAACTAATTAGTTAAAAACTTATAAAACCATATTACTTACTACAAGACCATTATCTTTGACAATGTGACCTTGACCTTGAAATTTGACCTACTGTTCTTAATCTTTAAGCTAGCCTAGTGGGCTATATCTCTTGAACTGTAAGTGGTAGGGCTAAATATTTCATATGTAGATTACTTATGACAAGAATATTCATTCAGACAATGACCTTTGTCAATTAGACATTAAACTTGAAATTTCACCTTCTTTCCTCAAACTTTAAATTGGGTCATTTCTTTTGATTGGTAAGTGATAGGGCTTTTATATTAGTCACCATAAGTATCAAAAGTTTGAACAGAGGTCATAGATCAAAAGTCAAGGTCACAATAGACATCATTATCAAAACCCTGTCTTGGCAAAGCTCCTTCTCCTGTGGATGGATTTCAATAATATTTCTCAGAAATGTTTCTAAGGACCTGAGGGTTTGTCATGACCTCGAACCAAGGTCAAAGGCCAAGGTCACAATAAGTAAAACCTTGTCTGGGGCATTACTCCTTCCTCTGTGTATGGATTTCAATTATATTTTGCACAAATGTTTCTTAAAGACATAAGGGTGTGTTATGACCTTGAACCAAGGTCATAATTTCAAGGTCAAGCCAAGGTCACATTGGAAACCATTAGTTAAACCTAGTCTGTGGTATAACTCATCTCCCTTTGCACATAGATTTCAATTATATTTCACACAAATATTTTTTAGGACCTAAGGGTGTGTCATGACCTTGAACCAAGGTCGTAAGTCAAAGGTCAAGGTCACATTAGACCCTATTAGCAAAACCTTTCCTCTTGCATAGATGTGAATAATATTTCACACAAATGTTCTCTAGGACCTTAAAACCACCATCAAATCGTGATCATGTATGAAAGTTGAAATGGAACTACAAAGTCTTGTCTTTGCCATAACTTTCAAGTCCTTGAATAGCTTTGTGTAATATATTTTTATTAACAAATTGTTGCCTAAGACCAGAGAGCATGACATGACTTTTGACCAAGATTATCGATGTATCTCCATAAATGTCACCAAGAACATGACAATCAAGATAGATTAAGTACAATGAAAGCACCTGTAGGTAACTTGTTGTTTAGGGTATGATTTTTTGTCCTTACCAAGAACTTGAGTTTTTTCATGACATTTATTAGGCTCAATTAGGATATAATTTATGTGCTTTTTACTTAATCATACTATACATTACTTAGGGTCATTTCAGAAAGGTGAAGGTCATTCAGATGGTAGAATATCAGAACAAACCATTTGCTTCCACATTGCTGCAGTTCAGACTGGGATCTTTTAGTTTACTGATTTCCTTAACGTATCCAGTGTACAAATAGAGATCTTGCTGACGTCTCGTCCATTTAAATAGTGTTAAAATTCTCTCGGTAATCTTCGGCAGTGTCTCGATAGTTTCCGTGGCTTAGATAGAGGTTGGCATGTTTAGCTTTGATGTTGGAACCCAACTTTTATGTTACACTATGGTATAATTTAGGTATAGATATGCCGTAATTCTAACTATATATACACTTGATATTTATTTGTACAACGGATACCTTAATATGATGTTATAATATTTGCTCCTGTTCCATATCAGTCATTTGATGGAATTTTTATGCAGTATACCGGACACTATTTATAAAAATAGCAATCCAAGGAATGCTTGTGTCGCCTGCGAAGCGGTTTGATAATTATTTTGATAATTATTCTAGAAAGTGGATCAAATTATTGGTATCAGTAGAAAAGTCTTGTCAAATGAAATTCATTTGAAATATCAGACCTCTTAATTACAAATTAAAAGTTATGGTCATTCTCAAATTTTCAGAACAGAGTGTCAATCATCTAGGTCAAGGTCACTACGTAAAAATTGGTAACAAAAAGGTCTCATCATAAGAAATATTAAAGACCTATCACCTACCAATTAAAAGATATATACAACCTTAGAAGGTCAAATAGCTAGGTCAAGGTCAAAAGGTACAAAATTATAGTATGTATAGAATGGCATTGTTACAAGGAAAATACATGTGAAATATCAAAGGCCTATTACCTACCAATCAAAAGATATAGCCAATATTACTGTTCTTGAAAAGTAGATCAAATATCTAGATCAAGGTCAAAATGTCAAATATTATGGTCTGTGTAGAAAGGTCTTGTCACAAGGAATACACATGTGAAATACCAAAGCCCTGTCACTTACCAATCAAAAGATATATCCATTCTTAATTTTTTTGAAAAGTAGGTCAAAAATAAAGGTCAAGGTCATTAGGTAAAAAATTATGTTATGTGTAGGAAGATCTTGTCACAAGGAATACACATGTGAAATATCAAAGCCCTATCACTTACCAATCAAAAGATATAATGAATCTTATCTTTTTTTCAAAAGTAGGTCAAATATCGAGGTGAAGGTCACAAGGTCAAAAATTATGGTATTTGTTGAAAGATCTTGCCACAAGGATTGCACATGTGAAATATTAAAGTCCTAACACTTACAAATCAAAAGATATATCCATTTGTAATTTTTTTGAAAAGTAGGTCAAATATGTAGGTCAAGGTCACTAGGTCAAAAATTATGGTATGTGTAGGAAGGTCTTGTCACAAGGAATACACATGTGAAATACCAAAGCCCTTTCACTTACCAATCAAAAGATATATCCATTCTTATTTTTTTTTTAAAAGTAGGTCAAAAATAAAGGTCAAGGTCAATAGGTCAAAAATTATGGTATATGTAGGAAGGTCTTGTCACAAGGAATACACATGTGAAATATCAAAGCCCTATCACTTACCAATCAAAAGATATAGTGAATCTTATCTTTTTTTTCAAAAGTAGGTCAAATATCGAGGTCAAGGTCACAAGGTGAAATATTATGGTATGTGTTGAAAGGTCTTGCCACAAGGATTGCACATGTGAAATATTAAAGTCCTAACACTTACAAATCAAAAGATATATCCATTTGTAATTTTTTTGAAAAGTAGGTCAAATATGTAGGTCAAGGTCACTAGGTCAAAAATTATGGTATGTGTAGGAAGGTCTTGTCACAAGGAATACACATGTGAAATATCAAAGCCCTATCACTTACCAATCAAAAGTTATGGGCTGTGACACCCAAAGTGTGACAGACAGACGGACTGACTGACGGACGGACGGACGGACGGACAGACGGACAACGGACAAAGTGATCCCTAAGTGTCGCTATGCTTCGCAGGCGACACAAAAATGGAATAGAAAGTGGCTAATGATTATCACTCAGTTTAAATGATATTAACCCCATCTTTGTGTCTCCAACTAAAATATAAGTATCTGGAGTATGAAATGACTGAGAATGTTTGCTTTTCTTGTAATGTAGTTTTCTTCTTTGCTCATTGTGTAAAGGTAGACCCTTGGTTGTAACTGTAGTATCAATAAATAATAAATAACACAGTAAATGTTCCTTGTTGAAGTGTTAGGTATACCAGGGTCATAAATTATTCACCTAAGGTATCCGTACATAGTCTTGTTTATGGTTTAACAGCTGCTCTGTATAGACATTTCTTCTCAGTAAAGAAAGCCGACCCTGTATTATGAAGATTAATATACCTGTATGGAGGACATGGATTTTATATTGAGGAGGTATGTTGTCACCTAAATCTCATAATTAGGGGAATACCTGAATCATTTAGGTGTTAGTGAATTAATCTAGAGGAACATTTTCAGCTGGTATTCATTGAATTTGCATTTTATGATATAAAGACTAAACCATAGGTGTCAATTTAGCTATCATTTTAATGTCATATAAACTTTATTTTCATCAGGTAATCAGTGAATAGAAGGAAATTTACTTGACAGATTTCTGACCAAATACCGGTTCACAGTTATTCAATTTCCATGTTCTGTCTGTCCCTGTCTGCTGTTCTATTTGCTTGTCTTAAGATCAAAGTCATACTAATGCATATGTATGCATTAATTGTAATTAATTATGAGGTCTTTCCTGTACTACATTATAGCCAAAGTAATTCCCAACAATCATACAATGTTCTGTTATTAATTAAAAGAGTACATGGTATATAAATGACCTAAGTATGGATTATCTCAAGTGATACTGTAGGTTAAAGGTCAAAGTCAAATTATACATGGTATGTAAATGACCTAAGTATGGATTATCTTTAGTGATACTGTAGGTTAAAGGTCAAAGTCAAATTATACATGGTATGTAAATGACCCAAGTATAGATTATCTCAAGTGATACTGTAGGTTAAAGGTCAAAGTCAAATTATACATGGTATGTAAATGACCTAAGTATGGATTATCTTTAGTGATACTGTAGGTTAAAGGTCAAAGTCAAATTTTGCATTTGTATTTTTGATCTATCATGTCTATCACTAAAGTATTTCTAGGCACCCAAATTCAAGACTTCAAAGATAAGAGGCCAGGCATATATGAGCAAATGTGTTTTCTCACAAATGGAAAAATAATGTTTTCTAATATTACCATACACCTCTAAATTTTCCATTGTGTAATAAAATATATATAAACTGGTATGTGCAAGTGTCAAAGTGTTTGGCAGAATAAATAATATCGGATATTATAAGGTTAAGAAGCATTATTTGAAAGTTTTGTGGTATCAAATGTTATTAGTTTTGCAACTCTTAGAATTAGATTCTGCATTAATTGATTCAAGATATTTCATGTGTAGCAGTACCATGATTTAACATGTTTATTATGGGGTACGGTCTGGTAATTTCATGTGTAGCAGTACCATGATTTAACATGTTTATTATGGGGCACGGTCTGGTAATTTCATGTGTAGCAGTACCATGATTTAACATGTTTATTATGGGGCACGGTCTGGTAATTTCATGTGTAGCAGTACCATGATTTAACATGTTTATTATGGGGCACGGTCTGGTAATTTCATGTGTAGCAGTACCATGATTTAACATGTTTATTATGGGGCACGGTCTGGTAATTTCATGTGTAGCAGTACCATGATTTAACATGTTTATTATGGGGCACGGTCTGGTAATTTCATGTGTAGCAGTACCATGATTTAACATGTTTATTATGGGGTACGGTCTGGTAATTTCATCCTAAAAAATTTGTCAAAAAGAAGCTCTGATTCTCTTTTCCATTTTGTGCCAAATGATTTCATCAAACGTATATGAACATGATTATAAACCAAAATTAAAGTATCATAATACACCTGCATGTCAATCCATATAATATGACTGAGAAATTGTTTACAAAATGGTATTTAAAATAGAAAAAGATAACGATTCAAAATAAAGTCTTAATTTAGTAGGATAAGTATACAATCCCCAAGACAATATAATATTATCTTCATGATCTGCTTTGTCATTTATTGAACAAAACTGAAATTGATTGTCATGGAGATTTAGGCCAGATTTGGTATGGTATCATTCAAAGAGGACTTTTGTTTTACAAATCTTACTGCAGCAGCTGCTATACCTAGCATTGTCACAGCATACAGATATGTTAAATAACAAGCCATGCATGGGACTTTTCCCTCTCTGTCCCTGTGTGATCACAGCTGTTATGTAAAGGATTTAGTATAGAACTGAACATTAGGCTTGCTTTCAAACTGTTAACTAAAGTTATTTCTGCAGGTAACTTACTTTCTTTTGATATGTTGAATATTTCTTTTATAAAAAAATATCATGTAGTATGTATGGCAAAGATAGAATTACATTTTTCTAATAATATATTTCATTTATTTATGACTAAGATATGCTTCAGAATATATGTCTATATATCATTGTTAAAGTGTTCAAAGTTTGCAAATTGTCACGGCTGTAGTATAGTATGGTCTACCCCAGTTTGTTTTTCCAAACATTTTGTCTTTGCAACTCATCTTGAATTCTTGGATGGATTTCAATGAAACTTATTTGGTTCAATGGAAAATCAAAACATGTTGCAGTAGATGTACATGAATGAAGTGGAAAGCTAGAAGTTATGACACCTTGACTTGTAAATAAAATACTTAATGGGTGAGGTGTGTACCTACCAATTTTGGAGTCAGTAAGTCAAAGGTCAAGGTTAGTGATGTCAAAAAAAAGACTTGATATATTAGTTTCCAGATGATAATTGAATCATTCATCTGCATAAAATCAGTTTAAGTAGAGAGGGTATAGCTACAACTTTTCACTACTTTATGTCATTGAGTGATCAACTTTTACATTTTAGAATCTTCTGGGGGAACATGGATGTCTACACAAATTAAGTGATCAACTTTTACATTTTAGAATCTTCTGGGGGAACATGGATGTCTACACAAATTAAGTGATTAACTTTTACATTTTAGAATCTTCTGGGGGAACATGGATGTCTACACAAATTAAGTGATTAACTTTTACATTTTAGAATCTTCTGAGGGAACATGGATGTCTACACAAATTAAGTGATTAACTTTTACATTTTAGAATCTTCTGGGGGAACATGGATGTCTACACAAATTAAGTGATAAACTTTTACATTTTAGAATCTTCTGAGGGAACATGGATGTCTACACAAATTAAATGATCAACTTTTACATTTTAGAATCTTCTGAGGGAACATGGATGTCTACACAAATTAAATGATCAACTTTTACATTTTAGAATCTTCTGAGGGAACATGGATGTCTACACAAATTAAATGATCAACTTTTACATTTTAGAATCTTCTGAGGGAACATGGATGTCTACACAAATTAAGTGATGAACTTTTACATTTTAGAATCTTCTGAGGGAACATGGATGTCTACACAAATTAAGTGATCAACTTTTACATTTTAGAATCTTCTGAGGGAACATGGATGTCTACACAAATTAAGTGATCAACTTTTACATTTTAGAATCTTCTGAGGGAACATGGATGTCTACACAAATTAAGTGATCTGCTCAAACAGGAGGCCATGTCTCTGAAATCAGCCAATCAGAAGTTTGTATCCAATCTGGCTCTGGCTGTAAACAACCTGTCTGCTAACGAACAAAATCAAAAAGAGCTCAAGGTAAAATATGTGATGTAAAACATACTGTAGGTTTATTGTGATAACACGGAAGTGTTCCAACTCTATACTGTGATGTCTCAGAAGCAAACATAGAGATAACTCTGTATGTCTGTTCCTGAATAACTCATCTATTTGGTAGTCATACTTTTACTGCTTATACATGTATATGTCTTAAATTTGATTAACCTTACAGGGAGCTTCATTCAAGGTCAAGGTAAGATGTTTAGGATGAGAATTAATGCTGGCCACATTCTGCAAAAATTCTTAATGAATAATGCCCAAGAGCTTGCAATGATATTCAAAAGAAATGTGTTTGTTTTTGTTCCCCCGGCAATAAATTTCTTGAACAATTCATGTTGCATTCAGCTGACTGTCATTCTGTCCCTTTGTCCCAAAATATTGACTTTGCATTTCATTGGAATTACATGCTGCATTGAAAAATTGCAAGATATAATTGTGCATGAGGAAGGAAGAATGCTACTCAATATTTATTACAGGAGTTATGGTTCCTGTGCCTAGGTCCTCCATGAAGAAAAGGGGGCTTATGCTATTGCCCATGATTCATCAGCATTTTTAGCTCACCTGAGCCAAAGGCTCAAGTGAGCTATTGTCATAGTGTGGCGTCCGGCGTCCGTCCGTCCGTCCGTCGTAAACTTTTAACATTTTCAACTTCTTCTCAAGAACGGCTGAAGGGATTTTGATGAAACTTGGTATGCATGAAGTACTAAAGGTCCTCTACCAAGTTTGTTCATTTCGGCTCGATCCCTTCAGGGGTGGATCCAGGGCGGGGTCAAATAGGCCCCGGAGGGTACCCCTCTTCAAAAATCTTCTTCTCCAGTTCCACTGAATGGATTGAAAAACTAATTGTATCTATGTGATCTAGAAGGATGTATGATTCAAGTTTGTTCATTTCGTTAAAATCCGACAACTAATTTTTGACGCGTTTTTGACGTCTTTTCGGACTTAGTCAGAAATGCACATTTTTGCACTTTTTCTTTAAATAACTCAATAAGTGTATGATTTTACACACTCATTTACTACATATTTATCATATTTAACTTACTTAATGCTTTGATATGTATTTTATGCTTAAATTTTATTTTTTTGATTTTTTATGAATTTTTTTCTTATGTAAAAAGGAAGGGGGGGGGTGATTTTCATACATTTTCTGCTTCTTTTCTATAACCACTCTTCAGATTGTCATGACAATTTGTAGGTATGAGGTACTCATGCATGGTACCCTACAAGTGAAAGAATTTTGTCCAGATATCCACTTTTGGATTTTTAAGGAATATTTTTTAAGATTGTACATAGGTATAATGTATGTTTTCTTACCAAAAAAGAAAAGAAATTCTCAAATCGCACCGGGTTATACACATTGATACTACTTTTAAATGAAGAAATTTTATTTGAATCACAAAAAAAAAAAAAAATGCCGTAATGATTAAAAGTACACAACTTTTTAAATATTTTTCAAAGCCATGCACCTGGTTCCGGACCGGAATTATTCGAATTTTATGATCTGAGGACCCATTTTCACACGTATTCTTCCACACATGTAGATGTCTCACACACTTTAAAACTATATTCAAAATTTTATTTCATCTGTCTAGTAAACAATCACGGAGAAGACAATTCAAGATAAACATTGTGTGTATTTTCCACCAATTGTTGAAAATAATAAGAAAATAATCGGAACTATTTGACAGGACAATGACCTAGATACGCATTCATTCATCTTCGTCCCCAAGGCGCATCGTATTCCGCTAGGCGCTTCATTGCAATACAAACCGCAAAGCAGTACTGCGATATATTTCAGGAGATACAGTGCAAACGGAATAGATTTTTATAATTGGAACACTTTCATAATCTGTATCTGTATCTGTATGGGTACGTTGAATTACCAATACTGGCTTGTGATCAACGGAATGAGAGAGCGCATAAACTTACTTAATCGCGCTTCAGGCTGAATCTAAAGCCTTCCACAGTCCTTGACAGCACTTGATGGTTATCCAGTTCGTTCCACTCTGTGACTGTACGTATGAAGAATGAGTTCTTCCTGATGACGGAATTACATGTAGGTATGTTAAAGGAGCGAGTATGGTTTGAGCTATGAACAACGTTCATAATGGTTATCATTCATGTACTTGGAACGGGTGGTCCTAAATAAAGAACTCTAAAGAACTCTAGAAGAACCTTAAAGAACTCAAGGTTTTTTTTTAATATGGGTGGGTGAAATTCAAAAATAATTCGATATTCAGCTATATGAAGGTCATACGAACCTAAAAATATATAGTTTATTGGGGTTTATTTAGTTGTAACAACATATTTTGTAGATTAAAAGTTAGATTAACGAATCGCGCGCGGTGCGCGTAGGGCTCCATATTGAAAACGTATGTATATGTACTGGATGTTTAAAGTACTCAAAGCTTTTATCTGCATGTACTCGTATATTCATCTATTTGAAGGTCACACGAACATAAAAAAATGTGGTATACTGGGGTTTATTCATTCAAAACATTTTTATTGTACGGTTAAAGTTAAATTTACGAATTATGCGCGGCACGCGTAAGACGCCATATTGGAAATGTAAATATGATCCATATTTTATCTTTTTATTCCTTTTTTTTCGATTTTTTTTGTATTTTTTTCCATCTTTCTGTTTCATTCTTTTAATGTACATGTAAAGAACTATTAATCTTTTCAAGTCTCCATACTTTTTATTTACGGGTTTCTGTAATTTATACATTACTTTTGGTGGGATGGACTGAGTACGGGCCTTGGTTGGTACATCGACTGCGCTAGTTGGACTTGATCTGAAAAACAATGTGCGTGTGATCTGTCTTTGGTTGTACACTACTCACAATGTTATCCTACAGAAGAAAATTTAGTTCATTCACAAAAATTAATGCGAACTAGATTTATTGAGAAAGAAAACCACTTGAAATTTTTGATAGAATTGTCGAAATATGAATTAATTTTCAAACCAACGTTGAACTTTAATTTGATTAAATATGGTAATTGTCGAAATATAAAAATGAAATTAAATTATTAATACATAAATTTGATAACTTTGGATTATATTGTCGAAATTTGATTTAGAATCAAATTTTTTAATTATGAAATATGGATTTGGAAATAATGTTAAAATAAGGTATTTTTCTTGGAATTTGAAAACTTGTCACAGGCATTTATATTGATAAAGGTTAGAGGGGCCCTAACATGTTAGTCTCCTTTCGTGTAATACCCAGCCGGGAGTTAGGACAGTCATATGAGTTTTTCATCATATTGCAATCCCGCATAATGGCCTCCCGTAAGCCCCGAAGAACTCAGACGTAGGTATGAAAGGAGTGTAGGAGCCAGTTTTGTGTGAAAAGTAACGTAAACCGCGTACTTCAGTTGGCACCGTTAGGTTTCCGTACACGTAATACTATACCTGGCAATAAGATTCACTGTTCGTTATTATTTCTCTCTCTCTTTTTTTTTTTGATCGATGGAATAATTTAAATAATCGAAAGCGAAAGAAAATTAAATTCTTAAGTTATTTTAATTGTAATGAATTTCTCTCTTTTTTTATGGAATAATTAAAATAAACGATAGCATAAAAAAATTCAGGTATTTCAATGAATTCTAATAAGAATTTAGAGAACAGTGTATCAAATTGCAACAATGCTGATGCCTGAAAAGAATAAATATCATATATTAATTACCATTTCATTTATTTATTCATAAACGTACCTATAAAAAGATCGATCTTAGGCGCGCAAGAAGAACAAATAAAATGAAGCTTGCCACGAAACATGCGCTTTTTGCAAGAAGTATTGCAAGCGACACATGGACGTGCAAGAACACCAGATTTACGTGCTTTTCCCATCGTGACGAGAAAGCGAATAACTGAAAAAGTCTTATCTGTCATATATATCTATGACGATAATTTTTTGCCGACTTTGATATTAACAAATTATATGGCCTCTGACTTTACTGCACAAGCCAAATATTCATTATCGTAATTATAATTTAATTTATGTCTATCTAAACATAAATTCTATTTATCGAGACACGACCTTTGATAACAGCGAAAGATGCAATTATGAAAATTGCGTGTTATTTATTTGTTTAATGATTAACGAACTTGAAATAATTAAAATTGTAACAGGCAAACATGTTCAATATGTCGTCTTCCGCGCGCACCTATACGAAAATCCAACAGCTTTCAATCTAACACTCCTTCATTTTTTTCTTTTCTATCATTCTCTTTTTCTTAAAATCAAAAACCAACGAACTGTGAACAAAAACATTAGTAGTTCTTTACCGATTTTTTTTTTATTAATCAACATTACCGTTATATTTTACATCCAGTACATTTACCATATATACGTTTCAAATATGGAGTCCTACGCGCGCCGCGCGCGATTCGTAAATCTACCTTTTAATCTACAAAATATGTTGTTACAACTGAATAACCCCCAATAAACTATATATTTTTAGGTTCGTATGACCTTCATATAGCTGAATATCGAATTATTATTGCAGTTCACCCACCCATATTAAAAAAAAAAACCTTGAGTTCTTTAAGGTTCTTCTAGAGTTCTTTAGAGTTCTTTATTTAGTAGCGGCGACTTGGAACACTTGCATATACTTGTTATTATGTAATATGAATCAAGGCAAAGCCTTATGTGCGAGCGGAGGAAAAAGACGCCAAAATTTTTGTAAAACCTTAAAAACCTTGATCTCAAAATCGAAAACTTATCAAAATCATAACCTTGTGACTCCAGGAATCCCTCACCGCCGGTCAAGCTGAACCTCCCCTTCCCACTGCCCAAAAAAAAAAAAAATCTGGATCCGTCCCATGTACTTTACACAGACGTAGATCATTAGCGAGGGAGTCTGAAATCCCTTCCCTTTCCTCTCTAATGACCTTGAAATCAATTGAAAAAAAATCAAATCTTTATCTTTAATTTCTTCTTTACCAAATAATTATTTCGATCATAATTATCTTGTTTGTATGATACACTGAAAGCGTAAAAAATCGCTGCTGTTTTGTGTTACTTTTCCTTCTTGCATTACTACAATCGTGTACCATTCTTGCACGTGAAAATGGGCGCACTGCTACAATGACGTCACATATAGAGGAATAATGACGTCAAGTATACTGCAGAGTTACGTACCGTTGTGTCGTCATTAGTGATAAAGATGGCGGATTAGTTGCTGCTGAATTTCTGATTTTCAGACGAACAATTCGGCGAGTTTCACTTAGTTTTATTGCGCCATAAAATAGAAGAATTTTATCCATTGCGAATGTGTCAAGGTATGTTCTCCTGTTCTGTCGTTTAAGGGAATCGAGTCACTTTTACCCGTATCCGCGGTACTGTTACCATACTTTTTCAGCTCTAAGTATGTATATCTTTTGCTCGTGCATTTTCCCATACTTACGCATACGCGTTACCATAAATGCGAGCTTTGCTCGCAAAGGCCCTTTGGGCCCTTTGGGCCTTTGCAGCGAGCTCCGCTCGCTATAAAGTTTGCTCGAATTTCCTCTGTCTTAGACTCTCTTAGATGAAGTAATTTACGGACTGATTTCTTGAAGAAACGTCTAATGAGTAATCTCTTCCTCTGGATTTTGAGAATGCATAGGACATTTAATATCTGAAATTCTTGAAAATAAATAATTCCGTTCAGAGTTCCTGAAATCTTCCAATGAAATGTTGGACCACAGAAGCTGTTGTTTTAATAGAGAAAATAAATTATTATTCACAACCTTAAGCCACTGTGTTCGTCATCTTGTATGTATAATATTTCTAAGAGGAATACAGAGGCCTGAGGTTGTGAATAATAAAACATTTTCTCTCATAAAGCGACAGGATCCTGTGTTAAGACATTTGGGAATTTTTATCTGTTCAAATAATAGATACATAATGAGTTTTTATCAGACCAAATAACTTCTTGTCGGAAAATCCAATGCAACCGATACATTTCATGAACTCTCTCCGCTAACAACTTGCCCGTGTAACAGACCTATGATGAGGTAAAACAATTAGTTAACAGTAAATAACGATGTCGTAGGTCTGCTAGTTGGACAAGCTTAACAATTTCATGAGCCTTTTAATTTGTTTCAAACTGCGAAACCTTAGAGAAACCACTTGAGTTGTTGAACAGCGTATGCTGAAATGCGACGCTCCTTCTCGCCTGTTGAAATATGCATAGGCAAGAAGCGTCGCATTTCAGCATATTTACTGAAAATTATTTGTTCAAGTGGCTTCACTGGGTCATGAGGTTTGATACAACATACACTGCTTTTTTGGAAAACAAACTGGCACAATTTCTGCACAACTCACTTGAATTGTTGAATATTGGATCAAAACGATTTTAACTGTACGTTTCATGTATTTGAGATGAAATCAATACTATTCAAAAGCATAATTCATAGATTTTAGTGAATAAAGGCAAAACCGAAAAATCTTTGTTTTTTATGCCCCTGGAATAAAAGATTCGGGAGCATAAAGTTTTTGGCCTGTCCGTCTGTCTGTTTGTCTGTCTGTTTTCCAAAAAACTTTAACATTGGGCATAACTTTTGAATGGAAGCTGGTGATAGAGGTTTCATATTTCACATGTGTATTTACCAAAATTTTTGACCTCATGACCATAACCTTGACGTTTCACGTACTTCTCAGAAACTTTAACATTGGGCATAACTATTGAATGGTTATAGTGATAGGGCTTTCATATTGTACATGTGTATTCCTTGTGACAAGATCTTTCCATTGATACCAATATTACGCTGACCCTGACCTCTCACATACTTAACAGAAAATGGTGTTTATACTAACAAAGATGCCGCCGGGGGCATTCTCGTTTCACAAACACAGGCTTTATAATTTCTGGCATGCTAGCTATCAATAATGAAAGGTTTTGTGTTCAATTTTAAATAAACTTAATTTGTGAAATCATTTCATTGTTTAATTCTTTTTCTGCTGCACATTTATGTGGAATTTTACAATATGATTTTATTTTTGATGTTGCATAATTGAACTATACTAGCTGGGCATATGACGTTGGACCACTTTATCCGTTTTTTTTTTCAAATCAGTAAAAAAGTTATTGTTTTGAAATTTTTTTCTTTTTTTTCTTTTTTGTACCTTTAAAGGTTGTCTGAAAAAAAAAACACTTCTCTGCATCCGGCAAAAATCTTTTTAGAAAGGTTGTGGGCTAAAATCCTGGTACTGGCACTATCAGTATTCAATGTCAGTATGTCAGTTAGAGCGTGCATGGGTATCAGGTGAGCGTTGTGCCCCCTGGGGCTCTTGTTTCTGCATTTGTTGGCCGGATTGCAAAGCAATTCCGGTCTATGGATTGACGATGTCCGTCTGTCCGTCCGTCTATCCCTCCGTCCGTCTGTCCGTCCGTCTGCCGTCAACATTTTGGTTAAAGTTTCTGGTTGAGGCAAAATCTAAGGAACTATATGCAGTAGAAACTTTATATTATACATGAAGGTTGCCCATGACAAGACCTTTCAATTTATGCCGTAACATTTGACCTAGTGACCTTGACCTTGGACTTTGACCAAGTTAAAGATTTTGGTTAAAGTTCCTGGTTTAAGCAAAATCTATGGAACTGTATGCAGTAGAAACTTTATATTATACATGTAGGTTGCCCATGACCAGACCTTTCAATTAATGCCGTAACATTGGACCTAGTGACCTTGACCTTGGACTTTGACCAAGTTAAAGATTTTGGTTAAAGTTCCTGGTTTAAGCAAAATCTATGGAACTGTATGCAGTAGAAACTTTATATTATACATGTAGGTTGCCCATGACCAGACCTTTCAATTAATGCCGTAACATTCGACCTAGTGACCTTGACCTTGGACTTTGACCTAGTTAAAGATTTTGGTTAAAGTTCCTGGTTTAAGCAAAATCTATGGAACTGTATGCAGTAGAAACTTTATATTATACATGTAGGTTGCCCATGACCAGACCTTTCAATTAATGCCGTAACATTGGACCTAGTGACCTTGGCCTTGGACTTTGACCTAGTTAAAGATTTTGGTTAAAGTTTCTGGTTTAAGCAAAATCTAAGGAACTGTATGCAGTAGAAACTTTATATTATACATGTAGGTTGCCCATGATGAGACCTTTCAATTTATGCCGTAACATTGGACCTAGTGACCTTGACCTTGGACTTTGACCTAGTTAAAGACTTTGGTTAAAGTACCTGGTTTAAGCAAAATCTAAGGAGCTGCATGCAGTAGAAACTTTATGTTATACATGTAGGTTGCCTCTGACAAGACCTCTCAATGTATGCTGACCTAGTGACCTTGACCCAGTTAGTGATAAAAACTTACTTTGCAATCCGGCCATACTGTCTTTAGCGGTGTTTTATTTGTTAAGTAAAATGGGACACCTCTTTTCCCAGCTTACTAGAATTCCTAAATCAAACAAAGTTGTATGAATGATGTATCTGGAAAGTTGATGCTTTGTGCAGTGCAATGTATGGTATGGATTGATCCATATCTCATGCATGTGACCAGATTTATCATTAGGTAAAGTTGGACACCTCCACTCTCTGCCTACTATAACTAATAGATCTTTAATTAAAAGTCAGCCAATGCTTTTATGGCTTATTGAAATAAATGGTATGAATGCTGAATCTGATGGACTTTCATTCAGTCTGTCTGTCATTCTGTGTCTCAAGTTTCAATGTACTAAGATTTACTGATTATTTACAGGATTGTGTGCCCACACTGGTGGATATTGCCCTTGAGGATGAGACAGGAGAGTCCATCTGTCTGTCTTCACTACAAGCCTTAACTAATCTGTCCGTCACGTCAGATCATCATGGTCACTACACTCGTGTCATACAGAAGCTATATGACTATGTGGAGAAAGCTGAACCTGGTATAAAACTCCAAGCAGCTAAAGTCCTGGTCAATCTGTCCTGTAACCCAGATCTGATACCACACATGCTAGCTGCTAAGGTATTGTTGTTGAGATTTGTAGAAAAGAATTATGAAATCATATTGCAAAGATGACGAGAATAAAGTAAGAAACATTTTCAGTTATGTTGTTTGATTAACAGGCTTTAACCATCTATATGTAAAAGAAAATTTTGACAAGTTAATTCCTCTTCTATACAAAATTCATATTTGAAATGTCAGGTAACTCGGGATAGAGAACCCGACATCACTCACTATGTTATTTATTTACTGAATCTCAATTCTCCCTGCAAATGAAGATTGGGAGTATGGATTAAGTGAGAATCTTTGTGTGCATTTGGCTTTAATTGTGTAATATATTCTACCGTAGCTGTACAACTTGCACATTTCAGGCACCATCTTGTTTGTTAGACCTCCTTCGTACAGGTACAGATGAAAATATGCTACTAAGATGGACAACTCTGTTAGCAAACATTCTATCTACAGTAAAGGAACATAACCTATCACTGGCATCCTTACCCCCGGACGACAAAGCACCAAGTCCTGAAACCATGTACTCCGCGCTGTACGGTACCAACAGCACCACACAGATCAAATCAAAAGTCTTCTTATTGTGTCGCCATAGAAACGAGAACATCAAACATGAGGCTACCCGTATTTACCACATCTATCAAACTGCCAAATAAGATAGTGATACTTTGTATGTGATTGAGAGTGTTTGTGTGAAATTTTTCTTGTTTTTACTATAATTGTTGAGCTTATTTCTAGAATGATGCCATAAGAAATCCAAATTTTTGCTTGGTTGCCATGACATTTATCCATGATAAAGTTTGTTTTTATGTCAGTAATTTTACTTGTTGAAAAGGCAGCTTTCACATGCTTTAATATTAGTCCAAGTTGCACAAAATATTAAAAAAGTAGTAAATAATCTTGAAGAATATTGACATGCACCTTTAAATTAATCAATCCCGGACATTCATATGGTATAATGCTTATTTTCAGGTGACGATAACGGATGATATGAATAACCCTACATTGTGTTGTATTTTTGAAAAGATTTTACAAACAGCACATATGATAAAGAGAATATAAGCATGTAACAAAAAAAGGGATGATCTACCTTAACTCATGTCAACTTTAGATTTCCTTGCCAATAAATTGCCTGGCAGGTTGAGTTTTATATTATTAAGGAAATTACAAATAGTAATTCATGTATTAGTGCAGAATTAAGTGAAATAACTTTTCTCATATAAATCTGATAGATCGGTCTTGTTTTCTGTTACAATGTATCTGATACATTGGTTGATCTTACATCTTTAGATATATAAGTAATATTCACTGCTGATCTTTATATAATCTTGGAATATAAGAATCCAGAGGCATATTATTATAGGTATGTCTGTCTGTCTGTGCAAAAATTTAGATACAGGGCATATTGTCTGATTAGACTTATAATTTACATGTGTAATCTCTAAGCCACATGTAGGTAAGATCTTAGCCATACTAAAACCGTGATCTTTGGGTCTCAATCCATTTATGTAAAGGTCACAGGACTTGGAATCAGTGAAATATGTTTCCCATGGCAAGCAACTATAGAACAGTTTTAGAAAATTTTGTCTGCCAATATCATACTGAAAATAAAATAAAAAAGCTTTCGTTGTCTGAACAAATTTTAATATACACTGAAACATTTAAAAGAATTTGGCAATGCATCTTTTTGACAGCTGCACATGAAAGTATACGCCTTACTAAAAACAATCAAAATTTATTTTAAGAAAAGAGTGGAGGAGGGTAACAAGTATTGACCTCCAGATAGTTGAAATTATCTTACATCCAGGTACATTTTGGATTTCACAAGAACTTGCTGTAATTATATCATCATATGTTGTATTTATAGATGTGATATTTCTTGCAGTTCATTAGAGCTCATTTTTTTCACATCACTCGTTTGTTTTTCTGATTTACAGGGTTTTAATTTTGATACCTGTATTATACTTATTTTGACATTTATGCTTCTTTGCAATTATTTTATCCAAGTCAGCTTGTTCTGTTTAAGTATTTTGTTTTTTGAGAAAGTTTTGTTATCATTCATCACTGGATATGAATCTGGACATAGTGAGATCTTTTTGCATCATTATCATGATTATCACACTGATCAGTGCTTCTCTAATATATATATCCAAGTTGATGTCTGATCAACCAATATTGTCACTTATTTACGATTTGATTATTTGTTTTGCCTGTTGCATCATCATAACCATAATTCAAATGTACATGTATATTACCCTTGTAATTTTCAATCTCTAAAGTACTTGTAGTACACATAGGTTGTTTATGTAGAATTTTACTTAAGATTGTCTCTGGTCGTGATTTATTGAGCCAAGTGTTGAAGTTTTCAATAAAGTATCTTAATTAACACAATATTGTGTTTAAATTAATACCACTATTGTAATGACATTGTTTTGTTGTTAGTAAATCAAGATAGCGAAGTTTATTTTTGTTGCAACTTTAAAACAAGACTTGTCAGAGAGGCAACAAATCTTGCTTGTTAGTGTTTGTTTGTAAATAGCAACATATAGAAAAATGTTCAAAGGTCAAGGTTACTAGATCAAAGTTATGGTATCAAATGAAAGCTCTTGTCAGATATAAGTTTTTCTTGTAAAAATCTAAGGTCACTAGGTCTTACAGTTTGTGTGATATAGCCAAGGTTAGTTTCTTTTTAATACATCAAGATCACCAGGCCAAGGTTAAAACTTTTTTAAAAGTAGGTCAAGGTCACTAGGTTCAAAACTATGATATCAAACGAAGGTTATGGTAAAGAGAAATCTAAATGTGAATTTTAAGGTTTTAAATAGAGTAGGTGAAATTGTGTTTATCCATTTTACAAAGTAAGTTTAGTAACTCTGGATGCGAAAATATCATTGATGGTGTTTTCTAATTTGGCCTAAGATGATTACCACATGTACGTTAGATATGAAATATTTACATTGGGAAATAATTAAATTATGGCTTTTCATGTCTAGATTTTGCCCATTGCAATATTATGGCGCAAAACAAGGCATTAGTTGTGAATTTCAAACCCTGTTACCCTGGGCCTTGTGAACACAATTGTAGACAAATGAGGAAACACAATGAACAAGGTCAACAGAAATCCTAGAACTGCTTTTCACAGCATATTTTACAATACAAATACACCATTAATGAACTTTTACCTCAACAAAGTTAATCTTCTCCCCATAGCAAACATAGGTGATGTTGCACTGTTGTCTGTTGTTATTGTATTCAAAAGATGCATTATTATACCCCCCGGCAAAGTTGTTAGGGGTATACTGGATTCACCCTGTCTGTCCGTCTGTCCGTCCGTCCGTCTGTCCATCTGTAGACAAAAGTTTGTCCTCACAACTCCTCCCAAACCATTTTATGGATTTTAATGAAACTTTATACAATGGAAGATCATGATATGTAGATGTGCATTAAGAAATGGGATTACTGTTGAAAGAGTTATTCCCCTTTGACTTAGATTGTTCATGCATTTTCAATGTCAAACCTTGTCATTGCAACTCCTCCCAAAACATTTGATGGATTTCAGTGAAACTGTACACAATGAAAGATCATGATATGTAGATGTGCATGAAGAAAGGGGATTGCTGTAGAAAAAGTTAGGCCTGATTTATAGCCCTTGAACTTGGATTTTTCATGCGTTTTCAATGTCAAACCTTGTCATCTCAACTCCCAAAGCATTTGATTGATTTCAGTGAAACTTTACATAATGAAAGATCATGATATGTAGATGTGCATGGAGAAAAGGGATTGCTGTCAGAAAAGTTAGACCATAGTTATGGCCCTTGGATTTGGATTTTTCATGCATTTTCAATGTCATACTTTGTCATTGCATCTCCTCCCAAACCATATTTGATAGATTTCAATGAAGCTTTACACAATGAAAGATCATGATATGTAGATGAGCATGAAGAAAGGGGATTGCAACCAAAACGGTTATTGCCCTTTGACTTACAGATTTTTTTATGCACATAAAATGTTGAATCTTGTCATCGCCCATATCATTTAATATACTAAGTATTTTATTCAAAATAGTGATCTCAACCCTGAATGATGACCTTGTAGACCTTTTCGGGCTACGGTTATTTTCAGAATTTGACCTTTAACCCCGCGCATGCGCAAATCGTAAAGGTCTATATGGGAGAATATCCATTTGGAAAATTTAATGTCAGGTCAAATCATAAAATGGATCTGCTCAGAAAAGTATTCAGCAGGGGGTATAATTTGTCCTTTTAGGGCTGTTTTCATTTACTATATTGTTAGCTATGAATAGAGTTCATCAACCTAACATGGCTAACTTTTATTCAAATTGATCGTTGAAAGGTTTAATGACTCTAAAGTTTGTCTTCTGTTCACAAACTTAAAAGAAGAAAAACTATTCACCTATATTGTCCATCATGACCTTAACCTGTCCACAAACTAAACAGAAGACAAACTATTCACCTATATTGTCCATCATGACCTTAACCTGTCCACAAACTAAACAGAAGACATACTATTCACCTATATTGTCCATCATGACCTTAACCTGTCCATAAACTAAACAGAGACAAACTATTCACCTATATTGTCCATCATGTCCTTAACCTGTCCACAAACTAAACAGAAGACAAACTATTCACCTATATTGTCCATCATGACCTGCACCTGTTCACAAACTAAACAGAAGACATACTATTCACCTATATTGTCCATAATGACCTTCACCTTTCCACAAACTAAAAAGAAGACATACTATTCACCTATATTGTCCATCATGACCTTAACCTGTCCACAAACTAAACAGAAGACAAACTATTCACCTATATTGTCCATAATGACCTTCACCTGTCCACAAACTAAACAGAGACAAACTATTCACTTATATTGTCCATCATGACCTTAACCTGTCCACAAACTAAAAAGAAGACAAACTATTCACCTATATTGTCCATCATGACCTTCACCTGTTCACAAACTAAATAGAAGACAAACTATTCACCTATATTGTCCATCATGACCTTAACATGTTCACAAACTAAACAGAGACAAACTATTCACCTATATTGTCCATCATGTCCTTAACCTGTCCACAAACTAAACAGAGACAAACTATTCACTTATATTGTCCATCATGACCTTCACCTGTCCACAAACTAAACAGAGACAAACTATTCACTTATATTGTCCATCATGTCCTTAACCTGTCCACAAACTAAACAGAGACAAACTATTCACTTATATTGTCCATCATGACCTTCACCTGTCCACAAACTAAACAGAGACAAACTATTCACCTATATTGTCCATCATGACCTAACCTGTTCACAAACTAAACAGAAGACAAACTATTTACATATATTGTCCATCATGACCTAACCTGTTCACAAACTAAACAGAAGACAAACTATTTACATATATTGTCCATCATGACCTTCACCTGTCCACAAACTAAACAGAGACAAACTATTCACTTATATTGTCCATCATGACCTTCACCTGTTCACAAACTAAACAGAAGACAAACTATTAACATATATTGTCCATCATGACCTTAACCTGTCCACAAACTAAAAAGAAGACAAACTATTCACCTATATTGTCCATCATGACCTTAACATGTTCACAAACTAAACAGAGACAAACTATTCACTTATATTGTCCATCATGACCTTCACCTGACCACAAACTAAACAGAAGACAAACTATTCACCTATATTGTCCATCATGACCTTCACCTGTTCACAAACTAAACAGAGACAAACTATTCACCTATATTGTCCATCATGACCTTAACCTGTTCACAAACTAAACAGAGACAAACTATTCACTTATATTGTCCATCATGACCTTCACCTGACCACAAACTAAACAGAAGACAAACTATTCACCTATATTGTCCATCATGACCTTCACCTGTTCACAAACTAAACAGAAGACAAACTATTCACCTATATTGTCCATCATGACCTTAACATGTTCACAAACTAAACAGAGACAAACTATTCACCTATATTGTCCACCATGACCTTCACCTGTTCACAAACTAAACAGAAGAAAAACTATTCATCTATATTGTCCATCATGACCTTCACTTGTCCACAAACTAAACAGAAGACAAACTATTCACCTATATTGTCCACCATGACCTTCACCTGTTCACAAACTAAACAGAAGAAAAACTATTCAGCTATATTGTCCATCATGATCTTCACCTGTTCACAAACTAAACAGAGACAAACTTTTCACCTATATTGTCCATCATGACCTTCACCTGTATACAAACTAAACAGAAGACAAACTATTCACCGATATTGTCCACCATGACCTTCACCTGTATACAAACTAAACAGAAGACAAACTATTCACCTATATTGTCCATCATGACCATCACCTGTCCACAAACTAAACAGAAGACAAACTATTCACCTATATTGTCCACCATGACCTTCACCTGTTCACAAACTAAACAGAAGACAAACTATTCACCTATATTGTCCACCATGACCTTCACCTGTTCACAAACTAAACAAAAGACAAACTATTCACCTATATTGTCCATCATGACCATCACCTGTCCACAAACTAAACAGAGACAAACTATTCACCTATATTGTCCATCATGACCTTCACCTGTCCACAAACTAAACAGAAAACATACTATTCACCTATATTGTCCACCATGACCTTCACCTGTTCACAAACTAAACAGAAAACAAACTATTCACCTATATTGTCCATCATGACCTTCACCTGTCCACAAACTAAACAGAAAACAAACTATTCACCTATATTGTCCACCATGACCTTCACCTGTCCACAAACTAAACAGAAAACAAACTATTCACCTATATTGTCCACCATGACCTTCACCTGTTCACAAACTAAACAGAAGACAAACTATTCACCTATATTGTCCATCATGACCATCACCTGTCCACAAACTAAACAGAGACAAACTATTCACCTATATTGTCCATCATGACCATCACCTGTCCACAAACTAAACAGAGACAAACTATTCACCTATATTGTCCACCATGACCTTCACCTGTTCACAAACTAAACAGAGACAAACTATTCACCTATATTGTCCCTCATGACCTTCACCTGTTCACAAACTAAACAGAGACAAACTATTCACCTATATTGTCCATCATGACCTTCACCTGTTCACAAACTAAACAGAGACAAATTTTTCACCTATATTGTCTATCATGACCTTCACCTGTCCACAGACTAAACAGAAGACAAACTATTCACCTATATTGTCAATATTGACCTCCACCTGTTCACAAAACAGAAGACAAACTATTCACCTAAATTGTCCATCAGGACCATCACCTGTTCACAAATAAACAGAAGACAAACTATTAACATATATTGTCTATCATGACAATAACCTGTCCACAAACTAAACAGAAGACAAACTATTCACCTATATTGTCCATCATGACCATCACCTGTCCACAAACTAAACAGAAGACAAACTATTCACCTATATTGTCAATATTGACCTCCACCTGTTCACAAAACAGAAGACAAACTATTCACCTATATTGTCCATCATTACCTTCACTTGTCCACAAACTAAACAGAGACAAACTATTCACCTATATTGTCAATATTGACCTCCACCTGTTCACAAACTAAACAGAAGACAAACTATTCACCTATATTGTCAATATTGACACCCACCTGTTCACAAACTAAACAGAAGACAAATTATTCACCTATATTGTCCATCATGACCTTCACCTGTATACAAACTAAACAGAGATCAAACTATTCACCTATATTGTCCATCATGACCTTAACCTGTATACAAACTAAACAGAGAAAAACTATTCACCTATATTGTCCATCATGATTTTCACCTGTTCACAAAC
Source organism: Pinctada imbricata (assembly GCA_033119305.1). Lineage (NCBI taxonomy): Eukaryota > Metazoa > Mollusca > Bivalvia > Pterioida > Pteriidae > Pinctada > Pinctada imbricata. The sequence goes on from VSWD01000005.1 coordinate 112,093,652, forward strand.
TAAACAGAGACAAACTTTTCACCTATATTGTCCATCTTGACCTTAACCTGTTCACAAACTAAACAGAAGACAAACTATTCACGTATATTGTCCATCATGACCTTCACCTGTTCACAAACTAAACAGAAGACAAACTATTCACCTATATTGTCCATCAGACCTTCATCTATTCACAAACTAAACAGAAGACAAACTATTCACCTATATTGTCCATCATGACCTTCACCTGTATACAAACTATACAGAGACAAACTATTCACCTATATTGTCCATCGTGACCTTAACCTGTTCACAAACTAAACAGAAGACAAACTATTCACCTATATTGTCCATCATGACCTTAACCTTGAAATCCAGGATTCATCCTTCACTGCAATGATAATCAAACTTCAAACATACATGTTTGTTTAAGGTACATTTGTATGGTCACAATCAACAGATGTCTGATACTCAATTTCAAATGGACACCACAATCTGCCATATTTTTGTTTTGAAACATGTCAAATGTTAAACGTCTTCAAATTCAATAGCATCATTTAAGACCAGATAAATTTGCAGCATGGACCAGACATGCACGTTTCGGGTCCTTAGCCCTCGTCAGTGATCCTCAGTCTAAACAATGTAATATGGCCAAAAAGTGTGAAAATTATAATGTCCAAAAATGTACCGAAAGACGTAGCAGAATGGGTGGAATATGATGCTACAGGACTTAGGAATTTTAAGAGATTTTGATAACAGAAATTTTCAAATGCATTGGAGAGACAGACAATCAACCGAAGTTGATCGAACTTGGCTACATGTGCCCTCGACTCCTGGTCCACCAGCAGTGACACTCACCAAGTAGTTCAAATGTTAAATGTCTTCAAATTCAATAGCATCATTTAAGACCAGATGAATGTGCAGCATGGACCAGACATGCATGTTTCGGGTACTTAACCCTCGTCAGTGATCCTCAGTCTAAACAATGTAATATGGCCAAAAAGAGTGAAAATTATTATGTCCAAAAACGTACTGAAAGACGTAGCAGAATGGATGGGTCACCCCAAGTTAGACCCAAAGAGAAATCAATCAAACAATTTTGTAAAAGCAATTTATTCATCTTCAGTATTATTGCCATATACTGTATAAAGATAATTCAAATTGGATTCAATTATCATACAAAAATGTGTACATCAAATAGCTGACTGCTATGAATATATTAATGTACTTGTGACTAGTAACTTGAAACACTAAATGCAGTGTGTTTTCCTCAGATTGCTCAACACATAATACAACACTTCGCTAAATAAAGTAACTAGTATATTTTGTCATTATCATGCATCAGTAGTTTAGTACTTTCCTGAATTGTATACAAAACCTATCTAAACTTTAAGTACCACTAAGCAAACTTACATGTATATCAATTTATTTCTTAATCAATCCTTAGGACAAACACCAATATTGTAACTTGTAAATCACAACACTTACACAACTTTTCAAACGTTTGTGAAAGAGAAAATTATTTTAAACAGCTACGAGTGAAAGGATCTCCCTTAAAAATCCCAAAGATCTCTATTAACATGAAGAACTTTCATATTAAATAACATGTAATCAATAAGGTAAACATTCTTTACCATATAGGCAGATTTGATGGAACAAATTTATTTCAAATTTACAACTTGTCTCTGTTTGCATATGCTTACTCCCAATAGGGGGTAAAACCACCAGGTAAAAGGTCAATATGGCAAATCGAAGGTCTTGTCACATGTACATGTATACTAAATGCGAATACCCTATCTTTAAGTGTATTTTTGTAATAGCAGGTCAAACTCTAAGGTCAAGGTTACAGTTTTGTTTGAAGTTCTCAAAATGAGATCGGTCGTGAAAGTTGAGGTAAAGGTCCTGGTATTGTGTAAATTATGATCATCCAAGGATATGTAGCCACACAGGTATCTAATAAAAGGTTATGTCAAAAGAAATGCACAAGTGAAATATCTTACTTGTTTCTGATATGATTCGAAAGTTATAACCAAAGTTGATGTTGTGACAAACAACTAAACACACAAACAGACTATAGACAAATATGCCCCTTGATCAGAGGCACAAGGCAGATGAAAATTCATTATATTATACTGTGGCATAAAGCCAACTCTACATAACTTACATCTATATTTTAAAAGTATATTTTTTTCTGAAATAATCAAATAAGTTTTTCCAACCAAAGACAGAAATACATGTGCTAAATTCAGTTTGATTACCATTTTAAAATTTAGTTGATGACAACCACAGACATGTAATAAAAAGACCATTTTCCAGATAAAAGATATGACCGTTCCTAACCTTGATTTTATACACACAGACACCCGACATTACACCATTTGGCAAAATTTTCCATTATGACGTCACATCTGATCGCACTGTCTCGAAGCACCTTGATGAGGTGTCACCCCTTTTATTTTGACGTCACAATGAAACTATCGCGAAATTTTGTGATGTCTGGTGTATGACTGTCTCACGAGTTTATTGGAAAATCAGCTATTCAGTTTGAATACCATTTAAAAATATAGTTGATGACAAAATAATGAGGTGTTAACATTTAGTTCAATACATGTACATAAATGTATAAACATGTTGCTGCTGAATATTACCTTATAAACACTTAGAAAGATAGCAAATATCTTATACATACTCCATTCATTTAAAATAACAATTCGAACACCGGTATGATACCTAGTAAATAAGTCTACTAATTGTAACTGGTCAAGGTGAAAAAGGTGTCGTTCTTAAAGTACAAACGCATATAAAGGTATTCAGTTTCAGGCTTACAACGCAGTTATACATGGCAGGGTTAGAGGCTCATTGTTTGTTTTTACACTAAATATTCTGGAGTACATGAACATGTTATGACAATATTAAGTATTTAACAGTTAACAATTATATAGTACATGGATACAATGTACACATAAATGTACAGTTTGTACATTTATAAAAAAGATATGTACACAGTAATACTGCCAACAAATATTGCACATTTAATCCATTAAAACAGCACAGTATGGAGAAAAAATACTTTGACAAATTATCAAAGAGGTCTAGAACTCCAATTTTGACAGTGATCAAATTTCTTATTTATGCTATATAATTAATGTCTAAACATGATAAAACCATCTATATATCTCATACATATGTCATTCACTAGAACATAAACGTTCATTTACTTCTAGATGTCTTTAAGTTTTATTGCTTAGAATAACATTTTTAAAAGAAAAGAAATTTGTTTCATTTCTAAAATAAAATAAATATTGTTTTTTTCTATTTGCACCTCTAACCTCAACTGGATAAAGAATCATTATGTATCACAGTGTCACACATGAAAATGTCTTCTCCAATTTCTGTTTTGTTGTTTGACATCTTCACACAGTCTGCAGAAAGGTTGAAAAGTATTTAATGGTCACTGCAAGGACGGGAAAGAGGGAGGTAACTTATTGAAGTAATTATATGAAAACACTCATCTTTACATCTGCTTGCATCTCTCATACCATGATCAAATACATGTAAAAAAGTTCTTAAATTGGGATATCTTTGATTTCACAAAACTTGCAAGACAGAAAATTTTTTATGTACATGTACGTACATATCTACAGAGCCTTTCAAACAACTAAAAATAAATTGCTGGTAACAAAAAACACAAATGAACTACAGATAATTATATTTCATAACAACCATACATGTTATGTTTTGATAGCATGGTTAAATGCCCTGTATGATAGTAAAAATTCTCTATAAACATGGCAAACGAAAGACTTGTGTATGCATACAATTTGAATTAAAAAGGTCAAATAACAAACAATGGTTTTAAGCGGTTTTCTATTACAAAAAAACCAAACCAGGGAAATAAACTATGGTATGATTATTCTATGGTTTATCTCAATGAAAGAAACTAAATCATAATCATAAAATTATCACAGAACAAGAAAGACTGTTAAATAACATGCAAAACAAACTGGCCTAAGTAATGAAGCAGTTCTATCAAGCACCTTGAAATTAGACATGAAAGGGGTAGGGCCACGAAGCCCGATATTGGCCCTAATTTTCAACATAGTACTTCATAGAATTTTTAACTGTTATTTGACATTTTGAAACATTCTCTACTGAATTACGAATCTATCTTTTGAAAACATTGCGTTTATCAATACCTTTTAGACCTTTAAAAACACCAAAATTGGTCATATTTTGCGAAATTAATTCAAAAACTGCATATTTCTATTAAATTATCAATGGCCGCATGCATTAACTAAGATGGAAAATTTGTATGTGAAAGATTATCATTATATCCTTCTGTCATAAACGTTTTGTCTCAGTTAACGCATGCGGCCACATTGAATTCTTTGACAAAAGACAAAATTCCCATCAATTTTCGCCATATTTTGTCAATAATGTCACTTCATGACGTCATTACAGTTAAATGGCACTTTGTTTGGTGATATTTTTCTTTTCATGGAAAGCAGTAAACATTCATGTATTTTCATGAGAGATACCAAGTATTTCTCGTGAAATTTATTTTTAGTGAAAAATTGAGGGCCGATTTAGGGGTCTCGTGGCCCTACCCCTTTAAAAACAGACAAGTGCTGCAGTTATTATGACCCGTTCTCTCAGTAATCATGACCAGTTTTGTCGTTGCTGTCTCAGATATTCCTGTTGTAACTCCTTTAAGTTCTGTTCCAGCATGTTGACCTCGTCAAACTTCTGTGCTTGCCGAGCCTGTTTAATATAACCACGTATTATGTTCATCTGTTGTATCATGGGATCGTCTCTGTCACTGAAGTTAATGTTTGACTCACTCGGCATCCAGCTGGTAAGTTTCTTTGACCCTGACCTTGGTCTTTCTTCTGTGACCTTCACACTACTTGGCGTATTTTTATGTCCCCCTTCTTTAGCTTCCTGCAGCCTTTTTTCCCTTTCCTGGGCCTCGATGGCTGCCAGTCTTTCCGCTGCGATCCTCTGCTGTATTTCCTGTGTACGTCTTTCCTGTAACATTTTATACTGCTCCTCGGAGGGTAAGGACTGCAGACCTAGCATGTTGTCCTGCATGAAGTTGGAGGCGTAAAGTCGGATGGCTCGCTGCAGCTGGAGCTGTTTGGCCTGAGGTTCTTCCTCCGAGTTCAAACCAAGGTTCAGGATCTTCTTACTATAGAAAAAATAACAATGATTCTTTAAAACTTCAAGCTATAAAGCATGTCACATGTTTCTTATAGTAAAGTTTTAAAGAAAATAATGTAATTTTGCGGCTACATACATGTATAATAAAGGCATAGTTCAGAACACTTATTTATGCTTAAGAAGGGCAAAGCAACGAATAATTTGGGTATTTATGTAATTCACTTTTTATTGACAGCAATTATAGAATAAGTGTCTTAATTTGTGTTTTGTTACAGGTACATGCAACACAAAGCAGGTGCATTTATCGTACATGTAATGCAAGCTAGCACATTTCTTGCGATAAATGCATTTGCTGTGTGTTGCATACCCATAACAAAACACAAAAATTATGACACTTATTCCATATATATGGGCCACAATTGTCAATTTCACTCTTGTTTTCTGAAACAATTTTTCCCGGTAAAAAGGTGACATTGAAATTTAGGTAATCACAAGCTTAGTTTGCATGTTAGAACGCTGCACCTGGGGCATGTCTATGTACAGCTCATTCATTGTGACATCACGAGTGTTTACATGTGAAATGCAACACGTTTTTTTTAAAAGTTCCATGTCAGGAAATAACCTTGATTTTGCATATTTAACAACATAGGGTAATCAAAGATTACATAGCTCGCCTATACAGGTTTTTGTCAGAAACCAGGTTAAAAATTTTGAAAAGTAGATCAAAGTCCAAGGTCAAGGTCACTAGGTCAAAGGTCATGGTCTCAAATGAAAGGTCTCGTCACAAGGTATCTACATGTGAAATATCAAAGCCCTAGCCCTTATTGTTCAAGAGATACAGCCGAGGTTAAAGTTTTGTCTACGGACGACGACAACGACGACGCCGAGGGTATGGCATCAGCTCTCCGGACTTTTTCGTACCGGCGAGCTAAAAATGAAGGACATACTTATGTACGTTATACATGTAGTTACATGAAGGAATTTTTACCTTAAGCCATCTATGGTTTCATACAGTTTGGTTATTTTGACTCTGTACATCTGAGCTTTCTGTAAACTATGTATTGACTCTCCAGCACTGTAAACGAATGAAATTAGATGTTGCTTTTTAGAATGTCGCACCTACATATTAAGCTTCTAAAATTGGGAATTTCTCAGGTTTTTGTGTTTAAATAACGTTTACAAAATGAAAATAGCATCTCATACTTGTACATAGTGGTGTACAACAATAAGCTATGAACACCGATACAGTAATTGTAAATCAAAATCAACATTAAACATTCCCTTCGACACAAATAATATAGCAAATACATGTACATACATGTATATGTTCACGAAAAATAAATTTATACATGTATATTATAATTCATCTTTTTACATACATGTACAATGTCAGTGAATGCAAAGATAACAAAAAGTGTTGGATTGCCAACAATTTCCTGTCTTTTCTTGTCAACATCCTGTTGATTTTTGAGAAATTCTAATCATAACACATGTATAAAGGAAATTCCAGAAAAAATATAGAAAAAACATCCTGTCGGTTTTTTTAACTGTTTTGTTGTAAACACTGTAAATGATGAGAATGGACTTTACCAAGATTTCATAAATACCTGAGTGATTCCACCATAGGCAAGTATTCTCTGAGTAAATCCTCAGTGTTATCTACACACATCTTCATTTTCTTCAAACAAAGAAATAAAGAAGTATTTCTAAAATCATTCACGACAAATTACATGTATATCGAATCATATAGAAATCATCATCATTACTGAATAACATTTGCATGTACTACGTATTAAAGACGAATTGCTATATTTTCTTATTTCATAATACATGAATTTTAGATTCAAGTAATTATTCAATTATTAATGTATACCTTGCTCTTTTTAAATTGAGAAATTTCAAAAAACAAGTACAGTTAATTAAGCACAGAGAAGAATGAAAAATAGCAATCCAAGGAATGCTGCGAAGCTGATTTTTTTTATTGAAAGTAGGTCAAATATCAAGGGCAAGGTCACTGGGTCAACATTATGGAATGTTTAGAAAGGTCTTTTCAAAAGGAATACAAATGTGAAATATCACAGCCCTATCACTTACCAATCAAAAGATATAGCCAATCTTAGATTTTGTGAAAAGAAGGTCAAATATCTAGGTCAAGGTCACGAGGTCAAAATAATGGTATGTGTAGAAAGGTCTTGTCACAAGGAAAACACATGTGAAATATAGATATAGCCAATCTAAGATTTTTTGAGAAGTAGGTCAAATATCTAGGTAAAGGTCACGAGGTCAGCAATTATGGTATGTGTAGAGAAAGGATTATTTTTAAAGTAGGTCAAATATCTAGGTCAAGGTCACGAGGTCAAAAATTATGGTATGTGTAGAAAGGTCTTGTCATAAGGAATACACATGTGAAATATCAAAGCCCTATCACTTACCAATCAAAAGTTATGGGGTGTGAAACCCAAGTGTGACAGACAGACGGACGGACGGACGGACACACGGACAACGGACAAAGTGATCCCTAAGTGTCGCTGTGCTTCGCAGGCGACACAAAAATACACAATATACTATTAGAACAAATTCTTCAGCCTGCCCTTACCTCATACAGTAGTACAATGGCTGGTTTATAATTCCTTTGTTCCATTTGATCGTTTCTACGTTCCAGCAGTTTACGGCAGTTGGCACATGTCCGGATATGGGGATCTCCCTCAGGGCCTAAGATCGAGTTCAGACTAGCATTACTATCGGAACGCTTCAGAAATCCTACGTCTACGTCACTTTGTAGCTGGAAGGCTGGATCAGTCAGCTTCTCTATAAACATTGATGGACACTTATGTACATTGTACAATGAAGAAAAGATGAGTTTGGCTGTTTTATGCTACTACAAATCTTCATTTGGTACAATTAGCTAGAGCTTCAATGGTATCACTTGACTACAAATACTGTTGTATGTACATATGATTGACTTTGATTCAGACAAATGATTTCAACAATCTGATTCAAGAATATCACCCCCCCCCCCCCTAAGTTTTGTTATTGGTGTATTATCAAAATGAATTATATAGATATCATATAAATTTACCCTTTTAACCTCTGTGTATTTTTATCCACATACAATCAAATACACTGTGCATGTAAAAAAGCTTTAAAAATTGTTGAAATTCATACTTGCCATTCAAAATACAATACAATTTAAATAAAAGATTACATGTAAGTATTTGACTCACTGGCAAACGTATGTGGTAGAAACTGTGAGCACTTATCACACATGATGTCTCCACATAAACGACAATGATGTCGTCTGCGTGTTAATGTAAAGTTACGTTTACAGAACTGGCAGGTTTTCACAGAGCTATCTGGTGCCCACTGCACTACTGACTTCTCAAACGCTGAATAACAAAATAGGATTGTAAAACATACATGTATACTCTCTATTCTTCTAATACAATTAAATTAAAATATGCATAATAATCTCTCTCCTTCAAATATACTTAAACTCTACTTAAAATATGCGTACAATTTTGGGAAAATCTAGTATGAAATGAGGATGTGGTGAGTTCTTTACTTATAATGCTTCAACTGAATGCAGCCCTTTATTTCCAGAACATAATGTAATGCACATGTATTACCTCTTCTTTTACTACTCTCCACAGGGGCGTCTGACGATGTTAGTTTGTCCAGTCGTATAATCAGCTTATTGGTCTCCACCACATAACGATCCACTCGGGCTCCACGCTGTGATTTAAACATGTCTGTTCTACTCCGCACAAAACCTGTGAATTATATATGTGAAGTTTGTCATGATAAATAGAAGAAGAAAGAGCAAATAAGTCAAAATTGAGCTCCTTTTTGAGCATTGAAATGTCATTAATTAGAATTTGAAAGTAAATATTTGGAAAGGACTATACGTTTTTTGTATATGGTTTATATAGTAAAGTGGCCCCCTTTCAGGACAAAATCTGAAGTTTTCACGAAGTAATGAATTTATACCAATATTTAATGTATAATGTAGGCTACTTATGAAATGATGCATATTCTCTAAGTTCCTTTCTCACTTTCATAGAATTTGGGCTTCAAAAATGGCATATTTTGCCAAATTTCTGGAAAAACGTCATTTTGGCGCTCATTTTCGACAAACTTCCTTTTAGTAAGTATCGAGCGGGCTCCTGAACAACTTTTATCTTTTGATATGTTGTTACTTTTAAACGTTTCTAAGTGCATGCAAAATGAAAAAGCTGTTCACGATCCCGCTCGATGTTATCTCAATGAAAATAATCAAGAATTATGCTATTTTTCGTGAAAAATTGACAAAATCGCCGATGTTCATGATATTTATGCAAAATTTACAATCTCTTTCAAATCAAAGAGAAGTTTTTGTAACTAGATTTCTCAAAATGTAGATATTTAACTTTCTAAAAATGACAACAACATTGAATTTTTGAGAAGTCGATTTTAGGGGGCCACTTTACTATATAAACCATACATACTCCTTTTCAGCAAATTGAATTTACTTATAACATGTTTGCTGTATCCATAAGGTATTTTGAATTAACTATGAGAGGCATTGCCTAATGCAATGTAATGTGAATTTTCAATTGTGATAAAAGGATATATACGTTTAATTAAGATATGACATATAGAAATGTGATAAAAAAGAATAATTCAGACCGATTTCCTGTGGGTCCCAAACAGATGGATCATAGCCAGTAACAGACAGATTAGATACCGCATATGTAGAGGATGACATGCTAGAACTGCTTGTGTCAAACATGTCTGAACTATCCTTCTCACCCAAAATCTTCTTTTTTGCCTTACCAAGTAGACCTACAAATAGATTATGATACATATACATGTTTTATATAAAGTAACAGGATTTTCATTTTCTTTCATGTTTTTGGCTGGTTTGCGAAACAATATTGGTCTTTGAAAAGGCAGCATCTGCCTGTCTGTCTGTCTATCTATCTGCCTGTCTGTCTATCTGCCTGTCTGTCTTTGTTGCATTAAAGTCTGTTGGAGAAAACTGTTTAGAGTAGCAACTTGTAACCTTTCCATAGGAAAAGACCATGATAAGTTGAATCTAAAACATAGGGTAATCAAAGATTACATAGCTCGCCTATACAGGTTTTTGTCAGAAACCAGGTTAAAGTTTTTGAAAAGTAGGTCAAAGTCCAAGGTCAAGGTCACTAGGTCAAAGGTCATGGTCTCAAATGAGAGGTCTCGTCACAAGGTATCTACATGTGAAACATCAAAGCCCTACCCCTTATAGTTCAAGAGATAAAGCCCAGGTTAAAGTTTTGTCTACGGACAACGACGACGACGACAACGACAACAAGGGTATGGCATTAGCTCTCCGGACTTTTTCGTCCCGGCCAGCTAAAAATCAGTAAAAAAATTTTTACCTTGACCTTTGTCCTTCAAATATCAAACACACAATTTGAGTTTAAGCCAAACGGAAGAGAACTTTGTGGAGCTGACAAGCTACTTTATATGTAGATGGATTATGATGAGACAGATCTAATGCAGAAAAAAATTGAACTGGAGAGATTACATACAAAATTTGTGTTTAAGTCAATATGGAGAGAACTATGAGGAGTACTGGATTATGGTGAAAATGAACCCATTGAATGGCACTGTAATAATTTGAAGTTGTGACCTTGAGCTTGAAGTTTTACCTACTTTTCAAAAACTATAACCTTTGGTAAATTTCTATAATTGTAAAGGGTAGGGTTTTAATATTTCACATGTGACAAGACCTTTCATTCGATACAAGTACCTTCGCTATTGACTGGAATTGAAGTTTGATCTACTTTTCAAAAACATTAATCTTGGCTGTATCTCTTGAACTATGGATAAGCTTCCATATTTCACTTGTAGATTCCTTACAACAAAACCTTTCATATGAGACCTTAAATTAAAAGTCATGCAAGCTGTGTCTAAAGATTACTAAACTATAACCTCTCATAAATTGCAGTCAAATTAGGGAAAATCCCATTGCCTTGACAAATAATTCAGTGTAAATAAAACATTGTATCAGCCATATAAATATTAAGTAAGGTATATCAGATTGCTGACCCCTGAGCTGTTGGAGGACATCCTTGTCTTCACTTGAGTGCTCCTCCTCAAAATGATCTTGTAGCATTGTAACTGTACCCAGGTCCTTCATGCACATAGGACATAGGAAGCCCTCCCTCACCTCAGCTGACATGGCCATTATAACACTCTGTATGAAAATGTAAATATGATATAATGTTAAAGCATTGTAACTGTACCCAGGTCCTTCATACACATAGGGCATAGGAAGCCCTCCCTCACCTCAGCTGACATGGCCATTATAACACTCTGTATGAAAATATAAATATAATATAATGTTAAAGCATTGTAACTGTACCCAGGTCCTTCATACACATAGGGAATAGGAAGCCCTCCCTCACCTCAGCTGACATGGCCATTATAACACTCTGTATGAAAATATAAATATGATATAATGTCAAAGCATTGTAACTGTACCCAGGTCCTTCATACACATAGGACATAGGAAGCCCTCCCTCACCTCAGCTGACATGGCCATTTTAACACTCTGTATGAAAATATAAATATAATATAATGTTAAAGCATTGTAACTGTACCCAGGTCCTTCATGCACATAGGGCATAGGAAGCCCTCCCTCACCTCAGCTGACATGGCCATTATAACACTCTGTCTACAAATATAAATATGATATAATGTTAAAGCATTGTTACTGTACCCAGGTCCTTCATACACATAGGGCATAGGAAGCCCTCCCTCACCTCAGCTGACATGGCCATTATAACACTCTGTCTGAAAGTATAAATATGACATCATGTCAAAGCATTGTAACTGTACATGCACATAGGACATAGGATAAGGAAGGCCTCCCTGACCTCAGCTGATATGACCTTTTAAGTTAGGTCAAGGACACAGGACATTGTTTATTGAAAATGGTTCTCTGATATCATAGCTTAGCTTGTATTGCACCAATCAACATGGAAATTTGCAGGTATATTACCCATGGGTCAAGGATGCGCCTTTCGATTTTGGGTGTCAAAAGGTCTGAGGTCAAGGTCATTTGACTTTAATCATTGAAAGTGATTTCCAAGTCATAACTGCAAGGAACATTTACTTTTATTCTGGATCATATTGCACATATCAACATGAAACTTGCCAGGAATGTTCTCCATGGGTAAAGGATGTACTGGTATCCTATTGGTTGTGGGTCAAAAGGTCATAGGTCAATGTCACCTGACTTTGATTATTGAAAATTGTTCCCAGTTCATAACTAAGTGTGAATTAAAGCTCTTAACATGAGACATGCAAGAGATGTTCCCAGTACACTTTTGACTTTGGGATCAAAGACGTTTATCGTTAAAAATGGTTTCAAAGTCACAACTGAGTACATTCTATTTTTCAAGAAATGTTGCCCAAGAGTCAAGGGTATGTCTTAATGATTCTAGGGTCAAAAGGTCAAATTATGATTTTTTTATAATAACTGCAAATGGTCTCCCCGTCACAAATGAGTGTGTAATGCACAGATCATACTGAAACTAATCAGAAGTGTCAAGGATGTGTCCTCCTTATTCTGGGGTCAAAAGGTCATAGGTCAAGGTCATTAGACTTAAATGATTGAAAATGGTCTCCCCTCCCTACAGAGTTCCCCTTGAGTCAAGGATGTGTCCTCCTTATTCTGGGATCAAAAGGTCATAGGTCAAGGTCATTAGACTTAAATGATTGAAAATGGTCTCCCCATCGCTACAGAGTTCCCCTTAAGTCAACGATGAGTCCTACTTAATCTGGGATCAAAAGGTCATAGGTCAAGGTCATTAGACTTCAATGATTAAAAACTGTTTCCCCATCACTATAGTTTGTAAAGCACTGATCATCTTGAAACTAACCTGAAATGTTCCCTAGTACAGGGATGCAAATAAGCACTTGCCCACTCGCCAATGGGACTAAAAATTCAGTGTGGACTGTCAAAAATGTTTTTCTGATCACCCCCTTGGTGACCGTAAAATTCCAATCATAATTGTATTCTTGTTTCATAGTTGCCGTAACTCACTTTGTGAAACAAAAACTAATGCGTATTTGACAAATTTTCAATTCACTTTCTCGAGGAAAATGAATAGATCTCTCTGGCCTTATGTCCTTGTAAAGACATACCGTAACTTTTAATCAGTATATTCTAACCCTAACCCTAACATCTAACGTTTCCAAAAGCGCACAAAGTCACTGTCAGGAGTCTGTCTAACGTGTATGTAAATGTAACGTGTTTATAAATGGATTTACCTGTATTTATTGATTTATTTAAAGGTACTTGTACTTGAGATGACCAAAATCAAAACCCTACTTTAATATTTAAAATATAGATAAGTGAAATTTGCGCGGAAAAATTACTCAAATTGATTTGATAAAAGAACAGTATTGAAGGATAATAGAGCGCTGACCTCAAATGACTGACTGCAATTATCGTTCAACGTCGTCAAATAAACGCGACATGTACTATGGTCTCTCTCTCAATTTTGGCGTTAATGTACCTGTACGATGGCCATGACTTGATACTGAGAATAAGAGAATGGGGAGGGGGGTCTTAAATTTAAAAATATAAATTCGATACCTTTTGAGACATGGGCTAATTGTTTTTGATGTGGGCGCCTAAATTTATCGACTTCGGAGCCCACTTGGCCCCTGAAAATTTCAACTAATTTTCATCTCTGTAGTATGAGTCAAGGATGTTTGCCAGTGATTTCAAAGACCAAGGTCATAGGACTATAAGAAATAAACATGGTTTTCAGATCATAACAGTATCTATAATTAGCATAATTATTTTAGTAATACATATACCAACGAACAAATTACGAATTCAAAATCAACAGAATTTGAATAAATTGGTAGATAAATAAAATGGTTGATGATCAGGAAAACCTAATGGGTGCTTCAAAATTAAGACAATAACTTTCAAACATGCTACATGTACGCATCCTTGTAGGCAATGCCTACTGTCCGTGCGGCTCTCTTCGGAAACTGGATAAACGCGATTTTGAATACTTTGTCATGCAAAATTTTAAATAAAATGGATACCATTCGATAGATCTCATTTAGTCGTACGGTAACTTTTGGTATACATGTATAATAATATATGGACTTGCGTTTATGCAATCATACTATACAGACAAAATACTTTTAGATGGGGCATTTTTAGATTTAGCATGACATCGCCGAGTTTACCATAGAGTCTATGGACAGCGTCATGACGTCATGGGAAAAATTAGCAATTGGGAAATCACCCATCTAAAACTTGTTTTGTCTATGAAGTTTGATTGCATTATTACTGACTATCGTATAACTTATACTGAAATTTACAACTTAGTGAGATCTATTGAATGGTATCCATTTCATTAAAATGTTTGTACGACAAAGTATTCAAAATCGCATTTATCCAGTTTCAGATTTAGTGAGTCGACGCACGGGAAGTAGATTCATATTTAAGTCTACTACCCTAATGCAGAAACAGCCTATTATGTATCACAATCACACGTTAACTCATTATAAAAAATTAATGAAAAATCTAAAAGAAACATTGTGTGGGGTGTGGGACAGAAAATACCACAGGCACATGCAGCTAAGTTATAACAATCCGAGATGCAGTTAAGTGGGTGTGCCCCATCTTGTGCTGCTCTACTTAGAAATATATCAACTGATAAATATTAAAAATAAAATATGTGACAATCATACTTTTTAATTTGTGTAACTAACGCAATATACTTGGGAAGAATATCTAAGTTTAAACCATAATGATCCACCCTTCGGCCGAGTTCTGCAGCTTTTCTGTGTATATAATAAAAATATATCCGATATAATGGATTCCGGAATTTCACATCAGACAGACTTTCCGACTTTTTCCTTCGTTAAGAAAAGTAGTACATGTACTGTAAAAATAGAATAAAAAAATTGAATAATTACCATACTAAGATGACAAATTGATACGAATTCATAATTTATCTGTAATATTATTTTTACGAGTTTGACTTTTACAATCGACCTTTCTCTTTCCGGTTAGAATTTCTTGCAGGTTGTAGCATTTCTTTACTTTACAAAATCTGTTTCCATCGTCTACATAAATCGCAAATATAACCTCCAAATATATTCTTGTCTATCCTTCATATATCCATTATATTCTGGCAAAATGCCTCTCCAATCTGCTGACTTTCTGCCGAGGAAATGAAGATAATCTCCACCCTCCCTTCTTCGGTTCGCAATTTCTACATTGTTTTCAGGATATGATTGCATAGATTATCCGCCCTCAAATAGATCTTATCCATTACGGGTTGTAGAACTTCCTCTTTGATAAACCAGACCTGTGTAGTGGATCCGGTAGTTGCAGATACCGATAGTTCAGTACAAGTTCAAAGACTGAGCTATCGGGATGTCCCTTTAGCTCACTCGGCAACGAATCTGAATATCATCCGGACGGCCGGGGTTGATCGAGTTCCAGACCTGGCACTTGCTAACTACTTCATTGGCAACGAGGTGAACAATTGGTTTGTGTGGGCCAGCTCGATCTGCAGGAGCGGTGGCAGAATTCTGCCAGGGGTTGGAGAGTGGATCCAGTAGTTGCAGGTACCGATAGTTCAGTAAAAGTTTTAAGACTGAGCTGTCGGGATGTCCCTTTAGCTCACTCGGCAAGATTTTTTTTTTTCCGCCCCAGACCGCAGCAAAATCATTTTTTCTTGCCAAGTTGAAGCAAGAACATTTTTTTCTAACATTAATGATATGCACTATATTAAGAATTAATGTTCATGTTTTATCTATAGAAATTCTTTACTTTAACTAAAAACTCTAAAATATTACTTTACTATGTTTACTTTTATGCAAAAACTTAATTCACTAAACAGAGAAATAAAAGAATTTTACAATATAATCCTCAGTTAACAAAATTTATATAAAGTTAAAAGTACAAGTAAAAGGGTCTGAGGGGAGGGTCTTCTAGACAAGTTTTCAGATTTCAATTTGTAAATTTGTGAAAAACTAAAATTCTCCTTCAAAGCTATTAGACTATATGGTGATACATGCATCTATTAATAGTGGTACCTTTAAGGAAGCTCTTTTTTAATTAGTTAACATGCAGTCTGTTGATATTTTCAAATATGAACTTAAATGGCCAAAAAGAAATAATGTTTTGATAGATAACTATGGCGAGGGAAGGAAGCTAATTTTTTTTTGTGATATAAGTTTAAAACATGTAAAACTGGGTGAGCGAAGCGAGCCAGAAAGTTTTCAGGAATTGTAAGCAAAATTTTATGGTAATTCTTCAAATTCAGATTTCTTGTAAGAGCAAAATTATTTTTCTCTGGCACGCCATAAGCAAATTTATATTTTGCAACAAAATGAAGAGCAAAATTATTTTTTTTCTAAAAAACCCAAGCCCCCCCCCCCCCCAAAGAATTTCAAATGGGCTGTGCCTTATTAAGGATCAGATGTATATGTCTGTGACAGGTTTTTGGCTCTTAAACAATGTAGAGCATAGACCACGTTCAAGCCAGGCTCTCAACTTCTTCTTGGATTTTTCTGTTTTTCCTTGAATTAAGTTAAATTGGAACAGTCTATCAGGAAATTTAGTAACTCATCCCTGTCTCCCATAACTCTTGCGACCCCTGCAGCCCCAATCTCTCTTTTTAGGGTGTTCTCAAGTTTTTTTTCAGATATAAGGTTCTAATATCCCTTAATGAGGGGCAGATTAGTATAAAATGTTTTCTATCTTCTGGACCCTGTTCACAGAGCTTACCGTCAGGTTTAATGTCATGTTGGTTGTGCATGGGATAAACATTTGTTTGTGCACTGTAGCACAATTATGCCTCGTTCACACGGTTGCGCAATAAATTTATTTCGCAATAACTTTATTGCGCAACAAATTTGTTTCGCAATAAGCTTTTTTGTGTTCACACCAGAACGACACTATTGCGCAATAAAATGCCAATGGACATGCACAAGAATCATGAATAAAAATGTACTGTAACAACGGATATTTTGTTCGAATAATTTTCGTGAAGCCTAAATTTAAGACTATTTTGAGACTGAGGAAGCCTATATAACATTCATTTCTTAGAACATGACGTCATTCAATTGTGACGTCATTCTCTACAAGGGATCCAGACTTATAGAAAAGCTTTCTTATACATGTATATACGAAAATCGGAATCTCTCAATATAATCTTTGAAATACGTCAGTATAACAATCCCTTTCTCTTGTCATGATAATGCGCATGCGTCAGATTTATTGCGCAACAGTTTCGCTTAGCGTTTACACGGCAGAATTTGTTGCGCAATAAAGTTATTGCGAAACAAATTGAAAATTTATTGCGCAATAAATTTTGTCGTGTGAATGCAAAACAAATTTATTGCGCAACAAATTTACGTTTATTGCGCAATAAACTCTCCGTGTAAACGAGGCATCAATTGACCTCAAGTCGAGTGTGGTATTGGTAGCATTTATCAACTTATTAAATTAGACTGGAACTCGGCAGAAATATCAGTCAGGGGTATAACTCATTTCAGTTATATTTTTCGTCACTGAAATCAGTTATTTTTCTTGCAAGATATTTATAGAATCACCCAGAATATAACTGGTTCAGGTTACAAAACTTTCCAAGGTCAAATACGATTATATCATCCAATGCGTACAGAAAAGTTTGACTTCATCAGATACAACATTGGTGCCTCTTTAAAAATAAATTAAGGTCACAGCTGGATAAAATCATCTTTGTGCAAAATCTGGGTCAAAAATAAATATAACTGAAAGAAGTTACTTTTAAATAACCATTTTTGGTTATATTTTTTTGGTATTGCGTAAATCTTCTAATCCAGATTTTTCCTGCTGATAATCAAGTGTTCAGTATCATCTTAATACATCAATACCTTAAATTTTGTAAAATAATCCTTTACCCAATGAATAAATATGAAGCAATTCCCATAGGAATTTTTATATGCAGAAATCAGTTATTTTTCATGACCTACTTTAACATTACTGATTTTCATAGAAAGAAAAGTAACTGATTTCGGTTATAAAATTTTATCACTGAAATGAGTTATACCCCTGACTGAATATAGATAAAATTAATATCTCCTCTTAAATTTGTGCGTATTTGAAAATGAAAAATCTTAACTATTTTACACCAATTTGACCAATTTGATCACCAAATAAAAGAAAGTTAAACATTGGTAGTCATAAAACAAAACACTTGTAGTTCACATTCTGTTTTCGACATCGTTTAAGTTTGTGTCCACATGGCTTAACACATTGCACTCGTATACAACATGTTCAAAGAGCAGTGAGGAAAAAAAATCACAGGCAGATTAAACTGAGCAACAATTCACGTTCACCATTGTAGAAGAGCACAATATACATTACTTTTTCTTCCAAAACTCACTAGCCCGACGCCAGAGGCTACCAAAATTTTTCCTGGGCCAGTAGATTCTCTTTAAGAAACTATACAAAAAAATAGTAAAATCTATCTTCGGGCTAGTGGCTGAAAAAAGTTTTTCGGAAAGACTGCGTTACTGTACATTTGTAGCATCCGTTATATTTCACATCTTTTTATGAATATGCCCAACGCTGATTTGTTCCAGTTTTTACGTATACGCTAACCACGGAATATACAATTGACACAATTAATACTCAGATTTATACATACATTATACATATTTTGAAGGATGATACAGTCGCACTGAGTCTACCTCAAAGGGATTAGATAATGAATACATTTAAAGATAAAATCAAACTGTGAAAGTATTTGACTCAGTTTGGGCAAAAGGGGCGGTTTTCATCATGATTAGTTTAATATTCTTCAGTGATACATTTTGAAAATTGTTTGAATGAGTACAGCGTACCCGTTCAGCAGAAATGAATGGGTCATAACTCAAAATTCAGATTTGTAATGATACATGACCTTTCTGCCCGACTTTCTTATTAAACACGTGCACTTCTTTGTTTACGATATTGAAAGCACATTACTTATAGATTTCAAAGACTAACCCATCCGATTTCATAATAAGTGCATTTTCCAGTAATTCTCTGATCTAGCAAGTTTGAGAAATACCCAGTATAATCTTCGCATACAATTTCAGACTTTTGATGTTACTAGTAACATGAATATAATACCTAAAGTCGCAAGAAAATGTACCAATTCTTTTCAGTTATTCTGCTGAATAAAAGGCAAATGAAGCATTAATATTGACTCGCGAAAGTGCATGGACTATGTGGACAAGAGAAATTTTTCATATTTTGATAACTTTTACACAAATTGGTAAATGTGTGCATGAATTTCTACCATTGTTTACATGAAAAATGCTGCGTTCTATCTAAACAGCATCATAAACCTAACGGAACATTGCTCATACTTGTCATTGTGGTTAGCAGACCAAAATGTCATCAATCAATACCGAGACTGAGAATTTCAAATGCTTGACGGGTGTGAGGGTTTAACAGAACTTCCTCCTTGGAATAAATTAGCATGAAGAGCGCGTTTATTCCGCACAAGTCACCCGCGTACTCATGACACGCTTGACAGAAATGAATGGGATTTTAAGAGTAAAATATGCTAAACGCAGGACAAATGAATCACTTATTCTTTCACTATAGGTCCTTTAAAATATGAGGAGGAAAGGGGGGATATGTATTAAGGAAGGGTGAGAATTTATTCTTTTTAGCCAAGTTGCAAAACTCGGCTCTTAATTTGATGAGACGGGCCGTTTTGTTTCCTAAGAATCAAGGATGACCCCTATTGATTTTGGGTCCATAGGTCAAGGTCATAGGACTGGTGATTGAAAATGGCTTCTGAACCATATTTGAGCCTGTATTGCACCTGTGATCATGAAACTTGCCAGAAATGTTTCCCATGAATCAAGGGTGACTCCTATTGATTTTGGGAAAAAAAAGAAATGTATACTATAGGTATAGACATACTATAGTTATAGACATAGGTATATTATATATTTTAAAATGGTACGAAAAGGTAGAAAAATTATATGTTTACGCAAAACCTCCCTCATTTTGGTCAATTCTCCCTCATTTTTTAAGGAAATCTCCCTCATTTGGGTTCTGGTAGGTTAACAGGTATGTGATCTGATGTAATCAAAGTAGATGAAATAAACGATGTTTCTGTGTCCAATAAGTAAAGAACATAACTTGAAATTCCACTTTCGTTTCTTCAACATAAACAATGCATGGAAGGTCACTCATAACAGTTTCAAATTATCCATGCCTCCTACATGTATGAGGCTATTGATGAATTGAGAACTGCCCATACATGTAGATATACATATTGTTTATTTCTTCTGCAATTTTTCAGACCTTTTTGAGAATATAGGTCAGTTCAGAAAAATTACATCATTGTGAAGCTAAAAAAATAATTATGTGGGCTTTTTCCTACCCTCCTTCCACCAATATTAATATTAAATGGTTGCTCTCCATGTAAAACATAATTTTGACTAATCATGCTAATTCTATGTACTCACTTGCTCATATTGCTGTTGTCAATTTGGTGTTTTATAAGGATATTTTTATATTTCAGATAACAGATTGCAAGCAAGAAACATAACACCTTGGTAAGTAAATCTTGGGTATGGCATAACCTCTTAATCACTCTTTGATGAATCTGTTTATACTTTGTTAAAATCAGTTTTATCCTCCTATTATGGAGTAAAATGCCAACTAATATTAAACTGCCAAAGGTAAAAGTATATGTAGTTATTGTAGCAGCTTGCATTCTGTCACTCATTACTCCCGATTGACTTCTAGATATGGCGTGAGCACAGCCTTACAACACAACACAATGTGAACACCAACTTCCAACCCATTGTAATCTTTTCACAATGTGAACACTAACTCTCACTGTACACATCACAGTGTGAACACTAACTCACTGTACATATCACAGTGTGACACTAACTCTCACTGAACAAATTAAAATGTGAGCACCAACTCTCAACACATCACAATGTGAACACTAATTCTCACTGTACACATCACAGTGGGAACACTTACTCTTACTGAACAAATCAAAATGTGAATACCAACTCCCAACACATCAGTGTGAACACCAACTCTCACTGTACACACCACAGTGTGACACTAACTCTCACTGTACACATCTCATTGTGAAAACAAACTCTTACTGAACAAATCAAAATGTGAATACCAATTCCAAACACATCAGTGTGAACACTAACTCTCAATGTACTCATCACAGTGCGAACACTAACTCTCACTGAACAAATCACAATGTGTACACCAACTCCCAACACATCACATTGTTAACACTAACTCTCGGTGTACACATCACAATGTTAACACTTACTCTCACTGTACACATCACATTGTGAACACTAACTCTCACTGAACAAATCACATTGTGAACACTAACTCTCACTGAACAAATCACAATGTGTACACCAACTCCCAATACCAGTACATCAATGTTAACATTATCTGTAACTGAAGACATCACAATGTGAACAACAACTCCCAACAGTTTAAACCTTAACCACTAGACCACAGCTTCAGCCCGTACTGAACACATCACAATGGGAATTCTATCTCCGTGCATATAGAGAATAAGTGTGTCTTAATTTGTGTTTTGTTACAGGTATGCAACACACAGCAAGTGCATTTATCGTACATGTAATGCACGTTAGCGCATTTCATGTGATAGATGCACTTGTTGTGTGTTGTATACCTGTAACAAAACACAAATTATGACATTTATTCTATATATATGCACCATAGTTGTCTGTTTCATTCTTGTTTTCTGAAATTGTTTTTTCTTTGTAAAAGAGTGACGTCAAAATTCATATCGCCGCGGGTTCAGTTTGCAGGTTAGAACAGCCGTCGCGGCATGTTTCTCTAGATCTTATGCATTGTGACGTCACGAGTGTTAATACACGAATTACAGCACGTTCCTTTCAATAGTAACATCCCAGGGAATTACATTGGCTGTGCATATATATCATGATGAGAACATTATGGTAATCCTCATTTGACACCTCACATTATGATCACTTATTCGTGGTGATGATAATTCTTTCCATGAGCTCCCTTTTGTCCATGCCTTACTATTGCTTAGCTTGGATAATGTATAAATGTATTCTTTGAACAAGTATTATATCTGTTGTATTATGAGAAAATCTCTGGACCTATTATGACATTATGAAGCAGCCCACACAAGGCACAGGTCACACAAATAAACATAGGACACTCACACCAAGAGGTCTAACAAACAAGAACAGTAAAGTTCATATTTATGTGGAACATAGAGAAAAATATGTTAGCTAGCCAAGGCTAGAGGCCCAATACACCTTGAGCCAACTTGCCTCATAGATCCATAGTGTAAGCCGATGCGAGCTTACAAATCATAATTCGTACTTCACGTTGTGTGATTAATAAATGTTCTGTTCTGTGTTGTTGACAGAAAACATCGTTGGAATTTTACAAAGTTTATTTCACAAAACATTGTTTGACAGAATCCATAGCATGCGAGAAAGTAATCTATGACATCGAGAAAGTAAATCTAACAATTGAAAAATGACGTATTGTATTTAAACCTGGGAGGGGAATTGCACAATATGATGGACATATTTCTAGATAATTCCATGTTCATCCCTCAAAGATAAGGTTGTCTACAATTCTTCAAAAGCGTCTGAAATTATGAGGGATTGTACGTAAATAAACTCAATATGCTGGTACTTCACGTGTAGAATTGATAATGATTTCTCCAACTCATAGATAAAACCAATTTGTAATTAAGTTCCTATCAATCGCTGGACTTTCCAAGTATTGAAAAATCAATATTTCAATTAAACATATTAGATTTGAGAAAATATTTCCCTTAAAATCTTAAGATAAAATCATTAAGTGAGATTTCATGAATCTGTTTCTAATCTTGTTTCAAAATTATCTTTATGTGAATTAATATTAACATCATCCCCTTTTCATGCAAGGGAATTAATTTACTTTTGTGTTCTGACAAATGCATCCATTTAGTTTAGAGTTATCACTCTTTCTACAGTGTGCAAATTCCCCAACATAAAATAATTATTCACCATAAATATTATGAGGGAGAGGCCATATGGTTACAATACTCCCCCACTTAAGAAAATAACCAAGATTTTCATAAATTAATCAAAATCATTAATCCGATTCAAATATATTCAACTTCATAACTGACTTTTTAGTAACTTCATCATTCTTTCTCTTAATTTGAATCTCTGCTTGGTTATTTTCTAAACGCATGGCCTTGACACCACAATATAGATATATTAAACGCATCATCTTATATATAATCCTGATCAAGTTAATTAATATAAATGACATGCAGATTAAAGTCATCATCTCAAGTTTTTCACTGTCTTTATTAAGTGAACCAAATGTTCATCATCATAATAAACTCAGCATTGTTCATTCAAAATGTCATTGATATAATTATCAAATCGTAACAAATTTATTCAAGGCCAATACGTCAAATAATAGTATGATTTATCAATGTTCAATGTACATCATGCAAAAATCAAAATTCATGAATAGAATATATGCAAGTATCATCATACATAAGTATAAAACATTATAAAATTCACATTTACTCTGCTTTTTTCACTGAAATAACACTACACATAATTTATACACTTCTTTTTCTTTTCTTCTGCAAGGGCCCTTTTTTATCTGATGGTTCCTTTCCGTCTTATGGTCCTTCTTCGTGTTCTGTGTAACCTCCGTCGAGTTAAACGAATACATGGACCTCGATTTCATCATAGAAGGAATTCTGCACCAATTGGATTTATCATCGTATCAACGGATGTTTGTCTATTCTTCCGAGAACTAAATTGTCTTCTCGTCTTTGGCATCATCTCCCACGAAATTGCATCTCATGGTTTCTTCTTATTCATTGATCTACCTCTGATGCATCTTAGTATTAGTGACGTTACCAAGATCTTCCCGTAATCCGGATGACGCCATGCACCCAGAAAAGCGACGGGGTATAAACTTTCTCGTTATAAAGCGTCAAATAAGGTAGTTCAGTAATTGCAACTTGTCCTTTGCATTGGATTCTGCACGGATCGCACATCCCTATGGCAGATTTCACTCTACCATAATCTTCGAATGTCTCTCCGTTTGCTATCGTGACGGGCTGGTTTAACATCCGGCCACACGGGTAACATCGTGCACAGAGATACCTGACGTCACTGCTTCGAGCTTCGTATTTTGGCTTCCGTCTTCTGTCCATTGGATTGACCTGTACATTCTTAATTGTCTCTCTTTTAACAACAGGCAACTCCTTTGTAATAGCTGCTGCTCAAAGTTCAAGGATATTCTGCATAACTACACTGTTTATCAAGTATTCTGCATCGTCATTTTCTCCAAGCGATAACAGCATCAATTGTTCATTGCTATAATATATCTGCATGTCAAACTAAACTGTTCTTGGTAGTTATGACACTAGATTTCTCTGTACCCCTTGATTGACCAAAATTTTGAATTCACAAAAATAATTTAGAAGCCTGTTCCAAAACTCAAATAGTTTCGCAAACTATATCTTTCTTTGCAAAACTTCATTCATTTAACTTGTATTCACATATATAAATACTCAATAGGCAATGTCATTTATTTTGATTCAATCAAAAATGTAACTGATAAAACGAATAAAAACAATATTAGCCAATTTGCACTTTTACATTGTTGTTAGACGTCGTCTTTATTTATGTCGTTTGTCAGTAAATTTGTCATGTGATGCTAGAACCTGCATCATGAGACGACCGTCAATGAAACTCCAACACTATGGAAAAGGCGACAGGGGTCAATATCATTAAAGCGTTGACATAAAATAGTGTGAAGCGAGAACTGAAAATGAATATGATCACCAAAATAAAAACAACATCGACTAGCATGCAAACTGGGGATATACTTTCAATATATGTATATACAAAGTTCTTGCAATTTCTCATTAACTTGATTCCTTAAATTTATCAAACTTCACATGAGACTTTACTGTTCACCTTTTCCCTCCCTTTCTTTAATAAAAAGAATCTTCTTTTTTTATAACCGACTTCAAAATGCCAGCACAATACATACATAAGATTATGAATACTACGATGTTCATCATATAATCCGAAAAAAAATCCGTGCCTCCCCAAGAGCACAAAGTATATCAAATGACAGGGTTGTAACCTCAACAAACCCGAACGAACCTTCAGCGTTCCCAGAAACATCGCTGGTGTCATTTCTTGGCGTTTCATCGCCATAACGCAGGACATTTTCCTCTTCGTCAAAAACTGAAAAAATGAACTATACAGATCACATCGAAGTATCCTCTTAAATGTCAAGGGCCATCATTTTGATAAATCCGGAAAATGACTCAAAGATTTTTTTATTACCCTATACATACGCTTTACGCCTTCTCTTGGGCGTTCTACCCAAATACCTGGGTCCGAATCCCATCTCAGAGACTATATTTGCATGAAAACTAAACGAGCCACAAACTCTATCAAAATTTAAGCTATAAGCGTCTTGACCATTTATACCTGAAAACCGGAACGTCAGCTTGTCATTGTAAGTCATTGGTACGAAAGTAAAATTTCCAAAGAAGAAATTAAGCTCATCTTACTATAATATGAAAAAAAAAAAAATAGAAAAAATGTAATTACATGTTCAATCAATTTACGGGTACGTTGAGAAAAGATATTGTGTCCTACCTGCCATCGTTCCTGTTTTTAGCATAAAGTTAATCTTATAGTCATAATGATCCATCACTTGTAACCTCTACGAATCTCTTTTCCTGGTTCCAAAGTATCCAGGCCAAACGGCAACAGAATATTTATGTAAGCCGATGCGAGCTTACAAATCATAATTCGTACTTCGCGTTGTGTGATTAATAAATGTTCTGTTCTGTGTTGTTGACAGAAAACATCGTTGGAATTTTACAAAGTTTATTTCACGAAACATTGTTTAACAGAATCCATAGCATGCGAGAAAGTAATCTATGACATCGAGAAAGTAAATCTAACAATTGAAAAATGACGTATTGTATTTAAACCTGGGAGGGGAATTGCACAATATGATGGACATATTTCTAGATAATTCCATGTTCATCCCTCAAAGATAAGGTTGTCTACAACTCTTCAAAAGCGTCTGAAATTATGAGGGATTGTACGTAAATAAACTCAATATGCTGGTACTTCACGTGTAGAATTGATAATGATTTCTCCAACTCATAGATAAAACCAATTTGTAATTAAGTTCCTATCAATCGCTGGACTTTCCAAGTATTGAAAAATCAATATTTCAATTAAACATATTAGATTTGAGAAAATATTTCCCTTAAAATCTTAAGATAAAATCATTAAGTGAGATTTCATGAATCTGTTTCTAATCTTGTTTCAAAATTATCTTTATGTGAATTAATATTAACATCATCCCCTTTTCATGCAAGGGAATTAATTTACTTTTGTGTTCTGACAAATGCATCCATTTAGTTTAGAGTTATCACTCTTTCTACAGTGTGCAAATTCCCCAACATAAAATAATTATTCACCATAAATATTATGAGGGAGAGGCCATATGGTTACAATAGTAAAAATGGATGTTCATGTTGTCTTCCAATGATGAGACTTGCCGTGCACCACACTTACTCCATATCAGACATGGTGATGCACGCTAAACCACCTTAACTCTGAGGAAGACAAACATCTCATTCTTTGACCTCTCTCTTGATCTAGTGAGTATTCGACTCCACTTGACCACTAAAGAACTTCTATTTAGTTGATATGAAAGAAGGTCCATTAAAGAAGGGTAAAATCAAAAAGGTATCGGGGTCCATTCATCTGATGATGCATCTAAAGTCCATTACCATATATATGCACGACCATTTTATTCCTAGGATGAAACTATGGAAAGGAACGTGTTGCATTTCGAATGTAAACGATCATGATGTCACAATACAGAAATATGTGGCGACGGTTGTTCTTACCGGCAAACTGAACCCGCGGTGACCTCATTTTTAACATCACCACGTTGCCTTGAAGAACACGATTCAGAAAACAAGAAGGGAATGAGAATTGTGGTGCATATATATAGAATAAATGTCGTAACTTGTTTTTTTGTTATGGAAGCAACACATAGCAAGTGCATATATATATATATCGCATGAAATGTACTAATATGCATTACATGTACGCTTATTGGTAATGCGCATTACATGTACGATAAATGCTTTTGCTGTGTGTTCCATACCAGTAACAAAACACAAACTATAAAGTATAAATGGACTTGTCATGGCTAGCTTGTTCCAAGTTTTGGTCAGGTTTGATAAAAGTATTGATGCTACCTGAGACTTGTCACATATGGCCATCTTGACATTTGATGTTACATTTGTAGTTTGTTTGACAAGAGCAATTTTTTTTGTCAAGGTCAAATTGCCACATGTCAGATTTTAAACTAGAACTGACCTAGAGACAGAATTATTCTGTCTAAGGTCAAGGTTACCTGGTTACAATGCACATGGTCAAAGACCAAATAATGCTGATAAGATGAGCTTTGTAATCGTAGGTCATTGTGTATTTGTGATATTTATCTATCATAATATTATATGTAAAACATGGATTGTCATGGTGAACATTCATCTTCCGATGATGAGACTTGCCGTGCACCACACTTACTCAGAATGATGATGCACGCTAAACCACCTTCACTCTGAGGAAGATCATGTTACATCAAATAATGAAGGGGCATAGCCAGGGGTTTTGTAGTGTAGGTACACATGATTGGAACAAGTACTGAAATTGGCAAGAGGACTGAGATTTGGGACTGATGACTTGGGGGACAAAGCCCTTCAATTTTAAGATAGCTTTTCTAAGGGGGAATCTTAGCTTTTGTATGAACAAAAAAAGATGGTTGTCTTTGTGATGATTTTCTTTCTAAAGTTGTCAATAATGCATCAACAGAATTTTTTTACCGAGACTGAAAATGAAATGATAGTTAAAAATATTGCAAATCAACAATAGAAAATGTGTTGATCTGAAAGTGCTTACTCTTCAAAGAAATATTAAAGATCTGCTATTATAGCAAGCTGGCATGAATGTCCATGGAGCTAGTGTCCGTTCAAGTTTGTGTTGGTTAGATATACCACAGGAGTCTGACACACTATTGTCAGACTCCTGTGATATATACAAATTAGTTATATATTTTGAACATACATCTTGAACCATACTTGATAGGGCTTTGGTGACACCAAATGAAGGTTCTTGGTGACAATGTAGCTTTTCATATGATACTTTGGTTTTGTGTTAATTAGGGCCCCGCCACTAGGCGGGTGCCCTATAGTAATCACTCTGTCCGTCCGTCAGCAAAAACTTTAACATTGGCCATAACTTCTGCACTGTAAGAGGTAGAGCTTTTTTATTTTACATGAGTGTGCCTTGTGACAAGACCTTTCCGTTGGTACCAACATTTTTCATCATGTGACCTTGACCGTGACCTTTGACCTACATTTGAAAAACTTTAACATTGGCCATAACTATTATACCGTAAGAGATGGGGCTTTGATATTTGACATATCACTCTGTCCGTCTGTCCGTCCGTCTGTCTGTCCGTCTGTCCATCAGCAAAAGCTACTTAAAATAACTCATTCCCAATTGATATATTTGGGCCCTTTGTAAAAAATCGATGACATTGGAATACTGCATTGTATGTTTGCCTCTATTCCTCTGGCAGCAATTCTTTTGTTGCCAACCATGTTGACCTTGTTGCCTTCACATTCAACTTCTTAAAGAAGTGGCCGGCGGGGCCCTTTCTGACTTTGTCATTGCTCTAGTGTTTGTTTATTTTTCTCAATCATATATATTGATTGAGATGGATTGATTGACCTTGATCTTGGAACTTTATTCAACCTTATTTACAAGATAATGGATAACTACCGTAGTTTAATAGCTTTAAACTACATGCAATAAAGCTCGTGTATCTGATTTCAATTGTAGGGAAATACTGGCTTTACAAGTAGTGCATCAAACATGTTGACGTCTAATCTTTATATTCATGTTGTCTTTCTATGATGAGACTTGCCGTGCACCACACTTACTCCATATCAGACATGGTGATGCACGCTAAACCACCTTCACTCTGAGGAAGACAAACATCTCATTCTTTGACCTCTCTCTTGATTCAGTGAATATTCTTCTCCACCTGGCCACTAAAGGACTTCTATTTAGTTGATATGAAAGAAGGTCCAATATAAAAGGATAATATCTAAAAGGTATCATGGTCCATTCATCTTAAGTCTATTACCATATTATGCATAGATATTGTGAGATGAAACTATTGAAAGGAAACGGTTGCATTGTAAACGATCATAACGTCACAGAAATATGCTTTTTATGTTGTCTTTTCTATGATGAGACTTGCCGTGCACCACACTTACTCCATATCAGACATGGTGATGCACGCTAAACCACCTTAACTCTGAGGAAGACATCTCATTTATACTTTTCATATGAAGAGCCCTGAATAGAACTTTTTGTCGACTGGTGATCTGATCGACATCATACTAGTATATCAGATATACTGCCAATATGCGTCATTTCATCTAGAACCTTGGTAGGGATCGATTGTCCGTCTGTCCGCGCACCTGTTTTTGTCCAACATGCGACAGACGACATGTCTTTTCTGGAAAAGTTTTTTTTCAGCTATTTAGTTGGTCAAATTTTAGTTTTAAAACAATAAACAATTCGTTCTTTACATCAGAGACCGCGACAGTCGCTGTAGCCATTGAAGAGACTGAAATATTTATTTATGTATGCAATGCTCGTGTTCATTTCTGAAGTTTTAGTTTAAAAACTTAGGAAAATTAATCTCACAAGGTCAGCTGTAAAGGTCATTCCTCAACTTACACCTCCATAATACATTACATGTATCATATCTACGATGTTCTAAGTGTATCATTTTCCATGTTTTCCAAAACAAGTAGAATTTCAGCGTATACTCATTCTTGTAAACACCAAAATCAATTCTGGCTGTGTAGCCTTTACGACTTCTTTTTCTGCTAGTGGATGCATCATTTGGTAGGTTCTATGCATAGGACGTTTTATCCTTTAAATTGGACAAAAGGAAAATTGATTTTGATTAAAATGAAAAGAAGCTTCTATCGCCTGAATTTTGACCCTGGACTGAGAGTCTGAGATCAAACAATTTCTAATGGTATTTACAAAGATCCTATGAAAATGTTTATTTGATTTTGTCGTAATTGCTTATATCAAAGGAGATATGGAATGGAAAGTGCGTGATATATGCCTCCAACATGTAGCATGCACTCTGTTATTTACATGATCGCAAAGTAAGATATTACCCTAATAGCCATATTTACGGTTTTCATGTGTCGTACATTACAAATAAAAGCATTAGAGTCTAATTGGAGACGATGGAGGCGGTGTTTGTTTCACTGTTAATAAGATCTATATGAGATCTCTCTAGCCAAGCTGCTCGTTTACCGTCCATCTCTCTACGTATTATTGGAGATAGATCTGAATGTCATTGACATCATTTGTACCTCCGTGATGTATATACATTTATTGGCCGTCTTTTCCCTCCCAATAGGATTTCCCGATACCTTCTATAAAGAAAATCCCCTATTATCACTGGCATTGTGTTCCAAACATGGGGACATATTGTCCAAACCAATCATCCATAAGTCATGGACCTCTCCGGTCTTTTGGGATCGGAGTGGATGACGATATGCCATCTTATGGTGAAGGGGTCATGGAACCTGTCCCGTGATACATTTCATATGATCTCCTCTCTCTAGAGACAGTTTGTCTGAAAAAAAAGATGATGTTCGCGACTTAATCTAAATTCTTAAAACGATGGCATGTAAACTGTCGTGAAACTCTGCAACTTATGGAAAGATTTCAATAAATGGATTGAAAATATTTCTTTTATTCGTATATGTAAAAAAAAAAATTAAAACTGCAACTTTTGAGATTTGGGAGGTCGAACTTGAATGTGATTTCTGTATTTATTATTCGTGGTATTGTAATATACGTGACAAGTTTACTTTGGGCGTGTCCGTTGTTAGCTACGGCGTCTTTGAATACTCCAGTCGATGCATCGCAATGATAATTGAGGCTTTAACAAACAACTGAAAGAACTGTTCATGTCCTATTGTTTATTTTACAGTTTAAGAGTCAATATCAACAAACCATTTGACAAATGTCGATAAAAAGAATAGAAGAATTACAGATTCCCCATAATTTTAAAATGTTTGTTCAAAATCGAAAAATGACATCGAAATAAAGATGATTTCCTATTGTAACAACGCCTTGCACATTTGATAAGAAATACTTGTACAGAATTTTAAACTTCATGGAAAATAAATTCATTTAAAATTCACATGTATATTTATCGAATATCGATTGTCATGGTTTCCTTCCAATAAGTCATTTATCATTCAACTTTCATTTCAATATTATTTTGATCCCAAATTGAGGATGTTATAAAGTGAATCATACTAGGTGTGTTTTTCTTTTCTTTTCTTTTCTTTTTTTTTTTTTTTTTTTTTTTTTTTTTTTTTTTTTTAATTTTACATTTATTTTTTATTCTATTGAGGTACTTTTGCTTTCAGTATTACTGAATGTCACAGTGATGTTATACTCTGTAGGGGTCATCACAAAATCGCTGTCATCACAACTACTACAGTGATTGTCTAGTTTCTCCTCAGATGTTACCAGCTTTTCTTTAGTTTCACTTTCATCTTTAGTACTGCACATTACATCTCTTGTCTTCTTCCTACAAGATGTCACCACGGATTTTCTTTCCACCTGATCCCCTTTACCCGTTAGTCTGTATGTGGCTAGTTTGTTACAACAAAGTAAGCGTAGATAGGCTTTTCTGAACTGAGAATTCATCAGTCCGTAGATGAGAGGGTTGAGAGCGCTGCCTATATACACGGTGATAGCACAGAACATGTGGAACTGTTTTGACAGTACCGTGTTCCAGTCTATGATACCCGTGATGGTACAGGGGAAGTATGACAGTATGAAAACCACAAAAATTATCGCCATCATTCTTGTTAAACGCATTTCTTTCTTGTGGTTTCGCGCCTCCATACTTGAGGAGGTTTTCTTCTGCGCATACCTCATGCGCATGTGGCTCCGGTGAGTTGTAATGAATATATGCGCATAGTAGTACACAATAAGAGCGCATGGTATTCCTGCACGAACAACCAACAAGAACAGTTTGTATGATTGACTCTGGTGGTCTAGTAGTAAGTTACAGGTCACCAGCATCGCTACGTAGCCGAACTTCCCCCATACCTCTATGAGGGCGGGGAGTAAACACAGCACGGGTATCACCCAGGCGCACGTGATCATCAGCGCTATATTCCTCCGTGTGTATAATTGTTTGTAACCGCCGGGGTCCAGTACTAACTTGTACCTGTTGTAGGCAATTAACGTGATGGTGATGATGATTGTACCTGAAATATGACAGAAAAAAATATTGAAAACAATTATTGGGTCATATGATGGGATATCATCTTCAAATGCATGAGTTATAATGGTTACCAACATGGCTAATTAATCCCTGATATAACCAATCGTAAATGTTTATATATTCCCTAGTGTGAAATAACGCACAAAAAAGTAATCAAGATAAAATGCTTACATGATAAACAAATTAAGCGCATCACAATGACCTTTACCCAGACTTCGGACATATTTTCTTAAAGTCATGTAGAAATTTGGATTTACTTGACTAGGTCATATCAAATTAACCATATAGTTCAACACCAATACAATAAATATATCAATGAAGTATTGCATTGGAATTACATAGAAAAATTTCAGAGACTTTCAGAAGGTACAAAATTAAAAATACATGTTTGTCTCCTGGTTCTCTAGAGACATAAAGTCTAAGTCTATATATTTGTTGAACCACAAACCAGCTTTATCTGGGAATCGATCATTTTACATGATACAATCACAGATATATACTGTAGTATGCATTTTATGCAGTTCTTTTACATGATAGTTTTTGCACTTATGAGTATCAAAACCATTTAGTTTCGTCAATCTATTTTGGTACACATTTTCACAGCAGAGGACTTTTCGAACGCTGCAGTAGAATTTGATGTTTTTCATGAAATTTTTATGATCCAAAATTGCAAGATAAATAACATTAAGACATATTGCTTTCAAGCTATATTTTTCAAGATTACCAATTAGATTTGACGACATTTTTAAGCATGTAGGTGGCAACCTATAAAATATTAACAATAAAATCTTAATTCCTTTTCTTTTATAAAATAATAATTATTATGTCATCAGATGAAAAAATCTTAAAATGCCGTAATGTAATAGTAATGTACCTACCTGTAAGAGTGTATCCCATAAAACCGACGAATTTACAGAGATTTTTACTGAGATACCATCCATCTGACTTGAATGTATAAATGTTAAAAGGAAGTACACAACTTAGAAACAGTAAATCACAGATACTCAAGTTACTATAAACACATTAGATATGATATGTAGTTTGTTCGTTGTCTTCACTATATATATCACTAGTATATTCCCTGAAAAATAAAAAATTAAATAAGATAAATGAATTTAAAAAGGAAAATTGGTATTATTTTCAAAGTAAATGTTAATATTTTTTGATCATACAGAACAAGCGAAGAAAGACAATTTATAATAGAGTCTCTTACCTAGACTTCCGATGACGATGATGATAACGATGAGAGTTAGGGCTAGGTATAAAACATCCCCGTTCCCCGGGGTTATGGGCAGTATGTCCTTTATATCTGCTGAGAAGTTCTGTTCTGCAACATTTTCAAAATCGTCATTTTCCCCACTTGATAAAACCGATAAGTACTTCACATTTTCTTCTTCCATTAAATCGGTAGTACGACAAACTTTAATATATTTTTAATTATTTATGTAAAAGAATGATATGATAAAAGTAAGAGACTTCTGAACTACGAGTCTATTCTGTGTAGACGGCATCTATAGGTACCATATATATGTATAGACAGCATCAAAGGCGATAGATTTCTAGAACGATCTTGATACAAGGGACTCCCCAGCAGCTTCAGTCTGACCAATCAGAACGCGTTTTAGCGTTGACGGCTACGACCAAATCCCAATCGGATTTCTACCTCGTAAAAAAATGTCATTGCTTAATTTGACAAATATTTTTTTCAGTAAGTATTTAATTTACCTAAGGTAACCATTTCGCAATATTTTGATTACACCCAAAAAGGAATTATAAAATGCATATAAAAAATCAAAAGGAAAATCATGGGTACTAAAACGTCTACTGGGGGATATTTGACGAAGTAAGGCCCCCAAATTGGCTTTCATAATTCATTCTTTGAGCCCCATGACTCGTGTGATTACGTATTTTCCCTCAGAGAATGTAAACATAAACAACCGTAACATACTGTGATGATACTGTAGCTACAAGTTTTTAATTAAGAAATAAAGGGGTTAGTTGATGAATATTTGATGCAATGCTGACGCCAGAGTTAACCAGGTTAGTGTAGTATTTGTCATACAAGAAACGTAACTAATAGTTATATGGTCAATGAAAATGGGATAAAGTAGTTACCATACAGACAGTTGTAGAGGTTTTGCAAACCCCTCTCCCAAGTTACGATGGATTGTGGACAGAGATCAGGTTTCCGTCATCGGTATAAATAATACTGGCTCATAATGTTCAATCTTCTTTTTTAATTCATCTGAGCAAAAGGCTCAAAGTGAGCTGTCATTATAGCACTGCGCCCTTATCGTTTTTTAGCTTCTCCCCGCAACCGCTGCACAGGATTTCACGAAATCTAACAGAAAGCCAGTACTCAAGGTCCTCTACCAGGTTTGTCTTTTTGAGTTTATCCCATGTACCAACCGATGCAACTCAGCCATTGGGGTTCACTTAAATTGATGTTCCTCAGTAATTAGGGTGTCACTCGATGTATATCTGAACCATCGTGGTTCTTAATCAGGGATTCACTCTACTCGATGTATCTCAACAATTATTGTGGTTCACTAGATGTACCTCAACCATCATGGTTCACTCGATGTACATCAACCAGCATAGTTCACTCGATGTACCTCAACATCGTAGTTCACTCGATGTACCTCAACATCGTAGTTCACTCGATGTACCTCAATCGATGAACCTTAACCATCGTTACTCACTCGATGAACCCCATCCATAAGTGTTCACCCGATGAACCTCAACCATTTTGGGTTACTTTATGTACCTCAACCATAATGGTTCACTCTATATACCCCATCCATTTGGGTTCACCCGATGTACCTCAGCCATTTGGCTTCTCACGATGTACCTCAACCATAATAGTTCACACGATATCCCCAACCATTAGGGCTCACGGACACTGATGTACCTCAACCATTTTGGGTTCACACGATGTACTTGAACCATAATAGTTCACTCGATATCCCCCAACCATTAGGGTTTACCCGATGTACCAGAGACATTGTGATATTCTCGATGTCATAGGCCTGGTTAGCGCAGTGGTAGCGCGCTCGCTTCTCACCTCTAAGGTCCCGGGTTCGAATCCCAGATTCGGCGAAGGGTCTTATGTGGGAGGGTAGGTGGTCCCCCACCCAGGCCTCTGCAGGGGGTTTTCCTCCGGGTACTCCAGTTTCCTCCTGCTCATTGGACCCCCTCACGCCAACATCGGAGCCAACGTGAGACATTAATATAAGTTGTGTAACTTGTTTGTTAAACGTTGTAAAATAAATAAAGTTTAAATTTAAATTTAATTTTTTTTTCACTTTATTGTCATTATCAATACTTCAAACAACGTACCTCATATTTGTGTTCGGTGAACAGGAATCTATTTCAACTTTCTAGTTTAATTCACAATAAGTTAATATTTTTTTTGAGAAGGAACGAATAATTAGATTCCCGACTGCTTTACACTTTGATGTTCACATCCACGATTTTAAGTATGAAGCATATTTTAGCGAGCCGTTACGAATGTCCGGGTAGCTAATGTCATAGCCAGGTCGTCGGTTGCGTGGATTAATTTCTCATGAACTCTAAGGATTAGGGCTTTTATATTTCACATGTAGATTCCTGTTGACCATACCTTTCATTTGGGACTTTGACTTTTGACCTAGTGACAAAAACTAGTAGATCGTTATTTTACTGTCAAAAGTCTACACGGCGATCTATACTGTCCTCTGACAAGTCTACACGGCGATCTATACTGTCCTCTGACAAGTCTACACGGCGATCTATACTGTCCTCTGACAATTCTACACGGCGATCTATATTGTCCTCTGACAAGTCTTCACGGCGATCTATATTGTCCTCTGACAAGTCTACACGACGATCTATACTGTCCTCTGACAAGTTTACACGGCGATCTATACTGTCCTCTGACAAGTCTACACGGCGATCTATACTGTCCTCTGACAAGTCTACTCGGCGATCTATACTGTCCTCTGACAAGTCTACACGGCGATCTATACTGTCCTCTGACAAGTCTACTCGGCGATCTATACTGTCCTCTGACAAGTCTACACGACGATCTATACTGTCCTCTGACAAGTCTACTCGGCGATCTATACTGTCCTCTGACAAGTCTACACGGCGATCTATACTGTCCTCTGACAAGTCTACACGGCGATCTATACTGTCCTCTGACAAGTCTACATGGCGAACTATACTGTCCTCTGACAAGTCTACACGGCGATCTATACTGTCCTCTGACAAGTCTACTCGGCGATCTATACTGTCCTCTGACAAGTCTACACGACGATCTATACTGTCCTCTGACAAGTCTACTCGGCGATCTATACTGTCCTCTGACAAGTCTACACGGCGATCTATACTGCCCTCTGACAAGTCTACACGGCGAACTATACTGTCCTCTGACAAGTCTACACGGTGATCTATACTGTCCTCTGACAAGTCTACACGACGATCTATACTGTTCTCTGACAAGCTTACACGGCGATCTATACTGTCCTCTGACAAGTCTACTCGGCGATCTATACTGTCCTCTGACAAGTCTACACGGCGATCTATACTGTCCTCTGACAAGTCTACACGGCGATCTATATTGTCCTCTGACAAGTCTACACGGCGATCTATACTGTCCTCTGACAAGTCTACACGGCGATCTATACTGTCCTCTGACAAGTCTACACGGCGATCTATACTGTCCTCTGACAAGTCTACACGGTGATCTATACTGTCCTCTGACAAGTCTACACGGCGATTTATACTGTCCTCTGACAAGTCTACACGGCGATCTATACTGTCCTCTGACAAGTCTACACGGTGATCTATACTGTCATCTGACAAGTCTACACGGCGATCTATACTGTCCTCTGACAAGTCTTAATTGCATTAAGATTTACTTATTTTACGGAAAACAAGATTTTGAAAGCACGTGAAAAGTGGAAACGTGGGTTCAGATGAACCTGAAATTAATGTTTGACATTTTATGTTTCTCCTGAAGGCAGTTGTTATATTGATTCAAAGTCGCTGAGAATTTACCTAATAGGGATATTTTGACAAGAAAATAGCGTGTGCTTGAACTTGAACTTGGGAGAAAATGAATTATTAAACGACGAAATTTCAGAACTTCAGTAGAATCAGGGGAAATTAGCAAGTTGTTTACTATATTTTGCGAGTTCTCCAAGATAGTTAAATTCCTACTGGTAACAATGAGTTCTAATATAAGGACAATCTTAAATTCTTGTAGAATTTGTTTATAGAGCTTACTGTTTAATTTTGCTTTTAAATTAATAGACTTTGTTTGTTATAAACAATTGTATGAAGTTATGTGCATTTATGTCGTGTTAAATAAAGGTTTCTTTAGATGATGGTATTTGCAATTTAGCTCACCAGAGCAAATATGTAATAGCGCCAAATCCATCATTGGTCGTCCGCTATGAACTTTTTAGCCGAGTTGCAAAACTCGGCTCTTAATTTGATGTGAGACGGGCGGGCGGGCGGGCGGGCGTCTGGGCGGGCGGGAGGGCGTCAACAATTGGTTTCCGGACTATAAGTCAACTACGAAAGAGGCTATAACAATGAAACTTCATACACTTACTCACCATTAGTCAAGGATGAGCCCTATTGATTTTGGGGTCAAAAGGTCAAAGGTCAAGGTCACAGGACTCAGATCATTGAAAATGGTTTCCGGACCATATTTCAGCCTGTATTGCACCTATAATCATGAAACTTGCCAGAAATGTTTCCCTTGAATCAAGGATGAGGCCTAATGATTTTGGGGTCAAAAGGTCAAAGGTCAAGGTCACAGGACTCAGATGATTGAAAATGGTTTCCGGACCATATTTCAGCCTGTATTGCACCTATAATCATGAAACTTGCCAGAAATGTTTCCCTTGAATCAAGGATGAGGCCTATTGATTTCGGGGTCAAAAGGTCAAAGGTCAAGGTCACAGGACTCTGTTGATTGAAATTGGTTTTCGGACCATATTTCAGCCTGTATTGCACCTATAATCATGTAACTTGCTAGAAATGTTTCCTTTGAATAGAAAATGACCACTTTTGATTTTTGGGTCCAAAGGTCAAGGTCACAGGACTCTGATGATTGAAAATGGTTTCCTGGCCATATTTTAGCCTGTATTGCACCTAAAGTCATGAAACTTGCCAATAATGATTCCCATGAATCAAGAATGACCCCTATTGATTTTGGGGTCAAAAGGTCAAAGGTCAAGGTCACAGGACTCCGATGATTGAAAGTGGTTTCCGGACCATATTTCAGCCTGTATTGCAATTATAATCATGAAGCTTGCCAGAAATGTTTCCCATGGATCAAGGATGACCACTATCAATTTTGGGGTTAAAAGGTCAAAGGTCAAGGTCACAGGACTAAGATGATTAAAAATGGTTTCCCGACTGAATTTGAGCCTGTATTGCACCTATAATCATGTAACTTGCCAGAAATGTTTCAAGTGAATAGAAAATGATCACTTTTGATTTAGGGGTCAAAGGGTCAAAGATCAAGGTCACAGGACTTAGGTAATTGAAAATGGTTTCCAGACCATTTTTGAGCCTGTATTGCACCTATAATCATGAAACTTGCCATTAATTTTTGGGTCAAAAGGTCAAAGATAAAGGTCACAGGACTCAGATGATTGAAAATGTTTTCCCAACCATATTTGAGCCTGTATTGCACCTATAATCATGAAACTTGCCAGAAATGTTTCCCGTGATTTAAGTAGAAATAAATTTCTCGCGCTTTCCCAGATATTTGCGTGTTTTTTGTCATTTTTCTGCCAGTCTATCCTGTTCTCATGGACTCCATGATATAGAATAAGGAGAAGACCATTTCTTGATCCAGAAATTTTCATTTAGGACCACAAAATGTTGTTACAAACCATACACATTTCATGTTAGTCTGCATATTCATACTTACATTCCAGTTTTGCAACTCGGCATTTTGCATCTTCGATGCATTTTGAGCTTATTCGATTTTGGCTTGGAATCTCACGAAAGTGCTGTACATGTTACAGTCATATACTTATGAAATGTTACTGATCTGACAAGATACTTCGATTTAACTTTAAAACCAGCAAGGGAAAAAGTAGTCGAACAAAGTCCTTTTTTAGCTCACCTCGACGAGGTAGAGAGGGCTTATGCTATCGCCCCGTCGTCGGCGTCCGCACTATAGGTTAAGTAAAACGGGACATGTCCATTCCCGCCTAACTATAAGTCTTACATCAACCAAACTTGCATGGATGATGCTCCTTAGATGCATCATCCATGCAAGTTCAGTTGATATAGGACTTATAGTAAGGCGGGAATTGACCTGTCCCATTTTACCTAACCTGCTCACTCAAGCGTAAAATGTAGGTCAGATGCAGCCTCCGTACCATGCAGTGTAGTAAGCATCCTAAGATTGGTTACGACAGTGCATGGCATGGAGGCTGCATCTGACCCACATTTCATGTTTGAGTGTAGTGAGCAGGTAAGGTAAAATGGGACAGGTCAATCCCCACCTTAGCATAAGTCCTACATCAACCAAACTTGCATAGATGATGCATCTGAGGATGCTTATTACAATATATGATACGGAGGCTGCATCTGACCTACATTTCATGCTTGACTGAGCCGGTTAGGGAATATTGGACAGGTCCATTCCCACCTTACTGTAAGTCATACATCAACCAAACTTGCATGGATGATGCATCATTCTATGAATGCTTACTGCAATGCATGGTGCGGGGGCTGCATCTGTCCCACATTTCTGGCTTGAGTGAACAGGTTAGGTAAAATTGGACAGCTTCAATTCTGCCTTATTATATAAGTCATCAACTAAACTTGCATGAATGCTGCATTTGACCCATACTTCATGCTAGAACGACAAGGTTAAGTAAAATGGGACAGATCCATTCCCACCTTTCAATAAGTCCTAGGTCATCCAAAGTTGTGTGGTTGATGTATCTATGGATGCTTACTGCAATGCATGGTCCAATGCTGCATCTGAAAAATGGGACAGGCCCATTTCCGGTCTAAATTTAAGTCTTAGATCAATAAAAAAAACTTGTGTGGGTGATGCTAACTGCAATGCACTGTACAAGTGCTGCGTCTGACCTTTATTTCATGCTTGATTGTCCAGGTGAGGTAAAATTAGAATCTTCATTTCCAGCCTTCTCAACCAAATTTGTGTTGGTGATGCATCTGGAAATGCTTTGTGCCATGTAGGCACAAATGCTGGTCATGTGACAATGTTGCCGTCGAGGTGAGCTGTTTTTGATGTCAAACTAACGACATGCGGCATACATGCTCCTTAGACTCTGTAGCTAACCTTGCCATATTGGATAAGAAATGAATAATACTAGATTGTCACGTTAAAACTATGCTCTCAGTTTTACAATAAAATACATCTGACATGCAATCCATTTGTTGTAAATTTACATAGCTTGAGAGGAATTGTAGACAGCAAGCTATAGCACAGACAGAAGAATGTAATAAACCACTCCAAAGCTTATTGATAAGGGTTTTCCCAGAACACAAAAAAGGTGTAAATTTCCCAAACTTGAACATTTCTCCAAGGAAATGGTAATGCATTACGAATAAAGAAGAGGAACTTGATAATTTTCTTTCACCACTACAATGATGTTAATTGATTTAATTTGAGATGTTAAGTATAATGATCTATCGTCTTAA
Organism: Pinctada imbricata; assembly: GCA_033119305.1. Taxonomy (NCBI): domain Eukaryota; kingdom Metazoa; phylum Mollusca; class Bivalvia; order Pterioida; family Pteriidae; genus Pinctada; species Pinctada imbricata. The sequence continues at coordinate 112,135,008 of VSWD01000005.1, forward strand.
TGGAAGCTATGTGCACCACTAGGGAGGTACGTGTCTTTCTGCATCCAGAGTTTATTTTTCTTTGTTTTTCTTCAGATTCTGACGTCATGGCAAAGTCCAAGAACCACACCAATCACAATCAGAGTAAGGACTCAAAGATCTACTATTTAACATATAGATTATATTTTGATGTAACAGAATGCATATATAGAAAACTCTTATACAAAAAAAAAATCTATGTTAGAAGTTCTGTCTTTGTTATGATGATGAGTTGTATGTCTTAGCGACTGTTCCAGACAGTTCTTTTAAAACGTAGTAGTAGAACTCATTCTGTATGAATTTACCTTTCTTTTTCAGATCGTAAACACCACAGGAATGGTATTCACAGACCTAAGACCTACAGATATCCTTCTATGAAGGGAGTAAGTATATTCCCTTATGACATATTAAAATTAAACTAAATATGCAGTAATGTAGGACAATGTATTGATATAGATATTCATGGCTCGTAAGGGTATTGGAAAGTAATGTTTCACCTGGGTCTTTAAAAGTTATGGAAAGGTCATGGAGTTTAGCATTAAGTCCTTGAAAGTCAAGGAATTTCACTATTATCTGGTTTGTTGTCTTCCAGACGATTGATATCTTATATCATATTATATCCCTTCAAATTCTATCTATGATTGCTTTTAAACAGGGTTAATTTCTGAAGATGAGTTGGTTCCATTGTTTAGGATTGTACAATATCAGTGAATGATGGTCATAGCAGTCGGTCACTTGTCTGAATACGAAGTCATGGAAAATGTGGGTTGAGCCATGGAAAAGTCATACTTCAGTATGAACCATGGTTCTCTGCGTGTTAGATTTATCCCTCCCTCTCGAGTTCTAAAGTCAATTACCAAATCGCTAAATTTAAAAGTGTTTATTTGGATTTCAGTTAATCCCACCCGGAGTTTACATGCATAAAACGCATTTATATGAAACCCACAAAAGGTAAAAACATCACTGGGAAGGAAATGAAATTACAAAATACATAGGCTTATTATATTAACCTCCCCCTTTTTTGATAAAAAAGAAAAAGATAACACCTTTTAGTTCACGTAATACAAAACCTTTTATTCTTCATAGACGGAAAGACGGAAGTAAAAAAAAAAGGAATGTCTGCAGAGAAAGAGAAGAGGTGAAAACCTTGATAAACACAATTAGACCCCTCAGTTTCCGCTGCTAAAAGTTGTCCAATGATAAATGATTCTGATTGAATTTCTCGTTATAATTTATCACTTGTCTGACTGTCTGTCCAGATTGACTGTATGATAGGTCTGGAATCCTGACGTTTTTTCTGTATGTACTTTTCCATAATGTAAAGCTAATTAGCCGAGGAAAGAAAACATTTGCAAGGAACCATGAGACAGTTGACGTGTTTTGGCGTAAATTGATAATCCATCCTCGTAATGACGTAATATTACATGAAATGAACCATTGTTTTGGTGAAAAAATATTCAGTTAGGAAATGATCAAATGTTCATATTATCATCTTCATATGTATTGTACCGGCTTGTCAGGTTTTCTATAGTCTGTCAGTATTTCTGTGATCTATCAAATAGTTCTAGAAGATATACAGAACAAAGACTGTATTACTTTTTAGATCAATCATCTTTTCCTTACATGTTTTGCAATGAAATGTTCATCAGCTTCTATTTCAAGTAAACGTGTTCTTGATTATTTGTCTATAAGACCACGTAGATTACATCAGTCTATAAGACCACGTAGATTACACCAGTCTATCAGATCACGTAGATTGCATCTAATTTCTTCGTATATTGTTTTTAGTCGTTAGATAAGAATTGACACATTTTTTGTGGGTATGGCACAGGACTTCTTCGGGTAATATTTCAAATAGAAAAGTATTCGTCAGATCAATAAGGTAACATCAAATTTCATACATTGATTTAGTCATTATGTAAGATACATCTTTGTGGGTATAGCGCTAATGAAAGTTTAAGCGTTTTGTTTTTCATATTTGTCACCTGTTTAACCTTTACCCGACAGGTTCTCTATATAGAAAACATCACTGACATCTCTTAAATATAGAATCCCCCCCCCCCCATCCTCGAGATAATCTATAAAGAAATTCACACGTGGGAGGGGTATTTTCTGTAGAAAACCTCCCCATACATTGATAAAGTTTTCAATGTTATGTAGCAAAATTTATTCTTTTTAGCGAGTAACGTAGAAACAAGAATGTGTGCACTCTGGAAAATATTGCACGAGTCTGGCTCAGGTGCGTCAAAGACTTTAATATACATGTATATCCCAGACTCTACAAAATAATGTTCGCTAACTTGACAGTAATGTTTGTCATACTGTATGTATTATATATCCATTTCCTTTACTCTTTTCAGGTTGACCCAAAGTTCTTGAAGAATCTTAAGTTTGCAAAGAAACACAACAAGAAGACAGTAAAATAGATGGGTCTTAGTTCACAATAAATGAAAAAAAAAACCAACAAATTTAGAGACTTGTCATTTTAGCCTATCCGAGAACAATGTTTCAACACGATATTTCTTTGACCTTTTAAAAGTTTCTTCTTTCCACTTGGAAGAAAATGGAAACAGGCTTCTCTCTTGGATGTTTATTGTATCTGAAAGGTGATCAGACTTGTTGCAGTGATTATCGTTGAGATATATAGATATTGACTTAATCTACCAATTCCGTATCATGGATTCAAATTTTGGCAAATATTCTATACCTTCAAGAGCACCAAGGCACTTTGTACACGCCTTTGTTTTTATTGACACAAAGATTTAGGCATAGTAAAAACCTAACTATTACCAGACGTGCATCCAAACGATACTTAAAGTTTTTAGATGATGACCTTTGTCTACATAAGGAGTTGAGATTGAAGGAGAACTAATTGAATCTTTCATATTTTTTAAAAGGTATCCGGTGTACAATAGGGCATTTAAACTATATATTTTCTTGAAAGGAAATAATGCTCACAGCTCAGAAATAATAATACTTTTTTGGGGGGCTAGAAAAACAAAACGTATATTTTCTCTGTATAACATGTACAAAAAACCTAAGTTGTTTAATAATTTTCCCCTTTGATTTTCAAAACCTTTGAGTATTGTATGATCTGTACTTGGGGCATCATTACCTTTCAGAAAATACACAGTTTATAGTACCTTGCCATTCATAAAATTTACCATACTTTACAATGGAGATGATTAAAACGCTATGTAAAATGACTATTGTACAACGAATACCTTAAAGACTATATTCTGCGAAAAAAAAAAGGTGTATGAAATTAAAGTTTATGCGAATTCAGCTTTGCAGTCGGGCTTTTTTATTATAATTTTGAAGCTGATATATCTTTAGAAAAAGGTCACTCTCTGCAACTGTATTAAATCTCGTGGACAAAGGAAATTCATTTTCTGGCATCATCCATAGGAATCGACAGAATGTCGCGGTTATAAAGACGTCTAGATGTTTACTTCCTCTTGGGATTAAAGTTTTAGACTTTAGATGATAGTTCATGATCATCAGACTTCTGCAATTTAAAGCTTGAAATCACAGAATGTTGTGCAACTTGGTTCCTTTATCACCATGATTCTCTTATTACGTCAGTCTTGCAGGTTTATGTACTTTCTGAACCGATTCTAAGAGAACATATAGCACATGAAAAACGTTGAAAATCGATTTTCCTTAGCACGATGAGCAATGAAAATTTTTAAGGGATTTACAGTATCTTCTTTGTACGTGTAAGAAATAAGGCGTACTATGGATTGCGTAACAAATGATATATTGATGTGAATTTAACGACACTTGTAGCATTTTGTTTATGCTTATCTAAAAAAGAGCGACATATTATAAAGAGGTCCATATGTTTTGCCCTTAAGTACATACAAACGAGCTCTTTGTTTTTGAAATTGTATCCATATCGTTTCTTAAATTTAGTTACAGATGGAATGTTGCTTGTTGAAAGCACGTTCCAAATGTTCAATGTCAAGTTCAATGATTAAGTGAAGAGAATGGTACTCTTTTACATACATTTGGTGGTAAAAAGGGATTTTGAATACTTAAATCGCATATTCTTCACACGTGTTTCCAAGGTTAATGTAAGTGCTTTGATAAATAGAACAGTTATTGTTTTAGAATGTTATATAATTGTGATGTGAAGTCGAGGTTATTGTAATTGTAGCCCTAGTGGTACCTGTCTGAAAGGTGTCTGGATATTTTATACAAAAGTTTTGGATATTTCGGCAACCGAAGTTACTTAGTACATTAAATTTGATCATGCAGAATATTCGAAAAATAAAAAAAAAAATGGGATCTCAAAAAAAACTTAGGTTGAAACGTCCACAGCGAAACACTAAAAACAAAAGACAAGCACTAGAGACCGATAACGTCCACAGCGAAACACAAAAACAACAGACAAGCACTAGAGACCGATAACGTCCACAGCGAAACACTAAAACAACAGACAAGCACTAGAGACCGATAACGTCCACAGCGAAACACTAAAACAACAGACAAGCACTAGAGACCGATAACGTCCACAGCGAAACACAAAAACAACACAAGCACCAGAGACAGATAACGTCCACAGCGAAACAAAAAAAAAAAAAAAAAACAGACAAGCACTAGAGACCGATAACGTCCACAGCGAAACAAAAAAACAACAGACAAGCGCTAGACACAGATAACGTCCACAGGGAAAAACTTAAACAACAGACAAGCACCGGGGACAGATAACGTCCACAGCGAAACACTAAAAACAAAAGACAAGCACTAGAGACCGATAACGTCCACAGCGAAACACAAAAACAACAGACAAGCACTAGAGACCGATAACGTCCACAGCGAAACACAAAAACAACAGACAAGCACTAGAGACCGATAACGTCCACAGCGAAACACTAAAACAACAGACAAGCACTAGAGACCGATAACATCCACAGCGAAACACAAAAACAACAGACAAGCACTAGAGACCGATAACATCCACAGCGAAACACAAAAACAACAGACAAGCACCAGAGACAGATAACGTCCACAGCGAAACAAAAAAAAAGACAAGCACTAGAGACCGATAACGTCCACAGCGAAACAAAAAAACAACAGACAAGCGCTAGACACAGATAACATCCACAGGGAAACACTAAAACAACAGACAAGCACTAGAGACCGATAACGTCTACAGCGAAACACAAAAAACAACAGACAAGCACTAGAGACAGATAACGTCCACAGGGAAACACAAAAACAACAGACAATTGCTAGACACAGATAACGTCCACAGGGAAACACTAAAACAACAGACAAGCACTAGAGACAGATAACGTCCACAGGGAAACACTAAAACAACAGACAAGCACTAGAGACCGATAACGTCCACAGGGAAACACTAAAACAACAGACAAGCACTAGAGACCGATAACGTCCACAGCGAAACAAAAAACAACAGACAAGCACCGGGGACAGATAACGTCCACACAGCGAAACACTAAAAACAACAGACAAGCACTAGAGACCGATAACGTCCACAGCGAAACAAAAAAACAACAGACAAGCGCTAGACACAGATAACGTCCACAGGGAAACACTAAAACAACAGACAAGCACCGGGGACAGATAACGTCCACACAGCGAAACACTAAAAACAAAAGACAAGCACTAGAGACCGATAACGTCCACAGCGAAACACAAAAACAACAGACAAGCGCTAGAGACCGATAACGTCCACAGCGAAACACAAAAACAACAGACAAGCACTAGAGACCGATAACGTCCACAGCGAAACACAAAAACAACAGACAAGCACTAGAGACCGATAACGTCCAAGGCGAAACACAAAAACAACAGACAAGCACTAGAGACTGATAACGTCCACAGCGAAACACAAAAACAACAGACAAGCACTAGAGACTGATAACGTCCACAGCGAAACACTAAAACAACAGACAAGCACTAGAGACCGATAACGTCCACAGCGAAACACAAAAACAGACAAGCACCAGAGACAGATAACGTCCACAGCGAAACAAAAAAACAACAGACAAGCACCGGGGACAGATAACGTCCACACAGGGAAACACTAAAAACAACAGACAAGCACTAGAGACCGATAACGTCCACAGCGAAACAAAAAAAAAACAGACAAGCACTAGAGACCGATAACGTCCACAGCGAAAAGAAAAAAACAACAGACAAGCGCTAGACACAGATAACGTCCACAGGGAAAAACTTAAACAACAGACAAGCACCGGGGACAGATAACGTCCACAGCGAAACACTAAAAACAAAAGACAAGCACTAGAGACCGATAACGTCCACAGCGAAACACAAAAACAACAGACAAGCACTAGAGACCGATAACGTCCACAGCGAAACACAAAAACAACAGACAAGCACTAGAGACCGATAACGTCCACAGCGAAACACTAAAACAACAGACAAGCACTAGAGACCGATAACATCCACAGCGAAACACAAAAACAACAGACAAGCACTAGAGACCGATAACATCCACAGCGAAACACAAAAACAACAGACAAGCACCAGAGACAGATAACGTCCACAGCGAAACAAAAAAAAAAGACAAGCACTAGAGACCGATAACGTCCACAGCGAAACAAAAAAACAACAGACAAGCGCTAGACACAGATAACATCCACAGGGAAACACTAAAACAACAGACAAGCACTAGAGACCGATAACGTCTACAGCGAAACACAAAAAACAACAGACAAGCACTAGAGACAGATAACGTCCACAGGGAAACACAAAAACAACAGACAATTGCTAGACACAGATAACGTCCACAGGGAAACACTAAAACAACAGACAAGCACTAGAGACAGATAACGTCCACAGGGAAACACTAAAACAACAGACAAGCACTAGAGACCGATAACGTCCACAGGGAAACACTAAAACAACAGACAAGCACTAGAGACCGATAACGTCCACAGCGAAACAAAAAACAACAGACAAGCACCGGGGACAGATAACGTCCACACAGCGAAACACTAAAACAACAGACAAGCACTAGAGACCGATAACGTCCACAGCGAAACAAAAAAACAACAGACAAGCGCTAGACACAGATAACGTCCACAGGGAAACACTAAAACAACAGACAAGCACCGGGGACAGATAACGTCCACACAGCGAAACACTAAAAACAAAAGACAAGCACTAGAGACCGATAACGTCCACAGCGAAACACAAAAACAACAGACAAGCGCTAGAGACCGATAACGTCCACAGCGAAACACAAAAACAACAGACAAGCACTAGAGACCGATAACGTCCACAGCGAAACACAAAAACAACAGACAAGCACTAGAGACCGATAACGTCCAAGGCGAAACACAAAAACAACAGACAAGCACTAGAGACTGATAACGTCCACAGCGAAACACAAAAACAACAGACAAGCACTAGAGACTGATAACGTCCACAGCGAAACACTAAAACAACAGACAAGCACTAGAGACCGATAACGTCCACAGCGAAACACAAAAACAGACAAGCACCAGAGACAGATAACGTCCACAGCGAAACAAAAAAACAACAGACAAGCACCGGGGACAGATAACGTCCACACAGGGAAACACTAAAAACAACAGACAAGCACTAGAGACCGATAACGTCCACAGCGAAACAAAAAAAAAACAGACAAGCACTAGAGACCGATAACGTCCACAGCGAAAAGAAAAAAACAACAGACAAGCGCTAGACACAGATAACGTCCACAGGGAAAAACTTAAACAACAGACAAGCACCGGGGACAGATAACGTCCACAGCGAAACACTAAAAACAAAAGACAAGCACTAGAGACCGATAACGTCCACAGCGAAACACAAAAACAACAGACAAGCACTAGAGACCGATAACGTCCACAGCGAAACACAAAAACAACAGACAAGCACTAGAGACCGATAACGTCCACAGCGAAACACTAAAACAACAGACAAGCACTAGAGACCGATAACATCCACAGCGAAACACAAAAAAAAAAGACAAGCACTAGAGACCGATAACGTCCACAGCGAAACAAAAAAACAACAGACAAGCGCTAGACACAGATAACATCCACAGGGAAACACTAAAACAACAGACAAGCACTAGAGACCGATAACGTCTACAGCGAAACACAAAAAACAACAGACAAGCACTAGAGACAGATAACGTCCACAGGGAAACACAAAAACAACAGACAATTGCTAGACACAGATAACGTCCACAGGGAAACACTAAAACAACAGACAAGCACTAGAGACAGATAACGTCCACAGGGAAACACTAAAACAACAGACAAGCACTAGAGACCGATAACGTCCACAGCGAAACACAAAAACAACAGACAAGCACTAGAGACCGATAACGTCCAAGGCGAAACACAAAAACAACAGACAAGCACTAGAGACTGATAACGTCCACAGCGAAACACAAAAACAACAGACAAGCACTAGAGACTGATAACGTCCACAGCGAAACACTAAAACAACAGACAAGCACTAGAGACCGATAACGTCCACAGCGAAACACAAAAACAGACAAGCACCAGAGACAGATAACGTCCACAGCGAAACAAAAAAACAACAGACAAGCGCTAGACACAGATAACGTCCACAGGGAAACACAAAAACAACAGACAAGCACTAGAGACCGATAACGTCTACAGCGAAACACAAAAACAACAGACAAGCACTAGAGACCGATAACGTCCACATGGAAACACTAAAACAACAGACAAGCACTAGAGACAGATAACGTCCACAGCGAAACAAAAAACAACAGACAAGCACCGGGGACAGATAACGTCCACACAGGGAAACACTAAAAACAACAGACAAGCACTAGAGACCGATAACGTCCACAGCGAAACAAAAAAACAACAGACAAGCGCTAGACACAGATAACGTCCACAGGGAAACACTAAAACAACAGACAAGCACCGGGGACAGATAACGTCCACACAGCGAAACACTAAAAACAAAAGACAAGCACTAGAGACCGATAACGTCCACAGCGAAACACAAAAACAACAGACAAGCACTAGAGACCGATAACGTCCACAGCGAAACACAAAAACAACAGACAAGCACAAGAGACCGATAACGTCCACAGCGAAACATAAAAAAATAACAGACAATTGCTAGACACAGATAACGTCCACAGGGAAACACAAAAACAACAGACAAGCACTAGAGACCGATAACGTCTACAGCGAAACACAAAAACAACGGACAAGCACCAGAGACAGATAACGTCCACAGGGAAACACAAAAAACAACAGACAAGCGCTAGACACAGATAACGTCCACAGCAAAACACAAAAACAACAGACAAGCACTAGGGACAGATAACGTCCACAGCGAAACACAAAAACAACAGACAAGCGCTAGAGACCGATAACGTCCACAGCGAAACACAAAAACAACAGACAAGCACTAGAGACAGAACGTCCACAGCGAAACACAAAAAACAACAGACAAGCGCTAGACACAGATAACGTCCACAGGGAAACACAAAAAACAATAGACGAGCACTAGAGACAGATAACGTCCACAGGGAAACACTAAAACAACAGACAAGCACTAGGGACAGAGAGCGTCCACAGGGAAACACTAAAACAACAGACAAGCACTAGGGACATATAACGTCCACAGCGAAACAAAAAACAACAGACAAGCAACAGAGACAGATAACGTCCACAGCGAAACACAAAAACAACGGACAACCACCAGAGACCGATATCGTCCACAGGGAAACACTTAAAAACAGACAAGCGCCAGAGACAGATAAGGTCCACAGCGAAACACAAAAACAACGGACAAGCACCAGAGACAGATAACGTCCACAGCAAAACGCTAAAACAACAGATAAGGACTAGAGACAGATAACGTCCACAGCGAAACACTAAAACAACAGACAAGCACTAGAGACCGATAACGTCCACAGCGAAACACTAAAACAACAGACAAGCACTAGAGACCGATAACGTCCACAGCGTAACGCTAAAACAACAGACAAGCACTAGAGACAGATAACGTCCACAGCGAAACGCAAAAACAACAGACAAGCACCAGAGACAGATAAGGTCCACAGCGAAACACAAAAACAACGGACAAGCACCAGAGACAGATAACGTCCACAGCAAAACGCTAAAACAACAGATAAGGACTAGAGACAGATAACGTCCACAGCGAAACACAAAAACAACAGACAAGCACTAGAAACCGATAACGTCCACAGCGAAACACTAAAACAACAGACAAGCACTAGAGACCGATAACGTCCACAGCGAAACAAAAAAACAACAGACATGCACCGGGGACAGATAACTTCCACAGCGAAACACTAAAAACAACAGACAAGCACTAGAGACCGATAACGTCCACAGCGAAACACAAAAACAACAGACAAGCACTAGAGACAGAACGTCCACAGCGAAACACAAAAAACAACAGACAAGCGCTAGACACAGATAACGTCCACAGGGAAACACAAAAAACAATAGACGAGCACTAGAGACAGATAACGTCCACAGGGAAACACTAAAACAACAGACAAGCACTAGGGACAGAGAGCGTCCACAGGGAAACACTAAAACAACAGACAAGCACTAGGGACAGATAACGTCCAAAGCGAAACAAAAAACAACAGACAAGCAACAGAGACAGATAACGTCCACAGCGAAACACAAAAACAACGGACAACCACCAGAGACCGATATCGTCCACAGGGAAACACTTAAAAACAGACAAGCGCCAGAGACAGATAAGGTCCACAGCGAAACACAAAAACAACGGACAAGCACCAGAGACAGATAACGTCCACAGCAAAACGCTAAAACAACAGATAAGGACTAGAGACAGATAACGTCCACAGCGAAACACAAAAACAACAGACAAGCACTAGAGACCGATAACGTCCACAGCGAAACACTAAAACAACAGACAAGCACTAGAGACCGATAACGTCCACAGCGTAACGCTAAAACAACAGACAAGCACTAGAGACAGATAACGTCCACAGCGAAACGCAAAAACAACAGACAAGCACCAGAGACAGATAAGGTCCACAGCGAAACACAAAAACAACGGACAAGCACCAGAGACAGATAACGTCCACAGCAAAACGCTAAAACAACAGATAAGGACTAGAGACAGATAACGTCCACAGCGAAACACAAAAACAACAGACAAGCACTAGAAACCGATAACGTCCACAGCGAAACACTAAAACAACAGACAAGCACTAGAGACCGATAACGTCCACAGCGAAACAAAAAAACAACAGACATGCACCGGGGACAGATAACTTCCACAGCGAAACACTAAAAACAACAGACAAGCACTAGAGACCGATAACGTCCACAGCGAAACAAAAAAAACAACAGACAAGCGCTAGACACAGATAACGTCCACAGGGAAACATTAAAACAACAGACAAGCACCGCGGAGAGATAACGTCCACAGCGAAACACTAAAATCAAAAGACAAGCACTAGAGACCGATAACGTCCACAGCGAAACACAAAAACAACAGACAAGCACTAGAGACCGATAACGTCCACAGCGAAACACAAAAAAACAACAGATAAGCGCTAGACACAGATAACGTCCACAGGGAAACACAAAAAAACAATAGACGAGCACAAGAGACAGATAACGTCCACAGGGAAACACTAAAACAAAAGACAAGCACTAGAGACCGATAACGTCCACAGCGAAACACAAAAACAACAGACAAGCACTAGAGACCGATAACGTCCACAGCGAAACACTAAAACAAAAGACAAGCACTAGAGACCGATACCGTCCACAGCGAAACACAAAAACAACAGACAAGCACTAGAGACAGATAACGTCCACAGGGAAACACTAAAACAAAAGACAAGCACTAGAGACCGATAACGTCCACAGCGAAACACAAAAACAACAGACAAGCACTAGAGACCGATAACGTCCACAGCGAAACACAAAAACAACAGACAAGCACTAGAGACAGATAACGTCCACAGCGAAACACAAAAAACAACAGACAATTGCTAGACACAGATATCGTCCACAGGGAAACACAAAAACAACAGACAAGCACTAGAGACCGATAACGTCTACAGCGAAACACAAAAACAACGGACAAGCACCAGAGACAGATAACGACCACAGGGAGACACAAAAACAACAGACAAGCACTAGAGACCGATAACGTCCACAGCGAAACACAAAAAAACAACAGATAAGCGCTAAACACAGATAACGTCCACAGGGAAAAACAAAAAAACAATAGACGAGCACTAGAGACAGATAACGTCCACAGGGAAACACTAAAACAACAGACAAGCACTAGGGACAGATAACGTCCACAGCGAAACACAGACAACAGACAAGCACCAGAGACAGATAACGTCCACAGGGAAACAAAAAACAACAGACAAGCACCGGGGACAGATAACGTCCACACAGCGAAACACTAAAAACAATAGACGAGCACTAGAGACAGATAACGTCCACACTGCGAAACACTAAAAACAAAAGACAAGCACTAGAGACCGATAACGTCCACAGCGAAACACTAAAAACAAAAGACAAGCACTAGAGACCGATAACGTCCACAGCGAAACACAAAAACAACAGACAAGCACTAGAGACCGATAACGTCCACAGCGAAACACAAAAAACAACAGACAAGCACTAGAGACAGATAACGTCCACAGCGAAACATAAAAAAACAACAGACAATTGCTAGACACAGATAACGTCCACAGGGAAACACAAAAACAACAGACAAGCACTAGAGACAGAAAGTCCACAGCGAAACACAAAAAACAAAATACAAGCGCTAGACACATATAACGTCCACAGGGAAACACAAAAAACAATAGACGAGCACTAGAGACAGATAACGTCCACTGGGAAACACTAAAACAACAGACAAGCACTAGGGACAGAGTGCGTCCACAGGGAAACACTAAAACAACAGACAAGCACTAGGGACAGATAACGTCCACAGCGAAACACTAAAACAACAGACAAGCACTAGAGACCGATAACGTCCACAGCGAAACACAAAAACAGACAAGCACCAGAGACAGATAACGTCCACAGCGAAACAAAAAAACAACAGACATGCACCGGGGACAGATAACTTCCACAGCGAAACACTAAAAACAACAGACAAGCACTAGACACAGATAACGTCCACAGGGAAACATTAAAACAACAGACAAGCACCGGGGAGAGATAACGTCCACAGCGAAACACTAAAATCAAAAGACAAGCACTAGAGACCGATAACGTCCACAGCGAAACACAAAAACAACAGACAAGCACTAGAGACCGATAACGTCCACAGCGAAACACAAAAAAACAACAGATAAGCGCTAGACACAGATAACGTCCACAGGGAAACACAAAAAAAACAATAGACGAGCACTAGAGACAGATAACGTCCACAGGGAAACACTAAAACAAAAGACAAGCACTAGAGACCGATAACGTCCACAGCGAAACACAAAAACAACAGACAAGCACTAGAGACCGATAACGTCCACAGCGAAACACTAAAACAAAAGACAAGCACTAGAGACCGATAACGTCCACAGCGAAACACAAAAACAACAGACAAGCACTAGAGACCGATAACGTCCACAGCGAAACACAAAAACAACAGACAAGCACTAGAGACAGATAACGTCCACAGGGAAACACTAAAACAAAAGACAAGCACTAGAGACCGATAACTTCCACAGCGAAACACAAAAACAACAGACAAGCACTAGAGACCGATAACGTCCACAGCGAAACACAAAAACAACAGACAAGCACTAGAGACAGATAACGTCCACAGCGAAACACAAAAAACAACAGACAATTGCTAGACACAGATAACGTCCACAGGGAAACACAAAAACAACAGACAAGCACTAGAGACCGATAACGTCTACAGCGAAACACAAAAACAACGGACAAGCACCAGAGACAGATAACGTCCACAGGGAAACACAAAAACAACAGACAAGCACTAGAGACCGATAACGTCCACAGCGAAACACAAAAAAACAACAGATAAGCGCTAGACACAGATAACGTCCACAGGGAAAGACAAAAAAACAATAGACGAGCACTAGAGACAGATAACGTCCACAGGGAAACACTAAAACAACAGACAAGCACTAGGGACAGATAACGTCCACAGCGAAACACAGACAACAGACAAGCACCAGAGACAGATAACGTCCACAGGGAAACACAAAAAACAACAGACAAGCACCAGAGACAGATAACGTCTACAGCGAAACACTTAAAACAATAGACGAGCACTAGAGACAGATAACGTCCACACAGCGAAACACTAAAAACAAAAGACAAGCACTAGAGACCGATAACGTCCACAGCGAAACACTAAAAACAAAAGACAAGCACTAGAGACCGATAACGTCCACAGCGAAACACAAAAACAACAGACAAGCACTAGAGACCGATAACGTCCACAGCGAAACACAAAAACAACAGACAAGCACTAGAGACCGATAACGTCCACAGCGAAACACAAAAACAACAGACAAGCACTAGAGACCGATAACGTCCACAGCGAAACACAAAACAACAGACAAGCACTAGAGACCGATAACGTCCACAGCGAAACACAAAAACAACAGACAAGCACTAGAGACCGAAAAAGTCCACAGCGAAACACAAAAAAACAACAGATAAGCGCTAGACACAGATAACGTCCACAGGGAAACACAAAAAAACAATAGACGAGCACTAGAGACAGATAACGTCCACAGGGAAACACTAAAACAAAAGACAAGCACTAGAGACCGATAACGTCCACAGCGAAACACAAAAACAACAGACAAGCACTAGAGACCGATAACGTCCACAGCGAAACACTAAAACAAAAGACAAGCACTAGAGACCGATAACGTCCACAGCGAAACACAAAAACAACAGACAAGCACTAGAGACCGATAACGTCCACAGCGAAACACAAAAACAACAGACAAGCACTAGAGACAGATAACGTCCACAGGGAAACACTAAAACAAAAGACAAGCACTAGAGACCGATAACGTCCACAGCGAAACACAAAAACAACAGACAAGCACTAGAGACCGATAACGTCCACAACGAAACACTAAAACAAAAGACAAGCACTAGAGACCGATAACGTCCACAGCGAAACACAAAAACAACAGACAAGCACTAGAGACCGATAACGTCCACAGCGAAACACAAAAACAACAGACAAGCACTAGAGACAGATAACGTCCACAGGGAAACACTAAAACAATAGACAAGCACTAGAGACCGATAACGTCCACAGCGAAACACAAAAACAACAGACAAGCACTAGAGACCGATAACGTCCACAGCGAAACACAAAAACAACAGACAAGCACTAGAGACAGATAACGTCCACAGCGAAACACAAAAAACAACAGACAATTGCTAGACACAGATAACGTCCACAGGGAAACACAAAAACAACAGACAAGCACTAGAGACCGATAACGTCTACAGCGAAACACAAAAACAACGGACAAGCACCAGAGACAGATAACGTCCACAGGGAAACACAAAAACAACAGACAAGCACTAGAGACCGATAACGTCCACAGCGAAACACAAAAAAACAACAGATAAGCGCTAGACACAGATAACGTCCACAGGGAAAAACAAAAAAACAATAGACGAGCACTAGAGACAGATAACGTCCACAGGGAAACACTAAAACAACAGACAAGCACTAGGGACAGATAACGTCCACAGCGAAACACAGACAACAGACAAGCACCAGAGACAGATAACGTCCACAGGGAAACACAAAAAACAACAGACAAGCACCAGAGACAGATAACGTCCACAGCGAAACACTAAAAACAATAGACGAGCACTAGAGACAGATAACGTCCACACAGCGAAACACTAAAAACAAAAGACAAGCACTAGAGACCGATAACGTCCACAGCGAAACACTAAAAACAAAAGACAAGCACTAGAGACCGATAACGTCCACAGCGAAACACAAAAACAACAGACAAGCACTAGAGACCGATAACGTCCACAGCGAAACACAAAAACAACAGACAAGCACTAGAGACCGATAACGTCCACAGCGAAACACAAAAAACAACAGACAAGCACTAGAGACAGATAACGTCCACAGCGAAACATAAAAAAACAACAGACAATTGCTAGACACAGATAACGTCCACAGGGAAACACAAAAACAACAGACAAGCACTAGAGACAGAAAGTCCACAGCGAAACACAAAAAACAAAATACAAGCGCTAGACACATATAACGTCCACAGGGAAACACAAAAAACAATAGACGAGCACTAGAGACAGATAACGTCCACTGGGAAACACTAAAACAACAGACAAGCACTAGGGACAGAGAGCGTCCACAGGGAAACACTAAAACAACAGACAAGCACTAGGGACAGATAACGTCCACAGCGAAACAAAAACAACAGACAAGCAACAGAGACAGATAACGTCCACAGCGAAACACAAAAACAACGGACAACCACCAGAGACCGATAACGTCCACAGGGAAACACTTAAAAAACAGACAAGCACCAGAGACAGATAAGGTCCACAGCGAAACACAAAAACAACAGACAACCACCAGAGACAGATAACGTCCACAGCAAAACGCTAAAACAACATATAAGGACTAGAGACAGATAACGTCCACAGCGAAACACTAAAACAACAGACAAGCACTAGAGACCGATAACAACCACAGCGAAACACTAAAACAACAGACAAGCACTAGAGACCGATAACGTCCACAGCGAAACGCTAAAACAACAGACAAGCACTAGAGACAGATAACGTCCACAGCGAAACGCAAAAACAACAGACAAGCACCAGAGACAGATAAGGTCCACAGCGAAACACAAAAACAACAGACAAGCACTAGAGACCGATAACGTCCACAGCGAAACACAAAAACAACAGACAAGCACTAGAAACTGATAACGTCCACAGCGAAACACTAAAACAACAGACAAGCACTAGAGACCGATAACGTCCACAGCGAAACACAAAAACAACAAACACGCACCAGAGACAGATATCGTCCACAGCGAAACGCTAATACAACAGACAAGCACTAGACACAGATAACGTCCACAGCGAAACACTAAAAACAGAAGACAAGCACAAGAGACCGATAACGTCCACAGCGAAAAACAAAAACAACAGACCAGCACTAGAGACCGATAACGTCCACAGCGAAACACAAAAACAACAGACAATCACTAGGGACAGATGACGTCCACAGCGAAACACAAAATCAACAGAAAAGCACTAGAGACAGATAACATCCACAGCGAAACACAAAAACAACAGACAAGCACTAAAGAGAGATAACGTCCACAGCGAAACACAAAAACAACAGACAAGCACTAGAGACAGATAAGGTCTACAGCGAAACACAAAAACAACAGACAAGCCCTGGAGAGAGATTTTAATGGTAATTTCACATATATCATCGAGACAAATGGTCAATCAATGCCGACTTGGGAGGGTCATCTTCAACGTATGTCTGCTTGACTTTGTGCGTAGCTTACTTCGAATATCGCCTTTTTCTGATTCTTCTAAGCATATACAAGTACTTTGACTGGCGTAATGATCATTAATATTATTAGCCGAGTTGCAAAAATGGAGATCGGCTGGTGGCCATAGGCATAAAAAATTCTAAGACAAATTCTAGTCTTTTATTTTAAGAATAGTCTTAGAATAAGAATCATTTTGGAGATTTTTCCTCAAATTAATGGCCATAAACGTTGAGTATTCTTAGCTGAGACAAATTCTAAGAACGTTGCCAAGAGCTATGGGAGAGTCAATACACGTGATTTGTGCCATTGCAGTATATATATCAATATGAGTAATATAATTTTCCCATATGGTTAAAAGGTAAATAAAACAAAATTATTTTCAAAACAATGTAGCAAATAAAAGAAACCGAAACGTTTAGTACAGCGTTCTTTGATTTGTAGCCAGGTTTAATAACGTTTTTAAAACCCTCTGGCTGTGACAACCTTGTTCAAAATATGTGAATGTAAAAAAGAAACCCAACAGTAAAAGGATGAAGAGATCAGGTGTCCGGGGAGAGTAAGCATCCCCTGCTTTCTATTCTAATATGACTTGAAATTTTCTCCCTATATGTACCATAGAACTCGCCTGGTGTAAAATCTCCAACAAACTTCCAGAGCGCTAAGCTCCGCCCATTCACGTGCTATATTAGAATAGAAATAACAACTAGCTAGCCGTGATTCATTGTCCAGTATTTCCACTCGTCACATGAACCAATCAAATTATCACCTCGCCGCTTCGCGGCTCGGTGCTAATTTTATTGGTTCATGTGACTCGTAGAATTACTGGACAATAAACCACGACTAGCTAGTTGTTATTTCTTAAACATTTAAGCCGTGCAAAAAAGTCAAAACCAGTAACTATGCAAACAATAAAGGGCAATGAAAAATGACCCAAAATGGAAATCAACTAGAAGGTGCAATCAATGATTGAAGGTAAAACACAAAACACGAAATCAGAATTAAATACAAAACTAAAAAGTGCAGATATAGAAGATATGTTCTAGTTTAAGAAGGAAAGAACAGGAATTCAGTTTTGGCGAATATTACGAGATGTTTATTTCGGCCCGAAGTGCATAAAATGCTGTACATTTACGACTTTGATTACTCTCAGCCTCAATGTATCTGAAATGCCTCACCAAAGCAAGGATGCACTATTCAGAATAAATCGTTATCTGTTAGATCGGTCAATCAATGGGTTCCATGCAGGACTTCTAATTGCCATTATTTTATCATGGACTTTCCACGAGGGACTGATATAATTTGAATACCTCCCGTCCACAAGGAAAATCTAAACTTAGTCTAGTATTTGTATTGGTGGAATCGTCATCCTAATTTATTAATTCTGTCTTATGGTTTACTTCCGTCCATTCAGATAATTACCTTTTGTTTAACTTTGGACTGACTGGATTCAATGAGAAAGAAATCACGATCTGAACATTGAAACCCATTCAAATCAAATACATCATCAAACACGAGGATATTAGTGTATTTTACATCTGATAATACCGGAATCAGCCATTGAACAAAATGAAGAGCGGGACGATTTTCTGGCTCATATAGCTCCGATTAATTAATCAAATGTAGCCAATTTTCGTCAGGAAGATTCTCAGACTTCCCAATCATATTGCATGTACTTTATAATGTCCTACTTGATGATTCTGACCGGACGATCCTGTAATTAATGTATAGCTAGATTGTCTTGGAGGCTATTTTGTTCGTCGGTGCTAATGTACTATGTTTAACGTCAGTGCTAGTGTACTATGTTTAACGTCAGTGCTAGTGTACTATGTTTGTAATATGAGCCAGTGAAAGTCAGACACAAAACCCGAGATTCCAAAATCAACAATCAAAAGGCTTACAATTTCTTGAAAATATAAAACAGAACTTTCTCACGAGAAAAGAAAATAGGACAAACAGACGGAGACAATGACAGCTCCATAGAAACACGATCGAAGCACATGCAACTTTATCAAATGAACAATCTCCATAGTCCATGCAGTGTGCAAGTACGGAAAGTAATGCAGGTGATCCCGTTAAAGGTGCATATACAAGGATGAAGTTTAAACAAATACATAAAACTAGTATTGAGATGGTCGCCTGCAATATGAAAAAAAATTGTTTGGTTATCAGAAAACGTGCTTAGGCATGGTCCATTTGATATTCTGGGGGGGAGGGTTGTTGGAGCAAGATTATTTTTTTTCGCCCCGGACTGGGACAAAATTATTTTTTTCTTGCAAAGTTGGAGCAAGGAATTTTTTTTTAACAAAGTGATGCGCATATTAAGAATGTTTGTATTTTATCGATACAAATTATTTATATTTCTACTCAAAGCTCTAAATATTAATATATTAGTTAGTATTCAATTCACTTTTTAACAGAGAGATAATAGATTTTTACAATACAATTCTTAATATCTTATATAAGGTACATATGTATATAACATGTATAAGAGGGTCTGCCAGACAAATTTTTAAATGTAGAATTTTGAAATTGGTGAATAACTGATCGAAGTTCTCCTTCCAAGAACATAAAATTAGACTCTATGGGATACATGCAACAAGTATAAATAGCAATACATACATATTGATAATATATTTAAGCTTTTAAGGAAGCCCTTTTTTCATTCACATACATGTATAACTTTTGACATCTTCAAATATATGAACTTTGCCTTTAGGAAATAATGTTTTGATAGAAAACTATGGCAAGCGAAGCGAGCCAAAAAATTTTGATACAAATTGAAAACTGCGGCGAGCGAAGCGAGGCGGAAAATTTTCAAGAAGTTAAGCGATATTTTATGATAATTCTTCAAATTCAGATTATTTGTAAGAGCAAGATTATTTTTTCTGTCACACCATAAGCAAATTAATTTTTTTCATCAAAATTGAGAGCAAAATTATTTTTTCGAACAAAACCCAAGGCCCCCCCCCCCCGCCAGAATATCAAATGGACCGTGCCTTATAGCCCTCCTGAAATGAAGTGTACCAGCTTGTAACCTTCTTGAACAACATTTTCAACCAGTTTTAATACATCAGGTACGTGTTTCGGATAGTAATCCTCATCAGTGTTACTTCAAGCTAAAGTAATTATTTTTAGACAAGCAAAACTTATTCTTAATTCAGTGGCGCCCTCTGGGTTTGAATTTTGTGTATCTATTTTGTAAAGAGATTGGCTCAAATTTCCTGTAGGGTCGATCCAGTAGCATACATGTAATTAGATCTATGACGAAAGAGCATCGGAGGGATATTGCCAGGATGTTCTCGATGATATTGGCAATCAAGCTTCCAAAATAGTAATGTATGATGTCAATTTGATAAAGGACCAAAACAAAGCTTCTTTCAGGCAACAGAGCTGGAAAGAAAGTAACTAATATACATGTACTTACTACCCCCTTATTTCTTGGAAAAAACTCGCGGGGAATGTATAATTGTACCACACCACAAAAGAGAATAGATGCAGATAATTCTAAAAAAATCGAAGAGTTTCATCTCGTAGCAAAATTTATGTTTAGCGCCCTCTAGTTGGAATTTTGTGCATCTATTTCGCAGAGAGTCTCCTGTAGAGCTGTCTCCCAAGATGCACAGACATTGTAAAAACAAACAGCCTCTTACATGTAATTGTAACCAAATTAAAGACGTGGGGGCCTATGTAATGCAACAACCCTATTAAAGGATTGAACAATACAGTTGCTGGTACAAGACTGAGACAAGTTCACCATTTACAAGGTTCTTTTCATGACTTCAGCACTATATCCTAGGTAACGAAGGCAATATGATCTTTTTACAGGCTTTACGGACAGATATGTCAATGTGCGTTGCACCATGCAGGTTTAGTCCTCAGTGGTACTTCCAGCCAACATAATTATTTATAAACAGTTTCGTGTGACACCCCATTGTATGATTTCTGATGTTTTTGAAATTCGTTTGTAGGAGAAAATGATGGCAAAAGAAAGAAGGGGATCTCCAACAATACTCGGTTGCAGCACCCACAACAAAACACCAAATACAAAAACACAGAGCAGACACCAACAGAAAGAAACGCAAAAGGTACAAGGAACATCAACTCACATAATAGAAACAAGAAACACAATACACCACACATAAACCAACGAGACTAATGGCTAACTGGTGCCGACTTAGGACGGCCATCTGCCACGCAAGTAGCAGACGGTGTGATTATCCGGGTTACGTGCGCACAACCTCCCACTTTCCCAAGTTACCTTTAGGGTCCTGTATTTTCTAGGTCCACACTCGAGTTCGTACATGTTGTTTTCTTGATGTTTATTAGATAGGTCCTTACTGGGTTGTGATAGGGTTTACATGGCTAAAGTAAGATACTGGTAATCTGATTAATTTTAGAAATTCTCCAGGAAAAAGAGCAATGTACCTGCTTAGAATATTTTGACAGTGTCTGTCATGGAGTCCTGTTGTATCGAATTGGATCTATGTGCGTTTCTTGCATCTTAGCACCATCCCTCCAATGCTATTTTGAGCATATATTTTATCTGGGTAAAATTTGGGGCCGCGCACACTCTGTTAAGTAAATGAACAAATTTAAATAAAAAAACAAAGCAGAGGGCGCTACAAAAATTAATTTATGCGGCTTATGAAAATCACTTTGGCAGGATGCATCACTGATGAGGATTTGATACTCGAAACGTATGAGGCGCCGTTTTACTATTTATTCCCTATTTTTTGATATCACAAATTTATTTTTTGATATCACAAATTTATTTTTTGATATCAAAAAATAATTTGTGATATCAAAAATTCATTTTTTGATATCACAAAATCGATTATTTGATATCAAAAAATCGAATTTATGATATCAAAAATTCGAATTTATGATATCAAAAATTCGATAAGATTTTGTGATATCAAAATTTACAATTTTTGATATCAAATAATCGAATTTATGATATCAAAAAATCGATTTTGTGATATCACAAAATATAACGGAATTTGTGATATCACAAATTCTATTTTTTGATATCACAAATTCTACTTCTTGATATCAATTAATGGAATTTTTGATATCATAAAATCAATTTTTATTAGCCGTTTTACTATTTATTCCCTATTTTTTTATATCAAGAAATAGAATTTATGATATCACAAATTCGATTTTTTGATATCACAAATTCGATTTTTTGATATTACAAATTCCGTCATATTTTGTGATATCACAAAATCGATTTTTTGATATCAAAAATTTCATTTTGTGATATCACAAAATTGAATTTGTGATATCACAAAATTGAATTTGTGATATCACAAATTCGAATTTGTGATATCAAAAATTCGATTATTTGATATCACAAAATATAATTTGTGATATCAAAAAATCGATTTCTTGATATCACAAAATATGACTGAATTTCTGATATCAAAAAATAGAATTTGTGATATCACAAATTCGAATTTGTGATATCAAAAAATAGGGAATAAATAGTAAAACGGCGCCTCATGGAAAAGCGTGTCTAGTGCATAATAAATTGGTTCAAAATTTTCCTCAAGAAGGTATAGGGTTGGAACACTGTAGATTCTTAATAGAATAATTATCAGAGTCTACACAGTAAAGATAGGTAATCAAAACCTTTGCAACATACCTATGTGGAGAATAATAGAACAAATATGTGGAAAGCATACTGAAACTCCTGGAACGTATTGGCTATGGAGTGAATTTGAATATTAAGATTGGACAAAAAGGGTATAAGAACACAAATTCAATGTGTCATGTTTGTAGAGGACCTTTAGTATCCAGTGCTCAGATAGACCTTAACTTGGTCGAATTTCCCGATTGCTTCGTAGTACTTAGCATATTTCGATGCTTAAATCTTCTATGAATTTTGTAGAATTTAATATCACTTTGTTATTGTAGAAGGAAACTATCGTGCATAACAAAATTATTACTTCATGTTTGCCTGATGTTAATTATTTGTCTGTTTTCTTATTGAGAGCTAGGTTAACATCATTGATACATTAATCAGTTTCTTTTTAAGATTAGGTAATCATAACAATACGATTCTAAGACATGAAAGATAAGTGCGACTCAAAGTATCACACTGAGTGTTGTTGGATTTTTTTTTATCTAATTCTCAAGTTTTCTCGGAATACATTCGAATCGTTTTGAACAAAGAACAGGAATGTCCTTTAATTTAAAACATGACTATGACGTCATCCCATTGTCTAAACAGTTCTTTCTATGTGATATTGTCTCAACATGATCCTTTCTTGTCCAAAAGTTCACCTGTAGCTGTCCATTAAGTTTGCCAAAACTGTCCATTATTAAAAATAATGGACAGTTAAAGGTAACTTAATGGACAGTCACAGGTAAATTTTCGGACAAAAGAATCCTGATTATGATGACATAATATCACACAGAAAGAACTATAAATTCCAACGAAAATTGTTTTCCAAGTTTCATTGATAATTCCGATTTCAAATTCCATTAATCAATTAATATTCCTCTTTTTTTGGGTAAAACATGTTCCTCTATATTAATAAACGACAGAATCCATCGATGCGCGGATTTTGTAATTTTTCAAGCTGTTAGGTCCGAAAATACATATAAAATGAAATAGAAGTAAATTAAATACATGTTAAACAAGTATTAGCTTTTACAAAAAGCTTGCCGGCAGTTAGCTTGTAAAATACTAGGAAGAAAAAATTGGTTGGAATAAACGATTTTTGTTCTTGTTGACCAATCGCACATTTCCGGGCTTTTCCGTTTTTATTTCCGATTCAAGCTACGGAAATTTCCAAGGATCTGTGATTGTTGTAGGACGTATCGGTACAAAGACTTTTCGATGCATCTTTCGGATGAAAATGCACTGATACGAAATGACTTTCATTTGTCAAGTCATCTAGACTCTTGAGCCGACCTGATGAAAGTATCTTATGCACAGATTCTGAATAATCTTGACGAATATTTGCATATTTTGTAATTGTCTACCAATCATATTGCCAAGAGTTATTTTATCCGTGCAAGTATGTCACGATTGATTACAGTATACCGGCAGTCATGACTGCCGGTAATAAAGTAAGTAAAACTACAAATGTTGAAATCTGACGAAATCCAAGACGAATTACATCCTATGTTTTGCGTCCTTTTTTAGAAAAGTACTTAAAACACCGCGACAGTCTATATCCAAAACATGACGCTTCAATTAAAAATTATCAATCAGCTTTTTAAAAGCATTTATTTGATAAAAATAAAGACGAGGTCCATACGAAAAAGACGCTGTATATCACAAGCGTGGCTACATCGAAATTAATTATTTTCTCAACAACTCAGTGATTGACCTTGACATGAAAGTGTCCGTTATTAAGACAAAAGAAATCGATCGGTTGACTGGCCAGGGATCCAAGCTATGTGCACCTGATCATCATCCCTTGACCAATGATACGGTTCTTGGTTTTGAGGTGTCCAAAGTCTGCGAAAGGATCTACCTGTGACTGTCCATTATTAAAACAAAAGATGTCATGTTTTAAGTGGGAGAAAAGCCTCAAACTATCCATTATGTCAGAGAAAGAACTGATCTCGGCCCTAACGGGCCTCGATCAGTACTTTCTCTGACATAATGGATAGTTTTCGGCTTTTCTCCCTAACATAATGGTTATAATGGTTATATTAAAGGACATTCGAGTTCTTTGTTCAAAACGATTCGAATGTATTCCGAGAAAACTTGAGAATTAGATAAAAAAAATCCTACAACACTCGGTTTCAGCACCCACAGCAAAACTCAAAAACACCCAATGCAAAAACACAGATCGAGCAAACTCCCTCAGAAAGAGACGCAAAAGGGACAAGGAACACCAAAGAAAGGAGGGGATCTCCACTCAAACCATAGAAAAACATTAAAGACCACACTGTCACATAAACCAACGAAACCAATGGGGAGACTTAGGACGGCCATCTGCCACGTAAGTAGCAGACGGTGTAGCTATCCGGATTACCGGCGCACAACCCTCCCATTTTCCGATTTCCCAGAGGTCTCGAAGACTGCACAATTGTGGTGTAAAATAACCTCCCCACTGTAATATGAGCATACAAACAGGCAGCATGACGCATGAGCCCAAGAAAACAAATGGATATAAAAACAGGAGGCATACGAAATACAATCCGTGCTCTGCCGGCTGTTGCGAGATCATGCATATGAGCACTCGAGGAGTCCGACTGACATTCAGAGAGACCAGGTGGTCGGGGCTCTGTCTTCTCTAAAGATGTTTGGACAGGGCCCGTCACGGAGTACTGTCGTCACTCAGAGTAGAGCGCAATTCTTAAGAACTCGCTGGTGCTAAGCTTCAGATTGGTCCAGTACCAAGCCAAGTGTCCGTCTGATGAAAGAAGGATCATATACACGGTATAAAAGGCGTTTGATGATTCTAACACAATTTCGGTGGTAATTTTGTCTACCTTTGCTCCTTATTCTTTTAACTATGTCACCATAAAATGCAGGTTGTGAAATACCCAAAGTAATATACCCTGTTGCCTGCATAGATCCGAATTTCAAAAGAAGTTGACAATAATTTTTGTAAAATTTCTAGAGAGTCTTCACTAGTTTACGAAATCGAAAACCGTGACCTATAAGTTTTTTGGTAATTTGTAAATTTCTACTATGAAAATCGAAAACATCAGTACATGCTCTAGCATACCGGATGAGCTGCGCAATGTTGATACCTTATGACGTACGGTACTCTAGGAACATCATCGTCAAGCCAGGGAAAATGTTTTATGTTGAATCCAAAATCATCTCTTTTGTCATACACACTTGTATGAATCTCTCCATGAGCAATTTTGATATTTAGGTCCAAAAATGTTGATACTGTGTTTGTAACGTTTGCCAACGTTTGTCAATTTTTTGTGAATAAATAGCATTTAAACAGGATTGTCGATAGTAAGAATATTATCCAGGTAAATAGATGTATTAATGAAACATTTCAAATCATCATGTTTTCTCTGCATTTGAAGAATTTGGATAAATTCTTTTTCATACGTGCATAAAAATAAATATGCAACAAGAGGCGCACAATTGATATCCATAGGGGTCCCTACAACCTGCTTGTAGAGATGCTCACAAAATCTGACATAAATGTTGTCCAAGAGGAAGGGAAGGACAAGGCATTACACAGGTCATTACATGTTCATGATTTGTACATATTCAGCAGCGGAAAAGAAACCCTTTGATTCAGATGTACAAATATAAGATTTCCCCTCTCGATCAAAACACCATTTTATGAGTTTGTACAAACGTTCATTAAGTTTGTCATGAGGAAGTATGGTTTACATATTAGAAAAGTCGTGTAAAGAAATCGTATCGGCTTGAAAATTTCTAGATTTTATTTTGTCAATCACATCTCCTGAATGTTTAATAGACCAAAAGAAGTTTACATTATTCCTGTTTAGAACAGTTTCATGATATTTGGCCACGTGTTCCTTTATCGCGGTGAGTGCTCACGTGAAATTTCAAGACAAAATTGTTGTTGATCAGTTGCTTGAGTTAGCATTGTATCGAAATGTGTAAGGAGACTTGTACAGTTTTGGTATGCAGTATATGTATGAAGATCCAATTTAGAAATAAAAGTCCCGAAACTATTTTGAAAGTTGTTATGTACTAACGTTTTCAAATGATTATGGTGTATCTTCAGGCGCGAAGACTTGTAAACATTTTCATGTAAATTACGTTACTTGGATTTGAAATATCTTTCAGATTTAGAACTTGGATTACCAAAAAGATGTGGATTTTTTTTATGGAAATTATCTATTCAAATATCAGTAATAGTCCAAAATGAGGGTTTTCCGGTCATTCAGAGAATGCGATTGACTTCTTCCGATTTACACCATCGTTTGGTATAGTTATCTATAAGGCTTCATTTAGCACTTCGCGACATTTAATCAAATCTATCTTGGATGGGATTCTATACTAAGGTACTTTTTTTCAGAAGTCCACGGAGCTGTGGAAAGAAACAGTTTTGTGACATTTATATAGCACTAAATGTAGCAGTTATATTAACTACCAAAAGCTAATATAAAGGGAAAAGTTTAATTCTCAAGAAAGAGATTTATGTCTTTGCAGCTTTTGGAGTCCGGAAAACGATATCCTGTGTTATTGTGTGCACGTCTTTGCTTATCTGTTCTTCAATGATGCTCCGTATTTGAAGACGTAACATTTGTACCACTTGATGAGTGTCACTGCTTATGGACTTCGATTGATCGTTTCTTCAAATGCATTCGAAAATTAGTATTCACAAATTTTTTTCGAAATTACTGAAAAGTGGGCCCTGTAGCATCATATCCCACCCATCCAGTTACGTCTTTCGTTGTTTTTGTTATAATAATATGGAAGTGTTCCAACTCTTTTAAATTATCTTCATGAAGAAAATTTCAAACGAATTTTTATGCAACAGACACGTGTTTCGGATAATAAATACTTATCGGTAGTGCTTCCAGAAAAAGTGATTTTTAGACACAGCCAAAATCAATTTCAGTAGCGCCCTCTTGCTTGGTTCATTTGAGTAATACGGAAGGGTTCCAATCCTATACCTTCTTGACGAAAATTTCAAACCAATTTATTATGCACCAGACACATGTTTCGAATATTAAATTCTCATCAGTGATGCGTCCAGCCAAAACCCTTCTCATAAGCCGCCCATATTCATTTAACAAGCGCCCTATGGTTTTATTTTTAGAATTTAAATTTGAGTATTTACTTTACAGAGAGTACACGGTACCAAATTTTCTGTAGGCTCGATTCAGTAGAATATTCAAATACAATCTATGTTCAAAATAGCATTGGAGGGATGGTGCTAAGATGATAACCTCCCTTAACTTCCATAATAATGATAATTGGATGAAATAACAAGTTTCCGAAATACCCAAATAAAAGTATGAAAAGTCAAATTGATAAACTGCCAAAAAAAGCTTGAATTTCAATTCATGATTTTGCAAACCATGCGCGGCTCCAAATTTTCTGTAGTGTTGATTCCGTAGCATAATTAAATAAGTTATGTCCAACTTTCAGTTTTGACCATATTTCATTGTTTGGATTGAGGATCACTAACGAGGGTTAAGTACTCGAAACGTGTATGTCTGGTCCATGATTCAAATTTATCTGTTCTTAAATGATGCTATGAATTTGAAGAGGTAACATTTAAACCATTTGGTGAGCGTCACTTCTGGTGGACAAGGAGTCCCCGGGGGCACATGTAGCCAAGTTTTGGACATAATAACTTTCACACTCTTTCACCATATTAGATTGAGGATTAAGTACCCGAAACGTGCTACAAAATCTGTTCTTAAATGATGCTATTGAATGTGAATACGTTTAACACTCACTATATGCATTTGGTCGTTCTGAATAAACATCAAAGAAGTGCCTATCAGTTATTCTGTCTCAAAGTTGAGTAGGCAAGGCAAAATCATTAGAATTTCCATTGGAACGTACGGTTGCGAACCTAAAGTAATGTTGCTCAGATCGCATGTTGTCATATGATACATCTGTCATTGAAATCAATTATATGCTGTAAATATTTGAAATGAGAAATACTTGGAAATCACTATCTTTAACAGTCAAATTCTCCATATGAAGAAATGACTTAAGCAAGCAAAATACTACGTTCTGGCTTTTAAGCAGAATAAATCGTCGATCTATTTTGAAGGATACATAAATCGACTTGTTTATTTGATGAACAAATCACACACATTTGGAAGAAAATTGATGTTAAACTCTGCACCATTGATAAGAATTGTTGCTGTATCACAAGCTAGGTATTTATTTCGGTTATCATATTTGTTAGTTGGGTACATTCAACTTCAGTTGATCGTTTCTTCAACGCATTCGAAAAATTCTGTTTTGAAACCTCCTTGAAATTTCTAAAACGCGGGTCCTGGAGCATCATATCCTTCCCATCCTGCAACGTCTTTCGGTACATTTTTGGACATAATAACTTTCACACTTTTGACCATATTATATTGTATATATCGAGGATCACTGACGAGAGTTAAGTAACCGAAACGTGCATGGCTGGTCCATGCTGAAAATGTATCTGTTCTTAAATTATGCTATTGGATTTGAAGACGTTTAACATTTCCAATGACTTGGTGATGTAGATGTTTGTTGTCCAATGTTTCTTGACATCATGAAACGCTGTCTTGTTTGTCAATGAGATAATGTCTTTAGGAGTAAAGAGTCTGTGAATTGATAGACCTCATTTATAACTATTTTTAAACTAATTTTGGCAAGCCATATAAAAATCACGCATATCTTACATGGTACCCATTCATAGTGGAAATTTACAAATTACTTAGAAACTTTTAGGTTTTCGATATCACAAACTTGTAAAGACTTTCTGGAAATTTAACAAAAATCAATTGTCAACTTCTTTTGTATTCGGATTCGGATCCATAAAATCAACAGAGTATATCACTTTGGGTATTTAAAAACCTGCATTTTATGGTGACATAATTTTAAAACAAAATAAGAAGGTTCAAAGGTAAATATAATTACCATCGAATTTTCAAACGATTTTTTTTTACCGTTGGTACATGTATGATCCATCTGTCACCAGACGGACACTTGGATTGGTACTGGACCAATCTAAAGCCTTGTACCAGCGCATTCTTAAGAATTGCACTGTCACTTGTCACTTGTTTGGTTTCACGCCATCTGCACATTCTTATGCTCGCAGCAAAGAACATTCTAGTGTTTGCTCATAAAACGTTGTGCAATAAATGTAAAAAAATGAGTTCAAGATCATATGCAGTTTTTCTTTTCAGTTAACTATATGTGCATCTTAATCTTAATTGGTCTCGTTGGTTTATGTGTAGTCATTTGTGTTTGATGTTTCTCTGTAATTTGACGTTCCTTGTACCATAACGTCTCTTTCTGTGCGTGTATTCTTTGTGTTTTTACAGTGGGTGTTTTGGGGTTTTGCTGCTGGTTTTAACTAGGTGTTGTTGGAGAACCCCTTCTTTCTTTTAAGATCAAACTCATAACATAACTATCGAAAATGCGTCAGAATCATCAAACGCCTTTTATACCCTGGATATGATCCTTATGTCACCAGACGGACACTAGGCTTGGTACTTGACCAATCTGCAGTCTTGTATTGGTCAGCGCATTCTTAAAACTTGCACTCTAACTGACTTTGACGACGGGACTCCATGACGGGCCCTGTCCAAACCTCTTTAGAGAAGACAGGGCCCCGACCACCTGTCCTCTCTGAATGTCAGTCGGACTCCTCGGGTGATAACATACACGAGCTCGCGGCGGCAGAGCATGGATTGTATTACGTACGCCCTCTTTTGATATCCATTTACATATTCCTCTGTGTTGCTTGGGTTTCTGCGTTTTACACTCTTGTTTGTGTGTGTTCATCTGACGGTGAGGAGGTTGTTTTATACCACAATGGTACATTCGAGACCTCTGGGTCATCGGAAAAGTAGAAGGGTCGTGTATATCCTTCTTATTTATTTCATTAAACTATATGAGCATCTAACAGTCTTGTGCCAGCACATTCTTAGGAATTGCACCCTCACTGACAGCGACGACGGGACTCCCTGACGGGCCATATACAAACCTCTTTAGAAAAGACAGACCCCGACAACCTGTCCTCTTTTAATGTCGGTCCGACTCATCTGATGATTACATGCATGAGCTTGCTCCAGCCGGCATGTCCCTTGATTTTTATATCCATTTTACACATTCATGTAAGCGATGCGTGGTTCCCTGTATTCTGCTGTCTTGTTTTTTTGTTGTTGTTGTTGTTGTCATGTTTACAGTGAGGATGTCATTATACATAACAAATTTAACCAGGAGGGTTGTGCACACATAATCCAGATACTCATACCATTTGCTACTAACATGGCAGATGGTCGTCCTAAGTCGGCATCGACTGTCTATTGGTCTCGTAGGTTTGTGTTTTATGTTTTTATGTCGTACTTTGTGTTCCTTGTACCTTTTGCGTCTCTTGTTGTGTATGTGTACTCTGTGTTTTCACTTGGCTGTGGATTCTACAGTCCAGACTTGTTGGGGAGCTCCTCCTTACTCTTAATGTCAAAAAGAATCAATATCCCGAAAATCATTCATGTATATCAGATCGACAGCATTGAGATGAGCTAAACGTTTTTTGGAGAAGTCTTTAAAAATATTCTACAAAACGAAACACAGAAGATAGATGTATGAAAGCAGGTCTGAAAAATTACGAACGATTTTAAATAGAAAAATTGTCCAGCTTTCGGCAAATAAACAAGCATATTTGGTTTTGGTAAAATGAAAGGGCTATTCATAACAACGTTTTATATATGTTATTCTTCACGCAACAAATTGTATATTTCCCCTTAATAAACAATAATTAGTTTTAAACCCTATCACACAGGCAACGTTTACGTAAACATCGGTGTCTCCAGCTGTTTCTGATAGTCAATAATTCAGCTGAGTGGTCCTCCTTCAAGTCGCTTTTAATGACAAAGGAAATCAACAAAAGTATCAAAAATATCACCGACCGAATAAGAGCGAGCTTAGGAGTTCTTCGACAATCTATTTTAAAGAAACGAATCAACTGATTCTGACAACTTAGTCAGAAACACTTGTAAAGATACCATACAGTGAAACACTTGATTCAGAACGAACGTGTGAATTTGTCACAGCCTGTTAATGCTAATGACAACGGACAATTCAAGTGTGTATGACTACAAAGTGATAAAAATAAGGAGGGTCCTCACTTTGAATTAAAAATAATCAATATATTTAAATTGATAAATATGGATAATGACCATATCCCTTCCATCAAACACTATGGTCTGTTGTAATAAGGTAAGTGGAGCAAACGCGCATTACATCAAATAAGTATCACCAGCACTGTTTCTCGAGGCCGACATAGATGAGATACAGATTTAGAAAAAATATTAATGGGTGAAAGTGTTAGGGACAGTCATGGACGTACAGTCTATAAATTTCGGAAAACCATCTACATATCTTTGTCAAGTAATCAAAACTCCCGCAATCTGGACACCGTCCAGTTAAGTACCAATTTTGTCTGTAACGCAAAATTTTGACATCTACCTGAACAGTAAATCCATTTCCGATTTTTGAATAAAAGTAAATTATTTGATCTCTCCGTTCAAGCATTTCGGTCTATGTCCATTTGGACTTGACCCTGAAGATGTCTTCTGCCAACAAAACATATAATTTAAAAATCAGAATATTTCAAGGATAACACAAGGAACCTCTATTAAATACATAGAATTAATGGTTACAATTATAAATACAATTTCCCTGGCATATATGTGACAACGTTACAGTGGCTGACTTCAGCATTATTACAACAACAATTATAAGGTGTCGTACTAAACAAAAAGTGACCAAAAACAAATACTGAAATGCTATTGTAGTATATAATGGACATGGAACAGATTCTGGCTGTGTGGTATTATCCAGAGGATGCATTATTAATCTGTGGTTTTTCTTTTCATATTTGATTTCAATTACGTTTCTGCTAGGAGCCTTCACAAAATAAGGAGCCGCTGTCTATTTCAGAAATGATTTCTTGAAATCTGAAAAATATCTTGCAGGAGACGTCAGTGGCTGATATGGACTGACAATCCGAGACATGCTGAAGACCTGTAACTATATAGCATATAATTGGCTGTTCGATGGTAGTACAAATAGTATTAGGGGAAACTTCTTCTCATTCGTCAATGTCTGTAAGTTAATGGTTGTCTGTATAGATTATGACCTACCATGCCCAGTTTAATCGATACACAAGGCCAGTATATCTAGTCTGCGATATAAATATATATTTGAGCAAACCCATTTATCATTTTCCACGGTAAAATTTGTTCTGTCAAAATCCAATTATTCCTCCATTATATACAGATGTATGATTTGTTCATTACACGGAACTATCGAATTGACGTTTCTAAAATCTGATTCTTTATTTGATTTGTAATTTCCAAAACTATACCATTTGCTTGCCAAAAACAATTCTCGCAAAACATTCGATCGAAGTAATTTACATTGGTCTATAATGGAGGTTTTATTTACTAACAAATGATATTTATTTCATGACGATTCTCCAGTTTCTCTACTCAGAACATAACGGCGTAGGTTTCACTTTCAATCATATGTAATTCTGTTATCTGCTAGACCTAATCATACAGATTAACAAATATATCATACGAACGTCAAAATGGAATAAAATAAAATTGTTTCGCATGAATCAATTCAGATATACCCTTATGACTATGACTATGGTCTATATTGGAGGCTTTATTTTCTAACAAATGATATATATTTCAACATTATTCTCCATTTTCTCAGTCCAGAACGTAAAGGCGTAGAATTTCGCGTTCAATGATAATATAATCATATGTTATTCTGCTATCTGCTCGACTGATTCATACAGATTAACAAACATATTGTGCGAACGTCAATATGGAATGAAATTGTTTACGCAAGATAAACCCTAATCATGACTATGAAATGGTTGCAAACTTCAACCTTTAGCATTCAATTTTAATTCTTGTTCATTTTATGACACCATGCAATTTAGCTATGACAATGGATAATAATTACATATTCATAATCAATATACAAATTGTTATGTTGCATGTGAACAGATTTTCCCATTGTTTTCTAGGTACATGTAGATACGAGTACATTCAAGATTACATATTATCTTGGATATTGTCTCAAAAAAAGACCAATATCTTGTATGTTGACATAAGTAAATCCAATCTGTCGGGATGTAGAATAATATCTTTTTATTTTAAGATACATGACTTTGAAAAAGACAAGTAAAAGCTCTCCAACAAGACCATTCTACAACGACCACATTGGAGTACATTCTAACAATTAAAAAAAAAACAGGGATTCTGAAAAAAAAAAAATGAAATCAACGATACACAGGACAAACCCCACACCAACCGTACCAGAGTCACTGAAGCGTGACAACACAAAAATAGAGGTATACCCATGTGCACCTGGTGCCGGGTTTTCACGGCCATATGATATTCATCTCAAATGAAACTTAGTTTGCACACCCTATTACAGCTTTTTTTTTTCATTTACAGGGATTCATACATGATCCGTCACTAGTAAATAAATCATCAAGTTACGATAAGAAAAAAATATATGTGAGCATCTGTGGATTTGCATATGTAGACAAATAGAATAGAATACATAGACTTGTATTTACAGTGAATGTACTCGTAGCAATTGTTAAAAATATAGTATAAAAAAGTGCATCATAAAAAAGGTTTAAAAGCTTAGACAGGAGCGGAGGTAATGAAAATTAAACCAAGTAATCTATCATTAGGACGGAAAATACTAAATACTTTTTAAGCAGATTTTTTTCTGTCGGTCATTAAAAGAAGATTGTCATTGCGAAAGGGTTTTTACAATTATATGAGCACATAAACCACTATTATTCTCTTTATCCACACTGTTAACAGATTTAAACCATAAAAACTAATTTGACGCATTCAAAGGTTTCGACCTTTTCTCCACAGCTTACTTTCCACGGGTAACTGATCCCATTGGTGGTAATACGAAAAACAGTCCAAACTCAGCTAGCCGAAACGGGCTTATTACCATTTATCGGATAAATTCGACCAGAGATCAGGGCAAATTCTTCTCTGTATGAAAGAGATAAGTTAAAAGAAGTCAGGTATGAAAAAGACATCAAGTAAATTTATGGCTTATAAAAAAGGTTTCTTTCTCGAAGTGCGTTAACTCAAAGATCTGAAATTTCTATTACGTCTAGGGAGTAATGGATTTTGTTTACTTGAATCCAAGAAACG
The DNA here is from genome assembly GCA_033119305.1 of Pinctada imbricata. Taxonomy (NCBI): domain Eukaryota; kingdom Metazoa; phylum Mollusca; class Bivalvia; order Pterioida; family Pteriidae; genus Pinctada; species Pinctada imbricata. The sequence continues at coordinate 112,170,421 of VSWD01000005.1, forward strand.
CAAAGAGATTGCTTGAGACTTAAAAGTGTCCCTACGCACTAATTAATATCGGTTTATAGCTGAACTTTACAACTCCGGGTTTTGCTAATTGGATATTCAACTTTTCTTGGAATACATACGAATTGTTTTGAATACAGAACTGGAACACCTTTTTTACAAAAAAGAATTATTTAGTTGAGTCGGATTAAGTCTGTCTTTTACCCAACATGTCTTCGAGTTGAAAAGTTGTATTCATGAAATATATTCTCTAATACGATAATCTGATTAATCAATGATCAGTGAGTCTGCCGAAATCAGAACGAGAAAAGCCACAATCAATTGACATAAAAAATCAAAGCAAAACAAAAGTAAGGAGGATATCCCTAAACAGTCATTACAGCCGTACACACCCTCACAAAGCGAGAAGAAGGGGAAGAAACATACGAAGACAACAAAATCATATTATCGAAACATTACGGACAATACTATCTTTAAAAGTTATCTTCACAGAAGTTAAAACGAAATTCATTGAATTGCTGAAAAGAAGATAGCGTTTGTCTGCGATGTATACTTGAAGGAAAAGACATCTTTCGGTATATGCTGTTTTGCCAAAATCAAATTACCCTTCCGTTTTATGTATACTTTGCTCGATGCACAGAAATATTGAACTGCTTTGTCCTTTATTAGATTGGTAAAATGCCAGACGTATCTGAAAAATAATTTAATTGATGTAATATGTGATCCCATTTTTTCTCTATGTGAATAGTTCAACTTGTTCAAAAATACGTTAAATTAGACTTTACATTGATGAATTAATAATGGACCACGTAATAAAATTATCAGTGAACATGAATGACAACACAAAAATAAATTTAAGCCTATTTGCTTATGTTTGGATGACGATACGCTAAATATCAAAGAAGTACATATCAGTTACATGTATTCAGTCTCAAAGTCGAGAAGGTAAGGCAAAATCATTAGAATTTCCATTGGAACGGTTGCGAACCTCGGGATGAATAACATTCTGAAGAAAGACCAGGTGCACGGGGAGAGATTCCATGAAAACTTGTCAATTCGGTGATTGTCTCGATGTACATATCGATGCACATATCAGGTAAATATTTCTTGTTTGGTGATGATGCCAACCATTCAATGGTTATCTAGAATGTCACTGAACATTCTGGAAAGGGGGATCTGATATTTCGTCCTCTACCGGCAACGCCGAAGGAGACTCTTAGTTTTTTCATTGTATCCCCATAGCAACCGAAAATATTCCTCAAAGATAATTTCAGTCGTTGTGTAATATAACCCTGAAGAAGTAGCTTATTTGCTGGTCGTCTGGCTCCTACGATGAAATCTTCATATTTGGAACGCTATATTACTCGATCAGTTCCTTTCTATTCAAAAGATCCATGAGGTATATCGTCATTCAGATTCGAGTTGCCACGTTGGATTATGTGTAGTCTTTTGTGTTTGGTGTTTTATATCGTGTTTGTCGTGCTTGGTGTTTCTTCTCCCTTTTGTATCTCTTGTTGTGTATGCCGTGAACATGGCGACGGCGGATTCGGCTAGCCAACAGGGGATGTTTACTCCTCCTGGGCACCTGGTCCCACATCTAGCTTGCTAGGGTTTCGTCAATGCTAAATTTTGTGCTCTATCGTGAGTGATGTTGAGATTATCGTCTGGATCTTCTTTAACTCATTTGTGTCACACTTATGCCATTTGCCGTGTGGAGCTCGTAAAAAAGTTCCCCGCGAGGGGTTTGACAGTAAGTGTTTTGAAAATTTCCCCTGACATGTTCTCTGCAGCACTTTCTATATAGACATAACCTCAGACAGTGCACGTATTTTATACATTGATTTCATTTTTGTGCGTGAACATCGACGGCGGGTGCTGCTAGCCAACAGGGGATGCTTACTCCTCCCGGGCACCTGGTGCCACCTCTAGCTTGCTAGTGGTTCGTCGATGCTCAGTATGTGCACCTATTGTGAATGTTGTTGAGATTTTCGTCAGGATGTTCTTTAACTCTTATCTGTGTTTTCGCTTGGGGTGTTTTTCTGTTTTGTTGTTGATATGAAGTACATTAATTTTGTAAAATAGGATTTTAAGCATTACCAAAGCTATCAATTTCCGTTCATTATAAATTTGTACTACTCAAAACCTCAAAGATATCAAATAAAGATATAGTTCCAGGTAATTTTGTATGGCTCAAGTACGGAATACCCCGATTATGCACATACGTACTCCATTTTAAGAAGAAAAAAGGCGACATTGACCATTTCTTTCTTATTACGAATATAACATCGGTGACGATAACGGTGGGTCATTTTTACTATGAAACAAAGGAGGATCACACGACCAGGGCAAATATGAAGCATAGAAAGATTTGGTGTCACGTGTATCAAACTTTTCCATTCGTACTTATCCTCAACCTTAAATAAGTAATTAAGTTTTAATGTTACTACCGATAATTTAAAGTTCTCCATCAAATTAATTTTTCCATAGTTTTCAGTTTGTGTTACTAGTTTTTATTCCCAAAGAGTTTGAAATTTAAGCGCCTACTTATTCAGGGAAGTAACAGATTTTTTCTTGAATCCAAGAAAAGCAAACATATTAACCACTTTCTTGATCAATAAAATTGTCCCTATTGACTAAATATTTTAAGTTTATAGCTGTAACAGAAAACTTCAGAATTTGCTAACTGGACTGGCAACTTTCCTGGAATATACTTATGAATCTTCTGAAATTCAGAACTGGAAAGTATTTATTACATTAAAACGACATCTTTTGAGTCAGATTAAGTCTGTCATTTCCATGGCTCCTCTTAGAATTGTAACGTTATGTTTATAAAAGATTTCCTCTTATAATGACGTGTTGATGTATCAGTCAACAGAAAAATATACAATAATTCGGGCAAAACGTAGAGTCATACAATATCAGCAACTCTTTAAGTAATGATTGAGTAAAAAAAAAAAGAAAAAAGTAATGATTGAGTGTTATGAAGTTATTTTGAGGAAGTAAGAGACTGGTTCAAAGATCCTGGGGAAATTGGCATAATTGTGTAAAAAAGGAGGGTGTCCCCAACAACACTAGGTTGCATCACCCGCAGCATCACCCACAGCAAAACTCCAAAACACCCAATGCGATGAAGGGTGAATTAAGAGGTGGAAAAACCTCATTTTAGATATAACGGATATTCGAATAGATAACTTCCCTAAAAACCCTCATCTTTTTCAAAATCCACGTTCCAAATCAGAAAGATATTTCAAATCCAAACTAAGTAAATTACATGAAAAATATGTCTTTGCACCAGCTGATAAAGCAGACAACAACACCATTATCATTTGAAAACGTTACTACATATCAACTTTGATTTCGGAACTTTCGTCTACTAATACATATATCAAAAGCAATGAAAGTGCATCTAACATTTTAGGCAAGCATAACAGTGAACTGTCTTCATTCAATATTTCTATTTCTAAATTGGATCTCCCAACACTATATTGCATACCGAAACTGCACAAGTCTCCTTACAAATTTCGATTTATAGCTAATTCTAGTAACTGCTCCGCTACAATTTTGTCTAGAAATCTGACGTCAGCACTTACTGCTATTAAAGAACACATAACTAGATATTGTGAAACGGTTCTAAACAGGAACGATGTAAATTTATTTTGGTCTATTAAGAATTCAGGGGATGTGATTGAAAAAATGAAATCTGGAAATTTCCAAGCCAATACGATTTCTTCATACGACTTCTCTAATATGTACACCACACTTCCTCATGACAAAATTAATGATCGATTATCTAATCTCATTAAATGGTGTTTTGATCGAGAGCGAAAAACTTACATTTGTACATCTGAATCGAAGGGTTTCTTTTCCTCGACAGACTACAAATCATACAAATCATGGACATGTAGTGACCTGTGTAATGCCTTGTCCTTCCTCTTGGACAATATTTATGTTAGATTTGGTGAGGATCTATACAAGCAGGTTGTAGGAATTCCTATGGGTACTAACTGTGCGCCTCTTGTTGCAGATTTATTTTTATACACTTATGAAAAAGAATTTATCCAAAATCTTCAAAAGCAAAGAAAATTTGATGAGCTGAAATGTTTCAATAATACTTCCAGGTATCTGGATGATATTCTAACCATTGACAATCCTGCTTTTGAATTATATAAGAATGAAATTTATCCACAAGAATTAACCCTTAACAAGGCAAACCTTTCAAATACAGAAACACCCTTTTTGGACCTAAATATCAAAATTGTAAACGGAAAGATTCATACAAGTGTATATGACAAAAGGGATGATTTTGGATTCAACATATAGTAAATTTCCCTTGGCTTGACGGTGATGTTCCAAGATTACCGTCATACGGCATTTACATATCACAGCTCATCCGGTACGCTAGAGCATGTACTGATATTTTGGATTTTCACAGTAGAAATTTACAAATTACCAAAAAACTTTTAGGTCAAGGTTTCCGCTTTCATAAACTAGTTAAGACTTTCTGGAAATTTTACAAAAATTACAGTCAACTTCTTTTAAAATTCGGATCTATACATGCAACAGAGTACATTACTATGGGTATTACACAACCTGTCTTTTATGGTGATATGATAAACAAAATAAAAAGGATCAAAGGTAGGCAGCATAACCATCGAAAATGCGTCAGAATCATCAAACGCCTTTTATACCGTGGATATGATCCTAATGTCACCAGACGGACACTAGGCTTGGTACTTGACCAATCTACAGTCTTGTACAAGCGCATCCTTGAGACTTGCACTCTGACTGACTGTGACGACGGGACTCCATGACGGGCCCTGTCCAAACCTCTTTAGAAAAGACAGGGCCCCGACCACCTGTCCTCTCTGAATGTCAGTCGGACTCCTCGGGTGATTACATACATGAGCTCGCTACAGCCGGCAGAGCACGGACTGTATTACGCATGCCCTCTTTTTATATCCATTTACATATTCATCTGTGTCCATGGGGCCTCTGCGTTTCGCGGTCTTGTTTGTGTGATGTCATCTTACAGTGAGGAGGTTGTTTTACACCACAACTGTATGTTCTTCGAGACCTCTGGGTAATTGGAGAAGTGAGAGGGTTGTGCGCACGTAATCCAGGATAACCACACCATTTGCTACTTGCGTGACAGATGGCCGTCCAAAGTCGGCACCGGTTACCCATTGGTCTCGTCGGTTTATGTGTAGTCTTTTGTGTTTGATGTTTACATGTCGTGTGTCTCTTTTCCGTCTCGTGCTGTACTCGTCTTTCGTGTTTTTGCATCGGGTGTTTTTGGTGTTTTACTGTTGATGCTGCAACGGGGTCTTGTTGGAGATCTCCTCCCTTCTTTTTGCTATAATATCTCAATTTTAAGATTTCTTTCTCTAAGCTATGTATGCCATTATTCTGACTAAGATTTAAGATTAATTGAGAAAGGAGTGTAGGTTGTACCCATAAACGACAAATCAAATACTAAAGTCAAAAGATGAAGTAATTAATGTTATTAAAAAGCAGGAGATGATTACTCTCCTCGGACATCTGATCTCATCTTAAATTGGGATTTACGCCCGCACATTTACTTTTTTGCCGAATGTTTAGTTGTTAAGTTTGGTTTTGCATTTTGCATTTTTCTCGCAAGTTCATTGATAAAAAGATTTTGAATTATGTGTTTGAATTTCACTCACTCGAAAACCCTAAAATCAGAATGCAAAAACCATTATCAATAGGCATGCAAAAGTTAGAGTAGAGAAGTCGGTAGATGGTTCCGAAATCTGTAACAGTTCCGAATGTATTTTCCGTTCTTTTCGGTAATCACTGTTCTGCAAAAATCAAATTACTCTCTCGTTGTATGTATGGTTTGCTCGTTGCACACAACAATTGAACTGATTTGTCCCTCAAATCAGATTCTTTATAAGATTGGTAAAATACGAGAGCCTTACTATTAGCTTGTCAGACGTCTCCCACAAATCATTTGATCGATGTGATATGTTAAAGTGTCTAACAATTCTTACAAATGAAGATGCATGTTTTTTTTTTCTATTTACAAAATCTTATTTCTCTTTTGTGGAACGTTGAATACAGCATAGAATTACATTTATTTCGAAGATAACTTATTCTGCGATCTGCTCATGTTATCAGATAAAATGATGCGTAGACGTCAAAATAAAATAGTTTCTATAAACAAAATATTTCCTTCAGTACACTCATAACAAAACCTAAATTCAAAATCTAAAACATCCATAATCAATATGGATACAAATTCTTGAAAAATATAAAACAGAAATAGTGACAAATATGGATAATGACCATATTCCTGTATACAGCAGGAAATCGATATTTCAGAAAATGATAAACCGAAGGCATACAAAATCAGGATAAAACAGGAACCAAAGCAAACAAACAAAAACCTCCACAACATGAAAAGAAGCGAACTCCGGATATGGGAGTGAGACCGGGTGCCCAGGAAGAGTCAGCATCTCCTGCTTGCATGCAACACCCGTCACTTGAATTCGGCAGAATTGTCACATCTGCTTACTTCCATTTTTGAAGATAAAAAGTATAATCTGTGGTTGGATGGTACAAATGGTCTATGACAGAATATCATCCACCATTCTGGAGAGTGGGACATCATAGTGTATGACGAGTTCCCCATATCGACCGTAGAACTTTCCCAGTGACGATGTTAGTCGGTCACAAACGTATCTCTGACTGAGAAGCTTATCTGAAAGACGCCTAGCTCTCAGATTAAAATCTGTATAATTGGTACCTACTGGCAAAGCGTATCAACTGAGATATAAACACGCCATAAGCAGGGGATGAAGGGATGTTGGTACTCAGAAAAGGAAAGTTTGTGACGCTGAAATTGAAGTCGTCACGTCTGTCATAGAGTGAGGTGTTCATTTGACCATCAATGTCGTATGACAACATTATGTCCATATAGGATGCTGAATTATTTGTCTTTGTAGTTTGTTTGACTTCAAGCTGGAGATCGGGTGGAGATCCCAAACAGTGGGAAAACGGAACGAGAAGAGAAAACGAGAAGAAACAGACGGAAACAACAACACAGCACCATAGAAATTCAAAAACAACGCTATCTTATGAACACAACACTATCTTATGAACCATCTCCATAGAGTATAAAAGCAAGACCGGGATTTATTGTAGCACCATACACGCATGTTTCGGATAAATGATATATATACTAGTAGTATGAGGAGGTGAATTCCCTGCACAACCACGGCAAACTGCATCAAAACGCTAATTGCTATTCTGACAAGCACCTTACCTGAAAACATATTGAAAGGGCAAATGGCAATAAAATACTATGTGACAATACAAAAGACAATACCAATGAGTTAAAGAAGATCCTGACGATGATCTCAACAGCACTCACAATAGAACACATTAAGCATCGACGGACCCCTAGAAAAATAGATCGAGGTTGGACCAGGTGCCCGTGATGAGTAAGCGTCCCCTGTTTGGCTAGCCGCACCCGCTGTCGATGTTCATGCACGAAAAAAAAAAAATCTAAAATACATGCACTGTCTGAGGTTATGGCTATATAAATGGCATTAAAATATTATGTGACAACACAAAAGACAACACCAACAGTCAAAAAAGGACGATCAACAACTTTGATGGCAGGACTTTTTTGGTCGATATGAATCACACTATTGTGAATTAAAAGCAGCTCACGAGTAGAATAACTGGCCTTAGGACAAACGTGGGTCCTGTAGCATCATACCTAACCCATCCTGCTACGTCTTTCGGTACACTTTTTCGACATAGTAACTTTCATTCTTTTTTAGCATATTACATTGTTTAGATTTGAGGATCACTGACGAGGGTTTAGTACCCTAAACGTGCATGTCTGGTCCATGCTGCCAATTTATCTGTTCTTAAAAGATGCTATTCAATTTGAAGACGTTTAACATTTATACCACTTGGTGAGTGTCACTGCTGGTGGACCAGGAGTCCCCGATGGCACGATCAATTTCGCTTGACCGTTTCTTCAACGCATTCTAAAATTTCTTGAATTTTCTAAAACGTGGGTCCTGTAGCATCATATCCCACCCATCCTGCTACCTCTGTCGGAGGTACATTTTTGGACTTTCACACTCTTTGGCCATATTACATTGTTTAGATTGCGGATCACTGACGAGGGTTAAGTACCTGAAACGTTCATGTCTGTCCATTCGGCAATTTATCTGATCTAAAATGATGCTTTTGAATTTGAAGACGTTTAACATTAGTTTAATATTAGTATGTTAGTAAGGCACCGCCACGCTGGAATGCCTATCAGTAAAACTGTAATTATTGTAGGCCAAGAGAGGGGAGTATATTTCAAAACCTTTACAATACCGACGATGCAATTTCCACAGCATCTAGACATGAAATTTGTGAAGTTGAAATATGCCTTTGCAAATCTATAATGATTATAGAAGATCAGTGCACATACTGTCACGTTTTATGGCATGCATCACAAGGCAACGTGCAATCACATAAACAATGATTGGATCCATTGTCATCATTGATCTTACGTCAATATGTAATTTCCTAAGCTACTCACAGAAGAAATCAAGAAGTTTAGTCATATAATGCCCGACGTATATGAGGCGCCGTTTTACTATTTATTCCCTATTTTTTGATATCACAAATTTGAATTTCTGATATCACAAATTCGATTTTTTGATATAAGAAATTCCGTCATATTTTGTGATATCAAGAAATCAATTTTTTGATATCACTAATTCTATTTTGTGATATCAAATAATCGAATTTTTGATATCACAAATTCGTATTTGTGATATCACAAATTCAATTTTGTGATATCACAAAATGGAATTTGTGATATCAAAAGATCGAATTTTTGATATCACAAAATATGACGGAATTTTGTGATATCAAAAAATCGAATTTGTGATATCACAAATTCAATTTTTTGATATAAAAAAAATAGGGAATAAATAGTAAAATGGCTAAAACAAATTGATTTTCTGATATCAAAAAATCCATTATTTGATATCAAAAAATAGAATTTGTGATATCTCAAATTCCTTCATATTTTGAATTGTATTTTTTGATATCACAAAATCTTATCGAATTTTTGATATCACAAATTCGATTTTTTGATATCAAATAATCGATTTTGTGATATCAAAAATGAATTTTTGATATCACAAATTATTTTTGATATAAAAAAATTAATTTGTGATATCAAAAAATAAATTTGTGATATCAAAAAATAGGGAATGAATAGTAAAACGGCGCCTCATAGACGTACACTTACAAATAAAGGAGAGGATGAAGATCCTAAAAAATATCACCGTTTAATAAAATAATGAGAAAGTAATGAACTGAGATTTAAAAGAGAACTGTTGTGCCATCACGTCAGTGATTATTAAGTTTATTTTGTAAACCCCATCCCATTCATCAATCATTATACTCCATTTGAAAGTTGTCATAGAAATCCATAAGACGAAAGCATGGGCAGATCTAGATTTTTTTCAAAGAGAGGATCGGAAGTTAAAAAAAATCAAAATGAAAAACCCAATAAATATAGCACTTGATTAAATAATTTCAATTAAAATTTAATAATAATTTATGTGTCTGGCAAAGAGAATTTTTTGTAAAGTTGGAATAAAAATGTCAGACAATACTTTTTCTATGCTCCAACGATGTATCTTGAGTTCAAGAACAGACCAGTGTCCGTGTATATCGATAAGGTATGTACAGAATTAGCTGTGTTATTTTGAAATTGATTATGTAAGAAACGATTTCATTTTACACCATTATAATCCCCCATTTGAATCAAAGTAATATGCACGAAAATGCTTTTTTTACTTCTATTGAAACCTACGATAAAAGTAGTTAAATACTATGCGATATTCCAATCAGATTTGGCAGTTTTAGGCTTATAGTATGAAGTTTGTGATGACTAGACATGACGAAGAGAAATAATTAATTTACATAGTCAAATACCCCATATGTGGTACACGCTGTGAGAGGGAAGGATGCATTTGCGCTATAACGGAGCAGCGGCGGGCTCGTGCCAACAAACGTATTTTGGTTTCTTATCGATTGTTTTCATTACAAGTCTAAATTGAAGTCAAATAGATCTCATCACCAGATATTATAGAACAAACAGATATGTTGTATGTGACAATTGTTCATCACATTTCTAGGGCTGAGGTCACGTTGATATGTATATGGCCAATTTTGTTCCATTGACGAAACGCGCTGTGATCATACCCAGTTTCATCCCCAATTATAGGGGTGAAAAGAAGCTATTTAAGGAAGGCACTTCAGGGGTATGACTGGTGTAATTGATCTGAATGCAACTGGTTACAAACGGGACCAATATTAAAGTTTAAGAAGGAATTAGCTTCGAATAAGAGGTCGTATTGTCAGTGTTATGTAGGGTTGCTCCCTCGTGACTACTAGTTATCTAAATATCTTTATAAATATTGCATGCATTTTGAGATATTGCTTCGGTTCATCAGCATATGACGCTTTTGTGTCATACAAGCTGCATCCAACTCGTGTCATAAATCTTTATTTTTTCATTTTGTGTCAAGTTTAAATGCATCATGTTTTCCCCCTTCATAACCCAAATCAAGATCAGTTTTCCTAATCCATTAACAGCAATAAAACTCTCTTAAGCAATAGTATCTTTAGACGAATATTATGACAAGTCATTATAGATACCTACATAAAGGGAGCAGAATTATGGGATTTCTAATGCATCACTGACATCACGTGATTGGGACTCGTATATCACATAACATGTCTGCACTCTTTTATAGCTTTATCTCATTAGGAAAGGAAAGTTATTAGATGCCGTGTTTTATCTGCTGTCCGGACAAATGGATTTTCTATCACAGCAGAATTGACTCTGACAACTTTGGTATCGTTATTTTGATTTCTAAAGAAGAATACAGAATTTCAAGCGATGGCATTTTTCCTAGGGCAATGACATGGTTTATGTACATTTCTAGACAATGCAATCTAGCTTTATACTTTGAGTGGTCAGAATTCAGATCGGTCCTTTTTCATATAGACAGATTGTTTTTTCACGAATAAAGGAATTTCTGGTAGACATACTTTCCAAAACAAATTGTGACCTTGAAGTTACTTTGACCTTCATAGAAAGAAAGACGCATGCCAAGTCCGATAAATGCACAAAGTACAATAACATCTGCTATCATTGGCATAAAGGTAGAACTTAGGATACCTATGAAACTCAAAAAATAATACTAGAGGGCGCTACTTAAATGTATTAGGCTGTGCCTGAAAATCACTTCAGCATTTACTGAAGTACCACTGATGAGGGTTTACTATCCAAAACATGTACATCTCTGGTGCATTAAAAATGGTTTGAAATTTTCTTCAATAAGGTAAAGAGTTGGAACGCTTCTGTATTACTATGGTAAAGTCAATTCCCTTATGATGGGAAAAGTGAAGCAGAAAGAAGCTTGTGGAGATAAAATCATAGGCCGCAAATGAATAATTTCAAAGCAGAGTACATGTATTAAAATATTGTACATTTAAAAAAAAATTTAATCCCTCTTTTCTATTCCAAATACTGAGCTACAGCAAATATTTTGAGTCTCTTGTTCATGCATGTAGACAAGCAGTGCATGTACTCTTCTCAGTATTAATGGTAAAGCTATCCATGCTAGTTTAATCACTGGAGCGTCAGCCTTCTACTAAACTTGGTTACTCGATACTTCTTTAAAGTATACGCTACTAAGAACAATAATAAATCTACCACAGTGCACACATATGATATATAAAATGTAAAATACCATCCTGAAGATTTACTCTCTTGTTTCATTGCAAATTTCAAAACTTTTACAATGTATGTACACGTTTGTAAGTAAAAAAAAATACTGCTACCAACTCTTTTTGTTGACTTCAGTTGTGTTTATTATGAAGTTTCAGAATGGTTTGATCATACAGCAATGACATTTAATTTGTTTGATCATACAGCAATGACATTTAATTTCCTTATAACAATACAGCTATGATATTACATATAACAGTACAGGAAACATTGATAAACGTACAGTTGTCAAAAAAAATTGTGATGATTACAGAGCATCTACTAGTATATACTAAACTCAACTTTTGAATGTATATAACACATAAAATCATTACATCCCAATGAGCCTTAAATATATATTTGTAAAGATCACAGACATATATTAAAAAACAACATTATGTCAGGAAGTAGAAATACCCTGTTCTATTATATTACTTTTTTTTCAGATTTCAACATTTTTCAATATAATTTTGAAAATTTAATACCCAAATATACATGTATTTTAAGAAAAAGTTCAATATAGATATAGATTCTATTATGATGATGTATTCTCTATGTTAACTTGTACATTTTGTATTTCTGTATGAGTTTTAATTAAAAATATTACCTTTCATGATCCAATGCCACACAATATTTGAAAAATCATGCTAAAATTCACCGACAAGAGAGTCAGAACATAAACATCATAAAGCACTGGAATTATATAAATGCGTATATGCGATTTCAAGCTACTATTTTTCACAATAAATCTTCAGCATGATAGGTGAATAGAGGCTAAAAGAGATGTAAAAAGACAATAAAACCAACATGATTGTCCAAAATTTTTCATAAGATACAGCTATGAGTAAATTTTTAAATATAAAGTCAAAGTTTAAAGACAAGGTCACCAAGTCATTTTACCAAATGAAAGTTCAGATCATGTGAACTATTCAAGCCATATCCCCTCTGGATCTTAAGAAAGAACCCTTGATAAAGTTTAAAATGAGGACCATGAGGAATCAAATGTAAGATATCTAAGACCTTACCTTTTTTATTTAAATAAAATGGCCTGAATGATTTGGATCAAAGGTCACAGTATCAAATAACAGCTCTGAAAATGAAAAATCTACAATGAAACAGGAAAACTCAAATGAAAGTTTTTCTACAGAGGATGCCAAGGGCAATGGCAAATGAGCGCGGTATTGGAGAGACACTAGCTCTCTTTGGCAGCAAGCGAAACATATCCTAAACGGAGAAATATCCCCTTAACATCTTTGTTGTATTCTTGTGTCACCTCTAGGGGAAGAGCCTCAAAGTAAGGACACGCACAAATCAAGTTTTTCATTGTATGTCAGCAACATTTTTTATAACTGAATCTGTGTCCTGTTACATGTATGAATTAACAAGTTGTAAATGAAATACTATCATGGTAAGTCACCAAAGAGTAGAATGATCATGCAGAATCAGAATAAATATACCAAAACCAAGTGTTACCTTGACCTTGGTAACCAAGTTTTACCTTGACCTTGGTAACCAAGTGTCACCTTGACCTTGGTCAAAGTGGCCATTTGTAGATCAAGGAACTATAGATTTATCTTACAGATATGAGTATATGTACAGAGTACAAACACCAATGAATGAATTTTTCATCTCGAAGCTGGCAAAGGATATTCTAAATCAATGAATTAAGTATGTGAACAATATAATACTATGAAGAGTAACTATGTGAAAGTATACATTTTTGAATAGAGAACAAAAAACTTGCAGATTAAATTTCAATTTAAATTCAAGAAATTGCACCTAAGTAGATTTGCAATACAACCAATGTTAACAAAATTAGTTTAGTGTTGATCATAAAATAACAATCATACAAGTCCTTCTTAATGAATACAATGTTCTCATAATTTATATTTGTATACATGAATACAGATACGGAGGATGAAAGACTTGGTTTATTTCTTCATTTCAAAATATGAATATCACATGTATAGGTAAAATAAAATGCTAAAAACATCCCTGAGTACATACATTTAAGTCATAAAAACTCTTGTAGTCTACTGTTTGTTCCTAGCCAAGTGAAGCTCCCCTCTGAACTTGAGTAAAGCTTTTGTTTTAGAGCCTGGTCTGTCGAGGTTGATGGCATGACCACATCTAGGTATAATGTCTACCTGCTGACAGTTAGGTAAAATCTGACGTAAAACCTCTGCTCCTGATATGTGTATAACCTGGGGGAAGGGAAATAAAGTTTGAAAATATGTGATAAGAATATTGTACATTGCAAGCTTTAAGGGCTTCAACACCTGTAGATATAAACAGCAGATATAATTTTCAAATGAATTTTACATTTCAATGTTACTTTACTGAATACCTACCAATCAGAATCTGATAAAAAAACAACATTTTGCTATTTATTTTGATAAAAAATATATGAAAATTGAAATCATTCATTTAAGAAATGACTGTCTTACTTTGGGTGTTCATGGTGAGGTATAATTCTGGTTGGTCATGTGCAAATTCCGTGAATCGCCAAATGGTTCTAGGAAAATTTGCACATGTCCATCCAGAATTATACTACAATAAACCCCCAAAGGCAGACAGTCATTTTTCCCCAGACTAGATGTGTGCTGGAACCTTTATCCTATGTTACACTAGACCTACCTGGTCATATTTCTCCCCAGACTAGGTGTGTGGGAACCTTTATCCTATGTTACACTAGACCTACCTGGTCATATTTCTCCCAAGACTAGGTGTGTGGGAACCTTTATCCTATGTTACACTAGACCTACCTGGTCATCTTCTCCCAAGACTAGGTGTGTGGGAACCTTTATCCTATGTTACACTAGACCTACCTGGTCATCTTCTCACCATGCTAAGTGTGTGGGAACCTTTATCCTATGTTACACTAGACCTACCTGGTCATCTTCTCCCAAGACTAGGTGTGTGGGAACCTTTATCCTATGTTACACTAGACCTACCTGGTCATCTTCTCACCATGCTAAGTGTGTGGGAACCTTTATCCTATGTTACACTAGACCTACCTGGTCATCTTCTCACCATGCTAGGTGTGTGGGAACCTTTATCCTATGTTACACTAGACCTACCTGGTCATCTTCTCACCAGACTAGGTGTGTGGGAACCTTTATCCTATGTTACACTAGACCTACCTGGTCATCTTCTCCCAAGACTAGGTGTGTGGGAACCTTTATCCTATGTTACACTAGACCTACCTGGTCATCTTCTCCCAAGACTAGGTGTGTGGGAACCTTTATCCTTTGTTACACTAGACCTACCTGGTCATCTTCTCACCATGCTAGGTGTGTGGGAACCTTTATCCTTTGTTACACTAGACCTACCTGGTCATCTTCTCACCATGCTAGGTGTGTGGGAACCTTTATCCTTTGTTACACTAGACCTACCTGGTCAATTTCTCCCAAGACTAGGTGTGTGGGAACCTTTATCCTATGTTACACTAGACCTACCTGGTCATCTTCTCCCAAGACTAGGTGTGTGGGAACCTTTATCCTATGTTACACTAGACCTACCTGGTCATCTTCTCACCATGCTAAGTGTGTGGGAACCTTTATCCTATGTTACACTAGACCTACCTGGTCATCTTCTCCCAAGACTAGGTGTGTGGGAACCTTTATCCTATGTTACACTAGACCTACCTGGTCATCTTCTCACCATGCTAGGTGTGTGGGAACCTTTATCCTTTGTTACACTAGACCTACCTGGTCATCTTCTCACCATGCTAGGTGTGTGGGAACCTTTATCCTATGTTACACTAGACCTACCTGGTCATCTTCTCACCATGCTAGGTGTGTGGGAACCTTTATCCTATGTTACACTAGACCTACCTGGTCATCTTCTCCCCAGACTAGGTGTGTGGGAACCTTTATCCTATGTTACACTAGACCTACATGGTCATCTTCTCCCCAGACTAGGTGTGTGGGAACCTTTATCCTATGTTACACTAGACCTACCTGGTCATCTTCTCCCAAGACTAGGTGTGTGGGAACCTTTATCCTTTGTTACACTAGACCTACCTGGTCATCTTCTCCCAAGACTAGGTGTGTGGGAACCTTTATCCTATGTTACACTAGACCTACCTGGTCATCTTCTCACCATGCTAAGTGTGTGGGAACCTTTATCCTTTGTTACACTAGACCTACATGGTCATCTTCTCCCAAGACTAGGTGTGTGGGAACCTTTATCCTATGTTACACTAGACCTACATGGTCATCTTCTCACCATGCTAGGTGTGTGGGAACCTTTATCCTTTGTTACACTAGACCTACCTGGTCAATTTCTCCCAAGACTAGGTGTGTGGGAACCTTTATCCTATGTTACACTAGACCTACCTGGTCATCTTCTCCCAAGACTAGGTGTGTGGGAACCTTTATCCTATGTTACACTAGACCTACCTGGTCATCTTCTCACCATGCTAAGTGTGTGGGAACCTTTATCCTATGTTACACTAGACCTACCTGGTCATCTTCTCCCAAGACTAGGTGTGTGGGAACCTTTATCCTATGTTACACTAGACCTACCTGGTCATCTTCTCACCATGCTAGGTGTGTGGGAACCTTTATCCTATGTTACACTAGACCTACCTGGTCATCTTCTCACCATGCTAGGTGTGTGGGAACCTTTATCCTATGTTACACTAGACCTACCTGGTCATCTTCTCACCATGCTAGGTGTGTGGGAACCTTTATCCTTTGTTACACTAGACCTACCTGGTCAATTTCTCCCAAGACTAGGTGTGTGGGAACCTTTATCCTATGTGTTACACTAGACCTACCTGGTCATCTTCTCCCAAGACTAGGTGTGTGGGAACCTTTATCCTATGTTACACTAGACCTACCTGGTCATCTTCTCCCCAGACTAGGTGTGTGGGAACCTTTATCCTGTGAGCTGTGTTCTGTAATATCTGGGAATTTTTTAAATTGGCTAGATTTTTGAATACTGAAATGAAAATCATGAAAAAAGGATGAAATATGAATTATATATGTTTTTTTTTTTTTTTTTTTTTTTTTTTAATTTAATTTTTTTTTTAACACTAAAACATTCACATGAACTTACATATAATAAGTATGTTAAGTATATATGAATTATATTGTATACCTATAAAAGATCAATTGTAAGCTACATAACAACTTAACTTTAAAGCATTGTTCAACAATATGCATTTTCTGAAAATTGACACCGAGGTTTCAACTGGTATAGTGGGCAGTGTATGTGTAGTGTATGGATGCACAGACAGACAGAGAAGGAAGGTGAGGCAAGTATACATTATCAAATTCCATTGGTCAGATAATTAACATTTCAAAGAGATTCTTTTTTACATCTTTTAAAAGCATTTAAGATAGATTGATTGAAGGAATCAAAATAATTTATAATTATATCTATCAATTCTATTTCTTCAATGTATGTACATGTATTATAAATATCAATAAAGATTTCAAAAAGCAAATGATTATGAAATGCTGGTACAGCCACTTGATCTATATTCATACATGTAATTCCATTTACATGAAGTTTATTGCAATAACTTCCTCCAAACTCTTTAGTGCATAATTAATGGTGTTTTGTTATTCACAAACATGTATGATGGAGTCATTTATGTAATTCATGTATAATAATAGACTCTTCAAGAAAAGGGTGTGTTGCCTTGACCTATGAAGGTGACCTTGACCCTTACTGAGTAATGAGACTCATCATGCTTGACTGTCCCTGAGAGTTTGATAATGGTCATCTATGTGAAAGTGTGACTGCCAGATAAATGTACAGACAGACAGACAGACGGACAGACAGACAGACAGACAGACAGACAGACAGAGATAGACGGACGGACGGACGGACGGACGGACGGACGGACGGACAGACAGACGGATGGACAGACGGACAGACACATGCTGTACAGAGTGATCCCTGTAAGTTCCTCTTGTGTTGCAGGGGCCATAAACAATGTACTTACATCTAAGATAATACTGATTGTAGGGTCTCCTCATTTCTACGGCACCTTCCAGTATCTGTAACAAAGATGGACGGAAATCAGAATATTGACACGTCTTATGACAACTTGGAGACTAAAATAATGATGAAAGTACAAATGCTGATCAAGTAGAAAAAATCAAAGACTAACACAGTTTATAAAATTTTCAAACATTTCATCTGCATTTATCATAACAATATTTCATCTAACTTCCAGATTTCTGTACTTTATGTGTCAGACAATATGTAGGAATGAGTCCAAGCATATCCTACTGTACTGGACCAATCACTAATTGTCTTATTAATATTCCTCCCAACCCAAGCAGAATACTGACATAACTCTATCAGTTCTGTCCCCTTAACAGGAGGATATCGGCATTCAATACTGTTCTTTATATAAAGAACTCTTTAACGTTTTTTTTTTTCAAATTGTTGAAAGTTTAATTATAATGATGTACAAAATCTTTCTTAAAACATTAGATGTCATTAGTATACATACTATCAAAAAACTGAAGCATATTAATTCACACAAGCTCAAGTAGATAATTTAAAATCTACTTAATGGGCATTGTGTGTATATGAAATTGTCATAATGAAAAAATGCTACACATACTTTTTATTTCAACACAAAAAATGTGTATCTGTATCTTTCCTCTCGAGAAATGTAAATGAATTTATTGAACGTTAATTTGTATAAATAATGAAATTATGATCATTCACCTCAGGTAAAGGATATCACAGAAAAGGATGATCTACATGTATGTTTATGTACATGTACAAACATTTACATGATCATGATGATAAATTTGAAAATGAGCCTGGTAATGGTATATACCTGTTTTGGGATAAAGCTACTCTTATGGAACTGAGCGAAGTCTAACATGTACTGCATCTCTTCAGCATTCCTAGGAATAAGTGGGCATTCCTTGAATATTTTCTCTTCATCGCCTGATTCCATGATCTGCCGAATTTTAAGCGATATTTCTGTGGCTACTGGAGTTTTCACTACAACACAATGTAAAACGCTGACTAGTAGATTACGTACTTATATTAACACTAAATAAAAGTTAATACATGCACATATGTACATGTATCTCCGAGTACCAGTGTTCAGAGAAAGAGAGACATGGATACAATAAAAATATCCTAATATTCAATTTTTAAAAAACTTACAGATCAATGCAAAACACATCAACAAGCCAATCTGCCAATCCCTGACCTTCTAAATGAGAACAATTCTCACATTCAGGTAACTCATATGTATAGGCTTTTAAGACCATCCATAATAATATGTGGCTTTTATAGGGTGTCAAAAACTTTTTATAGTGACCTTGACATGTGACCCCTGACCTTGAAAATCAATGTGTTGTTCTTTTATAATGACACTCAAATACTATAGTACACAAGGACAGCTGCACATGTGTATGGTGATGTCACAACATCTCTTCAGAAACAAACTTGTATGAGAGGATAAAAATATTGTGTACTTACTTGCAGGGCACATCATGGTAAGTCTCTCTACATTCTGTGGATACTCAGCTGCATAAAGACCTGCCAATGCTCCACCCATAGACAGCCCTACCAGGTGTATGGGATCTGTAGCTAAACCTAATGTCTCTATGGTCTGAAATGAAGTAAACATTTACATAAAGACCTGTCAATGCTAAACATTTACATAAAGACCTGTCAATGCTCCACCCATCGATAGCCCTACCAGGTGTATGGGATCTGTAGCTAAACCTAATGCCTCTATGGTCTGAAATGAAGTAAACATTTACATAAAGACCTCTCAATGCTAAACATTTACATAAAGACCTGTCAATGCCCCACCCATAGACAGCCCTACCAGGTGTATGGGATCTGTCGCTAAACCTAATGCCTCTATGGTCTGAAATGAAGTAAACATTTACATAAAGACCTCTCAATGCTAAACATTTACATAAAGACCTGACAATGCCCCACCCATAGACAGCCCTACCAGGTGTATGGGATCTGTAGCTAAACCTAATGCCTCTATGGTCTGAAATAAAGTAATCATTTACATAAAGACCTGCCAATGCTCCACCCATAGACAGCCCTACCAGGTGTATGGGATCTGTCGCTAAACCTAATGCCTCTATGGTCTGAAATAAAGTAAACATTTACATAAAGACCTGACAATGCCCCACCCATAGACAGCCCTACCAGGTGTAATTAGGATCTGTAGCTAGACCTAATGTCTCTATGGTCTGAAATGAAGTAAACATTTACATAAAGACCTGTCAATGCTCCACCCATTGACAGCCCTACCAGGTGTAATTAGGATCTGTAGCTAGACCTAATGTCTCTATGGTCTGAAATGAAGTAAACATTTACATAAAGACCTGTCAATGCTCCACCCATTGACAGCCCTACCAGGTGTAATTAGGATCTGTAGCTAGACCTAATGTCTCTATGGTCTGAAATGAAGTAAACATTTACATAAAGACCTGTCAATGCTCCACCCATTGACAGCCCTACCAGGTGTAATTAGGATCTGTAGCTAGACCTAATGCCTCTATGGTCTAAAATAAAGTAAACATTTACATAAAGACCTGTCAATGCTCCACCCATTGACAGCCCTACCAGGTGTAATTAGGATCTGTAGCTAGACCTAATGCCTCTATGGTCTGAAATAAAGTAAACATTTACATAAAGACCTCTCAATGCCCCACCCATTGACAGCCCTACCAGGTGTAATTAGGATCTGTAGCTAGACCTAATGCCTCTATGGTCTGAAATAAAGTAAACATTTACATAAAGACCTCTCAATGCCCCACCCATTGACAGCCCTACCAGGTGTAATTAGGATCTGTAGCTAGACCTAATGCCTCTATGGTCTGAAATAAAGTAAACATTTACATAAAGACCTCTCAATGCCCCACCCATTGACAGCCCTACCAGGTGTAATTAGGATCTGTAGCTAGACCTAATGCCTCTATGGTCTAAAATAAAGTAAACATTTACATAAAGACCTGTCAATGCTCCACCCATTGACAGCCCTACCAGGTGTAATTAGGATCTGTAGCTAGACCTAATGCCTCTATGGTCTGAAATAAAGTAAACATTTACATAAAGACCTCTCAATGCCCCACCCATTGACAGCCCTACCAGGTGTAATTAGGATCTGTAGCTAGACCTAATGCCTCTATGGTCTGAAATAAAGTAAACATTTACATAAAGACCTCTCAATGCCCCACCCATTGACAGCCCTACCAGGTGTAATTAGGATCTGTAGCTAGACCTAATGCCTCTATGGTCTGAAATAAAGTAAACATTTACATAAAGACCTCTCAATGCCCCACCCATTGACAGCCCTACCAGGTGTAATTAGGATCTGTAGCTAGACCTAATGCCTCTATGGTCTGAAATAAAGTAAACATTTACATAAAGACCTGTCAATGCTCCACCCATTGACAGCCCTACCAGGTGTAATTAGGATCTGTAGCTAGACCTAATGTCTCTATGGTCTGAAATGAAGTAAACATTTACATAAAGACCTGTCAATGCTCCACCCATTGACAGCCCTACCAGGTGTAATTAGGATCTGTAGCTAGACCTAATGTCTCTATGGTCTGAAATGAAGTAAACATTTACATAAAGACCTGTCAATGCTCCACCCATTGACAGCCCTACCAGGTGTAATTAGGATCTGTAGCTAGACCTAATGCCTCTATGGTCTAAAATAAAGTAAACATTTACATAAAGACCTGTCAATGCTCCACCCATAGACAGCCCTACCAGGTGTAATTAGGATCTGTAGCTAGACCTAATGCCTCTATGGTCTAAAATAAAGTAAACATTTACATAAAGACCTGTCAATGCTCCACCCATTGACAGCCCTACCAGGTGTAATTAGGATCTGTAGCTAGACCTAATGCCTCTATGGTCTGAAATAAAGTAAACATTTACATAAAGACCTGTCAATGCTCCACCCATTGACAGCCCTACCAGGTGTAATTAGGATCTGTAGCTAGACCTAATGCCTCTATGGTCTGAAATAAAGTAAACATTTACATAAAGACCTCTCAATGCCCCACCCATTGACAGCCCTACCAGGTGTAATTAGGATCTGTAGCTAGACCTAATGCCTCTATGGTCTGAAATAAAGTAAACATTTACATAAAGACCTCTCAATGCCCCACCCATTGACAGCCCTACCAGGTGTAATTAGGATCTGTAGCTAGACCTAATGCCTCTATGGTCTGAAATAAAGTAAACATTTACATAAAGACCTCTCAATGCCCCACCCATTGACAGCCCTACCAGGTGTAATTAGGATCTGTAGCTAGACCTAATGCCTCTATGGTCTGAAATAAAGTAAACATTTACATAAAGACCTCTCAATGCCCCACCCATTGACAGCCCTACCAGGTGTAATTAGGATCTGTAGCTAGACCTAATGCCTCTATGGTCTGAAATAAAGTAAACATTTACATGGAAATAAAGTAAACATTTACATAAAGACCTGTCAATGCCCCACCCATAGACAGCCCTACCAGGTGTAATTAGGATCTGTAGCTAGACCTAATGCCTCTATGGTCTGAAATAAAGTAAACATTTACATAAAGACCTCTCAATGCTCCACCCATAGACAGCCCTACCAGATGTATGTGGTCTGTGACTAAGCCTATCATAAATGTCTATATTGTCTGGAAGGAAACAGAGATACCCAGATGGGTTATACAGCTCATATGAGTTACATGTCATTTGATATATTAAGCGTTATGCTTTTGACGAACAAAAGTTCAGTATAGCATGTGTGACAGTTGAGGAGTCGAAAATGCATCTGCCACCTTAGATAATGGTTAACAGCAGAGAAATAGTACTAAATTTTCTAATGTCAAAAACAATCTGATTTTCAAAATACTTTTATTCTTAAAATAATACCTTGTGTAAGAATTCCATCTGAGCAGACAGTGAGAGATCAGCATCTATTGAGGGTTCTTGACTTTCTCCATGACCTGGTAAATCTAATGCTATCACATGTAAGTCTGGTGGGAGGTGCTATAATAAACATCATCATCTTCAGTAATATTATCATTTGTCCATTTCTACTCTGGACAATACATAGAAATCAATGGACAGATAACTTTGTGATCTTCCTAAGACTTTGCATAGAAATATTAATATGTCTTAAATATTTTTATGGTTATATATTATCTAGATACTTAATCAAATATAAAATAAATCTTCATGCAGACCTTTTACAATCCTGCAGTACAAGTTTGAAGCTCATGTCAACATTTTCCAGAGGCCCAAAACAATACATTAGTGACATTATTTCATTTTTCTAAGATGTCTCATTATTGCTGGAGTGCGTCTTGAACATTAATACCCCAGTCACGATCAAATGGTACGTGTACTTTCCAAGATATGAATGGGTCTACATGTAAATGTAGTTCACCAGTTAATTATAGTGTCTATGTAGCATCACCCTTCATACTTACTCTACATAATGGTGCCCACATTGATTTATCTGCAGAGAAACCATGTAAAAGCAGAATGCTGGACCGCCCCATCTGCTTACGTCCTCTTTCACCATAAACAAGTCTCAATCCTTCAACCATTGTGGTCTTTATCTTCATTCCGCTAAGTTTGACAGATGTCCTAAAAGGGATCATTTTATATTGGAAATTTGAGTTCATTAATATCGATGAAAACTGAAATGATAAATCTGTTCAAAATTCACCGGCATTAATCAACATTAATAAGTTTGATATTATCAGAAGTATGACCAATTTCAGTAAGTTTTTTATTTAAACGACAGAAATACATTAGTTCTGTTATTGTGGCAATTAACATAATTAAGCAGAATTTACATTTTTCAAAATGACCGAAATCAGTCACATTAATTGTCTTCTCTAAATTTGACATAAATTAATCAAGACTTTATTAAATCCAAAAGAGAAGTGTTTAAATTTGCAAATTGAGTGGCAGGAGACATCAAAACAAGCATGTAACAGTAATAAATACTTGACTTTTTAAATCATGACAAATGCTACAAAATACCGGGACATACGGGATCGAGTTTTATGATTGATCAGAACTCACCACAGAAAGAACCTCACAAGTCTGACGGGATTGGCTTTGTACACATAGAGTGTTGCTGCGGTCATGGTTGTTGCCATAGCAGCCAGAGGGTACAGAAGAGATGATAGTGTAACAGACATCTTGACTACCTGAAACAGTTAAGTGTAATTAGTGACAAATATGATAAAGATTTTGATAAGCATGGTAAAGACGTAACTTTTCTAGCACTCATATCATCTATAGGGTTAACATCGTATACCTAACTTCAATATTACAAGGGCACTTTATCTACTTGCATCAAGGACTTCAAATTCACCTCAAAAAGTGTATACATATATAGGACCTACCCTTAACGTGAACAGTACACCTAAACTACAAGATTCTAGTGATCAAAATTGCTTCTTCTGAGGAAACTTGCATCATATGATGTCATGAATGGACTCAAAACTATATAGTGCTTATTCATATAGAATTTTTTTTTATTAATTTTGTGGAATGAAGCCTAAAGAGTTTAGATTAGATTAGTTTTTCATTCATAACATCATATTTATACATAAGAACATTAGAAAACATAAAAACATGGTCATGATTGCTGTAGCATGTCATACAGGGTGGTATCACAGTCTGCAATAATATCAAATAAAAACACAAACACTCAAATACACAACTTTTCGGCACCTTGGCCTTTATCAAGTGTAAAAAACGACGATCTATAACAATTCTAAGTAAAATCCATCCTTGCTTCTCTTGCGTTCATTGCAAATCTAAAAATTCATTTGCAATAATATCATTATACAGTTAAAGTATACTATTGAGATAGCATGATTCTGGTTTCCTGAGACTAGACCATGAGGGAGTTGATCTCGCCTCAGGAAATATAGCTATATAGTATTCAATTGCATGATCAGTAAAACTGTTTTCACAGCTTAATTAATATGAAGAACGAAACGTTCCGACAGTCACTAGAGTTATCTGTCTTAGATTATGTGAAGCCCAAAACTTGAAAAGGAGGGAGGAATCAGGTGATGAGGTCAAAACGCTGGATTTTTCGGTCTCTCGTGTGGGAGGTATGCGAACGTGGGAGATAAGGTTCAAATCAGTGTTCTCCTCAGAAATTTCAGATAGAATGGTGCCAAGTCTTCGATGTGCACCTTGCATTGCGATGTGTCATTATGCATTGTGTCATTCTATGTTGCGTTTTTGCATACTGTTTCATGTGTTGCTTTATTACCAAACTATTTAAAATAATTTTGATAACGAATAAAAAAATTTAATAACACTACATTCTTATCTACATGCTAAACATCATTAAATTTTAGACAGTGTAATTGGTGTTAAACTCTATTAGTTTTGGGCCTTTTGAGAAAATTCTCTCGAGACTGTTTCACCACCATGACTCCTGGTAGCAGATGGAGTTAGTATAGGATTTAGCATATTACACTAATTTGGAAGGAAGTTCTGAAAATGTTTTTTTTCCCATGATTTTCTAAAATTTCAATGGGCCTTTTCTTAACAAATAATTCCAAGGAATGCATGTGATGCCTGCGAAACATAGCGACACTAAGGAATCACTTTTATAGGGTGTGACATCCAGACAGACCGACGAACGGACAGGTGGGCGGGCGGGCGGGCAGGCAGACAGACAGACAGACAAAGTGATCCCTAAGTGTCGTTATGCTTTGCAGGCGACACAAAAAGTACAAAGTTTTCAATGGACCATTTTGCAAATTAATGGGACTATGGCGCATGTCCCCTGTCCTCCCCAATCACTGATATTAGTGAATCTAAGTGTGTTATGGAAAGGGAGTCTAACCATGAGTTCAGAATTCTGAATTTTTTGTTTAGGGAAAGGGCAGGTTTCACCTTTTAAAAAGGGTTGAAAATCATCTTTATACAGTGAAATTCCTACTTCAAAAATTAGGTTCAAATATGGAAACATTTGCTCTACTAAACAATCCCCCCCCCATCTTTATTAGCGACTGCAATATTGATTGTCGTAAACTCTGGAAAAGAAAGCTGACAATTGTTCTACTTAGCCTAAAATATGAAGCAAACCTGCCCCCCCTCCCCAAAGAAATCCAGATCTTTTGTAAATATCAATTGTATACAATTCTTGCATACTTCTATATCACGCTTAGACTCATCAATTAAACAATGGTCCGTGCACCATTAATTAATTTGATCCATCTGTCTAAACTTCTTTTTAACTATATTCAAGCGAATTTAAAAATAAAATCTGTGTTTGTGAAACACGAATGCCCCCATTGGCATCTCTGACAGTAAAACAGCTGAAAAGTAGTTTCACATTTTGAGGGCAAGGTCACAAGGTCAAATTTGGTATCATGGAAAAGTCTTGCCACAAGGAATTCACATGTGAAATATGAAAGAAATATCAATTAGCATTCAAAAGTTATGGCCAAGGTTAAAGTTTTTCAAAAGTAGGTCAAACTCCAAGGTCAAGGTCACAAGGTCAAAAATTTTGGTATCCATGGAAAGGTCTTGTCACAAGGAATACACATGTGAAATATGAAAGCCCTATCACTTACATTTTTTGTACCATTCAAAAGTTATGGCCAAGGTTAAAGTTTCTTGCAGAGAAACAGACAGACAGACAGACAGATGGGGGCATAAAAATACGAACAAACTGACTATTGTTCAGCATGAGCTCTACTGGTCGGGTACATATTATCGCCGGCCACATATTATCGCCACTTCATTTATATCTCTGCTTATTGTTGATGTAGGAATTTCATTTTTTCACCTTAATTACATCTCTGAAATATGAAACAGTATACAAAATTTCAAATAATTCCATAACCTGCAAATACTGAATTTTATGATAGAAAGTCGGCAAATTTGAATTTATTTTCCCCGCCTCTCTGGGGAAAGGGTAGGTCTCTTCATCTTCCTATATCTCTTTGGTTTTTGAATTTTTTTGTACGAATTTTTCACAGACGAAAAGAAGAAAGCTCAAAGATTCAAATAATGTGAACTTTGTCAAAAAGTTTAGGATTTTCAGAAAGAACAGGTAGACGTGGCGATAATATGTACCCTCCCGTCTTTCAAACTTGGTGCAACCCTTAAGTACACAGATCACAGTTAAACAAGAACCAATTGTCAGATTTTCATGAAAATTAGAAGAAATGTGTATCAAGGGTTTCTCATCCTTCTGTGCAAATTTCATCAAATTTTATGAAGAAATAAAGATTTTAGAGCAAAAAATGTTGAAAAAAGTGGCGATAATATGTGCCCGACCAGTATAGCATGTGCATGAGCGTAGCTTAGCGAACTGTAAGTTTGTTGGAGATTTTACACCAGGCAAGTTCTATAGTACATATAATCTCAAGTCATGTTAGAATAGACGTTTAACACCTTGGGTTGTATACAACTGGGGCTAATTAACTGGGAATTCTCTATGTCGGCATGATGTCACACAAAGGTTCAATTAGAGATAAGATCAGAGCAGTTCCAAAAATAGTTGGGCGATAAACTCGGTGTTTATCATAGAGCATAGTGTATGGAAATTGCCTTATATCTAGAACCTAACGTTTATGTCAAGGACAAAACTACTAGAAATCATTGAAGGAACCATTGATGAATTAGCTCTTAGCTTCTCAAACCCCAGTATATAAGGCGATTTGAAGGAAGAGCAAGCAAAATCATGGCTTTTTTCATAGGGCACAGTGAAAAATCTAGAAACACATCCCCCTGTAAACATGGTGGAAATTTGGTTATGTGACCAGTCCGACATCAAGAATGCGGCGGTTAATTCAATCAATTCAAAAGTGGTACACAAAATAGATCATACACAGGGGAAAAATATATAGCATGGCGGCCGTAAAATATTCTCTATGTCGGTGTGATGTCACACAAAGGTTCAATTGGAGATAAGCACCGAGACGTTCCGAAAACAGTTTGGGGATAAACTCGGTGTTTATCATAGAGCATAGTGTATGGAAATTGCTTTATATCTCGAATCTTACGTGTATATCAAGGAAAAATCTACTAGAATTCATTGAAGGAACCATTGATGAATCAGCTCTTAGCTCCAAAAACCCCAATTGAAAACGAGATTTGAAGAAGCTTATAGGATCAAACAAAATTACGGATTTTTCATAGGGCACAGTGAAAAATCAAGAGGCACATCCCCCTGTAAACATGGCAGAAATTTGGTCATGTGACCAGTCCGACATCAAGAATAGTGTGCATGGTGCTAATCCCGATAGCGTGGCGGTAAATCTCGATAGTGTGGCTGCCACGTTAAAACGGCCTGGGGAGAACACTGGTTCAAATGCGGGAGAGTTGACAGGTATGGTTCACACACACCGTTCAGTAGTTCAAGGTGCTGAACATAGTTTGCCTATGGAATCTGTATTGGCGGCATCTAGGTACCTAGACTAGAGCTACTGTCCTGTTCACTAAATCCAGAGCACCCTGTTTGGGCGATTTATTCTGTCGTCTGAAGAATTTTGCATTCAATAATTGTTTCCGATAATTGACCTCCTTTAGTCGTAACTGGAAATTAACTTCAACTTACCCTATCAGCTGCCTTCAGACTGCAATATGAAAAAAATAAAATGTCTACGGGAAATTTCCATGTTAATTTCAAGCCGCCGCCATATTGTACTCCGTGTCAACCATAGTAAACAGTGACGTCAAAGCCTCCGACGTCACACATTTTCAGCGATTTTACTATAGAAAATCCCGTAGACTTTTTATTTTCCGTCCTATTTCTAACTTAGCTGACGCACAGACAAAACAATGGCATTTTCTGTTACGACTAAAGAAGTACTATAAAATTGATATCTTTTTGGAAGATGACATTATCATATTTTAGAGAAAACCGGGAAAACAGGGTGCTCTGGAATTAGTGAACAGGACAGTAGATATACTTTTCTATGTGAACATCCCTTCCAAAATTTCATACATGTGAAGCGATTTCTTTTATAAATGTTATTTAATTATTTGACATTAACGTAATCTCCTTATAATAGACATGATAGATACTGCTCATCCTTTCTCATGCTATAACTCATACTTATTACTGTGTTTATTGCCATTTATTTTCTATTTTTGTTGTTGACATATGATTGCTCCTTCTAATTATAGAACTTTTGTTTACATGTGATTGCTCCTGAAGAGCAATGAGATTTTACTATAAATACCGGTGCTGATTTTCATCAGCGCGCACTGTGTTTTGATGACCTAGAGGACTGCACATAATTTTACCAAGATGTTGACAAGAAATACTTAGTTTTTGTTCATACTCATCATTATCATTTTGGATGTATGCGTGCGTGATTGACTTTACTTATTATGTTGGATTACAATATGTGACAATTCTTGGACTTCATGTTTAGTGCGTAGTGTAAATAAACTGTAAATAGTTTATATGCGTCTTATTTCAACAACGTTATTCTGGGAGCAATCCATTGAGAGCAATGGACAAGTACAGTTTCACAAGTACTCTTGGCAGAAGTTCACGCTACCAAGTTTGAGAGAAATATACTGCCAGTAATAAAATGCATGGAAAAGACCACATGACCCTAGGGAGCAACCATTTTATTTTATGGGGGGGGGGGGGGCAGGAAGACTTTTGCCAGCCGGAAAATTTTTTTCAGCCATTTTAAGAGCCGGAAAATTTTTTTTGCCGGCCTTTGGGCCGGATTATTTTTTGTTTGTAATTTTCCAATGTTGAAATTTTGTTGTTGTTGTGGCTAATAAATCCCTCCACTTCTTGGAGTACCGCCTTTCAGCGTTGTCTGCAAGCATGGGATTAAGATAATTTAAAACGCGATTTTAAAAACATTGATATCCTGATGCTATAGGGTCCATTCATCAGGAATATCTGTATTTACAATGAACTTTGTAGAGAACGAGGCTACCTACGATAGGTTACAAAGTTCCAAGTTGATTCCCATTCACCATGTGGGTTACTTTACAAGGGGCACCCATCACCTATACATGATACCAGCCACCAAGGGGATCACAATTAAAATTTACATAGGTTGGGGGAAAAAAATAAATAAATAAAAAAAAAAAAAAAAAAAAAATCTTGATCATAATTCAGATTTGACATATACTCTCCTTTCCTCTATTTATCTAAAATATCACTGTGTTAAAAAAAACCATTGTTATGATGCAGGTAATGACTAGACTTTGTAAATTAAGAATTTTGGCTACTGACTATTTTAAGAGTATTAAAACTATTCTAAGACAATTTTAAGACTATTTTAAGATTATTAAAACTAACCACTCAATATTAGATAAAAGGCAGAGCTAATTTTAGATATGATTCACCTTCAGAAGCTTATATATAAAAAAAGAATAAAAATAATGTAGTAGATAAAAGTACGGGGAAAATTACCCTTATAAGTTTAAATAATTCAGCGTGATTTTTCGGCCATATTAAACATCAAACACACAATGAGTTCATCTCTTGCCAGCAGCTCACTTCATTTTAATTTCTTGAATGGCATATAGTGCCTATAATCTGTTTACTAAAATGATACTCAATGGAGACAGGCAATATGGTGCCAATGACTTTTGAATTTGATTTATTCACTCCAAATTGCGCAAAGTTTGTTCCATTTTTTATAGCGAGCGGAGCTCGCTGCAAAGGCCCAAAGATTTTCGTCCCCTCGCAGACAGAGTTACTGCGGAGATGCTGCATATTGCCATTTAAATTTTTTTTCGACTCCAAGTAGACGAATATGTTATACTCAATTTTTGTTTATAAGTTAAATTTATTGAAAATATTCTTCGTAAATCAGGTAACGATAAAGCATCAACCAGGCGGCGTAACCACGGGAAATCCGACATTTCCGGTTTTAAACGAGACGTTTCGCTCTGATTGCTTTTCTCGTCTCGGGTGGTTTCGTACTGTCAGAAGTCGGAATATGTTTGGTTTTTCTTTTGTTCTTAAGTAATTTATTTTCATCTAGCCTAAACATTATTCTTACAAAATAAAAATGAATTATAAACAACCATATTTTTAAAGAACCGTATTTTAAGCCCCCCCCCCCCCCTTAAAATGTTAATCTGCTGGTCTAGATCAATTTTACAAATGCTTCCGTGTTTCCACTCGCCTTATATACTACCTTTCTTTGGCAGTCATCAAACAGAAAGTTTTGTCAGATAAGATAAACCGTCATAGTCAAAATAAAAAAGAAAATCATTTTTATTTTATATAATCATATCTATTTTCTCTCCGCTCGCACAAAAAGGCTTTGCCTTGATTCATATTACTTTGTTTCTGATACACAAAAAAGTGTTTACTGGGCAGTCGGAAAGGTCGGAAAAGAGGGGTGAGAGGCAATTTCATGATCCGGAAAAAATTTTTCGCCGGCCCTTGGGGCCGGAAAATTTTTTTTCCCTAAAATTTCGATCCGGAAAATTTTTTTTGCAAAGTCTTCCTGCCCCCCCCCATAAAAATCAAATGGTTGCTCCTATGATTGGCTCCTATATACAAACGCCCGTTCGGCGACGTTACACATGTCTACCTAAATTGGACAATAGCACAATACATTACCAGTATCATGTAAAATAAAATTCAAATAAAATAAAACAGAAACCTTAATAAACCTTCAAAAACCTTGGCTTTGATCAACAATCGCTTTCTTTTCCGCTTTCGTTTCGGTTTTACAATTAGAATGGTTTACGCTTTTCCGGAATTACGATTCTCGTTGTATATGAATTTTTGACGCTTTTAGGGCATACAAAGGTACTGTTTGAAAAAAATTGACATGACGAAAGTCAAGAAATAGTATGGTAGACATAAGATTCACTTTAAAATGCAGTGCATGCAAAATTTTTGCTAGAATTTTCTCTGACTACAATTACCCCCTTTCAGAAGAAGATACAGGGTCTGTTTTGAATGTCATTAAGTTTCAATGCCTTGATAGTCCTCTCCAATATTGACCCTTCCGATTGTGTTAAAAAAATTCAAAATTTTGTGACTTCACATTGCTTTTACCTCGGACAAACAAGCTTCGAACCTCGGTCAAACATCGAAATTGCATTGTGACATCATGGAATTTCTCAAATTTTTCTCGCGTTCGGAAGGGTCAACTAAGAATGCTTCAAACGTACTGGTGTCAAAGCAGTAACCGAATGGAAGCAGTAACCGAACGATTACGGTGTCAGGGGGGTATTTTAAGGAGCTATAAGAATAAGGACATGATTTAGCCCTGAAATCATTTGATTATTTCTCGTGTGCTGTCCTTCCTTTTAAGGAATAGTTTGTTCGTGATAAAAATATGTTGTATCAGAAGATTTCTCATCAGTATTTATTGAAAAAAAAGTGATGTTAGATTTGATAATTATGGCTTGAATAGGGAGGGGTTAACAATGTCTAAAAACGTCAAATAGTTGACGAAAATATACAAAAAATGCATTATTTTTCAAAAAATTTAAGTGTTTTATGTTTAGATCCCCTCCAATTTTAAAATGAAAAAGAAAAAATAACTTTGAAACCAGTATGTCCAAGCAATCGGTAAAATATGCAATCCGGCAACTGAAAAACGTTTTATTTTGTACTAAACAGCCACAGTGTAAGCTTTCAGGCGCTACATACACTCAGTGTAGAAATAGACATCTTTATATAGTTAATTTCCTTCGTGTATTTTGTATATTTCATCGGAATTCACACAGAATAGATTGTTCCATTGTATAACCAGAGGAAATTGGCAACTTTTATCTATCTAATCGCTTTTAAGTCAGATTCTTAAAAAATATAGCCTATCCCCCCTTTTTTCGTTTTTCGTCTGTGGGACATTGTTCCACCCCTAGTTACAGAACCACACTTGGTCAGAAAATTGGTATTAATGAAATACACCTTTGGTAAAAGTGGCATTCTGTAATTCGCGGTGGAACAATGTTGTAGAAAACTTTTATGTTTTCCATGATTTCTGTAGAAAAACTGCTCATTTTAACCCAAATATCGGTATTGTTATTGATAATTTATTCGACCGGACATTAGATTCAGATATGCATCAGGTTAGTTGATATTTCTACTGAAAAATTCTTCAAATTTCCCATTTTGACATTTCAACTTTTTCAGGGCAGATTTTACGTATTATTCTTACAGCTCCTTAACGAAAGTGCATAAAATTAAGGAAACTTATAAAGTTTCCCTAGAAATCATCATAAGTATCAGCATTTTTATGATAAGGTGACTTTCTCATTCTTTTCTATAAGATTCTAAACGGAGAGGCGGCAGTTAACATCCCAGAGTACACCAGACGACCAGCAGTCCAGACACCACAACACCATCCTAACAGATTCTCCAGTCTTAGCACATCAACAGACGCTTACAAATATAGCTTCATACCCCGCACAATTATAGAATTAATGGAATGGGCTACCACAGACTGTGATCCAATCTCCCTAAACTGAAATATTCAGGGTGGGGTTTTGGGATCAATTGATGTGAAATCCTGAGAATCTGTTTTTATCCTCTTTTGTCTTTTTAAACTTCAAGATTTTAACCTGTTTGTGCTGGTCTGCGCGCTATATATCTGCAAAGTGGATACTGACTGCATATTAAATATATTGTATAGAGGTAGAAGTAGAAGAGTGCCTCATAGCCCCCTTCTATTATTTAAGGGCAGAGTACTTATAACCCAGTGCTCCATGTGGCATTCCAAGTTTGGTTGCTTAAAAGCAACCTTGCTTAAATTTTTGTCTTATTAATTTCCAAAATTTAGTTGCCAGTAGCAAAATTTTGATTGCCACTGTAGCAAATTTTTGGTCGCCACTTGTGTACTTTTGACTTTTCATATACATTAACCTTTATTTTCTCATATCTATCTATATAGAGAGAGTCTCTTTTAATACAGAAAGCACTATGACATCTTGTGCTATCTTGTGCTATAGTTTGCCAATGGCAAAAGATGATTTTAAATAAAGAGAAAAAAATTAATGATGAAAGTAATTTTTATGCCCCCGTAATCGAAGATTCGGGGGCATATAGTTTTAGGTCTGTTTGTCTGTTTGTCCGTAAAAACTTGGCCATAACTTTTGAATGGTAAGTGATAGGGCTTTGATATTTCACATGTGCGTTCCTTGTGACAAGACCCTTCCATGGATACCAAAATTTTTGACCTTGTGACCTTGACCTTGGAGTTTGACCTACTTTTGAAAAACTTTAACCTTGGGCATAACTTTTGAATGTTGAGTGATAGGGCTTTCATATTTCACATGTGCATTCCTTGTGACAAGATCTTTCCATGGATACCAAAATTTTTGACCATGTGACCTTGACCTTGGAGTTTGACCTACTTTTGAAAAACTTTATCCTTGGGCATAACATTTGAATGGTAAGTGATAGGGCTTTGATATTTACATGTGCATTCCTTGTTACAAGACCTTTCCATGGATACCAAAATTTTTGACCTTGTGACCTTGACCTTGGAGTTTGACCTACTTTTGAAAAACTTTAACCTTGGGCATAGCTTTTAAACGGTAAGTGATAGGGCTTTCATATTTCACATATGAATTCCATGTGGCCAGACTTTTCCATGGATACTAAATTTGACCTTGACCTCAAATTTGATACTACTTTTGATCTCTTTTACTGACAAAGATGCCAACGGGGGCATTCGTTTTTCACAAACACAGGTTTTATTTTCAATACACAGATGTTCCAAAACATATATGTATGAAACCATTCATTGTCCATCTTTCCTTCTGTCTGTCCATCCATCCATTAAAGAAGTCCTTAAAGCAGATATCTGTATGTGTAAGCAATAGGGCTTTCATACGTTACACACACATTCACCATGACAATTGCTATATTTTGATACTAAGATATTTGACCTAGTGACCTTGACCCAGAGTTTAAATAGTTTTAATAGATTTGCTGATAAGAGTTTGTTTGGTCCTATAAAAGCTCACACTATATAACTATAATTATTATTTGAACAGATAAAAATATCTCCAAATGTGTGATATTTCATGTAAGTTTTCAAAAACTCTGCTTGACCATGAAATTTGACCTTAAGAACGGTAACTTACATTTTGTAGTTAAGAAGTTCTTAAAGCAGATATCTCTTCAAGTATAAGTGATAGGGCTTTCATATTTCATACACACATTTACTGTAACAAGTACTACATTTAGATACAAAGACATTTGACCTACATGTAGTGACCTTGATCTAAAAACAATTACTTGGTTAAGAAGTTCTGAC
The DNA here is from genome assembly GCA_033119305.1 of Pinctada imbricata. Taxonomy (NCBI): domain Eukaryota; kingdom Metazoa; phylum Mollusca; class Bivalvia; order Pterioida; family Pteriidae; genus Pinctada; species Pinctada imbricata. The sequence continues at coordinate 112,205,458 of VSWD01000005.1, forward strand.
AGCAGATTTCTCTGTAAATATAAGTGATAGGGCTTTCATTCTTCATTTTCATATTCATCATAATATATATAATACTACATTTTGATGTAGAAAATTTTGACGTAGTGACCTTGACCTTGAACTCTGACTTTATAATAATAGTGTTTTGATTATGAGATTCAGAAAGCAGCGTACTTAGCAATAATCTTCATACCAGTACTAAAGCATTTTAAAAATCTTCAATGATCCTTTCAGAATAAAAGTCCCATGGTTAGTATAATTTGTCACTTCAGGGCAGTTCTAAATTTGCAAAATATCATTCTATTTTTCTACTACAGCATAAAGAATAGAGTGAATAGGTCAAAGGTTGTCTGTCTCTGATGGGGATATCTTGAATTTTTATTCTATAATTCATGACTGACATTTTTCCATTACAGCATAAAGAGTAGAGTGAGTAAAGCAGTATATTTTGAGGATGTCTTTGTATGATGACCTTGACATTGACAATGAGGGAGGAGGGAAGGGACTTAAGCCAGAAGTTGGTAAGACACTCTGTAAAGTATTACATGTATCAGATACTGCATATGTCATTTTACGTTTTGGATATTAACTTTATAAATGATTATCTATATCTACCGTAATATCAGTAGATCAATATGATCGATTTGTCAGACAACTTGGACTGATCGTCAACAGTATAGATGTATTCTTCTCATTTGATAAAATTTCAGCTGGTGGATGGTCGTCTAATTACAAACTGATGCAGTCCCAGCTTCAAGCCAAGAAAGCCTCCCTTATACAGACTAAGGTAATTCTATATATGTACTGTTATAGTCTTCTATCTATAAACTGATGCAGTCCTTTCTCGAGTTGAATAAATCACATATTAAGTTCTTTATAAATTGTGTTTTATAGAAACAGAAGCATAGTAATACAGTGGCCCCTGTTGTAGACCTTAAAAGGAGCTCTGATACAGAAGTCCGCTTTAACCTACAGACTGGAAGGGTAAAATATTGAATAATTTATCAAATATAATCATATGTTGTTCTCATTTGCTTCCAACCAGAAATATGAAATTTCAAGATGATTGTTTCGATTGATTTATTGTTTTAAAATGTAAATCTTAAAACATGAAGATAAAGTATTGTTAAATTTCAAAAATGAAAAGGTGAAAGGAGAAGGTTCATGTATCCCTAAAATTGGCCCTGTATTTTTCTTGAAAAATAACTTAATGAAAATTTTGATTTCTTATCCCTAATATTTCATTAGAATATTAGCAAATACATTAGGTGCATATTCCAAGTAGTTGTTAAGTAACGTCTGAATAATGGAAAATGAAGGAAAACCACCGTATGCTAGGAAAAATTATTTTAAATTTTCATGATCTAACCCTCAACCAAAATAAATTTTACATAGATAGAAAGATAAATTGCTTTGCTATTATTTTGGTTTGCGTTTTGCGCCCTACTTCTTTTCTTTGATTTGTACCGAAATTTGACTTCTTTCTTGATATTTTTCATCATTTTACGAATTTTGGGTATTTTTGTAGCCGTATATTTTAGTGCAATGCTTTAGAATTGAAATGTTTATGTGGTATTTCAAACAACAATACATTTGACATCTTTGATATGGAATATAATTGAAATCTGAACCACTTGAAAAATAGGGAAAATTTTCCAGCTTACCGAACCTCTTCTTGTGCATTGAGCATCAATAAGAATGAAATATTGCTCCTACATGTAATTCATTTAAATTCCCACTCAAAAGTCATTAAATGCATTTAGATTTCATATCATAGGTAAGAAGAACACTTAACTTGTAGATACATGTAAACAAGGTAAAAGATGTTATATGATGAAAAACATGAAAAACTTATTCGGTCTTTTCGAAATAGAGAGTTACTTCCCATTTGTGCAGGTATCTGACGTCAACGCATTGTGACGTCATCGAATTCTATGGAAACTAGCATGAAATTCAGGGAAACGGGGTTACATATATGGCGTTTTCAAAGGAAATTAATGACGTCACAATGCTTTTACGTTAGATACCTGCACAAATAGAGCGTAGGACTGTAAAATCGAAAAGACGGAATTGCTTATGCTTTACCTGTTAGCAGAATAAGATGATACAATGACAATTACATTAATTACTTATTACAGATGGAGAGAATACCGTCCACGGCCCAGTTAGGGAGTTCTCCATTTATTGCTGCCGACCCGGTGCCCTCGTTTACTGGGGTCATTGACGAGTATGATCCACTCAGACCTAATGATTATGAAGACTTTGTGAAGAAAAGGAAAGAACAGAGACAAAAAGAAAGAGATGATGAAAGGAAGAGAGAAATGGATGAGGAGAGAATAGCCAGGTTATGGAAGTTCACAGTCACAACAAACTATATACTTTTAAAAGAAGATATTTGTGTGTCACTTTCTTCAATGTTAAAACTTAATAATTTTCCATCTGGTGATCAATCATGGTGGTAGGAGAATTCCCAAGTAAAAGATTTGTTCCCATTTTTTCTCACATTCAAAAAAAAATCTATGACTTATCTCACAGTATCTATCTTGTTTGAAAAGAGGAAGAAGTACTTTTGAGATGTTGATTGTAATTGTCAAGGTATATTTATACTCTTAAGCTTTCTCAATTAGGAAAAACTTTTTTTAATATAGGAGGAGAGAAAGAAGGGAAAGGGAACGAGAAAGAGAGAGAGAAGGAGAAAGGGAAATGGACAGAGCCAGGAGAAGACAGGAGGAGGAGGAAGAGGAGGACTATGAGAGAAGACAGAGGAGACCAGGTAAGAAACTGATATCAATGTCTTCATAGTTTATAGAGGAGGCCAGGAAAGAAACTGATATCATTGTCTTCATAGTTTATAGAGGAGGCCAGGTAAGAAACTGATATCATTGTCTCCATAGTTTATAGTGGAGGCCAGGTAAGAAACTGATATCATTGTCTTCATAGTTTATAGTTTAGACCAGGTAAACTATCATTGTCTTCATAGTTTATAGTGGAAACCAGGTAAGATACTGATATTATTGTCTTCATAGTTTATAGTGGAGACCAGGTAAGAAACTGATATCATTGTCTTCATAGTTTATAGTGGAGGCTAGGTAAGAAACTGATATCATTGTCTTCATAGTTTATAGTGGAGGCCAGGTAAGAAACTGATATCATTGTCTTCATAAATTATAGTGGAGGCCAGGTTAAAAAGTGATATCATTGTTTTCATAGTTTATAGTGGAGACCAGGTAAACTATCATTGTCTTCATAGTTTATAGTGGAGACCAGGTAAACTATCATTGTCTTCATAGTTTATAGTGGAAACCAGGTAAGATACTGATATTATTGTCTTCATAGTTTATAGAGGAGGCCAGGTACATGTAAGAAACTGATATCATTGTCTCCATAGTTTATAGTGGAGGCCAGGTAAGAAACTGATATCATTGTCTTCATAGTTTATAGTGGAGGCCAGGTAAGAAACTGATATCATTATCTTCATAGTTTATAGTTTAGACCAGGTAAACTATCATTGTCTTCATAGTTTATAGTGGAGGCTAGGTAAGAAACTGATATCATTGTCTTCATAGTTTATAGTGGAGGCTAGGTAAGAAACTGATATCATCGTCTTCATAGTTTATTGTGGAGGCCAGGTAAGAGACTGATATCATTGTCTTCATAATTTATAGTTGATGCTAGGTAAGAAACTGATTTCATTGTCTTCATAGTTTATAGTGGAGACCAGGTAAACTATCATTGTCTTTATAGTTTATAGTAGAGGCCAGGTAAGAAACTGATATCATTGTCTTCATAGTTTATAGTGGAGACCAGGTAAGAAACTGAAATCATTGTCTTCATAGTTCATAGTGGAGGCCAGTTAAACTATCATTGTCTTCATAATTTATAGTGGAGGCCAGTTAAACTATCATTGTCCTCATAATTTGTAGAAAAAGCTCAATGAAGTATAATTATTGTGTACATTATTTAGTAGGAAGTGATATGTGTTTCTGCATTGTCAGAGCTTGGCATGAAATAAAGATATGATCAGTTGGGAAATACGAAATATTTCATTTTTAGCTCACCTGAGCCATAGGCTCAAGTGAGCTATTGTCATAGTGTTGCGTCCGGCGTCCGGCGTCCGTCGTCGTCGTCGTCCGTCGTCGTCCGTCGTCGTCCGTCGTCGTAAACTTTTCACATTTTAAACTTCTTCTCCAGAACGGCTGAAGGGATTTTGATGAAACTTGGTAGGTATGAAGTACTCATGGTCCCCTACAAGTGTTGTTGTTTTTCGTCCGGATCTGTCAACAGGTGGCGCCACCACAGCCAAAAGTAGGTCACGGGGGGTACCCTCCTTTGACAAACTTCTTCTTCAGAACCGAAGCATGTATCGACAAACCGAAAGCATCAGGATGATCTAGAGAGATGTCTTAAGAAGTGTTGTTATTTTTGGTTCCACTTCGAAGTCAAATTTTTGACGCGTTTTTGACGTCTTTTCGGACTTTGTCAGAAATGCACATTTTTGCACTATTTCTTTAAATAACTCAATAAGTGTATGATTTTACACACTCATTTACTACATATTTATCATATTTAACTTACTTAATGCTTTGATATGTATTTTATGCTTAAATTTTATTTTTTTGATTTTTTATGAATTTTTTTCTTATGTAAAAAGGAAGGGGGGGGGGGGGTTGATTTTCATACATTTTCTGCTTCTTTTCTATAACCACTCTTCAGATTGTCATGACAATTTGTAGGTATGAGGTACTCATGCATGGTACCCTACAAGTGAAAGAATTTTGTCAAGATATCCACTTTTGGATTTTTAAGGAATATTTTTTAAGATTGTACATAGGTATAATGTATGTTTTCCATGCCAAATGGACCCATGGGGAGTAGCTTCAAACCCCGGCGGGACCCCAACAATTTTTTTTTTCCCTTTTTCAGTTTTTTTTCTCTTTTTATTTTTATATTTATCGCTAGATATGAAACTGTGAAAGAATTTTGTCAAAATATCAACTTTTAGATTTTTAATGATTTTTTAAATAAGACAAGCTATAGCTAGTTTGGCTTTGTGTACTTATTTTCATACTTCGAATTAACTTGGCCACATACGCTATCAAATATACTCTGAATTTATTTTTAAGATGTTGACTTTTTGTGTCGCCTGCGAAGCACAGCGACACTTAGGGATCACTTTGTCCGTTGTTCGTCTGTCCGTCCATCCGTCCCTCCATCTGTCCGTCTGTCTGTCACACTTGGGTGTCACACCCCATAACTTTTGATTGGTAAGTGATAGGGCTTTGATATTTCACATGTGTATTCCTTGTGACAAGACCTTTATACACATATCATAATTTTTGACCTTGTGACCTTGACCTAGATATTTGACCTACTTTTCTAAAAATCTAATATTGGCTATATCTCTTGATTGATTAGTGATAGGACTTTGATATTTCACATGTGTATTCCTTGTGATTAGACCTTTCTACACATATAATGTTTGACCTTGTGACCTTGATCTAGATATTTGACCTACTTTTCTAAAAATCTAATATTGGCTATATCTCTTGATTGATTAGTGATAGGACTTTGATATTTCACATGTGTATTCCTTGTGATTAGACCTTTCTACACATATAATGTTTGACGTTGTGACCTTGACCTAGATATTTGACCTACTTTTTAAAAAAAAACCAAGATTGGCTATATCTATTGATTGGCAAGTGATAGGGCTTTGATATTTCTCTTGTGTATTCCTTTTGACAATACCTTTCTACACATACCATAATTTTGACCTCATGACCTTGACCTAGATATTTGACCTACTTTTCAAAAAAATTAAGATTTGCTATATCTTTTGATTGGTAAGTGATAGAGCTTTGATATTTCATATGTGTATTCCTTCTTGTGACAAGGCCTTTCTACACATATCATAACTTTTGACCTCATGACCAAGACCTAGATATTTGACCTACTTTTCAAAAAATCTTAGATTGGCTATTTCTTTTGATTGCTGAGTGATAGGCTTTGATATTTCACATGTGCATTCCATGTGACAAGACCTTTCTTCACATACCATCATTTTTAGCTCACCTCGACGAAGTTGAGTGAGCTTATGCTATAACCCCACGCGTCCGCGTCCGTGTCCGCGTCCGCGTCCGGTTAAAAAGTTTGGGGTAGCTCAGTATCTGACAAAGTACTAATGCTACAGTAACCAAACTAGCACAAGTGATTCATCTTTGGATGCTGAGGTGAACCCATGCATCGTATGCAGCATCTGACCTACATTTTCCGCTTGAGTGACTTGGTTAAGAAGTTTGGGGTAGCTCAGTATCTGACAAAGTACTGATGCTACAGTAACCAAACTTGCACAAGTGATTCATTTTTGGATGCTGAGGTAAACCCATGCATCGGATGCAGCATCTGACCTACATTTTCTGCTTGAGTGACTTGGTTAAGAAGTTTGGGGTAGCTCAGTATCTGACAAAGTACTGATGCTACAGTAACCAAACTTGCACAAGTGATTCATCTTTGGATGCTGAGGTGAACCCATGCATCGGATGCAGCATCTGACCTACATTTTCCGCTTGAGTGATTTGGATAAGAAGTTTGGGGTAGCTCAGTATCTGACAAAGTACTGATGCTACAGTAACCAAACTTGCACAAGTGATTCATCTTTGGATGCCGAGATGGACCCATGCATCGGATGCAGCATCTGACCTACTTTTTCCGCTTGAGTGATTTCGCTTTTAAAAGCCAATATTGAGCAGAGTATAAGTGCTACATGTACCAAACTTGCATATTGGATGTATCTTTGATCAAACTTTCATAAAATGACCTTGACTACTTTTTCCGGTTGAGTGATTTTGCCTTTAAAAGCCAATATTGAGCAAAGTATAAGTGCTAGATGTTCCAAACTTGCATATTAGATGTATCTTTGATCAAACTTTCATAAAATGACCTTGACCTACTTTTTCCACTTAAGTGATTTTGCCTTTAAAAGCCAATATTGAGCAAAGTATAAGTGATACATGTACCAAACTTGCATATTGGATGTATCTTTGATCAATCTTTCATAAAATGACCTTGGCCTACTTTTTCCGCTTGAGTGATTTTGCTCTATAAAGCCAATATTGAGCAAAGTATAACTGCTACATGAACCAAACTTGCATATTGGATGTATCTTTGATCAAACTTTCATAAAATGACCTTGACCTACTTTTTCTGCTTGAGTGGATTTGCCTTTAAAAGCATGTACTAAGAAATATGTTTGAATTGAATTTTGCTGTCACGAGGTGAGCTTCGTAATCTGTGATTACCTATGTTTTACCTCGTGCACTTGCCCTATATATTTGACCTACTTTTCAACAAATCTATGATTTGCTATTTCTTTTGAGTGGTAAGTGATAGGGCTTTGATATTTCACATTTGTATTCCTTATGAAAAGACCTTTCTAAACATTCCATAATTTTTAACCTAGTGACCTTGCCCTTGATATTTGACCTAATTTCAATAAAAAAAAAATCCTCTACGCAGGCGACACAAGCATTCCTTGGATTGCTTTTTTTTCATACATGCATATTTCAGAACAATTCCCCTATTTAATGATTATTTTATCTGTCTTATTTCTGTATCTATGGTAAACATAGTCGCCATATATCTTGTGTTACAGATTTGATTGGTTCAATACCTCCTTGCCCCTTTAGTAGGGGTAACTACAGGAAATAAAAAGGTGCACACTAAAAATTTTGCCTGAAATGAAATGCCCGGAAGTCTGTAAAATTGGTCTTTTTTGATTGCGAATCTTTGGCACGCATAAAAATGTAAAGAAAAAGGGGGGGGGGGGGGGTCATGCATGTCCTTTTTTCGCAAATTTCACTTTTTTTACAGGAACTCTGCGTCCTCATCGAAAATGTTCCGAATTTTGCATATTTTCAAACCTATCTGTAGATTGCATAAAAGACAAGATCAAGTTAAAAGTTAAATTTATCACGACTATTGATTCAATATGCTAAAAATACATTTCCAAGCGCCGCATTTCAGCATATTTACCCAAAATAATTTGTCCAAGTGGCGTCACTGGGTCATGAGGTTTGATACACCGTACACTGCTGTTTGGAAAATAAATTGGCTCAATTTCTGCACAACTCACTTGAATTAATATTGTCCGCTAACAACTTGTCTGTGTTAATTGGATTAACACGATTTTGACTGTACGTTACATGTATTAAGATGAAATCAATACTATTCAAAAGCTCTCATTCATAGATTTCTGTATAATTTAATATGAATAAAGGCAAAACCGAAAAGTCTTTGTTTTTTATGCTTCCGGAATCAAAGATACGGGGGCATATAGTTTTTGGCCTGTCCGTCTGTCTGTTTGTCCGAAAAACTTTACATTGGGCATAACTTTTGAATGGAAGGTGATAGAGCTTTCATATTTCACATGTGTATTCCTTGTGACAATACCTTTCCATTGATACCAAAATTTTTGACCTCGTGACCTTGACCTTTGACCTACTTTTCAAAAACTTTAACATTGGGCATAACTTTTGAATGGTTAGTGATAGGGCTTTCATATTGTACATGTGTATTCTTTGTGACAAGATCTTTCCATTGATACCAACATTACTCTGACCCTGACCTCTCACATACTTAACAGAAAATGATGTTTATACCAACAAAGATGCCACCGTGGGGCATTCGTGTTTCACAAACAGGCTTTATTATTTTCTGGCATACTAGCTATTAATAATGAAAGGTTTGGTGTTCAATTTTAAATAAACTTAATTTATGAAATCATTTCATTGTTTTATTCTGTTTCTGTTGCACATTAATGTGGAATTTTACAAAATGATTTTATTTTTGATGTTGCATAATCAAACTATACAAGCTGGGCATATGACTTTGGATCGCATAATCCATCTTTTCAAATCAGTAAAAAAGTTGTTGTTTTGAAATGTGACTATTTTCTCTTGTTTGTACTTTTAAAGGTTGTCTGAAAAAAAAACTTGTCTGCATCCGGCAAAAATCTTGTTAGGAAGGTTGTGGGCTAAAATCCTGGTACTGGCACTATCAGTATTCAATGTCAGTATGTCAATTAGAGCGTGCATGGGTATCAGGTGAGCGTTGTGCCCCCTGGGGCTCTTGTTTTGCTGTTTAACATCCGATATTTTGGGACAGTTCTAATTATGTATTGTGCTGTGTTGCCTTATTAGTCCCCTACCGGCAACGCCGAAGGGGACTCTTAGTTTCCTCTCGGTCTGTCTGTCCGTCCGTCTGTCCCTCCGTCTGTCCGAATATCAGTTTTCCAGACTTTTTTCTGCAACGAATAAAGATATTCAGATGAAATTTGATACACAGCTTGGTCTTGGATAGTTACAGAGCAAGTTCGACTTTCGTCATGCTTGACCCATTTTTCGAGGAGTTATGCCCCTTGATGACTTGGAAATCCAGTTTTTGTCAGTTTTCCGGACTTTTTTCTGCAACAGATGGAGATATTCATATGAAATTTGATACACAGCTTGGTCTTGGATAGTTACAGAGCAAGTGTGACTTTCATCACGCTTGACTTATTTTTCGAGGAGTTATGTCCCTTGATGACTTGGAAAATTCAGTTTTTGTCAGTTTTCAGGACTTTTTTCTGCAACGGATGGAGATATTCAGATGAAATTTGATACACAGCTTGGTCTTGGATAGCTACAGAGCAAGATTGACTTTCATCACTTTTGACCCATTTTTCAAGGAGTTATGCCCCTCTATGACTTGGAAAATTCAGTTTTTGTCAGTTTTCCGGACTTTTTTCTGCAACGGATGGAGATATTCAGATGAAATTTGATACACAGCTTGGTCTTGGATAGTTACAGAGCAAGTTTGACTTTCATCACTTTTGACCCATTTTTCAAGGAGTTATGCCCCTTGATGACTTGGAAAATTCAGTTTTTGTCAGTTTTCCGGACTTTTTCTGCAACGGATGGAGATATTCAGATGAAAGTTGATACACAGCTTGGTCTTGGATAGTTACAGAGCACGTTTGACTTTCGTCAGGCTTGACCTATTTTTCAAGGAGTTATGCCCCTCTATAACTTGGAAAATTAAGTTTTTGTCAGTTTTCTGGACTTTTTTTTCTGCAACGGATGAAGATATTGAGATGAAATTTGATACACAGCTTGGTCTTGGATAGTTACAGAGGACTTATGTCACGCTTGACCTATTTTTCGAGGAGTTATGCCCCTTTATGACTTGGAAAATCAGTTTTTGTCAGTTTTCCAGACTTCTTTCTGCAATGAATAGAGATATTCAGGTGAAATTTGATACTCAGCTTAGTCTTAGATAGTTACAGAGCAAGTTCAACTTCCGTCACGCTTGACCTCTTTTTCGAATCGATAAAGCAGATAAAACCTCAGAACTGAGCTGCACAGACAGTAAGTTTAATTTAAACTCATATATGTTTAATTGAAGAGTAATTCATAGGCAGAGTTGCAGGACATAAATATATGCCGCCGGTAGGGGACTATATCGCTCAGCGATCATAACATTTTAATTTTATTTGTCTTTTCAGGACAATCATCAGGGGCTGCTATAGCCCCGCCCACTTCTCTGATAGAGGAAGATATCCTGAGTGTTGAAGGTAAATTTTTTGTCCATAATTTCATACACTTGAGTTCATTTGTTGTGATGTAAGCAAATCATGAAATGTACATGTATCACAACATCTTTCAAAACAAAATAATCAGGGTGTCAAACAAAAAGTCCTGTAGTAAGAGAATTTCATTATATATTCTTATTCAAATAGTTCTGTAAGATGTGAAATTTATAAATTAATTTACATCTATTTTTTTACAGCTTCTGTACCAATAATGCCAGATCGTCCCAGGTCACCTGTTATGCCAATAGGTCACCAAATGGGACTAGGGTAAGAAATGATTACAAAGAGATAAAAAAAACTGGAAAAATAAAGATTCCTTGTTAAAATTTCATTGTTTTAATATGATTTCCACAAAACCTAAACTTCCTGTATTATTGTTACATACATGTACATGTACATAAATTTGCATTAGTAATATACCATTCTATCTTCAGAGGATCTGTGGCATCAAAGATTATGGCCAAATATGGCTATAGAGAAGGTCAAGGTCTCGGTAAATCGGAACAGGGCATGAGTACTGCATTATTTGTGGAGAAAACCAGTAAAAGAGGAGGAAAGATTATACATGAAAAAGATATGCCTAAAGGTACATTTGTATTGTGTTCATAGTGTCTTTTGTGACTTAATAACAGTAAGATGGATTCATAGATTTCAGATTTTATTGAATTTGTTTTTTGAATTGCACTTTAAACTGTAAGTCTGTTTTTAACAATTTGTTAATCATTCGATACCAGAGTAAACCGTATAACAATATAAATATGCGTATAGAATGATTTTATGGAAATTTCAATATAATCAATTTTTTATTTTCTTTTAAAGAAATAGAAATGTATAGATATTATTGAAGAAAATGTACATTTTGTAATATTTGAGCAGATTGACTAGATTCTGTATGTCTATTGTATTACAGAACCACCAAGGGAACCGTCATCAAATACAAACTTAATGAAAAATCCATCAAAAGTCATTCTCCTCAGGGTGAGTCATTCAATTCTTATTTTATACTGTAGTAATTATAAATTCAGTCACAGTGTTTGATATATACAATTAAAAAATACTAAATATCTGTCTATCTGTCTGCTGCATTTATATTATGTTCTTTGTGTAAGCATGTTCTGCTATCTCAGATTTATATTTCTGTGCACTATGGAAATAAATTTCATCCAAGAGCCCGAAACATAATTCACTTTATATTCAAGAAATGTATCAAGGAATCATTACAAAAATTATGAGCTTATACAGAAGGGAAGTAACAGTCATACATGTACTATCTATTAATTGTTTAGACAAATGAAAGTTCTGAAAGGTACGAAAACCATCTACCTTTCCATCTTTATACACGTGATTTCCACATGTTTAAAAATATTTTAGTGTTGATGTGATAGAAGGAACATAAAGATTAAAAATGAGTAGAAGAAAATGTTATTTTATTTTCAGAAGTGAAAGGTGTAATAATTTCATTAGATTAACTTTGAATTGAACTTCATCTTGTCCTGTTTATTGGGCAATGGTAAGGATATCTGAAATTAAATAGGATTCATAATTTTATGATGTTCATTTTTTTTATTGTTATCCAGAATATGGTAGGACCAGGAGAGGTGGACGAGGACTTAGAACCTGAAACTGCCGAGGAATGCACAAAATACGGCAAAGTTATTAAATGTGTTATTTTTGAAGTAAGTGGTGTAAAAATAGATTTATTAATGTCAATGGCAACAAAACATATTGGAAATTTATTAAATGTGTTATATTTGAAGTTAAGATATTTGTGTTATCCACACCAATTGTATACATCTCATATCACAAGTTATGAATGCTGGCTGGAAATATATGAATACATGCAATAGTCCATGTATCAGTAATTATGTGTAATCATCTTTGTCACAGATTCCAGGAGGAGATCCAGAAGAAGCTGTCAGAATATTTGTGGAGTTTGAGAGAGTAGACTCAGCAATTAAAGGTATCTTATAAAGAAATATTATACATCTCCACAACAACCGAGCATAGTTTTGATTATATGGACATGCAGCTCTCTTTAGTCCATTGTTTTAAAGAAAACAAATTTCCTGAGCATACTACACACTATACATGTACGTGTACTTATTTAAGTGCGACCATATTTTAGTTGGAATATATGTGAAGGGAACAAAGTAACCTGCTATCTTATGTAAGAAAAGTCTTGATGTAACTATACTAAAATATGATGCCTCTTAAAATAAACACATGAACAGAGTATATGCCTAACCCTAGGTTTACACTATGTTCCCGGCGACCACGGCAGTCACGGCGGCCAAAAACGTAGCACACCGTATGGTTTTTGGCAGTTTTTATCTTGGTATTCAAGTTCTGTTAGGTCTTGTTACGTTTTCGCACGGTCTATCAAGGTATCCTTGACGAGCTGCGGCTCCTGAATCCCGGAGACCTGACGGCGCACTACGTTTCAACCTACGGCTTGTTACGGACATTTGTACGTTTCCTCACGACCTGTCACGTTCTGATAAGGTCTGTCACGGTTTGTTACGATCCAATCAAGTTGGCCAGGACTACCAAGGCCCACTACGATTAACCGGGAACAGGAGACACAAAAAGCTGCATAAAAGGGTTTGGTTTGTTATACTTCTTGTGTGACCGTGCGTGCCGTGCCAGGCCGTAGTAGAACTTGTATTAAACCGTAACAAGCCGGGACGTACCGTGACGAAACGGCTAACACTTCCTTAGCTCGCCGTATGAAACCGTAGCTCACCTTGATAAAACATGCATCTGCCCTAAAGCAACCGCAGCTAAACGTGGCAGACCGTAACTCAACTTCGCTAGGAACGTAATTTGTTGAGTCATACTTTTGCTTCCCGTTCCGCTACGGACACTGTCCAAAGTTTTGTCAAGGTCTGTAACGTTCTGTCACGTTGCGTTGCGTTCGACCCGTTTTGCTATGGTTTCTAAAGTAGGCCATCTGCACCGTGGCCTGCCGTGACAAATGTTTTGACAGTTTAAACATTTGCCCCGTCAGTCCCGGCAACCATGGCTAGTTACGATTGTCGATCCCATTCCCCTACGTTGTCTCAAGGTCACCATGTTTTGTCTACGGTGGCTTGAAACTTGGCCGCCGTGGCCGCTGGGAACATAGTGTAAACGGGGGGTAATGTACGGTAGTAGCCATTGTTAGAGAAAATTTTACTGTACAAAATACAAATAAATAAAGCAGTTTCTAATAACTTAAGTTTCAAGAAAACAACAAAAGTGTTGATGACGCCATCTCGAGGGGCCAAAAAATTCACCTGTAACTTATACATGTTATATATATGTAAATGCAGATCCGTCAACCAAAAAATTAACTTTAGAAATCTTAATCAAAGTTTAAATTCTTATGTAATTTAATCTAAATCATATTGAAATTAAAGAAATTCTAATGTAATATAATTAAATGCTAATTTAATTTATCAGAAATAAATGAAGTTCTAGGGGTATGAAAGTATCTCCTAATAATTTTTCTAATAACTCATTGTGAATTTACCGCAACATGTTCATTATGCTATGATTTCTTTATTGCTATTGTGTAGACACATTTAGAATTTCACAAAGAAGATAATATTCAAAGTTGAAAGAATTTGTTGCTTTGAACATAAACTTGAATTGAACCCTCTCATCAAACTTAACTTTGAATGCTTTATATTTTTCTTTTCCAGCAATTATAGATTTAAATGGAAGGTTTTTCGGAGGCAGAGTAGTTAAAGCTTGTTTTTATAATTTGGACAAATTCAGAAGACTTGATTTAGCAGATGAAGTTGAGTGAGATAACATAAAGGATGTTTAATATGAAGAAAATCAAAGTTGACATACACTGATTGTGTAAGAACATGTATAGATGTGTTACACATACAATGATGTGAGGATCATACATGTACATTATGACAAAGAGGCAGCTATTTGGAACAGCCATGTAATGACCATGGGTTATATAATGTAGATCTCTTTAACAGAATGCAGATATATGATGTACTTTGATACAGTGTAAAATTCAAACTGATATAAACGTAGGCTAAAGTAATAATGAAACAACAAATCTTACAAAACACTTTGAAGTATGAAATATTTTTATGATAGACTGCATATTTTCATGTAATACCATGGTAAAATCAAGAATGTAGTTGTTCTACATCATAATTTACATGAAGGTATTCTTAGAAAAAATGTACTGATAGAAAATATACAAACATCATTTTTCCACTCTGGAAATCCATGTATTCAGGAAGTTCAGTCAAAATTGATGTACATTTTTATAAAGCTTTTATATTTAGTGAAAATGCCAATGGTTTATACATGTAAGTGTTGCAGATACTTTCCATTTATGTCATTTAAATTTATAAAATCCTAATTTGATATAAAAAAGAATCCTTCAACACAAGATACAAGGGATATACTATGACATATCTTGATGTAAACAATATAATGAAATGTGAAAGTGATATGTTAGTTTGATCACTTAAGACATGTATTATGAATCTGACTATAAATCTGTTGAAATATCTCACCTTGAAAACATAATGTTAAAATGATGTATCAATGAAACTTTGTATGTTGATTAGATATGAAATACAGAGGTGAACAAGACTTAATATGATTTCTAACATCAGTACAACCAGAATAGTGAACAATGATGAGTTTGACAGTTTAATTGACCACATTAATTTACACCGGAAATACATCTCTGCTATATGCTCTCTAGGGAGCAGAGATAGCTTTTACCTGGTTAGATGTTGCTAGGGAGATAGAAGTAATGCAGAGTGGTTTTATCTTTGTATTGGTGTATTGTGATTTAAACCAGTTTTATAACAATATTTTCTATACTAGTACCGTCTGGCATCACAACGTCATAGGTTCACACTGTTCTCAATATGACCTTGCCCAAGGGGTATTTTTGGAACTCGCAATCTTTTCCTCCTTCTCAAGATCACTACGGTAAACTCAGAGGGTATCTGAATGTTGTTGTTAATAATTCCTACGCTGCTGCTTTCGGTTGATATGTAAACAAATATGGCCGATACACCGCCAACAAAATGCATAGCAACAATGACATCATTAGAATTCCGACCTCAGTATTGAGCTGGAATCTACTCATCTTTGAATGTTAGGTATGGTTCCAAAGCCTGTTTGGCCTTCTCAGTGGTATTCATCTCGCGTTTACATTACCGGAAGCATTGACCCGAAAAAGTAAAGAGTACCAAATTCTGACTAAAGTTTTGACGGCAAGAATCCCTGACTTTACGATCTCTTATTAGATATTGTTCCATTTGAGAAGTACAAATAAGAAGATATGATGGCAACTAGCATACAAGACATACGAACTAGCATACAAGACATACGAACTAGCATACAAGACATACAACTAGCATACAAGACATACAAACCGTTTTACACGAATCGTGAAAAACATGGCACCCCTTTCCCCAAGGCTACATTGTAATGAAGCGCGTAGTGTAATGAGATGTGCCTTGGAGACCAAGATGTACTAGTACATTTATCTGACATCTTGCCCATTTGAAAAACTGTAAGCTAGGGTTTTGATATTTCACATGTAGAATCCTTATGACCATGGTTTTCATTTGAGATCATGGCTTTTGATCTAGTGACCTTGACCTTGGACCTTGACCTACCTTTAACAAGATTTAACCTGAACCTCTCTCCTGAACTATAATTGGTAGGGCTCTAAGATTCCATATGACTGGAGCTTAGATTTGATACCAAGACTTAAAGCCTTGTGACCTTGAGCTTTAGGAATTTTTTGTATGTTACTTTTTACAAGCTGAAACCCACTATGTTGCTTTGTTTTCTTTCTGAAAAGTCTTCTTTGTTTGGCCAGTAAGATACAAACATTGTGTTCTGGTCAAGGTTGCTCTACAAGAGGGGAACGACAGGAAAAACAGGATTGCCATTTATATACATGTACATTTCAGCAGTTCTGTGTCTGTTTGTAGGGTATTATATCTTTCATCCAGGTTCATTCATAAATGTTTATCACTTTTTGGCAAGCAGTTAGTCCTTATGAAATTCTGCTGTCAATATGAAGTTTATGCTTTCTGTCATTAATGTCCTAAGTAAATTGCTATACAATAGATATGATAATTTGTTTGATATAGATAATTTTAAAGACGTAGGATGAACTTCATATGTTTGAGCTAATTTCCATCACTTTAACCTAGCCATATGCAGATACTTTCAATTGAGATTTTCAAATCATAAGAGTTGTCTTTGTCACATGAAATATTTCAATATTAGATATTTGCTAGAATTCTGGCTTGCAATACTCCACCCTATTTACATGTAGATGTTAAGTGTGTTACCTTTACTTACATATCCCCAAGGATATTGCAAAGAATGCTTATAATTTTGGTGAATTAATTCATTGATATAGCATTTTACAATAGGGACATTGCCCTCAGGAAAGTAAACTTGGTATTTTTTTAATTCAGCCAAAACAAAATTTGAAAGTTGAATTAAGATGCACTTTTGCCTGTGATGATGCTTAAGGTATAGCCCCAAGAGTATTAACATTTTTGTTAAGCTCAAGTCTTTCAAGTGCACATCACATAAGCAAAAGCAAATTATGTTTACTACCGTGTCAATGTGTGTATCAAGTATACATTCCCTGAATATGAGTGCCTCTTTGGATTTCTGAAAATATTATTGTACCTAGCACATTGATAACACTTTTAAGAAATTACATATAAAAGTACAAGAGGGAAGATTTGTATCTGACGAAACAATTTAAGTAGGAGGATGGAGAGCTTACATTATGTAATAAGTGCTCACGAGAAGAGAAGTAAAATTCATAGGGATTGTACAAAGGGGAAATTTTGAAATTGATATACCAACGTCATATATATCAATATCGATATCTAATAATATACATTAGCTGTAATAAAAAGTGAAATTAGGTTGTCCTTTTTGTGTCTGAATAGTTTAAGAAGGTGTGGATGATGTTATTGTTACTCAGCCAAATAAACACCTCAACACGAGCTGTTATCATTAAACATTCGATCCTCGCACCTTCATTTTTGTGTCGCCTGCGAAGCATAGCGACACTTAGGGATCACTTTGTCCGTTGTCCGTCTGTCCGTCTGTCTGTCTGTCTGTCACATTTTGGGTGTCACAGCCCAGAACTTTTGATTGGTAAGTGAAAGGGCTTTGATATTTCACATGTGTATTCCTTGTGACAAGACTTTCTTACACATACCATAATTTGTGACCTAGTGACCTTGACCTACAAATTTGACCTACTTATAAAAAAAAATAAGAATGGTTATATCTTTTGATTGGTAAGTGTTAGGACTTTGATATTTCACATGTGCAATCCTTGTGGCAAGACCTTTCTACACATACCATAATTTTTGACCTTGTGACCTTGACCTAGATATTTGACCTATTTTTGAAAAAAAGATCAGATTCGCTATATCTTTTGATTGGTAAGTGATAGGGCTTTGATATTTCACGTGTATTCCTTGTGACAAGACCTTCCTACACATACCATGGTTTTTGACCTATTGACCTTGACCTACATATTTGACCTACTTTTTAAAAAAATTGAGAATGGATATATCTTTTGATTGGTAAGTGATAGGGCTTTGGTATTTCATATGAGTATTCCTTGTGACAGGACCTTTCTACACAGACCATAATATTTGACCTTGACCTAGATATTTGATCTACTTTTCAAGAAAAGTAATATTGGCTATATCTTTTGATTGGTAGGTGATAGGGTTTTGATATTTCACATGTATTTTCCTTTTAACTGTTGAATGCCATTCTACACATACCATAATTTTTTACCTTTTGACCTTGACCTAGATATTTGACCTACTTTTCTAAGGTTGTATAGATCTTTTAATTGGTAGGTAGTAGGTCTTTAATATTTCTTATGATGAGACCTTTTTGTTACCAATTTTACGTAGTGACCTTGACCTAGATGATTGACACTCTTGTCTGAAAATTTGAGAATGACCATATATTTTAATTTGTAATTAAGAGGTCTGATATTTCAAATGAATTTCATTTGAAATGACTTTTCTACTGATACCAATAATTTTGATCCACTTTCTAGAATAATAATCAAACCGCTTCGCAGGCGACACAAGCATTCCTTGGATTGCTATTTTTATTTATAATGCATCCTATTCACACTTAACATCCTTTATATGAAGGGTCCCGTCTATTTCGGAAAACTTGTCATTTCATTAAAAATATCATCGAAATTAACTGAGGTTAACAACTTAGCAACACCCCTCCAATGCTATTTTGAACATAGATTTTATTTGGACATGTTTCCGAATCGACCCCGGTACGCTAGAGCATGTACTAATATTTTGGATTTTCACAGTAGAAATTTTCAAATTACCAAGACACTTTTAGGTCAAGGTTTCCGCTTTCATAAACTAGTTAATGTAAACGTCTTCAAATTGAATAGCATCATTTAAGAACAGATAAATTGGCAACATGGACCAGACATGCACGTTTCGGGTACTTAACCCTCGTCAGTGATCCTCAAATCTAAACAATGAAATATGCCAAAAAGTATGAAAGTTACTATGTCGAAAAAGCGTACTTTCTGGAAATTTAACAAAAAATACAGTCAACATCTTTTAAAATTAGGATCTATACAAGCAACAAAGTACATTTGGGTATTGCACAACATGCCTTTTATGGTGATATGATAAACAAAATTAGAAGGATCAAATATAGACAGCATAACTATCGAAAATGCGTCAGGATCATCAAACGCCTTTTATACCGTGGATATGATCCTAATGTCACCAGACGGAACTAGGCTTGGTACTTGACCAATCTACAGTCGTGAACCAGCGCATCCTTAAGACTTGCACTCTGACTGATTGTTATGATGGGACTCCATGAAGGGCCTTGTCAAAACCTCTTTGGAGAAGACATGATCCCGACCACATGCCCTCTTTGATTGTCAGTCGTACTCCTATGGTGATAACATACATGAGCTCGCTACAATCGACAGAACACGGACTGTATTACGCATGCCCTCTTTATATATCCATTTACATATTCATCTGTGTTTCTGGGGCCTCTACGTTTCGCGGTCTTGTTTGTGTGATGTCATTTTACAGTGAGGAGGTTGTTTTACACCACAATTGTACGTTCTTCGAGACCTCTGGGTAATTGGAGAAGTGGATAACCACACCATTTGCTACTTGTGTGACAGATGGCCGTCCAAAGTCGGCACCGGTTGCCCATTGGTCTCGTCGGTTTATGTGTAGTCTTTTGTGTTTGATGTTTACATGTCGTGTGTCTCTTTTCCGTCTCGTGCTGTACTCTTGTCGTTTGTGTTTTTGCATCGGGTGTTTTGGTGTTTTGCTGTTGATGCTGCAACGGGGTCTTGTTGGAGATCTCCTCCCTTCTTTTGTGCTTAATGTTCTTTGTCCCCCACTGCGTCTCTTGTTGTGTATGTTTACTCTGTGGGATTTTTCGGTGTTTTGCTTTGGATACTGGAACCGAGTCTTGTTGGAGATCCCCTCATTTCTTTAAAATATACGAGAACATGCACGTTACTTGTATTGAAATCAATTTGCAAAATGGTATTTTTAGCCGAGTTGCAAAACTTGGCTCTTAATTTGATGTGAGACGGGCGGGCGGGCGTCTGGGCGGGCGGTTGGGCGGGCGTCTGGGCGGGCGGGAGGGCGTCAACAATTGGTTTCCGGACTATAAGTCAACTACGAAAGAGGCTATAACAATGAAACTTCATACACTTACTCACCATTAGTCAAGGATGAGCCCTATTGATTTTGGGGTCAAAAGGTCAAAGGTCAAGGTCACAGGACTCAGATGATTGAAAATGGTTTCCGGACCATATTTCAGCCTGTATTGCACCTATAATCATGAAACTTGCCAGAAATGTTTCCCTTGAATCAAGGATGAGCCCTATTGATTTTGGGGTCAAAAGGTCAAAGGTCAAGGTCACAGGACTCAGATGATTGAAAATGGTTTCCGGACCATATTTCAGCCTGTATTGCACCTATAATCATGAAACTTGCCAGAAATGTTTCCCTTGAATCAAGGATGAGCCCTATTGATTTTGGGGTCAAAAGGTCAAAGGTCAAGGTCACAGGACTCAGATGATTGAAAATGGTTTCCAGACCATATTTCAGCCTGTATTGCACCTATAATCATGAAACTTGCCAGAAATGTTTCCCTTGAATCAAGGATGAAGCCTATTGATTTTGGGGTCAAAAGGTCAAAGGTCAAAGGTCACAGGACTCTGTTGATTGAAATTGGTTTTCGGACCATATTTCAGCCTGTATTGCACCTATAATCATGTAACTTGCCAGAAATGTTTCCTGTGAATAGAAAATGACCACTTTTGATTTTGGGGTCAAAAGGTCAAAGGTCAAGGTCACAGGACTCTGATGATTGAAAATGGTTTCCTGGCCATATTTTAGCCTGTATTGCACCTAAAGTCATGAAACTTGCCAATAATGATTCCCATGAATCAAGAATGACCCCTATTGATTTTGGGGTCAAAAGGTCAAAGGTCAAGGTCACAGGACTCCGATGATTGAAAGTGGTTTCCGGACCATATTTCAGCCTGTATTGCAATATAATCATGAAGCTTGCCAGAAATGTTTCCCATGGATCAAGGATGACCACTATCAATTTTGGGGTTAAAAGGTCAAAGGTCAAGGTCACAGGACTAAGATGATTAAAAATGGTTTCCCGACTGAATTTGAGCCTGTATTGCACCTGTAATCATGTAACTTGCCAGAAATGTTTCCAGTGAATAGAAAATGACCACTTTTGATTTAGGGGTCAAAGGGTCAAAGATCAAGGTCACAGGACTTAGGTAATTGAAAATGGTTTCAAGACCATTTTTGAGCCTGTATTGCACCTATAATCATGAAACTTGCCATTAATTTTTGGGTCAAAAGGTCAAAGATCAAGGTCACAGGAAAATCTGTATCCTTGAAAATATATTACACGCTGATATATAGAATAAAGAGAAGACCATTTCTTGATCCAGAAATTTTCATTTAGGACCACAAAATGTTGTTACAAACCATACACATTTCATGTTAGTCTGCATATTCATACTTACATTCCAGTTTTGCAACTCGGCATTTTGCATCTTCGATGCATTTTGAGCTTATTTTTTATTTTCTTCATTTCTCCAAATGTTTGTAGTCCATCTTTCCGTAAAATAATCAACTGACATTTTCAACATTGAATGAATGAATAGATGTAATACATATTTGCCTGTTTACTTTATTTAGACATTAACATTTGGACCATGGAATCAAACTGCCAGGTATTTGCGGAATATGGCTGATTATGCTAATTCTATGCTGAAGGAATGGTATTCCTCCTAGTTTTTTCATCTGTTCTCTTAACTTGTTCTGTTTTCTTATATTGTCTATTACATGTGCTTTTTCAGAATTTTGGATTTACTAGTTGGTGCGTAGTACACTAATTTCACCCATATTATTCATGACTTCGTCGTACTGCTTAACAGCAAACGAGTCAATATAAGCAACATTTGAGAATGTTTTAAGATCCGAATTCAGAGAAATATACTCTTGGTTATTTACTTCCTGATTGCCTTATTTCTTTATGTGTCATGCGCAGATGACATGACTATGGATCTATAAAAGGAGTTCTCCCCCAAATATTTTGTCTAAAAAGGAAAGTTATTCTAAAAATTGTATAGGCCTGAAATTAAAAAGAAATCATCTAGACATCATACCAGCCGTTCTTTGTACACTCTATAAAAGATGGGAGTTCATGAACAAAAGTTATTTTGTAAGTAAGATTTTTTTTCTTTACAGACACTTTTGGAAGAGAAAAAAAGAAATTTTTATCTTTTTGATCATGTTTTGTAACATATTAACGACATTCATGATGTCAACTTCTGTTAATAGAAAAAAATGATTGCCTGTGATTTGTGACTAGTTTCTTCGTTATCTTTTGTAGTTTATGTTTTGGCATTGGTGACCTATGTTCTTATAGCAGCTCAGAACCAATGTACTTTTTCTTACGGTAAGGTTTAACCCTAAATGTACAATTTTCTAAATTACATGTATATGTCCTCCATTGTTGATCTTTTTATTGTTGTATTCTGTTGCATTTTATTACTATTTATTAATATGAATCAAGGCAAAGCCTTTTTGTGCGAGCGGAGAGAAAATAGATATGATTATATAAAATAAAAAAAATATCTTTCTTTTTTATTTTGACTATGATTGATTATCTTATCTTACAAAACTTTCTATTTGATGATTGCCAAAAAAGGTAGTATAAGGCGAGTGGAAACACGGAAGCATTTGTAAAATTGATCTAGACCAGCAGATGAACATTTTAAGGCGGGCTTAGAAATATGGTTCTTTAAAAATATGGTTCTTTATAATTCATTTATATTTTGTAAGAATAATGTTTAGGCTAGCTGAAAATAAATTACTTAAGAACAAAAGAAAAAACAAACATATTCCGACTTCTGACAGTACGAAACCACCTGAGACGAGAAAAGCAATCAGAGCGAAACGTCTCGTTTAAAACCGGAAATGTCGGATTTCCCGTAGTTACGCCGCCTTGTTGATGCTTTATCGTTACCTGATTAACGAAAAATATTTTCAATAGATTTAACTTATAAACAAAAATTGAGTATAACATATACGTCTACTTGGAGTCGAAAGAAAATATTAAATGGCAATATCTAGCATCTCCGCAGTAACTCTGTCTGCGAGGGGACGAAAGTTTTTTAAAGCATAGTAGTACATTCTCATTCTTTGATTCAGCATATTTTCTCAATAAAATAAGTGTATACGCGTTACCATAAGGGCGAGCTTCACTCGCAAAGGCCCTTCGGGCCTTTGCAGCGAGCTCCGCTCGCTATAAAACAGAAATTTTATAACATTCACCATTTGATCCAAGAATTAGTTAGTTTCAGCAACGAATGAAGTATTTTGCGTATGCGTAATATAACTAGGGCATTGCTACATACGTAAGGATAGTCTTATGTTGATATGGAATTAGAACATGAATGTAATGCAGTTTCATAAGTCAGTTTTCATCATAATTATGGTTAGAATATAAGTGTTTTATAATTTTTCTTGTCTTTACAATTGAAGAGTCCTTAGAGATAATTCTCAATATTTTGTAGTAGAAATATCTTAATATCTTTTCCTTTGACAAAGAAGGATAATTAAATTTGATAAGATACAATTTCAGCAAGATGTAAAAGACAGAGATTCTTGTCTGATGATTGCGGTGTGAGTGGAAAATGGATGAACCAGCTGAACTCCACGATGGAACTTTGTTGTTACAAAGGTAATTTGTTCGGGAAATACAACAGCGCTGTAGGGCGTGCCGAGGATTTCTACCACCTAAAAGGCAGGTACACAGTCCGTGGGGGTGACTGTATCCTTGGTTGGTCCGTAGCCTATAACAATGCCGCATTCGGAAACTCCAACTCCACAGCAAGTTGGGCCGGAATTCATTATGCTGACGAAGGAATCATCTATACACAATGGCTTCTAGCAAGGCACCAACAAAGGGAACACTTCTGGAGAGTATTTCACACAAACCAGGACACATTCAAAAGAATTTGTTAGATCGGTAGTTGCAAAAGCAATTATCAACCGAATTTTGAAAAGATTGTGTAATTGCATCTTGTCACATTCGTGAGATAAGTTCAGTTGAATTTTATAATACATATATGACTCAGATCTAGATACCAGTGTTTGAATTCTCAAGAATTCAAGAACTTAAAGTTTCGTATATAATGTATTGATGTAATAGTTTTTGTCCCAAGACGCGGTACTTTATACTGTTTTTATTTTCTTGCTTTTTGCTCACGCATGAAAAATATTGATTAAATTATTCAACCACTCGCACTTTGTTTGAAAATTGTTTGAAGTTATAATATTTGTTTCTGTCAATCATATTTCATTCTCATGATATAGGTATGTAAATTTTTACACTTCTACATTGAGAAGGAAGTATGACAGGAACAATTATTGCTTTAACGAAATTATCATACCGATAATACTTTGGTAACTTCTTTGTAATTTCAAAACAAAGGAGGGGATCTCCAACAACACCAGGATGCAGCACCCACAGCAAAACCCCAAAACACCCAATGCAAAAACACAAAGCAGACAAGCACAAAAAGAGACGCGCAAGGGACAACTTCCGCGTCAAAGTAGGACACCACATGACAGTCATACTGAGACATCATTGACTGAAGTATAAGGCGTAATAAAGGCGGTAAGAAATATCAGTTGCACGGGGAAAGTATACGCACCTCAATCTTGCTAGCGACACCCGTCACTTTTGCTGTGCATAATAAGTACAAAACTAGTGGAGTTTTTGAACTGTTCTTAACTTAAATATCTTTCAACATTGTAAACAGTGTTTAACGTCTTAGTGTTTTACATTTTCATCATATCGTCCGAAAACCTTTTGCAGTGACGAAGACAGTCGCTCTCAATTATACCCATGGCCGAGTGGTTTTCGTTTTTGTCGCTTTGTCCTCCTCCGAAGGTATAAACGAAGTCGTTCTTTGCTATGTAGTAGCGTTTAAATCGCTATAGTCTAGTTGCCAAATTGCTATTTTGGGGGGAACCCAAAAAATGTTACACACAAAATGTTTTTGCATGAAAGTGATATTAATACCCTCTACTTTGATAATCCGGCGGATGCCACTCTGGCATCCTTTGGAATTTCGAAATTTTTGGGAAAAAGTGTGATTTTTCAAAGAAAAACCGTTGAAAATTGGAAAAACGCGATTACTTTGTCCATGTTGTAGCTAGAACAACAGATTTGTTATCTAAAGAACAGCAATGCCATTGCCTTTATGTGTCAAGCTCAGTTTATCAATTTACTAGTCCATAAAATGGGGGAAAATCATGGATTTTCGATGAAAACCGTTGAAAATTGGGAAAATATCATATCTTTTTTCATACTGTAGATAAAATAACAATTTTGGTACCAAACGCACAATGAATGTGTTGCTTTTCATTTTAAATATCAGATTAGCAATTTGCAAGTACGAAAATAGGGAAAAGAATGCATTTTGAATGAAAAAAATCGCTGAAAATTGGGATATTGCAATGCTTTTTTTCATGCTGTAGGTAGAACAAAGACAAGAAAAAATATTTCATTGATTTAAATTTAGAATTCAACTCAATCAAATGAAATATTCTTGTTTTGTTTTGTTGTTGTTGTTGTTGTGTTGTTTGTTTTTTCTTTTTTTTTTCGCTG
This sequence comes from Pinctada imbricata, assembly GCA_033119305.1. Classification (NCBI taxonomy): domain Eukaryota; kingdom Metazoa; phylum Mollusca; class Bivalvia; order Pterioida; family Pteriidae; genus Pinctada; species Pinctada imbricata. The sequence continues at coordinate 112,231,352 of VSWD01000005.1, forward strand.
AAAAAGGGTTTTAAATAGTAAAAATGTAATAGGTTTAAAGAGATTCTAGAACAACAATTTTCGTATCAAAATGATTGCATATTGATAGTTTTAGATTTGCACTCTCTTATTACCCTTTTTCTACTCTAGATTCTCTGGTTTCTCTTGCTGTGTGTGTCTTCTCTGTATCTTTACATGAGGTGTTTTGATGTGTTGATATTGGTGCTGCAACCCCGTTTTGTTGGAGATCACCTCCTTTCTTATTACCTTGTTGTTTCATCAACATGCAGTTGTAATACTTGTGTGCAACTACTTCTAACAACAAAGAACCCTTCTTACATTGTTGATCAAAATTCCTCCTTTGCATCGTACTCTGACAATTCTCTACTCCAAAACATTTACAGAATTAAAGAAACTCAGATTTCATGTGCGACTGAAATCAACAGGATAACAGATAGAGGTACAGACGCGATTGGCAAAATATTATAACAATTGGTCTCAACATTTAAAAGAAATCTTTCAGCAGATCCAGGTTTGATTGAGCTGCATTTTAAGAATGTTTCCTTATGCATGGCTAAAAATATTTAGTTTTTCTTTACATGTTATCGAAATTATTCAATTAACTGTTTGTGACAACGGTCATCTTAGAGTTTTGAACTCTTAATGCGCATTTCATTCAATCGTACACTGGACCTGACATCAGATATAGTGTCTAGATTCTCTAAACCATAGTAATTCTTTATGAATATCATGGCCTCAGTCACCATCTTTTCAACATCTGAATAAACTTCTCTGACATTTGACACAGAACACCACTTCAAAAACTTCCCACAGAACAACATTTGTCTCTCTAGTACTATCATATGTTAATGATACCCATCATCATGATCTGTTCTCAATACCTTAATCATCAGAATGTGTAGAATGTGAGTTCTTAATCAATGGGATTGCTTTCTCGATCAACTGATTGCAAGTATTTCCTGAGGTGTAGCTTTCCTGACCGAATCGTTTATGTCATTGTGATGGTAAGAAGGGGTCAACTGAATATCATTTAAATTTGCTCTTTGCAAAGTGATAGCAATTTTAAGTTCAGAAAATAAGGCCAGGGGCGCTGCTGGAGAGGATTTTGGCTGTGCCATGAAGTCACTTTAATTAAAAGCATGAAGGTTTTTTCTATCCGAAACACGTGTCTGGTGCACAAAATTGGTTAAAAACTTTCTTCAATAATGTAAATAGTTGGAACACTTATTGTTCAACATCTGAAGTGTTTAGTTTTTTTTTTTTAGAAATATACGACCAGAAACATTCAAGGTATAAATTCTGCATGAATAAGAGTCCTGCATACATCAATCGATTATCAGGCATTCTTGTCAAATGAATAACCTGGAGCTTATTTTAAGAACATATTTCGATTGAGTTAAAGAATATCCTGACGATAATCTCAACAGCACTCACAATAGAGCACAAAATTGAGAATCGACGAATCCCCTAGCAAGCTAGAGGTGGGACCAGGTGTCCGGAAGGATTAAGCATCCCCTGTTGGCTAGCAGCATCCGCCGTCGATGTTCACGCACGAAAATGAAAAGAATATATAAAATACATGCACTGTCTTTAAAAAAAATACATTGCTAAGTTTCGAAGTTGGAAAATGGTTGTATGATAATTTGACCAAATAACATAAAAAGCTAACCATAAAATGTTTATATTGAGAGGTTACAAGTAGACAGTTATCAAAATGAAATTAAATGGTTTTTTTAACCATATACCGGCTTCACACTGTCACGATTTTGATATCCGATTAACATACGAATATGCAATTTTAAATTTCGTACGAAGTTACGCCCGTATATGGTTACTTGGGGACGATTTTTATCATAAAATATATCCGAATGACGTCGGAATACTTCCGATGTGTTAACGAAGCCTATTCGATGGTTTCACGATGTCGTATCTAGAATACGATGCATATGGATCACCAGGATTTTGTCATGTTTTAGATGTTAAATTCTTGTTCTATCAGTTGCACAGTATCAATGGTTTCCACCTCTGCCTTTTGTTATTTCTGTTCTAGAAAAATACAAAAAAAAAAACCCCAAATAGTTTATATATGATATAGAAACGTCGATGAACTATACACCGTTCAAAAACGTCGCCTATAGCTAGGGATGTAACGATACGCTCACCCCATGATACGATACGTATCGCGATACAGCCTCACGATACGATACGTATCGTGATACAGACTACAAGTGAACAATAGAGCTTCGGAATTAAATAAAACAACAAATTGCATAGGCAAATGCGCTATCAGTACTGTGTTGTATGTACAGAAAACGCTTAAATCAATTTAGACAATGCCATTTTGCTTGTGATTATGCAGAGAGAATATCATAATTATACTGATATTTCTATACTGGAAATTTATTCTTTTAGTAAAATTAAAACCCGGAAACAGTTAGAATAAGAACACAGAAATTAATTTAAAAATGTCAGCACTTAACTTTTTAATATATTAGCTCGTGAGCATAAAAAAGTTGATCTAATATCATCGTACGTTACTTTTGGTGGGTCATGATGCATGTTTTTCCGCCTCGTAAGACGTGTCATCAAAATTCAAATTTATAGCAGTACTAGCATTACGGTTTTCATTCATGCTAGGTTATTCTCCGTGCAAAAGGAAAGCCTAAACAGCTCTTTATCTGTTTCATTCAAGTTTGAAGAAGGATCGATGGACTCGGGCGCCGCCATCATAGTTAATGTAAACTAATTCGGACTAAAGATTCGGAACTAAACGAGTCGATTTTAAACGAAAAACGGATTTGAAAAATACCGTGATACGCGTCCTGGCTGTACCGTGTACCGAACCGTGAACTTTATACCGCGATATACCGAACCGCGGTATATCGTTACACTCCTACCTATAGCATAACATGGTTGGCCAAGATATGTGACATTAGCCTCGGCCATCAATGAATGTTGAATCTTACCATGTTCGACAAAGTCTGAAAGTTTGATAAATGTACAAGGCATATTAAATTACAGTTATTCGTTTGAAAGTGTGACTACCAGACGGACAGACAGACGAAGGATTCAGTGATCAGTGACCTTTACGTAGCAGATGACATGAAATTTTAAGGTATCCGTTGTACAATAAAGTCATTTTACATAGCGTTTTAATCATCTCCATTGTAAAGTATGGTAAAATTTATGCCTGGTAAGGTACTATAAACTATGTATTTTCTGAAAGGTAATGATGCCCTGAGTACAGAAGTAAGGCTCCCAGGTCTTAAAAATCAAAGGGGAAAAACTCTTGTACAACTTTGTTATTTTTCATATGTTATATAGAGAAAATGGACCATTTGTATGCTTCATCAGTTGTTCCCCTTCATTTTTCTGGCCCCAAAATTATTATTTCTGAACAGTGGGCATTATAACCTTTCAGAAAATATATAGTTTATAGTACCTTACCAGGCATGGAAAATGCCCTCTTGTACATCGGATACCTTAAGTAGACATCAGGACTTTCATTTATCGACATCGTCGGTCGTAACAAGTGGAAGAAGTGATGATTCAATGTAAATACATAAATACATAATCACGAGTAAATATGTCTTGCTATAGAAGATACTGGATCTGTAAAAGTTCCTCATCCTGCTCGCTTAGATGCATTAAAAGAAGCTATACTGCCTTAGAACTTTTATCTTATTATAATTACCAAATGTGTTTGTTTATCTGATTCTAAGCATTTTGATTGGTCGATCGCATATATTGTGACTTCCGTTATGAGATGATAAAATGTCAAAATTGACCGGAACTACTTTCACACTAGTTAACGCAACAGAAATCAAGAATTGTCTAACGCATGAAATAAACAATACAAATGGTCTCAAATAATCCATTAAAACTAGAGACAGTTCATGTGTCGACTCATAACAGCACAGCAAAGTACTGTGAGTGTTTGCAGAGATTACATAGGTTGCTACGCGAATGATTTGAAAACTGCAACAAGTGAACATGAACGGCAATTCACTGTTTGTTGACGGATTTCTTGTGTAACAGTATCTAGGGAAATTTTAATTGACCTATCAGAAATGCATAAAAAAAACGTGTCCTTTATTTTTATTTCTAAAATCATCGAAATTAATCTAATACACATGGATATACAACATGTAGGATGAATAAATTTGAAAGTACTGAGCAAAAACTACGCAATCGCGACTTACCAATTTTGTCATGCCGATTTCGTTCTGATTCCTAAGAAATACTTTACTGCTGATATTCCGATACCTGTAGATCTTAACAACGTGTTTTTTCTTCACACATAAGATCTACAGGTACAAGAAATGCTGTCTGAGATTCCGTATAAATCCCAACACAAATTGCTTCATGTTCTACTTTCAACTGTCATGTCTGCTGCCTTCGATAAACAACGCGTCACAAATTACGTCATAACAGTACAGCAGTAAGTGCAAATAGGTAAAACATGCTGAGGGTCTGAAGGGGGAAATGCTTTTTTTCCAGATTAAATGTCGGCTTGCTTTTTTTCCCTCACGAACATTTTTGTTGTTAGGGAACTAGTTCATACCAGTTTAATATTTTCATACGCCACGTACTCAATCGTTTATTTTCCCTAGAATTTGTATGAATTCGGAATAAATTCATATGTTTGGTAATTATAAGTATTGAATGTTTATTTTTGCCATTTTATTGGATGATGAAAATGTCAGTTGTCGTATCACAAATTTTGCGTAAAACCGCTTCGCTACGCTACGCGGTTTTACACAATTTGTGATACGACAACTGCCATTTCATCATCCAATAAAATGGCAAAAATAAATATTCAATTCTTAAGTAACATTATAAAAGTACGTAATTTTGTATTGATTGTGAACTTGCAAAGTTTATTTTCTTATTTATTTATTTTTCTTTTATTTATTTATTTATTTATTTGTTTATTTTTTATAAATTAGGATTCTCTTGGAAAATTACTTTAAAAATGGCTTTAAATATAATGTATTTGAAATGTTTTATTAAATATTTGTGTATGTAAACGTTTTTATCGCGATCCCATCTAAATGTAATCGTACAAGTAATCGACTGCATTACGACGGAACTGAGTAGGAATCATATTATTATTATTTTTTTTTTTTTGGAAGGGGGGGGGGGGTGATTGTTGTTGTTGTTTTTGCTTGTTTTTTTTTATGTTCTTATTGCTGTATTATGTTTCAGCAAACAAATTTTGAAAATTCATTATTCTTGTATCCGATGAGCATGTATCTTACATTGTACCATCTTACCTCAATACATACATAAGTTTCCCAGTATTCGAAACTCGAAAAAAAAAAAAACCCGAATGCTGAAAAACGAACTCAAAGGGAAAAAAGCAAATTATAAGAAAATGAAACATATCAAACATTATAAATTTCGAGATTCAATTGAAAGCAAAATGAAATATAACAAAATGAAAAAGAAATGTGAAAATAATTGATGCACTTTGATGCAAATCAAAAACACACACACAAAATTCCATGTTCATTTAATAAATTATTTTTGATTTATTGACATTTTTATTTTTGAAAAGTGGTTCATACTCTTTCAAATAAGTAAAAAATAGAAATAATTACGAAAATACGAAAAGAAGTCAATAAACCAATTATAATCTATAAAATAACTCACAAGTAATATAATGTTTAATTTATACACTAAAGGGCCTCCATACTTAAAAGAATAATTTACCGTGACCTATTGCATTTCGTGATAAGAAAATTTCTAATGTGTTTAATTTACTAAGAATAATTCAATTATGTGATTTAAACCGAAATTCTTATGATTTTGATGTTTTATTTAATTGAACAATATGGGAAAGTTAGAACGTGGAAACTTTAATTTAACCGGAAATGGTGAAACGTTGATAAAATGTTTTTCCACAAATTCACATAAATAGGTCGGGTAAACTCATTTTTGTAACAAAAGTATATATGCCTCGTTTTAATTAAGCTATGCAGCAATTTCATTCCATTTTCTGATTTTTACAATAAGATAGCAAGTTATTAATATACAATGACCTATTCCGGAACTTACTTTACGTGCTAAGTACGGGAGACCAGTCACGCCCTCTGAAATTTGAACAATTTACGTGACGATTAAAGCAGTTTACACGGGGATATTTTTGGTAAACTTTTTTCAGTACCTTACCGGTGTCTTATTCTAACAATTGAAACCAACAAACCTTGTGTTGCAATTAGTTTGAGATGAAATTGTATATTGACTGGACAAGTATGACAAAAAAGATAATTTTGGATTCAATATAGTCCCTGGCTTGACGGTGTGGTTCCTAGATTACCGTCGTACAGTATTTACATTTCACAGCTCATCAGGTATGCTAGAACATGTACTGATGTTTCGGATTTTCACAGTAGAAATTGACAAAGTACGAAGAAAATTTAAGTCAAGGTTTTCGCTTTCACAAACCAGTAAAGGCTTTGTGGAAATTTTACAAAAATCATTATCATCTTTTGAAATTCGGACCCATGCAAGCAACAGAGTATATTACTTTTGGTATTTCACAGCCTGCACTTATGGTGACATAATTAGCAAAATAAGAAGGATCAAACGTAAACAGAATTACCATCGAAATTGTGTCAAAAATATCAAACGCCATTTACACAATGGATATGATCCTTCTGTCACCAGACGATCACTTGACTTGGTACCAATCTACAGCCTTGTACCAGTGCATTTTTAGCTCACCTCGACGTTGAGATGTTGAGATGAGCTTATGCTATAACCCCGGTGTCCGCGTCCGCATCCCCGTCCGCGTCCGCATCCCCGTCCGCGTCCGGTTAAAGTTTTTGGGGTGACTCAGTATCTGACAAAGTAACCAAACTAGCACAAGTGATTCATCTTTGGATGCTAAGGTGAACCAATGCATCGGATGCTGCATCTGGCCTACATTTTCCGGTTGAATGACACCTCACTCTATGACAAACGTGACGACTTCAATTTCAGCATCACAAACTTTCCTTTTCTGAGTAGCAACATCCCTTAATCGCCTGCTTATGGCGTGTTCATATCTCAGTTGATTCGCTAGGCCAGAGCAAGTACCAAATATACGGATTTTGTTCTGAGAGCTAGGCGTCTTTCAGATAAGCTTCTCAGTCAGGGATATGTTTGTGACCGACTAACATCGTCACTGAGGAAGTTCTACGGTCGATATGGGGAACTCGTCATACACTATGATGTCCCACTCTCCAGAATGGTGGATGATATTTTGTCATAGACTATTTGAACCATCCAACCAAAGATTGTACTATATGTCCTCCGAAATGGACGTAACCGGATGTGACAGTTCTACCGAATTGAAGCGGCGGGTGTTGCATGAAAGCAGGATATGCTTACTCTTCCTGGGCACCTGGTCTCACTCCCATATCGGGGTACCGCTTCTTTTCATGTGGTGGATGTTTTTGTTTGTTTGCTTAGGTTCCTGTTTTATCCTGATTTTGTATGCCTTCGGTTTCTGATTTTCTGAATTATCGATTTTGTGCTGTATACAGGGATATGGTCATTATCCATATTTGTCATTGTGTCAATGTCTGGTTAAAGTTTTTGGGGTAGCTCATTATCTGACAAAGTACTGATGCTACAGTACCAAACTTGCGCCAGTGATTCATCTTGGTATGCTGAGGTGAACCCATGCGTCAGATGCAGCATCTGACCTACTCTTTTCGCTTGAGTGATTTTGCCTTTCAAGGCCAATATTAAGCAAAGTATAAGTGCTATATATACCAAACTTGCATATTGGATGTATCTTTGATCAAACTTTCATAAAATGACCTTCGACCTACTTTGAGCGCTTGAGTGATTTTGCCTTTCAAGGCCAATATTGAGCAAAGTATAAGTGGTACATGTACCAAACTTGCATATTGAATGTATCTTTGATGAAATTCTCATAAAATGGCCTTGACCTACTTTTTCCGCTTGCGTGATTTTGCCTTTAAAGGTCAATATTGAGCAAAGTATAAGTGCTACATGTACAAAACTTGCATATTGGGTGTATCTTCGAATGAAAATTTCATAAAATGACCTTGCCTACTTTTTCCGCTTGAGTGAATTTTGCCTTTAAAGGCCAATATTGAGTAAAGTATAAGTGCTAAACATGTACCAAGCATGCATATTGGATGTATCTTTAATCAAACTTGCATAAAATTCAGCAAAGTATAGGTGCTTTGGTGTAGTGTTTTCTATGTACCAAACTTGCATAGTGAATGTATCTTTGATGAAATTTTCATAAAATGACCTTGACTTACTTTTTCCGTGTGAGTAATTTTGCCTTTAAAGGCCAATATTAGGTAATGTATAAGTGCAACAAACTTGCATATTGGATGTATCTTTGATCAAACTTTCATAAAATGACCTTGACCTTATTTTTCCAGCTTGAGTGATTTTCGCCTTTAAAGGCCAATATTGAGCAAAGTATAAGTGCTACGTGTACTAAACTTGCATATTGGATGTATCTTTGATCAAACTTTCATAAAATGACCTTAACCTACCTTTTATCCACTTGAGTGTTTTTTTTCTTTTGAAAGCCAATATACATGTACTTAGAGATATGTTTAAATTGAACTTTGCTGCCGCGAGATGAGCTTCGTAATCTTTGATTACACTATGTTTAAGAATTGCCCTCTAAGTGACTGTGAAGACAGGACTCCATGACGGTCCCTGTCTTAACCTCTTTAGAGAAGACACGGCCCCGACCGCCTGTCCTCTCTAAATGTCAGTCGGACTCCCCGGGTGATCACATACATAAGCTCGCTACAACCGGCAGAGCATGGACTGTACTTTGTATGCTTTCTGATTTTTATATCCATTTACATATCCATCTGTGTATTTCTTGGGGCCCCTGCGTCATGCTATCTGTATGTTTATCTTACAGTGAGGAGGTTATTTTACACCACCATTGTGCGTTCTTCGAGAACTCTGGGCAATCGGAAAAGTGGGAGGGTTGTGCGAACGTAATCCGTATAACCACACCGTCTGCCACTTGCGTGACAGATGACCGTCGGGATATGTTGCCCATTGGTCTCGTTGGTTTGTACGTGGTCTTTTGTGTTTCATGTTTCTGTGGTTTGAGTTGGTGTTCCTTGTCCTTTTTGTGTCCCTTTCTGTGCATGACAAATATCGGATAATGACCATATCCCTGTATACAGCACAAAATCGATAATTCAGAAAATCACAAACCGATGGCATACAAAATCAGGATAAAACAGGAACCAAAGCAAACAAACTAAAAACCTCCACCACATTAAAAGAAGCGAACCCCCGATATGGGAGTGAGACCAGGTGCCCAGGAAGAGTAAGCATCTCCTGCTTGCATGCAACACCCGCCGCTTCATGTCTGCTCTGTGCTTTTGCATATGGTGTTTTTGAGTTTTGCTGTGGGTGCTGCAACCTAGTGTTGTTGGAGATCCCCGCCTTCCTTATTATGCTCGTCTACTCTGAGTTGTGGGTGCTACAGCCGTGTCCTTTTTGAAATAACCGCCACTCTTTTGTATTTCACAGCTAAGAATATTTCCCCTGTCCTTTACCTAGCTACATATTAATGTTTTTTTCCGATTACGGGGGCAGATATCTTTTGATCTGTCAGTTTGTCTATCTGTTTTTTTTTTTTGTCTTTTTCGACCCTACTTTTAAATTCGTTTCGATTTACCATTCTTTCGACACGAAGAGGGGCGGTGTACATGTAGGAAATACTGAATTGCTTCTTGCCGAAGAAAATGAAAATATCAATCACAAGACAAAGTTGAGTTACCCACAACTTAGATAATACAGCCAAGACCACAGAATTATCAACCATATAATCAACGTATTGAAACTTGAAATATACGACAAACGTAATTGAATTATGGAGACCAATATGCAGAAATGTCTTTTTCAGTTTCAACAATGTAGTAACCGAATGTTGTTTAATCCATCTTTCCGTCAACAAAAACAATTTAAGTTAACAATTTATAATATCAACATTGAATGGATATAATGTATTTTTAGTTTATCATGAGATAATCAGAATCTTTCATGATTATCTCCTTCACAACTGCATGGGACAATGGAATCAATTACATGATGCATGGCTGGGATAATAGGGAAGATATGACTACTTCTATTCATTTGTTGCATGGTCATCTCATGAATTTTGTATTTACGATTTTTGCGCGTAATGCGCATCTACAAAATTAATGTTCTCTTCCTCACCATGACGTCGAACAACAATATTAGTAAACATAAGCAACATTCGAAATGATTCAAGGCCAAATTCAGCAAAATACCCTCTTGATTATTTACTTCCTGAATGTCAATTTAATTGCGTTTTCATAAAGTTGCATTCATACGTTTCATTATGTGTCATGCGCAATGAACTTGACTATTTTTCTATAAAAAGAGCACTTTCTGTGATATTTCTCACTTAAAAGGAAAGTCTATCTATAAAACTGAATAGAAATCATCTAACTAAAGCAGCATTCTCGTCGTCATTCGAGCACCATATAAAAGATGAGAATTCTCGATCAAAAGCTATTTTGTAAGTATGATATGTTTCTCCTTTTAAAAGTTATACATTTTGTATTTCTTGTTAAGGTTCAGTTTTGGATAAAGAAGACATTTGTCTTTTTTTGATAATTTTTTGTAGCAAATTCACGACATTCAACTTTTACAATAAGAAAAAAAAACAAAACTCAGATTTGTGACTTTCTTTTATCTTTTGTAGTTTATGTTTTGGCACTGGTGGCCTATGTTTTAGCGTCTCAGAACCAGTGTACCTTTTCTTACGGTAAGACTATAAGCTGTATATATATATACATGTACAATAGTCTAAATGACTTATTTACCACTGTTAATTCTTTAATTTTTTTTTGTATTTTAGGTTTACATTTACTTTTTAATCGCGATTCATTACGAAATAGACAGTCATAATTTGATCCAAGATTTGCAGTAAGCAGCGAATAAAAATGAATGATGTAAGTCAAACACAAAATCCAAAAATCACAACCGATAAGCTGACAAGTACGTGAAAGAAAACAGACACCGGGCTCTTTTAAGGAGAAAAAAGGGAAAAAAAAGGACAAACAGATGGAGACAGTATTTGAGAATTCCCATGCATATTCCATTTCATGAATTAAAATGAAAGTAACGATAGCTTATCCTTAATTGGTTTAACATCAGTGAATGATTCAAGTCAAACACAAATGCGGCACTTAGATTCGAAAAATCACAATTTAAAGGCTTACACATTCTTGAAGAAATGAAAAACAGACGGAGACAATGCCACAGCTCCATAGAATCATAGAGGACAACTGTATCTGATGAACACTCCACAAAATCCTGTGCAAACGCGGAATGCACTGTAAGTGGCGCTGTTCAAACGGGCCGTGCTTAAACACATTCAAATATCACATGAATCATGTTAGTGGCGCCAACTTGAAAAAAAAATCGATGAAAGAATTAGATGCACACTATACATGTTATTCAAAAATACAATAACCTGCCAAACATATTTTTTTGTGGAATCTGCTATTACGAAATAGAAACGCGTGCAGCGAGCACTGAAGAACACCAAACACAGAAAGATTAAGAAAAAAAAAACACAATAATAATACTAGCACATTCAACTTAAGCATTCTGCAAGGAGGATATGAGATCAGGTGCCCGGGGAGAGTAAGCATCTCCTATTTGCTAGCAACACCAGTAACTTAAGTCGTGCAGAAAAAGGTCATATCCGGTGAATCCTTAAATTTTGTATTTTTGAATGGTTCTAATATATCCTAAAAATTAATCAGGACATGGATACATACGCAATATCTAAGCAATTTAAATATAGCATGATTGTCGTACAGAATATATAAGTCAATCTATCTATCTTAAGTTATTGTCTCCTATGAAGAGTACTTGGAGATTATTCTCAATTAAAAAATATTTTCCTTGACAAAGTGATTATAATAAATTGAATTTCAGCAAGATGTAAAAGACAGAGATTCTTGTCTGATGATTGTGGTGTGAGTGGCAAATGGATGAACCAGCTGAACTCCACGATGGAACTTTGTTGTTACAAAGGTAATTTGTTTGGGAAGTACAACAGCGCTGTAGGGCGTGCCGAGGATTACTATCACCTGAGAGGCCGGTACACAGTCCGTGGGGGTGACTGTATCCTTGGTTGGTCCATAGCCTATAACAATGCCGCATTCGGGAACTCCAACTCCTCATCAAGTTGGGCCGGAATTCACTATGCTGACGAAGGAATCATCTATACACAATGGCTTCTAGCAAGGTACCAACAAAGGGAGCACTTCTGGAGAGCATTTCACACGAACCAGGACACATTCAAAAGAATTTGTTAGTCGCAAAAGCAATTATCAACCGAATTTTGAAAAGATTGTGTAATTGCATCTTGTCACATACGTGAGATAATTAAGTTCAGTTGAATTTTATACCGTAATACATATATGACTCAGATACTAGTGTTTGAATTCTCGTGATTCAAGAACTTTTAAAAAGTTTCGTATATAATGTATTGCTGTATGTAATAGTTTTTGTCACAAGACGCAGTGCTTTATACTGTTTTTATTTTCTTGCTTTTTGCTCACGCATGAAAGATATTGATTATTGATTAAATTATTCAACCACTCGCACTTTGTTTGAAAATTGTTTGAAGTTATAATATTTGTTTCCATCAATCATATTTCATTCTCATGATACAGGTATGTAAATTTTTACACTTCTACATTGAGAAGGAAGAAGGAACAATTATTGCTTTAAAGAATGTATCATACCGAGAATACTTTGGTAACTTCTTTGTAATTTCAACTTCCGCGTCAAAGTAGGACACCACATGACAGTCATACTGAGACGTCATTGACTGACATGATAAAGGCGGTAAGTAATGATATCAGTTGCACGGGAAAGTATACGCACCTCAATCTTGCTAGCGACACCCGTCACTTCTGCTGTAAGACGTGTTTTACATTTTCATCATATCGTCCAAAAACCTTTTGCAGTGACGAAGACAGTCGCTCTCAATTATACCCATGGCCGAGTGGTTTTCGTTTTTGTCGCTTTGTCTTCCTCCGAAGGAATAAACGAAGTCGTTCTTTGCTATGTAGTAGCGTTTAAATCGCTATGTGATTACACCACAGGCAGGAAAAAGGAACAAATAAATCAATGTGAAATACTTTTTGACGCATATTTGTTTCAGTTTATATCATTTCTTCAATACCCACTGTGAGATATATATGTAATGAATACAAGCGTACAATAGGTTCACACAGGGTTGATCATTCATTGACCATAGTAAATTGGAATTTCTATATTATTCAGTTCTGATAAACAGCGCTTTTTCCCAAGAATTTGTCAGCCTATTGATTTTAAAGTTTGGATTCTGATTTCGGGTTTTGTGTTCGACTTTCATTCACTAAATGATTCAAGCTCGATGAGTGATCATTAAACTAGATATGTAGAAGAATGATCAATGCAAAAAAATCAACGTTGTGGTTTCTATTGTGCCATTATAATATATCCCGTGACAATGCTCAGAACGATTTTAATTTCGAAATACAGTAGAGTTATTCATTCCTTCTTGTCGCCGGTGGATCATAGAAATATTAATTGTCGTAACATAAAATTTATGAAATGTTATTATGTAATCGTATATTATGGGGAGTATTCTATGACAAGAAAAGATATATTGTAGCAATAAAGAATTCTGAATAAAGAAGTTGAATAACAGTAAAACGTACAGTCGAGTATTAACTTTTGAGCTGTAAATTAATGTATTTTGGCAAAAGTATTAGCATTAGATTGGCAAAAATGATTTAGTTTATAGTTTTACTTCCTTCTATATTACCTGTATTCAGCACGTATACAAACTTGTAAACGTGGCATATCTTGGATTATCATCCATCCTTGTATATTCAGTAACATATTTTCTTGTCAAAACGCAATATTATAGAGCCAACCAAGATGATGCTGTTTGAAAATGCCATGATCGGTAAATATTTTTCTCTTATTTCCTTTCTCATATTGTTTCAGTTAATTATAAATGTTACCATTTAATTTCGATGCTATGAATTTGAAGACCGTAACATTTGAACAAGTTGTTGAGTGTCACTGCTGGTAGACAAGGAGTTCCCGAGGGCGCATGTAGCCAAGTCCTATCAGCTTCGATTGATCGTTTCTTCAAACGCATTCGAAAGTTACTGTTCGCATTTTTTCCCCGAAATTTCTGAAAGTGGGTCCTACATGTATAGCATCATATCCCACCCAGCCTGTTTCGTCTTTTGGTATTTTTCGACATCGATTTCATAGTCTTTGGCCATATTTATTGTTTAGATTGAGAATCACTGACGAGGGTGAACTACTCGAATTGTCTGGTCCATGCTGCAAATTTATCTGTTTTTAAATGATGCTACGAATTTGAAGACATGTAACATTACTACTATACAAGAAGGAAGGGGATCTCAAATGAGACAAAGAAGATCCTACCAACAATCTCAACAGCTCCCACAACAGAGCACCAAATTGTCCATAGACGGATCCACAGCAAGCCAGAGGTAGGACCAAAGAACACTCGGTTGCAGCACCCACAACAAAACCCCAAAACACCCAATGCAAAGTCATAGCAGACACTCACATAAAGAGACGTAAAAGGGACAAGCCGTTGCATATAGACATAAACATGAAAAAAGATCAAATCAGGTAATGAAAGTCATTTACAAAACCCGAAATCAGAATTCATTCACAAATTCTTGATAAAAAATATAAAACAGAACTTTTTTCACGAGAAAAGAAAACAATACAGACTGACGGAGACAATAGTGCAGCTTTTATACATGTAGAAACACGAAGGACAACTTTAAAACACATGAACAATCTCCACATTATATAAGCACGGAATGCATTGTAGCTGGCGCTTTACAAGCGTTACTGATTTATGATGACTATTTTTCAAATTATATCACATGGCTATTCATTTCACATGGCTATGGAACAATTTTAAAACATTAATTTTGCTCAATTGTCTATTCGTTATGTATTCTATTTGAATTAGTTTTCATCCTGGCTGTGATGAACCAAAGTGGGGCAGTACCAGTTATTTGCAATATCTCAACTGGTAAGCTCTGCAATCTAGTTCATTGTGATTTAAGTGTCAATATTTATTTTAACTGATAGAAAATGCAGTATCGGAAGAAGGATAATTGAAAACAATTTAATTATCATATATGATGCAAAAGATTACTCTTTTAAAAGTAAGAGAGTTTTCGTTTATTATTTTATAGATATTAATGATTGCTGTGTCCATGATTTTCATCTCAATCACCTGAATACGAGTAGATGATATCTATCATTTCAGATATGTGTAGCCAATTAGAAATCACCGCTGATGATTGTGGTGTAAGTGGTAAATGGATGAACCAGCTCAACTCCACGATGGAAATTTGTTGCGTGGATGGAAATCTATATGGCAAGTATAACAGCGCTGTTGGAAAAGCCGAAGATTTCTACGTTCTAAGGGGCAGGTATACACTCCATGGGGACGACTGCATTCTGGGATGGTCTGTAGCCTTCAACAACACAGCATTCGGGAATTCTTACTCCACAGCAAGTTGGTCCGGAATTCACTATGCTGACGAGGAAATAATTTATACACAATGGCTTCTTGCTTCATTCCAATCGAGAGAAAGCTTCTGGAAAGCCTTCAATACCAATCAAGATGTATTTCACAGAATATGCTAATTTATTCTTCTTCTCGACAAATACTCTATTCTAAAACTATGTCTGTCATCAATTGTGGTATTACACAATGTAGTTAAGTCGTATAAAATCAGATGGTATTTCTATGATTTTATCATTTACATACTTCTTTAGTGAATAATACTTACTAGTAAGTGTTTGAAAACAATAAAACATTTTCCACTCACTCTTTGTTAAATGAAATGTTTAAAAATAATGATGGAAACTCCATGCGTATCCAGGATATGATGAATTCTTAAACAAAGAGGATTACGCTTTGCGATCTAAGTTTTTACCATTTCTCTCACCCGGACAATCTTGTTACACTCACTTACGTCGTGACACTGGAAAGGAAACGTAGAGAGAAAGTGAGAATTATTATACAGGTGTAGGGTGAGACGACATGATTCCATAAAAATATCCATAAAAAGAAATTGTGACTTCATAGAGAAGGCAATACATACCAACAAGCCTCGCCGATACGAGGTTGAGAGTGATAATGACAATTATGGATGATGACCATATCCCTGTATACAGCACAAAATCGATAATTCAGAAAATCAGAAACCGAAGGCATACAAAATCAGGATATAACAGAAACCAAAGCAAATAAACAAAACCCTCCATCACATGAAAAGAAGCGGACTCCCGATATGAGAGTGAGGCCAGGTGCCCAGGAAGAGTAAGCATCTCCTGCTTTCATTTGATTCACTGATTCGAGTGAAAAATCACTATCATTCTCTTTTTTTTGGTCAATCGAAATACAAATCTTCACCGGAACTTGCTTAACAAATATGGGCAAGCACAACAAATGGACAAGGAATAAAATACACGTAATTCAACATAAACACTATACATAAAAGACTTTAGATAAACTAACGAAAACATTGGCCAGCAGGTGCTGACTCAGAAAGGTCATCTGCCTCGTTAGTAGTAAATGATGTGTTTACATTGATTACAACCCTCCCACATGCCCGGCTACCCTGCGGTAAGATGACGACACAAACGGAACAGCCAAGTCACATAATTAATAAACAGATATATGTAAATGCATATCAAAGAATAAGGGTGTACCAAAAATACTTTTGATTCTTAATGTAATAGGTTGAATGCCAAGGGAACAAATGGATCTTACATAATATCTTTTTAACATTCTGGACGTGGTGATCTTCTGTATTTTCGTTGTATCGTCGAAACATTCCTGCAGTGACAAAGTCAAAAGCTCACAGATATTTCCCTGGTTGATTTTTTTTTCTGTTCGTCGCTTTGCCCTGATAAACATTAAAGAAGTACCTATCTGGGTAAAGTCGAGAAGGCAAGGCAAAATCATTAGAATTTAGATTTTCCATAGGAACGGTTGCGAATTTGAGCTTGTCAATTGAGATGTAAATGCACCATAGACAGGGCATTTACTACTTAAGAAAGGGAAATTTGAAGTTGAAATCGACTTGTTTGTCATACATTGAAGTATTCAGTTAATCCTTTTCTTCAAACGTTCTGAGAAGTGGAGTAGAAGTAGTTTCTTTCTGCAAAGGTTATCAACTCCTACTTCATGTTCTTTTGATGATAGTAGGATCATATCCGCGGTGAAAAAGGTTAATTATTTCGATTTAAATTTGATTGCATATGATCTAGTTTTGTTCATCATAAAGACAAGAAATTCCAAATGAAACAATACTTTGAAGTAGGAATCGTAACTTTATAAAACATTCAAAAGTAATTCCTGTGCAATATCAAGAGGGTATTTCAGCTTTGTGATATCGAAATTTTTTAACTAAAACTTATCTTAATCACAAATGATCATCGGTTTCTATTCATTATCTCTTCAAAGGAGGCATAAAATGTTGTTATTATGATTAAATCATATCGTCAATATTCGTCAAAAGGTGTCGCGCACATAAACGTGAGTCATGAGAGATACCCTTCTTAGATAACAGTTTTCTTCGCAACATACGCATACAATGACATACCGATAGTATCAGATTTTACCAGAGAAATATCTTATGAAGTGTGGATTTTGTTCTTCCACTTTTGATATTAATTGACTTCTTCTTCGTCCGATGAGCTCACTTTCGTATTATTTGAATTATTGTTTTGTGCATTCATTTAGAGAATCTTATTCAGTTTGATTTAACCAATTTTTGAAACTGTTTTTGCTTATAAATTAAGTTTGGAATTTTTTAATGGAGAAGGTTTACTTAATACACTTTATCTTTAGAGTGAATGAACAACTTTTGATCGTTGTTATCATAGTTGATAAAGATGAATCAATCGTATAATTCAGTCCCTGTCTCCTACGTCTTGTTAAATCATAGTTTGCCGATATAAAAGTGCAAGGCATCAGATATGTATTTTATTCTCTCCGCGACCCGATGTTTGAAGTGTTTTTATTACATTACGTTCTCTTAATCTTCAAAAGCAAAGAAAAAATGATGATGTGAAATGTTTCACCTTTCAAATACAGAAACACCGTTTTTGGACCTAAATATCAAAATTGTAAACGGAAAGATCCATACAAGTGTATATGACAAAAGGGATGATTATGGATTCAACATAGTAAATTTCCCCTGGCTTGACGGTGATGTTCCAAGATTACCGTCATACGGCATTTACACATCACAGCTCATCCGGTACCCTAGAGCATGTACTGATATTTTGGATTTTTGTAGTAGAAATTTACAAATTACTAAAAAACTTTTAGTCAAGGTTTCCGCTTTCATAAACTAGTGAAGACTTTCTGGAAATTTTACAAAAATTACAGTCAACTTCTTTTAAAATTCGGATCTATACACGCAACAGAGTACATTACTTTGGGTATTACACAACCTGTCTTTTATGTTGATAAGATAAACAAAATAAGAAGGATCAAAGGTAGGCAGCATAACCATCACAAATGCGTCAGAATCATCAAACGCCATTTATACCGTGGATATGATCCTAATGTCACCAGACGGACACTAGACTTGGTACTTGACCAATCTACAGTCTTGGACAAGGGCATCCTTGAGACTTGCACTCTGACTGACTTTGAAGACGGGACTCCATGACGGGCCCTGTCCAAACCTATTTAGAGAAGACAGGGCCCCGACCACCTGTCCTCTCTGAATGTCAGTCGGACTCCTCGGGTGATTACATACATGAACTCGCTACAGCCTACAGAGCACGGACTGTATTACGCATGCCCTCTTTTTATATCCATTTACATATTCGTCTGTGTTTCTGGGGCCTCTACGTTTCGCGGTCTTGTTTTTGTGATGCCATCTTACAGTGGGGAGGTTGTTTTACACCACAAATTTATTGTACGTCCTTCGAGACCTTTGGGTAATTGGAGAATTGAGAGAGTTGTGCGCACGTAATCTAGGATAACCACACCATTTGCTACTTGCGTGACAAATGGCCATCCAAAGTCGGCACCGGTTGCCCATTGGTCTCGTCGGTTTATGTGTAGTCTTTTGTGTTTGATGTTTACATGTCGTGTGTCTCTTTACCGTCTCGTGCTGTACTCGTCTTTTGTGTTTTTGCATCGGGTGTTTTGGTGTTTTACTGTTGATGCTGCAACGGGGTCTTGTTGGAGATCTCCTCCCTTCTTCTAGGTACCTGGATGATATTCTTACTTTCGACAATCCTGTTTTTGAAAAGTATAAAAATGTTATTTATCCACAAGAATTTATTCAAAACAAGGCAACGCTACAAACACGGAAACACTATTTTTGGAACTAAATATCAAAATTGTTAATGGAGAGATTCATACAAGTGTTAAACAAGTGTTAAACGTCTTCAAATTCAATAGCATCATTTTAGAACAGATAAAATTTCAGCATGGACCAGACATGCACGTTTCGGGTACTTAACCCTCGTCAGTGATCCTGTGATATTGCCAAAGAGTGATAGAATTATTATGTTCAAAACTTTACCGAAAGACGTCGCTGGATGGGTGGGATATGTTGCTACAGGACCCACGTTTTAGAAATTTCAAAAAAAATTGATAACAGAAATTTTCAAATGCGTTGAAGAGACGATCAACCGAAGTTGATTGAACTTGGCTACATGTGCTACAAAATGATATTGGATTTAACATAGTAAATTTTCCATGGCTTGACGGTGATGCTCCTAGACTACCGTCCTATGGTATCTACATTTTTCAGCTCATCCGGTAGTGTATGATGAGTTCCCCATTTCGACCATCGAATCCCTGACTGAGAGGCTTATCTGAAAGACGCCTAGCTCTCAGAACAAAATCTGTATATTTGGTATTTGCTCTGTCATAGCGTATCAACTGAGATATGAACGCCATAAGCAGGCGATGAAGGGATGTTGCAACTAAGAAAATAATTAAAAAGGGCGCTACTGAAATGATTTTTGGTGGCTCCGCTAGAAGCATCACTGATGAGAATTTAATATTCGAAACACGTGTCTTGTGCGTGGAAAATGGTTTGGAATTTTCTTCAAGAAGGTATAGAGTTGGAACCCTTGTACATTATTAATATATACACTTATTTCACGTTGCAGTGTTGAGCGGTTAAATGTAAGATGTTTGTCAAGTGTATTAATTACTTCTTTCCAGCTCTGTCACCTGAGAGAATGACAAATATGGATAATGACCATATCCCTGTATACAGCACAAAAACGATAATTCAGAAAATCAGAAACCGAAGGCATACAAAATCAGGATAATACAGGAACCAAAGCAAACAAACAAAAACCTCCACCACATGAAAAGAAGCGAACTCCCGATATGGGAGTGAGACCAGGTGCCCAGGAAGAGTAAGCATCTCCTGCTTGCATGCAACACCCGCCGCTTCAATTCGGTAGAACTGTCACATCCGGTTACTTCCATTTCGGAAGACATAGAGTACAATCTTTGGTTTGATGTTTCAAATGGTCTATGACAAAATATCATCCACCATTCTGGAGAGTGGGACATCATAGTGTATGACGAGTTTCCCATATCGACCGTAGAACTTCCTCAGTGACGATGTTAGTCGGTCACAAACATATCCCTGACTGAGAAGCTTATCTGCAAGACGCCTAGCTCTCAGAACAAAATCCGTATATTTGGTACTTGCTCTGGCATAGCGTATTAACTGAGATATGAATACGCCATAAGCTGGAGATGAAGGGATGTTGCTATTCAGAAAAGGAAAGTTTGTAAAGCTGAAATTGAAGTCGTCACGTTTGTCATAGAGTGAGGTCTTCATATGACCATCAGTGTCGTAGGACAACATTATGTCCAAATAGGATGCTGAATTATTTGTCTCTGTAGTTTCTTTGACTTCAAGCTCTGAAGGATAGATACTGCTCAGGTAATCCGCGAATTTTGGATTATTGATGGACAACACATCGTCTATGTATCTGTAAGTGAAGTTGAAGTCAGAAGCTAAATATCTTTTCCCTTCAGATACCAAAGATTGAATGAATTCAGCTTCGTACGAGTAAAAGAAAATGTCGGCAAGGAGTGGGGCACAATTGGTCCCCATTGGAATTCCGACAATTTACTGGAATACCTTTCCTCCAAACACCACAAAAATGTTGTCGATCAAAAAGTTTAACATATGAATAATATCTGTTTCAGTGTACTTATTTTCAGAATCGGACTTATATATATATTGCTATTTCGGAAATTAGCCATTTCACCGATAAATATCATTGAAATTAAAGTAGTTTAACATCTTAGCACCATTCCTCCAATGCTATTTTGAACATAGATTTTATTTGGATATGCTACTGAATCGACCCTACAGGAAATTTGGAGCCGCGCACTCTCTGTAATAATAATGTACAAATCTAAATTCAAAAAATTAAAGAGGGTGCTACTGAAATTTTTTTTTGGTGGCTCCGTTAAAAGCATCACTGATGAGAATTTAATATTTGAAACACGTGTCTGGTGCATGGAAATTTGTTTGGAATTTTCTTCAAGAAGGTATAGAGTTGGAACCCTTCGACATTATCAGAAAAGGAAAGTGTGTGATGTTGAAATTGAAGTCGTCACGTTTGTCATAGAATGAGATGTTCATGTGACCATCAGTGTCGTAGGACAACATTATGTCCAGATACGATGCTGAATTATTTGTCTCTGTAGTTTCTTTGACTTCAAGCTCCGTTGGATATATTCTGCTGAGGTACTCCGCGAATTTTGGATTATTGATGGACAGCACATCGTCTATGTATCTGTAAGTGACGTTAAAGTTAGAAGCTACGTATCTGTTCCCTTCAGAGACCAAAAATTGAATGAATTCAGCTTCATGCAAGTAAAGTAAAATGAAGGCAAGGAGTGGGACAAAATTAGTCATGAATATTACAAACATTTTCAATATTGAATTATCATATATTGAAATAAAGATTTTGATTTTACTTCGACATTTCATTTTTGGACAAGCAATGCATTTCGCACATTTGGACATAATGATTTTCATACTTTTTGGCCATTTTACATTGTTTAGACTGAGGATCACTGACGAGGGTTAAGTACCCGAAACGTACATGTCTGGTCCATGCTGTAAATTTATCAGGTCTTAAATGATGCTATTGAATTTAAAGATGTTTAACAGTTGAACTACTTGGTGAGTGTCACTGCTGGTGGACCAAGAGTCCCCGAGGGCACATGTAGCCAAGTTCGATCAACTTCGGTTGATCGTCTGTCTCTTCAACACATTTGAAATTTTCTGTTACAAAATTTCTTGAAATTTCTAAAACGTGGGTCTTGTAGCATCATATCCTACCCATTCTGTTACGTCTTTTGGTACATTTTTGGACATAATTATTTTCATACTTTTTCGTCATTTTACATTGTTTAGACTGAGGATCACTGACGAGGGTTTAGTACCCGAAACGTGCATGTCTGGTCCATGCTGTAAATTTATCAGGTCTTAAATGATGCTTATGAATTTGAAGACGTTTAACATGATGTACGAATTCAATAAGATATTTCTAATAGCACTGACTACTCTTATAAAAAATATGACGATATCAGAATTACAGGAATTTCCAAGGATACGACGGTGCAGCAGCAAGTATAAAACAGCCATAGACAACGATAAGGTCACATTAAAGCGATCAATAAGCAAGACAACATGATGGGCAAGAAAATAATAATAATGCAAAGAACGAATAATGTACGGGCTTGAAGAAATTGAAAACGGAATTAATTGTACATGGCGCCGACAAATTGAGTTTTGCTATATAGAAAGGAGAGGATCTCCAGCAGGCATCCGTTGCATCACCAAGAGAAAAACGCTAAAATATCGAAATGCGAAAAGAAAAAAGCACAACAAGAGACACCAAAAGGACAAGGAAGAACAATTTAAAATAAACACGTAACCATATAACTAAACACAAAAGACTAAACACAAACCAACTAGATCGACGCATGTGCAACCGGTGGCATCTAAGGACGGTAAACCGCCAAGTAAGAAGCAGATGGTGTGATCTTACGGGTAGAAGCGAGAAACCATCCAAAATAGTGAGGTGACCCAGTGGTCTCGAAATGTGGATAATTGTTGTGCATAAGTCTCTTCTTTTTAAAAACAAGAGCCCCAGGGGGCACAACGCTCACCTGATACCCATGCACGCTCTAATTGACATACTGACATTGAATACTGATAGTGCCAGTACCAGGATTTTAGCCCACAACCTTTCTAAAAAAAAATTGCCGGATGCAGAGAAGTTTTTTTTTTCAGACAACCTTTAAAAGTACAAAAAAGAAAAAATAGTCACATTTCAAAACAATAACTTTTTTACTGATTTGAAAAGACGGATAAAGTGGTCCAAAGGCATATGTCCAGCTAGTATAGTTCAATTATGCAACATCAAAAATAAAATCATATGGTAAAATTCCACATTAATGTGCAGCAGAAAAAGAATAAAACAATGAACTGATTTCATAAATTAAGTTTATTTAAAATTGAACACCAAACCTATCATTATTGATAGCTAGCATGCCAGAAATTATAAACCCTATGTTTGTGAAACGAGAATGCCCCGGCGGCATCTTTGTTAGTATAAACGCCATTTCCTGTTAAGTATGTGAGAGGTCAGGGTCAGCGTAATATTGATATCAATGGAAAGATCTTGTCACAAGGAATACACATGTAAAATATGAAAGCCCTATCACTAACCATTCAAATGTTATGCCCAATGTTCAAGTTTTTGAAAAGTACGTCAAAGGTCAAGGTTATGGTCACGAGGACAAAAATTTTGGTATCAATGGAAAGGTATTGTCACAAGAAATACACATGTGAAATATGAAACCTCTGTCACCAGCTTCCATTCAAAAATTATGCCCAATGTTAAAGTTTTTTGGAAAACAGACAGACAAACAGACAGACGGACAGGCCAAAAACTATATACTCCCGAATCTTTTATTCCAGAGGCATAAAAAACAAAGATTTTTCGGGTTTGCCTTAATTCATATTAAAATATACTGAAATCTATGAATGCTTTTGAATAGTATTGATTTCATCTCAAATACATGAAACGTACAGTTAAAATCGTTTTAATCCAATATTTATCAATTCAAGTGAGGTGTGCAGAAATTGGGCCAATTTGTTTTCCAAAAAGCAGTGTACGGTGTATCAAACTTCATGACCTAGTGAAGCCACTTGAACAAATAATTTTCAGTAAATATGCTGAAATGCGGCGCTTCTTGCCTATGCATATTTCAACAGGCGAGAAGGAGCGTCGCATTTCAGCATACGCTGTTCAACAACTCAAGTGGTTTCGCTAGGTTTCGCAGTTTGAAACAAATTAAAAGGCCCATGAAATTGTTAAGCTTGTCCAACTAGCAGACCTACGACGTCGTTATTTACTGTTAACCAATTGCTTTACTTCATCATAGGTGTGTTACATGGACAAGTTGTTAGCGGAGATAGTTCATGAAATGTATCGGTTGCATCGGATTTGCCAACAAAAAGTTATTTGGTCCGGTAAATACTCATGTTGTATCTATTATTTGAACAGATAAAAATTGCCAAATGTCTTACCACAGGAACCTGTCGACGTGTGTCGTTTTATGAGAGAAAATATTTTAGTATTCACAACCTCAGGCCTTTGTGTTCCTCTTAGAAATATTATACATGCAAGATGTCGAACACAGTGGCTTAGGGTTGTGAATATAATAATTTATTTTCTCTATTAAAACAACAGCTTCCTGTGGTCCAACATTTCATTTGAAGATTTCAGGAACTCTGAAGTGAATTATTTATTTTCAAGAATTTCAGATATTAAATGTCCTATGCATTCTCAAAATCCAGAGGAAGAGATTACTCATTAGACGTTTCTTCAAGAAATCAGTCCGTAATTACTTCACCTAAGAGAGTCTAAGACAGAGGAAATTCGAGCAAACTTTACACATGATAACAAGTATATGCAAGTGTTCCAAGTACATGAATGATAACCATTATGAAAGTAATCCAGTATAATGCACATTAAATAAAAATATATTCCGTTTGCACTGTATCTCCTGAAATGTATCGTAGTATTAAAGGTATCACAGTACTAAATGGGAAATCCCCTTCGGGTACACAGCAAAACATGGCCGCTTTTGAAATCTTGTTCCCGACTTTAAAAATAAAATTCTTAATAAGAATAAATTGTAGGGTACCATGCATGAGTACCTCATACCTACAAATTGTCATGACAATCTGAAGAGTGGTTATAGAAAAGAAGCAGAAAATGTATGAAAATCACCCCCCCCCCTTCCTTTTTACATAAGAAAAAAATTCATAAAAAATCAAAAAAATAAAATTTAAGCATAAAATACATATCAAAGCATTAATTAAGTTAAATATGATAAATATGTAGTAAATGAGTGTGTAAAATCATACACTTATTGAGTTATATTTAAAGAAATAGTGCAAAAATGTGCATTTCTGACTAAGTCCGAAAAGACGTCAAAAATTTGACTTCGAAGTGGAACAAAAAATAACAACACTTCTTAAGACATCTCTCTAGATCATCCTGATGCTTTCGGTTTGTCGATACATGCTTCGGTTCTGAAGAAGAAGTTTGTCAAAGGAGGGTACCCCCCGTGACCTACTTTTGGCTGTGGTGGCGCCACATGTTGACATATCAGGACGAAAAACAACAACACTTGTAGGGGACCATGAGTACTTCATACCTACCAAGTTTCATCAAAATCCCTTCAGCCGTTCTGGAGAAGAAGTTTAAAATGTGAAAAGTTTACGACGACGGACGACGAAGACGACGCCGACGGACAACGGATGACAGACGCAACACTATGACAATAGCTCACTTGAGCCTATGGCTCAGGTGAGCTAAAAAGGGAAAAAAAATTGTTGGGGTCCCGCCGGGGTTTGAAGCTAATCCCCATGGGTCCATTGGGCATGGAAAACATACATTATACCTATGTACAATCTTAAAAAATATTCCTTAAAAATCCAAAAGTGGATATCTTGACAAAATTCTTTCACTTGTAGGGTACCATGCATGAGTACCTCATACCTACAAATTGTCATGACAATCTGAAGAGTGATTATAGAAAAGAAGCAGAAAATGTATGAAAATCACCCCCTCCCTTTTTACATAAGAAAAAAATTCATAAAAAATCAAAAAAATAAAAAATTTAAGCATAAAATACATATCAAAGCATTAATTAAGTTAAATATGATAAATATGTAGTAAATGAGTGTGTAAAATCATACACTTATTGAGTTATTTAAAGAAATAGTGCAAAAATGTGCATTTCTGACTAAGTCCGAAAAGACGTCAAAAACGCGTCAAAAATTTGACTTCGAAGTGGAACAAAAAATAACAACACTTCTTAAGACATCTCTCTAGATCATCCTGATGCTTTCGGTTTGTCGATACATGCTTCGGTTCTGAAGAAGAAGTTTGTCAAAGGAGGGTACCCCCCGTGACCTACTTTTGGCTGTGGTGGCGCCACCTGTTGACATATCCGGACGAAAAACAACAACACTTGTAGGGGACCATGAGTACTTCATACCTACCAAGTTTCATCAAAATCCCTTCAGCCGTTCTGGAGAAGAAGTTTAAAATGTGAAAAGTTTACGATGACGACGGACGACGACGACGACGACGACGGACGACGGACGACAGACGCAACACTATGACAATAGCTCACTTGAGCCGTTGGCTCAGGTGAGCTAATGACGACTTAAACAAAACAACACAACACAGGGGCCCAAGTAACAAAAAGATGAATATGGAAATCAAAAGTCGAAAAACAGTACTTGCTCTGCCGACTGGAGCGAGTTAATGCATGCAATCACAAGAGGAGTCAGACCAACATAAGATATGGTAGGTGGTCAGGACGCTGTCTTTTCTGTCGACATTTGAACAGGGCCCTTTATGGTGTCCCTTTGCCACAGTCAATCTATCAAAAACAAGTCCATGCTTTAGCGTATCATACAACAACGGTATATCGGTAGTAGGAACATTATCATCTATATAAATGACAAATATGGACAATGACCATATCCCTGTCCACAACACAAAATCGATAACCCAGAAAATCAGAAACCGAAGGCATACAAAATCAGGATATTTGTTACGGTTTCTTTATTAAGCGTCAATTCTTGCGGACTCATTTTATTCTTACATTTATCAAAGACAGTGTTGTCGATTGTCAGAATACTATCCAGGTACTAAAAACCAACATTAAAACATTTTCAAATAATCCTTTGTTTTTGAAGATTTTGAATAAAGTTTTAAAAATAGAACAGCAACAAGGGTCGCGCTGTAAGATACAGTTGGATTTAAATGCCTACTAGAGTATAACAGAATTCAAAAAACAACCCCTCAAAACTCCCTCTAAATCTTTTCAGTGGCAAGATAAGATATTTGAAACTAGTTTTTCAATAGATTTTTCGTGACATTGACACTGAATATACATGTATATACTGGGTTATAAATAACGCAGTCAATAAGTATGAGGTAACCCATTTGTAAAGTTATATGTATTTATCTAACACAAAAAACCCTTTAAACCAGAGGAGGTGCGATATATGTCAAGATCGACCAAATTTTGGCTATCATTCAGTTCATGGGAAGTTGTTATCAGAGGTATGTCATTTAGTTTTTATAAGATGTTTGGTGCGTTATATTATATTCTTACTCCAAAAGAAATTATACTTTATTTTAATCAAAGATAAACTACTTTTTTTCAAACATCTACTGTATGCAATTCCTATGTAAGGTGATATTATTCAAAAAATATGAAGAAGCATATCAATATTTTGTATGAATATCTAAACACACTAAATGAGGGAATAGAAAAACATTCTGTCGTAATAACGTAAAACAAAGGAGGGAATCTCCAACAACACCAGGCTGCAGCATCCAATTGTGGTGTAAAGCAACCTCCTCACTGTCAGATGACCACACACAAACAAGACCGCAAAACGCAGGGGCCCAAGCAACACAGATGAATATGTAAATGGATATAAAAAGAGGGCGTACGTAAAACAATCCGTGCTCTGCCGCCGCGAGCTCATGTATGTTATCACCCGAGGAGTCCGACTGACATTCAGAGAAGACAGGTGGTCGGGGCCCTGTCTTCTCTAAAGAGGTTTGGACAAGGCCCGTCATGGAGTCCCGTCGTCAAAGTCAGTCAGAGTGCAAGTTTTAAGAATGCGCTTGTACAAGACTGTAGATTGGTCAAGTACCAAGCCTAGTGTCCGTCTGGTGACATTAGGATCATATCCACGGTATAAAAGGCGTTTGATGATTCTCGATAGTGATGTTGTCTATCTTTGATCCTTCTTATCTTGTTAATAATGACACCATAAAATGCAGGTTGTGAAAAACCCTAAGTAATATACTCTGTTGCCTGTATTGGTTCGAATTTCAGAAGTTGACAATATTTTTGGTAAAATTTCCAGAAAGTCTTTTCTAGTTTGTGAAAGCGAAAACCTTGTCATAAAAGTTTCTTGGTAATTTGTAAATGCTCTAGCATACCGGATGAGCTGTGAAATATAGATACCATAGGACGGTAATCTAGGAACATCACCGTCAAGCCAGGGGAAATTTACTATGTTAAATCCAAAATCATCTCTTTTGTCATACACACTTGTATGGATCTCTCCATTAACAATTTTGATATTTAGGTCCATAAATGGTGTTTCTGTGTTATGGTCCAATTATATATCATTATATATTTAGGTCCAAAAATGGTGTTTCTGTGTTAATACACGAGCTGTGACATCAATAAAGAGATTAGATTTCAAGGTATCATTACGGTTCATCAAATGCACTACAACATTCTATTTACCCATAAACATTCTATTATATTTATATCGATTCATAGAAATGTTTAAACTTCAACGGAAAAAAAAGAAAGACGAATACGAATAAGATCCACCAAGACCAAAGTTCGGTAACTACATTTGAAGATAATATATGCAAAAATTGGAAAGAGAACATTGGAAAGAAAATTTTTCCAAAACTATGTGGTATCTCCCTGATGACATAGCTCTGTTCTTAGCAGGTTATTTGGCAGAAATTTTAGGTCAAGCTTAGATTTTGCTCTTTACCATATTATCTCTATCAATTTCGAGCATCAATGATGAGACATGACTTGTTAAAATGCGCATATGGTGCACTGAAATTTTATAGAAGAACATATTAAAGAACATAGAATATTGACAAATGAAACAGTAGATTTGCTACACAGCACATTAAACACATGTATATACACAT
Organism: Pinctada imbricata; assembly: GCA_033119305.1. Classification (NCBI taxonomy): domain Eukaryota; kingdom Metazoa; phylum Mollusca; class Bivalvia; order Pterioida; family Pteriidae; genus Pinctada; species Pinctada imbricata. The sequence continues at coordinate 112,260,779 of VSWD01000005.1, forward strand.
AAAATGATGAAATGGGGAAAACGAATTTGCACCAAATATATCATAGGATATCGATCAGAAAGTTTCACATTTTGACTAGGTTTTGCTCTGTGTATTTGTTACTAAAACAGGGGTCTAGAATTCCCCTCTAGAAAAGTTAGGTCGGGAAAGTACAAAACAGGTGCTCACTTGCCTGTGGGCAAGGAGACTTGTTGAACATTTTTTCGTCTGCATTCAGATTTCTTTCGTATCTTATTCTACAGAAAGGATTTTAATTTTAATATTCCGAGGAATCAAGCACATACATGCCAGATGTCCCAGCGGGACAGAAATGTCCTGGAAAATCGCACCTAAAAAGTCTGTCCCGCCAGGACACGAAAATTTCCGTAAAATTCAAATTTGTCCCGAAATGTCCCGTATTTCAGTGCAAAGTTATTTTTCTTTCATCGTTCAAAGAGAGTCACGTAATTGTCGGCTAAACAGCTGATCAACGGATCTAACTTACGTTGAACCTGAGATTATAGGTGTAAAAACGTATTTTGTTTTTGCTCTAGCTTGCTAGGGGTCCGTCGATGCTCAATTTGGTGCTCTATTGTGAGTGCTGTTGAGATCATCGTCAGGATCTTCTTTAACTCATTTGATAGTGTTTACTCAACTGTAAGCTTACATGTTTTTATTTCATATGATTATCTTAGGCCCATTGGTTGTTTCTAGGAAACCACCCCTGCTATGATTTTACACCGACGAGAATTTTTTCAGATAAAATATCGCTGGTTAAAAAGTATCAATCTATTTAAAGGATGTTACATTATCCTTTTAGTCTAATTACAGGGCGTCCAGTATATATATAGGATCTCAAATGAATTTTCATTTCATACGATGTATTATGAAACGAGTTGTGAGTTTTATATCCCCGAGCCTTGGCGAGGGGATATAAAACGCAAAACGAGTTTCATAATACATCGTATGAAATGAAAATTCATTTGAGATTCTTTTTATCACATGATATTGCCTAAAAATGTGTATTTCTAACGTGAAATCAACGTTTACTGAGGCGAATCACGCCGTGATCTAGAAGTCGTCTGCTACGCCATGAGAAGTAGTGTCCCCATCATATAGATATTCTGCGCATAAGAGAAAAGCATTTCAATTTTGAATAGTATTTTAATGCAAAAATTAAATCAACAACAACAATTTTAATCATTGATATTGACTCCGGGTCTGAATTTAACAGTTGACCGATATTTGAAAGGTCACATTTGTCAAGGTTTATGTGATCAGGTTCCAAACTTGACCAATCGCATTCAAGCAGAGTGATATGTAACGTGTTATCATATCATATATATATGAAATGGCTTTATGAAATTGCATAACGGGTGAATCATGTGATAAACAAATTTACGACAGGTGTGCGATAGAATATGCTTAAGTCAGACTTCATTCGCGCATTGTAATTTTTTTTTTTAAAGATAATGTCAAACAGTTGTAACCGTTGACGACTCAGCCACGTGCCCCTCTTCCAGTCAATAGATTTATATAAATACGCTCTGAAGTAGCAATGGCTCGCGAAGATGACCGGTCTCCACCAACAACCGCTAGAGAAACGTACCTAAGCTAACTTGAATAACCCGAGTCCATTACATATGACTGAGAAGTACTTTAATCAATGTCGATTTTTAATGCTGTGAAATTCCGATTCCACTCCTCGGGAGAAAACGTGATGTGTCATAATTAAGATCAACTTATTGGACCTACCCGGAAAATAAAACGACGAGTCATTGCTATGTGAAACACAAGGAGTTAGGGACTAGATTGTGTAGATGACAATATGATAACATTTCGTTTATAAGTCAGAAAAATGTCTCGGAATGTGTCACAGAATTAAAATTTTTTCCAAGAATTTTGTCATTTGTCCCGGAAAATTTTCATCAATGTCCCAGAATGACTGAAAAAATCTGGCAGATATGCAAGCACTCCATTTATAAATATTCTAAATTTCAACAAGTTTCAGTATGAGACCCATCATTGGGGCAAGTGATTTTTAGGGTCGGGCAAATAAATTTAAAGCCTCGAGTTGTCCGTGGCAAGTAGATTTTGAAAAAAATTCTAGATCCCTGTAAAATCAAAATTTTCTATCACAAAATAGGTTTCATTGCACTTAACAAGAATGAACTTAAAATAGCGATTGTCATTTGTATCCTTATGAAGGCAAAAGGGGTAGAGGCAAAATCTGCCGTTTTAGACATCGCTTTTTGCTATAAAATATTTTTCTATCTTTCAAATAAGGGTAGAGATATTGTTGGTTATTGAAACTGAATTGAAAATAGATATTATCAATTAATATGAATGTTATTCCTCACCAAAATTGCCCACTTCTGCCAAATATAAGTGGTAAAATGATATCTAGATTTCAATATTAGATATTATACACTGCTAAAAAAATTAAGGGAGCAAGGTTTCTACTTTCACATCATACACATTTGCAGCTGCTAATTCTATACGATGAACATAAATGTATTAAGACATATTTCATAGTAATTTCTTTATTACCGATGTCTGTATTGAACAGATTAACCATACAGACATGATAAAACTTGATTATGTAGCCTTGCTTATCCCAAAAGATTTTACAAGCTATATACCATTATATTACAATAGGAAAATCGCTCCTTTAATTTTTTGAGCAGTGTAGTATATCTAGAGCCATTGGATATTCGCATTTCCTTCATGTTTAGATGCTTCGTTCAGTTTTTGTATTTTTCAAGAATTTGTATGCCCATGGAGTATGCTGTTCTGGTTTTATATATTATGTTTGACTTTCACCCGCTGATTTTCTTTCAACGCACTTGATTCATCTCTCAAAGTGGGAGATGTCAAAATAAGTATTGTAACGGTCTCTACTTCCACTTTCAGAACCTTCCTTAAACTCTCCAATTTTCTGATACATTTTGTTTAAATTTTACAGTTACAATATTGTTACAATGTAAACGGTAATATTCATTGCACATAGAGAAAAAAACCAAATTTAATCTCGACATTGGTCTTAATTTTTTTTTGCAGAGTCGTCTTACATAGGGAGATGCACAGGTTAAAATATCAGCATGCTCTATAGGCGTTCTTCACATAAGTAATTGATCTATGCTCTGTCCTTGTATTTTGTACAAGTTTCTTTATCAATTTTGCATTTCATCGTTGTTAAGTTTTTCATAGCGTTAGACTTACCTTTGGTATAAGGTTAACTCTTTTAAGGAATATAGATATATATATTAAACTCAAGATTTTTATGTACATTTAAATTCATAACACTGCACGTTACCTGAATGTTTGCAAAAGATATCCAGCAATAAGCGTTTTTCTTGATATTGCACAAAAAAAGATGAGTATTTCTCTATAGTTATTGAATTTTGTAAGATATATTTTGTTCTAGGTAAAATGTTTTAAAATTCAGTCAATCGGTGATTTTCCATTAGATTCATTATGGCGGACAGACACCAGACATCACACTTGGTGTGCTGTTGGTGCTGCTACCGAGTCTTGTTGGATATCCCTCCTCTCTTTCACGTGGATTGATTAGTCATGTACAACTTTATTTCTTCATTTAATTATTTTATACAAGAATGTTACGAGTTGGAGTACTTCAAATTTCAGTTCTGTTTATTTAAACTTCAGATAAAAACGCCTGAGATGGTTTACCACAGCAAGCATTCCCGTTTGCTGCTAAATGAAGCCACAAACAGGGTATCTATTCCAATTTTAAAGGCTATTCTGGAATCGAACGTGCTGTCAAAGTATTTCAAAGGTCTAACTGTCGAGGCAATTAAGGAACATGATCTAGAGCAAATTTCTAAATTGTCAATAGATCAATTGATTCAACATATCAAGAGTGGATACCTAAGAGAGCCAGGGACTGAGAATCGCTTGCCTCATCCACATGAATGCACACCTATTCATGATGTTGTACGTATTGAATACGTTTATAAGCGTTCACAGATATCAGAAGAAGGTATTTCCGAAGAGGAATTTGACGAGTTATGGACCGTCCTTAATAATGTCGCAAAACGAATGGACAGGCTTTTTGCGAAGACAAGTGAAACTTTCGTAAAGAAACTTGATACTGTTAAATTCATTAAACCTTTCCATAAAAAACGAACAAAAATGTATATATCAGAACCATGTCTAGAGACAGTTCCAGAAACGGAATGCATACATAGGGAGAAAGGTAATTTGTTACTCACAAGGCAAAAAAAGGTTTCCCTCTAGATGCTGACATGTTTTTCGTGTTTATTTATACATGTAATGCGATTTTTTAAAAATAAGATAAGATATCCTTTATTCTTTATATATAAACTATGATTCGTTTATTTCATAGGAAAACATGTGCTGCCCAGGTTTTCGACATTTTCAGGCTTTAATGGAACAAAAGCAGGTAAATATTCATGTATTATTAAATATTTCACATCGAATAACAAAAAGCGAGTTGGTATTAAAAATGCTAGCAAAGTTTAAAAGCACATTAATAGACACACAAAAAGGGACAAGAAACATCAAATATGACATTCAAACGCAAAAGATCACACATAATCCAACGAGGCCTCTGGGCAATCGGTGTCGACTTAGGACTGCCTTCTGCCACGCTTTCAGAAAATGGCGTGATCTTCCGGATAACGTGTGCACAACCCTCCAATGATAATACTGTGCTAAATATATAAGTAACATAGGCGCATTGCGGACAGGAGGTGCCTGCTCATACTACTAAAAGTATCGTTTAGTAATGATACGAAAATGTTCCAACTCTTTACCATCTAAAAGAAAACTTCAAACAAATTTTAATGCACCATCAATGATGCGTCCAGCTAAAGTGCTTTTCATAAGGAGCAAAAATGATTTCAGTAGCACCCTCTGGTTTTATATATTGAATTATGCATTAACTTACAGAGTAAGTAAAATTCTTATATTTTGCATTTTGAAATTTCGACTTTTCAGGGCAGATTTTACGCCTTATCTTAACAGCTCCTTATCGACTATGTGAGAGTAAACGTAGACATGCGGGCACGATGAATACTGTTCCAGCAACTTTTCCTTTTGAATTCATTTTTGCTTGCTACTTGCGTGACAGATGGCCGTCCTAAGTCAGTACCGGTTACCCATTGGTCTCGTTGGTCTATGTGAGGTATTTTGTGTTTCATGGTGTAAGTTGGTATTGCTTTCAATCAGATGTGGATGACAAATATGGATAATGACCATATCCCTGTATACAGCACAAAATCGATAATTCAGAAAATCAGAAACCTAAGGCATACAAAATCAGGATAAAACAGGAACGAACCAAAGCAAACAAACAAAAACCTCTTAAAGATCTTGAAGAATACTAAAGTACTTTTGAACAATTTAAATTCCACCAATTCCAATCATATTACCAGCATAAATTTTTTCGACTTCTCCAAGCTCTACACTACCATTTCACACCAAAAACTCAAAATTATTTGCAGAACCATTCTTTCAAAAAATGGGAACAGGAGATACAACTACCTTGTCATAGGGCAAGTGGGTACTTATTTCGTGAAGGAGCACTCTGATTCAAACAAAAAGTATACCGAAGACAATATTATCAGGACGCTTGCGTTTTTCGATTGACAACATTTTCGTGGTGTTTGGAGGAACAGTATTCCAGCAAAAAGTTGGCAACCCCATGGGTACCAATTTGCGCCCCACTGCTTGCGGACTTATTTTCATATTCGCACGAAGCTGATTTCATCCAGACGTTGCTCTCTCCTGGGCGAAGGCACCTCGCAGCTCAGTACAATTTTACCTTCAGATACATAGATGACGTGTTTTCCATCAATAATCCGAAACTTTAAAGATCATCTACATGAAATCTATCCTTATGAACTAGAGATCAAGGAAACAACCGAGACCGAGAGATCCGCATCGCACTTGGATATACTTCTATCTTTCGACGCCATTTGAACACCTCACTGTATGACAAGCGTGATTATTTCAGCTTCCACATAACTAACTTCCCTTTCATGAGTAGCAACATTCCGTCTTCTGCTGCTTATGACGTTTTGTTTCCCAGCTCATACGGTACGCCAGGGCATGTTCCAAATATGAATATTTCATCATTACAGCCAGACGGCTTGCAAGTAAGCTACCTGTTCAGAGTTATATTGCACAACGGCTAAAATCTTCTATGGGGAATTTCTTCAGTCGCTACGGGAATATAATTAAAGCATATCAGATCCCCCTTTCAGAATGATCAGTGACATTCTGGATTGTGATATAATGGTTGTCATCAAGACCAAACAAGAAATACTTACCTGATATGTACATAAAAATGTATATTTAGACATTCACCGAATTTGACAGGTTTTCATGGAGCTGTTGCGGCGGGTGTTGCATGAAATCAGGAGACGCTGACTCTCCCCGGACACCTGGTCTCAGTTCACAATGATATTCATTCCGAGGTTCGCAACCGTTCCTATGGAAATTCTAATGATTTTGCCTTGCCTCCTCGATTTTGAGACTGAATAACGTATAGGTACTTCTTTAATGTTTATTGTCCCTTTTACGTCTCCTTCTGTGAGTGTCTGTGTTTATACATTTCTGGTGTTGGTGCTGCAACCGAGTATTGTTTCCTTTTGTTTTCCATTCAACATTTATAAATGTCCTTTAACATTTATAAATGTCCTTATAAATGTCCTTAATTGAAGAAGTGAGAGAGTTGTGCGCACGTTATCCAGGATAACCACACCATTTCCTACTCGCGTGACAAATGGTCGTCGAAAGTCGGCACCGGTTGCCCATTGGTCTCGTCGGTTTATGTGTAGTCTTTTGTGTTTGATGTTTACATGTCGTGTGTCTCTTTTCCGTCTCGTGCTGTAATCGTCCTGTGTTTTTGCATCGGGTGTTTTGGTGTTTTGCTGTTGATGCTGCAGCGGGGTCTTGTTGGAGATATCCTCCTTTCTTTAACAAAATCCCAGCCACCCGTTCTTGTACGGATCAATGCATTTTCAATTCTTATGTTTAAAAAAAAACATATGTTTTAGTCTATTCTTTCCTATTTTCATTTATTCTTCATTTGCTTTTGTAACATAATTTATTAAAAATCAACTTTTAGTGTTTGGTGTATCACCTCCACATGGAATAACAACATCGAAGAGCAAGGTGTACTGGAGTGTATTTTGAGGCGGTTGTTTTTGGGTCCAATGATAATTATCCATAATTATATCCGTTGCTTTTCAGACAAAGGACGTCAAATGATATGTCAGAGAGCATACAGTGTTAAGTTGTTATATCCACCGGACAACCTCAGTAATTATGACTACATTTCAAATGCTTTGATGAACATCTTGAATAAGCATGATACATCGGTGACATATGAGGCCTTATATTCGGACGTCGAGATTTGGAAAGAAGATTTTCTACTGATGTCACACTCAATTGGTAGCACACAAGAATTTTGTCTGAAATATTTCAACTCTGAATGCAATACAAAAGCTATGAAGTGGGCGGCTATAAGAGAAGAGGGAGAAATCTTCAAATTTGAAGGCTAGTATCGAATTGAATACTACCATTACACAATAACAATGTAGAGACAAAGAACCTCAAACAGAAATCTAGACACCGGTACAAAATAAAAGAATCCTAGATTGTATTCTTCGATGAGGTTGCTTTTCTTCTCTTTATGAAAGCATACGATTTTATTTTATTTTATTCTAAATGAAAGACTTGTTTATGATAAACCATTAAGAATGAGTGAAAGAGTGAAACCAAAAGGAAATCTTAAATCAACAAAAGTATTTGTTGGTTCTCATACAAGAGACGACATGTCAAGACACATTGCTTCTATTTAAGAAGTACATATCGCTTAATGTGTATCCTGTATTGTTTAGTATTTCATGATGTAGTGTTTAAAACCTTGATTTTGTTGTTCCCTTCTTTCCTATAAAACGAGTCTGAATTTTGGTTTCTGAAACGGAGGGGACCTCCAACCAGACTCGGTAGCAACATGAACAACTTAAAGCAAAAAATTCGAAAATTTCTATTATCAAAATTTCTTGAAATTTTTACAACATGGGTCCTGTAGCATTATATCCAACCCATCCTGCTACGTCTTTCGATACATTTTTTAACATTATGATTTTCACACTCTTCGGCCATATTGCATTGTTTAGATTGAGGATCACTGACTAGGGCTAAGAACCCGAAACATGCATGTGTTGTCCATGCTGTAAATTTGTCAGCTCTTAAATGTTTCTATTGAATTTGAAGACGTTTAACATACGAATAGCTTTTCACGGGAGTATATTTACAGGTCTTTCGTTATCAATTTAACCATCATAAATTCTAGTACAAACAAACTGAAGACAATGTTGCTTCCAATCTATACTCAGATGACATAAGACAGAGAATATCAAAAAGGAGTTATCCTTTTAATCCCATGTTTGCGCAGAAAACGGGAAATCGATTATATTAATGTATTCTAATTTTAAATAGGCCATCAACTGAAACACCAGAATGGATGGAAAATCAGAGGATTCAGAAATTAAGTTATTGATAATAACGTTGAAGGTCTGGGCGATGTTCCTTATTTTCGGAAACCAGTTTTTTACTTCCCGTTTGGGACGGTATCTGACGTGGACTAATTGTGACGTCATCAAATTCTATGGAAACGATCCTAAAACTCTGGGAAATGACTGTATAAAATCGACTGTATCATGTTTAACGTCTTCAAACTCATTAGCATCATTTTAGAGCAGATAAATTTACAGCATGGACCAGGAATGCACGTTTCGGGTATTTAACCCTCATCAGTGATCCTCAATCTAAACAATGTAATATGACCAAAATCTGTGAAAATTGTGTCCTAAATATACCGAAAGATGAAGCACAATGGCTGGGATATGATGCTACAGGACCCAGTTTTTAAAAATTTGAGAACATTTTGTAAACAGAAATTTTCAAATGCGTTTGAAGAAACGGCCAACCGAAATTGATCGAACTTGGCTACATGCGCCCTCGAGGACTCTTGGTCCACCAGCAGTGACACTCACCGAGTGGTACAAATGTTCAACGTCTTCAAATTCATTAGCATCATTTTAGAGCAGATAACATTTTCTTGACGTCATAATAGCTTTACGCCAGATACCGTCTCAAATTGGAGATAACTCTGTTTTCCACAAAGACTCAATAACTCAGAAATTAATTCAAAATATATTTTGTAGCATCTTCCCTTATTAATTGAATGGCGATGTCACAATAATGCAGCAAAACATCAATCAATACATAATTTTGAAATAACTGTAACATTAAAGCATAATGATTACTTTTCTCTTTAGATCAAACACATCGTACAAATGAAAATGGTGCTTGTTGCAGAATTATTGTTGTTGAAATAATGGATAATGCCGATACAAAGGTAATAAAGGAAAACTCTTATAATTTATCTGCCTTCACAATAAGTATCACAGGGAAGCGAGTATTCGAAACAGGCGTTTTGGGGCTGGAATCACTTCACTCTGCACTCTTTGTTTAAATATTGACATTATTCAATTTAGATTGAAGTCGCTAACCCTTTCGCGAGGCTTCAAAAGTATATAAATCAAAAGTCGGACTACGACACTACATACATGGATATTATTTTTTTCTTGACAATCATCTGTAGTTGGAATCGTAACAATAATAATAATTAACTAAAACGTACAATAATTACAAACTGAGTTCTTTCTTTTTAATAGGAAGTCGGGTTCTTTATTTCTATTTTGGAGAGTTACGCACAGACATGTGAAATTTATTTTATTGTTAATGAGAACAGAAAGGCTCAAACCGAATTGTGCAACATGAAATTGACATTTCCAATGCTACGGATGAACATAATGAGTTGTGCCGAATTCGATATGACAGATGCCCTGTATCGATGTCTTCACTCAAAGCTTATGGTATCTATGAAATTGCTGAGTGACAGTCAGGACTCAGTAGCAATGCTCCAAAACTTAGCATCAGAATGCAAGGCTCATTACAGAGATACTTCTATTCCCGAGGAACTGTCGAAGCGATTGAAGAGGTAACAACCATTCTCGGTTATTTTCAATAGATATTTATCATTTTACAAATGAAGAAGGGGGGGATCTCCAACAACACTCGGTTTCATCACCCACAGCAAAACACCAAAACATCGCATGCAAAGGAAAGGATGGGATCTCCAACAACACTCGGTTGCAGCATCCTCAGCCAAAACACAGAGTTGACATGATGATCGAGAGACGCGAAACGGACAAGGAACACCAATTCTAATGCACTCCGTTTGTAACGCGCATTCTGATTGGTGGAGCGATAACAAAAACTGCAAGGGTATTCGCGTTTCACTGCAGTTTTTGCTATGACGTCAATCGTTGCTATGACGACGTCGTTAAAAGCAGACGTTTTCTATCTTCTTACTGACCAAAGCATTAGAATAGGGTTACCATACTGATGTTTAGCAAAAACTGACAGGGTATCGGCGAATCCCCTGTCAGAAATATCTGTTTTAAAACTCCATTTCTGACAGGGGATTCGCCGATACCCTGTCAGTTTTTGTAAAACACACGCATGGTAACCCCTAAATACAACATAGATACATTGAACACAAATGGCTACACATAAACCAACGGGACCAACAGGCAATCGGTGCCGACTTAGGACAGCCATGTGCATTGCCAGTACCTTAAAAGTCAGAGCTGTTTAATTTATACGAAAAATTAAGTTTTTATGCCCCCGTAATCGAAGTTTCGGGGACATATAACTTTTGGTCTGTCCGTCTATCTGTCTGTCTGTTTGTCTGTTTGTCTGCAAAAACTTTAACCTTGGCCATAACTTTTGAATGGTAAGTGATAGGGTTTTCATATTTCACATATGTATTTCTTGTGACAAGACCTTTCCATGGATACCAAATTTTTTTTACCTTGTGACCTTGACCTTGGAATTTGACCTACTTTTGAAAAACTTTAACCTTGGCCATAACTTTTGAATGGTAAGTGATGGGGCTTTCATATTTCATATATGTATTCCTTGTGACAAGACCTCTCCCTGGATACCAAAAGTTTTTACCTTGACTTTGGAGTTTGACCTATTTTGAAAAACTTTAACCTTGGTCATAACATCTGAATGGTAAGTGATAGGGTTTTCATAATTCACATGTGTTTTCTTTGTGACAAGACCTTTTCATGGATACCAAAATTATTTACCTCTTGAACTTGACTTGGTGTTTGACCTAATTTCGAAAATTTAAACTTCAGCCATAACTTTTGAATGCTAACTGATATGGCTTTCATATTTCACATATGAATTCCTTGTGGCAAGACTTTTCCATGATACCAAATTTGACCTTGTGACCTTGCCCTCAAAATTTGGGACTACTTTTCAGCTGTTTTACTGTCAAAGATGCCAACGGGGGCATTCGTGTTTCACAAACACAGGTTTTTTCTATCGAAACATTTTGTTTTATTGCTAAGCTGTGTGTACGTATTTTATGTAATACAAAACAAATAAGGACTGTATTCGGTCAGTTTGCCATCTTATGGTCCCCATTAAAACTCATAAAAGTATTATATATAGGCATGTACCGGTGTATATATGTAGATCTATGTATCTTTTGCATAGAAGCATTAATATTTTTCTTTCTTTTTTTATTTTAGGCTCAGTATATTTGGCGTTCTTGCATGTACAGCTAAAGGGGAGAAGGTTTTTGCGTATGTATTGGATCGCGATCAAGCAAAATTTGAAGCGGCTGTAGAAAAATTGAAGATTATCAAAAAGAAATACCCGTTTCTTGAATGGAAATCTACTCCTAATGAAATAACAATGAAAGAATATCTCCAACCAGGAGATTATATAACTATTAAAAAGGTAGAAAGGAATGTTCGTGGGACTTTGGGGATATATGGAAAGAGGAAAAATAATACCTTGGTAGCCCTCACTGGTGCTCATGTTATAGAGGAAAAGGAAGATGTGTATTTCAAAAATTCTGAAGACAAACTTTCAAAACTTGGATCATGCATATTTTCTCCAAGGTCTCATGATGCTTATATTGTCAATATAAAGGACATTGGTGTGATTGAAATAAGCGAACATATAATGGACCAATTGAAAACTGATCGATTAGGTTTAAACACAAATGTATTTGAAGGTAAAAACGAGAGTATGTTCCGAAAGAGAGTTTTCAAATACGGAGGTACGACCGATAAAACAGAAGGATTTGTCGTTAAAACAAATTATCAGCTAGAGATTGGTGACCAGGTGGTACCACTGATGCTTGTAGAAAAGGAGAATCAAAATGATTTTGCCAAGCAAGGGGACAGTGGCTCTGTAGTGATATGCAAAAGGGGGCCCAGTAATTGCGATGCTGTTGCAGTTGTGTTTGGTGGACAGTTAACTTTACCAGACGTACCTCCACATTGGGGAGTGGTTGTGAGATTAGATAAAGCTTTAAAAGAATACAGCGACAAAATGAACGATACGTTGTTTATTGACAGATTTTAATACAGCGTAAGACAAAATTGTTTGATAAAATTGTGCTGTGATAGTCATTTCAATAACTATTTGTATGAATATACTGATACGGAAGTGATCCAATATACCTTCTAGAAGAAAATTTAGAATCAAAAGCCACATAAATTCATTTCAGTAGTGCCCTCTTATTTATTCATGTATTTATTCATTTTTTAATTTTAGATTTGTACATTTCCTTTACTTTACAGAGAGTGCCAGGCTCCAAATTTCCGATTCAGTAGCAAATCGGAATATGTTCAAAATAACATTGGAGGGAGGGTGCTAAAATCTTAACCTTATTTAATTTTGATAATATTTTAGATGAAATGACAAGTCCGCGAAAAAGAAAAATAATATATATGAAGTCAATTGATAAAGGGCCAAAACAAAACTTCTTTCAGACGACAGAGCTGGACAGATGTTATTAATACATCGAGTAACGGGGAATGATTTTAACGCCTCCACACTGTAACAGGAAATAAGTGTTTATATCAATAATACCTGATGTTATTTAAATTTATACATTCTTGAAGAAAATATCAAAACAATTTGTTATGCACAAGGCACGTATTTCGGATATTAAATCCTCATCAGTGATGCTTCCAGCCGAAGTGATTTTCAGGAGCCACCAAAATTCATTTCAAAGCGCCTTCTGGTTTTATTTTTTGAAGATGCAATATCTTTTACCAAGTGGTACATTCTATTAAACTAGCATGATTCAGGAACATGCACGTATTTTCCTAATAACATTTTTTATTGCTAAGAAAGACACAATATCTCATTTAGTTTTCCACAATAGAAAGTACTGGTAAAGTTAATTTCAATTGAATAAAAGATGAGAGAAAAGAAAAGAGAAGGATCTCCAGCATGACCACCTTGCACTCACCCAGTGAAACAAACCCACAAGAAAGTGACAAATAAATGACATCAGACAAAACTACAAATCGTAAAAAGACACAACAATATTCACTAGAACATCATACAAAACAATCGAAACAGACGTACAGAAATATCCAACATAAATGGCAACACATAAAAGGAAGAAGACCAAGGTGCAACAGGCGCAAACTTAGCAAATGGTGTAGTTATCCGGATAACGCGCGCACAACCCTCCCACTTATCCGGTTACACAGAGGTATCCATAGACGCACAATTGTTGTATAAACATAAAAGTTCTCACTGTAGGGTGACATTCACAAACAATGTAGTTAAACGCAGCGGCTTCTTGTTACACAGATTCTATGTAAATGGATCTTGGCATGCGTGTAACAGTCTGTGCTCTGCTGCTTGAAGCGAGCTCAAGATCAATTACAAGGCTGACCAACTTTCAAATTGGACAGGTAATCAGGACCCAGTCTTCTCCAGTGTTCAGAGTTTAGAACAAGGCCCGTCATGGAGTCCTGTCGTCACATTTGACTGGTGTGCAATGTTGGAAAAGACACTGGTACAAAACTGTACATTTGTCCAGTACCATACCCAGTGATTTTGTGATGACTTTAGGATCATATCCTCAGTAAAGCAGGTGACAGACTATTTTCTTACATTTGTCTGCCTTTGTTCCTTCTGATTTTGTTCACCATAAAATGAATTCAAAGAAATTCCTTATGATACATACGCTTATGCTTCTTTGATGTCTTCTCTGATGGAACCCTTCGACATTATACTCTGGTTCTGTAGTGGTCCCAATAAGAAGTTCAGAATAAATATTGTAAAATTTCCAAAAAGATTTTACAAGTTTATGCTATCTAAATCCTTGACTGATAAGTTTTTTTGTAATTTGTATATTCTTATCATGGTGGAAGTCCGAAACATGGGAGCAAGCTCTTGCGTATCTGATGAGCTGAGAGATGTAAATGCCGTACGCTAGCAATCTTGCAACATCGACATCAAGCAAAGGAAAATTAATTATGTTGAAGCCAATGTCTTCTCTTTTGTTTTATATCTTTGTCTGAATTTCTCCGTGATAGATTTTGATATCAAGATCCATAAATGGTGTAGCAATATCATCTGTGTTTGCTTTATCTAATGTTTACTCTGGTGGATAAATTTGATACTCTCCCATATCGGGAGTTCGCTTCTTTTCATATGATGGAGGTTTTTGTTTGTTTGCTTTGGTTTCTGTTTTATCCTGATTTTGTATGCCTTCGGTTTCTGATTTCTGAATTATCGATTTTGTGCTGTGTGCAGGGATATGGTCATTATCCATATTTGTCATCGTAGTGGTCAATATGTGGGTAATCACTATTCAATATATAATTAAAATACCTCGAGGTTCCGTTGAAACATGTCAAGTAGTCAAATCTCTTGAGCTTTTCCAGATTTTGCATGGATTTCTTTTCGTTTGTGTATAAAAACAAATCTACAATCAGAGGCGCACAATTAGTACATATAGAAATCAATAGCCATAGAATTAGTACTCGTAGAAAATATCAGAGGTCTTCATAGACACACAATTGTTGTATAAACATAAAACTTCTCACCGTAATGTGACATAACAAACAACATAGTTAAACGCAGCGGTCTCTTGTAACACAGATTATATTAAACGGATCTGAAAAATCTGTCGCATGCGTGAAATAGTCTGTGCTCAACTGGCTGAAGCGAGCTGAAGATGAATCACCCGAGAAGTCGGACCAATTTTCGGATAGGACAGAAAATCAATACCAAGTCTTCTCTGACGAGATTTCAACAAAGCCCGTCATGGAGTCCCGTCGTCACGGTTGACCAGTGTGCAACGTTGGAAAAGACACTGGCACAAAACTGTAGATTGGTACAGTACCATGCTCAGTGTTTTTGTGATGACTTTAGGATCATATCCTCGGTAAAGCAGGCGACCGTCTATTTTCTTACATTTTTGGTTGAAGTTTGATCTGCCTTTGATCCTTACAAATTTCGATTTATTGCTAATTCTAGTAACTGCTCCACTACAATTTTGTCTAGAAATCTGACGTCAGCACCTACTGCTATTAAAGAACACATAACTAGATATTGTGAAACGGTTCTAAACAGGAACGATGTAAATTTATTTTGGTCTATTAAGAATTCAGGGGATGTGATTGAAAAAATGAAATCTGGAAATTTCCAAGCCAATACGATTTCTTCATACGACTTCTCTAATATGTACACCATACTTCCTCATGACAAAATTAATGATCGATTATCTAATCTCATTAAATGGTGTTTTGATCGAGAGCGAAAAACTTACATTTGTACATCTGAATCGAAGGGTTTCTTTTCCTCGACAGACTACACATCATACAAATCATGGACATGTAGTGACCTGTGTAATGCCTTGTCCTTCCTCTTGGACAATATTTATGTTAGATTTGGTGAGGATCTATACAAGCAGGTTGTAGGAATTCCTATGGGTACTAACTGTGCGCCTCTTGTTGCAGATTTATTTTTATACACTTATGAAAAAGAATTTATCCAAAATCTTCAAAAGCAAAGAAAATTTGATGAGCTGAAATGTTTCAATAATACTTCTAGGTATCTGGATGATATTCTAACCATTGACAATCCTGCTTTTGAATTATATAAGAATGAAATTTATCCACAAGAATTAACCCTTAACAAGGCAAACCTTTCAAATACAGAAACACCCTTTTTGGACCTAAATATCAAAATTTAAACGGAAAGATTCATACAAGTGTATATGACAAAAGGGATGATTTTGGATTCAACATAGTAAATTTCCCTTGGCTTGACGGTGATGTTCCAAGATTACCGTCATACGGCATTTACATATCACAGCTCATCCGGTACGCTAGAGCATGTACTGATATTTTGGATTTTCACAGTAGAAATTTACAAATTACCAAAAAAGTTTTAGGTCAAGGTTTCCGCTTTCATAAATTAGTTAAGACTTTCTGGAAATTTTACAAAAATTACAGTCAACTTCTTTTAAAATTCGGATCTATACATGCAACAGAGTACATTACTATGGGTATTACACAACCTGTCTTTTATGGTGATATGATAAACAAAATAAAAAGGATCAAAAGTAGGCAGCATAACCATCGAAAATGCGTCAGAATCATCAAACGCCTTTTATACCGTGGATATGATCCTAATGTCACCAGACGGACACTAGGCTTGGTACTTGACCAATCTACAGTCTTGTACAAGCGCATCCTTGAGACTTGCACTCTGACTGACTGTGACGACGGGACTCCATGACGGGCCCTGTCCAAACCTCTTTAGAGAAGACAGGGCCCGACCACCTGTCCTCTCTGAATGTCAGTCGGACTCCTCGGGTGATTTCATACATGAGCTCGCTACAGCCGGCAGAGCACGGACTGTGTTACGCATGCCCTCTTTTTATATCCATTTACATATTCATCTGTGTCTCTGGGGCCTCTGCGTTTTGCGGTCTTGTTTGTGTGATGTCATCTTACAGTGAGGAGGTTGTTTTACACCACATGTACGTTCTTCGAGACCTCTGGGTAATTGGAGAAGTGAGAGGGTTGTGCGCACGTAATCCAGGATAACCACACCATTTGCTACTTGCGTGACAGATGGCCGTCCAAAGTCGGCACCGGTTACCCATTGGTCTCGTCGGTTTATGTGTAGTCTTTTGTGTTTGATGTTTACATGTCGTGTGTCTCTTTTCCGTCTCGTGCTGTGCTCGTCTTTTGTGTTTTTGCAATGGGTGTTTTTGGTGTTTTACTGTTGATGCTGCAACGGGGTCTTGTTGGAGATCTCCTCCCTTCTTTTTCTGATTATGTTTATAAGGTCAACGTAAAATGAAGGTAATGAAATTCCCAATGACACACACTCTGATGCCGGAGTCGTCCCAAATTTTGAAAGAAGTTCAGAATAGTTATTGTAGAATTTCTAAAAAGATTTTACAAGTTTATGCTATTTAAATCCTTGACTTTTAAGGTTTCTGTATGTGTATGTTTTTTGTCATGGAAGTCCGAAACATGGGAGCAAGCTCTATCGTATCTGATCAGCTGCGAGATGTACGATGGCAATCTTGGAACATCGCCATCAAGCCAAGGAAAATTTACTTTGTTGAAGCCAAAGTCTTCTCTTTTGTCGTTTGTCTCTGTTTGAATTTCTCCGTTATTTATTTTGATATCAAGATCCAAAAATGATGTAGCTTTATCATTTGTGTTAGCTTTGTTCAATGTTAATTCTGGAGGATATATTTGATGCAAAAACTACATCTACCTATAGGATTAGCAATGGCCACATGCATTAAGAAGGATGAAAAATTTATATAAGTGAATGATTATCATTATATTCTTTTGTCATAAACGTTTTATCTCAGCTAACGCATGCTGCCATATTGAATTCTTCCACAAAAGACCAAATTCTCAGCGATTTTCGCCATATTTTGTCAATAACGTCAAAATGCCGTCACTTCATGACGTCATTACTGTCAGTAATAAAGGGTTCTAACTCTTTACCTTCTTGAAGAAAAATTCCAAACCAATGGCACTTTGTTTGGTGATATTTTTCTTTTCATTAAAAGCGGTAAACATTCGTGTATTTTCATGAGAGATATCAAGTAGTCCTCATGAAATTTATTTCTAGAGGAAAAATCGAGGGCCGATTTTGGGGTCTCGTGGCCCTACCCATTTTTTAACATTTTCATTTTTCATCAGTAACAACGCACTCTATGTCCATTCTAAATGTATCTAGAAGCTTAATGGAAGAGTGTTCTATTTTGTATGATAATAAGAAAACTAGATGGCTACTGTTGCAAGCAACAGACGGATTCCTCCTTTATTAGACCTTCCTCGGAACTGAAGTGTTAAAATCCGAATAAAGATGATGAAAAAAGAATAGTTGCTTTAGTACCTTATTCACTTCAGCAAATGAGTCAAAAGAGCTTAAGTCTAACTTGGGACTCTTATCTATTTATCGACAAAAAAGAAGAAAAAGACGATAAATACCTTTCAAGTTTAGGAAGGCTTTAAACTCCTAGATCTATTCTATCCATTTTGAATCCTTTTAAATTACTATCCCAAAAAGAATTGCACAATGAATTAGCAATGAGAAAATGTCTATAAATAGAGAATGACAACAGCATGAAAGTACAGACAAGTAATGCTACTAAGATAAAAAAGGAAGCAGAGAACAAGAATAAAAGAGTTATCTATCTTACTATGTAAAGTTCAAATAAGAAGTACTACTTCTGTGAAGAATAAATATTTAAGAACAAAATCCTATCAATCCTACAAGAGTAAATGTTTGTTATGACCTTGGAAAATTTTATTTGACCTTGAACCAAGGTCATGGATGAAAGATAAGCATTTTAGTTAATTCTCATCAAGATTTCTTTTTATCTATTCAAAGCTCAATATTTTATCAACAAAAGTCTGTTGTGACCTTGAAATCGAACAAATGCCCTTTTTCAAGGTCAAGGTGAAAGGACTTGATGCAAGGAATATTTGCGTTAAGTTTTAACTCTCAATGTCAAATGGTCTTTGTTCTATAGGAAAAATTTTGTTGTGACCTTGAGAATGAGAATTTGACCTTGGGTCAAGGTCAAGGTGAAAGGGCTTGGATCAATGATTGTATTTATGAAGTTTGAACTGTCAAGGTCAAATAGTCTTTGTTCTATGGGCAAAAGTTTGTTGTGACCTTGAGAATCATAATTTGACCTTGAAACTAAGTCATCATCAATGACTACCTATAAGTAACCTACCATCCAAGTTTCAACTCAAAATCTCAAAAACTGTAGAAATTGGCAATGTGCCAATTTAAAGTTCCATTTTCAAGTCAAAATAGCACGAAAACCGTAAATATTTTATCGATCATGTAAGCGTATAAAAGTTTGCAAATTTCCCAAAGAACAATATAAAACAAATTTCGTTAAAATCGCACGGTTAGTTTAGGAGTTATAAGGTTTTAAAGATTTTACCTTTGATGACCTCTAGCGGGGGCATATGTGAACTTTTCGACAAGAAAAAAAATTTAAATGAAGATCTTTATTTGCTCTTTCACATGATACTTTCCATTTTATCATATGATGCGGTACTTTGTTGTAACGTCTCTGGATTGGCTTGGGGGTAAGAATAATAATAATAAGAATAACTAGATGGCTACTGTTGCAAGCAACAGACGGATTCCTCCTTTATTACACCTTCCTCGGAACTGAAGTGCTAAAATCCGAATAAAGAAGTTGGAAAAAAGAATAGTTGCTTTAGTACCATATTAACTTCAGCAAATGAGTCAAGAGAATTTATGTCTAATTTGGGACTCTTATTTATTTATCAACAAAATAGAAGAAAAAAATAATAAATACCTTTCATGTTTACGAAAGCTTTAAACTCCATGCATAATCAATATCTAATCCTTTACAATGACTTTCTCAAAAAAGAATTGCACAATGATTTTGCAATGAGATAATTTCTATTAATAGAAAATGACAACAACATGAAACTACTGATATGTAATGCTACTAAGAATTGAAAAGAATGAAACAGAGAACAAGAATAAGAGTTATCTATCTTACTATGTAAAGTTCAAATAAGAAGTAATACTTGTGTGAAGAATAAATAGTTAAGGACAAAATCCTGTGAATTTTACAAGAGTAAATGTTTGTTGTGACCTTGAATAAGTTAATTTGACCTTTAACCAAGGTCATGGATAAAAGATAAGCATTTGAATTTATTCTCGTCAAGAGTCCTCTTAATCTAATCAAAGCTCAATATTTTATTGAAAAAAGTCTGTTGTGACCTTGAAATCGAACAAATGACCTTGGGTCAAGGTCAAGATGAAAGGACTTGATGCAAGGAATATTTGCGCCAAGTTTGAATTCTCAAGGTCAAATGGTCTTTGTTCTATAGGCAAAAGTTTGTTGTGACCTTGAGAATCAAAATTTGACCTTGGGCCAAGGTCAAGGTGAAAGGGCTTGGCTCAATGATTGTTTTTATGATGTTTGAACTGTCAAGGTCAAATAGTCTTTGTTCTATAGGCAAAAGTTTGTTGTGACCTTGAGAATCATAATGTGACCTTGAAACTAGGTCATCATCAATGACTACCTATTAGAAGCCTACCATCCAAGTTTCAACTCAAAATCTCAAAAACTGTAGAAATTGGCACTGTGCCAATTTAAAGTTCCATTTTCAACTCAAAATAGCACGAAAACCGTAAATATTTTATCGAGCATGTAAGCGTATAAAAGTTTGCAAATTTCCTAAAGATCAATATAAAACAAATTTCGTTCAAATCGTACGGTTAGTTTAGGAGTTATAAGGTTTTAAAGATTTTGCCTTTTATGACCTCTAGCGGGGGCATATGTGAGCTTTTCGACAAGAAAAAAATTTTAAATTAAGATCTTTATAAGTTCTTTCACATGATACTTTCCATTTTATCATATGATGCGGTACTTTGTCGTAAAGTCTCTGGAATGGCTTGGGGGTAAGAATAATAATAATAATAAGAATAATAAGAATAAAGAAAAGACAATACAATAACAGAAAGGATTCCGACGGAAGTCGGAATCCTTAATAAGAATAAAGAAAAGACAATACAATAACAGAAAGGATTCCGACGGAAGTCGGAATCCTTAATAAGAATAACTAGATGGCTACTGTTGCAAGCAACAGACGGATTCCTCCTTTATTAGATCTTCTTCGCAACTGAAGTGTTAAAATCCGAATAAAGAAGATGGAAAAATAGTAGCTTTAGTGCCTTATTCATTTTAGCAAGAGTCAAAAGAGCGTATGTCTAATTTGGGACTCTTATTTATTTATCAACAAAATAGAAGAAAAAAATAATAAATACCTTTCATGTTTACGAAAGCTTTAAACTCCATGATCTATCAATATCAAATCCTTTACAATTACTTTCTCAAAACAGAATTGCACAATGATTTTGCAATGAGATAATTTCTATGAATAGAAAATGACAACAACATGAAAGTACAGATATGTTATGCTACTAAGAAAAAAAAAAGAACAGGAATAAAAGAGTTATCTTTCTTATACTATGTTAAGTTCAAATGTGTGAAGAATAAATAGTATAGGACAAAAAGGTGAATTTTACAAGACTAAATGCTTGTTATGACCTTGAGAATGATTATTTAATCTTGAACGAATGTCATGGATGAAAGATAAGTATTGTGATTATTCTCATCACGATTGGTTTTAATCTGAGCAAAGCTCAATGTCTAATTAATCAAAATCTGTTGTGACCTTGAAATCGAACAAATGACCTTGGGTCAAGGTCATGGTGAAAGGGTTTGATGCAAGGAATATTTGTGTAAAGTTTGAACTCTCAAGGTCAAACAGTCTTTGTTTTATAGAATAAAGTTTGTTGTGACCTTGAGAAATAGAATTTGACCTTGGGTGAAGATCAGGGTGAAAGGGCTGGGCTTAACGATAATATGTATGAAGTTTGAAATTCGAAGGTCAAATAGTCTTTGTTCTATGGGCAAAAGTTTGTTGTGACCTTGAGAATCAAAATTTGACCTTGGGTCAATGTCAAAGTGAAAGAGCTTGGCTTAGCGATAATATGTATGAAGTTTGAACTCTGAAGGTCAAATAGTCTTTGTTCTATAGGCAAAAGTTTGTTGTGACCTTGAGAATCAAAATTTGACCTTGAAAGTAGGTCAACATTAAATGACTACCTATAAGTAACCTACCATTTAAGTTTCAACTTAAAATCTCAAAAACTGTAGAAATTGGCACTGTGCCAATTTAAAGTTCCATTTTTAACTCGATATAGCGCGAAAACCGTAAATATTTTGTCGAGCATGTAAGTGTAAAAAAGTTTGCAAATTTCCCAAAGAACATTTTAAAACAAATTTCGTTCAAATCGTAAAGTTAGTTTAGGAGTTACAAGAGTTTAAAAATTTGATCTTTGGTGACCTCTAGCGGGGGCATATGTGAACTTTTCGACAACAAAAAAAATTTTAATTGAGATCTTTGTATGTTCTTTCACATGGTACTATTCATTTTATCACATGATGCGGAACTTGTTTGTAAAGTGACCGGAACGATGAGGAGGTAAGAATAATAATAAGAACTAGATGGCTACTGTTGCAAGCAACAGACGGATTCCTCCTTTACTAGACCTTCCTCGGAACTGAAGTGTTAAAATCCGAATAAAGAAGATGAAAAAAAAGAATAGTTGCTTTAGTACCTTATTCACTTCAGCAAATGAGTCAAAAGAGCTTATGTCTAACTTGGGACTCTTATCTATTTATCGACAAAAAAGAAGAAAAAGACGATAAATACCTTTCAAGTTTAGGAACGCTTTAAACTCCTTGATCTATTCTATTCATTTTGAATCCTTTTAAATTACTATCCCAATAAGAATTGCACAATGAATTAGCAATGAGAAAATTTCTATAAATAAAGAATGACAACAGCATGAAAGTACAGACAAGTAATGCTACTAAGATAAAAAAGGAAACAGAGAACAAGAATAAAAGAGTTATCTATCTTACTATGTAAAGTTCAAATAAGAAGTACTACTTGTGTGAAGAATAAATATTTAAGAACAAAATCCTATCAATCCTACAAGAGTAAATGTTTGTTATGACCTTGAAAAAGTTTATTTGACCTTGAACCAAGGTCATGGATGAAAGATAAGCATTTTAATTCATTCTCATCAAGATTCCTCTTAATCTAATCAAAGCTCAATATTTTATCGACAAAAGTCTGTTGTGACCTTGAAATCGAACAAATGACCTTGGGTCAAGGTCAAGGTGAAAGGACTTGATGCAAGGAATATTTGCGTCAAGTTTTAACTCTCAATGTCAAATGGTCTTTGTTCTATAGAAAAAATTTTGTTGTGACCTTGAGAATGAGAATTTGACCTTGGGTCAAGGTCAAGGTGAAAGGGCTTGGATCAATGATTGTATTTATGAAGTTTGATCTGTCAAGGTCAAATAGTCTTTGTTCTATAGGCAAAAGTTTGTTGTGACCTTGAGAATCATAATTTGACCTTGAAACTAGGTCATCATCAATGACTACCTATAAGTAACCTACCATCCAAGTTTCAAGTCAAAATCTCAAAAAATGTAGAAATTGGCACTGTGCCAATTTAAAGTTCCATTTTCAACTCTGAATAGCGCGAAAACGGTAAATATTTTATCGAGCATGTAAGAGTAAAAAAGTTTGCGAATTTCCCATAGAACAATATAAAACAAATTTTGTTCAAATCCGACGGTTAGTTAAGGAGTTATAAGAGTTCAAAGATTTGACCTTTGATGACCTCCAGCGGGGGCACATGTGAACCATTTGACAAGAAAAAAAATTTCATTCAAGATCTTCATATGCTCTTTCACATGGTACTTTCCGTTTTTTCATATGATGCTGTACTTTTTTGTAAAGTGTCCGGAACGGTTTGGGGGTAAGAATAATAATAATAATAAGAACTAGATGGCTACTGTTGCAAGCAACAGACGGATTCCTCCTTTATTAGACCTTCCTCGGAACTGAAGTGTTAAAAACCGAATAAAGAAGATAGAAAAAAGAATAGTTGCTTCAATACCTTATTCACTTCAGCAAATGGATCAAAAGAGCTTATGTCCAATTTGGGACTCTTATTTATTTATCAACAAAATAGAAGAAAAAAATAATAAATACCTTTCATGTTTACGAAAGCTTTAAATTCCATGCACAATCAATATCTAATCCTTTTCAATGACTTTCTCAAAAACGAATTGCACAATGATTTTGCAATGAGATAATTTCTATTAATAGAAAATGACAACAACATGAAACTACTGTAATGTAATGCTACTAAGAATAAAACAAAAAGAAACAGAGAACAAGAATAAAAGAGTTATCTATCTTACTATGTAAAGTTCAAATAAAAAGTACTACTTGTGTGAAGAATAAATAATTAAGGACAAAATCCTGTGAATTCTAAAGAGTAATTGTTTGTTATGACCTTCAAAAACTTAATTTGACCTTTAACCAAGGTCATGGATAAAATATAAGCATTTGAATTTATTCTCATCAAGAGTCCTCTTAATCAAATCAAAGCTCAATTTTTTATCGACAAAAGTCTGTTGTGACCTTGAAATCAAACAAATGACCTTGGGTCAAGGTCAAGGTGAAAGGACTTGATGTAAGGAATATTTGCGCCAAGTTTGAACTCTCAAGGTCAAATGGTCTTTGTTCTATTGGCAAAAGTTTGTTGTGACCTTTAGAATCAAAATTTGACCTTGGGCCAAGGTCAAGGTGAAAGGGCTTGGCTCAATGATTGTATTTATGAAGTTTGAACTGTCAAGGTTAAATAGTCTTTGTTCTATAGGCAAAAGTTTCTTGTGACCTTGAGAATCATAATGTGACCTTGAAACTAGGTCATCATCAATGACTATCTATTAGTAGCCTACCATTCAAGTTTCAACTCAAAATCTCAAAAACTGTAGAAATTGGCACTGTGCCAATTTAAAGTTCCATTTTCAACTCAAAATAGCACGAAAACCGTAAATATTTTATCGAGCATGTAAGCGTATAAAAGTTTGCAAATTTCCCAAAGATCAATACAAATTAAATTTCGTTCAAATCGTACGGTTAGTTTAGAAGTTATAAGGTTTTAAAGATTTTGCCTTTGGTGACCTCTAGCGGGGGCATATATGAACTTTTCGACAAGAAAAAAAATTTAAATGAAGATCTTTATTTGCTCATTCTAATGACACTTTCCATTTTATTCTATGATGCCGTACTTTGTTGTAAAGTCTCTGGAATGGTTTGGGGGTAAGAATAATAATAATAATAATAATAATAATAATAATAATAAGAAGAAGAAGAAGAATAATAAGAATAAAGAAAAGACAATACAATAACAGAAAGGATTCCGACGGAAATCGGAATCCTTAATAAATGGAAGGATGGAGGTTCCTGTGGACATAGCAGACGGATTCCTCTCATTTTCATCTTGTTAAGAACAGAAATGAAAATAGAAAAAATGCGAAAATGACTGGCCGCAGCTGGACTCGAACCAGGTACCTTCACCAAGGTAGGCCCCATCGTATCTTGTACATGTAATGTCAGGTCACATGATTGAATTGACCAATGAAATTTGTAACACATCCTGGGTCATGCATATTAATTATGTGAGGGATTTTCCAATGAATCAATTTGACAATATAGCAAGTGTTTTCAAACTGGTACATGTATTCGATATCTCTTGATTCTGTTAGAAAACATTTTGAACTAATACATACTCGTATAAATTTTGAAATGAAAACAATGTTGAAGCACTGTACTTTATGTTTGCTTACGAATGAAAAAAAAATTGAGGGAAAAAAATGGCTGAGGCCGGTATCGAACCCCGGACCCTCCGATTCGAAGTCTGACGCTCTACCGCTGAGCTATTGCAGAACTGACAAAGATTTGCATCAAAAGTCTTTAGAAGGATGAAATCTTGCGACTATGATATGACTCAACATGTCGAGCATGTTCCGAATGATAAATCTTTATCGATCGATTCTATTTACAGGTTTGTATTCAGGAGTAAACAACACAGAATTTCATAAAATGTATTTTTTTTATTTGACTTTCATTGACCATGTATGTAGAGAATAAAATTATGAATCCATAAAATGTGTTTGCTTATTTTGCAAGGGCGGATCTAGAAAGGGTAAGTGAAAACAGGTATGTACACGTATGTAACATGTAAGTCGGAGGGGGGGGGGCAAAAACTTATCAACCTCCCCCTTTCGAAGGACTAGCCTATGTCATTGGATAAACAAACGTCAAATATCTTGTACAGTTATTTCAAAGATTGACGAATTCAAAAAGAAACAGACAAACAAACGAGAAAAAAAATTGCCCAAGGGGGCCACATTGCTCCGTCAAAGGTCTTGTACAGTTGTTTCAAATACTAAGGAATTTAATAAGAAAAAGACAAACAAACAAACAAAAGAAATGAAAAAAAAAACAAGAGGCCCAAGGGAGCCATTTTGCTCAGTCAAAAGTCTTGTACAGTTGTTTCAAAGATTGTCGAATCAAAAAAGAAAAAAAAAAACAAGCAAACAAACAAACAAGCAAAACAAATGAAAAAAAAAAAACAAGAGGCCCAAGGGGGCCACATTGCTCCGTCAAAGGTCTTGTACAGTTGTTTCAAAGATTGACGAATTAAAAAAACAAGAAACAAGACAAAAAAAAAAAAAAAAAAAAAAACCAAGAAGGCCAAGGGGGCCACATTGCTCCGTCAAAGGTCTTGTACAGTTGTTTCAAAGATTGACGAATGAAAAAAAAAAGAGGCCTAAGGTGGCCATATATACACGTTGAAGTCGATGACAGTGAAATAAATATGCGCAATATGAAATGTGTTTTTCTTCTGAATAAAAAGCTATGAATAGGACTGACTTGTTGCATGAACGATCGATAATTCTTGTAATGCTGAATCAGCCTTTTGTATTTCTCCGTCTGTATATCAAAAAACATAGTGTAATCAAAGATTACGAAGCTCACCTCGTGGCAGCAAAATTCAATTAAAACATTTCTCTAGGTACATGTATATTGGCTTTAAAAGAAAAATCGCTCAAGTGGAAAAAAGTAGGTCAAGGTCATTTTATGAAAGTTTGATCAAAGATACATCCAATATGCAAGTTTGGTACATGTAGCTCTTATACTTTGCTCAATATTAGCCTTTGAAGGCAAAATCACTCAAGCAGAAAAAGTAGGTCAAGGTCATTTTATGAAAGTTTGATCAAAGATACATCCAGTATGCAAGTTTGGTACATGTAGCACTTATACTTTGCTCAATATTGGACTTTAAAGGTAAAATCACTCAAGCGGAAAAAGTAGGTCAAGGTCATTTTATGAAAGTTTGATCAAAGATACATCCAATATGCAAGTTTGGTACATGTAGCACTTATACTTTGCTCAATATTGGACTTTAAAGGTAAAATCACTCAAGCAGAAAAAGTAGGTCAAGGTCATTTTATGAAAGTTTGATCAAAGATACATCCAATATGCAAGTTTGGTACATGTAGCACTTATACTTTGCTCAATATTGGACTTTAAAGGTAAAATCACTCAAGCAGAAAAAGTAGGTCAAGGTCATTTTATGAAAGTTTGATCAAAGATACATCCAATATGCAAGTTTGGTACATGTAGCACTTATACTTTGCACAATATTAGCCTTTAAAGGCAAAATCACTCAAGCGGAAAAAGTAGGTCAAGGTCATTTTCTGAAAGTTTGATCAAAGATACATCTAATATGCAAGTTTGGTTTATGTAGCACTTATACTTTGCTCAATATTGGCCTTTAAAGGTAAAATCATTCAACCGGAAAAAGTAGGTCAGATGCTGCATCCAATGCATGGGTTCACCTCAGCATCCAAAGATGAATCACTGGTGCAAGTTTGGTTACTGTAGCATTGGTACTTTGTCAGATACTGAGCTACCCCAAAAACTTTAACCAGACATTGACAAAGTCATTCAACCGGAAAATGTAGGTCACATGCAGCATCCGATGCATGGGTTCACCTCAGCATCCAAAGATGAATCACTTGTGCAAGTTTGGTTACTGTAGCATCAGTACTTTGTCAGATACTGAGCTACCCCAAAAACTTTAACCAGACATTGACAAAGTCATTCAACCGGAAAATGTAGGTCACATGCAGCATCCGATGCATGGGTTCACCTCAGCATCCAAAGATGAATCACTTGTGCAAGTTTGGTTACTGTAGCATCAGTACTTTGTCAGATACTGAGCTACCCCAAAAACTTTAACCAGACATTGACAAAGTCATTCAACCGGAAAATGTAGGTCAGATGCAGCATCTGATGCATGGGTTCACCTCAGCATCCAAAGATGAATCACTTGTGCAAGTTTGGTTACTGTAGCATCAATACTTTGTCAGATACTGAGTTACCCAAAAACTTTAACCGGACGCGGACGCGGACGGGGACGCGGACGGGGACGCGGACGCGGACGCGGACACCGGGGTTATAGCATAAGCTCATCTCAACTTCGTCGAGGTGAGCTAATAAAAACCACTAACATTCAGGAACTCCAATGGCTATGTGGATAGGGCGTTGGACTGCTGGCCCAAGGGTACCGGGTTCGATCCCCAGTCTGGACGTTTTTTTTTATCGCCGATCGTCTGCGTTTCTGTCTAGTACTCTCTCTATCTGTTCGTATGTCTGTTCGTTCTTCTATTGTTGTCATTCTATCTAACACTGTCTATCTTACACTGTCAGTCTGTCTGTCTGGTCCATGCTGCAAATTTACCAGTTAATTTAAATGATGCTATTCAATTTTAAGACATTTTTAAAACATTTAATTAGAAAATGACAATAGCATGAAAGTACAGACAAGTCATGGTACGAAGAGAAATAGAAATAAAAGATTTATCTTTCTTAGATCATGTAAAGTTCATATAAGAAGGACCTCGTTTGTAAAGTATAAGTAGTGTAGGACAAACACTGTGTATTTAACAAGTAAATGTTGTTATGACATTGAGAATGAAATTTTCACCTTGAACCAAGGTCAAGGAAAAAAGATGAGTATAGAATATCATTTTCTTCAAAATATATATGAAATTGAATAAAGCTCGATATTTTATCAACAAAAGACTGTTATGACCTTGAAATCGAACGAATGACCTTTGGTCAAGGTCAATGTGACAGGACTTACTGCAAGGAATATTTGTACCCAGTTTGCATTCTCAAGGTCAAACAGTCTTTGTTTTATAGGCCAAAATGTTGTTGTGACCTTGAGAATGAGAATTTGACCTTGGATTAAGGTCAAGGTGAAAGAGCTTGGCTTAACAATTATATGTATGAAGTTTGAACTCCGAAGGTCAAATAGTCTTTGTTCTATAAGCAAAAGTTTCATGTGACCTTGAGAATAAAAATTTGACCTTGAAAAGAAGGTCAACATTAAATGACTACCTATAAGTGACCTAACATCCAAGTTTCAACTCAAAGTCTCAAAAATTGTAGAAATTGGCACCTTGCCAATTTAAGGTTCCATTTTCAACTTGAAATAGCTTGAAAACTGTAAATATTTTATGGAGCATGTAAGCGTATAAAAGTTTGCAAATTTCTCAAAGAACAATATAAAACAAATTTTGTTCAAATCGTACGGTTAGTAAAGGAGTTATAAGAGTTTAAAGATTTGACCGCTGATGACCTCTAGCGGGGGCATATGTGAACTTTTCGACAAGAAAAAAATATTAAATTAAGATCTTTATTTGCTCTTTCACATGAAACTTTCCATTTTATCATATGATGCGGTACTTTGTTGTAACGTCACTGGATTGGCTTGGGGGTAAGAATAATAATAATAATAATAATAATAATAACTAGATGGCTACTGTTGCAAGCAACAGACGGATTCCTCCTTTATTAGACCTTCCTCGGAACTGAAGTGCTAAAATCCGAATAAAGAAGATGGGAAAAAGAATAGTTGCTTTAGTACCATATTAACTTCAGCAAATGGGTCAAAAGAGCTTATGTCTAATTTGGGATTCTTATTAATATATCAACAAAATAGAAGAAAAATATAATAAATACCTTTCATGTTTACGAAAGCTTTAAACTTCATGCTCATTCGATATCTAATCCTTTACAATTACTTTCTCAAAACAGAATTTCACAACGATTTTGCAATGAGATAATTTCTATTAATAGAAAATGACAAAACAACATGAAACTCCTGATATGTAATGCTACTAAGAATAAAAAAGAAGGAAACAGAGAACAAGAATAGAAGAGTTATCTATCTTACTATGTAATGTTCAAATAAGAAGTACTACTTGTGTGAAGAATAAATAGTTCAGGACAAAATCCTGTGAATTCTACAAGAGTAAATGTTTGTTATGACCTTGAAAAGGTTTATTTGACCTTTAACCAAGGTCATGGATAAAAGATAAGCATTTGAGTTTATTCTCATCAAGAGTCCCCTTAATCTAATCAAAGCTCAATATTTTATCGACAAAAGTCTGTTGTGACCTTGAAATCGAACAAATGACCTTGGATCAAGGTCAAGGTGAAAGGACTTGATGCAAGGAATATTTGCGCCAAGTTTGAACTCTCAAGGTCAAATGGTCTTTGTTCTATGGGAAAATTTTTGTTGTGACCTTGAGATTGAGAATTTGACCTTGGGTCAAGGTCAAGGTGGTAGGGCTTGGATCAATGATTGTATTTATGCAGTTTGAACTGTCAAGGTCAAATAGTCTTTGTTCTATAGGCAAAAGTTTGTTGTGACCTTGAGAATCATAATTTGACCTTGAAACTAGGTCATCATCAATGACTACCTATAAGTAACCTACCATCCAAGTTTCAACCCAAAATCTCAAAAACTGTAGAAATTGGCACTGTGCCAATTTAAAGTTCCATTTTCAACTCAAAATAGCGCGAAAACCGTAAATATTTTATCGAGCATGTAAGCGTATAAAAGTTTGCAAATTTCCCAAAGAACAATATAAAACAAATTTCATTCAAATCGCACGGTTAGTTTAGGAGTTATAAGGTTTTAAAGATTTGACCTTTGATGACCTCTAGCGGGGGCATATGTGAACTTTTCGACAAGAAAAAAAATTTAAATGAAGATCTTTATTTGCTCTTTCACATGATACTTTCCATTTTATCATATGATGCGGTACTTTGTTGTAAAGTCTCTGGATTGGTTTGGGGGTAAGAATAATAATAATAAGAATAATAAGAATAAAGAAAAGACAATACAATAACAGAAAGGATTCCGACGGAAGTCGGAATCCTTAATAATAACTAGATGGCTACTGTTGCAAGCAACAGACGGATTCCTCCTTTATTAGACCTTCCTCGGAACTGAAGTGTTAAAATCCGAATAAAGAAGATGAAAAAAAGAATAGTTGCTTTAGTACCTTATTCACTTCAGCAAATGAGTCAAAAGAGATTATGTCTAACTTGGGCCTCTTATCTATTTATCGACAAAAAAGAAGAAAAAGACGATAAATACCTTTCAAGTTTAGGAAGGCTTTAAACTCCTTGATCTATTCTATCCATTTTGAATCCTTTTAAATTACTATCCCAAAAAGAATTGCACAATGAATTAGCAATGAGAAAATTTCTATAAATACAGAATGACAGCAGCATGAAAGTACAGACAAGTAATGCTACTAAGATAAAAAAGGAAACAGAGAACAAGAATAAAAGAGTTATCTATCTTACTATGTAAAGTTCAAATAAGAGAGTACTACTTGTGTGAAGAATAAATATTTAAGAACAAAATCCTATCAATCCTACAAGAGTAAATGTTTGTTATGACCTGGAAAAAGTTTATTTGACCTTGAACCAAGGTCATGGATGAAATATAAGCATTTTAGTTTATTCTCATCAAGATTTCTTTTCATCTATTCAAAGCTCAATATTTTATCAACAAAAGTCTGTTGTGACCGTGAAATCGAACAAATGACCTTGGGTCAAGGTCAAGGTGAAAGGACTTGATGCAAGGAATATTTGCGACAAGTTTTAACTCTCAATGTCAAATGGTCTTTGTTCTAAAGGAAAAATTTTGTTGTGACCTTGAGAATGAGAATTTGACCTTGGGTCAAGGTCAAGGTGAAAGGGCTTCGATCAATGATTGTATTTATGAAGTTTGAAGTGTCAAGGTCAAATAGTCTTTGTTCTATAGGCAAAAGTTTGTTGTGACCTTGAGAATCATAATTTGACCTTGAAACTAGGTCATCACCAATGACTACCTATAAGTAACCTACCATCCAAGTTTCAACTCAAAATCTCAAAAACTGTAGAAATTGGCACTGTGCCAATTTAAAGTTCCATTTTCAACTCAAAATAGCACGAAAACCGTAAATATTTTATCGAGCATGTAAGCGTATAAAAGTTTGCAAATTTCCCAAAGAACAATATAAAACAAATTTCGTTAAAATCGCACGGTTAGTTTAGGAGTTATAAGGTTTTAAAGATTTTACCTTTGATGACCTCTAGCAGGGGCATATGTTAACTTTTCGCCAAGAAAAAAAATTTAAATTTAGATCTTCATATGCTCTTTCACATGGTACTTTCCGTTTTTTCATATGATGCTGTACTTTTTCGTAAATTGACCGGAACGGTTTGGGGGTAAGAATAATAATAATAACTAGATGGCTACTGTTGCAAGCAACAGACGGATTCCTCCTTTATTAGACCTTCCTCGGAACTGAAGTGTTAAAATCCGAATAAAGAAGATGGAAAAAAGAATAGTTGCTTTTGTACCTAATTCACTTCAGCAAATGAGGCAAAGGAGCTTATGTCTAATTTGGGACTCTTGTTTATTTATCGACAAAATAGAAGAAAAAGATGATAAATACCTTTCAAGTTTAGGAAGGCTTTAAACTCCTAGATCTATTCTATCCATTTTTGTTCCTTTGAAATTACTATCCCAAAAAGAATTGCACAATGAATTAGCAATGAGAAAATTTCTATAAATCGAGAATGACAACAGCATGAAAGTACAGACAAGTATTGCTTCTAAGATAAAAAAGGAAACATAGAACAAGAATAAAAGAGTTATCTATCTTACTATGTAAAGTTCAAATAAGAAGTACTACTTGTGTGAAGAATAAATATTTAAGAACAAAATTCTCTCAATCCTACAAGAGTAAATGTTTGTTATGACCTTGAAAAAGTTTATTTGACCTTGAACCAAGGATATGGATGAAAGATAACCATTTTAGTTTATTCTCATCAAGATTCCTTTTCATCTATTCAAAGCTCAATATTTTATAAACTAAAGTCTGTTGTGACCTTGAAATCGAACAAATGACCTTGGGTCAAGGTCAAGGTGAAAGGACTTGATGCAAGGAATATTTGCGCCAAGTTTGAACTCTCAAGGTCAAATGGTCTTTGTTCTATAGGCAAAAGTTTGTTGTGACCTTGAGACTGAAAATTTGACCTTGGGTCAAGGTCAAGGTGAAAGGGCTTGGCTCAATGATTGTATTTATGAAGTTTGGACTGTCAAGGTCAAATAGTCTTTGTTCTATAGGCAAAAGTTTGTTGTGACCTTGAGAATCATAATGTGACCTTGAAACTAGGTCATCATCAATGACTACCTATTAGTACCCTACCATCCAAGTTTCAATTCAAAATCTCAAAAACTGTAGAAATTGGCACTGTGCCAATTTAAAGTTCCATTTTCAACTCAAAATAGCACGAAAACCGTAAATATTTTATGGAGCATGTAAGCGTATAAAAGTTTGCAAATTTCCCAAAGATTAATATAAAACAAATTTCGTTCAAATCGTACGGTTAGTTTAGGAGTTA
Organism: Pinctada imbricata; assembly: GCA_033119305.1. NCBI lineage: Eukaryota > Metazoa > Mollusca > Bivalvia > Pterioida > Pteriidae > Pinctada > Pinctada imbricata. Next base: position 112,294,459 of record VSWD01000005.1, read on the forward strand.
TAAGGTTTTAAAGATTTTGCCTTTGATGACCTCTAGCGGGGGCATATATGAACTTTTCGACAAGAAAAAAAAATTAAATGAAGATCTTCATTTGCTCTTTCTCATGACACTTTCCATTTTATCCTATGATGCCGTACTTTGTTGTAAAGTCTCTGGAATGGCTTGGGGGTAAGAATAATAATAATAAGAAGAATAATAAGAATAAAGAAAAGACAATACAATAACAGAAAGGATTCCGACGGAAGTCGGAATCCTTAATAAGAATAATAAGAATAAAGAAAAGACAATACAATAACAGAAAGGATTCCGACGGAAGTCGGAATCCTTAATAAGAATAATAAGAATAAAGAAAAGACAATACAATAACAGAAAGGATTCCGACGGAAATCGGAATCCTTAATAAGAATAAAGAAAAGACAATACAATAACAGAAAGGATTCCGACGGAATAGTCGGAATCCTTAAATAGAAGCATGGAGGTTCCTGCGGACGTCGCAGATGGATTCCTCTTATATTCATCTTGTTCATAGCAGAAATGAGAACTGAAAAAACTCCAAAAAGATTGGCCGCAGCTGGGCTCGAACCAGGTACCTTCACCAAGGTAGGCCTCCATTGTAGCTTGTAATGTAGTGTATGGTAATCTCAGGTCACGTGGTTGAATTGACCAATGGAAATTGTAACACACCTTGGGTCATGCATATTAATCATGTTAGGGATTTTCCAATGAATCAAGACAAAAGCAAGTGTTTCGAATTGGTATTCGATATTTCTTGATTCTTAATTCAGAAGATATTTTTTGAACTAACACATATTCGTAAAACATTTGAAACGATAAACAATGTTTAAGCATTGTAATCTATGTTTGTTTATGACTGAAAAAAATGGTGAGAAGAAAAAAGTGTCTTCAGCGAGTTTCGATCCCGGGGCCTTCCGATCTGCAGCATCACGCTCAACCAACTGAGCTATTGCAGGACTTACGATTCATTGTATCAAAAGTCTTTAGAAAGATGAATACTTGCAACTATGATATGATTCAATGTTTCGAGTATGTTCCGAATGATGGATTTTATCGATCGATTATATTTAGAGGTTTGTATTCAGAAATAAACAACAAGGATTTTCATAAAATGTTTTTCTTTTACTCTATGTTACAATGCATATTGATAATAAAATTGTGAAGAATCAATCGAATATGCTTGCTTATTTTTTCAAGGACGGATCTGAACAGGCAACGTGAAGGCAGGTATGTGTATGTAAGTCGGGGAGGGGAGGGGTGTCAAAATTCATAGACAGGACCCCCTACTCCTCTTAGAAGGGCTAGAATGGAACCACTCTTTGAAAAAAACAAATTAAAAACGCAAAGGGTCTTGTACATATTATTTCAAAGACTTTAAAAAGAGGGATAGAGCGTTTCCTGTCTATGATTTCGGAGGAGTAGCAGATACGTGAAACGGGAAAGATGAAAAATATTTTCAAGCGATTATGGGGGAAGGGGTCTTGACCCCCCCCCCCATCCCCAACATACACTTGTACACATACCTGTCTAGATCTGCTCTAAATAATCAAATGAATCAAGAAACATTTTTTTTACTTCCAAGTTTTTTTTTCTCAATGTATATGTTGAAGTCAATGACAGTAAAATAAATATGCACTTATATGAAATGCGTTTTTCTTCTGAATCAAAACCTATAAATAGGACTGATTTGTGACATGAAAAATCGATAATTCTGGTGATGCTGAATCAGATATTTGTATTTTTTCATCTGTATATCAAAAATAAAAACCATTAAAATCCAAGAACTCCAATGGTCAGGTGGATAGAGCGTTGGACTGCTGACCTAGGGGTACTGGGTTCGATCCCCAGTCTGGATCATTTTTTTTTTCGCCGATCGCCTTCATTTTTATCTAGTACTCTATCTATCTGTTCGTATGTCTGTCCGTCCCTTCGTCCGTCCATCGTTGTCAGTCTATCCAACACTGTCTATTTACACTGTCAGTATGACTGTCTCTGATTAGAAATGACAACAGCATGATAGTAGAGACAAGTCATGATACGAAGAGCATTAAGAATAAAAGATTTATCTTTCTTAGATCATGAAAAGTTCATATAAGAAGGGCCTCTTTTATGAAGTATAAATAGTATAGGACAAACACTGTGTATTTAACAAGTAAATATTGTTATGACATTGAGAATGGAATTTTGACCTTAAACCAAGGTCAAGGAAAAGGATAAGTATAGATTATTATTTTCATCAAAATATATCTGAAATTGAAGAAAGCTCAATATCTTATCAACAAAAGTCTGCTGTGACCTTGAAATCTTGCATATGACCTTGGGTCAAGGTCAATGTAAAAGAGCTTGATGCAATGAATGATTGTGTAAAGCTTGAATTCCCAAGGTCAAACAGTCTTTGTGTTTTAGTTAAAAGTTTGTTGTGACCTTGAGAAAAGGAATTTGACCTTGAAACCAGGTCAACATAAAATCTCTAGCCACAAGTAACCTACTGTCCAAGTTTCAACTGAAAATCTCAAAAACTGTAGAAATTGGCACCTTGCCAATTCAAGATTCCATTTTCAACTTGAAATAGCTTGAAAACTGTAAATATTTTATGGAGCATGTAAAAGTATAAAAGTTTGCAAATTTCTCAAAGAACCATATAAAACAAATTTTGTTCAAATCGTACGGTTAGTTTAAGAGTTATAAGAGTTTAAAGATTTGACCTTTGATGACATCTTGCGGGGGCATATGTGAACTTCTCGACGACAAAATTTTTCTACCTCAAGATCTTGATATGCTCTTTCACATGATACTTTTCGTTTTATCATAAGAAGTGGTACTTTTTTTAACAGTGACTGGAACGATCTGGGGGTAAGAATAATAATAATAATAATAATAATAAGAATAATAATAAGAATAAAGAAAAGACAATACAATAACAGAAAGGATTCCGACGGAATAGTCGGAATCCTTAATAACTAGATGGCTACTGTTGCAAGCAACAGACGGATTCCTCCTTTGGTAGACCTTTCTCGGAACTGATGTGTTAAAATCCGAATAAAGAAGATGGAAAAAAGAAAAGTTTCTTAAGTACCTTATTCACTTCAGAAAATGGGTCAAAAGAGCTTATGTCTAATTTGGGACTCTTATTTATTTATCAACAAAATAGAAGAAAACAAATTAAGTACCTTTCATCTTTACGAAAGCTTTAAACTCCATTCTCTATGGATATCAAATCCTTTACAATTACTTTCTCAAAACAGAATTGCACAATGATTTGCAATGAGATAATTTCTATTAATAGAAAATGACAACAACATGAAAGTACAGATATGTAATGCTACTAAGAAAAAAAGAAAAGAAACAGAGAACAAGAATAAAAGAGTTATCTTTCTTATACTATGTTAAGTTCAAATAAGAAGGACTACTTGTGTGAAGAATAAATAGTATAGGACAAAAAGTGTAAATTCTACAAGAGTAAATGATTGTTAAGTCTTTGATAATGATTATTTGGCCTTTAAGCAATGTCATGGATGAAAGCTACGTATTGTGATTATTCTCATCACGATTGATCTTAATCTGAGCAAAGCTCAATATCTAATCAACCAAAGTCAGTTGTGACCTTGAAATCAAACAAATGACCTTGGGTCAAGGTCATGATGAAAGAGTATGTTGCCAGGAATATTTGTGTAAAGTTTAAACTGTCAAGGTCAAACAGTCTTTGTTTTATAGACTAAAGTTTGTTGTGACCTTGAGAATGAGAATTTGACCTTGGGTCAAGGTCAAGGTGAAAGAGCTGGGCCCAAGCATGATATGTATAAAGTATGAACTCTGAAGGTTGAATAGTCTTTGTTTTGTAGGGAAAAGTTGCTGTGACCTTGAGAATGAGAATTTGACCTTGGGCCAAGGTCAAAGTGAAAGAGCATGACTGAACAATTATTTGTATGAAGTTTAAACTCTGAAGGTCGTATAGTCTTCATTCTATAGGGAAAATTTTGTTGTGACCTTGAGAATCAGAATTTGACCTTGGGTCAAGGTCAAGGTGAAAGAGCTTGGTTTAATGATATTATGTATGAAGTTTGAACCTTGAATGTCTAATAGTCTTTGTTCTATAGGCAAATGTTTGTTGTGACCTTGAGAATCAGAATTTGACCTTGGGTCAAGGTCAAGGTGAAAGAGCTTGGTTTAATGATATTATGTATGAAGTTTGAACTCAGCAGGTCTAAAAGTCTTTTTTCTATAGGCAAAAATTTGTTGTGACCTTGAGAATCAAAATTTGACCTTGGGTCAAGGTCAATGTGAAAGAGCTTAGTTTAACGATATTATGTATGAAGTTTGAACTCTGAAGGTCAAATAGTCTTTGTTCTAGAGGCAAAAGTTTGTTGTGACCTTGAGAATCAAAATTTGACCTTGAAACTAGGTCAACATTAAATGATTACCTATAAGTAACCTAGTATCCAAGTTTCAACTCAAAATCTCAAAAACTGTAGAAATTGGCACTGTGCCAATTTAAAGTTCCATTTTCAACTTGGAATAGCGCGAAAAGCGTAAATATTTCATCGAGCATGTAAGCGTAAAAAAGTTTACAAATTTCCCAAAGAACATTTTAAAACAAATTTCGTTCAAATCGTACGGTTAGTTTAGGAGTTATAAGAGTTTAAAGATTTGAATTTTGATGACCTCTAGCGGGGGCATATGTGAACTTTTCGACGACAAAATTTTTTTACCTCAAGATCTTTATATGCTCTTTCACATGATCCTTTTCGTTTTATCATAAGAAGTGATACTTTTTTGTACAGTGACCGGAACGATCTGGGGGTAAGAATAATAATAATAATAATAATAACTAGATGGCTACTGTTGCAAGCAACAGACGGATTCCTCCTTTATTAGACCTTCCTCGGAACTGAAGTGTTAAAATCCGAAAAAAGAAGATGGTAAAAAGTATAGTTGCTTTCGTACCTTATTCATTTCAGCAGATGAGTCAAAAGAGCTTATGTCTAATTTGGGACTCTTATTTATTTATCAACAAAATAGAAGAAAAAAAATAATAAATACCTTTCATTTTTACGAAAGCTTTAAACTCTGTGCTCTATATCAAATCCTTTACAATTACACTCTCAAAACAGAATTGCACAATGATTTTGCAATGAGGTAATTTCTATTAATAGAAAATGACAACAACATGAAAGTACAGATATGTAATGCTACTAAGAAAAAAAAAAGAAACAGAAAACAAGAAGAAAAGAGTTATCTTTCTTATACTATGTTAAGTTCAAATAAGAAATACTACTTGTGTGAAGAATATATAGTATAGGACCAGAAATGTGAATTCTACAGGAGGAAATGTTTGTTATGACCTTGAGAATGATTATTTGACCTTGAACCAATGTCACAGACAAAAGATAAGTATTGGAGGTTAATCTCATCAAAATTGATCTTAAACTGATCAATGTTCAGTATTTCATCAACCAAAGTATGCTGTGACCTTGAAATCGAACAAATGACCTTGGGTCAAGATCAAGGTGAAAGGGCTTGATGCAAGAAATATTTGTGTAAAGTTTGAACTCTCAACGTCAAACAGTCTAAAAAATGTTTTACAGGCAAAAGTTTGTTGTGACCTTGAGAAGGAGAATTTGACCTTGGGTCAAGGTCAAGGTGAAAGGGCTTGGCTCAACCATTATATGTATGAAGTTTGAACTCTCAAGGTCAAACCGTCTTTGTTCTATAGGCAAACGTTTGTTGTGACCTTGAGAAGCAAAATTTGACCTTGAAACAAGGTCATCATTAAATGACTACCTATAAGTTACCTACCATCCAAGTTTCAACTCAAAATCTCAAAAACTGAGGAAATTGGCACTGTGCCAATTTAAAATTCCATTTTCAACTCGTAATAGAGCGAAAACCGTAAATATTTCATCGAGCATGTAAGCGTATAAAAGTTTGCAAATTTTCCAAAGAACAATATAAAACAAATTTCGTTCAAATCGTACGGTTACTTTAGGAGTTATGGGAGTTTAAAGATTTGACCTTTGATGACCTCTAGCGGGGGCATGTGTGAACTTTTGGACAAGAAAAAAAATTTGAATTGAGATCTTGAGATGCTCTTTCACATGGTATTTTCCACTTTATCATATATTGCGGTACTTTTTTGTAAAGTGTCTGGAACGTTTGGGGGTAAGAATAATAATAAGAATAATAAGAATAAAGAAAAGACAATACAATAACAGAAAGGATTCCGACGGAAGTCGGAATCCTTAATAATAATAATAATAATAATAATAAGAATAAAGAAAAGACAATACAATAACAGAAAGGATTCCGACGGAATAGTCGGAATCCTTAATAATAAGAATAAAGAAAAGACAATACAATAACAGAAAGGATTCCGACGGAAGTCGGAATCCTTAATAATAATAAGAAGAAAGAAAAGACAATACAATAACAGAAAGGATTCCGACGGAATAGTCGGAATCCTTAATAAGAATAAAGAAAAGACAATACAATAACAGAAAGGATTCCGACGGAAGTCGGAATCCTTAATAAGAAGATTCAAAGGTAGACAGAATTACTATCGAAATTTAGTCAGAATCATCAAACGCCTTTAATACCGTAGATATGATCCTTCTGTCACCAGACGGTCACTTGGCTTGGTACTGGACCAATCTACAGCCTCGTACCAAGTGTCCGTCTGGTGACAGAATGATCATATCCACGGTATAAAAGGCGTTTGGTGATCCCAGTTAACACAAGCATGTTTTAGAAATATGTTAAAAATATTTCGGTAAATCTTACAGAAACGTTATCTATAAACATTATAAATGATCCTATTGAATTTGAAGACGTTTAACATGTGTGCCACTTGATAAGAAAAGAGGGGGTCTCCAACAACACTCGGTTACAGCACTCATAGCAAAACCACAAAACACCAAGTGCAAAAACCAAGAGCAGACACCCACAGAATGAAACTCAAAAGGGAAAGGAACGCCAACTCACACCATAGATACATGAAACACAAAAGACCACACTTAAACCAACCAAACCAACGGGCAACCGGTGCCGACGGAAGTAGCAGACGTTGCAGTTATCCGGAATACGTGCGCACAACCCTTCCACTTTTCCGATTACCCAGAGGTCTCGTAGAACACACAATTGTGGCGTGAAATAACCTCTTTACTGTAAGATGAACATACAAACAGACAGCATGAAGCAGGGGTCCAAGAAACACTCATTATCAGTTGTGAACACCAGATTTGAGTATGTCTTCAATGTCCTAATGTAAACACAATACTGACTTAACTCCAAAAACATTATGTCATCACACCAGTAGACATATAGCCTCAAATAATTAAACATTTACTTGCAAAACGTTTTATTTCTATAGTATGACTTAAACGTTCCTTGTCCCTTTGCTTATCTTTCTGGAGTGTCTGCTCTGTGTTTTTGCATTTGGTCTTTTGTGGTTTTGCTGTGGGTGTGCAGACTGTGCATTTAATGGTCTAACCTTTAGTATTGTTACGTCATATTCATTGTATAAATACCAACACATACTTATCATCACTTTACAAAACGCTTTTCCCGAGATAACTATGGCTTTAAAAAGTTATATAATCTATAGGTGTAAGTACAGTTTCAATTGTTTACATGTTGTTAAATTAAGTGTTAAATGATTATTTTTTCATTCACATATTCATTTGGCATTTCCATGTGTTAAACGTCTTCAAATTTGATAGCATCATTTAAGAGCAGATAAATTTGCAGCATGGACCAGACATGCATATCATCTAGCAATTTTTTAAAATAATTTATCATTTTTGTTGTTGTTGCTGTTTTTGAAAGAGAAATTTATATTTCTTTTTTTTTTCTGGTAGTTCGTGTTTCTTGGGGTTTACAATTATTTTGCCTCGACTTTGATTTTAGTATAATGGTACGAAAAATGTTGACCATTGCATATACTGGAGATCCCCGCCTTCTTTCTCATCTAAACAGTCAAACATCAGGCAACGATAAATAGTATCATCTGCGTTTGGTAAAGTAAAACACATGATCAAGTTGAGCTTATGTTACTACTTATCACTTTACATATTCTTGTTAATGTTTCTAAAAGATTGTAGCCGACCTGGTCAGTTAACAGGACTTCAGACAGATGTTTTAATTCGTTTATTCGTTGAAAGTATACCATAGAACACCATACAACACCGTACAACACCGTAAAGAACTGAAATTTAAACAAAGGACAGTATAAGTAAATTTGAACAATTATACTTATCGCTTACATACACACATTATTTCTAATAAAGACATCGTTTACAATACCTCAGTGTTTTCACCTTTATAAGAGTTATCGTTCTTTGACCCTTAATAATAACATATCTTACAATTGAAGTGTACTGCATAAATGCATGCATGGTACATTAAAATTCAAAACACACATTTTTGTACCTTATATACATAAAAACATTAATACAAATAAATGTAGCTTGTTACAGTTTGACTTCGAACATGAAATCATATTGGGAAAAATCTCTATCTCAAAAACACACATCAAACATTGTACATGTACATTGCATTTTCCCTGATCAATCGTATTTATGAAAAAATGACAATTATTTTCCAATCAATTACAATTCTAATATATTTAGTCACATTTCACATCATAATTACTTTATTCCTTGTATTATTTAATACAATCATTCTTAGAATTACAAAAATTCAGTATTAAAACGAAATAGCATGTACATGAATTCACGATAAACTCATAAATTTATGTCTAATTTATGTCTATTCTGAACATACATCACACGCATATTCATAAAGTAAATATACTTAATCATATTTAATCCAATGTACATAATATATATTGTCTAATCAAATCATCGCAATATTACATCTTCCGATTAAATTCAACATAAGCGTGAAAATAAATCGATCAAATTTACGCATACAAACATGACTAGATCAAGACGGACTTACAGACAATAGATCTAAAGACCGAATTACATAAAAATCGAGACAGAATCAATATTCAAAAATAACTCGGCAATATTCAATTTCTAATCAATACATGATGGAAGAATGATAACTCTGATTCAATGTCAACAAAATAGCAAATGTAAACATTTATTACCTTTAATTTATTAAAAGCATGTCAACATGATAATATGGTCAATTAATATTGTAAACAAATAACAAATGGTGTGGGTATCTTGCAGATTCATGTGAACAAAATGAAGAAATGAGACAAGGTGCCCTGTATAATATCATATGGACCATAGATGCATGTAATCATATGTATTTGTACCATAGATGCATGTAAACAAATCAATACACATCAGGATCCTTGTAATCAGTCAACCATAAAAAGTTCGGGAAAAGTTTTACAACAAATTGCATAAAATAAGTGACTTAAGCACCATGTCAACCTGACATCATATTGCAGACAATTAAATGAAATACATGTTAAGGGTAGATGATCACAAAATAGTAAGATAAATCACCTTATTCTCCTGACCAAGACGCTAAAGATTACTTTTCGTTCATCTCACATTTTCTTTTTACCGGAAACGGGAAGTAGTAGCAAAAATTTACCATCATGCATTTCACCTTTACATAACTTAGTGGCGCGAAATTCAAAGTGAAAAATAATTTCTTATACAATCACTACACAATCAAGGGTGCAATTTACAAGAAAATCTTTAATTATCAAATCCCATAAAGACAAAAAATTGATTCTGAATTTTGCGCATAATATGTTAAAACAGCACATACCAAAACATGGGCATTTACACTCCCACCAAATCATTTTAACACAACAAAATGATTTCAAAATCTCAAACAAAGAGCTGTTTCAAGAATATACAGTCTATATCTGTGTGGTGAAAATGCCTCAAAATATGTATTTACACTCATCAACCATGATTGTATGTTTCACACCTTTATACGTCACACAAAGGTCTCAAAACCTAAATATTTACCCTTCTACAATAAGAACCAACTTGTGAATTGTTCTCTCAAGTATACCACTGGACAGTTTGACCTTGACCCTTCGAACCAGTCCATCATCATCTGGTCTTGCTTCTGTAACTCTTCCGAGAGGCCATCTGTTTCGGGGTAAATCGACATCTTGCACGAGAACAATATCGTCAACACGAACGTTTCTACGAGGTGTGTGCCATTTTTGACGGAGTGATGTTTGAGCCAGGTATTCACGTTTCCATCTACACCAGAACTGTTCGAGAAGATACTGTACGCGTCTCCAACGCTTTCTGAGAAATAGGTCTTCTCTCACGAATTCTCCAGGTGGTGGAGGCGGAATAGCGGATTTTGCCGTTAATATGTGGTTCGGCGTAAGAGGTTCAATGACCTTCGGATCATTGAGTTCACTGACGGTAAGTGGACGGCAATTCACAATAGACATCGCTTCATAGAAGAGTGTCCTTAACGACGAATCATCCAATCTACCAGGGCTGAGCTCCAGGATAGCACTGAGAATATTTCGGACAGTCCTTATCTGTCTTTCCCATATCCCTCCAGTATGACTAGCACTAGGTGCGTTAAGAACAAACTCGCACTGGTTTTCAGTAAGATATGTAGCGAGTCTTTCAAATTCGTTTTTGGCGCCAATAAAGTTGGAGCCCTGATCGCATCTTATTTGACGAACTGCACCGCGTATCGCAATGAAGCACCGTAGGCCATTGATGAATGCATCAGTGGACATATCATCAAGCATTTCGATATGTATGGCACGCGAGCACATACAAGTGAATAATAATCCATAACGTTTCATCTCCTTTCTGCCCTGCTTAGTAATAAAGGGTCCGAAACAATCCATTCCGCAATAGGTAAAAGGTGGAGTCGGTTCCACTCGGTCCTCAGGTAGGTCTGCCATCCTTTGTACTTCTGTGGGTCGCCTAAGCTTCCTACACATTACGCATTGTCGAATGAATGATGCAACTGCCTTACTTCCTCCAATAACCCAGTATCCCAATGCTCTCAATTGGTTCAGCGTGATACCTCTCCCCTGATGACAAGCTTTCGCGTGAGCATGGGAAAGAATGATTTCAGTAACATGCGAGTCCCTTGGTAAGATAACTGGGTGTTTGCATAGAGATATGTCGGATTCAACCTTTCTAAGTCGACCACCTACACAAAGGAAGCCGTTACGAATGATGGGATCAAGCGGGTACAAGTCATTTGTCTTTGGAACATTTCCGGATGATCCGATGATTTTCAGAGTTTCAAGAAACATCGACTGCTGTAGTCGTTTTAGGATGAGTATCTCGGCACTTTGCCTTTCGGGTAATGTTGGAGCATGCGTTCCTTTGATTCCATTAGCTAGTCTTTGCAATCTAGCTACAAATTTAACAGCACGATTCCAATCTGAGAATCTTGAGACTAGATCAATAACATCTGAGTATTCGGAAGCGTTTGCGCACAAGGACCTAGTCTGCTTGATTTCAGGATCTCCTAAATGCAAGTCGGTGTCGAATGCTTCAGCTTTGATTTCGTTTTGCCAGAGAAAGTTTGGACCTCGAAGCCAATTAGATTCCGAGATGTCACTTGCGGTGAGTCCTCGGGAAGCATGATCTGCAGGGTTGTTCTTTGAATCTACGTAAAACCACTGAGACGGTTCGGTTGCATCTCGAACCATTTGAACACGGTTTGCTACGAATACATGGAAGCGCTTCGCATCGTTGTTAATATATCCCAATACAACCTTTGAATCAGTCCAAAAATACTCCTTACTGATGGTGAAGCTTAATTCAGACTTCAGAAACATGCTGACCTTGACAGAAAGAACTGCAGCAGTGAGCTCAAGGCGCGGTATTGTCACTACCTTCAAAGGTGCTACTCTGGCCTTGCCAACCAATAATGCACAGTGAACAGCATCCCCATTGACAAATCGAATGTAGGAGCACTGTCCATAACCGCTGAAACTTGCATCTGAAAAGTGATGTAATTCTACGGAAGAACTCATAAAGTGCGGTGGAGCCAAGCAACGATCTATTCTGACAAGACTCAGATTTGAAATGTCTTTCATCCAGTCGTTCCATGCCGGTTTCTTTTCAGACGGTAAAAGATCATTCCAACTTACTCCTGACTTACACATTTCTTGTAATATACGCTTACCGATTAAGATAAATGGTGCTAAAAGACCTAGGGGGTCAAATAACGATGCCACGACTGAAAGCATGTTTCTTCTTGTCGGTGACACATCCTTCACATCGTTGTTGAATTTGAAAGCATCCTCCTTCACGCACCATTTTATGCCTAAAGCTCGTTCAGTAGGTAGTCGCTCAAGTGATAGATCCTTGTCCTCAATATCTGCTGCACGTTCAGAGGGTGATATAGACTTAATTACGTTCACGTTGTTTGAAATGAACTTGTGCAGTCTTAAACCGCCGTTACAACAAAGATGCTGCGCATCATGCACGAGCTTATTGGCTTCCTCTTCTGATGCTACGCTGGTTAAACCATCGTCAACGTAGAAATCGTGTTGAATAAAGTGAGACGCTAACGGAAAACTTTCCTGTTGACTTCTCGCAAGAAATTTAAAGGCATAATTTGCGCATCCTGGGGAAGAAGCTGCCCCAAAGAGATGTACGCGCATTCGATACTCGAGTGGCTTAGTGTCAGTATTTCCATTCTCCCACCATAAAAACCTTAGATAATCCCGGTCGGAACATTTAACTGCGAATTGGTGGAACATCTTTTCAACGTCACACATTATTGCCACCGGATACTGGCGGAATCTACATAATACCCCCATAAGGCCATTCGTCAAATCAGGCCCAGTAAGTAGATGCTCATTCAAAGAGGTACCACAATATCTCGCAGAGCAATAAAAAACCACTCTTAGTTTGCCAGGCTTCTTAGAATGGTAAACTCCGTGGTGTGGAATGTACCATGTTTCACCATTCCTTGCATCGTTTTCAACAAGTTCTGCAAACTCTCGTTCTATGATGTCGTTCATAAATTTGACATAATCGTCCTTATATCGCTTGTCTCGGACAAATTTGCGTTTGAGATGATCAAGCCTTAATAGAGCTGAGGATTTGTTGTTAGGAAGTGAAGGTCGTTCCTTAAACGGTAGGGGCATGATCAAATGTTTATTCTCTTGTTGCTCTATGCTCTCATCAAGAATGTTCAGGAAACGTATATCATCCTGAGAATATTTTACATCGTTCGGGTGATCATGAGCAAAATCGGACTCGAGTACCTTTATCAAGTCCCGTGGAGAGCAGGAATGAAGTTCCTTAACAGATGTACGATGGCTTATGCTAGACGCTTTATCCGAGTCTAATGTGGAACCAGTATGAGAGTATCCTACGATGCTCCAGCCGAGAACAGTTTGAACGGCGTATGGTTCGTTCGCGTTTCCTACCAGCATTTTTCTCGGCGCGAGCGCTTGTGGGCAGTTATAGCCAATCAACAGTCCTACATCACATGACTGTAAAGGTTGTAGCTCATCTATGATTGGGTGAAGATGTTCAATTCTTTCAGCCGTTTTCCGCACAGGGATATGAGATCTGTCGGCCGGTATAAAATCCCTGCTGTATGCATTGTCAATAGTGATTGCGGTAGATGAATTAAAACCCCTCACTTGTATATTCGATACTTTCGAACAATTAACAATGGTGTGCATAGCAGTCATTGTCGATAAGCTCAAGCGAACATCTTGTCTTGATGCCTTGAGAGCTTCGCACATCTCGTCAAGTATAAACGTTGTGTCACTCTGTGTGTCCAAGAGTGCGTAGGTTAATATTTCGCACGACGGGTTTTCCTTTGTAGATACCCAAACAGGTACAATCATTGATGTGCCCCTCTTATTCCTTTGTTGGCTTACATTAGCTGTTGACGAAACGCTACGATTGATATGGTTCTGATTCTCATCTAACGGTTGCTGATTTACGGGCAGACGTTCCTCATGTAAGCATGTTGGGTGCTTTCCTTTACATTTAGCACATGTATGTTTACGCTTGCACTCTTTATTGAGATGTCCCTTTCGTAGACATCCATAGCAGAGCTTTTTCTCACGAATGAATGATCGCTTTTCAGTGAGTGATAGCGCAAGAAATTTCTCACAATGAAATATAAGATGCCCTTCAACGGTGCAATAGTCACACGACCTTTTAGGTTTTTCCTTGCCCCCCGATTGGCTACCAGTGTTATCAGATGATGTGAGTAAAACGCTCACCTTGCCGTTAGATTCTCTTGAATCCTTTCGAGGTTTATTACCATCAAGATTCAGTGCAAAGAGTGAAGAGACTGGGTTACACGCAATCTTTCCTTCCTTATTGACAAATTCTACGAATTTTGCGAATGATGGATAATCTTCGTTCGATTCGAGTGCTTCTTGGACGTGCCTATTCCATCTTAATGTAGCCCAGTTCGGAAGCTTGCGTAAAAGTTTCTGATTCTCAGTACAATCGTCTAAAATCTTGAGACTTGGTATGCTCGGTGTGGCATCTAAGCAAGATTTCAAGAAGTCACCAAAATCTCGAAGAGCCTTGGAATCTCTCTCGGCTATGCGTGGCCAGTTTTCAAGCTTCTTACGAAACGCTCGTTGAATCGTAAATGGATGTCCATATCGTTCCTGGAGTACCTTTTTAGCGTTTTCATATGCGAATATACTCCCTCCATAGAAAAATCCTTCTATTGCCTTAGAAGCTTCTCCAGCTACATATTTCTTGAGATAGAATATCTTTTCTTGATCTTGAATCCCCTTTTTCTCAATGAGAGCTTGAAAGGATATATTCCACTCTACGAACTTGAGTGGGTCTCCAGTGAAAACTGACGGTTCTGGTACTGGTAATCTATTCAAATTTACCGAGTCTGCAAATGCCTTTGCCAAACGGTCAGTTCCAGCATCATGGGACGCTTGGAGATTTAATGGTACTTGTACGTAACTACTCGGAACTTGTACATAATTGTTCATCATTTGTGGGTTGTTACCAAGCACCTGTGAATTCATGCCTTGTACATAACTGCTTGGTACATATGGGGTGAAACCAAATTGTTGTACGTTAACGGGTACCTGTGTGTAAGAGGCACTAGTAGACATAACTGGAATTGTGCCAAGCGCCTGTGTATTCGCCCCTGGAACCTGTGTGTAAGTACTTCCAATAGCTGTCGATACCATTGGAACTGTGCCAGTTGCCTGTGTGTTTGTGCCCGATACCTGTGCATAAAAACTTCCAGTAGTTGTCGATAGCATTGGAACTGTGCTGAGTACCTGTGCATTTGAGTTAGGTACCTGTGTATTAGATACGCCAAGTCCTTGTGCATTTGCGATTGGTTGTTGCATATTATGAATTGTGGAACTTGGTACTACAGGGGTTTGATTGACGGTATTACTCATTTGCACCGGAGTACTGGTTACATATGTACATGACGTAGGTACATTCAAAATCTGAGTTGGCTTGACATCTGCGTCTTGTGACTGCGGTAATTTGTACATAGAGGAATCTGCAGTAAGGTCACTGAATACAGATCCAGCATACTGATTTTTTCTTAATAGTCCATAATGGCTCGTTGATGTCATGATGTCATCTAAACCTGCGATTCGCTCATTTAACAGGGTTGTCATATCACGTGTAAGCGAAATACAGGCGTCAACCCTCCTTACCAGTAAGGGATCCAGAGTTGTAGTACATTTATGACGCATATGCTCAAAACTGTCAACAACATTTTTTTCTAATTGATTTATACTGTCAAGTAATTTTCCAGCATCATCTTCAGTACATTTACCAGTAGTTTTAAGAGCAAGTCTACAATTCTTAATTGCGGTTTTCCATTTTTCGTACATTGTCTGGAATCTAGAATGCCGTCTATCAAACTCTTCTTCCATGTACTGCGACATCCTTTCAGTAGGCTTGGAGGTACGAGAGGAACGTCTCGGGCCGTCTGTATCTCCAGTGTTGGGATCCGGTTTACCTTTCGTTATCGTTTCCCCTTCCTGTGGGATCTGTGTGTTGTCGCTACTGTCAGTTGTGCTGTCCGACATCATGTGAGGTAAGTTCTTTACTGTAGCCGACCTGGTCAGTTAACAGGACTTCAGACAGATGTTTTAATTCGTTTATTCGTTGAAAGTATACCATAGAACACCATACAACACCGTACAACACCGTAAAGAACTGAAATTTAAACAAAGGACAGTATAAGTAAATTTGAACAATTATACTTATCGCTTACATACACACATTATTTCTAATAAAGACATCGTTTACAATACCTCAGTGTTTTCACCTTTATAAGAGTTATCGTTCTTTGACCCTTAATAATAACATATCTTACAATTGAAGTGTACTGCATAAATGCATGCATGGTACATTAAAATTCAAAACACACATTTTTGTACCTTATATACATAAAAACATTAATACAAATAAATGTAGCTTGTTACAGTTTGACTTCGAACATGAAATCATATTGGGAAAAATCTCTATCTCAAAAACACACATCAAACATTGTACATGTACATTGCATTTTCCCTGATCAATCGTATTTATGAAAAAATGACAATTATTTTCCAATCAATTACAATTCTAATATATTTAGTCACATTTCACATCATAATTACTTTATTCCTTGTATTATTTAATACAATCATTCTTAGAATTACAAAAATTCAGTATTAAAACGAAATAGCATGTACATGAATTCACGATAAACTCATAAATTTATGTCTAATTTATGTCTATTCTGAACATACATCACACGCATATTCATAAAGTAAATATACTTAATCATATTTAATCCAATGTGCATAATATATATTGTCTAATCAAATCATCGCAATATTACATCTTCCGATTAAATTCAACATAAGCGTGAAAATAAATCGATCAAATTTACGCATACAAACATGACTAGATCAGACGGACTTACAGACAATAGATCTAAAGACCGAATTACATAAAAATCGAGACAGAATCAATATTCAAAAATAACTCGGCAATATTCAATTTCTAATCAATACATGATGGAAGAATGATAACTCTGATTCAATGTCAACAAAATAGCAAATGTAAACATTTATTACCTTTAATTTATTAAAAGCATGTCAACATGATAATATGGTCAATTAATATTGTAAACAAATAACAAATGGTGTGGGTATCTTGCAGATTCATGTGAACAAAATGAAGAAATGAGACAAGGTGCCCTGTATAATATCATATGGACCATAGATGCATGTAATCATATGTATTTGTACCATAGATGCATGTAAACAAATCAATACACATCAGGATCCTTGTAATCAGTCAACCATAAAAAGTTCGGGAAAAGTTTTACAACAAATTGCATAAAATAAGTGACTTAAGCACCATGTCAACCTGACATCATATTGCAGACAATTAAATGAAATACATGTTAAGGGTAGATGATCACAAAATAGTAAGATAAATCACCTTATTCTCCTGACCAAGACGCTAAAGATTACTTTTCGTTCATCTCACATTTTCTTTTTACCGGAAACGGGAAGTAGTAGCAAAAATTTACCATCATGCATTTCACCTTTACATAACTTAGTGGCGCGAAATTCAAAGTGAAAAATAATTTCTTATACAATCACTACACAATCAAGGGTGCAATTTACAAGAAAATCTTTAATTATCAAATCCCATAAAGACAAAAAATTGATTCTGAATTTTGCGCATAATATGTTAAAAACAGCACATACCAAAACATGGGCATTTACAAAGATTAATTGCATGTAATTTCTTTGACAAGACAAGAAAAAGTTAGATTTTCCAGACAAGACAAGAAAAAATATTTGCCAGAGTCACCTAACACTCGACTGCATAGCATAATGTCTTTAATGACAGCCAATTATTTCTTTAGCTCACTTTTTCCGAATTTACATATTTACATATACACAATTGTACTCATGTAGCACCTATTTGTTTTACTCTGATTGAAAAAAAAAAGCACCCGAGCCCCTGGTCTCACTTCGGAATGTTGTTCATTTCGGGGTTCGCAACCGTTTCGATGGGAATTCTCACGATTTTGCCTTGCCTTCTCGACTTTGAGACTGAATAAGGGTTAGGTACTTCTTTGATGTTTATTTGATTTCTACAGGTCTGATTTTGATGATTACAATTGGCCTTGTCTGTGGCAAAGGACCTTGCGACATTGATGTTCACAGTAAGTAAATGTGCCCATGATTAATAAACAATACTTCTAGTTTTTGTAACAATCAGAGCGATAGTTTGACACTCTTTATCTATTTCATCATACCCTATATAAGAACTTAACACTAAATAATCTTTGCACATCATAGCGGTTTCCTAATCATGGCACAAAAGGTGTGAGAATTTAAAATGTATGGAAATTATCTCACGTTTCACTGATCACAACAGAAATATCACGCGCACTACTGCAATATAAAACACGTGAAACAACAACACAAACACTTGAAGACAAGAGACGAAATAATACATGTATCATAAGAAAGATAGATTCTCCAGACAAGACAAGAAAAAAATTACTACCAGAGTCACCTAATACTCGACTGCATAGCATAATGTCTTATAGTAAGCTCACTTTTCCCGAATTTACAAATTTACATATACACAAATGTACTCATGTAGCACCTACACTTTGCTCAATATTGGCTTCTATAAGCAAAATCATCCAAGCGGAAAAAGTAGGTCAACGTCATTTTATGAAAGTTTGATTAAAGATACGTCCAACATGCAAGATTGGAACATGAAACACTTATGCTTTGCCCAATATTGGCTTTTAAAGGCAAAGTCACTCAAATGGAAAAATAGGTCAACTTGATTTTAAAGTGCAGTCGAGCTAAAAACAAATCGAGCACTTTTGAAACATTAAATATAAAGGTCAACATGTAAAGAAAAAGAAAGGATCTCCAGCATGACCCCCTTCACTGACCCAGCGGAACAACCTACAAGAAAACGACCTATAAATGACATCAGACAAAACTACAACCTGAGGCAAGATACAACAACATTAACTAGAATATCATACAACAACAAACATCAAACGACAACACATAAATGGAAGGATACAACTCATGGATGTAAAAACAATATATGTGAACCCAAAGCCGACTTTTTCCGTTTGCTATGATAGTTATAGCAATTTGTATGGTTATCCAGATTATAGCAATTGGTATGGTTATCCAGATTATAGCCATTGGTATGGTTATCCAGATTATAGCAACTGGTATGGTTATCCAGATTAAAGCAATTGGTATGGTTATCCAGATTATAGCAATTGGTATGGTTATCCAGATTATAGCAATTGGTATGGTTATCCAGATTATAGCAACTGGTATGGTTATCCAGATTATAGCAATTGGTATGGTTATCCAGATTATAGCAATTGGTATGGTTATCCAGATTATAGCAACTGGTATGGTTATCCAGATTAAAGCAATTGGTATGGTTATCCAGATTATAGCAATTGGTATGGTTATCCAGATTAAAGCAATTGGTATGGTTATCCAGATTATAGCAATTGGTATGGTTATCCAGATTATAGCAATTGGTATGGTTATCCAGATTATAGCAACTGGTATGGTTATCCAGATTATAGCAACTGGTATGGTTATCCAGATTATAGCAATTGGTATGGTTATCCAGATTATTTGCGCGTAACTCTCTAACTTCTCCGATAACGCGTTTGCATTCTAATGGAAAAGGAACAAATTCGATTCTTCCTTATTGGAGAGGCATCATTGAGTTATGTCTTGGTAGTCAAATAAACCTAAGTGATGTAAGCATGTCAGAATAAAAAAAAAGTTCCTCAACTGTTGAAAAAATTTTACATTAGAAGAATGAATATAGCCATCGCCTTTAAAATGGGAATTTTAATGTGTCTGTATCTTTATTTCCCTTTCCAGCCATTGATGAGGTGCTGAGATTCAAGAAATCAGACTGTGGTTTCAGCGGTACATGGAAAAATGAGCTGAATTCGACTATCATTTTGTTCTGCAACAATGGCCAGTTAAGTGGTATGTATTGTAGCAGCGTGGGCAATGCCACTGATTACTACAAACTGAGTGGACGTTACACTATGATCGGGCTAAATGCTACAGTAGGCTGGTCCGTGGCCTGGAATAACAGCAGAGGCAACTCTCAGTCCACCACCAGCTGGACAGGCCTGTACTACAAGGCTACAGATACCATTCAAACACAGTTGATCCTGGTTTCGTATACACCCATCAATGACTTCTGGAGAGCATTCACCACTAATCAAGATCAGTTCAAAAGAGTAAAGTAGACAATAATGATTCTGTGCAAATAATCCTGAATATCATCAACATGTTTCAAAATTATTATAGAGTAAAATTATGTTCTTTTAAAGTTAAACCATCAAATTTGATTTAGTACTGTATGTACATATTATATATTGTAGTTTTCATCAATATGCTTAATGGATGAAATATCGAGAATAAAACTAATTTCGGAACAGTCCAATTTAAATGACAAATATGGATAATGACCATATCCCTGCATACAGCACAAAATCGATAATTCAGAAAATCAGAAACCGAAGGCATACAAAATCAGGATATTTTAAAACAGGAACCAAAGCAAACAAACAAAAACCTCCACCACATGAAAAGAAGCGAACTCCCGATATGGGAGTGAGACCAGGTGCCCAGGAATAGTAAGCATCTCCTGCTTGCATTAAACACCCGCCGCTTCAATTCGGTAGAACAGTCACATCCGGTTACTTCCATTTCGGAAGACATAGAAGAAGGGAGGAGATCTCCAACAAGACCCCGTTGCAGCTTCAACAGTAAAACACCAAATCATCCGATGCAAAAACACAAAAGACGAGTACAGCACGAGACGGAAAAGAGACACACGACATGTAAACATCAAACACAAAAGACTACACATAAACCGACGAGACCAATGGGTAACCGGTGCCGAGTACAGTACAATCTTTGGTTGGATTGTTCAAATGGTCTATGACAGAATACCATCCAACATTCTGGAGAGTTGGACATCATAGTGTATTACGAGTTCCCCATATCGACCGTAGAACTTCCTCAGTGACGATATTAGTCGGTCACAAACATATTCCTGACTGAGAAGCTTATCTGAAAGACGCCTAGCTCTCAGAACAAAATACGTATATTTCGTACTTGCTCTGGCATAGAGTATCAACAGAGATATGAACACGTCATAAACTGGCGATGAAGGGATGTTGCTACTCAGAAAAGGAACGTTTGTCATGCTGAAATTGAAGTCGTCACGTTTGTCATAGAGTGAGGTGTTCATGTGACCATCAGTGTCGTAGGACAACATTATGTCCAAACAGGATGCTGAATTATTTGTCTCTGTAGTTTCTTTGACTTCAAGCTCTGAAGGATAGATACTGCACAGGTAATCCGCGAATTTTGGATTATTGATGAACAACAAATAGTTGTTTCTTTAAAATACTATATATTTGGCAAGGGAGTCATTTTGAGCTGATAATTGTTACAAAATACGAATATTTAAATCCATACAATAGTTATTACAAAGATTGTAGATACAAAAACAATCAACCAAAGAATAAACGACGTAAAATGAAGCAAATAATCGAAATGGCAGCAAAGTTATTCACGTCCTTCATTCGAAAACCAATAAAACAAAGGATTATAAACCTAGAGATTATGATAACAGACAGCGACTTAGGGTCAAGCAAAAGAAATAACGAACAGAACAGAACAGAGAGCGAATTAGGGTCATGCAAAAGAGTAGTGAGTCACCCAGAGGGAAGCGACTTAGGATCAAGCAAAAGAGTCGTGAGTCGCCCAGGGAGTATAAGCATCTCGTCTTTGCTCCACCGCAGCACACATACATGTTACAAAAAACCCGAGTCATCCAAATACGACAAAAGACACCATAGGAACAAGGACGACCAAAGACGGCAGCGAAACACTTAACACAATAGATTACATTTAAACCAACAAGACCAGTGGACAACAGGTACCGACTGTGGATTGACACAAAATTATAGTGTGGTAATCCGAATAACGCACTCACAACCCTCAGATTTGTTCAAGTTATCTCTCCTCCTCACTGTCAGACATGAACAAGACAGCAATACGTATTGGTCCATGAGATAAATTGATGAAAATGTAAATGGATATCAAAAGCATGAGGAGGCGTACGAAAAATCAGCCGTGTTTTGTTTTTTCTTGTGACAGAAACTTTTGTTGGCATCATATTGACCTACTGGCATTGCGCTTGACAATGTGCTGATTTTGGAATAGCATCCTTTAGATTGACAAAGATACTAAAATAAACATCAAAGAAGTACCTAACAGTTATTCAGTCTCAAAGGCGAGAAGGCAAGGCTAAATCGTGAGAATTCCCATCAGAACGGCTGCGAACCCCGGAATGAACAACACTCCGAAGTGAGACCAGGTGCCCGGGGAGAGTCAGCGTCTCCTGATTGCAACACCCGTCGCAACAGCTCCATGGAAATTAACCTGTCAAATTCGGTACATTTCTATGTACAGATCAGGTAAGTATGTTTTGTTTGGTGATGAATACAGCCATTCAATCACAATGTAAAATATCACTGACCATTCCAGAAAGGGGGATCTGATATATGCTTTTATTATATCCCCGTAGCGACCGAAGAACTTTCTCAATGATGATTTCAGCCGTTGTGTGATATAACCCTGAACAAGTAGCTTACTTGTGATATTCCTATATGAAAGTGATATGTGTCTTCCACAATATTATCATATATTGTTTTATCCTTCATATACCCATCATCTGAAAACATTGAGGTCTCTCTCAAGAGGCAAAGTTGTTGTTTTAACGAATTACCTTCTCGCTGTGAGGTCAAGTTACAAGCAATATTAAAAGAGACATTTGGCAAGGAACTTAAAGATTCATTCATCTGAAATGCCGAGAAGCTGCTGTAACAAAATTAGTTTGAGATGACCTTGCAATAGTGTATAAAAACATCGAAGAATTTCCAAAGTCTAGAAGAAAAGGCAAAATCATTAGAGATGAGATGAGATGCATTTAAACACCAAAGGAAAGAGAAGAATGTTTTGCCAATCAGCAGCGGAAAAAGTTGTAAAAAAAAGAGATAGCATTCGTTACGTTTTTCGTAAATCGAAAAGTGCGAATAAATTTATTATTAGGATAAAGGAGTCTTGAAAACATTTAGGGAGGGTAATTATTATAATTATAAACTTGGATATTAGAGTAAAATTGAAAAAACGATGATACTTAAAAAAACCCACTGCGTTTGATGACCAGGTAGGTCTAGTGTAACATAGGATAAAGGTTCCCACACAGCTAGTCTGGGAGAAGAAAATGCTTGCACTTTGGTTTACGACGACAATAACAATACAAAAGTGCATACTTATCATGTAAATTTCCGACAGGTTCGGAAGCTGACATGCATTCTAAGTGCTTAATTATGCCATCATCACAAGTAGGCATATGTCCACAAAACGGATATTTGCCAGTATATCTGTTCCTGTTTTGATCTTGTCCTAATCTTTTAACAAATTTGATAAACGCTGTTCAAGCAAATTCTAAGTTAAAATGACAAATCAGTAAAATTGATGGATGCTCCCCCAACATAATAATAATGATTCCAAATGTTTAATTTTCTGAGAGTCTTTGACCTTTCTGAGATGATCATTATAACCCTGACCTTTAATCCTAATATGACCTTGAAGAACTTTGTCGGAAACCCCGAATCCTTCAAAACAGCTTGTGAATTTTTAACAAATTATCCCCCATAAGTTTTGTCCTATGCACCCCGTTTTTTATTACACACTATCTTATCAATGCAATAAAAATCTGAAAACCTGTTACACATAAAACAAAAACGCATAACAAAATTTCAGACCATTTTAATTGAAATAATTTTAATGAATTTTTAATCTTATATACATGCAGGAATAGCCATTTTCCTTGACCTTTATGAATGACCTTAATGAGTTAAAGAAGATTGTGACGATTATCTCAACAACACTCACAATATAGCACCAAATTAAGCATCGACGGACCCCTAGCAAGCTAGAGGTGGAACCAGGTGCCCGGGGGAGTAAGCATCCCCTGTTGGCCAGCCGCACCCGCCGTCGATGTTCATGCACGAAAATTATCACAATATATAAAATACATGCACTGTCTGAGGCTAGGTCTATATAGAAAGTGATATGGCGACTAAGTCCGGGAAAAATATTCAAAACACTGTCAAACCCCTCGCGGGGAACTTTTTTACGAGCTCTACATGGCAATGGACATAAGTGTGACACAAATGAGTCAAAGAAGATCCTGACGATAATCTCAACAGCACTCACAATAGAGCACCAAATTGAGCATCAACAGGCCCCTAGCAAGCTAGAGGTGGGACCAGGTGCCCGGGAGGAGTAAGCATCCCCTGTTTTGCTAGCAAATATACATTCCATAGCAGTATATAGATAAACATGTACATTCCATAGCAGTATATAGACATAACCTCAGACAGTGCATGCTTTGTATATATAGTTTTCAGTTTTGTGAGTGAACATCGACGGCGGGTGTGGCTAGCCAAACAGGTGATGCTTATATGTACTCCTCCGGGCCCCTGGTCCCACCTCTGGATTGCTAGCTTGGGGTCCGTCGATGCTCAATTTGGTGCCCTATTGCGAGTGCTGTTGAAATTGTCGTCCAGATATTCTTTATCTCATTCAATGCATTCAATTTCTGTTATCAAAATTTCTTGATATTTCAGGAACATGGGTCCTGTAGCATCATATTTCATCCATCCTGCTAGAGCAAGTGACCATATTTCGCCGTAATTTTCGTACATTTCTTCGAAAATCTCCAAACTTCGAGGCCAATCCAATAATTGCTTTTGCTAGAATTTAATTTAACTCCATTCTCGATTGAAAAACTACAAAAAGAATTTATTTTATGTAATTCATTGTTTCCTTATAAAACGTCAAAATATTTCGTTTCCATGTTTTCAGGGGTGACCATATTTCACCTTTTTTGTTGAAATGTATCTTATTTACACACAAACAGACAAAAATTGTGATTTCATTTTCAGGAAATGTTTCGTCACCACTACTTCTATGAAATCATGCAAATAAAATGTTTTCTTTTTTTGGTTTTTGTAAAAATTTCGGATGTTTACGTCTAAAATTTGGTGTTTTCGTTAAATTTTCCCCATTTTATGGTATTTTGTTGTCAAAATTGAGTGCAGGATATATCACAATCTATCAAAACAAGACTACCACGGTCATATTTGAAAGAATATTGAAAATAAACTTGATGAACATTTCCGATAACCTGTGAGACTCAATTAACTATGAAACGGCGAAATATGGTCACCGGCGAAATATGGTTCCTCGCTCTACGTCTTTCGGTACATTTTTTGACATACTATATTAATAACTTTCACACTTTTTGGCCATATTACATTGTTCAGATTAAGGATCACTGGCGAGGGTTAAATACCCGAAACGTTCACGTCTGATCCATGCTGCAAATTCATCTGCTCTGAAATGATGCTATTGAATCTGAAGACGATTAACATCTGTGCCACTTGGTGAGTGTCACTGCTGGTGAACCAGGAGTCCCCGAGGGCACATGTAGCCAAGTTCCATCAACTTCGGTTCACAAGGAGGATGAGGTTCTTATCTTTTGTAACACATGATGATGGTAAAGTATGGTTTATATCAATAACATTTATTATAAGGAAATGCACATTTTCTCAAAATTACGTATTAACTTCAAATATAATTATATAACATAAAACAGAAGTGCTTTGTTATCAATTTAATATCATGCTTAACAGAACTTCATCAAATTATTACAGTAGGAGTCATGTATTCCATAACAAAACAGAGAACTTGGGACATCAACCATACATAAGAATGAGAGACAACATTCAAATTATTCTTGATACTTATTTCATAAGTACATTCTTGTAAATTTGTGCATGAATAAAAGTCAAAGTCATTTTCTGAATGATATTTGTAATGCCTTATCAGAGAATTATATCTAAATAGATAAGATGGCATCCAGACCTCATTGAAACACAGAATAGCATTATAGATGCATTGTAACACATATTATTCCACATGTGATATCCAGGCAGTAGGCAAGGCATTAAAAAACATTACTATTAAAATAACATTTATCATGAAGAGGTGCTATTGAGCACAATCAAAATACCACCCATTTACATCAGCAAATGATAATACCAAGGTACATGTACAGAAGTGTTAAAAGTAAATCTGAAGTTAGCATCATGTAGGAACTGTGTCTCCTTATAACAGTTAGCATTTTGCAAGTACATCTGTACTTGAGCTTACGCAATAATTAACAAAAAACATTGCAATTGTTCTAAGCACATCACATAATTATCACATTGCACATTTATAGCTGACAGCTTATGTAAGTTCACACTAGTGTTATCTCCTCTTGCCTTTCCTTACCACCTGCCACCCCTCCTCCTCCTCCTGCTCTGTCTCCATACTCTCCTCTGTAAGGACAGGTTTGCATCAGTACTTGGTAATATATTTTTGCATACATTTAGAAGTATTGTTAAACTAAATTTGCAAATATAAAATCATACAATCTATGCCTGTAAATCATTCTAATGAATTGTTCCTAAAGCAATAAATTTGTTACAACTATGAAATTCAAGGATTAAAGGTCTAGTGTGTATTTTGTCATCAAGGATTAGTTGTGACCTTCCTGATGACCTATGACCTTGTTGATGACCTTTGACCTTGTTGATGACCTATGACCTAGAAAATCAAGATGATTTCTTTTTTCAAACATACTCCTCATAACATGGATATAATTTTCATTCCCATAATGTTTTTGTCCATATTTTGCCGGCAATATACATTTGGTTATGACCTTATCATTTGAGCTCAGAAATCAATAGGGTATTCCTCTTGTCATCAGATATTTTTTAAAAGATTCTTATATTAATTTTGTTGTACTATCAAAGCTGTGATTTACCTGTTTTATGATTTTCATCACTCTGATTTTGTGGAGTACATTGTGAATTCTGAGATTGTTGACTGCTTTGTTGATTTCCATCAGACTGACTATTCAATCGAGATGCCTGGTGTGATGCAGAGGCAGGGTTACTCTCCTGCAATAGATGTTGTATTGCTGAGATAGTGAAAGCAAAATACATATAAATATAATGTACAATTAGCCAAACTACTAAATAAAGTATTTAAACTACTGTAAACGTGGATATTTTTGCTGGGGGACATCAAGTTGTTACATGTTGGAAAATGTTCGAAATAAAAAATGTCTTTCCCATTTGTCAAATACTGAGCTACCACAAACTTCTTAAAAAGTACATTTTGGGTACACTTCAAATTCTTGAGTAAAGATATTTTAAACCATTATTGAGTAAGTCTCTACATTAGCTCCTCTGTAAGTAGTAGGTGCTGAGTTTGATTACTGTGTCAGTAGTATTTTCATCTCTGTTATACATGTATTTTATACAAACCTCTTCCTCTTCAGATTCCTCGTCACCTCCTGTGTTAATCTGGCTACTCTGTGATGCATCCGCTCTCGGTAAACCCTGGAGCCTCTCTCTGATCTCCTCCTCCTTACCATCGCTATACAGACGGTAAAACCCACAAATAAGTGTTGCTATCTACAACAAAAATGTACCTTCACAATGTAGATGGTAAAACCCACATATACATGTATATAAGAGTCACTAATTACAATAGTTCAATAGTTCAACTATGAAGTTGAATTAATAACAACATAAATGTGCTGTCATAAAATAGACAATTAAACCAAATACATGTTATACTAGTAAGTAGCTTCCTATATTTGTTGAAGGGTTATGCATACATAATCACGAACATAAAGTGTAAAAAAGATGTTAGATATTTATTCTAAGCCACTGATTGTAAAGCAAATGTAAAAGTAAATACTTTCTTTTATTCCGCATCATTCAGTAACAACAACAAGATGCAAATTCAAGAAGCAAATGAATTTGTTTTACAAGATAACCGTGCGAGATCAAAACTTATGGTGTTGTGATTCCTTAGACAGTTTTTTTGTATTTTTTCATTTTGTAAGTTAAACTTTGCAAAACTGATGAGCCGTTGCAGTAGGGCAATGTGTAATACATTAATGCATATGGTCTAGGTATATGAAAAGTTCATAGTTTTTTTCAAACACTTCAATAGTTTGTCGACAACAGAAATGTTCTTGACCTAGCAGAACTCTTGAAGTGTTTGCAAAAACTATAGACTAACTATAGACTTTTCAGATGTATAAACGAAATGGACTTGCTTCTTGCCACACTGCAACGTCTCATCAGTTTTGTACAGCATCACTTAAATGATGAGAAAACAATCAAAAACCTCCGTAAGGAGTCACAACATCATATGTTTCGATCCCTACCGTGGAGATGCCAAAATCAACATAAACTCACATGATTGAGGAGCATGCATGTACATGTGCACTTTTCAAAATAGTAGACTGTTTTTAAGAATATCACTATAGTTTACCTGAGGTAGATTGTGGAAAGTGGAGGATATTAAATAAGAGAGGACTTGATGATAGTTTACCTGAGGTAGATTGTGGAAAGTGGAGGATATACAATCAAGAGGATATTACTATAATTTATCTGAGGTAGATTGTGGAAAGTGGAAGATAAAAAATCAGAGAGGATTTGACTATAGTCTACCTGAGGTAGATTGTGGAAAGTGGATGATATAAAATCAGAGAGGATATTACTATAATTTACCTGAGGTAGATTGTGGAAAGTGGTGGATATAAAATCAGAGAGGATTTGGCTATAGTTTACCTGAGGTAGATTGTGGAAAGTAGAGGATATAAAATCAGAGAGGATTTGACTGTAGTCTACCTGAGGTAGATTGTGGAAAGTGGATGATATAAAATCAGAGAGGATATGACTATAGTTTACCTGAGGTAGATTGTGGAAAGTGGAGGAAATAAAATCAGAGAGGATTTGACTATAGTTTACCTGTGGTAGATTGTGGAAAGTGGATAATATAAAATCAGAGAGGATATGACTATAGTTTACCTGAGGTAGATTGTCTAAAGTGGAGGATATAAAATCAGAGAGGATATGACTATAGTTTACCTGTGGAAGGCTGTCATCTTCTACCATAGTGTCAAACTCAGCATTCATAACATCTGCCAGAAAATCCTCCATCTCGTAAGTCTCTATGTTTTCTATATATAGTAATACATGTAAACAAATAAGGATGTTAAATGTATATATTAATATAATGAGGCTACAACCTTTTAATTACCAGATTACAAATACTCAATCATCTAAGGAAAGTCTTATTTATCAGTATTTAACCTTAACAATCATACATTTTATCACCTTCAGTTATAATCAAGTGAAAAATAAGAAGTTTACTATTTTCCTTGAACCACTGTTCAACAGCAAACACCATCCAATCAGCCTTCTCTCTGCTATCTACCCCACCAAAACCATGACTCACTGCAAGCTGTCAAAAACGAGTCAAAAGATTAGTCAAAACATTGACTCAATAGAATGAGAAGAAACAACATGAATTATGAAAATATGAAGATAAAAAATATCGTCAAAAAAACGGTTTTTGAAAATAAATATCAAGGTACGTATTGCGAAGCCTCGTATGACCATATACATGTACCGCGATAAAACCATGACTCACTGCAAATGCTCTCTAATTATCTCTCGGGTCTAAATCTGTAATTATGACACACAAGTTGTACTACTGTCCGCGCGGCTCACTTCGGAAACTGAATAAACTTGATTTTGACTACTTTCATGATGCAAAAATTTAATTGAAGTTGATACCATTCAATAGATCTTGCTTAGTCGTAAATTTTGGTACATGTTATAGAGGACGCAGTCCGCGCCGCAGGCGCGGATGTAGTCCTCATCAAGGTAACACGTGTATATATATAGGAAAAATCGTGTTTTTCAATTGAATTCTATACTATACCTATAGGTTCCAAAACCGTGGTCAATGATGTCATTCTCCCCATTGCCCATTTGATCGGTGTGAAGCGAAAGCTTATTTTTTTGACAATGTCACTTGACGACAGAATGAAACCCATCGATGACCAAGATTTCTCGATCTCCTTTGAATAATCTTCGTTTGGCTTACTCCTCCAGTGTCCCAATGTATGATTTGTACTTTGCTTCACGTAATACTGACATTGCACCATCATTTCCAACATATATCATTTTTAGTCCGAATATCCTCTTTGAAAATTACAACGTGATGTCAGCATGCGACGCGACGTCAGCATACAACTTTGTTTCGCGGACTTTCTTTTATCGACAGATCCCTCAGAAAAATCCATGGATAAACTTATATACTCATAATGCTGGGAGAAAAAAACAAACAAAAAAATATCAGCGCGATCAGCGACTTACCGAACTTCATTCTGCTTTCGAGGATGATTTGCAGCTGATATTTTGATACCTGTAGATCGAATAATGTGGTTTCTCTCCACATATACAAGATCTACATGTAGAATATACAGGAAATCTATGCAGTGTAAATCCTAACACAAACTTCTAAATGTCTGCTGCATTTGGTTCTGTTTACGACGCGTCACAACTTACGTCATCATTTACAGTATTTAGTACAAATAGGTCAACACAGCTGGGGCTCTGTTCAAAGCATGAAGTATATTTTTTTCTGTCAGAAATAAGGCTGGATATTTTTTCCCTTGGAGGTAAATCATAAGTGGATCCAAGGTAGAGGCGTGAAGGCTTCAGATTTTTTTTGAAAAGGGGGGGGGGGGTTGATTGTATTCAAGAGTGGGGGGGGGGGGAAGGGGGGCGGAGAGGGGGTAGATTTCCACTAACTTCTCTCCCCTGTCCCGCTCCCTTCTCCCACCTCCTAACCTCTCCCTCCCTCCCTTCTGCCTCCCTCCAGCTGCCTCCTTCCCCCCTCCCATTCATCCTTGCCTTTTATGGGGGTGGGGAGCAGACATGGGGTACCCGCTCTCTCCGCCCCCTTATCTCCCCTCCCACACCCTTCCTTCTTCCCCCCTCCTCCCGCCCCTCCCCCTCCCTTTCACCCTCTTTTAAAGTAAAGGAATGAACAAGAATTTTGTCTTCAATTACATTGGAAAATCATTTACATTATTTAGAAGGGAAAATCCTGTAATACTAATGTTATACTGTACTTAATTTGTAAGTTTTAACCTGAGCCTTTTCCAGATCATCCCATAAAACGATATATTGCTGATAACACTATAGACGTCACGGCGCCGAAAAGGAAGTTTTCTCTCTCTTCTACATTTTGAATGCTGATTTTTCCGGTGAAAGTAAAAGGGGAAAAGGATGGGTGGGTGCAAGCTTCACACAATGAAATTTAAAAAGTAAACATTTAAAAGTCTAATTGAATTCATTGAATAATCAAGATACATGTTAATCTTACAACCCAGCAGACATTCAACGTTGATTCAACGTTGAAATTTGGTTGATCTAGGTCGACGACGTTGAACAACCAAAATTCAACGTTGAAACAACGTTGAAGATTTCAACGTCGAGGAAATGACGTGATTTCAACGTTGAAACAACGTTGAAGATTTCGACGTTGAAGAAATGACATGATTACAACGTTGAATCAACGTTGAAAATTTCGACGTCGAAGACACGACCTTAATTCAACGTTGAAACAACGTTGTATTTCTGACCTATCTTCAACGTCGAAAACATAACCTTAATTCAACGTTGAAACAACGTTGCATCTTCGACCAATGTTCGACGTTTAAGACAAAACCTTTCATCAGAACATTATTCTTCTTCAATGACATGAATTGAAAAATACAAAAAACTACCAATCATCGAAACCAGACGTGTGCATTTCTTCTATCGTTGAGGGAAATAAAACTAATGATAATCTTAATTCATTTAAAAAAAATCAAATATACGATCAGGAAAAAAAACGGTGGGAATGTGATCCCCCCCCTCCCCTTTCAATTATTTCGAGGGACATACCTCTCCACAATCCACAATCCACCTTTATGCTCATTTAATTTGTTAGTACTGTATTTGAGAGTTTTAAATAAAAAAAATTCTCTGGAATTTCGATTTAAAAGGTCACTACTTTTGTACGTCCAAATTAAAACATCGTATCATTGAAAAAATATACATGTATATATTATTTTAAAAAAAAATCAGAAAACATTTAAATCACAATATGCATTCTAACTGAAATAGATATGAAACAACCTGTCTTGGGGTCTTATAGTTTAAGTATGTGTTTGTTATCTTTGTGTGATCACTCACAGCGTGGTCACTATCTCGCAATCTTGTTATGCAATTCTGGACGGGCGCGCTTGAGAAACAGATGCGAGCAGGTCAAATTGACCGCTCCTGTTAGAATTTCAAATAAAGTAGAGCGGAGAGGATGGCACTCGCTGTAAGTATTTTAGTATTTTGAATATAATTTTCTTATATTAACACATTTCTTTTTTACTCAGAAATGGGGTAAATTTTTATCAATCTAATTTGATATGGTTTTAACTTTATGGATGCGATGGATTGAATTCTTTTAATCTTAATGTGTTTGCTATCAATCTTCAGAGTCCGACGATTTTACTCCAATCTCTCTCTCTCTCTCTCTCTCTCTCTCTCTCTGTATTTTCTGATATTTGGCTTCCGGTATATATACGATGATGTATTCGATCGGTCCTTTTTTTCTTGTGATACTAATTGTTTGCATGTTACGCATCTAATTAAGTATTTGATTCTCAGTGACGAATTGGATAATAAATAAGTCAGTACCGAGATATTTTTAGATAGGGGTAATTACTCGTCAATAAAAAGAATTTTTTATGCATTTTGAAATCTGAAACTCGAGAAAAGGAAAAGTCATTACGTTTTTAAACCTATCAAGTATGGGGTGGGGGACGAAATTTGTAACTCTGTTTCC
This sequence comes from Pinctada imbricata, assembly GCA_033119305.1. Classification (NCBI taxonomy): domain Eukaryota; kingdom Metazoa; phylum Mollusca; class Bivalvia; order Pterioida; family Pteriidae; genus Pinctada; species Pinctada imbricata. The sequence continues at coordinate 112,327,355 of VSWD01000005.1, forward strand.
TTCCAATTTTTTTTTACGTTTCCACAAGTTCAAGGTTTCCGTTTCCAATTAAAAAAGCAGATAATATGATAAGAAAATAGGAGTTAACGAACGATGAAAATGTCGAGTATTTAGGATAAGGGGCAAAGTAAAGTCGCAAAAAATGTCACTGAAAACATGTATGAATATACTCTTGCAAAATATGCAAGTATTTTTGTTTTTAGAGTTTCACAATATTTGCAATAAGTATATCCATTTAATAAATCTTATATCTATCTTTTTATCAAAATTTTTTCTAAGTTTTGGTGACGAGATATCTGGTCAAGTCGTCACCTGGTTACGAATTGACCAGACAACTCGTCACCAAAATGGTCAGGTTACGAGATGTCTTTTTTTTGGTTACGAGTTGTCTTGTTACGAGTTGTCTTGGTGACGAAGTGTCCAGCAATCCAATAAAGTACCGATTTTAGAAGAAATATATCATCAAAAACACACCCCCCCCCCAAAAAAAAATAAAAACAAAAAAAAACAAACAAACAAACAAACAAACAAAAAACAAACAACCAAAAAAAAAAAACAGAAGAAGCCAGAAAGAAAACAGTTTTAAATAAAGTTCTTTCCATTGTTTCTTTTGTCTGTTTTGTAGATTTCGTTTCAACTCCGTGACTGAATAGCTAAAAAAGCATCAAAGATGTCAGGTTGATGGAAAGTGGACCCGCTCAACATGCAGCTGTCTTATGCTTTGATTTGCAATAAATAACACATACTTAACTATCAGTGCTTTGCATCATCACCTGTAGATTTCAACGAAAATTCAACCAAATTTCAACGTTGAATAGACATTGAATAGACGATGATCTACGTTATTTCAACGTTGAAACAACGTTTAAATGACGTTGATCAACGTCATTTCAACGTTGAAACTTCAACGTCGAAAATTTCAACGTTGACTCAACTTTCATTTTCAACCAAAATTCAACGTTGTTTCAACGTTGAAGATCGACGTTGAATCAACGTTGATTCAACATTGAAATGCCTGCTGGGAATATTATAATAAATACTTCAGAGAACAGTAAAATTCTTTTTTTCTTTTTTTAATTTTAATGGTTTGTGCCCACAGTTTTCTTGCCCGAGTTCTCTTTTACTTGGTTTTCGTCAAGGTCCAAGGAATTAAAATGTATAGATTAAGATGACATCACTTGATCTTTTCTTATCTGTCATTTATGTTTCAAAATTAAGCATTGCGATTTCATGTTTACTGATTGTTTTGTGACATTGAGAATTGTTTCCCCGCATTTACGAGTTATGTGCATGCTGTCGATCTAGAAATTGTCTATAATATCCCCTCTTCTGTAGATGATTCTGGATTTCAAGAAAAAAACAAACTAATGTAAGGCTGATAAAGACGGTAAAAATGATGCTGGAAAAAATAACAAGAACACATATTGTATGACATGTTTTATTCTTATTAACTTATTTAAAAAAATATTCAATGATGTATGGTGAAAATTGGGTATTAATATATTGAAATTATATTTCAACTGCGTCCTCACAATGGCTTTGCCATAATTCATATTATGATAATGAGTTCACCCAATCAAACTATATAGACAAACCAAGTTTTAGATGGGCCATTTTCCATGCTAATTTTTCCCGTGACGTCATGACGCTCTCCATAGGCTCAATGTTAAACTCAGCAACGTCACGCTTAAATTTAACATTGAAAACGCCCTATCTAAAACTTATTTTGTCTGTATTATATGATTGCATAAATCCTAGACCATGTATAACATATACCAAAATTTACGACTAAGCGAGATCTATTCAATGGCATAGATTTTATTTCAATTGTTGCATGACAAAGCTATCAAAATCTCGTTTATCCAGTTTCCGAAGTGAGCCGCGCGGACAGTAGAATCGAGTAGATACCATTTCTAGACAGGGGTCCGAGTTTCCTCTGAACCGATCCACAATAACTATATATATTGTTATTATTTCACGCTAACACAGCATACTAATATATATGGAAATTGGTAAAATTACTTGTAAAACAGTCCAACCGTCCAGTACTCGACGAACAGCTGTAGTAAACAATGACTCGTTGCCTTGCTGCATGGGCGCAGCCATTTTTACTTTCGGAACCTCTCTTCTTCAAAATTCTCGCGATTCGCCCTGCTTTATCATCAAACCGAAAATAGCAGGATGGCAACAAGAAAGAAAGGGTAAAACAGCTTGTCTTTACTTATCTTAGACTTATCATGCTTCTAGCAGTGTTGGGAATCTAATGGAAAAATCAAAATCGATTAATCAGTTTCTTCTTCTACACTCAAAACTGTAAAAATACTTCTCATTTGTACATTGACTTCAACTGTTCAAAATTGTAACTCTGCAAAATGATTCACTGGAGTATGCATACTGACCCAAGTCAGTGATATCAGCTGACTATTCAAATTAATATGAATTATGGCAAAGCCCTGGAAGCAAAGCGAAGTGATTTTCATTTAAGCGTGTGTGTGTGAGGGGGGGGGGGGGGGGGGGGAGGGAACGGGCCGGGAGGTTTCAATCTGATTGCATGTTTTAAAATGTGACCCTGGACGTTTCGCTTCTAATGAGAATTCGCACTGAGACGATTTGTGGCTCAACTGGAATATAAGTACAAAGAAATTCCAATCAGAATGAAATTAATGCGCTTAAAAAATGTGACCAATATGCCTGATAATAAATCACTTATGCAATATTATGAATGGACGCATTGAATTGGCATTTATTTCATTGACACGTTGACATTGACGGAGTCGTCAATGCATTGACATATTGACATTGACAGACACACTTTACTTTGCTTTGACATATTGGCATTGGCAGATAGAGTTGTCTTTGCATCGAAACGTTGACATTAACAGAAATAGTTGTCAATGCATTGACACATAGACATTGACAGAAAGATTTTTCTTTGCATTTGACACATCAACATTGACAGACTTGTTTGTCAGTGCATTGACAAGTTGACATTGACAGAAAGATTTATCAATGCATTGACTCTTGATATTGACAGAAAGATGAAATTCTAAGAAGAGCAAATTTTACTATAGAGAGTCATACACAGAGAGCTTCAAGAAAATATCCCATGCAGAAAAGCAAATGCTAATGATAGCTTTACCAAGTCATCCAAATCATGATATATGCACAGCCACTGTAATTGCCTGAGATAAAGCTATCAGGACGATTGTTATTGATTTTAGTATAAACGACAGTGTGATGTCATTAACGCCCGACATAGCGGATGAATTTGAATTGAATATCAACAAGTTTAAAATCCTTTCCTATGCAATGTAGAAAGTAGGAATAACATTACCGGTATATAAAAAGAGGAATTCAATACTAAAATCATCCCCACTAAGTCCTTACCTCTTTCAGCAACTGTGTCTTGACGATTACAGAATACGACATCAACAACAAGCGACAGAGGCAGGCGCAACTACAATAGCTCTCTTGATTGATGTCACATCCTACATTCAACGGAATATTTCGAATGAAGATTTCTTGTCACATTCAGCATTGTTTGTGATAATTTCAAAGTAGACCACACATAAACAGTACACAGTATAAGAAAAATCCATAAACTAACTCTATCAACATTTCATGACTTCACCGCGCTGCAACTGACTCAAACGGATAAAAGAAATGGGAATACATTCCGCAAACAAAATTAGTTCCAAACAGTCAACATCTAGAGAGTAATAAATAACTTGTTTGGTCATATTTGGTCATTATTCCGTTGTTAAATTTCTAATTTGGAATACTTCATATATCACAATGCATTTATTTATGACATTTCAGTCATACTGAATAAGCGTGATGTTGCCATGGGGACACTCCCGCTGTTCCTTTCTAAAATTTACTCCCCTCCACATTGGTGGATGGATTCGCTTTAAGAATAGAACTTAGAGATTTCGTTGTTCTATTTTTGGCTTTGAAAGCGCATATATATAGAATAAGTGTCTAATTTTGTGTGTTTATGCAGAAATAAATTACAATGGCTGATGCATTTATTTGATAAAATGCGCTAACGTGCATTATATCAAAATAAATGCATCAGCCATTGTAATTGTATAAAAGAATTAATTTCGAGGATTTTGCAGAAAAATAAGAATATAAAATATATGTCATTTGAAAGAGGAGACTTTGAAGATGTTTTATAAATCATCACTGCATGAACGATCATATGCAATATTGAGGAGCTGAGAAGCAAGAATAAATTAAAGTTTCCTCAAATTTCTGTGAATTTTGGCAAAAATTCTTGCAAAAGTTCGAGTTTTTTTACCCCAAAACACACAGTAAAAATAGGAATTGGAACTTGCAACTTCATCTGAAAGAGCATCTAAAATACTATATATTCACAATTTTCAATTTTTAAAAACATCAACCATATAAAACTTAAAAGTTATAATTTTTTTCCTATTTTCAGTGATTTTTTATTAAAAAAACATTTTTTTCCCCAAAAAACACCACTTTTGCAATGGAAATTTCCATGAGACAATTTTTTATCTGAAAGAGCGCAAAAAATGTTACAAAGTTAGGCTGGCTTTTGGAGGATCAAGGGGGGGGGTGCACCCAACCCAGTGATACATCCCAGACTACTGCACAGAATTTCACAAAACCTTACAGGAAGTAAGTACTCATGGTTCTCTACCAAGTTTGTGTTTTTCGTACTGATAGGGCAACAAATATGGCCGCCCAGGGCTCTGATTGGCTGACACATTTTTGACATCTCCTCTGCAACCGCTGCACAGAAATTTATGGAACCTTACAGTAAGCAAGTACCTAAGGTCCTCTACCAAGTTTCAACAGCTAGTGTTTTTCGTGCCAATCGTTTAACAAATATGGCCGCCAAGGGCTCTGATTGGCTGACACATTTTTGACTTCTCCTCTGCAACCACTGCACAGAATTTCATAAAACCTAAGTACAGGAAGCAAGTACTAGCTCAAGGTCCTCTACAAACTTTGTGTTTTTCGTGCCGATTGGTCAACAAATATGGCCACCTAGGGCTCTGATATTGGATGACACATTTTGAATTCTCCTTTGCAACCCCTGCACAGAATTTCATGAAACCTTACAGGAAGCAAGTACTCAAGGTCCTCTACCAAGTTTGTGTTTTTTCATGCCGAACGGTTAAAAAATATGGCCGCCCAGGGATCTGATTGGATGACACATTTTCAATATCTCCTCTTAAACTGCTACACAGAATTTAACGAAACCTTACTGGAACCAAGTACTCAAGGTCCTCTGCCAAATTGTCCACTATCATTCTTTTGTTTGCAACTCAGGTGAGTGATGTGGCCCCCTTGGGCCTCTTGTTTTATTATGGAATATTTTTTCCTTGTCCATATACTTTTTCCACAGTCCTTTCTGTACACGAACAAAGAATGAAACATCTTCAATTGTCATATTAACAACATTTCCGTCTATATAATATTTTTTCCATCTTTGCTTCAAACACATAAATGACTGATTTACAGATATTCTCTCATAATTCAAACATTTCAGTGATTGCAGTAACATGGTTAGCTAACAGGATTAAGTATTACGTAAATTTTTTTTTATTGAAATCTTAAATTGAATTTATTTTTTTTTTATATGCACAAGCAAGTTCTGGCAATAACATCATGTACATTGGCTTATTGCAAAATGAAATAATGTGTGACATAATATTTTCTGCATGCAGTACCAAAAGGAGGAATCTGGTAGTGGTTTCGATAAGTTAATCTATATAACAAATGATCTTAAATAGCGGGGCATAATGGTTATAACCAGAACATGTATAATATTTCAGTAATACAGGAAGTGGATCCAGAATAACAAGTTACACATCCAGAGAGACCCAGAATGACGGAGTTAAAATCAACAACAAGAACTTCAAGTCAGACTTTGTCAATGGCTTTCAGGAATTGTGGAAAAAATCATTACTCTTTGATATTGCCATAGTGGTGAGACAATTTACCTCTGTTGATTTTGTGGAATTTGTATGGATTGTTTTTAAACAATATTTTTAAAAAGTGAAGTAAAGTTTTGTTTAATTTTTGTAGATCACAGTTTTACTGTTTTGGAATTGTGCTGCATGAACAACAGACTGAAATTGTCATGTCTGAATAATAGTAATGACAAATTTCCATCAGAGTAAATCCAAGATAAGTTATACATGTAAATCTCTTCTTTATTTCACAGTCCAATGGAGTCCATGTACCTGCTCATAAGACCGTACTGGCTATCCACAGTGAATATTTCAGGGCTATGTTTACATCAGGACTCCAGGAATCTTCACAGTCATCAACAACACTGGATGAGATACCATCTGATGTACTGAGGGAGATTGTGCAGTACATGTACACTGGTAATTTACAAGGTACACTGATACAGATTATAGGTCTACCAGTATGTTTACGCTGGCAACATACAAGGTACACTGATACAGATTATAGGTCTACCAGTATGTGTACACTGGCGATATACAAGGTACACTGATACGGATTATAGGTCTACCAGTATGTTTACGCTGGCAACATACAATGTACACTGATACAGATTATAGGTCTATCAGTATATGTACACTGGCAACATACAAGGTACACTGATACAGATTATAGGTCTACCAGTATGTTTACGCTGGCAACATACAAGGTACACTGATGCAGATTATAGGTTTACCTGAGTATGTGTACACTGGCAACATACAAGGTACACTGATACAGATTATAGGTCTACTAGTATGTGTACACTGGCGATATACAAGGTACACTGAAACAGATTATAGGTCTACCAGTATATTTAAACTGGCAACATACAAGGTACACTGATACAGATTATAGGTTTACCTGAGTTTGTGTACACTGGCAATATAAAAGGTACACTGATACAGATTATACATGTATGTCTACCAGTATATGTACACTGGCAACATACAAGGTACACTGATACAGATTATAGGTCTACCAGTATATGTACACTGGCAACATACAAGGTACACTGATACAGATTATAGGTCTACCAGTATGTTTACGCTGGCAACATACAAGGTACACTGATACAGATTATAGGTCTACCGGTATGTTTACGCTGGCAACATACAAGGTACACTGATACAGATTATAGGTCTACCGGTATGTTTACGCTGGCAACATACAAGGTACACTAATACAGATTATAGGTCTACTGGTATGTTTACGCTGGCAACATACAAGGTACACTGATACAGATTATAGGTCTACCGGTATGTTTACGCTGGCAACATACAAGGTACACTGATACAGATTATAGGTCTACCAGTATGTTTACGCTGGCAACATACAAGGTACACTGATACAGATTATAGGTCTACCGGTATGTTTACGCTGGCAACATACAAGGTACACTGATACAGATTATAGGTCTACCAGTATGTTTACGCTGGCAACATACAAGGTACACTGATACAGATTATAGGTCTACCAGTATGTTTACACTGGTAATTTACAAGGTACACTGATACAGATTATAGGTCTACCAGTATGTTTACACTGGCAACATACAAGGTACACTGATACAGATTATAGGTCTACCAGTACATGTACACTGGTAATAGAGAGGTTTAGTTACAAGTGCTTTCAACGTGTACGTATGACTTATATGTACACGTCACAGTTTGACGTCACAATCCAAAGACGTCATATAGTTACAAGTATGAACTGGAGAAGGTCTAATTATAGCTATGTAAAAAGGCGTACATGTAACTATCTTCTTTTCAATCAGTTTAATCTGCGAGAAATGTACATCGGGATTCTAAAAAACCTCGTCATAATGAAAGTTAGAATCATAAACGTACTTTATAACACCGAAAACTGGAAGTTCAATAAATGATAAGTGTGGAAATTCTCGAAGAAGTTACCCGTTCTGTCATTACGTGTAGAGCGTCGTTTACACGTCCATGACGTGTAGCTATACGTCACGTCATGACGTCATTTGATCAAAGACCACAGGAAGCGATGACATCATACGTACACGTCGCGCTAAAACTTGTAACTAAACCTCTCTAATATACAGGGTACACTGATACAGATTATAGGTCTACCAGTATATGTACACTGGCAATGTAATATATGTACACCCAGTCTGGGGTTCATGGCTGAGTGGCAGAATTCTCGCTTTGTTATAGTAAGATTGTAGCTCAGTCTTCGCTCTGGCTATGTTCCTTGAGCAGGACATGTTACCCTGTTTCTCCAGTCTACCCAGCTGTGCAATTTAGTACTAGTAGCATTGCCATTGCATTAACCTGCAATTGACAGAAATCCTATATAGTGGGAGGATTAATACCCTCTCATCTTACTGCCCTACTATGAACAGGTATAAGCACTGGCCTTAATAGCATCAAGGAAAGAGAACCAAATAAGAATTGGTTCAATTCCTTGTAACGCTCAAGAGGTGGCATTTTTCAAGGGAACTTGGTCAAACTTTATACACTAATTAGGGAGTACATACCCCCCCCCCCCCCCCCTCTTCCCTGTCTAATTCCAGATTTCCATTCTTAAACGGAAATTTCAAACCGTAAACTGTCTTAGTAATTATCATAAAACATAGTGTGGTTCAATTGACAATGGGTATGAATGACTCCCGCTTTTCTTTTGTTTTTATGTGTGTCAAGATCAACTGAACATTTTGGAAATGTACAATATATACATGTATTTCAGAAGGCACATTTTCATCAGATCTTTGTCGAACTTCATACACTAAATGGTCATAACTTGATGAAACCTTATGGTAATAAAGGTCAAATGTCAAGGACAGATTAGAATTGTTTAAAATTCTTGTAACACTCTAGAGGTGGCATTTTTTAAGGGAACTTGGTCAAATTTTATACACTAATTAGGAAGTACATGCACCATGATATTGATTTCATATTTCAAAGGTAAACATGGTAAAGGTGACAAATTAGATTTGGTGAAACTTCATTCACTGATTGCTAATTATGACACAATAAATATCCCTATTGTATGGTAAGCTGTCAGAGGACTAGAGGTCACATAATGTAAATGGTCAAAATTCTTGTGTACACTCTAGAGATGGCATTTAAGTATCTGCAGAACTTGGTCAAACTTCATACTTTCACTGCTTGTGCATTAGAAACTTTTTATTATACATGTAGGTTGCCTGTGACAAGACCTTTCAATTTATGCCATAGCATTTGACCTAGTGACCTTGACCTTTGACTTTGACCTAGTTACAGATTTTTGTTAAAATTTCTGGTTTAAGCAAAATCTCAGGAACAGTATGCAATATAAACTTTTTATTTTACATGTAGGTTGCCCATGACAAGACCTCTCAATGTATGCTGTAACATTGGACATTGTGACCTTGACCTTGAACTTTGACCTAGTTGAAGATTTTGGTTAAAATTTCTGGTTTAAGCAAAATCTAAGGAACTGTATGCAGTAGAAATTTTTTATTATACATGTAGGTTGCTTCTGACAAGACCTCTCATTGTATGCTGTAATATTTGACCTAGTGACCTTGACCCAGTTGGTGACAAAAACTTACTTTGCAATCCAGCCATACTGTCTTTAGCGGTGTTTTATTCATCAGTGCGTCAAGGCATGGTGGTATTTAGCCTATATTAAAAAATATTTTGAAACTTGTACATATTATACACTTATATTGTAGATTTTGCACTCCTAACATTATTCCTGTAGGTATAATTGATTTACGTTTTCTGTTACAGTGAACAAAGAGAATGTACAGGATTTTATCATTGGATGTGATCTTCTTCAAATGGAGAACCTAAAGTCAGAGTGTTGTAATGTGATGGATATTAACACAGACGTATCTAATTGTCTTGGTATATTGTATTACTTTTTGTCTAAAAAAAAGAAAGAAGAAATAAAACGGAAATCTGATATCAAGTTTAAACCAGTCTAGATAGATTGAACAAATATACAAGATAGTTATTTGTCTAATACTTTTTTTCATTAGAATCAAACAGTTTGAAAATATTTAAGTTTAGATTGTAAACGAAAAAGACATTCAGAAACATACCCGAATCATTGTTTATAGAAAGAATGTAGCAATCAGAGTTTATGAACATGTCTGACAATTTTCGTCATAATTTCTATAAACCAGGCAATGTTTTCTGTCCTGTTATAGGTGTCTGGCAGTTTGCCGACCATTTCCACTGTACCAGTGTTTGTAATAAGGCAGTTAATATCATCAAACAACAATTCTGTTACGTTTGTCAGCAGGAGGAGTTTGTAAGCCTGCCATCCAATCGTCTAGTAACAATCTTAAAATGGAAGGAGCTAAACTTAGGTATGAAATAGAAGAAGTAGACTCTGACCCCGAAGCAGTGCAAGGAAAAGAGTCATGTTTTATCATGAAATATCAAAGGGCAAATAACTCATTATTCATAGAATTTACAACAATGAACAGTAACTAGGTCTGCAAATAAACACAAACCTCATTCTATCCAAACTTTATCCCTTATAACAATGTACTTGTTGACATATTTTGAGAGTTCATCTTTGCAAATCCTATATGAAGGCTTTCTTTATTTTTATATGGTCTAGGTTATGAATATCTAGATAGATCAACTACATTAGATTTATAAAGTGGGTCATTATATATAGTTAATTTATATTCCCTTCATTTAAATACATATTTTTTTTAGTCCCCTACTGGCAATGCCAAAGGGGATTGACTCTTAGTTTCCTCTCTGTTTGTCTGTCCATCTGTCCGTCAGTCACTCTTTCTGTAGGTATGTCGGTTTTCCAGACTTTTTTCTGCAACGAACAGAGATATTTACACAGATTGGTCTAGGATAGTTACAGAACAACTTTGACTTTAATCACGGTTGACTTATTTTTTGAGGAGTAATGCCCCTTGATAATTTGAAAAATTTGGTTTTTCAGTTTTCCAGACTTTTTTCTGCAACAGATAGAGATATTTAGGTGAAATTTGGTACACAGCTTGTTCAAGGACTTTGACTTTCGTCTAACTTGACATATTTTCGAGGACTTTTGCCCTTGATAATTTAAAAAATTTGGTTTTTTAGTTTTCCTGACTTTTTTCTGCAACGGATAGATATTCAAGTGATATTTGATACTAGTAATGAAAAATCGAAACAGTTTAAAGAGTCGATATCAGAGTCTATCAGAACCACTGTATGGATTTAAAATCGATAAACGAAACTATAGAAACATTAATTTACAATATTGGAAAAATTGAAACATGGACTATATACATGTATCATCACTTTTTTATTTCAAACATTAATTAATGAACGTTGTGTTCTTTCTATAATATAAAAATATTTGATAAAAACAAAACAATAATATTTATTATAATTGACTAGAAAATTCAACACTGTAACTCATTCAGTGAGTTAAAAAGCTCTACAGAGCTTATGTTATTTGTTGTATGTACATATATATCCGACTCTAAATAAAGATTACTTACCAATACTTACTTACTTATTTAATAAGGAAGCAAGATGTCTTTATGAAAAACTTTGTCCAAATTTTTGCTTTTATTTTAAATTCAAAATATGGAAAATCAAACTACCAAAACGCTCAGACTCTCAAGTCCTTTGGGTACGTGAAAAAGAGTCAAACATCAACAATTTTCACAACAACATTTTCGGCTATAAAAGAAGAGGTTAAAAAACGGAATTTGACCCCACCACTTCAACTCGTTTTTCAGCACTTGCATCCACTTTGACTTGTTACAGGTCACAGAAGAAGGGGAGGATACTGTAGCACGCTGTGTGGCTTGTTGTTTGTTACAGGTTGTGATTATGTGACTTTGACTTGTTACAGGTAAAGAAGGGGAGAATACTGTGGCACGCTGTGTGGTTTGTTGGTTAGAAAAGAACCTGGATGTTAAAGTAGAAGATGTGAAGGAAATTATTATGTCTGTTCGACTCTGTCATGTGACTGATGAAGGAATTGATGCCTTGATGAAAACTCATATTGTAGAACAAAATCCAGGTACGGAGAGACTTAAATTGAATTCTACCTGTCTCAGATTTGGGCATTTTGATGCCTTTGTCTTTTCTGCAATTTAATTTTGATGCAGTCATATGTTTGAATGATTTTGATATTAGTCAATTCATGAAAGTATTAATGACAATATGAAAAATACTATTTTATAGGAGAAGTACAGTATTTTTGCCATATGATCACTGGTGTCAAAGCACTGTAACTGAACAATTTTGAAGGTTTATTCACGATAACTTTGTTGTTTTGTTAAATTGAGACATGAAACTTGGAACAAATAATTGTTGGCATATGTCTCAAATATGTATCAAATAATTATCTAAAATTTAGGACTTTCATCATCTTTTATGTTGATCGTTTCATCACAAGATTTCCTCAATTTCGCAACTTTGCTAAAGCAGTAACCGAACGATCAAGCATTGGGATGTGTTTTATTGATCGATTTTCAGTTCTATGTTGATAAATCTGAAGTAACACCTTTTCCAAAGACCGAATTGTAGAAAATTATGGAAATTTCTTCAAATATAGCTCTTAGAGCTGCAACGATTCACCGCGGTGCACCGAGAATCGCGATTCTTAGCTCTGACTCGAATCACGAGTCGTAGTGGTCAGAAACGATTCAAGTCGAATAGTCTAAATAATGCGGAAAAACGTAGTCTGAATCATCCAGACGCTTTACTCCGCTTACTCTGGAGTAAGCGGAGTAAAGCGTCTGGATGATTCAGACTAGGAAAAACGTTCTAATTGCAACTTTAAAGTATTCACAAATCGCAGGATTCCCAATAAGAACGATTTAAGGTGATGATTTAGAATAAAGATTGAACCTTTCAAGTGCATTTACCTAGCAATTCGTAAGAAAATACAGGGTCAGAGGAAATTCGAAACGGCGATTTTTTCCGCATTTCAACGAGCGCGCGAGTGCTACCCCAAATTGAAAATTGCCTCTTTTAAAGTATTTTACATATGCACATCTTTGTGCAAACTGGTTAGTGATCATGTATCTTTTGTACACAGTATGGAATATATATCCCCAGAAGGCCATTCTGTGGAGAGGGGAGGGGGGGGTGGCTTGAATAATATTTTCACATGATACATAAACATATATATCATACAGTACTTTCACATGAATTGGGTATTTTATGCATTTTTATACCTCCGCCATAAAATGGTGGGGGTATATAGTAATGCACATGTTTTTTTTTTAGATTGAGATTAAAATTTTCAAATAAAAGGAAAAAAATTAAATATCCTTGGAAAATTATATTGCAAAAAACTCGAACCAAAAAAAAAACGAATGGAGACATAAAAATCGAAATCGAACCAAATCGAGAAGTTCCCGACTCGTTGCAGCTCTACTAGTTCTTATTGAAAGTTTCAGGAGGGCACCCTTTCTCAACCGTAATATCTAATCAGAAACTATCATTGCTTAATAAATGACCAAAAACAATTCATCAAGTCTTTCTAATATAAAAACGATGACACTTATGATGATTTCTAGTGAAACTTTATTTGTTTCCTTAATTTTATCCAATTACGTTGATTCAAATACCCTCTACACTGTAATTATTCGGTTACTGCTTCCATTCACTTACTGCTATGGCACCAGTATACTTGTTCATTCTGTATGATGAAGTACATGAGCTACATACACTTAACAGTTAGCACCTTCTGAGACCTTTAATTCTGATGATGAAATTAAATTGGTTTTATTTACTTCTTAAAATCCCCTGCACATTACTTTTGATAAACACTAATTCATACTATATACTGACAGAGGGCTTGCTTTAATGTTTTAGTCTGTATCCAGAGTGCAAAACACAATGAACTTCCCTAAGCAGCCATAAATGACCATGTTCTTTGTATTCCCACAGAACTGAAGCTGTGCATAACAGACACCAGGAAAATTATAACAGATCCACATACCACGAGGCATTCTATATATGTGATAGGGGGATATTTACAGTCACGTCTTGGGTAAATAATACAAATTATTATTATAACAGATCCACATACAACAAGGCATTCTATATATGTGATAGAGGGATATCGTCTTGGGTAAATAATACAAATTCTAAGATGACTTAAGATTCTCCGCATAAATGTGCTGGCTTGATGATTATTCTTCATTTCAGATAAGCCATGCCTACTATGCAATACTGATTCTCTTGTAAACCACTGTATTAACATTACTTGTTGTCTACTACAATAAGAAATATTAAATATTAGAACAGATGTAACAATTACATAGTTGTGGTTTATTGTCCAGTAATTCCACTCTACACATGAACCAATCAAATTATCACCTTTGGCTTTCATCGGCTATGATAACTTGATTGGTTAATGACATATAGGAGTTAGCGGACAATACATTTAAATCACGGCAGATTTTATTTCTTTTTAAAATTATACAATCATAATTTTTTTCTGCCCACAGACATTTTCTTTCAGTTTTTAGCTCACCTCGACGAAGTTGAGTGAGCTTATGCTATACCCCCGCGTGTCTGCGTCCATGTCCACATCCACGTCCGTGTCCGGTTAAGAAGATTTGGGTAACTCAGTATTTGGCAAAGTACCGATGCTACAGTAACCAAACTTAAACAAGTGATTCATCTTTGGATGCCGAGGTGAACCCATGCATTGGATGCTGCATCTGACCTACATTTTCTGCTTGAGTGACTTGGTTAAGAAGTTTGGGGGTAGCTCAGAGTGGCTTGGTTAAGAAGTTTGGGGTAGCTCAGTATCTGACAAAGTACTGATGCTACAGTAACCAAACTTGCACAAGTGATTCATCTTTGGATGGCGAGATGGACCCATGCATCGGATGCAGCATCTGACCTACATTTTTGCTTGAGTGACTAGGTTAAGAAGTTTGGGGTAGCTCAGTATCTGACAAAGTACTAATGCTACAGTAACCAAACTTGCACAAATGATTCATCTTTGGATGCTGAGATGGACCGATGCATCCGATGCAGCATCTGACCTACTTTTTCCACTTGAGTGATTTTGCTTTAGAAAGCCAATATTGAGCAAAGTATAATTGCTACATGTACCAAACTTGCATATTGGATGTATCTTTGATCAAACTTTCATAAAATGACCTTGACCTACTTTTTCTGCTTGAGTGATTTTGCTGTTAAAGCCAATATTGAGCAAAGTATAAGTGCTACATGTACCAAACTTGCATATTGGATGTATCTTTGATCAATCTTTCATAAAATTACCTTAACCTACTTTTTCTGCTTGAGTGATTTTGCCTTTAAAAGCCAATATTGAGCAAAGTATAAGTGCTACATGTACCAAACTTGCATATTGGATGTATCTTTGATCAGACTTTCATAAAATTACCTTGACCTACTTTTTCCGCTTGAGTGATTTTGCCTTTGAAAGCCAATATTAAGCAAAGTATAAGTGCTACATTTACCAAACTTGCATATTGGATGAATCTTTGATCGAACTTTCATAAAATGACTTTTTCCACTTGAATGATTTTGCCTCTAAAATCCAATATACATGTACTAAGAAATATGATTGAATTGAATTTGGCTGCCACGAGGTGAGCCTCGTAATCTTTGATTACCTATGTTTTTTTTTTTTTTTTTCATGCCACATCTTAAGAATTTCTTAAGCTACAGGTATGATAATTTGCACAAAGATTGCTTATCCAAGCCATGACTCATTATGTCTCCCCCCCAACGGGGAGGAGACATATTGGTTTTGCCTTCGTCATCTGTCTGTCTGTCTGTCTGTCTGTCTGTCTGTCCGTCTGTCACACATCGTGTCCGGACTATATCTCCTGAACCGTTTGCCCGATCACTTTCATATTTTAGTATGTTGTTGCTTATGACTCGAAGGTTTCACATCACCTTGACCCAAGGTCATGTGACCAAGGTCAAGATCACTTAGTGCATTTTTAATGAAATTATGCATACATTCCTGTCCGGGCTATATCTCCTGAACGGTTTGCCCAGTCACTTTCATATTTTAGTATGTTGTTGCTTATGACCCGAAGGTTTCACATCACCTTGACCCAAGGTCATGTGACCAAGGTCAAGGTCACTTAGTGCATTTTTTATGAAATTATGCATACATTCCTGTCCGGGCTATATTTCTTGAACCGTTTGCCAGATAACTTTCATATTTTAGTATGTTGTTGCTTATGACCCGAAGGTTTCACATCAAGTTGACCCAAGGTCATGTCATCAAGGTCAAGGTCACTTAGTGCATTTTTAATGAAATTATGAATACATTCCTGTCCAGGCTATATCTCTTGAACCGTTTGCCCGATCACTTTCATATTTTAGTATGTTGTTGCTTATGTCCTGAAAGTTTCACATCATCTTGACTCTTGACCCAAGGTCATGTGACCAAGGTCAAGGTCACTTTAAGCATTTTTAATGAAATTATGAATATATTCCTGTCTGGGCTATATCTCTTGAACTGTTTGCCGGATAACTTTCATATTTTAGTATATTGTTGGTTATGACCTGAAGGTTACACATCACCTTGACCCAAGGTCATGTGACCTAGGTCAAGGTCACTTAGTGCATTTTTAATGAAATTATGCATACATTCCTGTCTGGTCGATATGTCTTGAACCGTTTGCCAGATAACTTTCATATTTTAGTATGTTGTTGCTTATGAGCCGAAGGTTTCACATCACGTTGACACAAGGTCATGTGATCAAGGTCAAGGTCACTTATGGCATTTTTATGATATTATGAATACATTCCTGTCGGCTATATTTCTTGAACCGTTTGCCAGATAACTTTTATATTTTAGTATGTTGTTGGTTATGACCTGAAGGTTTCACATCACCTTGACCCTAGGTCATGTGACCAAGGTCAAGGTCACATAATACATTTTGAATGAAATTGTACGTGCATTCCTGTCCGGGCTATATTTCTTGAACCGTTTGCCAGATCACTTTCATATTGTAGTATGTTGTTTCTTAAGACCCTAAGGTTCACATCACCTTGACACAAGGTCATGTGACCAAGGTCAAGGTCACTTAGTGCATTTTCAATGAAATCATGCATAAATTCCTGTCCGGGCTATATCTCTTGAACAGTTTACCCGATCACTTTCTTATTTTAGTATGTTGTTCCTTATAAGCCAAAGGTTTCACATCACCTTGACCCAAGGTCATGTGACCAAGGTCAAGGTCACTAAGTACATTTTTAATGAAATTGTACATACATTCCTTTCTGGGCTATATCTCCTGAACTGTTTGCCGGATCACTTTTATATTTTAGCATGTTGCTTCTTATGACCCGAAGGTTTCACATCATCTTGACCCAAGGTCATGTGACCAAGGTCAAGGTCACTTAGGACATTTTTAATGAAATTGTACATGCATTCCTGTCTGGGCTATAACTCTTGAACCATTAACCTGATCACTTTCTTATTTTAGTATGTTGTTCCATATGACCCGAGGGTTTCACATCACATTAACCCAAGGTCATGTGGCAAAGGCCAAGGTCACTTATTACATTTTTATTGAAATTGTACTTGCATTCCTGTCTAGGCTTTATCCCTTGGACCGCTTACTGGATTGCTTTCATGTTTTAGTATGTATTACCTCAAACAATATATTGAATCACTTTCATGTTTTAGTATGATGTTGCCCATGACTTAAAGTTTTCACATCATCTCGGCCCAAGGTCAAAGTAACTTAGAGGGAGGGGGAGACATCTGTTTTTTTCTGAAAAACATTTGATTTAATTTATTTTCTTTCTTAAAATTATGATGCTTCTGTTTTCTCGTGGATTGCATAAAATCTAAGATGGGCCCCTGTTGATTTTAATCATGTTTATCTGTATCCTTACAACAGAATTCCTCGTTCAATGGTGACAATGCTTCATACATAAATTTTTGATATATAAAGACAACCCCTCTTGTACGGATATATATAAAAAAAAAAACCCACTATAGAAGTTTCTGAATCTATCACATTTATTTCTTGTAACATTGTACTTTATACTAAGATTATAATAGTCTTGAGGAGGATATCTTATTGCTTTTAGGGTCAAAAGTCAAGGTCATGAGTGACGGGAGGGAGAGGGGGAAATCTACTCTAGAAGGGAGTGAATCTTCTTTACACGTTGGCATATTTCATACATATGAAGAGAAAGCAACTCATATAGAGTTTTAATTTTATATAATAGATCGATGCCTATAACTTTATATGTAACATTTTGTATCTTTGATTTTTTAGCTCTACTGGTCTCAGACCAGTCGAGCTTATGCGATCACCCTTCGTCCGGCGTCCGTCCGTCTGTCCGTCTGTCCGTCTGTCTGTCTGTCCGTCTGTCCGTAAACAATTCTTGTCCGGACAACTCCTCTGAAACTGTTAGAGATAGAAACTTAATTCTTTTTGTATTTTACTTGGTCCATGGTCTAGTTGTGCACCTGACATTCAGTTTCAGTCCCTGACTCCCAGGGTCTTAGAAAATGGGCGTGGTCATTAAATTCTATGTAATTTTGTCCGGATAGCTCTTCTATCACTATAAATGATAGAGACATAATTCTTTTTGCAATATGATGGGTCTGTAGTCTAGTTGTGCACCTGATATTTTGTTTGAGCCAATGACCCCCAGGGTCTTAGAAAAGGGTGTGGCCATTTTCTTTTATATTATTCCATATAATCTTATGCTTACAGCGCTGACACTATAAATAATGGAGACTAAATTCTTTATGCAATATGATGGGTCTGTAATCTCGTTGTCCACCTCATATTTTGTTTGAGTCTCTGACCCCAAGGGTCTTAGAAAATGGGTGTGGTTGTTTTCTCTCTATTAAACTACATGTGATCTCATGATAGCTAATTTCCAAGAATTTATGGATAATAGTTAATTGATTTATTCCAAAATATTATCGGTTTGCAGTTTAGATGTCATTACAGTATTTTACTTCAGTCCCTGTTCCCTAGGATTCTGGAAAATGGGTATATGGCTATTTTCTCTTACCCTATCTACATGCATTTAGAGTACATAAGTGACAGAAACTATAAATAAACAAAGATATTGCCATTTGACAATATTATCATAAATGAGTCTGTAATTTAGTTTTTCTCATATTTTATTTGGGACCTGACCCAGGATTTTATCTTCAATTCTATAGAAACGCTAGGGGATAGTTTCGGAATTTCCTCTGATCAATCAATCAACATGAAAATCTTTTCTATAGTGTTTATACAGTGCAAGAAAGATATCAAATAGTCAAAATGCATGTATTTCTCACTTATTTTTTATTTGTTTAACATGTTTAAGGTGTAAGATTTTTGGGGAGAGTTGTGAGAAGTTTTGTTGCAAGAGTAGAATGTCCGAAGTGATCACAGACTTGAGCTGTGCTTTTTGTTAAATGGGAACACCAGAATCACAAAGATTGATCATTTTATCAAATAAAATAGCAATAATGCATCCTTCACATTGCCAAATGAAAGGGATATTGTGCTTGTGTAAGTTTTTTTTTTGAGGGGGGGGGGAGAGGGGGGAGGTAACTAGAATGTCCTAAGTGATCACAGACTTGAGCTGTGCTTTCTGTTAAATGGGAACACCAGAATCACAAAGATTGATCATTTTATCAAATAAAATAGCAATAATGCATCCTTCACATTGCCAAATGAAAGGAATATTGTGCTTGTGTAAGCTTTTTTTTTGGGGGGGGGGGAGAGGGGGGAGGTAACTCTTACATCTTTCTTTCTTCTTATAAACTCCTCCACTGCTTGGAGTACCACCCCCAATGGGATGTAAAACTGTGTGGTTTGATAAAATTTTTCATAATGTTTACATTAAAGCAAGTGACACATGTTTTAATAGAAGATAATATAACAAGAGATGCCTTATTGGCATATCTACTATGTGCTAATCAAATTTAAAAAAAATTAAAATAAAATACTAAAAAAAATCATTTGTAAAAGCCGACTCATTCAAAAATATTTCAACCCAGGAAAACTTCTACCAAAATTTTCCTTTATTGCCATTTGACAATATTATCATAAATGAGTCTGTAATTTAGTTTTTCTCATATTTTATTTGGGGCCCGTGATCCAGGATTTTATCTTCAATTCTATAGAAACGCTAGGGGATAGTTTAGGAATTTCCTCTGATCAATCAATCAACTTCAAAACCTTTTCTATTATGTTTATACAGTGCAAGAAAGATAACAAACAATCAAAATGCATGTATTTCTTTCTTATTTTTTAATTGTTTAAGGTGTAAGATTTTTAGAGAGAGTAGTGAGACTTTTTGTTGCAAGAGTAGAATGTCCTAAGTGATCACGGACTTGAGCTGTGCTTTCTGATAAATGGAAACACCAGAATCACAAAGATTGATCATTTTATCAAATAAAATAGCAATTAATGCATCCTTCACATTGCCAAATGAAAGGTGCTTGTGTAAGTTATAGAAGTTGAATTTGTAACAGGAGAGGGAGAGATGTGACTGTACCGGGAATCGAACCCGAGATCTTCTGCTATCAAGGCAGACGCTCTTACCAACTGAGCTATCTGAGCACGATGCCCGTTCCTGCCACACTCCTCTCTACCAATTTTTCAGGTTTCCATGCACTGGAAACCTCACACAAAACTCCACTTCACCTTGAGTCATTTAGTTTGGTGCCAATTCTGTAACAGGAGAGGAAAAGATGTGACCGAACCGTGAATTGAACCCAAGACCTTCTGCTATCTGGGCAGACGCTCTTACCAACTGAGCTATCTGGGTACGATACCTGTTCCTGCCATAAATTAATGGTAATAAACTAATGTTTCAGGCCTTTTTGTCAATTGGACCTCGAGTCATTTTGTCCTTTTAAAATTTGACCAATCAAAAACATCATTTCAACCTCATGCAGATTTTGAAATATTTTTCTGAACTGGGATATATGGTAGAAATGTTTTCTATAGAGGATCAAATATTTCATCCCGGTATGTAAAAATATTTTGTATTATATTTTAATAA
This sequence comes from Pinctada imbricata, assembly GCA_033119305.1. NCBI lineage: Eukaryota > Metazoa > Mollusca > Bivalvia > Pterioida > Pteriidae > Pinctada > Pinctada imbricata. Next base: position 112,348,309 of record VSWD01000005.1, read on the forward strand.
TTAGCTTCTGTCTACATTAATACCACATTCGCCCTAAAAGTTCATGTTCTTCGTTCAATATTCTATTTACATTGTTTTACATTTACTAAATAAATAGCCTAAAACCTTTTTAGGTTTTAGAACAAAATGGCCGATACTTTTAAAATTTCACTCGGTAGGCCACATGTCCTATTATATTTAATTTCAATCTGAAACTGCCTGATTACTTGATCTAAGTATTTTCACTGGTCAGTATAAGAAAGAAGGAAATATCTCTTATAATAGAGTATCCTATGCAATACTATTTCAGCTCAAATGAGAGGTTATTTATGCCTTTAGTCTTAATTTTATCAAAGGGCATATAGTGGTAGGTCTGTCTGTTCATCTGTTTGTCTATCCATCCGACTGTCAGTATATCATTCCATTCAACTAAATTCTGATGAAAGGGTATAAGATAATAGAGCTGTCATATATTGCATGTCTATGAACCTTGAGAAGGCTCATCTTTTGGAGCCAAATTTTTAACCTTTGACCCCATCACTGACCTTTGACCCACATATTTTGAAAAATAAAAACATCTGTTATTTTAGTTTTGATACATATGGTATGTTATACATGTTGTATATACACGTTTTTAGTAATTCTCTCACATTCTAGAGAAATCTAAGGCACGGTCCATTTGATATTCTTGGGAGGGGGGACTCCGTTTTTTTCAAAAAAAAAAAAATTTTTGCTCTGAATTTTGATGAAAAATATTAATTAGGAATTGATGGATATGCATTGGCATGTGATTGTTGGTTCTAATAAAAAAAAACTTGATACACATTTATCCCGCCTCTGGCAAATTTCTTGCAATCTGATTGGTCGAGAAGAACCAAATATTATGTTGCATTATTTTACTAATAGAATATTATTTTGATATCCTGCTTCTACTAAGATGCTTTATGCTTTTGACGTCACAAAAATGCTTTAGAATATGTTGACGTAACATACACAAACCAAAGCGATTCAGCGGGATAAATTCGTTATAGAGTGTTTTGCAGGGGGGATACAGAAATATATTGGGTCGATGAAAAAAGTGGTATTAGGCAAGGTGAAGTCCAGCATTCATTCTCTTGAGTGTATATGTACAAATCAACCAGGAGAGCTTCAGTCTCATCAGAGACTTCTGGTTTCAGTCCACAATGTCCAAGACTTCAAAGCACAGTCAAGTATTGTGAAGGAAATTGGACTTTTGTCAGTGAGCTGCCTGTTTTACCCTCCTTTGTGTATGCTTTTACATTACACGGTAAACTGCTATGCTTTGCTTTTGAGATGTTGAAATGGACTATGTCATTTGGAAATCAACATGAATCAACAGAGAGTGGTGGACTGTATGAGTATGACCCTTACAGAGACAAGTGGCTTGTTCTTACACATAACGTCTCTCCAACTGTACTTACCGCTGTTAAGGATTGTGCATCACGATATGGGACCTTCACTTGTTGTAAAGACACTAATACGTTGTACTGTGTTACATACTCGAAGAATATGAAAGTCAAAATAGGAATGACAGATGGGGAAATTGAGTTAAATGAGAGTATGGACCTTCTAGCTATAGAGGACTTTCCTGAGAGTACGATAGAAAACCCGGCTAGTGTGGTGATGGATAGAGACTTATATGTTATAGGTGGTCTCCAGAAGTACTCTCAGAGTGACGTTAAAGTCCTTAGTGAAGTATATAGACTTGATCCTAATAACAGCTCCTGGGTATCTCTGGCAGCCATGAATATTGCCAGATCTGCATGTGCTGCAGTGGCACTAGGTAATACATACTTTTAAAAAATCAGTTTTTAGCTCTTCTAGTCAAAGACTGTCTGTCTGTCCATCTGTTTAACATTTCTTGTGAATGCGAATCCTCTGAATCTGTGAATTTTGTAAAATAAATTTCATTTTTTTATTTTGCCTGCAGTGCATGCTTGACATATATACATATGTAGTTATAAGTAACTTTTGTCTGTATACATGTCTGTTTGGATGAGTGGGTGGAATATTCGGTCATTTTCTCATTAATAGTGTTTTTATGCTTATACTTCCTTCAAACTTGTAATGCTATGTGTAAAGACACTCAAGCATGACTAAATCCAACCTCCAATATAGGTCATGGCCAAGGTAACATATTCAAGGTAATGTGAATATATATATATAAAGGTTTTGCAAAAATATTATGAGATCATGACTCTATATTGTACTAAGAAAAGGTAATAAAGGAGGAGAGGGGGGGGGGGAATCAGATATCAGAGGAATTCTTTAATAAATCCATCTTGTATGTTTATATGCTTCTGTATTTTAATATCTTGCTATTATGATTTAAAAAATATTATTATAAATTCTTTTTAGGAGGTCATTTGTACGTTATAGGGGGATTTGGAAGGTTCCGACTGTCGTCTGCAGAGAGATATGACCCGTCTGTGGATCAATGGACAAATTTGACGCGAATGACTAAGGAAAGAAGTCATCTGAACGCTATAGTCATGACTGATAAAATATATGTTATGGGAGGTAATTATGTTATCATTTAATTTCCATTGTCATTTTCAAGAAACGAAGATTCTGATTGGCTGAGAAATTTTGTTGATACATCGATCAACACAATTTTTCACTGAAGTCTATTTATAGAACTATTTTCAGAACAGGGGGTTTCCTCAAACACGAATGAACTCATTGCTGAAAATACAATTTGTTGATGTTTCCTTCTTATTTGAAGGGTACCATTTCTTTTCTACTTACTAGAAAATAACTGTGCATGTAGGATTGCTCAAACTGGTCCTTATTCCAAAGATATAGAGAGACGATTGTTCTCTGTTTAAAAAATGGCGGCTGCCATAACTTGATTTGGCAGACATATCACTGCAAAACCCTCCGAACTTACAAAATATAGTGCGGTGATTGATTGTTTTAGATCCAAGAAAACAGTCTGTTTTCCATAATTAGATGATGATAAAATGATAAGAAATGAATCTTATATTTTTCCTGTTGATGCAGGTATCACCTGAAAAATTGGACAGAAAACTGTCCAATTTTTCAAGTATCACGCATTGATGCAGTTTTCTGTCCAATTTTTCAGGTGATACCTGCATCAACAGAAAAAATATAAGATTCATTTTTAAATTACTGAAAAATCAAAGAAGGATTTCCAAGGCAATGATTTTTACTAATGGTCAATCAGTTGATGTTAAAATCCTCTGTTACATTTTTGCCACCCTTATTTTCACTGATCATTCTACCAAGAGCTGTCAAGTTACAAATAGGATGCAATTTGCCCCTCAATTCTTAGTGCTGATACTTCACCAAGAAATATAACAAAGTTTCCTTAAATTACAGGTAAATCTTATGGTATAGCTGGTGGGGGAGTGAGGAAGGTGCTAAGATCTGTAGAGGAATATGACCCAGATAAAGACACCTGGACAACTATAGAACCAATGCCACAAAACAGGTGCTTGTTTGGTGCCGTGGTGTGGTGAGATAGTAAGAACCCATGCCACAGAATAGGTGCTTGTTTGCTGCTGTGCTGTGGTAAGACAGAAAAACCCATGCCTCAGAACAGGTGCTTGTTTGGTGCCATGGTGTGGTGAGATAGTAAGAACCAATGCCACAGAACAGGTGCCTGTTTGCTGCTGTGATGTGGTGAAACAGAACACATGTCACAGAACAGGTGCTTGTTTGGCACTGTGATGTGGTGAGATATCAAGAACCCATACCACAGAACAGGTGCTTGTTTGCTCCTGTGGTGTAGTGAGATATCATGAACCCATGCTAAAGAACAGGTGCTTGTTTGGCGCTGTGGTGTAGTGAGATAGATAAAACCAGTATCACAGAACAGTTCCTTGTTTGGTGCTGTGGTGTAGTGAGATAGATAGAACCAGTATCACAGAACAGTTCCTTGTTTGCTGCTATGGTGTGATGAGATAGATAGAACCAATGCCACAAAACAAGCTCTTGTTTGCTGCTGTGGTGTGGTGAGATGGATAGAACCCATGCCACGGAATAGGTGCTTGTTTGCTGCTGTGGTGTGGTGAGATGGATAGAACCCATGCCACAGAACAGATGCTTGTTTGCTGCTGTGTTGTGGTGGAATGGTAGAACCCATGCCACAAAACAAGCTCTTGTTTGCTGCTTTGGTGTGGTCGAATGGTAGAACCCATCCCACAAAACAGATGCTTGTTTGCTGCTGTGGTGTGGTGGAATGATAGAACCCATGCCACAGAACAGATGCTTGTTTGCTGCTGTGGTGTGGTAAAACAAATAGAACCCATACATCAGAACAGTTGCTTGTTTGTGAGATAACCCTAAAAACCATTGCATGTGTCTGAATGGGTCTTTCTGTTCTACCTAGTGGAACTGCCATAGAACAATTACAAACTGCTAGAATAGGTTCTATATTTTGAGTTGAAGCCCTATAGTATCTATAGAATATAAAGATCGTGATATTAAGAAGATAAATTTATCATTGAAAGAACCAACTGATGCAACAAACTGAAATTTGAAATACAAAGATGCACAAATTTTCTCAGAGCAAGTACTTATTTACTATTTATTAATGCTGATGTTGTAGAAGTTATGTTTAAGGTATTGAGTTGTATCAGAGAGTGAAAGGCAGATGGCCATAAAGATTTAAAATTTTAATATTGAACAGTAAATTGAGGGGGAAAGACAATTGATATACATTTATTATCCATTGTAGAATATTAATTTTTAGCATTAGTCCGTAGCGTACTTTTGAAGTCATATATTGTGTATAACATGTGTGACATGATATGACAACCATAAATCAATGTTGAATTCACATTGCAGCAACTTATGTTATATTAGTAGTGTAGCTGGAAGGATAACACTGAAATATGACATTTTTAGCTCACCTCACCAAGTGAGAGGGAGCTTATACTATCACCATGTCGTTGGTGTCTGCGTCAGCATCTGCGCATGCGTCTGCACTAGTATGTTATTTCTTTATTCCAAGTGCTAGTAAGTCCAAATTTGCAGAGATGATGCGTTTTAATGAGTATATTACAAATCTACGTCCAAAGAGGGGATGAACAGGGTGAAAGGGATGGGGAGGAGAGAAGGGGAGGGAGGAGGGGGAGGTAAGGAAAGGGTGAAAAGGAGGGGGAGGGAGGAGGGGGTGGGAGGGGGGAGGTAAGGGGATAGGAGGGGGGAGAGAGGTACCCCCTGTCCGCCCCCTTCAAATGTAGCTCATGACCTACATTTTTTGCTTATGTGCATGTAGGAAGATTTGGGTATCAACATTAAGAAGTATTTTTTTCAGCTCACCTGAGCGGCATCTGTCTGTTGTCCGTCCATCCGTCCGTCGTAAACTTTTCACATTTTCGACTTCTTCTCTAACTGAAGGGATTTAGATGAAACTTGGTAGGTACGAAGTGCTCATGGTCCCCTACAAGTGTTATTGTTTTTCATCCGGATCCGTCAATAGGTGGCGCCACCACAGGTTAAAGTATGTCACAGGGGGTACCCTCCTTTGACAAACTTCTTCTTCAGAACCGAAGCACATATCGACAAACTGAAAGCATCTATATGGTCTAGAAGTGTTGTTGTTTTTAGTTCCCGTCTGAAGTCAAATTTTTGACACGTTTTTCACGTCTTTTTGGCAGAAATGCTCATTTTTGAACTGTTTCTTTGACTAACTCTATAAATGAATGGTTTTGTTCCCTCATTTAGTGCATATTTGTCTTATGTAAGTTACTATTTGCTTTGATATACATTACATGCTATAATCTTCTATTTTGAAACTTTAATGAATTTTCTAAAATATGAATAGACATGTTTACTGTGCACAGGGACCCTAGGGTTGTGGGTTCAAGTTCCGGTGCCGGCACTCAAATTTTTTGTCTTCTTTTTTCATTTTTTTTTCATTTTTTTCACCTTTTTTTGCACTTCTAAATCATCCGAATACCTTTAATTTCATTTTTGACCAAAAAAAAAATTTTTTCTTCCATTTTCATTTTTTTTCCGTTTTGCATAATCTTTCACTGTGTGACATATCTAAGTCTCATTGCTGTGATATATATTTCAGGCCTAAATCTTATATTTTTGAATTTTGAAAAAAGGTTTATGTGTATATGTCCCAGGGTTGTGGGTTCAAATTCTGGCACAGACACTATCATAATGCAATATCAGTAGTTTAAGAGGGTGCATTGGTATCAGGTGAGCGTTTTGCCCCCTGGGGCTCTTGTTATTTTGAGTGCTCAGGAAGGCCAAACTTGCACAGATGATTGATCTGAATGAGAAGATCACAGATCTACATTCAAATGTAGGTCATGACCTATATTTTCCGCTTGAGTGCTTTTTTTTAAGTGTTAGGAAGGCCAAACTTGCACAGATGATGCGTTTTAATGAGAAGATCACATGTATCAATCAATCTACATTCAAATGTATATATATATAGGTCATGACCTATATTTTTGTTTAGGAAGATTTGGGTAGTAATAGTCTACTTCTTTTTTATGTTTTGTTTAGTTGTTAGCATTTTTGTTGGTCCTCAATAGGACAGTTTCTCGAATTAAAAACTGTAATCTTAATTTGTCTTCTGCCATGATATAATGCTGTCATGAGATGAGCTTTGTAATCTTTGATTACACTATGTTTGTTACTATGTTACAATAATCTACAATAAAGACTTGTTTTGCAAATTATAATGGAGAATTGAGTTTTGTTTTCTATACATTATTATACCTTGTCAGCATTGATACTTATAGATACTTCATAACTTACAGACTTCAAGACTTGAAAACTTTTGCCCAATCCTTTTTCTGTTATTTGAAATAAAATATGATTAAACTAAAACTTCCAGACTTAATATTGTCGTAGCAAACTGACCTGACCGGACGGAGCTTATTTTCACTTGGTCAATGGAATAGTTTAATTCTGACCAGGTGATATAACTATACAAAATTTTAGGTAAAAAGTATTCACTCTAATTACTATATGCATATCACAATCTATCTGCTCTAAAATTTAATCGATTCGTCTTAGTTGCTTGATTGAATTAGCTCCGCCCAGTCATGTAACTTTGCTACGACAATACATATTCACACCTTAATCTCGAGCAAGACCAATTTGATCTAAAGACCTAAAACAAGGACATTAAAACCCCAACAGATATTACAAACATCAAATTGATACAGATCAATGTCTCCTCTGATAAAGTTCGGAATGGGCCCTTTATAGAGTCTTTTCATAACTCACATCATAGTTGGCTAGTGTACTATTTTCAAGAAAAAAGTTTGGACAATGTTGTATGTCACGTCTGCAGTGATGCACGATGACATTTTATCACTTTACAACTAAATCTTTGGCTAGGATGTTTTATTATTCTGTTTCATTTATGACAAACATAGAATTGTTTTGACTCTTTGAGCTAATCATGGAAATGAGACTGGAAAAATATTTTAGTTGTCAAAGAAGTACATATGTACTAGCACTGCAAGTAAGGACATACTATTGATATAAGCCTAATAGAATTTCACTGAATCTTTTTGTGTAGTAGGCCACTTACTTAGAGCGGAGTTGGGGCACTTTGTTTAGTTTTTGGTATTATGTTCCATAAGACGGTCCACTAGTTTATACGTCATGGTCTATCAAAGTTAAACGTCTTCATATTCAATAGCATAATTTCAGAACAGATAAATTTTCAGCATGGACCAGACATGCACGTTTCGGGTACTTAACCCTCGTCAGTGATCCTCAATCTAAACAATGTAATATTACCAAAGAGTGTGAAAATTATTTCAAGAAATTTTGATTACAGAAATTTTCGAATGTGTTAACTTGAAGAGAACTTAACTACATGTGTTCTCGGGAACTCCTGGTCCACCAGCAGTGACACTCACCAAGTGGTACAAATGTTAAACGTCTTCAAATTCAATAGCTTCATTTAAGAACAGACATACACTTTTTGGGTACTTAACCCTCTTCAGTGATCCTCAATCTAAACAATGTATTATTCCAAAGAGTGTGAAAATTATTATGTCCCAACATTTACCGAAAGACTTAGCAGAATTGGTGGGATATGATGCTAAAGGACCCATGTTTGAGAAATTTCAAGAAATTATGATTACAGAAATTTTCGAATGCGTTGAAGAGACGATCAACCGAAGTTGATTGAACTTGGTTACATGTGCCCTCGAGGACATCTGGTCCACCAGCAGTGACACTCACCAAGTGGTACAAATGCTAAACGTCTTCAAATTCAATAGCATCATTTAAGGAGAGGTAAAGTTTTAGCATGGACCAGACATGCACATTTTGGGTACTTAATTATTAATGTATGGTGGGATGTGATGCTACAGGACCCACGTTTTAGAAATTTCAAGAAATTTTGATTACAGAAATTTTTGAATGTGTTGAAGAGATGATCAACCGAAGTTGATCAAACTTGCATGGCTACATGTGCTCTCGGGGACTCCTGGTCCACCAGCAGCGACACTCACCAAGTGGTACAAATGTTAAACGTCTTCAAATTCAATATCATCATTTCAGAACAGATTAATTTTTAGCATGGACTAGACATGCACTTTTTTTGGTACTAACCCTCGTCAGTGATCCTTAATCTAAACAATGTAATACTACCAAAGAGTGTGAAAATTATTATGTCCCAACATTTACCGGAAGACGTAGCAGGATGGGTAGGATATGATGCTACAGGACCCACGTTTTAGAAATTTCAAGAAATGCTGATTACAGAAATTCGAATGCGTTGAAGAGACGATCAACTTGACTAATACTATACTTCAATGGCTGTTTCACAGAAATATTTCGATGTCGTATCTAGTACATTGTATGTATGGTGGCATACTTCTGCATATCAACATATTTAACTTGCATGTCAACATATTTATATGCATGTTGAAATAATATCTATAAAATATCTTGCATGTAGGTGGCAGAAGTATGCCACCATAAGTATGTATTATTATCAATAGACCTTTATTAGGTTTCCTCGCCTCTGTCCGTGACCTTTATTAGGGTTCATCGCCGTCTGTCCGTCCGTCTTGTTGTCGGGCCATAATTTTTCACTGCCTGCATGGATCAGAAGCATATTTTTGTTCCGAAAGAGTATATCGGTATGAAATTCTTATGTGTTTCATACGATCTTTCCTTCATGTTCTCAGAATCTCATATTTCCACTGAACAAAAGTTTTGTTTTCCAATATCAACTATCAATGGATAACCTTATTTTCAGGAGAAGTATGGCATTACTCTAAGCCTAGATTGTTTACTGTCTCCTGGACATGGGACCTGTCCGTCATCTTGACACTTTAATAGGTATTTATTCAATCTGCATTGCAAATTTGTATCCTGTACAAAATCATAGCTAGACTAAGGCATCTCAAGCGTCAACAATGTATTTCTACCTCTTTGATCGCTCAATTGATGCCAGGCAGAAAAAAAAATCCCTCCAGGATTATAGACTACGATTCAGAATGTTAATGGAAATCAGAGACCTTTCGTCGCAGCTTTCTTTTCTTGTTCTTACTCTGATATTTGATAGCTTTCAATCGTCATTCAAACTTAACATGGGATGAAATAAAACAATTAAAAATCAGAGTACGTCGTCGTCGTTTGTACGCTTTGAAGCAATAACTGCTTTTTCGGAAATGCTGAATGAACTTCTCGAAACTTGACGCAATTTCTCAGGGTCCTCTAATAAGTTTTGAATCGTCTGATATATTTTGGACTTCTCCGCAATCGTTGCCCAAAAATTCACTAAAACTCGACAGAAACCAATTATACTCAAAGTTGGAGTCTTACTGGTCAAACCTGACTGTCAATATATCTGACTTCTCATGAACCACTGCCTAGATTTTTGCGAAAATTTCGTTACAAGATCGACATTCTGGGGTCATTAAAAAAAATGTGTTTTTACCCCTCTCTTTCACAATCTGTAGCACAAAATTTCATAAAACATGACAAGAGGCAAACAACTCGAGATCCTCTGCCAAGTTTTTGTTTTTTTCGGCTCGATCCGTCATGCAAGATACTAGTATAGCCGCCAATGTATATGATTGACGTTTTTTTCCACAAAGCTGTACAGAAATTTACGAAACCTGACAGGAAGTTGGTACAAAAAGTCATATCATAATAAGTTTGTGTTTTTCAACTTAATCGGTCAAAGAGATTGTATACCAATGGATGACAAATATGGATATAATGATCATTTCCCTGTTTACAGCACAAAATCGATAATTCAGAAAATCAGAAACCGAAGGCATACAAAATCAGGATAAAACAGGAACCAAAGCAAACAAAAAAAAACCTTCACCATATGAAAAGAAGCGAAATCCCGATATGGGAGTGAGACCAGGTGCCCTGGAAGAGTAAGCATATCCTGCTTGCATACAACACCCGCCGCTTCAATTCGGTAGAACAGTCACATCCGGTTACTTCCATTTTTGGAAGACATAGAGTACAATCTTTGGTTGGATGTTTCAAATGGTCTACGACAGAATATCATCCACCATTCTGGAGAGTGGGACATCATAGTGTATGACGAGTTCCCCATATCGACCGTAGAAATTCCTCAGTGACGATGTTAGTTGGTCACAAACATATCCCTGACTGAGAAACTTATCTGAATGACGCTTAGCTCTCAGAACAAAATCCGTATATTTGGTACTTGCTGTGGCATAGCGTATCCATTGAGATATGAACACGCCATAAGCAGGCGATGAAGGGATGTTGCTACTCAGAAAAGGAAAGTTTGTAATGCTGAAATTGAAGTCGTCACGTTTGTCATAGAGTGAGGTGTTCATAGAGTTTGTCATAGAGTGTGGTCCTACGACCATCGGTGTCGTAGGACCACATTGTGTCCAAATAGGATGCTGAATTATTTGTATCTGTAGTTTCTTTGACTTCAAGCTCCGAAGGATAGATACTGCTGAGGTAATCCGCGAATTTTGGATTATAGATGGACAAACATATCGTCTATGTATCTGTGAGTGAAGTTGAATTCAGAAGCTAAGTATCTTTTCCCTTCAGAGACCAAAGATTGAATGAATTCAGATTCGTACGAATAAAGGAAAATGTCGGCAAGGAGTGGGGCACAATTGGTCCCCATTGGAATTCCGACAATTTCCTGGAAGACCTTTCCTCAAAACACTACAAAAATGTTGTCGATCAGAAAATTTAACATCTGAATAATATCTTTAATAGTGTACTTATTTTCAGAATCGAAATTTTTTTTACAAAGTAGGTTTTGTCATAATTAACAACAATAAATTTGTATTTGAGCTTGCCGTTCTTGCTTGAAAACGCATTACTTATAATTTTTGCGAGTCTTTCTTTCAATTTAGAATGTGGGATTGCAGTGTAAAGTGTAGAAAAAACAAAGGCTTTGATCGAATGGACTCTACTAAAATGAGTGGATTTCAGATGTTCTAAAAGTTCATTCGAATTCTTTAAAATCCACTTCTGGTTGATACCACTGCGAGAATATACTGTCGAACAATATTTTTGAAGCCCAGATTTGATTTGATGAGTAAGATCGATACAGATTTGGTAGAACATTTTGAGGAACCAGCGATGAAACGTTGTTTGTACGGGTTCTTATGCATTTTAGGTATGCAGTATAAGTATGTTAAATCTAGATGTAAATTGTTAAGTTTCGAAGCCAAAGGAAGCAAGAACTGATTTGTGGTTATCTAATATGTCAGAGGCAGAAAGGTATATTGGGGTGTAAGTGGGATTTCCAGGTGTCGAATTTAAACCCAACTCTTTAACTAGACTGTTTAAATAGTACTTTTTGCAGGTAAATGTGTAATTATTTGAGGCTACGTCTGCTGGTGTGATGGCATAATGTTCTTGGAGGTAGGTAAGCTCTGTGATAACATTAGGTTCTTTAAAGATAGACTCGAATCTGGTGATCACAGTTGATTTTAATCGGTAAATTCTAGATAAAAGTAACCCTCTGATGGATTTTATCCACTCAGAAAGGGTGTCGAGCTGTACATCCTCTTTCTTTGCCCAACGTCTTTGCCATCGCAAGCACTCCAAAGAATTTTAAAGTTAACAAACTTGACAAGAAGCAAGTACAGAGTGTCCTCTACCAAGCCTTTTCTTCTACTCGATTGGTTTAACAAGATGGTTACCATTGGATCTGATTGGCTGACACAATTTCGACTTCCTCGGCTTTGCAACCACTGCACGAAATCCACGGAACTTGAAAAGAAGAAATTACTCAAGATTTTACGGAAAACCTTGACAGGGATGAGCTATAATCTATCTGGCAGATTTCTCTTTCGTTTTTGGTCAAATATCGACCCTATTGGTAAAACAAGATAACTTCCAGTTAATTTGAATTCTCATGAACAGCCTGATTTTACAAGAAGCATGTTCTTGTGGTCCTCTATGAAATCTTAAGATGGCCACCAACTGATCTTTGTGGCTGACGTATTTTCGACTTCTCCACAACCGCTAGAAAGAATTTCAAAAATTTTGACAGGAAGCAAAATTAATACCCAAGGTCCTCTTCCAAGTTTGTGTTTTATTTAGTTTTTTTCCGATCTGATTGGTCATGAAAAGCGTGTTTGGTATATTTTCTTTTTATGTCGCATGTAATCTGCTTATGACCGCAAACTAGAATAATACCAGTGATTAGATAAACTAGTAGTCAAAGGAGCTCAAAGTTACGGCATCAAATTGATACATTACAGTTGATCATGCGCTCTAAATTAGGCCTATTTTTGATAATAGAAAAAAGTCCCAGGAAAGTCACTGTCCGCATTGATTATCCAATGACATATTACAGGAAACCTTTCTGTGTCAACATCAAATCCGCTTGCTGAAGAGTCTGCATACAAACATGAAAGTAAGCGACCGTCTTACCGGTTCTATGACTTGGCTATGGCGTAAGAAATCCTGTTAATGGATTAATTTTTATCTCGTGACGCGAGACTTCATTACGAGACATTATCTCCCGGCGAATCATTACACATCATCGCGCAGATTAACAACGTATGGTTTCCGCTGCCATAGACGATGACAATTCAAACGTAACACGGCGTTTATCATGTGACATGATCACGGACGATTAATATATCTTTATGACTTAACGCCGGATATGACTGATATCATATTGAGGAATAAAAAAAGTAAACGATAAAAACAACTCCCACACAGGGGTGTCTACATTGATCAAAAGTTTTCGTCGAACGAAATCTCTCATAAAACGGAGATGGTGCCGCAAAATGAGTCTGAAATCATCCCTATATCTTTTATTATGAATGTGTCAAAGCAAATAAACCACATATGAATTCGTCATTCATTGCGTAATTGTGAAGCGCGTGACTGTTTGCGCTACACCAAGTGTTATATATAAATGTTTCATTGAATATCGTATTCGCCACGACACGTCATCTATCAACATTATCTTTATTTGATTACAAATTTACATTGTTGTTTTGATGGTTCAAATGGAAATGTATTCAGACGTTAGAAAAATGTTTGCTAAACTTAATTATCATATTTACGTCTGATATACAAGCATTCATTCGCTGTTCCGAGAACAAGAGTTCCACGAAGAGCGAACAGTAGCGAAGCTAGGGTAAATGTGTGGTTAGGTTGATGCTTTTCATGATACAATGAGTCCTCAGTAGGTCAAGAGTAGTGTTTTTAGGGTTTGGGCATAGAGGCAAAGTTTTGGAAACCTTGCAAAAAAAACCCCAAAATAATAAAGCCTACGCTAACGCAGCAAGATACGCCCTTCAGGATTTATTTTAATAATACAAATAGTTATGAAGGTCCCATAACTCTGTAATGATATCTGGTGTGAACCTGAAAATCCAAAAACTTATTTCCTTTGCACTTGTGATCAAAGTTACAAAGCATTTGAACCAGTTACATATTTTTAAATATTTTTAAGAAACTTTTTCTGCTTTAGTAGTCAGCAAGACTTTATTTTCATGATCTCAAATTAGGACAATATATTTCCAGAAATTGTGTTAAGGTGAGTGGATGGTTCACTTCATAGCCGCGAATGGAAGATTAACATGAGGTATTGTTCATGTAGCAAAAGAAGGAAAAATAATAAGATTTAAGTATGGTGAAGTTCATTATGCTTGATGATGTATGTGTTTGGAAGAATAGCAACAGCTGCTTTTGTATTTATAATTGACAAGCGTTTTTTTTTTAACTTAATGCTATAAACAAATAAATTGTACCTTAACAAGATGCCCACACAATCTTATGATCTGAGAAGTAGACTTCTGCAGTTCCTGTTGTAATTGGTTGATGAAGTCTGGAGAAAATTAAATCGATCCTGGTTTGTCTGTCTGTTGTAGGACCTTCAATGTTCTGTTTGTATCCAAGGTCATCACATAAGCACTTCTTCAATTGTTTTCTCTGTGAACTGTCCTCATTCCAATCTATATTGAAGTCTACAAGAATTAAACTTTCATGGAATAAGCGCTTGGTATGGAGTTCTTTAAGGTTTTTACATAAGGCGGTTGATGATACAGTTGGAGGCTTATATACAGCAATTACAGATATACCCATGTTGGTTTCAGCAAGGACAATTTCAATGTTGTTGCGCTTGCTTTGATCTATGACAATCAATTCTTGTTTAGAGTAAATATTAAGTCCATGATAAGGTCTGTTATCTCCAGCACAGCTACCATCAAACCGGTATTGATATGGGTGGGATGTAAGAGAAGTGGCATCCTGGCTGTCTCTTTCACAAAGTCTCGTTTCAGAGAATATGGCAACGTCTGAAACATTTATATTTATGTCACATTTTATGTCGGGAAGATGACGATGTAATGATCAGGCATTAAGATAAACTATCTAAAGATTCCCCTCATTGCTTGAGAGAGAGAGTGTTGAGGAAGTTTGTTGTGGAAGAGACCTTAGCCTTTCCATTTCCCTTTGTACATCAGTACTCACAGCTATCTTTTCTTCTAGATTGATAATATGAAGACCATCCAGACTCTTCAGACGACTCACTGCAACATAGTGGATATGTTCTATTTTCCTCTTGGTTGTCATATCTATGACAGCAGAGTCCATGGTATCTCCTTGAGAGCGGTGTATTGTTTTTGCATGTGCTGGTCGCAGTGGATATTGAAGGCGCTGTATTTGTGCTTGACCTTTATGTCCTGCTGTACACTGTTTGACAATAGGCTCTATTGGTGTCCAGTTTCTGTTGACATTTCCTCTATACAGATGTTTTGATGAATTTCTTAAAGCTCTTCCTATATTTTCGTCATGGAACTGTACCCAGACGATACCCTTTGGTTGTGTTTCACCAGTTGGTAAGCTTAGTTTCTTTACTGTGCAGCTTGCTCCATTGATCAAACCATCAGAAGTATCAACATTTACTGTTAGGTCATAGATGACACCTTCAGCAAGTTCAACAGTATTCGATAATTGCTTTGTCTGACTACTGTTTTTGAAGTTCTGTAAAAAATTTTGTTGCATCGAGGGTGGAGTTGAACCTACAAGACGATCCTTAGCAGTAACTAATGATTTAGGAGTATCAGTTCTGAGTATCACAGTGCTGTTGAATGCATTCACTCTTTCGTTCGTTGCATAGAGATGAACTGATGTTGAAGGAAAGTGAAGAGTGTCGATGTCCTGTTGTGTTTGTTTGCCTTCTCGGAGTCTGTTTAGAAGCTCTGCAAAGTTTTTGTGATCTGCTTGACGCATAATTTGAGTAAGCTCTACCATCGAAAATAAATCTGTCCAAAGATTTGTCGCTAGAGGCAAATATCCACTTTTTGGTGAACTGAATATGTATGAATCCATCACCGGTTTTAGTTGGAAGAGGTCCCCAACTGCTATAATCGATACACCTCCAAATGGTTTTGGAGATTGCTTTATTTCCATAAGTCGCTGATGTATGCAGTTCATCATTTTGAATCCATTGATATTTCATCAATAAACACCAAACTAACACTGCCTATTTCATTCCTCAGACTGTTTAATGAACTAACAGAAAGAGGTTTATGCTCTAGCTTTTGGTTTGGTGGAATTTTCAAGCCACAGTGAATGGTGGTTCCTTTGATATGGTATGCTGCTTTCCCAGTTGGGGCAAGTAGTAGTAATTTGCGGGCAGTGAAGTTGTCTCCTTCTTTTTTGTTTAGGTATTTTAAAGCTGTCTGATACAAAGCAGAAGTTACATAGCTTTTCCCAACACCGGCACCACCACTTAAAAATCTGTAAATAGGTTCATTTGATGATTTTAAGTGATGAACGATGTCATACACAAATGCATTTTGTGTTCTATTTAGCTTTTGCATGTGGTTTCTGTAATCCTCATCTGACATCTCGTTGTAGGAGTGCAGGTCTTCTTCAACATTTGAGATTGGTAGTCCCACATCCTGGCCTATGTAATAGTCCTCAATTCCTGCATCCACTGGTTTTTCTGTATTATGGCGATCCTCAGATTCTGCATGCTCTGCCTGGGGAGCAAGTTGGTCCCAAGTCTCATCAATATCATCACTTTCTAAGATAAGACGAGATGCCTCATCAACTGCAGCAGCAAATGGTTCATAAATTTCTCTCTGTTTTGAAATTTCATCTCTTAGAGTAATGTACTTCTGTTGAAATGATCCATTTTCATCTTTTAATGCATCCTCATCTCTCCATGGATGATAAAGGACTATGAGTTCTCTATAATAAAGTTCTGTATCTGTGTCAGGATTGAAATGTACAGGGCGTAAGATATTCCCTATCTTTCTTTTCCTGTACTGTTGGTCTAAGCTTGTTGTTACTGCTTCCTCTTCTAAGTCTGTATTTTTATCTTCATCATCATTGTTCATTTCTGAAGATTCTCGAAGATTCATTGTTTTGGCTAATGATACTTGAATTTGTTTATCGTCTTTTGATATCCTGTCATATTGTGATATAAATTCTGCTAAACACATGTTCTCCATTGATGTTGGACGCGTAGCATATCTTGTTAAATCGTTTGAACATTCAATATCGTCATCATCTTCTTTCATTTTGTTCAAGATTCCTTGAGGCTTCAGCAAAGAAACCCTGGCTGATGGTGGTGAAGTGTTCACAAAGACAACCTTCCTAGAGGCACGTTTCATGGGTAACTGGAGACAAATATATGCTGCCTCTTGCGCACTTATCTCAACTGCATTCAGAAACTTGTTGCCTACTGTCCTTATTTGCTCCTTCAAATTTAAATTCCCAGACTGAACTTCTTTGGATGCTTGTCGTAGAAGCTCACTCATGCCCCGTTGACTTTTGGTCACATACGAAGCAACATATGTTGCACATGCGTACACATCTAGCACACATTGAATGTCAATATTTGCTCTCCATGCTAAAAGAATGTTCTCGTTGTAATTATTCATTCTGGGTTCACATACTTTTCTTTTCAGGAACACTGTAGGAGATTTAAGTGTCGATCTAATAGCCTTTACATACTCTTCCTCTGTCATTCTAAGCAAATCTAAGAAGTCCTTATATGAAATATCCAGATCATTCTCATGTTCATTCAGGAAAGTCTGTATGCATTTGTATTTCTTTCGCAATTCTTCTTTGATTTTTCTTGGTATGTCTTCTTCCAGTGGATACAAGATGGTTGTTTTTTCAAGTGGAGGTTTTGGAAAACCAAACCTACATACTTTCTCCCGTTTCTTTTTGCACGTGTGACTGTGTCTATGATTTTGTAGCCCAATAAGTTCTGTCAAGTTTGTTTTGTCTGTGATGGAGTTGCATGTAATGAATTTGTCAATAAATTCACATATTTCTTCATCCGAGTCTTTTCCAAATGTTGGAGAATCTTTGCACCATACCATCATATGTATATGAGGCGAACCCCTCTGCTGATATTCTACTCTGTAGAAAAAGTCCTGGACTTCAGATAGAGGATGACACTCAGAATGTATAAATGTTGAAAGAAATGCTGAAACAGAGTGGTCAAACACTCTTGCGCAAGTTATAGGATCCGACTGAATTAAGCGACATTTCTCATCCCAAGTCATGTCTTCTAATTCTTGATCAGTGTATTTCCTGTGGTCCACAACAGTTCCTAGAATTCTGAGTAGATGAAGCCATCTTGATTCAGCTGCTGACAGGGTTATACAGAATGTGGCTGGTCCTAATTGCCTGATCATCGCAAAAAGGTCTTTACTGGCTTTTTCAAAGTATGGAGGAGAGCCTCTTATATTTGCCAGAAACTTGTAGGCTTTGTCGTGGAATATCAAGGATTGGACAGCTTCTCCAGTAACATCTTTAACAGTAAGCTGTTGGTCCTGGATCTTTACTTTTCTCAATGCAAGTTGTCCCTGATCTATAAGCGTCTTCATTTGTATCTTTTTTGTTTTAAAGAACAAATTTTCAATGTTACTTGCTGCTCTCCTGTCAGCATTCCTTAGTTCTGACTTTACAATATCACCATATGTCACTCTTACTGTTCTATCCTCATTGGAAGGTCTCTTGTGACCACAGAAAATGCCTGGAAATGCAAGCTCTTCACAGTCTGGCTGAAGAAAAACACTAAGTGGAGCACCTCCCTCAGCTGGGGCAAAGTTATATACCTTGTCTCGCTCTCCAGGTTCTATATAATCTGGGGCAGTCAGCATTGTGTCAGCTTCACCAGACATTTTCTCTCCTTCATCCACTTCATCCCATTCATCATCACTTCCTTCTTCTTTGTCCTTGGTTCCCTGTTTGTCAGAGGAAGTGTGTTGCTCATTGTCTTCTTCCTCTGACGAATCATCATCAACGATTTCCTCACTCCAAGAATCATCAAATTGAACATATTGTTTATACAATGGAGCACTTGTAAGGTATTTTGCAGCAGAGCGCACTAGATGAGGACGTATGTTCAATGCGAATACATGATGTTTGTATCGCAATCTACGCTTAAGCTTTGCTTTGATTGTTCCTGTATTTGATTGGAGTCGTGGTAACTGAGTAACTGTACTATCGACATCAGATGGAACAAGAACCATATTTCCTAGAAGTTTTTTTCTGTTTTCCTCTTGGTGCCTGATGTATTTTCATGAATGGCAGTATTACAGCAAGCAAGGTCTGTTCTAAAGGATTCAATTCCTGTAATATGCAACTTGCTGGAAATTCCATTTTGTTCATTATAGACATGGGTGGCATTTTCCCTCGCCTAAAATAATTGTAGCAGGTTTTGCAAAGCCACAATTTTTCCTTGAATTCCAATGTTCACAGGGCACATTTGAATTAATTGTTTAATATTGTGATTATTTGAAGTTCGCAATGAGTTTGGGAAAGGAAGAACACTATGTTTAAACTATAATTGGAAGCAGCTGGTGCAATTATAGATAGGCCCTTCTGATACTTTGTTGTGGAATGTTTCAATGACATCATTAAGAGTTCTTGATGATTTTGATTGCCTTTTCTCTAATTTATTTAGTTTCTCTCTTTCTATTTCTCTGCTGTCCTGTAATTTTTGTCCTTTCGTTTTTCTGTTCGAAGTTTGGTTTCTCGTTCCTTCTCTTTGTGTTTGAAAGCACCATCTTTTCTCACTTCTACATGTCTCTCTGTATCTTTCTCTTGTTCTGCTGTCCTGTAATTTTTGTCCTTTCGTTTTTCTATTCGAAGTTTGGTTTCTCGTTCCTTCTCTTTGTGTTTGAAAGCACCATCTTTTCTCACATCTAAATGTCTCTCTGTATCTTTCTCTTGTTCTGCTGTCTTGTAATTTTTGTCCTTTCGTTTTTCTGTTCGAAGTTTGGTTTCTCGTTCCTTCTCTTTGTGTTTGAAAGCACCATCTTTTCTCACTTCTACATGTCTCTCTGTATCTTTCTCTTGTTCTGCTGTCCTGTAAGTTTTGTCTTTGCGTTTGTCTGTTCGAAGTTGTGTTTCACGTTCCTTCTCTTTGTGTTTGAAAGCACTGTCTTTTCTTACTTCTATATGTCTCTCGGTATCTTTCTCTTGTTCTGCTGTCCTGTAATATTTGTCCTTACGGCGTTCTTTTTTCCTCTTTGCATCTCTTTCTCTGGCAAGAATAACAGCTGTATCTGACTGCTTTGATCTTGCAATTTGCTTCCGAAATGCTTCTTGTGAAACAATTTTCCTCTTTTTCATACTGTCTTTATGTTCAGTTATTTTTCCAGCCCTTTTACGAGACATTTGAGTTTGCTGAGGGAACATGTCTTGTTGGTCCAAGTAATTCCAAAACCATTCTGTAGGATTTAGCTCTCTATTCTGAAAGAGGAAATAAATGTTTCTTTAAAAGGGTTTTATTATTAAATTTTACAATAATGTTAGCTTGTGGACTTTGAGTATTTAAATTAAAATATGAACATAATTACATAAAGATGACTTATACCTGATTAAGGGACTGAGCATCTCCATGGCTATGTTGACTAGAAGAAGACAGGGGAGTTATATTGTCAAGCTGATGTGGGTTTGCATCAAATGGTCCTCCAGCAGGCTGCAAGATAAAAGAATTGTATGAATTACATGAAATTTCAACATACATGTATCAAATGTATAGAGATATATTTGAGATTCAAAGTTCATTCTTGAATAACTTGGGACCTCATCAAGAAATAAGCATTCTCTCTAAAAAGAAAGCTTGTTCTTTACCTGATACAGAGATGATTGGTCAGACTCATGTCCCTGTGAACTGGAAATGGAAGCAGACTTGCGAGATCTGTGGCCGGCACCCTGGGAAGGTGGACTGGCAGAAGATAGGGGAGTTTTATTGTCAACCTGATGTGGGTTTGCATCAAATGGTCCTCCAGTAGGCTGCAAGATAAAAGAATTGTTTTAATTTCAACATAAATATATCGAGAAGAATCAAAGTTCATTCTTGAAAACTTGGGACCTTATCAAGAAATAAACATTCTCTCTAAAAAGATAGCTTGTTCATTACCTGCTACAGAGATGATTGGTCAGACTAATGTCCCTGTGAACTGGAAATGGAAGCAGACTTGCGAGATCTATGGCCGGCACCCTGGGAAGGTGGACTGGCAGAAGATAGGGGAGTTTTATTGTCAACCTGATGTGGGTTTGCATCAAATGGTCCTCCAGGAGGCTGTAAGATAAAAGAATTGTTTTAATTTCAACATAAATATATCGAGAAGAATCAAAGTTCATTCTTGAAAAACTTGGGACCTTATCAAGAAATAAACATTCTCTCTAATAAGATAGCTTGTTCTTTACCTGATACAGAGATGATTGGTCAGACTCATGTCCCTGTGGACCGGAAATGGAAGCAAACTTGCGAGATCTATGGCCGGCACCCTGGGAAGGTGGACTGGCAGAAGATAGGGGAGTTTTATTGTCAACCTGATGTGGGTTTGCATCAAATGGTCCTCTAGCAGGCTGCAAGATAAAAGAATTGTATGAATTACATGTAATTTCAACATACATGTATCAAATGTATAGAGATATATTTGAGATTCAAAGTTCATTCTTGAATAAATTGGAACCTTATCAAGAAATAAGCATTCTCTCTAAAAAGAAAGCTTGTTCTTTACCTGATACAGAGATGATTGGTCAGACTCATGTCGCTGTGGACCGGAAATGGAAGCAGACTTGCGAGATCTGTGGCCGGCACCCTGGGAAGGTGGACTGGCAGAAGATAGGGGAGTTTTATTGTCAACCTGATGTGAGTTTGAATCAAATGGTTCTCCAGCAGGCTGTAAGATAAAAGAATTGTTTGAATTAATTTCAATGTAAAAAAAGAGGTATTTTGACTGGTTGTAGAATGAAAGGAGGACTCTGCTGTGCTACTTATTGGCTGAAAAAGAGATATAAATAATAATTTTGATATAAACATGTGGGTATCAGAAGTCATGAAAATTTAAACTGGTAAGATGAAGGATTGATACAGTATACATGTATATGGAAAATAAGAAAATAAAGCATAGAAAGGACTATATACCTGATCCTGCCTTCTCAAACGTTTCTCTTTATTCCGTTGGTCTACTGACTTTCTTCTATACTTTGGCATTCTCACATATTAGGTTCCTTATATTACCTGAAAATTTCATACTATTCTAACATCTACATCACATAATACATTACATCAATTTTATATATGCACCATAATTGTCTGTTTTGTTCTTGTTTTCTGTAATTTAAATGACCATTTACATTTGAACTAAAGAATTAGTGCTATGACAAATATGGATAATGACCATATCCCTGATTACAGCACAAAATCGATAATTCAGAAAATTAGAAACCGAGGCATACGAAATCAGGATAAAACAGGAACAAAAGCAAACAAACAAAAATCTCCACCATATGAAAAGAAGCGAACTCCCGATATGAGAGTGAGATCAGGTGCCCAGGAAGAGTAAGCATCTCCTGCTTGCATGCAACACCCGCCGCTTCAATTCGGTAGAACTGTCACATTCGGTAACTTCCATTTCGGAAGACATAGAGTACAATCTTGGGATGGATGGTTCAAATGGTCTACGGCAGAATATCACCCGTCATTCTGGAGAGTGGGACATCATAGTGTATGACGAGTTCCCCATATCGACCGTAGAACTTCCTCAGTGACGATGTTAGTCGGTCACAAGCATATCCCTGACTGAGAAGCTTATCTGAAAGACGCCTAGCTCTCAGAACAAAATCCGTATATTTCGTACTTGCTCTGGCATAGCGTATCAACTGAGATATGAACACACCATAAGCAGGCGATGAAGGAATGTTGCTACTCAGAAAAGGAAAGTTTGTAATGCTGAAATTGAAGTCGTCACGTTTGTCATAGAGTGAGGTGTTCATGTGACCATCAGTGTCGTAGGACAACATTATGTCCAAATAGGATGCTGAATTATTTGTCTCTGTAGTTTCTTTGACTTCAAGCTCTGAAGGATAGATACTGCTCAGGAAATCCGCGAATTTTGGATTATTGATGGACAACACATCGTCTATGTATCTGTAAGTGAAGTTGAAGTCAGAAGCTAAGTATCTTTTCCCTTCAGAGACCAGAGATTGAATGAATTCAGCTTCGTACGAGTAAAGAAAAATGTCGGCAAGGAGTGGGGCACAATTGGTCCCCATTGGAATTCCGACAATTTGCTGGAAGACCTTTCCTCCAAACACCACAAAAATGTTGTCGATCAAAAAGTTTAACATCTGAATAATATCTGTTTCAGTGTACTTATTTTCAGAATCGGACTTTTCTTTTACAAAGTAGGTTTTGTCATAGTTCACAACAATAAATTTGTATTTGCGATTACCGTTCTTACTTGTAAACGCATTACTTATAATTTTTGCAAGTCTTTCTTTCAATTTAGAATGTGGAATTGTAGTGTAAAGTGTCGAAAAATCAAAGGCTTTGATCGAATGAACTTTACTAAAATGAGTGGATTTCAGATGTTCTAAAAGTTCCTTCGAATTCTTTAAAATCCACATCTGGTTGATACCACTGCGAGAATATACTGTCGAACAATATTTTTGAAGCCCAGATTTGATTTCAGATAAAACTTTGGTGAGTAAGATCGATACAGATTTGGTAGAACATTTTGAGGAACCAGCGATGAAACGTTGTTTGTACGGATTCTTATGCATTTTAGGTATGCAGTATAAGTATGGTAAATCTAAATCTATGCTTGGAAGTGATAGGAAAGGTTCAACATTTGCTGTGAGTGTAATTGACCATTCCGAACGCTGAAAAAATTGAGAAATTCTATGACCTCACAATGCAATTTCGATGTTTGACTGAGGTTCGAAGCTTGTTTGTCCAAGGTAAAAGCATTGTGATGTCACAAAATTTTGCATTTTTTTCCCGCAATCGGAAGGGTCAATTGCACAGACGTTGGTTTTACATATAGCATATGAATAAACAAATATAATGCATGGTTAATTTAGCTATATATACACATCTATAAGGTACCTAGGCTATATTACTAAAGAAATGATCTCAAACCACAAAAGCGTGCAAACATACAGAAAGATGTGGATATATGTTACCGGTACCACCACGAGGAGGATCCACACATAATTTGGAACAGGAGGTTTACTTTCAACTATTCAGAATGAACATGAATGCAATTGAAATTTCTGTATTCAAGCTAATTTAGATTTCTGTATTCAAGCTACTTTATCTCAATTAAAGAAGCAAAATATCACATTAGCAAAATTGGAGGTTACAATAAAAGTACAGTATTATCAAAATGCAAAGATTCTTTTGTTGTTCTTGAAAGAATCTGTGCTTTTCTTTTATTTGTAATTGTTTGTTTGCAATTCTTCAAATGCATAAAAGAATTAGGAATGTTAGTTTTAGAATGACAGGCTGAATTTTACCTTTAACCTCAAATTTTACTTGGTGCCATATGAAAATGATTTATTATGCAGAAATAGAATAATACATCTATATAATTTATGTCACAACATACTAGCTATAATGGACATAAAAAGTTTTTTAGGCAGAAAGTCAACAAAATTTAATGAAAAAATATAACACTAGAACATTATGTTTGTCAGAACTGTCTAGCCATAATGCACATTAATAGCCTTTTTGAGCAAACATTGATGAAAATATACAACAAATCATTATCTATGACACAATTTTCTAGCCACAATTAATGCACATATATAGCATCCTCCTTCAAATCATTATCTATACACATATATTATTTATGTCACAACATACTAGCTATAATGGACATAAAAAGTTTTTTAGGCAGAAAGTCAACAAAATTTAATGAAAAAATATAACACTAGAACATTATGTTTGTCAGAACTGTCTAGCCACAATGCACATTAATAGCCTTTTTGAGCAAATATTGATGAAAATATACAACAAATCATTATCTATGACAATTTTCTTGCCACAATGTACATAAATAGCAATCTCCTAGGCAGGTAAGGCTTTTTATAGCGAGGTCAAAGTTATCTTTCCTATTGCGAAAGGAAAATTAAGAATACATGTATATATGATATGTCTTTCTACTGGGACGTCCTGGGTTTTTTGTGTGGTGGTGCCATTTCGTCTTCATCCTGGGTCATGTCCTTTGCTTTGGGAGTGGAACTAAGCAGTTCTTCATCTCCAGAGTGCATAATTCAAATTATAATAAGCAGCAGGAGCGGATCCGTGAATTATTGTACAATTGAAATGGTTTACATTTATCAAACCGTGAAAGAAAGTACCAGCGAATGATTCTACTTACACAGTATTAAGTGGAGCATACTATTGCTCTAAAAATATTGATCTGATAATGTTGACATTGAATGTCAAGAGTTCAAGATTAACCCTCAACTAAATATATACCAATTTTGATCAAAATCCATTTAATTTTGTTTATTCTAGAATTGAATAGTATTAATTGTCAATTTCATCCTCAGACCTGATACCTGAGTGTTCTTTTTAGAAGGACTGCATTTCCTTCTTATTGATTGTTTCAAAAGATGTGACCAAGGTTGTATCTTTTTTTTTCAAAAAATTAAGGTCAAAATCATGATTTACATGCTACTACTAATGAATCATAATATGCTACAGTTTCATGTGCTACTACAAAGCAATGATGATATGTAAAGTAATATGCAGTATGTATTTGAATAAACAAATATAATGCATGGTTAATTTAGCCATATATACACATCTATAAGGTACCTAGACTATATGACTAAAGAAATGATCTCAAACCACAAAAGCGTGCAAACATACAGAAAGATGTGGATACATGTTACCGGTACCACCACGAGGAGGATCCACACATAAAACTTAAAGCAAGAATGGATTGCTTTGTATAATGCCTTATGAGTAGACTTAACCATGCAATGTGATATCTGGCTGTTTTGTTAGAAATGAATTTGGAACAGGAGGTTTACTTTCAACTATTCAGAATGAACATGAATGCAATTGAAATTTCTGTATTCAAGCTAATTTAGATTTCTGTATTCAAGCTACTTTATCTCAATTAAAGAAGCAAAATATCACATTAGCAAAATTGGAGGTTCATTACAATAAACATGATAAAAGTATGATTCTTTTGTTATTTTGTTGTCCTTTTCCTTTCTTTATATAATTTTACATACATACATTTGTATGTTATCCAAATCTGTTGCAGAAGTGATTGGGGATACTGGAGCATGAATTACTGGCTACATTAACCTCAAATTTTACTTGGTGCCATATTAGAGAAAATGAAAGGGCACTCTGTGGCAATTTGTGTAGAATATGCAAGAAAAGATAAAATGCTAACTCAATGTTTAACTTATCTGCACTCCATGTAAAAATTCAGCTTCCCTGATGATGTCCTATAGTAAAAAATCATGACGTCGAAACGCGAACTCGATATGTAACTTACCTCTACAAAACTCCATGTTAAACATAAGCTCGAAACGCGAACTCGATATGTAACTTACCTCTACAAAACTCCATGTAAAATATCAGCTTCCCATATACCCGTTATATATGTCAAAGAACATCCTGTCTGCTTAAAGTATACAATTTTTCAAAACATTTGATTCAAAAATAGATTTTTCAAGAATTTTATTGAAATCTTATGTCCCATAACTATAACCCCCCCCCCTCCCATTACGCATAATATCTCCGTTATGCAACAAAAAAATTAAAAACCCGTTACATATGTCAAAGAACATCCTTTCTACATAGAGTATACAAAATTTCAAAACATTTCGACCAGAAATAGATTTTTAAATAATTTTTAACTATTTTAGTATATTTTCACTGTATTTTAAAAATCTAAGTCCCATAACTCTATAACGACAAATCGGATGAACATGAAAATCGAAAGGCGGCTTCCTCTCCATAGTCCAATCATAATGTAAGAATATCATGAAAATCTGTAGACGCATATTCAAGTTATTGCGTTCCATGATGCTATATTTTGCCCTTAGCTTAACATGTATGTGTATATAACCTCCCCCCCCCCTCTCATTACACATAATATCTCCGTTATGCGACAAAAAATTAAAAACCCGTTACATATGTCAAAGAACATCCTTTCTACTTGAAGTATACAAAATTTCAAAACATTTCGACCAGAAATAGATTTTTAAATAATTTTTAAATATTTTAGTATATTTTCACTGTATTTTAAAAATCTTAGTCCCATAACTCTGTAACGACAAATCGGATGAACCTGAAAATCGAAAGGCGGCTTCCTCTCCACAGTCTGATCACTATGTATAAATTTCATAAAAATCCGTTGACGCGTATTCAAGTTATTGCGTTCCATAGGCGGACGGACAGACGGACGGACGGACGGACAGACGGACAGACGGACGGACTTCGCCATACCATAATACGTCCCGTCAAATGACGGGCGTATAAAAATTGAAAATTTTCTGGTGATTCCATAAAAAAATTGGACCAAGTGCTTATTCAGATGTTTTTGTACATAAAAACGAATTTTCTAAATAGGAATACTAAAAACTTCTTTTTTCCTATTAAAAATTCAGAGGATATGATTCACAAAATGAAATCTAGAAATTTTCAAGCCAATACCATTTCTTCACACCACGCTTCCTCACGACAAAATTAATGATCGGTCGTCCAGACTCATTAAATGGTCTTTTAATCGAGAGGGGGAATCTTATATTTGTAAATCTGAGTAAAAAAGATTTCTTTTCCGCTACAGAATACAAATCATGGACATGTAGTGACCTGTGTATTGCCTTGTCATTCCTATTGGACAACATTTACATGTAATATTTGGTGAGAATCTCTATAAGCAGGTTGTAGGGATCCCAATGGGTATTTATTGTGCGCCTCTTGTCGCGGATTTATTTTCATACACGCATGAAAAGAATTTATCGAAAATCTTCGAAAGCAAAGAAAACATGATGATTTGAAATATTCATTGGTACTTCTAGGTACCTGGATGATATTCTTACCAGAGCAAGTGACCATATTTCGCCATATTCTTCGTACATTTCTTTGAAAATCTCAAAACATGGGAGGCCAATTCAATAATTGCATTTGCTAGAATTTGATTTAACTCCATTCTGGATTGACCATTACCAAGAAGCTTTTATAGGTCAAGGTTTTCGCTTTCACAAACTAATGAAGACTTTCTGGTAATTTTACAAAAAAATATTGTCAACTTCTTTTGAAATTCCGATCTACACAAGCGACAGAGTATATTACTTTGGGTATTTCAACAAACTGCATTTTATTGTGACATAATTAACAAAGTTAGAAGGATCAAAGGTAGACAGAGTAACCATAACAATTATGTTTGAGTCATCAAACGCCTTTTATACCGTGGATATGATCCTTCTGTCACCAGACGGACACTTGGCTTGGTACTACTGGGCCAATCTACAGCCATGTACCAGCGCATTCTTAAGAAGTGCACTCCGATTGACTGTGACGACAGGACTCCATGACAGGCCCTGTCCAAACCTCTTTAGAGAAGACAGGGCCCCGATCACCTCTCCTCTCTGAATCTCAGTCGGACTCCTCGGATGTTCGCATGCATGAGCTCGCTACAACCGGCAGAGCGTATTCCGTATGCCTTCTGTTTTTTATATCCATTTACATATCCATCTGTGTGTTTCTTTAGCCCTGCGGCATACTTTCTGTTTGTACGTTCATCTTACACTGAGGAGGGTATTTTACACCACAATTGTGCGTTCTTCGATACCTCTGTGTAATCGGAAAAGTTGGAGTGTTGTGCACACGTAATCCAGATTACCACACCGTCTGATACTTGCGTGGCAGATGGCTGTCCTTAATCGTCACCGGTTTCCCATTGGTCTCGTTGGTTTATATGTGGTCTTTAATGTTTCATGTTTCTATGATGTGAGTAGGTGTATCTTGTCCCTTTTGCGTCTTTTTGTGTGTGTCTGCTCTGTGTTTTTGCATTGGGTGTTTGAGGGTTTTGCTGTGGGTGCTGCAGCCGAGTGTTGTTGGAGATCCCCTCCTTTCATTTCTACCATCCAGCATATATGCCACTTCCCTACCTAGAAATTATGGAAATCATTGAATAGATAAAATTATTGCGTTCTTTTATGCACAGAGCTATTCGTAAATGAATCGACACATCTCAAAGACACATAAAGAATAATATTGTAATTTGTAGAAAATTATTAACATAGATTATTGTAGATTAGTAAGGTATTCTTCGTATTGGTTATTTGTTATCGAAATGATCACGCACACAAATTAGTATTAGGAATTAGACTTTCAATTTACTGTCTTTTGTTTTTGGTTTCTTGTTTGGTTTTTTCTTTCGGTTTTTTTTTTTTGCATACCCATTATCTGCAAGCAATCCTAACATAAAATTGAAGATTTTCCGTTTGCATAATGCAATTCAACAGAACTGCTATTTATTTTTCTTAGCCACTTTAAAATGCAAATTTAGACATTTGTCCAGATACAAATATAAAGTTATCACGATATCTGCCCTTAACCGCCATGAATACAATCACTGAAATGTCTTTTTTTCAGATTTAGTTGATATTTTATCTTTGTTAGAATTGAAAGTAATGATTCTCATCGATCTTTCAGAGACAAAAGTAATACAGCATTCTACAAAAGTTACATCAAAACAGCACATTAATCCCTCCTGGATATTCACCAGAGAGAAATATAAGAAGCGAGAATAGAATCGATGCCAGGACAGATCTTAACTGTCACCAAGAGACAAAGTATGCCCTTCAACATGGCAGTTTAATTAGAATTTATTCTATTTGCAATGCAGAACAATATCTCTCTAGAAATTGTTACTCAAACTGACATGGACCCAGTTAGATTCTAACACAAAATGGCTTTTATAATGTGAATAATATGGGCGTTTGAACACAGAAAAATCCTTGTTTGAATATCTTGAAATCTTTTGCAAATTAATTGAAATCAAGAAAACTGTCGTGGAAATGATAAAGCCACAAGTTTGGGTTATTGTAGTACGTCCCAATATCAATTAAAGAGCAATTTCTTTGAGACCACATTGAAGAGTTTTATTTTAACCTTGAGAATTTTCATGATTTTCAAGTGTTTTCCATTTTCATGTTCGACAAGTTCTCAAAATCAGTACAAAATCTGTATTCGTTGTTCTATGAGGATTAGTACATAGTTGTTTTCTTTTTAATTAATATGTTTTCCTCTATTTCTAGGTATAATTTATTTAATTCTTTTTTTTTTTACTATAAAGTTTGTTTTCTTCAAGCCATTTTTTGAAATTAATTTTACACATATTGCGACTTATCTCCAGAAATAAACTACGCAAACTATTATTTTTCAAGAATAGAAGATTAGGATTAATGTAAATTAGACTTATTGACTTTATCCTCAAGGGTTTGAGTTGCATTTTGTAAGATGCACAATTTGATTTGAAACGTTTTTATCTTCTGCATAAGTGAATCTTGATCAAGCATGATTTTATTGGCTTATATCGTGAATCATTACAACTCACTTGTCTGACTGAAGCTAAGGATGTATTTGTCACAGAGACGTAATTAAGCGGAGCCGTCCCTGCTTTATAGGTCATCTCAAAGAATGTTACGTAACGCTTTTACAGAAACAAAATGACTGATCGTCAGAACGTCTCAAAAATAAATAAACCCCGTGAAAATTTAATATCAGCAGCGCATGATATATAGAGAAGAATACTATATACAATTACCGTGATGTAACTTTGAATTCTGTAAGCGACAGGGACAAAAATTCAGACAAATGAAAAAAAAGAGAGAAAAGATGCCAATTTCATTGAGACATGTATTATATCACATTAAGGAAGGGAGACAAATGTTTACCCAGTGCCGACTCTATATTCATATCTTATGGAGGGGTTATCCTATATTCATATCTTATGGAGGGGTTATCATATATTCATATCTTATGGAGGGGTTATCCTATATTCATAACTTATGGAGGGGTTATCCTATATTCATAACTTATGGAGGGGTTATCCTATATTCATATCTTATGGAGGGGTTATCCTATATTCATAACTTATGGATGGGTTATCCTATATTCATAACTTATGGAGGGGTTATCCTTTATTCATAACTTATGGAGGGGTTATCCTATATTCATAACTTATGGAGGGGTTATCCGGATTACCTCTTCAAAACCACGTATGCGGATACACAGTGAAAAGAAAATGATCTCAAGCATGATCACCCTGCACTGACCCAGCAGAACAAACCCACAAGAAAGTGACACATCAATGACAAAACTACAACCCACAACAGGAAACAACAATATGCACTAGAACTTAATTCAAAACAGACAAAAACAATCTATAAACAGACGTACAGAAACTACTATGGTTTTGCATGATTTTGAGACCCCTCGGGTGGAACCTATGTATCTTTCATAGAAGACCATGAAATAGTCTTATACGCTCATATGCTGTATCTCATGGGCCTTCTCTGTAAAACATACTTGGCTGGGTATGAGAGAAAACATGAGATCTAAATATGAAGCAGAATTACACAAAAAAAATCTATAAAGTGCCGTCAAATAGATATCAAAAGCATGGACATACGAA
Organism: Pinctada imbricata; assembly: GCA_033119305.1. NCBI lineage: Eukaryota > Metazoa > Mollusca > Bivalvia > Pterioida > Pteriidae > Pinctada > Pinctada imbricata. The sequence continues at coordinate 112,379,697 of VSWD01000005.1, forward strand.
AAATAAATTGTCTCTTCTGATTGAGGCGAGTTTATAAACAATTTTAAAATATTAAACTATGACCAGCTTTCATACAGCACAAAGCTTCAGGGCGAAGATATCACTCTGATATGATTCTGGGCTTGTCAATGTGCAGTGCTTGAAAATTCAGAAAGAAGAGCAAAATGCAAATAAAAACACAAACACTCGGATACACAAATTATCGGCCCCTTGGCCTTTATCAAGTGTAGAAAACGACAGAGAGCAGAATAATTCCTATAAATTGAAATACAAATATGAGAAACCAACCTGACCGCAACCTTACCGCAACGCAGCATGACGGACTATTGGTGAAAGTTTTCAATAAATGTCTCTCTTATTTCTTAATTTAAAACATTTTCCCATCAACATTTCTCTGATACAAGCGTCTTCCACTATTAAGTAAATTTATTACGTCTATTACACGTAAACTAATTTTCCTGGAACCATTAGTAATTTAATTCTTGGGACTCGAGTTAAATTTTCCTCTTCGTGACGCAGTGAAAATGGAGAATTTTACTCATGTTTCATTTATTACAAGATGGATAATTTCTCCACAGGGATCTGTTTTAATTCTCTTTATTCCGTAGAACTCATTACTTTTCACTGTGAAATATTACATGTGCCTTGCCTGACGAGAGATGCGAATCTGTGTGTCAAGGAAAAGTGATTTGAATTCATTACAGGCTCTCCATCTTTTCGTCTGCTGCATGGCCTCACTGTCACCTAAGGTTCTTACCTAACACTGATTCCAGGAGACAGGAAGCAGATGGTGTCTTCTGCTAAAGATTTGAATCAGACATTACTACCCGGGTAAACACTATAATAACTATGATATTCGCATTTTGTCAAATTAACCGTTTCATTCATATTTTATACTAAAGAAGAAGGACTTCAAAACGTTAATATATGAAGATCGAACAACATGTACCAGAAAGAGACAATTTGCTAAGGATATACATATGTGCAATGAATCAGAAATTCATTCGCGTTAATTGACCTTCCGATCGCGGAAAATTAGAACTAAATTTCGTAAATGTCGTCACTTAAAAGAATGTGGGGCATCTCCAAAAAACTCGATTGCAATATTCCCACAGCAAAGCGTTGAAACATCCTTATGCCGAATCATAGATCGAGTATAGACAAACACTATAACACAACGATGCCAATGAATAATCGGTGGCGAATTAGGAGGGCCATCTGTCTGGTATCAAATGGTGTGCTTATTCAGATTACGTGCATAAATCTCTTGTCTGTTTATACTCGGAGGTATCGAAGGACGCACCAATGGGTTAACATCCCTAATCACAATGTGATTGGTCCGTTTTGACCCTTATACCAATCTCATATTTTGACTGACAGCTTAAAACAGATTGTATTGGGTTATCTCATTAGCATAATCAAGTTTACCTGTCAATATGTCTTTCATGTCAAATGCCGGTCGTGGCTCTAGGAACATCACCTGAGTTGACGCCACTATCATCAAAGCAGGTATATCATGCCCATCAAACCTACACCACTCAGGTATGCATATTAATGACCACCCGGTTGAAAAACCCGGCCTTTAAACATTACCAGACAAACAAAATAAGAAGACGCAAGGGTCCAAGTAACGCAGAGAGGAACATGTAAATGGATACAAAAAACCAAAACAGTCTGTGTTCTGTCATCTGGAGATAGCTCATGCATGTTATCACCGTTCCAGCATTCAGAGAGAAGAGGTGGCCGATTCCATTCTTTTTTAATATTTTTGAAAGTATACAATAACGTCGCTGATACTGTAATGTCTTAATTATACAAAAATATAAGGCATTTAACCAAGTATGTCATTACTACAGACGTTTGGATAATCTTTGACGCCATGGCATACGTCATCGATATTGTTCCCTCTCTCTGTGACGTACATATGACGTATATAGGGATCATTGTGTGCCAACATCCATGTTGCTCCTACCAAAACGACGGATTCATCCTGCTGAAACCGTTGAAGATCAAACAAGCATCTGAAAAAATAATGACATGGATTTCTCAATTTCTGGTGGTGTGGAGGGGAACGTCTGAAAATGGCACTGAGGACGACTTTCATGTTGCAAGACTTACTTTTTTCCACTCTAATTTTTTTCTCATTTGAGAATATGATCATCATTTACATAATTATACGCGCACGGAAGTGTTCCAACTCTTTACCTTCTTGAAGAAAATATCAAACCAATTTCATGTTTCAGATAGTGGTATCCTCATCAGTTATTATTCCAGCCAAAGTGATTTGTAGGCACAGTCAAAATTCATTTTAGTAGCACCCTTTGCTTTTATTTTTGTGCAATTGCTTTACAATGAGTGCGCGACTCCAAATTTTCTGTAGAGTCGATTCAGTTGCAAAGTTAAATAAAAATTAGCATGGGAGGGATGTTGCTCAGGTGTTAACCTCCTTTAATCTAGATGTTATTTTTAAATGACATAGCAAAATAATATATATGATGTCAAATTGCTAAAGGACCTAAACAAAGCTTCTCTCAGACGACAGAGGTGGAAAGAAGTCATTATTACACTTATAGTGGTATATACATGTATACTTCAAAATTGAATACATAATTTATATACATGTAATACCTTCCTATTACGGGACAATTTTGCCCTACAAATCCCTTTATCTTTTGTGCTGATAGTTGATGTGCCTGCTTGAAGAGTAGGAAGTAGTAGGTGTGGTTCTTTTTTGACGGTGGGGGTGGAGCAGGACCTAGGTAAGTTTCCAAAGTATCGCCATGGCTTACAGTGCCGTTAGGGATGTTCATAACCAACCAATGAACAAGCGGTTTGTCGGGTGTGCCCACGGAAGCATGGGATACGTCAGGGTCAACCATTATCAATGTGAATAGTCCTTCTATATGAATGATTGAGTGAAATTCGTACAGTGAAACCCGAATCAAAATTCAAAAATCATAAGCAATGGGCATTTGAACGTAAACAGTTTATGAAAGATATGAGCAGCAAAATAAGAGATTAACTAAAACAAAACAATATATACAGTTTTTTGCCTTTAACAGAGTTCTAAATTAGACGTCTATATTTTCGAACACCAAATGATGGCAATTATGATTTTCTTTTAGCACCAAAAGAAGAAAAGTGATTATGTAAATGTACCTGTATTTCCAGGAAGAAAGCCAAAAGGTATAATTTGTACATTTGGTGTCAGACCAGTTCTGACGGTAGCTGTGTCCACAGTTCCATTCGATAAAGGTCTCAGGTATAAAGTATTTCCCCTGAAATAACCGATTTTCGGGAAATACGTGGTCAGAAGCTATTATCATATTTTTATATCAGAGTGCATGAGCTTTTTGTGCATTCGAATGAGTCGTCTTCCTTAAAAAAATCTCCACTTTAGTAGGAATTAATTTGTATCTTTTTTTCAACGAACACTTGAAATGATAATGTAGACTTACAGAAGTGTAATAATTCTTTAAAATAATTTATAGAAAGAAAAAAGCAATTAATTCTTTCTATGTTTATATATATTTATATATGTATCGCATCTTAATTTAACAAAGACATCTAATGTACAAATACAAAATTAATGTATATTTGTCGTCCATTAGTTCCTTACTTTGTATAGTAAGTTTTACAACAGGATTTGTACGTCAATGGCGATTGTGTGTAGGTGACATTCACACTGTAGGTTAGGTTTATTAGTTTTGGTAGAAAACTCCTGTGGTGCTTTGTCAGTGCTGTCGGTAAAAAGGAAGTAATCATGGAAATTTTTGCAACAAGTTATTTTATTAAAAATGTTTGAAAACCGTTAGTGTGAAACTTGCGGCAAACTGAGAAATGAATCGGGTAACATCGGAAAAGTTTTATCCAGATTTTATTTTGTCTTGCTCCTTGATAATTTCATTGCCCATGTGGTCGCTTAAGCCAGCAGAGGGCAGACAGTTCTTTATATGTCGACTGCTTGTTGATATCCTTTAACAGAATCATTATGAATACAAGAGCCTTGCGACATATGAGGGCTTTTTGTTGATACTGCAACTTCGGAGACCTAAGTGGAACTATTTACTATGAATATGGCAAATGACGTCCAAACTTGGCTTCGGGTATACATTAGTCTCCCACCTTCTTTGTATTGTCCTTTGTGTTATGATGTATTTCCGATTGGTTTGTTTGTTTGTTTGTTAGCATAAATGTTTTGTATGTTTTAATGAATGTGTTTGTGGTTGTTTCAGTAATACGTCATTTGTATCGGTCCTGTGCGTATGCGTTCCGCTGTCATGTTGGAAACCGTCTCCGTATTAAAGATAAGAATTAGATTTACCGTCACGTATTAAATCTGGACATGCATTTATTCCATACGATTGTATCAGTTTCCCTGCTGAGAACTCATCCCTCACTATGTTTACCCAGTTCATGGCAATAAGGTCTGAAATCAACTAGACATGATATCACATTATAAACTCACATGTAATACGAACTTGTCCTATAAATCTTACAATGAGTCTAAAACATTATTCAGACATGTTTTCGCAAATTGCTTAGTTAACAAATTCAATTTTGGCAGCTTATAGACTGCATTTTTGAATTGTACACAGACTTACTTGTTAGTCCCAGTGTAGAAACTGTAGTTTTGACATGGTCTGCCTTTGGAGTGCTTTTTGTTTTATCCATCACATCGCTATCAATGTACTGTTTTTGTTCAAATAGGAGATATAAAAGTACATTTGGGTGTGATGTCGGTGGTAGCGGTTGAAAATAATTAATGACTACCTGAAAAAAAGGTTCATAATCAACATAAATCTTATCTTGTATACAAAAAAGGAATAACGTGGAGCTGTTGCGACGGGTGTTGCATGCAATCAGCTAGGAGACGCTGACTCTCCCCGGGCACCTGGTCTCACTTCGAAATGTTGTTCATTCCGGGGTTCGCAACCATTTCGGTGGGAATTCTCACGATTTTGCCGTGCCTTCTCGACTTTGAGACTGAATAACGGTTAGGTACTTCTTTGATGTTTATTGATAAGTTCAAGAAGGTCTGTTGAACGATTCAACTATTTTCAGAATAAACCGATAAAATAAACTAGCTCCCATTATTAAGTCAATACACGATTTTGTACAATTTCGGGATAATAATGTCAGATTGAAAAGCTTCCCTCTCAATCATACTTAATTCGATACTAATACTTGGAATATATATGTAACATGATTAATGCTATATTTGAACTCATTTGTTATAGTCTAGGTGCCATTCATGAAACCCAAAAATTTCTTACGCACAAAATGTTTTTTGCATGAAAGTGTTGTCAATACCCTCTTATTTGATAATCCGGCGGATGCCACTCTGGCATCTTTGGGCATTTCGAAATTTTGGGGTAAAATAGTATTTTTCGAAGAAAAACCATTGAAAATAGGAAAAATTGAATTACTTTTTTCCATGCTGCAGCTAGATCAACAAAATTGGTACCAAAAGAACGACAATTTAATTGTCTTTAAGTCTCAAGCTCAATTTACCAATCTTCTTGTCAATAAAATGGTCACAACTATGGATTTTCGATGAAAAATCGTTGAAAATTGGGAAAATACAATATCTTTTTTTATTCTGTAGCTAAATAAACAATTTTGGTACCAAACGCACAATAAATTAATTGCCTTTCATTTTAAATAATACAGAAGTCAGATTCGCAATTTGCTGGTACGAAAAATTGGGAAAAACAACTACTTTTGGATGTAAAAACGCTTTTTCAAACTGTAGTAAGTATGAGGTACAGCAATTATGGTACCAAAAGAATTTTTTTCATTGTCTTTTATTCTGAATTCGTATTAAGCAACTTGCTCATAAATAAAGTGGGAGAAGACCAATGAGGGAGAAAACTTTGATTTTGAAGGGTATTTTCCATTTAAAGTTGGGACTTTGAAAAATGCAAAACGTTTACAGAAAATCTCGAACAATTATATGTGTATTCAAGTCAACACTTTTTTAAAACAATTTCCTGGTACATTGAGTCGTGTAGCGAGCTTTTGAAAGACGTGGGTGGAATTAGAGACATTGTTCAAAAGAAAGCGGCTACTGTCTATGATACATAACGAGCATGTCTGGTCCACGCTGTTAATTAGCTTTTAAATGATGTTAATGAATTTGAAGACGTTTAACATTTGTACCACTTGGTGAGAGTCACTGCTGGTGGACCAGGAGTCCCCAAGGGCACATGTAACCAAGATCGATCAATTTCGGTCGGTCGTTTCTTCAAACGCATTCGAAAATTTCTGTTTACAAAATTGTCACAAATTTCTGAAACCTGGGTCCTGTAGCATCATATTTCAGTCATCTTGCTACGTCTTTCGGTATATTTTGGACATAATTATCACACATTTTGGCCATATCTCATTTCACTGAACAGGGTTAAATACCCGAAACGTGCATGTCTGGTCCACGCTGTTAATTAATCTGCTTTTAAATTATGCTAATTAATTTGGAGACGTTTTCAAAAGATAGATGATTTCTGCCAGGGTTGTGTAGTTGTTTTCAATTATTAAAGTGGATCTTAAAGACCTGCTTTGTCATGACGTTGTTCTAGTCCCTACGTCGATGTTGAAAAGATGACTTCGGTTTTGCAACTTCCAAACTTTGCAATGTATTCTTTTTAAAGACAGTGCATGTATGTTATATATTCTTTTCATTTTCGTGCGTGAACATCGACGGCGGGTGCGGCTAGCCAACAGGGGATGCTTTATCCTCCCGGGCACCTGATCCCACCTCTAGCTTGCTAGGGGTCCGTCGATGCTCAATTTTGTGCTCTATTGTGAGTGTTGTTGAGATTATCGTCAGGATCCTTTTTAACTCATTCGAAATATGTTCTTAAAATAAGCTCCAGGTTATTCATTCGACAAGAATGCCTAGGAGCTGATGATCGATTGATGTATGCAGGACTCTCATTCATGCAGAATTAATACCTTGAATGTTTCTGGTCGTATATTTCTAAAACACTAAACACTTCAGATGTTCAATAATAAGTGTTGAAGAAAGTTTTAATTCTGATGCAACAGACACGTGTTTCGGATAGAAAAATCCTCATCAGTGATGCTTTCAATTAAAGTGACTTCTAGACACAGCCAAAATCCTCTCCAGCAGCGCCCCTGGCCATATTTTCTGAACTCAAATTGCTATCACTTTGCAGAGAGCAAATTTGAATGATATTTAATTGACCCCTACTTACCATCACAATGACATAAAAGATTCAGTCAGGAAAGCTACATCTCAGGAAATGAAGAGCAACTGATTGATATTACATGTACTTGCGATCAGTTGATCGAGAAAGCAATCCGATTGATTAAGAACTCACATTCTACACATTCTGAAGATTAAGGTATTGGGAACAGATCATGATGATGGGTATCATCAACATATGATGATATTGGAGAGACAAGGTTATTCTGTGGAAAGTTTTTGAAGTGGCGTTCCGTGTCAAATTTCAGAGAAATTAATTCAGATATTGAAAAGATGGTGACTGAGGCCATGATATTCATAATGAATTACTATGGTTTAGAGAATCTAGACAGTATATCCGATGTCGGGTCCAGTGTACGATTGAATGAAATGCGCTAAAAGAGTTCAAAACTCTAAGATGACCATTGTCACCAACAGTTAATTGAATAATTTCGATAACATGTCAAGAAAAACTAAATATTTTTAGCCATGCATAAGGAAACATTCTTAAGATGCAGTTTAATCAAACCTGGATCTGCTGATAGAACTAAATCTTTAAAAAATGTTGAGACCAATTGTGATAATATTTTGCCAATCGCGTCTGAACCTCTATCTGTTATCCTGTTGATTTGTTGCAGACGCACATGAAATCTGAGTTGGGCAACAAACAGATGTGACAAATTCTGTGCTCATATTTCTTTGATTCTGTAAATGTTTTGGAGCAGAAAATTGTCAGAGTACGATGCAAAGGAGGCATTTTGATCAACCATGTAAGAAGGGTTCCTTGTTGTTAGAAGTAGTTGCACACAAGTATTACAATTGCATGTTGATGAAACACCAAGGCAATGAGAAAGGAGGTGATCTCCAACAAAACTGGGTTGCAGCACCAAAATCAACACATCAAAACACCTCAAGTAAAAACACAGAGAAGACACACACAGCAAGAGAAACCAGAGAATCTAGAGTAGAAAAAAGGGTAATAAGAGAGTGCAAATCTAAAACTATCAATATGCAATCATTTTGATACGAAAATTGTTGTTCTAGAATCTCTTTAAACCGATTATATTTTTACAATTTAAAACCTTTTTTCAGCAAAACAAAACCCAACAACAACAAAACAAAACAAGAAGATTCCATTTGCGTGAGTGGAATTCTAAATTTAAATCTATGAAATAGTTTTTCTTGTCGTTGTTCTACCTACAGCATGAAAAAAAGCATTGCAATATCCCAATTTTCAGCGATTTTTCATTCAAAATACATTCTTTTCCCCATTTTCGTACTTGCAAATTGCTAATCTGATATTTAAAATGAAAAGCAATACATTTATTGTGCGTTTGGTACCAAAATTGTTATTTTATCTACAGTATGAAAAAAGATATGACATTTTCCCAATTTTCAACGGTTTTTCATCGAAAATCAATAATTCTCCCCATTTTATGGACGAGTCAATTGATAAACTGAGTTTGAGACTTAAAGGCAATGGCATTGCTGTTCTTTAGATACCAAATATGTTGTTCTAGCTACAACTTGGACAAAGTAATTGCGTTTTTCCAATTTTCAACGGTTTTTCTTTGAAAAATCACACTTTCTCCCAAAAATTTCAAAATGCCCAAGGATGCCAGAGTGGCATCCGCCGGATTATCAAAGTAGAGGGTATCAACATCACTTTCATGCAAAAACATTTTGTGCGTAACACTTTTTTTGGGTTCCCCCCAAAATAGCCATTTGGCAACTAGACTATTAAATCTGACTTAATCAATACAGCGCGTGCATTTAACAGTGCCGCCTACAATAAATTCCTTACTTGCACTGAACTCTGGAGATTGTTAGAGTGTTGTCCTTCGTGTTTCTATGGTGATACTTTTTTTTCAGTCTGTCGGTCCGCTTTTTCTTTTCTCACGTGTATGATCTTACCAAATGTTTGAATATTTTTAAACCTAATACAAAATTTCAGATTGGTCAGAAGAGAGTTAGATCTTTTGCAGTTTGGGTGTGTGCGGCGCCGCACAAATTGATTTTTACAGCGCCACCTACAATGATTTTTTTTACAAAAACTTCTACAGATATTCAAATAATACAATCAATTAAACATTCTGCAAAGAAGCAAAAGTTTCTTACGTCCGATTCATTCAGATTTCCATTTTGAATATTGCAGTATACACCATGCAAATAAAGAGTACTGATATCGTAAATAACGAGTGAGTAAAGTTTTCCTTTTATTGCAGGCCATTTGACTTCCGGTCTTGTCCTGGTTTGGACAGCTGGATGGTGATATTTATCTGCCATAGGGGATGGGGAGAATGAATACTTGGAATGCTGGGAAAAGTCACCTCCACATCCTTTCAAGCTGCCTGTTATAAAATGATTTATTTAAGTAATGGATCTTATATTTGTTTCTGTTGATGCAGGTATCACCAGAAAAATTGGACAGAAAACTGCATCAATGCGCGTAGCGGTTGATCGATGTATCAACAAAATTTCTCAGCCAATCAGAATCTTCGTTTCTTGAAAATGACAATGGAAATTAAATGATTATCGGTTGAACTTAATGTTTTATATGCTATTTGAATTTTGAAAGTAATTTTGAATCTTACTTTAAAAACAAAATGAATGGATTTCCTTTAGAATATACAACCACTGTCGTTTTATAAATATTGAAATGATGCAAGGAAAGGACAAGTGTTACAAATGCTGCATCTTCAAATTTATAGAATCGGTTAGGGACAGATTAATTTGAAGCATGGACCAGACATACACGTTTCGGGTACTTAACCCTCGTCATTCATCCTCAATCCAATCTCGTTAGCTGCGAAAGTTATGTCCAAATAATACAGAAAGATGTAGCAAGATGGATTCAAGATATGATATTGAATTTGACGTTTTACATGCTACAGGATCCACTTTCAGAAATTTGATGAAGACAAACATTTTCGAAAATTTAATTTCATATTATTCTTTCATTTGAGGAAAATTGTTTAATTAAAGAAATGTTTAGGAAAACTGTTTAATTTTTAGGCCTATATTTTCCGAGAGTCGCTTTGGGATTCACTGAGTTTGCACGTGACCAACCAGAATTAAACACCTATGAATACCAAAAGTAAGACAGTCATAACTTATATTCAAATTACATTATTCTTATCATCGGTCATTTTCATTTGCATGTAACAACATCAAAGTTATTTCAAAGTTGGTAAATTCTCCCTCCTTGCAAAACTTGAAAGTGACGCCACGATAGCAACTCAAGTTCTTGGAATATAATTGTAGTTGCCTTATGGGCGTTTAACATGGGAAATCTACTAGTAATGTAAATTTTATTCTTTAATTCGACATATTGGAAAGTTATTTACCAAAACAAATGAGCAGGATGTAGCTCAAAGGTATATTTTAATTTTATTGGAGGGTATTAAAGTTCTGGCACTTTGTAGCATTGGTGAATTGTCAATCACAGAATTTTGAAATTTTCAGAATGCCTCATACGATATGTCACCGATAGGAAAATCCTACCTGGGTATGTTGTAAATGTGATGTTTAAAGGATAAGATAGCTGATCCAGGGTCACGGCACCATCAAGTCGACTTTCTATGGAATCCGCATAGGTTGCTCTTCGGTTCATACATGACCAGCCGTTTGCTATACCTTTTGGACAGGTTACTAAATACTGCGATCCGAACCAGAATGAACTTTTATCCCTTGCAAGCATTTTGGTATACTTCACACACTCGTTTGCATCGTAGCGTATGTTGCAGGATTCGTATGTCGGCACTGAAAGATATATCATACCTCATGATACAGAAAGTGTGAAAAGTAAAAGTAAGAACAATTATTGTCTTATAAATGTAAATGACAACATGTGTACGTATGTTTGGAAGGCTTTATGGCAAAAATAGGGGTTCAAAATATTCCTATAAGTGATGTTACAGTTCTATACGAGTACAACAATGAAAAAGACTTATCCCTCTATGTTAGCAAAATTCAAAATACTAATTCTGTTTCTTATATTATGTCTCTAAATCCCAAGCAAATGTGTAGACCAGCTCTTCCATTTAAATCTATTACAATTACATCTAACTTCGTAAAGGAAAGCTAATTCAAAGAAAAATATTTTTCATTTCCGACTGCACGAAAAATTCAAGAAAACTCATAACATCATAATGCATTTCTAATGTTTGACCGAGGTTCGAATTTCATTTGTTTACCATTTTTTTCCGCAATTGCAAAAGAAAATTGTGCATCGTCGTCTTTTTCATCATCTTCATTTTCTATATCTCTTTAAAAAGAAGATGTTTGATTAATGTTATTTATATTTACTTATATTACCTATTTCTAATTCGTTTATCTGATGACCTAGCTTACCTTTACATTTACCATAAGACGGGAATGTCGAACAATTCAGATGGCTCGGCCAACCAAAACCGAATTTTCTCAATAACGGATAACAATTCTCATAAACCCTTCTGCATTCATAATTGCATGGTTTATCTGCTATTGTTGGTTGTTTAACTTTATGATTTATACACTCCGGAAAATATAACCTGCACAAGAAGCTACGTAGGTCTGTATCACACTTGATATCAATAATGGGTTTGAACTGTGCTAATTTCATTGCAGCCTCAGTTTGACTCACATGTCCCAGAGAATTTGGCATCGTCGTCGAATTGTAGAGGTCACCACAAAGAGATGACAATAGTTGCTCACAAGCCTGAGCCATTGAAATGAACATCAAAACAATAAAAGTTAGATGCATTGTCCTTAGAACGTCGATATTCTCTGATAAGGATAAGACGATACTACAAGGTGTAAGTACATTAGATTATTGTCAAGAACATTTGGACGCATATTTTTCGCCAGATAACTGACATATTTATTCAACCTTTATTCCGCGATATCTTTATCAACAAAACATAAAGGAACAATGGTAAATTGAACTTGCATCGCATTGTTGAAAAAAATTATGTAGTCTTAGTTCTAGTCGATATGATTAGGAACATCATCTACTGCACGGGACTAAACTAAAATATTGCACCTGTTCATCAGCTTTGTGCTTTGTTGTGTACGTGTGAAAAAGGACTCCATGAAAAGACCTCTTTTAAACTTTATCTGAAAAGGCTTGGCCCCAATAATCTGCACGATAAGGTGTTTGTCCTACTACTTGGGTATTTAATCATGAGATCGCTTCAGACAGTAGAGCATGTACTTTTTCGAATACCATATGTTTTCGATATCCAGTTACAATTTTTTTTTGTAAAATTGAAGACCCTTACGACATTTTTTCTTGTTCGTGTTGTCACCTTAAAGTGCGAGTGATTGTATTATATTTCATGCATTCTTTATTTCATCAGGGTACGTGAAAGGATCTCGTATGCGCGTAATTCGGATCCAGATAGGGTAGAACCATCCACTGGTGTCTCCAGGTTTTTCATTGGGCTTCTTCCTTTGTAATTTCTCCGTCGGTCGTGTTTTAAAGGGTGCTTTGCTTAGTTTGTTGATTGCCCCCTCGGTATTGGAGTTCTTGTTTTTCTAAAGTTAAACGTCTTCAAATTCGATAGCATCATTTAAGAACAAATAAATTTGCAGCATGGACCAGACATGCACGTTTCGGATACTTATTCCTCGTCAGTGATCCTCAATCTAAACGATGTAAATGACCAAAGAGTTTGAAAGTTGTTATGTCCAAAATGGTATCGAACGACGTAGCAGAATTGGTAGGATATGATGCTAAAGGACCCACGTTTTGGAAATTTCAGGAAAGGACTATATATGGTTTATATAGTAAAGTGGCCCCCTTTCTGGGCAAAATCTGAAGTTTTCATGAAGTTATGAATTTGTGCCAATATTTATTCTACAATGTAGGCTACTTATGAAATTATGCATATTATTTAATTTCCTTTCTCACTTTCATAGAATTTGGGCTTCAAAAGTGGTATATTTTGCCAAATTTCTGGAAAAACGTCATTTTGGGGCTCATTTTCGTCAAACTTCCTATTAGTTAGTATCGAGCGGGCTTCTGAACAGCTTTTAAATTTTGATATGTTGTTACTTTTGTACGTTTCTAATTCTATGAAAAAGGAAAAACTTGTTCACGATCCCGCTCGATGTTATCTTAACGAAAATCATCATAAATTATGCTATTTTTCGTGAAAATTTGACAAAATTACCGGTTTTGATGATATTTATGCGAAATTTACAATATCTTACAAATCGAGGAGTAGTTTTTATAACTAGATTTCTCAAAATATAGATATTTAACTTTCTAAAAATGACAACAGAATTCAAGTTTAGAGAGGTCGATTTTAGGGGGCCACTTTAATATGTAAACCCTACATACTCCTTTGTTAACATAAATTTTCGAATGCGTTGAAGAAACGATCAACCGAAGGTGATCGAACTAGGCTACATGTGCCCTCGGGGACTCAGTTAGTTTATTTGTATGTTTGTTTTCATCTTGATTGTTCTTTGTTTCATTCTAGTTCGTATGTATTCCGCTGTTGTCACTGTAGAGTTGTGTTGTTCGAAGAGTTTACCTTGTAAGAGTAAAGGACTTATATTGATTTCTCATTAGGTCTAAAACACTTGGACTATTGAAACAGAAAATTGACCTTTTGTGAGTATGAAAACTTGTCATTTCATCCAGAAATATCACCGAAATTAAAGGAGAATGACATCTTAGCACCATTCCTCATCCTTTTATTTATTTATTTTTTTTTTATTATATTTTTTTTTTTTGGTCATACATTTTATTTAAGTTAAACAAGATCCTGACGATAATCTCAACAGCACTCACAATAGAGAACAAAATTGACGGATCCTACGCTACTGAATCGACCCCACAAGAAAAGTGGAGCCGCGTTATGCATATTGGGTACTCTTCGACGCAAATACATACAAATACCGACATATGAAAGGATCAATCCTTGCTTTCATCCCTGTTGCTTCAAACCAAAATGTCGGACTCTTCATGTAGAATGAATGGCATAGAGAGAGATATTCCTTAATTTCAAAATATTGTAGAAAAATTCGATGACAGAATTTAAACCAAATTCAAAATGTTCAAGATTGTGCGAATTTATTTGAAACATGAGGCATTGTCACAAAGTTGAAATGGATTGATTCACTAAATCACAATTGATGGATAATACACAGTAATAATAATGCAGATGTACTTCTCAAAAAAAGTTTTGCACAACAAGTCTATTTGCCGTATACTTACATTATAGACGTATGACTTTCATACTCAGTTTCCGTAAAGTGTGGTATAGACATTGAATTTTGACATTTCCTACCATAGAGGTCATAAATTACTTAATCTGAATGTAAATTCCGATTGGTCTCAGTATATCCCTACCAGAAATGACAGAGAAGTTTGAACATTATGCTGCTTTTTTTTTTTTTTTTTTTTTTTTTTTTTTTTGAAAATTTCAATATTTCATAAAAGTTCTCGGCTATGAAGTATCATAGGAACTGATTGACAATTACTGATCTGTGTTGAAGAATTAAGATCAATATGCTTATTGGCATAATAATGAAGGGAAACCCTTGTGGCGCAGAACTTTTTTTAAGTAGTATGTATTGCTTTTATCCAACTATATTGTTATTGCAGACGTTAGGATAATCTTTGACGCCATGACATACATCATCGATATTGCTCCCTCTCGCTGTGACATACATATGACGTATGTAGGGGTCATTGTGTGCTAACATCCATGTTGCTCCTACCAAAACGACGGACTCATCCTGCTGAAATCTTTGGAGGTCAAACAAACATCTGAAATAAATCCCGATTTTAAATAACATGTTTTGTGCGATACAGCTTTTGGAAAAAAAAAGGATTTTTAAAAAATTCTACTATAAGGAAAACTTTTCAAGCAAACATTACAAGTGCTTTAGAATATCGACACATTCATATGGATTTCAGTTGACATTAACATTTTGTATTGACTACATAAAGATTTAAGAATAAAAGCTACAAAAATCCTACAAAAATCATATTTACGAAAAATCAAAGTTTAACAAAATTTGTAAAATAAAAACATGTTTATGTTTGTATCGCTGGTTCAGATTATTTTTAGATATAACAACTGACTGTAGAAAAGGAGAGATCATCATCAAGAAAATATAACGATATTGAGCCATGTTCATTACGTATGTCACTTTTCTTACAATTTTAAGAATTAACATTTGTAAGAAAAAGTATGAAAGATATCAATAATATAAAACAACCATGTAAAATAGGAAGATATAATAGATAAAAATGGAATGATCGCTGAGCGATATAAGTCCCCTACCGGCATAAACTTATGTCCTGCATCTCTATTCATCAATTCATTATCTGCAATAACAGCCAAGCAAAGTCCGGAAAACTGATTTTTCATTATATTTGCTAAGTCCAAGGGTCATAACTCTTGCGAAAATTGGTCAATTAAAATTAAACTTGAACTTGATCTGTACCACACTATAATGTATTCAGATACTAAAAACCAGCTCATTATCTGCAATAACAGCCAATAAATGTCCGAGAAACCGAAAATTTCATGAAAATTGCCAAGTCTAAGGGCCATATCTCTTGTCAAAATGGGTCAATGGAAACCAAAATCAAACTTGGTCTGTATCAAATCACTGTATCACTAAGATACATTCATATAGCAAAAATCAAAAAATCAGTTCATTAGCTGCAATAGAACCGAAGAAAAATCCGGAAAACTAATTTTTCATGATATTTGTCAAGTACAAGGGCCATACCTCCTGTGAAATTAGGTCAATCGAAATTAAATTCGAACTTGATCTGTATCACACGATTATGTATTCACATACTGAATATCAGTTCATTATTTGCAATAACAGCTAAGAGAAGTCCGGAAAACCGAAAATGTCAAGAAATTTGCTAAGCCCAAGGGCCATAAGTCTTGTAAAAATAGGTCAATGTAAACCAAAATCAAACTTGGTCTGTATTAAACTAAGATGTATTCATATACCAAAAACAGTTCATTACATGCAGTAGAACCAAAGAAAAATCTGGAAAACTGCAATTTTCATGAAAGGAGTAGGTGCGGTAACCTGCCATATCGGCCCTATTTTCAAAGTTGATCATATATCCATAATATTCTAGTTTATAAAAGGTCAAATGTATGGTGAATCCAAATCAGGAAAGCCTGTTTTTATTTTACAGTCCTATACAGATGACAAATAAGGATAATGACCATATCCCTGTATACAGCACAAAATCGATAATTCAGAAAATCAGAAACCAAAGGCATACAAAATCAGGATAAAACAGGAACCAAAGCAAACAAACAAAAAACTCCACCACATGAAAAGAAGCGAACTCCCGATATGGGAGTGAGACCAGGTGCCAAGGAAGAGTAAGCATCTCCTGCTTGCATGCAACACCCGCCGCTTCAATTCGGTAGAACTGTCACATCCGGTTACTTCCATTTCGGAAGACATAGAGTACAATCTTTTGTTAGATGTTTCAAATGGTCTATGACAGAATATCATCTACCATTCTGGAGAGTGGGACATCATAGTGTATGACGAGTTCCCCATATCGACCGTAGAACTTCCTCAGGTAATCCGCGAATTTTGGATTATTGATGGACAACACATCGTCTATGTATCTGTAAGTGAAGTTGAAGTCAGAAGCTAAGTATCTTTTCCCTTCAGAGACCAAAGATTCAATGAATTTAGCTTCGTACGAGTAAAGGAAAATGTCGGCAAGGAGAATAATACGTTGCTCAAAACGTCTAAAAACGTTGCAATCATTGAAAATATCAACAAATGAGCGAAATATCTAACCAGGCCTTGCAAATGATAAATTTTGTACCAATCGATGGATTTCTGATCGGCCTTTTAATTTGCATAAAAAAAATTGTGGGCGAGGCCTGGATCGTAGATGAATTTTGAACATTTGTGTGTAAATTACGATTGTTTTCCCTTGTTTTGCGCCATTCAGGGCAAATGACGTCAGAACATGACGTCATACATCATGCGCGTGACGTTATGAGGGCTCAAAATTATGACGCCGTATTTTCTCAAACAATAAACATTGCGAAAAGTGATGATTAATAGTTCGCTTCTCAAATGCATTTTTTGTCGAAATTATAGGGCCGATATGAGGAGTTAGCGCAACTAGTCCTTGGCAAAGTCCAAGGGCTATAACTCTTGTAAAAATGGGTCAATCAAAACCAAACTCAAACATGATCTGTATCACATTGAGATATATCCACATACCATAAATGAGTTCAATATATGCAACAACAGTGAAAAAAGTCAGGAAAACTAAAGTGTAACAGACGGACGGACTGAGAGGAAACTAAGAGTCCCCTTCGGCGATGCCGGTAGGGGACTAATAATCATTCTTATGTTTTTTAAGTTATCTTAATTGGGTTTAATGGTTGTGCTGCAGCCCAGTCCTTTTGCAGCCTTCCTTTCTTTAATGTATGATGTTATAAAGGTAATACCTCCCAGGAAAAGAACAGTTTTGCGCTGCAAATCGCTTTATCTTTTGCGCTGATAGCTGATGTGACTGCTTGAAGAGTAGGAAATAGTAGGTGTGGTTCTTTGCTGACGGTTTTGGTGGAGCAGGACCAATATAAGTTTCAACAGTATCACCATGGCTTACAGTACCGTTCGGGATGTTGATAACCAACCAATGAACGAAAGGTGTGTCCGATGTGCCAAACAAGGCGTTGGATGCATCAGGGTCAATCATCATCAATGTGAACAGTCCAGCTGAATCAAAGTTTCAAACATTTGTACAAACTGACGATAAAATTTCATGAAAAATGAAGTTTACTTCTTCTGCCTCAAAATTGTAAGAATTGGACACAAATTTCAATCATTTATGCTAAACATTAGATTTTCAATATCAGCATATGGAGAAATGCGTCCCTTTTACTTATTTGCGTAATTTAGTCATAATTGATTTTTCTTCCACCATAGAAATTCATGGTAAAAAATGATAAAAAAATCGCTGAGGAACGAAAGTTATAAGTATGATAATTTGGACGAATTTAATTGGCATAACGTCGAATGCAGTTGTAAACAAAACTAGCTGTGCAGCATGTACGACGAGTTTGAGACCGGATTTTATCCAAATCTCTCATGAACATGTCACCATATGTGGATCATGTGTTAAACGTCTTCAAATTCATTAACATCATTTAAGAACAGATCAATTTCCAGTTTGGACCAGACATGCACGTTTCGGGTACTTAACCCTCGTCAGTGATCCTTAATCTAAAAATGTAATATGGCCAAAGAGTGTGAAAGCTTTATGTTCAAAATGTACCGAAAGACGTAGCAGGATGGGTTGGATATGATGCTACAGGACCCACGTTTTCGAAAGAAATTTAAAGATTTTTTTATAACAGAAATTTTATTCGGGACTGGAAATGAGAGTTGAAATCAAATAGCAAATGATTTCACACGGAGAAAATAAACACATCAGAAGACAGATAACTACAGAAAAGTTAGAAAGCAGACGATTTCTGGATTTATAAGATAACGTCGACTTCGCGATCAATTTAAATGTTTAAGTGGGCTGCTGCCGCCATACCCTCCCTTTATGCCACTAGGGTCACACTCAAGCGCCGCTAAGTCGCTAAAACGGATCATAAGTGAATCAAAATGGTTTCCCATTTGCAGCGTACACGTTACTCAGTTGACGTTGAGCTCCGGTGAGAATCCAAGATGGTTAATGCGTAGCGATATTGGGAGTTCGTTTGTTTTCATATGGTGGAGGTTTTTGTTTGTTTGCTTTGGTTTTCGGTTTTGTCCTGATTTTGTATGCCTTCGGTTTCCGATTTTCTGAATTATCGATATTGAACTGTGTATGGAGATATGGTCATTATCCACATTTGTCATTTTCGACCTTTTATATTCAAATGCATCAAGTTGCTGATTTTTCATTACCGTCGTAAAGGATTGATACGCCAAAATCAAGTGAGTTGCTCATAAATATTAATGAAAGGAGGGAATCTCCAACAACACTCGGTTGAGGCACTTGATAGAGTAGAAATACACAACAAGAGACGCAGAAGGGGCAAGGCAGAGAAACATTTACTACAAATAAACAAACGAGACCTATGGGCAATCGATGCCGACTTAGGACGGCCTTTGGACAAGAGTGTAGTTATCCGGATTACGTGCGCAATGAGGAAAAAGCTTACGCATTTCTCCACACTGGGAGCATACATTTAATTTGTTATGCATAAGCGGTTAAAACAAATGTCACACGTCTTCAAAATCATAGCATCATTTAAGATCATTGAAGTTTCTCGCACCAGGGTAAGAATGTAAGTACCGGGTACTTGAAAATCAGTTTCAAAATTTTGTAGCAGGTTTTAGTTTAGTTGTTCAACTCTCATCATCAGAAAGCCACACCCATGGCATCTTCTTCGTGGGCAATAGGCTGTGGACTTCGGACGATGCTCAACACGAAAGAAAAATGACTTTTCGAACCTCTGCTGCCTGCTCGACATATATATTTAATATCGGTGCACCTAATATAACATCTGAAATCCACTCATTTTAGTAAAGTTCATTCGATCAAAGCCTTTGATTTTTCGACACTTTACACTACAATTCCACATTCTAAATTGAAAGAAAGACTCGCAAAAATTATAAGTAATGCGTTTACAAGTAAGAACGGTAATCGCAAATACAAATTTATTGTTGTGAACTATGACAAAACCTACTTTGTAAAAGAAAAGTCCGATTCTGAAAATAAGTACACTGAAACAGATATTATTCAGATGTTAAACTTATTGATCGACAACATTTTTGTGGTGTTTGGAGGAAAGGTCTTTCAGCAAATTGTCGGAATTCCAATGGGGACCAATTGTGCCCCACTCCTTGCCGACATTTTCCTTTACTCGTACGAAGCTGAATTCATTCAATCTTTGGTCTCTGAAGGGAAAAGATACTTAGCTTCTGACTTCAACTTCACTTATAGATACATAGACGATGTTTTGTCCATCAATAATCCGAAATTCGCAGATTACCTGAGCAGAATCTATCCTTCAGAGCTTGAAGTCAAAGAAACTACAGAGACAAATAATTCAGCATCCTATTTGGACATAATGTTGTCCTACGACACTGATGGTCACATGAACACCTCACTCTATGACAAACGTGACGACTTCAATTTCAGCATTACAAACTTTCCTTTTCTGAGTAGCAACATCCCTTCATCGCCTGCTTATGGCGTGTTCATATCTCAGTTGATACGCTATGCCAGAGCAAGTACGAAATATACGGATTTTGTTCTGAGAGCTAGGCGTCTTTCAGATAAGCTTCTCAGTCAGGGATATGTTTGTGACCGACTAACATCGTCACTGAGGAAGTTCTACGGTCGATATGGGGAACTCGTCATACGCTATGATGTCCCACTCTCCAGAATGGTGGGTGATATTCTGTCATAGACCATTTGAACCATCCAAGCCAAGATTGTACTCTATGTCTTCCGAAATGGAAGTTACCGGATGTGACAGTTCTACCGAATTATAGCGGCGGGTGTTGCATGCAAGCAGGAGATGCTTACTCTTCCTGGGCACCTGATCTCACTCCCATATCGGGAGTTCGCTTCTTTTCATGTGGTGGAGGTTTTTGTTTGTTTGCTTTGGTTCCTGTTTTGTCCTGATTTTGTATGCCTTCGGTTTCTGATTTTCTGAATTATCGATTTTGTGCTGTATACAGGGATATGGTCATTATCCATATTTGTCATGCATAATACAAATATCTTCATTAGTAATACTTCAAGCCAAAATTAAAAAAAAAAACTTTTGCTAAAATTTGCATCTTTATTCAAAAAATTGTCTTCGGTTTATTTTTTACTTATTGCTACATCCAAACGATAATCTTATGTTCATCTATTTTGCATTTCATTTCCAAAAGACGGTTTTTATATAATGAAATATTTACCGGTATTTCCAGGAAGATATCCGAACGGCATGAGTTGTACATGAGGTGTAACGCTGGTTCTCACAGTAGCTGTATCGACACTTCCATTCGATAGAGGTCTCAGGTATACCGTATTTCCCCTATAACGTAAAGGGAAGAACCTTAATCAACACATGTAAACAAGCAAACAAAGAAAAAACACATTTTAAAAAGCCTAAAAAATGGGGACTCTTGTCTCCGATTACGTTTTCTTTCAAATATGGCAATGTAGGTTTACGGAAAATAACTTTTAAAACAAAGGAGGGGATCTCCACCAACACCCGTTTGTAGCACCCACAGCAAGACCCCAAAACACCCAATGCAAAAACACAAAGCAGACAAGCACGGAAAGAGACGAATAAGGGACAAGGAACGTCAACGCACAACACAGAAACATCAAACACAAAGGACTACACATAAACCAACGAGGCCAATGGGCAATAGGTGCCGACTTAGGACGGCCATCTGCCACGGAAATAACCCTAACCCTAACCCTTTTTAAACATACAATCAGATAACTACATGTATTAGGTAAATCAAAGAAAGGACATTTAGTTGACCTAAGGGTGGACCAAACGGAACAAATATGTTTTTACATATTGTCATTGTGGAATAATCCCTAGTTACTTACGTCGTGTTGTATGTTTTACAGCAGGATGTGTACGTCAATGACGTCGATGTGTAGGTGACGTTCACACTGTAAGTTAGGCTAATCGGGTTTGGTATGAATGTTCTATAGTGTCTCGCCAGCTCTGAGAGGCAAAGAATAAAGATATGATATCAATGAGAAAAGAAAAAAGAAGTATTTCTATCCTGCAGTAAGAGGCCTGTCTTTTTGACACTAAAACTTAAGATATGGTGCAAGGACTTATATCATTTTATGTAGATAAAAATAATATAAATTTTTAAATTCATTATAAAGTTTTAAATTGCTAGACTTGTATCATTCGCCCTCTTTAAAACTTAATTTCCTTTCCATTACGTTTTGAACTTTTTTTTCATGATTGACGGAATTTGACGAACCTTTACTCATTAAAGCTGGACATGCATTAAAACCAAAGTAGTTCAAAAGGTGTCCGGCAGAGAACTCATCCCTTACTACGTTTACCCAATTCATGGCTTTTAGATCTGAAATCAGTAAGAGTATCATCATATTAAATTCTTAGGCTTGGAAATGGAAAACAAATCGCATAATAATCGTCAACAAATATTTAGAGATTTTGACTCTTAGATTCAATCACCGCATAAGTTCACTTCACTTTACGCAATGTCGGCTGTCGTTCTATGCGAAGCAATGAAAATATGGATAATGACTATATTCCTATATACAGCACAAAATCGATAATGCAGAAAATCAAAAACCGAAGGCATACAAAATCAGGATAAAACAGCAACAAAAGCAAACAATAAAAGACATCCACCACATGGCACAATGAACGCCAAATCACATAGAAACATCAAACATAAATGACTACACATAAACCAACAAGACCAATGGGCAATCGGTGCCGACATAGGACGGCCATCTGCCAAGTCAGTAGCAGTCGGTGTGGTTGTCCTGGATTACGTGTGCACAACCCTCACACTTTTTATATTGAATAAATAAATCTTAAACTAAACTAAGTTACATCTAAAGACTCAAACAACACTTGGTGTTGCAGCACCAACAGCAAAACCCCAAAACACCCACTGCAAAAACACAATGAACGCCAAATCACATAGAAACATAAAACATAAACCAACGAGACAAATGGGCAATTTGTGCCGTCTTAGGACGTCTATCTGCCACGTCAGTAGCAGACGGTGTGGTTATCCTGGATTACTTGTCCACTTTTCCGATTACCAAGAGGTCTCAAAGAACGTACAATTGTGGTGTAAAACAACCTCCTCACTGTTAGATGACCACACACAAACAAGACGGTCACCGCAAAACGCAGGGGCCAAAGCAGCCGGATGAATATGTCAATGGATATAAAAAGAGAACGCACGTAATATAGTCTGTGCGTAAAGCATTTATAACAATGATACGGTAGCGTTCCAACTCTAATTCTTATGCACCAGACACGTGTTTCGGATATTAAATCCTCATCGGTGATGCTTCCAGCCAAACAATGCAAAAGAAGGTCAACAGTATCCATTTGCAAGTTCTATGCATTACTTTTTCGTAATATACGATGTCGTTCTAAAAGTATTACTGTAAAACTAAGAAAATTGTCCGAATGTTGCGTCTTCATATTCATAGCATCATTTAAGAACAGATACATTTTCATCATGATATGCATTTACTTAACCCTAGTCAGTGATCCTGAATCCAAACAATTTAATATTGCCAAAGACTGTTAAGGTTTTGCCCAAAATATACCGAAAGACGTAGCAGGATGGGTAGGCTACGATGCTACAGTACCTAATTTTCAGAAATTTTGAGAAGATTTAATGAGCAGAAATTTTCGAATTCGTTGAAAGAAACGATCAACTTAAGTTAATCGAACTTGGCTACATGTGCCCTTGGGGACTCCTATTTCGTTAACGAATTGAAATGGTTTTTACCATAGATGTGTCAACTGTTCCGATATGAAATTAAAAGCATGAAATCTCCCTCAAGACTTGGTTGCAGCACCCACAGCACATTGAAAAAGAAACATCCGAATACGAAATGACAGAGTTGACAATTACAAGAAACGAAAACCAAATTACAAAAAAACGACATGATGATATTGTATGATTATTTTAATGGTTTAATTAAAAAGCTACGAATGCTAAGACAAATGTTCTGTAGGTAGTAACATTCAGCTAACAGAGTAATTCACCAATCGCTGTGTTCATGCATTTTTACAATATATTATTTGTATGCTCATAGACTTTAAGAAGGGATGGAATCGCCAACCAGACCCGGTTGCAATGCCAACAGCAATGAGTTAAAGAAGATTCTGACGATAATCTCAACAGCAGTCACAATCGTCAGGATCTTCTTTAACACACAATAGAGCACAAAACTAATCTCAACAGCACTCGCACAAAACAGCAAAACACCAAAGCACCCGAAGCGAAAGCACAAAGACGAGCGCAGCAAGTGACGAAAAAGAGAATACGACATAGAAACATCAAACATTAAAGACTACACATAAACCAACGAGCCAATGGGTAACCGGTGCCGATTTAGGACGGCCATTTGCTACGCAAATGGTGTGGTTATCCGAAATACTTGCGCACAACCCTCCAACATTTCCGGTTACCAAAGGTCTCAAAGAACGTTCAATTGTTGTTTAAAACAACCTCTTCACTGTTAGATGATCACACACAAACAAGACAGCAAAACGCAGGGGCCAAAGCAACACAGATGAATTTGTCAATGCATATAAAAAAGGGGCACTACGTATGGTGAAGTATATGCGAACTAACTTGTAATTCCTAGATTAGAGATCGTGTTATTAACGTAATCCGCCCTTGGAATAACTTTCACTTTCTCAATCACATTGCTTTCAATGTAATGGTTTTGCTCAAACAGGAGATATAAATATACATTTGGATGTGATGTTGGCGGTGATGGTGGGAGATAATCAAAGACTACCTGAAGAAAGAAACATCAAAGAACATAAATACTCATTATATAAGATATATTGTATCATAAAATGCCGAAAAAAATTGAATAATATAA
This sequence comes from Pinctada imbricata, assembly GCA_033119305.1. NCBI lineage: Eukaryota > Metazoa > Mollusca > Bivalvia > Pterioida > Pteriidae > Pinctada > Pinctada imbricata. The sequence goes on from VSWD01000005.1 coordinate 112,404,494, forward strand.
AATTGTACTATGTCTTTATGACGATGCTATCTAGCCAGTGACAACCTGTTCTCCTCTCTTTGTTTAAGAGCTCACTATTGTTCCGTATTTATATAGATCGTATCTAATTTTCTAATTTGTGCCTTAGTTACATGATGTCATAATTTTCATTTTAAATATTTTCTATCCACATAGATTCATTATGTCAAAAGATAAGAGTTTGAAGATTATTATTTGGTTTCACACACTTTAAGATTGTTCCCTTGATAAGGACACATACTTTATTTACTAACGTCCGATTCATTCAGATTTCCATTTTGAATATTGCAGTATACACCATGCATTTGAAGAGTACTGATATCGTAAATAACGAGTGAGTAAAGTTTTCCTTTTGTTGCAGGCCATTTGACTTCCGGTCTTGTCCTGGTTTGGATGGCTGGGTGGTGGAATTTGTCGGCCATAGGAGATGGGGAGAAGGAAAACTGCGAAGACTGGGCAAAATCTCCTCCGCATCCTTTTAGAGTGCCTATAAGATTTAAATCTAATTCTGGAATTACAAACTTGGACTCTCAGACAGAATCTCAAATTCAAATTGCTTGAGATTTATGTCACCGCATAACAAAATAACAAACCTGTCTCACCTGGAAAGGTGGTAAATGTTATATTCAAAGGATAAGATAGCTGATCCAGGGTCACGGCACCATCTAGACGACTCTCTATTGAATCCACATGGTCTGCTCTTCTATTTATACACGACAAACCTCCTGATGCACCTTTTGGACAGGTTATCAAATACTGCGATCCGAACCAAAATGAATGTTTATCCTCCGCAAGCATTTTGGTATACCTCACACATTCGTTTGCATTATAATGAGTATTACAGGATTCGTATGTTGGTACTGAAAAGTATGTGATAAAGGAGCTTGAAAGATGAAAATCAAGGTAAAATCCTTTAATATTAGATCAAATACTTCGAAGATACTTGAATATCTTGTGTATGACAAATATGGATAATGACCATACCCCAGTACATAGTACAAAAGTGATAATTCAGAAAATCATAAACCAAAGGCATACAAAACCAGGATAAAACAGGAACCAAAGCAAACAAACTAAAACCTCCACCACATGAAAAGAAGAGAACTCCCTATATGGGAGTGAGACCAGGTGTCATGGAAGAGTCAGCATCTCCTGTTTGCATGCAACACCCGTCACTTCAATTCGGTAGAATTTTCAAACCGGTTACATCCATTTCGGAAGATACATTCGGTGGTAGGATGGTTCAAATGGTCTAATACAGAGTACCATCCACTATTCTGGAGAGTAGGACATCATGGTGTATGACGAAGGACGGGATCTCCAACAACATCAGGTTGCAGCACCCACAGCAAAACCCCAAAACACCCAATGCAAAAACAGAGCAGACAAGCACAGAAAAAGAGACGCAAATGTGACAAGGGACGTCAACGCACAACACAGAAACATCAAACACAAAGGACTACACATAAACCAACGAGACCAATACTGGAGTGAAACCAGTTCCCAACAAGTTCCCCATATCGACCGTAGAACTTCCTCAGTAACGAGGTTAGTTGGCCACAAAAGTATCCCTGACTGAGAACGTATCTGAAAGACGCCCAGCTCTCAGAACAAAATCTGTATATTTGGTACTTGCTTTGACATACCGTATCAGCTGAGATATGAACAGGCAATAAGCAGGATATGAAGGGATGTTGCTACTCAGAAAAGGAAAGTTTGTGATGTTGCAATAGAAGGCGTCACCTTTGTCATAGAGTGAGGTATTCATGTGACCATCAGAGTCGTAGGACAACATTATGTCCATATAGGATGCTGAAGTATTTGTCCCTGTTTGACTTCAAGCTCCGAAGGATAGATTCTGCTGAGGTACATTTAGATTAGTTCACATTCATTGACAACAAAATGTGATTATCAACGAGACATTGAGTATTCGCATCCCAGTTTCATTGTTATTTTGCTTCAACTGTGACTGTATTACGTACACCCTCTTTTCATTCCCATGCCCTCTTTTTATTTCTATTTACATATTCATCTGTATTGCTTGGGTCCCTGCGTTTTGCTGTCTCGTGCGGTCATCTATCAGTGAGGAGGTTGTTTAACACCACTAATGTACATGTATGTTCTTTGAGACCTCTGGGTAATCGGATAAGTGGGCATGTAATCCATGATAACCACACCGTTTGTAACTTGAGTGGCAAAAGTCGTCCGAAGTCGGCACCGGTTACCCATTGATCTCGTTGGTTTATTGTACACGTAGTCTTATGTGTTGATGTTTATCTGTCGCATGTCTCTTTTTCGTCTCTTTGTTTGATCGTCTTTGTGTTATCGCATCGGTTGTTTTGGTGTTTTGCTGTTGATGCTGATGGTCTGGTTGGAGATCCCCTTCCTTCTGTTAAAATTGTAGTGATACCATGATATTGTTTTTAGGAAAGTAATATTGCTTTGAAATTATATTATATGCGGCAAGATCTTTCCATAGGTACCCAAATTATGTCTTCTTTGACTTAAATTTTTCGATAACTTTTTTTATAGATCAATACTTTCCGATATGAGCTTTGGTGTTTCACCAAAACATCTCGTTGGCATATGTTACTTTCTATAGTACTTTCTATATTGACATAACGTCAGACAGTGCATGAATTTTATATATTGTTTTCATTTTCGTGCTTAAACATCGACGGCGGGTGCGACTAGCCAACAGGGGATGCTTACTCTTCCCGGACACCTGGTCATACCTCTAACTTGCTAAAGGTCCGTTGATGCTTAATTTTGTGCTCTATTGTGAGTGCTGTTGAGATGATCGTCAGGATTTTCTCATTTGTTTCAGAAATAAAAGATTATATGTCTTACATGAAGTTGACCATGCTTACCTTGACATTGGCCAGTAGAAGGAAACGTCGTACAATTTAGATGACTCGGCCAAGGGAAGCTGAATTTACGAAATTCGGGATAACAGTTCTCATATACCCTTTTGCATTCATAATAACACGGTTTGCCTGCAATCGTTGACTGCATTCCATGTTTATCTATACATTCTGGATAAAATAATCTGCAGAAGAAGCTACGTAGATCTGTGTCACACTTTATATCAATTAAGGCTTTCAAACGGAATAATTCTAATTCGGCATCAAGTTGAGTCTTGTGTCCCAAGGAATTAGGCATCTGTGTTGAATTATAGAGTACCATACAAACAGGCGATGTTAGTTGTTCGCAAGCCAGAGTTACTGAAGAAAAAATCAAAACAATGAAAATACTATGCATCTTGACAATTCTACTTATAGTATTTTCTCGTACAGATATGACGGTCCTACAAGGCAAAAGTACATTATTCAGGACAAGAGCTGAATAACTTTTGCAAGATAACAACTGACACACTTTTTTCAACCTAGCAAAATAAGTCCATTGACCTATTACATATAATGAATTTATTGGACGTTCATACTTATTTTACAGCATAATTATATGGCGGTCTCAAAGCTTTACCTATCTTAAAGTTAATGAAAAGAAGATAAAACATATTGAATTTGAATCAAGTTTGTCAAAAGGCAATCACCTCATTCCCCTATAATTCGCCTTATTGAAGGATATATGATTACTCAATTATTAAAAGAGCTTCAAACATAGTACTGGAGCGACCTACTGCTCGCGCTCCTCTAACGTTCCTTCATTATTGGTCTGCAAATACTTATATCGAAAGCAATGAAAGTGTCCCCAACATTTTGAGCAAACATTACAGTCAAATTTCTTCATTCAAAATCCCCATTTCTAAATTTGATCTCCCTACAATATCTGCATACCAAAACTGCCTTCTTACAAATGTTGGTACATTGTTAATTCTAACAACTGCTCAACTGCAATTTTTTCTAGAAATCTGACGTCAGCACTCACTGCTATAACGGACCTGTGCATTGCCTTGTCCTTCCTCTATGACAACATTTATGTAAGATTTAGAGAGAAACTCTACAAGCAGGTTGAAGGACCGGCACTTCTTTTATAACCTGGACGAAAACCTGAACCTCTGACAAATTTCACTGCTAGACTATGGGTACTACATTGTTGCAGATTATGTTTATACGCGTATGAAAAAGAGTCTTTCCAAAATCTTCAAAAGCAAAGAAAACATGATGATTTGAAATGCTTCATCGGTACATCTAGGTACCTGGATGATATTCTTACTATCGACAATACTGTTTTTGAAAAGTATAAAAATGTTATTTATCCATGTCACAAACACAGAAACACCATTTTTGGACCTAAATATCGACATTGTTTATGGAGAGATTCATACAAGCGTGTATGACAAACGAGTTGATTTTGGATTCAACAGAGTAAATTTTCCCTGGCTTAACGGTAATGTTATGAGGTTACTGTCATACGGTATTCATATTTCACAGCTCATCCGGTATGCTGGAGCATGTACTGATGTTTTAGATTTTCACAGTAGAAATATACAAGTTACAAAGAATCTTTTAGGTCAAGGTTTTCAAAGTAAATAATTTCTGGACATTTTATGAAAATTATTCCGAACTTCTTTTGAAATTCAGACCCTAACAAGCAACACAGTATATGACATTGGATATTTCGCAACCAGCCTTTTATATCATGAATATGATCCTTCTGTCACCAGACGGAGACTTGGCTTGGTACTGATAACCACACCGTAGCAGATGGCCGTCCAAAGTCCGCGCCAGGTGCACATTGGTCTCCTTTCTTTTATGTGTTATTTCACGTTGCAGTGTAGAGCAGTTAAAATCGTTCCCCGTGGCCTGATGTTTGTCAAGTGTATTAATTACTTCTTTCCAGCTCTGTCACCTGAAAGAAGCTTTGTTTTGGCCTTTTATCAATGTGACATCATATATTGTTTTGCTATTTCGGAAACTAGCCATTATAAAATATATATCATCGAAATTAAAGGAGTTTAACATTTTAGCACCATCGTTCCATGCTACTTTAAACATAGATTTCATTTGGATATGCTACTGAATCGACCCTACAGGAAATTTGGAGCCGCGCGCTCTCTGTTATGTAAATGTAAAAATCTAACTTCAAAAAATTAAAGAGGGCGCTACTGAAATTATTTTTGGTGGCTCCGCTGAAAGCATCACAGTGACTGATGAGAATTTAATATTCGAAACACGTGTCTGGTGCATGTAAATTGCTTTGGAATTTTCTACAAGAAGGTAGAGAGTTGGAACCCTTCGACATTATTGTTATTAATGTTTGATGTTTTTGTACGTCTGTTTCGATTGTTTTGTGTTATATTCTGGTGAATTTCCGATTTTCAGTTTTGTCTTTTGTCATTTGTGTGTCACTTTCTTGTGGGTTTGTTTCGCTGGGTGCGGGGTGGTGATGATGGAGATCCTTACCTTTTCTTTACTAGACCATTCTACAGCCTTGTACCATCGCATTCTTAAGAATTACACTCTGACTGAAAGTAACGACAGGACTCCATGACTGGCCCTATCCAAACCTTTTTAGAGAAGACAAGGCCCCGACCACCTGTCCTCTCTGAATGTCAGTCGGACTCCTCGGGTGCCCACATGCATGAGCTCTCTACAGCCGGCAGAGCACGGAATGTATTTCGTATGCATTCTGTTTTTTATATCCAATCATATATCCATCAGTGTGTTTCTTGGGCCCCTGCGTCATGCTGTCTGTTTCTATGTCCATTTTACAGTGAAGAGGTAATGTCACACCACAATTGTGCGTTCTTCGAGACCTCTGGGTAATTGGAAAAGTGGGAGGGTTGTGCTCACGTGATGTGGATTAACAACGTCTGCAACTTGCATGGCAGATGACCGTACTAAGTCAGCACCGGTTGCCCATTGGTGTCTTTGGTTTATGTGTGATCTTTTGTGTTTGATGTTTTTCTTTGGTGTGAGTTGGTGTTCCTTGTTCTTTTTGCGTCTCGTTCTCTGCGTTTCTAATCTGTGTTTTTGCATTGGATGTTTTGGAGTTTTGCTGTGGTCGCTGCAACATAGTGTTGTTGGAGATCCCCTCCTTTGTTTTACAAACTGAATAACCATAAACGAATATAAACGAAGGCACTCCTTAAAACTTACCATCCACATTTTGCCAGACATAATTGGGCCCTGATACCTCGTCCTACCTGGAAATCGATCGGACTTATTCCCGGTTGATTGATCATAAGTTCCCTTAGCCAGCAGAGCACGTTCCGTCTTCGTACATGTATGCTCAATGATTTTGACACAGGCCTAGATTCTCAACGTTTTTCGTAAAACTTGGGAAACCGAGGAATCCTTTGACTTATTGTCTTGCTTAATAAATACTCTAACAGTGAGAATTCTTCTTTTATATATATTAAACAACTTGCGTCTCAGCGTGAGGAATGTGTGCAATAGTGTTCGGAAAAACACATCTGTCTTCATAATGAGTATATCACCCAGATTATTCCATGGTTGTGTGAGTTCTTTCTCATTTGTGTGTCTTTTGTCATGTTTCAAAGTATTTTCTTGGTGTATTCTGTTTGTTTGTTTGTTTGTTTGTTTGTTTGTTTGTTTGTTTGTTTGTCCTCCTTGTGATAGTGTTCTTGTCTTTCTTTTGTTATTTCTTGATGGATTGGTTTTGTCCTGTAGCATCATATCCTACCCGTCCTACTACGTCTTTCGGTACACTTTTGGACATATTTTGCATACTCTTTGGCCATATTACATTGTTTTGATTCAGGATCACTGACGAGGGTTGAGTACCTGAAACGTGCATGTCTGGTCAATGCTGCAATTTTTTCTGTTTATGAATGATGCTTTGAATTTGAAAACGTTTAACATTTTAAGGGGTGTCTGGTTTCGTTTTGGTTTGGTCATTTTTTCTGTATTCATTTTTTTTTAATTTCATTTTTTATTCCACTGTTGCCTTTCTTATTATCATACATACTTGACCTTCAAACTGAATAACTGATATTCAAGTTATTCCACGTTTCCCAATTCGCCTTGCTCATTGGAGATTTTATTTCATCTTAACTTGGCAGTAGACTGTTCGTCTGTTTGCAAGAATTCTCATTTTATCTAGTTGTCTTGGGTAACAGTAAATTTTGATTTTCATCTTCTTAGATTAACGCCTTACTATTACATTCAACCAGTATGATTTTGCAATTTTTAAAAAGTGTTACGAATGTTTTTGCTCTAGTTTATCAATATATTACTGACGTTATTTGTTTCCATGAAACTTTATATGTCACATTGTTTTTTATTGTCTAATAAGGATACAGACAAACTGTCCGGAAACCTTGTCCTCTTTCTCTCCTCAAGTCTTCCCGTTTGAGTTCATTAGGCTACATTCGTCTTGTGAGCCAATGATTGGCTTGTAATCCCCGGAGATGTGGCAAAGGAAACGATCCTTTCTTCACTTCCGATATCCTCAAACACAAGGGAGAATGACATTGTCAGTACTATTACGGGGTATACGTCAAAGACAATTTGCTTTTGGCGTTTTCCGTGGTGTTATAATCTATATAATATACCACTAGATTCAGTAACAGATGTTGGCGAGCTCTTTTCCACAATCTTTTATTTCAAGTGTCTCGTTCCGAGTATTTAACTTGGTCGTGGTATGCTCCGGGACATAGATCGGAATCAATAAGCTCAATTATCATTTTACTTCTTCCTCATCAAGTTTTCACCAGAAGTCTTGAACAATTTTAGTTCTCGCTATAACAAAGATGCAATCATTTCGTTTATAATGAACTCTGCATTTAATTTTGACTCTGCCGGCGTAGTGTTACAACATCTAGGATACCATCACATGGAGATGTAGAGCTTATTTGTAGATATAGTTTTAAAAGTTTGTGAAGAAATATTTTATGTTTTCTAAGATGTTTTCCAAGAAATACATAATTATGGCTTTATATTGATACGTGGAAAATATATTCAATTATACGGAAAAGATTTCCACCCTGTTCCGGCCATAGAGAACACCACCATCTACATTTAGATGAATACAAAAGATCGGACAAATTAACTTCAACAAACATCAGGAATCAACCACACATTACACTTGTGCATGCAATGTTTTTATACTTGACCAAATACCAATGTATCTATAAGCAGTATTTTTGTAATTCCCCGATCGATACCATTTACATACGTGTATTTCGGAGTTTTTCAGCTTTCTTGTGCATGATAATACGAAAACTCTTTATCTTCTTGAAGAAAACTTCAAACCAATTTAATGCACCAAACACGTGTTTCGGATAGTAAATCCTCACTCATTCTACTAATTAAATGCCGAAGTGACTTCTGACACAGCCAAATGTATTTCAGTACCGCCCTCTGGTTTTATGTTTTGAGTCCAAATTTATGCATCTAATTTACAGAGAATGTGTGGCTTCAAATTTTGAATTGGGTTTATATAGAAGCATAGTTAAAAGAAAATAATGACCAAAATAACATTGAATGGATGGTGTTTTGATGTTAACCTCCTTTCATTTCGATGATATTTTGGGATAAAATGACAATTTTCCGAAATAGCAAAATAATATATATCATGTCAAACCGACAAAGGGCTAAAATAAAGCTTCTTGCAGGCGACAGAGCTGTAAAGAGGTAGGTATTACACTTTAAACATCAAGTCATTGGGAGCAAGTTTGACTGATTACCAAAGAAAAATGAAATAACTGTTCATAATAATAATGATAATAGTACGGACGTGTTATAATTCTTTACCTTCTTGAAGAAAATTAGTAACCAATGAGCATCCGCCATTGATACCTTATTGCACTCTTCACAATTAATGCGGTTTAAAATTGCAAATTCTATCATGCTTCACTGATTTCTGTGCATAATAAAGAACAATATCAAAGTTTCCCTTGAGAACATCTTGTTGACATAAAGGATGTGTAACTTTAAATTCTGATAATGTAAGTGTCTTATAGAAATCAAATCTAAATATGAACAATTGATTGATACCTTTACCATAGCCAAGTATTCATTATATCATGACGGAATTTTCTTCTAGGAATTCAGTTTATTCTTTACCGAAGACTTGTTTTATTCTTCAGCATTTTTTATTCTTAAAGAAAATAAAAAGAATAATATAACAAGGGGATAGATGGAATTAAGTCCTTTAATATTTGACTTATCAAGATACCTTCTCATGTTTAATACATAAGTCATCAACAGGGTAATCAATTTCATTCGAGATAATTCTTAAAGCTTTGCAATTTCTTTAAAATCCTTACCATTGCAATATCATGATAACAATGAGTTAAAGAAGATCCTGACGATAATATCAACAGCACTCACAATAGAGCACAAAATTAAGCATCGACGAACCCCTAGCAAGCTAGAGTTGGGACCAGGTGCCCGGGAGGAGTAAGCATCCCCTGTTGGCTAGCCGCACCCGCCGTCGATGGTTAAGCACAAAAATGAAAACAATATTCAGGGAAATAAATTCAAAACACTTATTGTCAAACCCCTCGCGGGGAACTTTTTAACGAGCTCCACACGGCAAATCATTTTTATAAATGGTATCGGTAATTTTATGTCTATTCTTCACGTTTTTCTATGAGTATTTGTATAAAGTAAGACAAGTAAGCTGAATGCAATTACCAGTAGAGTGAATCTAATATCCAGCACCAATATCAAGCTTATCAAAAATGCAGAAAATATCAGAAAATAACAGGACAAAATTGTTGTAAAAATTCCGAAGTACAAGAATAAAATTGCAATAAATAATGGACACGATTGTAAAATAGGAAAAATTGTCGGAAATTGACCAAATGAATAATCGGTGTCATTTTCCTGATTTTATGCATTTTTCTCCATCAAAACGCATAATGGATCTCCAACAACACCCGGTCACAGGACCCACAGCAAAACCATAACACCCATTTCAAAAACACATAGACACGCACAGAAAGAAACGCAAATGGTACAAAATTAATGTTAAACGTCTTCAAATTCAATAGTATCATTTAAGACCAGATAAATTTTCAAATGAGATAAAGAAGATCCTGACGACAATCTCAGCAGCACTCACAATAGAGATCCAAGTTGAGCATCGACGGACCCCTAGCAAACTAGAAGTGGAAAGTCAAATCACGGAAACATTAAAAACAAATGACTAGAATTGTATATGTTTACAAGAAGTTGTAAGTCTTTCAATTGTTATTTTTTAAAGGGGTAGGGGCAAAAGTGACCATTTTTGGCCCCAATTAAAAATTTAAGAAGGTTCTATTTTCTTATTCATTATGCTTCTTCTATACAAAAAAATGACAAATTTCATGTGATTTTTCGAAAACCCAGCCTTTTAGGGCAAAATGATTGAAAGTTGAGCACTATGTCTTTACATTAGAAATTCAGCTTTTTTAGCTAGGGACACACATACCTACAGTTGTAAGCCCTAGACGTGTAACAGGTTCATACTCATATGGGACATTCCTTTTCATATTCTGAATGTACATGGAAAGTATAGCTTTGTTACATGCGCTTGCTCTATATATACTCTAAACTATTATGTTAAAATCTGGTTGTTATTATTTTACCACTAATTTCCATAGTAGTGGGCAATTTTGGCGGAAAATAACACTCATATTAGTTGATTATATCTTTTTTCAATTCAATTTCAATAAACAACAACATCTCTATTCTTATTTTAAAGATAAAAAATAGTATGAAAACAAATTTTGAAAATTGCAAAAAATGGGGCCAAAAACGGCAGATTTTGCCCCTACCCCCTTTGATTTCGGGTTTTGTGTTTGACTTCATCTGTAAGGGATTACGTGACGGGTTTGCTTACTCTTCCCAGCATCTGATCCCGTCTCTACTTTTACTCATCTACAGAATCTATAAGTTGTTTGAATAGTTTTGTATCCCTATTCATTATGGATTTTTTATTATAATTCTAAAGCAATGGAGGGGATCTCCAACAACACCAGGTTGCAGCACCAACGGCAAAACCCCAAAACACCCAATGCAAAAACACAGAGCAGACAATCACAGAAAGAGACGAAAAAGGACAAGGAACGTCAACGCACAACACAGAAACATCAAGCACAAAGGACTACACATTCACCAACGAGACCAATGGGCAACCGGTACCGACTTAGGACGGCCATCTGCCACGAAAAAAGCAGAAGGTGTAGTTATCCTGGATTTCGTGCGTACAACCCTCTAACTTTTCCGATTAACCAGAGGTCTCGAAGAACGTATAATTGTGGTGTAAAACAACCTCCTCACTGACAGATGACCACACACAAACAAGACCGCAAAACGCAGGGGCCCAAGAAACACAGATGAGTATGTAATTGGATATAAAAAAAGGGCGTACATAATGAAATCTGCCGCCGCGAGTTCATGTATGTTATGACCCGAGGAGTCCGACTGACATTCAGAGAGGACAGGTTGTCGGGGCCCTGTCTTCTCTAAAGAGGTTTGGACAGGGCCCGTCACAGTCATTAAGAGTGCAATTTTTAAGAATGCGCTTGTACAAGACTGTAGATTGGTCAAGTACCAAGCCTAGTGTCCGTCTGGTGACATTAGGATCATATCCACGGTATAAAAGGCGTTTGATGATTCTGACGCATTTTCGATAGTTATGTTGTCTATCTTTGATCCTTCTTATCTTGTTCATTATGTCACCATTAAATGCAGGTTGTGAAATACCCAAAGTTATATACTATGTTGCCTGTATTGGTCCGAATTTCAGAAGAAGTTGACAATAATTTTTGTAAAATTTCCAGAAAGTCTTTACAAGTTTGTATTCGAAGACGTTTAACGTTGTGAAAGCGAAAGCTTTGTCCTAAAGTTTCTTGGTAATTGTATATTTCTACTATGAAAATCCAAAACATCAGTACATGCTCTAGCATACCGGATGAGCTGTGAAATGTAGATACCATAGGACGATAATCTGGGAACATCACCGTCAAGCCAGGGGACATTTTCTTTGTTAAATTCAAAATCATCTCTTTTTCTATACAAACTTGTATGTATGACAAATATGGATAATGACCATATCACTGTATACAGCAAAAAATCGACAATTCAGAAAATCAGAAACCGAAGGCATACAAAATCAGGATAAAACAGGAACCAAAGCAAACAAACAAAAACCTCCACCATATGAAAAGAAGCGAACTCCAGATATGGGTATGGGAGTGAGACCAGGTGCCCAGGAAGAGTAAGCATCTCCTGCTTGCATGCAACATCCGCCGCTTCAATTCGGTAGAACTGTCACATCCGGTAACTTCCATTTTGGAAGACATAGAGTACAATCTTTGGTTGGATGGTCAAATGGTCTATGACAGAATATCATCTACCATTCTGGAGAGTGGGACATCATAGTGTATGACGAGTTCCCCATATCGACCGTAGAACTTCCTCAGTGACGATGTTAGTCGGTCACAAACATATCCCTGACTGAGAAGCTTGTCTGAAAGACGCCTAGCTCTCAGAACAAAATCCGTATATTTCGTACTTGCTCTGGCATAGCGTATCAACTGAGATATGAACGCGCCATAAGCAGGCGATGAAGGGATGTTGCTACTCAGAAAAGGAAAGTTTGTAATGCTGAAATTGAAGTCGTCACGTTTGTCATAGAGTGAGTTGTTCATGTGACCATCAGTGTCGTAGGACAACATTATGTCCAAATAGGATGCTGAATTATTTGTCTCTGTAGTTTCTTTGACTTCAAGCTCTGAAGGATAGATACTGCTCAGGTAATCTGCGAATTTTGGATTATTGATTGACAACACATCGTCTATGTATCTGTAAGTGAAGTTGAAGTCAGAAGCTATGTATCTTTTCCCTTCAGAGACCAGAGATTGAATGAATTCAGCTTCGTTCGAGTAAAGGAAAATGTCGGCAAGGAGAGGGGCACAATTGGTCCCCATTGGAATTCCGACAATTTGCAGGAAGACCTTTCCTCCAACACCACAAAAATATTGTCGATCAGAAAATTTAACATCTGAATAATATCTGTTTCAGTGTACTTATTTTCAGAATCGGACTTTTCTTTTACAAAGTAGGTTTTGTCATAGTTAACAACAATAAATTTGTATTTGCGATTACCGTTCTTACTTGTAAACGCATTACTTATAATTTTGCGAGTCTTTCTTTCAATTAAGAATGTGGAATTGTAGTGTAAAGTGTCGAAAAATCAAAGGCTTTGATCGAATGAACTCTACTAAAATGAGTGGATTTCAGATGTTCTAAAAGTTCCTTCGAATCTCCCCATTAACAATTTTGATATTTAGGTACAAAAATGGTGTTTCTGTGTTTGTAGCTTTTGCCTTGTTTAGAATCAATTCATGTGGACAAATAACATTTTGATACTTTTCAAAAACAGGATTGTTGATAGTAAGAATATCATCCAGATACCTAGAGGAACCAATGAAACATTTCACATCATCATTTTTTCTTTGCTTTTGAAGATTTTGGATAAATTCCTTTTCATACGTAAAAGTCGTATGAAGAAATCGTATTTGGAGTCCTGTAGTTAAGAACCTTCTGAATCTTGGCTTTTTTTCATAACTGCACATGTAGGTCTCTATTGGATCTACAGTTACTTGTATCTTAACTTTGTTTTACGGCTTATTGATATGTGTGCTCATTAGCTTTTAGATGAATTACGGAAAACGTTTATAACGAATCATATGGAGGATAATCAGGATAATCAAGATAAGGCGATGAAGAGGAATTAGATCAGAGGCAAGACGATTAAAACCAAAAGACATTTTTTAACGATACAAAAAATCCTTTTTCTTTAGAATATAGCTTTTTCCTTCAATCTCCGCCTTCCTTATAGTATCCTAACAGTTCAACATGGCGTGCTAACATACATTGCCTATCAAGTAACTGGACAAACAAGTGCATAGTTGTTTTCATCGAAGTCAAAAGTAATTAAAGTAATTTTCTACCTGTGTCTTGCTTTCAAACATGGTAACGCGAATACAATGAACATCATCCTAGCAGATATTTTTTAATCTTCGTTCTTACTGGTGACATATTTAGAACATGTGGAAACAAAAACGAATATTACATCCTTTTTTCTGGATAACCAAGCAGTTACAATTCTCCTTTAGGTTTAATTCTCATTATTGTCAGATAATTTTGTTCCATTAGATATTTTTTTCTTTCTTTTCAGATTTCTATGGTATCCTAATTATCTACAGTATTGAATATATAGAAAGAAATCCATTCCATATTTTGGGTCTCTGTCTGATTTGTCTTTTTCATCATACCAAAGAATTTGATTCATATCTTTGTCGTTGATTTTTTGATGAAGAAATTACTTTGATAAGATTTCTCTTCCTTTATGTAGATTCAAAAACAATGAAATCAGTATTTAACGGTTTATATTTTGTTTATACATTGGCTTTTCCTGTACATCGATAAAGAATGAAATAATTATTTTCAAGCAACAGGCGAGAGAAAACTGAGACCTACTGCATTCTTGGCAGACGCTCTTACCGTCTGAAATATCCGGGCTGATACCCAGCGTTCGCTACACAATGATAATATTTCACAAATGACGTCGCTTGTAATTTGTTTATTCTTGATTTCAACATGATAACGTAATTTGAGTAATCCTGAAGGAGCTATGGGTAAATAAAAGTCACCTCAAAATCCAAAAATCCGTGTCCAGTTTCACAAAAATTCTTGCGAACAATTTCAGGAATTTTCATAAATTTCATAATCAGACGCTGACTCTCCCCGGGGACCTGGTCTCACTTCGGAATGTTGTTCATTCCGGGGTTCGCAACCGTTCCGATGGGAATTTTCTAGATTTGGCCTTGCCTTCTCGACTTTGAGACTGTATACTTCTTTGATGTTTATTCTACATACGTAATACATATAAAACATAGCGATTTTTAGTTTATAAGAAGTAATAAGCGACCAAAAGTTATGAAAAATCCTAGAATTTTTCGTAAGTATTTTTGGAACAGACTGCAGGTTCCTAAAATCACACTCGGTGGCGGGAATTCAAACAAAGAAACAAAGCAACCAAATGAAGACTTTCTGGTAGGACTAAAGAATGAATCATCTGGGGAAATAAGGTCAGCCAACTGGGACGAGCATCTTAATGTGTGTGTATGTCCTTTCAATGTGATATCTACTTGGCATGGTAGTGAAAACATTACATCATTAAACGGACATTTTGTCTAGCGTTGCATACAGACTAACTGTGAAAAAAAGCTTTGATACGATCCCTTGTCCATATTTCATCAGAAATGATGGGGTCTAACCAACTGTCCCGTACCATTCATTATTTAATTTTAACACATTTCTGTGTCCCCAATAAAATGTGCAAATTTAAAACTTGTTCTATGTTAAACGTCTTCAAATTCGATATTTCATTTCTAATGAAAAGTCAGTCTCATTTGATCCTTAAACAAGGTCAATTAGGAATTCTTTCCCGTGGGAAAATGATGCAGAAATGATCTACAATTTCATATGCGAAGAAAGATCCCTTACTGTTGTACTTTACAGTCAATCAGATCAAGGCCAAATCTCATCTTTCATCAGACAACTTGATATAGGACTCATAATATCTAGTTATGATTATACTAGCTTACAGGACTTCACTTAATTAAGATCCATTATGTCTTGTACTTTAAGTATATTACGAGTGTTACGTTACAATCTAGCGAAAAAAGGCATAACTAGATTGTTAAATGACGTATAAAAAACTGAAAATAAAACGGAAACGAACTTGCTTGGTCATTTCTGACTTTTTACGGAAAGGTTATGCATTTGTATTATCGATTGATACACTTTCTTACTTGACATACTATACCAATGGGATGAGTTTTTGAAAGATTAATATGAATAAGGAAAGTTTTCAAACCATCTCTTAAAGTGTTTCATAAATATTGATTATTTTGGAAAAGTGTAGTGTTCGCGTTCAGATTATTTGACCAGTGACCCTCCAAAAACAAAACACTTGAATTTGACCTTTGAATGATTTTGTTAGCTAATCTTCATAGTTTGTGCTTTGAGATGGATTGAAAAATGGTGATATATCATTCTTTAGATCAGCATTGCTAAAATACTTGCTTTTCTAATTTGGTTCGAACTTGCTTGAGTCTGTCAAATTTATAAAACATATTATCAAAATTATGATGGGCTTATTCAGATATAACTATAAGTGTAACAAATCGATAGAGTATTTCCACCACGCCAAGTGATTATATCGCAGTTTTGACAGGATATTAACTGCTTGAAGCGGAATACACAAACCCACACAAGTAATATTCAAAAAATCGATTCAATATATGACATTTCGAGCCATGATAGTAGGTACTATAATACGGTTAATCTTTTCATGGTTATATAGAAATGTGTAAATGTTTGCATTATGTATTATATCATCCCAAATATAGCATTCCTGATACACGAGAAGTCTTTGAGCTTAGTGTAACATGAAACTTATTGACATTTCCATGTTCATGTGGATGTCATTTACTTTGGCAGCTTTAAGAGATCACTATAACTTACTACTGATTAATTTATTGTCTGTTATAATTCTAAATCTGTCAAATGAAAATCATTTGGTGCGCTTAACACTGGGGCGAGCTTATACCAAACTCAGACAAATTTGGTGAGAGTTCTCATGAGAAATGTTTTAATGGTTGTGTGCGTCAGTGCATCCCATTTTTACGGTCAGCCAATGTCCAAACCTCAACTTTCTCCAACTATATTCTATTTCAACACCAATATGTAAAGTTACACGTAAAAACACCAAACTATGAAGGGAAAAATATCCCGAAACTCTCAGGAAATCCATTGGTATATGATAAAGGCCTGCATAGATACCGACGAGTAGAATTTCAAACGATACTATACTACATTGTATAATCTAGATACCTTTCACACAATCAAGTAAAACAAGGGTATTGTAAAGATGAGCATACATTTATTTGTGAGTTCTAAATTATCACTGCTTTACAATCGATCACGAAATTCAAATACAGGGCCAAATAGATGAAGAGATAGTATGAAGGGCGTACGGAAAACAGTCCGTGTTAAACCGACTTCGTGAGTCTATAGGCAATCCTCGATCAAAAGAAAATTTACCGTCAGGACAGGTGTTCATGGTTCTGTATTCTCTGAAGTTTTCACGGACCCGTCATCTTCGCAGTCAGTAAGTGTGAATCAATTTTAAGAGAACCTGTAGGAGCAAGATTGGTGAATGATATCTCCATTACTAATCAACCTTCAGATGATTCTTGGATCACGATTTATTCAAATCTTATTCAGCAGAAGCAATTATCATTAATAATCAAACCTCCAATATACCGTACTCCATCATGAAATAGGATCATGTTTATTTCTTATTTTGTACATTACTTGCGATAATTGAAATAATTCTGATATATTTTCAGTGGAAAATAGGACAAATATGGATAAAGAACATACTCCTATACATAGTACAAAATCGATAGTTCAGAAAATCATGGCATAAAAAACCAGGATAAAACAGGAATCAAAGCAAACAAACAAGGACCTCCACTATATGAAATGAAACAAACTCCCGATATGGAAGAAAGACCAGGTGCCATGGACGAGTCAGCATCTTCTGCTTGCATGCAACACCCGTCGCTTTTAGGAGTTAAGCCTCTGGAGTTTAAAGGAGTTAAGCCTGATTGGAAAACAGAAGTTTCGCTCTAGAATTATAAATCGCCTTTTCTACCGTGGATATTGGTGTCACCAGAAGGACACTCTGTATGGTACTTGACCAATCTATAGCGTTGTACAAGCGCATTCTTATGGATTGCACTTTTACTGACTGTGACGATGGGATTACATGATGTGTCCTGTCAATTCCACGTCAGAGAAGACAGGGCTAAAGCAACATGTTCTCTCTGAATGTTGTTCTTATTCCTTGCGATTGCGCTATTTCATCCTTGAGCTCGCTTCAGTCAGCAGAGTTCGGACTGTTTACCGGATGACTTACGTTTTGGGTATCCATTACATATAATCAAAGTATTCATCTATGTATTATTCGGCCCTTGTAATTTTTGGCATTGTCTCTGTCGTCATCTTACAATGAAGATGCTTTCATACACAAAATTTGTTTGTTCTGTATAATCTTTGGGTAACCAGACAAGTGGACGGGTTGTGCTCATGAAATCCGGGTAACCACACAGTGTGCTTTCAAAATGGCAGATGGCCGTCCTAGTCGGCACCGATTACCTATTGGAGTACCTATTGTTTATAATTACTATTTTGTGTTTTTATGTATTTGATGTTTTATGTTATTTGTTTCTCTTTTTTACTTGTCATATTTGTTACTTTGTCTCTGTATTTGCATGACAAATATGGACAATGACCATATCTCAATACCCGGTACAAAATCGATAATTCAGGAAATCACAAACAGAAGGCATACAAAATCAGGATTAAACAGGAACCAAAACAAACAAACGAAAACCTCCACCACATGAAAAGAAGCGAACTCTCAATATAGGAGTAAAACCAGGTGCCCAAGAAGAGTCAGCATCTCCTGCTTGTATGCAAACATCGTCGCTTCAATTAGGCAGAAATATCACATCCAGTTTCTTCCATTTCGGAAGATACAAGAATAGTCTGCGGTTGGATGGTTCAAATGGTGAAAGACAGAATAACATCCACCATTCTGGAAAATGGGACATCATAGTGTATGACGAGTTCTCCGTATCGACCGTAGAACGTCCTCAGTGACGATGTTAGTCGATCACAAACGTATCCATGACTGAGAACATTATCTGAATGACGCCTAGCTCTCAGAACGAAATCTGTACATCATTTGCTACTTGCTTTGGAAAAACGTATCAATTAATTGGTATATGAGCACGCCATAAACAGGAGATGAAGAAAAGGGAATGATCTCAAGCCTGATCAGCCTGCATTCACCCAGCGAAACAAACTCACAAGAAAGTGGCACATAAATGACATCTTACAAACTCCAAATCGCAAAAAAAAGACTCAACAATATTCACTAGAACATCATACAAAACAATCGTATCAGACGTACAGAAACATTAAACATTGATGACAACACATTGAAGGAGGGAGACCAATGTGCACCCGGCGCCGACTTTGGACGGCCATCTGCTTTTAACAAATGGTATGGTTATCCGGATTACAAACGCACAACCCTCCCACTTACATGTATCCGGATACACAAGGGTCTCCATAGACACACAGACTTCTCACTGTAAGATAACATTACAAACAAGAGAGTTAAACGCAGCGGCCTCTTGTAACAAAGATTCTATGTAAATGGATCTTTACAATTCTATGCGCATAACAGTCTGTGTTTTGCTGTCTAAAGCGAGCTCAAGATCAATCACTCGAGAAGTCTGAGCAACTTTTAGATAGGACAGAAAATCAAGATCGAGTCTTCTTTGGCGAGATTTCAACAAGGTCCATCATGGAGTCCCGTCGTCACGTTTGACTTGTGTGCAACGTTGGGAAAGACTGTAGATTGGTCCAGTAACATGCCCGGTGTTTTTGGGATGACTTTAGGATCATATCCTCGGTAAAGCTGGCGACCGGCTATTTTCATACATTTTGGTTGAAGTTTGATCTGCCTTTGATCATTCTGATTTTGTTATAAGGTCACCGTAAAATGAAGGAAATTGAAATTCCCAATGATACATACTCTGATGCCGGAGTCGTCCAAAATTTTGAAAGAAGTTCAGAATAGTTATTGTAGAGTTTCCAAAAAGATTTTACTGAAGTTAATGATATTTTAATCCTTGACTTATAAGATTTTTTTGTAATTTGGTTTTATTTTTTTTTTTTTTTTTGTCATGGAAGTCCGAAACATGGGAGCAAGCTCTAGTGTATCTGATGAGCTGAGAGATGTTAATGCTGTACAATGACAATCTTGGAACATCGCCATCAAGCCAAGGAAAATTAACTATGTAGAAGCCAAAGTCTTCTCTTTTGTCGTGTATCTTTGTTTGAATTTCTCCGTTATTCATTTTGATATCAAGATCCAAAAATGGTGTAGTTATATCATTTGTGTTTGCTTTCTTTAATGTTAACTCTGGAGGATAAATTTGAATTTTGTAATGGTCAAAATGTGGGTTATCAATATTCAAATATCATCAAGATACCTAGAGGTGCGGTTGAAACATTTTAAGTCTTCAAATTTCTTGAGTTTTTGCAGATTTTGCATGTATTATATTTCGAATGTATATAAAAACAAATCTGCAACCATAGGCGCACAAGAAGTACCCATAGGAATATCAATGACTTGCCTGTTAGAGTGTCACCAAATCTTACAAAGATGTTGTGTAAAAGAAAGGACAAGACCTTGTACATCTCAGATCGATTCCATGATTTGTACGATTTGTATTCTACTGAGGAAAAGAATCCTTTTGTGCCAGACGTATATAAATGTATAAATGTTTTACCCTCTCGATCAAAACACCATTTGATACGTTTCGATAAGCGATCTTTTATCTTCTCAAGAGGAAGCGTGGTGTACATGTTAAAGAAGTCGTACAATGAGATAAATTTGTACGTAAATCATTGTTGTGGTGTTTGGAAGAAAGGTCTTTCAGTAAATTGTCGGAATTCCAATGGGGACCAATTGTGCCCCACTCCTTGCCAACGTTGTCCTTTACTCATACTAAGCTGAATTCATTCAATCTTTGGTCTCTGAAGGTAAAAGATACTTAGCTTCTGACTTCAACTTCACTTACATATTGTTAACTTCACTTACAGATACATAGACGATGTGTTATCCATCAATAATCAAAAATTCGCGGATTACCTCAATAGTATCTATCCTTCGAAGCTTGAAGTCAAAGAAACTACAGAGACAAATAATTCAGCATCCTATTTGGACATAATGTTGTCCTACGACACTGATGGTCACATTAACACCTCACTCTATGACAAACGTGACAACTTCAATTTCAGCATTACAAACTTTCCTTTTCTGAGTAGCAACATCCCTTCATCGCCTGCTTATGGTGGGTTCATATCTCAGTTGATACGCGATGATAGAGCAAGTACCAAATATACGGATTTT
Organism: Pinctada imbricata; assembly: GCA_033119305.1. NCBI lineage: Eukaryota > Metazoa > Mollusca > Bivalvia > Pterioida > Pteriidae > Pinctada > Pinctada imbricata. The sequence continues at coordinate 112,425,497 of VSWD01000005.1, forward strand.
GTTCTGAGAGCTAGATGTTTCTTCTCAGTCAGGGATATGTTTGTGACCGACTAACATCGTCACTGAGGAAGTTCTACGGTCGATATGGGGAACTCGTCATACACTATGATGTCCCACTCTCCAGAATGGTGGATGATATTCTGTCATAGACCATTTTACCATCCAACCAAAGATTGTACTCTATGTATTCCGAAATGGAAGTTACCGGATGTGACAGTTCTACCGAATTGAAGCGGCGGATGTTGCATGCAAGCAAGAGATGCTGCTCTTCTGGGCACCTGGTCTCACTCCTATATTGGGAGTTCGCTTCTTTTCATGTGATGGAGGTTTTTGTTTGTTTGCTTTAGTTCCTGTTTACCATGATTTTGTATGCCTTCGGTTTCTGATTTTCTGAATTATCGATTTTGTGCTATATACAGGGATATGGTCATTGTTCATGTTTGTAATAGATTCGGCTTTTAAATTAATTGATTTGGAATTAGTCGATCACATCACCAGAATTCCTCATTGACCAAAAATAATTGATGTCGCTATTATTGAATGCAGTTTCACAATATTTTGATATATGATCTGTAATTGCCGTTAACGCTGGTGTCACATTCCTGGATAAAACAGTAGTAGTGTAATTGCTCGAAAGGATGTTTCTACTCAGAAAAGGAAAGTTTGTGATGCTGAAACTTAAAAGTCGTATACGTTTATCATAGAGTGAGGTGTTCATGCGACTATCAGTGTCATAGGACAGGATTATGTCCAAATATGATGCTGAATTATTTGTCTCTGTAGTTCTTTTGACTTCAAGCTTCCAAGATTCTGCTGAGGTAATCCGTGAATATGGGATTGTTGATGGACAACACATCGTTTATATATTTGTTAATGAATTTAAAGTCAGTAGCTATGTATCTTTTCCCTTCAGAGACGAAATATTGAATGAATTCAGCTTCGTATGAGTAAAGAAAAATGTCGACAAGGAGTGGGGCACAATTGGTCCCCATTGGAATTCTGACATCATGCTCATTCTGTCTTAAATCATGAATTAGCTTTTATTTCCTATCAATATTACCGTATATCGAGTAATTTTGGCGCGATGGAAATTTTGGCTTTGTTGGCGGATGCAAGAAAATCGCAAAACTTAAAAGCGCCAAATTTGTCATCCATAAAAGACATAATTTATTCAGCCAGAGATCCCCACTGTAAATGATATTGCCCATTTTCTACTGGGAAATGACTTTATTTACCTATGCTGACCATGTCATACTTACGGGTACATGTATCATTATTAATTCCTTCAAACAAAAAATTAAGATCCAAACAATTGACGTCAACCCCTGTGTTAATCCAATGAATGTATTAGCAATAAATGCAAAAGGTTCCGTAATGAACGTACACGTTTAGGAAAGATTTCGCACGGGTTCCGTTTATTGAGGGGTAAATAGGATGAGATATTTAATGGACTTTGGACGATCGGACTTGTGGGGCGTGACTGTAAATAGTAGAATGACAAATATGGATAATGACCATATCCCTGTATACAGCACAAAATCGATAATTCAAAAATCAGAAACCGAAGGCATACAAAATCAGGACAAAACAGGAACCAAAGCAAACAAACAAAAACCTCCACCATATGAAAAGAAGCGAACTCCCAATATGGAAGTGAGACCAGGTGCCCAGGAAGAGTAAGCATCTCCTGCTTGCATGCAACACCCGCCGCTTCAATTCGGTAGAACTGTCACATCCGGTAACTTCCATTTCGGAAGACTTATGTACAATCTTTGGTTGGATGGTTCAAATGGTCTATGACAGAATATCACCCACCATTCTGGAGAGTGGGACATCATAGTGAATGACGAGTTCCCCGTATCGACCGTAGAACTTCCTCAGTGACGATGTTAGTCGGTCACAAACATATCCCTGACTGAGAAGTTTATCTGAAAGCTCTCAGAACAAAATCCGTATATTTGGTACTTGCTCTGGCATAGCGAATCAACTGAGATATGAACACGCCATAAGCAGGCGATGAAGGGATGTTGCTACTCAGAAAAGGAAAGTTTGTAATGCTGAAATAGAAGTCGTCACGTTTGTCATAGAGTGAGGTGTTCATGTGACCATCAGTGTCGTAGGACAACATTATGTCCAAATAGGATGCTGAATTATTTGTCTCTGTAGTTTCTTTGACTTCAAGCTCTGAAGGATAGGTACTGCTCAGGTAATCCGCGAATTTTGGATTATTGATGTACAACACATCGTCTATGTATCTGTAAGTGAAGTTGAATTCAGAAGCTAAGTATCTTTTCCCTTCAGAGACCAGAGATTGAATGAATTCAGCTTCGTACGAGTAAAGAAAAATGTCGGCAAGGAGTGGGGCACAATTGGTCCCCATTGGAATTCCGACAATTTGCTGGAAGACCTTTCCTCCAAACACCACAAAAATGTTGTCGATCAGAAAGTTTAACATCTGAATAATATCTGTTTCAGTGTACTTATTTTCAGAATCGGACTTTTCTTTTACAAAGTAGGTTTTGTCATAGTTAACAACAATAAATTTGTATTTGCGATTACCGTTCTTACTTGTAAACGCATTACTTATAATTTTTGCGAGTCTTTCTTTCAATTTAGAATGTGGAATTGTAGTGTAAATTGTCGAAAAATCAAAGGCTTTGATCAAATGGACTCTTCTAAAATGAGTGGATTTCAGATGTTCTAAAAGTTCCTTCGAATTCTTTAAAATCCACATCTGGTTGATACCACTGCGAGAATATACTGTCGAACAATATTTTTGAAGCCCAGATTTGATTTCAGATAAAACTTTGGTGAGTAAGATCGATACAGATTTGGTAGAACATTTTGTGGAACCAGCGATGAAACGTTGTTTGTACGGATTCTTATGCATTTTAGGTATATATGCAGTATAAGTATGGCAAATCTAAATCTAAATTGGTCATGTTGAAGCCAAATGAAGCAAGAGCTGATTTGTGGTTATCAATTATTTCAGAGGCAGAAAGGTTTGTTGGGGTGTAAGTGGGATTTCCAGGTGTCGAATTTAAACCCAACTCTTTAACTAGACTGTCGAAATAGTACTTTTTGCAAGTAAATGTGTAATTATTTGAGGCTTTGTCCGCTGGTGTGATGACATAATGTTCTTGGAGATAGGTAAGCTCTGTGATAACATCAGGATCTTTAAATATAGACTCGAATCTGGTGTTCACAGTTGATTTTAATCGGTTAATTCTAGATAAAAGTAACCCTCTGATGGATTTTATCCACTCGGAAAGGGTGTCGAGCTGTACATCCTCTTTCTTTGCCCAACGTCTTGCATATTCCTCACAAGAGTCCATGATAATTTTGACATTTTGGTTCCATGTAAAGGACATACTTTCTCTATATTTGGGACCCTTTTCTAACAATTCTCTCAACTTGTCGTTCTTGACTATACTAAGGTCACCAGTAATAACGTGTCCACAAGGAGAGTAGTTGAAATCCGATGAAGAACATTCGCAGGGAAGTGGATGTAGTGAGGGATTACTTAAATCAATACACTGCAGGAATCGTTTGTAATTGTAAATTTTAGATGCAACTGTTGGTGTGTAGCTATAGGAAATACAAGGAGTTTCTTTTCTTTTGAAATATGGTGGGATTTTTTCTGTGACAGTTTTGTGATTCAAAATTTGACCAAGATTCAAGTTATCAATACCTTTGTTTGCAAATCTTACTTTAATGAAAGGGCGGTTTGTTTTCTCCTCTGATATATCTGATCTAACTGCTTGAAATAAACGAAAAGTAGAAATGTCTAATATGACTCCTTGTAGCCTGTATTCTGGGGAACGTGTATCGGTATATGTGAGGTCCTTCGTATAATCGTAGATTTCGTCCAACTTCCGTAAAGGAACAGAGTATAATTTGGTACGAATATAATGCAGGCCTAGAGGCTCATTCAAAAATGGAACCAAGTCATCGAAGGAGAAACTATGTATCTCAGGCCTATTATATTTTCTAATGCCATGACTTCGATGTCTTCTTTGTTGTCTGTTGAATAAGCTAGTCACATTTACCGATTGACAACCGGGACTTGTTAAGTTTCCTATAGTGCTGATGTTATCGTTGCACCCATAGGGCGCTGCAGTGTTAAGATTTTTTATCCAGAACTCTTCTCTGTTGCGACGGAAAGGTGTGCTCAAATTGGGATTGTTTGTGGGGTGATATATTTTCTCCAGGATTCTGACTCTCATAGATAAAACCGAATGATCGGCCTGGTCAAAATGTCGATAAAGGAGTTGACTTCCTTTATTATTTATTTTTGACCGTTGTCCTGACATTCTGGTTCGGAGCTTACCTTTGGTTTCACCCACATAAATCAATCCACAAAGTGAGCACTCTATTCCGTACACAACATTAGATGTCATGCAGTTAAGGTTTTCAAAACTATGCGTGTTAAATGTTTGTTTTGTGAGATTACTTGAGAATGAAGCGTCTGTTATTAGGATGTTACAAGTTTTGCAGTTCTTCGTGCCGCACTTAGAAACTGAGCAATCGTTTGGTGAAAATTGGTGCTCTTTTAGAATATCGACCACTTCAATCTTACAGGGCTTGATTTTAATATACCCATCTGCATGTTTGTACCAAAACTCATGGTTACTACTCACTACAAATGTCGAGTCTCTAATGCCATTTAGACTAATTCTAGGGACACATATTCACACACACAAAAAAAGAAAAATTAACTGAACGATCACCGTAAGTTAATTCTCTTTTGAAATGCAGTGTCGATAATTGTGATTTTTAAACGACTTCTTTTCAACTACGTGTATGTACAGCATCTTTTATATTCATGAATAAAGCACTTTTTTAAAGTTTCTAGTCATTTTATGTTCATTTCGGTGGTCATAAAACATTGATACACCTATGAATTTGACCATTATAATTTTGGTGGATGTTTAACGTCTTTTGGTACAGTTTTGGACATAATTTTCATACTTTTTGGCCATATTACATTGTTTAGACTAAGGATCACTGACGAGGGTTTAGTACCCGAAACGTGCATGTCCGGTCCATACTGAAAATTTATCAGGTTTTAAATGATGCTATTGAATTTAAAGACGTTTAACATTTGAACTACTTGGTGAGTGTCACTGCTGATGGACCAAGAGTCCCCGAGAGTACATGTAGCCAAGTTCGATCAACTTCGGTTGATCGTCTGTCTCTTCAATGCATTTGAAATTTTCTGTTACAAAATTTCTTGAAATTTCTAAAACGTGGGTCCTGTATCCGCCAATTTTAAAAGCGCCAACATTACCAACGCCCGATTTTGACCAAATTCGCCAAAATTTCCCGACGCCAAAATTACTCGATATACGGTATTTTCTATCAATTGTATTTCATTCTATTGCAATGTCGCTCTAACGTCGAACTTAATTGTTTTTGGGGGGGGGGGGGTCTCCTTAGTTACGGATGTAAAACGAAAACATACTAGAATTTGACGTTGCTTACGCGTACTCACGTTGATGATGCTATATTCGTGTCGTGTTTTATGTGTTAGTTTGGAGCTCTCGCTCGTGTTGGTATTTCGTGTGTATAAGTGGTAGTTGGTATCCTTTACAAATAAATGGAATTGATGCATCCCTACGTCCATTATCCTCATATTTCCATTAACATCAACATTCAACATTTTTTATACAGTTCGTTATATGAATATTTTTCTACGGTAAGAAATGAAAAGATGATATGGCCACTTCCTGCTCACTTCGTGTCTAATGGACATGGATCCATCTCATGGTTACCAGCACAGCTTCTGTTTATTATCGCTCATATTAACTGACTTCCGTAGTACTGATGACAGTTCATTAGCTTTCCTTGCTGATTAATGCCTTTTGAATGAAAAAAATCTACTTTAAGTGGACAGAATATGGTAAGCGATGCTATGTACACTAAAATGATCCGAGTAGCATTATAAACTCCCCATGATGAAAACATTAGGCTTTTACATGGTGTATTTTGATTCTATATATTGATACTATGTTGGATAGCCAATTGGAAATCGTAGTTCACAAATTGTCTCAGTTTTTCAGAGTATGATAATAAGGATTGAAAAACAAATTGAACGACAAAATTCCAAATGGTCCATAAATAACATGCATAATGCCTTCTGTTATCTGTCGTACGTCATCTTCATAAATTATGGTATCTTTGCTTTTTTTATTTATTTTATTTTTTTTTTTTTTTTTTTTGTTGTTGTTTCTTTTCAGTCGTACCTTTAACTTTGGTTTATATGGAGGATGTACATGTTTGTGTTTTCCAATACATTCTGACCACTATTTTAGAATATGTTCTAATGGACTGTTAATGCAGGAGAATATCGTATGTTTCTGCTAAAGGCTGTTCCAATGAATAACTAATAATGCGGTAGGGTTGGTTCCAACTCTATACCTTCTCAAAGAAAATTTCAAACCAATTTTCATGCACCAGACACGTGTTTCGAATATAAAAAGTACCCTTAAATAGGTGTACATTTCATGAGTTCCAGAAATGAAGCTCTGCAAATACACATACCTTGTTGTTTTATGTCACAAGTGTACGTTCTGCGATACCTCTGGGTAATTGGAGGGGTGAGGGGGATGTGCGCACGTAATCCATGATAACCACACCATTTGCTACCTGTGTGGCAAATGGCCGTCCAAAGTCGGCACCGTTTACCCATTGATCTCGTTGGTTTATGTGTAGTCTTTTGTGTTTGATGTTTATATGTCGTATGTCTCTTTATCGTCTCATGATTGTCTTTGTGTTATTGCATCGGATGTTTGGTGTTTTGCTGTTGGTGCTGCAACAGGGTCTTGTTGGAGATTCCCCTCCCTTCTTGGATTTGCTTCTATCCTCGCGGTAGGAATATGGTATGTCGAGTGGTGCATATACTACACAAAGCTTATTTAAATGTTCCGTAATAAGATTATTTACGTAATCGGGATAAGCACAGAATTTGCTATGGCTATAGAGGTTGACAGTCCTACGTTCATCGTCCCACGTCAGAACAAGTTGTACATTGATTGAGCTCATTTTGTAATTCGATTTTCACATGATATCTGTTGTTCGTACATTTGTTGTAAATGTTCTAATTTTGGCCAAATGTTGTTGTGGGGGTGTGTCAAAGATATCATGCATATCTGGTCCATTGTAGACACAGCAAGATGGTCTTGAGAGACATTTTATCCTAAGTTACATATACCTTCACGATATTCGTTGTCAAATGGAAGCTGTCATCCCTCAACATAGAATGCTACAGACTCATCAGCTATTCTTATCATGTAATCTCCAGACTAGCCGCATAATTCGTGTTTGATTTGTTCCATTTCCCCTACTTTCTTGTCATTCTGTTACAATGGGAATAAAATTTAGGGATGAAACATGAAATGCTATAACGACATTTAGAGTCAATAATTCTTAGACGACCATGTTACATTATGTAAACTTAAACGATGAATTGTATTCCTGGGGTATTGTGATACAGCCTCATTAGGACAAACACCCGATATGAGGGCGGTATGACATAATAAAAACAATACATAAATAAGATGATAATGAAATCTATACAAGGTACGAGATACCACCTACATTCAATTCATATCCTATATTCAAGACACACGTTATATAACTCTCCGGAGTATTGTCTTTGGGCAAAACTTTCTTAATGGATTATAATTGTAATGTTTGGTCAATGTTCGCATGGAATGACGTTGATTTTTGTCTCTTTTACGGTGCAATTCATGTGAAAAAATGTATTTTTGTGTTTCCTGTTTCTATGGTGTGAGTTGATCTCATTGTTTTATTTGTGGTCTTTTGAGTTTCATGTTTCTAGAGTTGGTATTCCTTGTCTGCTCTGGGGTTTTACGGTGGGTACTGCAAACGAGTGTTGTTGGTGATCCCTTCCTTTCTGTTTTCTATGATATAGAGCTATCTAATCTGAGCTTGAATTGAACCAACGTTAAGGAAATCAAAGGTGTATGCCAGTTATTTTCCGATTGCCAGTCAGATACCACTGCCAAAAAATCCTGAACCCGATAATTATTTTCCAATTCTGCTGGTCATCCATTTTACCAAATTTGTTATATGTATGGTATTCTTTTGAATCCCAAGATCCATTTGCGATGTTTGCTGAGCCTCGATGTTCAGGATGGAGAGAGAGAAAACCATGCTGAGAGATGAAGACCCTCATTAATGACTCCAATCTTTCAATTTCACTTGTCTCAAAGTTAACAATAAAAACTTCTAGAAGTTATTCGGTCATATACATGCAATAGAGTATATGAAAAATTGCCTTTCATGGTAACATAATGTACAAAATAAGAAGGATCAATGGTGGACATAATTTCCATTGAAAATGCATTAGAACCATCAATAACCTTTTGCACCGTAGACTATTGATGGTATGATCCTACTGTCAATAGTCGAACACTCGACATGGTACTTTACCAATTTACAGCCTTGTACCAGCGTATTCTTAACAATGGAATTCTGACGAAATGTGATAACGGGACTCCATTACTGGCCTGTCCAAACCTCAGTAGAGAAGATTTAGTTTTATAAAGTAGCTTACTTTCCTTTTCCGTGTTTTGTTTTGTACTGTTCAATGTTTGTATGCCTAATGATTGTGTTGTTTGGATTCTGAGTTTGGCGTTTTTGTTGGACTTTTTACTAAATTAAATCTCAAATTCAGTAAGACCTTGGACACTGGCATTTCTGTATATATCTGTCATATTATTTGGTATCAGCGTGTTTTGTTTTATGTCACCCATTGTTGGCATCTTCTTCTCCGAGTAGGAATCTTGATGAAGCGTGATTTGAATGCATAACTCTGGAATGTTACTTATTTACACATATAGGAAGCGGCATCGCCTAACATTGATTGTTACGTGTTGGGCAATCGTTATCAAGGAAAAAAACGTCTGACTGTTCTTCAAGAAAAACAACTAGGGATACAAAAAGTACTCATTTAATTACGTTGTCATTAAATAAAACAGTAAATCCTTATTGAATAATGGATCGCCAATAACACCTTATATATATTCGCTGACTCAATCAGTTTTATCTCTTTCATTCGAACAAATTGTCAGATTCATAAACCAAAATATGTCTAGGAATGAATCGTGTTAAAATATGGCTGAAAATATACAATAGCCATATTCAAATCACACATGAAAAAATCATTAACCAGTTGCAAATTAGAAAATCAAGGAAATAGGGTCATAAAGTCTCGTTCAATTCACTTACGTTTTTGCAACTTCCTGGTAACTATTTCAACAACTTTGATATTTAAGAAATGACTGCCTTACTTTGGGTATTCATGGTAGTGTAATTCTGGTTGGTCACGTGCAAATTCCGTGAATCGCGAAGCGATTCTCGGGAAAATTTGCACGTGCCCATGATATATAATACTACCATGAATACATGATATCATTTATAAAATGTTCATAGTTATGAGGTGCTATGTTGTCAAAAGAGAGTTGGTACTTTGATATTTTTTATTAAATGTTCATAGGAACAAGTGTAATACTTCTTTCCAGCTCTGTCGCACTCTTTAATTACGAAAGCCTATTGAGCTCAAATGGTAGCTGAAAAAATTATTTTTTCGCGTTATAACGCGAAACTTTCGCGTTATATCGCGAAACTTACGCGTAATAACGCGAAACTTACACGTTATAACGCGAAACTTACGCGTTATAACGCGAACTTAACGCGTTATAACGCGAACTTTACGCGTTATATCGCGAAACTTTCGCGTAATATCGCGAAGATAACGTGCAGAAACTTTCGCGTTATATCGCGAAACTTCGCGTTATAACGCGAAAATAACGCGTTATATCGCGAAACTTTCGCGTTATAACGCGAAACTTACGCGTTATAACGCGAAACTTACGCGTTATAACGCGAAACTTACGCGATATAACGCGAAACTTACGCGTTATAATGCGAAACTTTCGCGTTATAACGCGAAACTTACGCGTTATATCGCGAAACTATCGTGTTATAACGCGAAACTTACGCGTTATATCGCGAACTTAACGCGTTAAAACGCGAAACTTACGCGTTATAACGCGAAACTTACGCGTAATATCGCGAAACTTTCGCGTTATAACGCGAAACTTACGCGTTATAACGCGAACTTTACGCGTTATATCGCGAACTTAACGCGTAATATGGCAAAACTTCCGCGTTATAACGCGAACTTTACGCGTTATAACGCGAACTTTACGCGTTATTACGCGAAACTTTCGCGTTATATTGCGAACTTTTCGCGTTATATCGCGAAACTTTCGCGTTATATCGCGAAACCAATAAGCAGGCTATGTAAGATGAATATATGTATGAAATATCAATGGCCTTCCATTGATAGTATAAAAGTAATCTGCGTTCAATTTTCTCGACTTTAAATGAAATACAATGTATAGGCCAAAAGTTGATGTCAGACTGAGTGCAATTTACAATTTAAAAGTATGGTAAACATGGTGAATGTATTTTGGAGTTACCTGGTCACTCGAGTATAAAGTGATACAGATCATCCACACCAGAATTGCAGTAAGCATCCTCGGATACATCACCCATACAAGTTTGGTTGATCTAAGACTCATGATAAGCTGGATCTGTCCTGTTTTACTTAAGATGGTCAATCAAGTGTAAAATATAGGGCGCCACATATACTAAAATTAATTTGGCTATGTCTGAAAATCATTTCGCCAATATTTACATTACTAGTAGATTCCCCATGTTAAACGCCCATTAGGCAACTAGAATTATATTCCAATAACTTGGGTTGCTATTGTGACGTCACGTTCAAGTTTTGCATATAGGGAGAATTTGCCGACGTTCAAACTCATTCGACGCTATAACAGGCAAAATGTGCGAAATGCATGAAAATAAAGATGACCGATATTTAGAATAAATGTAAATATAAGTAATGACTGTCTTACTTTCGGTGTTCATGGGTGTATAATTTTGGTTGGACACGTGCAAATTTTCCGAGAATCGCTTCGCGATTCACGGAATTTGCACGTGACCAACCAGAATTATACACCCATGAACACCAAAAGTAAGACAGTCATTTCTTAATTAAGTACCACTGAATGGGATTCACAAGCCGAAACATTTGTCTGGTGAAATAAAATTGGTTTAAAATTGTCTTCAAGAAAGTACAAAGTTGAAACACTTCCATACTACTGTATGCACTAGCCGCGTAAACGACCATCGACATCGCGAGGATCTTTCCACAACAACGTCCATACATATGAGGTGTCACGTGTTTGACCTGACGCATGAGTGTAAACTTACAAAATGGAACTCCCAAAACTTGACGTCATAGCATTGTAGTGATCACAGCGAAACTCCCAAAGATGACGTCATAACTTTGTTGTGATAACAGCAGAACACACATGCATGAGAAAAGAAAAAGGGAACGAACAGTCAGGGACAACGATAATAACCATTCCACATCATTGGAACTAGAATGAGAAAGGAGGGGATCTCCAACAACACCTAGTTGCAGCATCAACAGCAACCTCCCAAAACACCCGCTGTAAAACACAAAAATGACACGCACAGAAAGAGACACAGTAGTACAATGAACGTCAAATCACAGAAAAACATAAAACACAAATGACTACACATAAACCAACGAGACCAATGGGCAAACGGTGCCGACTTAGGACGGCCATCTGCCTCGTCAGTAGCAGACGGTGTGGTTATCCTGGATTACGTGCGCACAACCCTCCCACTATTCCGATTACCCAGAGGTCTCGAAGAACGTACAATTGTGGTGTAAAACAACCTCCTCACTGTCAGATGACCACACACAAACAAGACCGCAAGACGCAGGGGCCCAAGCAAACGTTAGAAACAATAAAGATTTAAATGGAATTACATGTATATATTCAAGTTTGGTTATTTACAGAACAACCAAAGCCCCGTCTCTTGAGTCATAGTTACAGGTATTGAATCCGTCATGTATGATATGTGCTACCTGTGACATCTACACGAATCGGGGATCTGTCCAAACCTCTTTAGAGAAGACAGGGTCCCGACCACCTGTCCTCTCTGATTGTCAGTCGGACTCCTCGGGTGATAACATACATGAGCTCGCGTCGGCAGAGCACGGATTGTATTACGTACGCCCTCTTTTGATATCAATTTACATATTCATCTGTGTTGCTTGGGCCCCTGCGTTTTGCGGTCATGTTTATGTGTGGTCATCTGACAGTGAGGAGGTTGTTTTACACCACAATTGTACGTTCTTCGAGACCTCTGGTGATCGGAAAAGTGGGAGGGTTGTGCGCACGTAATCCAGGATAAACACACCTTCTGCTATTTCAGTGGCAGATGGCCGTCCAAAGTCGGCACCGGTTACCCATTGCTCTCGTTGGTTGATGTGTAGTCCTTTGTGTTTGATGTTTCTGTGTTGTGTGTTGACGTTCCTTTTCTCTTTTGCTTTTACGTTTCGTTATATGCGTGTCTGTTCTGTGTTTTTGCATAGGGTGTTTTGGGGTTTTGCCGTGGGTGCTGCAACCTGGTGTTGTTGGAGATCCCCTCATTTGTTTGCAGTAAAACAGTTTCCTTTTTTCATCTCTCATTCATGATAACATATTTATTTCCTTTTTAGCTTTTTTTTTCTATCTACAGTTACGCTTCTAATTATTTATTCATGGCATTCGTTTCCAATTGTTTCATTTAGGTTATTATTGATTTTGACTCTCCTTTATAGAGTGAACACGACATTAGAATATTCCATTTTTATTCAGTTTCTAATAATATACATTTATCATTTGCTTGTAACACATGAAACTAGATTTTGAAACATAAAATTATGAAAAAAGTAACATATATGGATTTGACTTTCATTTATCATAATTTTATTCAACATGATTTTGATATTGTTTTTAAAGACTTATTTATGATCTTTAAAATAATACACGTATTAGTGTACTATTAGGTGTAATGATATAGCCTTTCACAACTATTAAAAAGACAGAGATTATACAAGAGTTCTGATGACGTATGATTTCTTTTTTCTCATTCTTCAAGTCTGAGATGATTACATACTTCACATTGCTATTATGAGGCTAACAGGACGTATCGTGTAACTGATTCATTCGTATCTCTATATAGTAAGTAAAGTGATCATAATTATTGGCCTCGTAGATATCGTTTCCGACAACTTGCCGTGTAAAACAGTAAGTTGTAGTTAAGATCTGATATGATTAATGACTTATTACTGGGTTGTGCATGATTGATAACCTTAGAGAACTGGTACGACAAAAATGTTGAGACGTAAGACAAGCGCCGAATCCGCGGACAGAAAGCACTTTAACTTTATATTTGAATTATTTACGGCGATAAGATTTATTATTTTTAAAATAGTCGAAAATTAAGTTTTACCGTGACCGCAATCATTGAATGAAAGTAAAACACAAACACACCCGAAATCAGGATCCAAACATCACAACACAAACACACCGATATAAGGATCCAAATAAAACAACACAAACACAACCGATATAAGGATCCAAATATAACAACACAAACACACCCGAAATGAGGATCCAAATATAACAACACAAACACACCCGAAATCAGGATCCAAATATAACAACACAAACACAGCCGAAATCACGATCAAAATATCACAACACAAATATAACACACCGAAATCAGGATCCAAATATAACAACACAAACACACCCGAAATCAGGATCCAAATATAACAACACAAACACAACCGACATCAGGATCCAAATATAACAACACAAACACAACCGACATCAGGATCCAAATATAACAACACAAACACACCCGAAATCAGGATCCAAATATAACAACACAAACACACCCGAAATCAGGATCCAAATATAACAACACAAACACTAACCCTACACCCGAAATCAGGATCCAGATATAACAACACAAACACACCGAAATCAGGATCCAAATATAACAACACAAACACACCCGAAATCAGGATCCAAATATAACAACACAAACACAACCGATATAAGGATCCAAATATAACAACACAAACACACCCGAAATCAGGATCCAAACATCACAACACAAACACACCCGATATCAGGATCCAAATATAACAACACAAACACAACCGATATCAGGATCCAAACATCACAATCAAAAGGCTTAGATATTCTTGGAAAAAATTCAAACAGAACTTTCACATAAGAAAATAAAATCGGACAAATGCACGAAGATAATAATACTGCTCCATAGAAAAATGAAGGACGACTTTATCTCATGAACAATCTCCAGAGTCCAGATCGCGAATGAAAATATTGAAGGTGGCGCAGTAAAAAAAAGCGTCTTGCTAACAAGTAAAGTTATCTATTTAAGGTTCATAGTTACACCCTTTCAAAAACACCCCCAAAACACTATTAAACATCACAGGTTAAGTTTTATTATTTCTATTGGTAGAGAACAATGTAATGTATAGTATTTCAATGAAAAAAGTATATGTCAACGAGCTTCCAATGGATTTATGACCTTCCAAAGAAGTACATGTCCATTTTTTCTTGAATTTTCCCCAAATTTGCATCATATCATCAATAGACCTCAGTTATTTTAAACCAGATGCATAAATGTATATGTTCATTCTTTTAATAACGAAAGAAGGTCTAAAACAAATAAACAATAGAAAATTCATCAATGCTGGTACGTCAAATTCTATGAAATAGAAAATATTATACCATTTTAGGCTCTATTCTTGACGTCATTATATTTAGAGTCCAACCAGTAAATGACGGGTTTAAGTACTTTGTTAACATGCCAATGAGCGGAAAAATTGCTATCTTAATCTAAGTTAACATATCTTTCAACAATAAAAATAAATGTAGCAATCATCGCACAAAATTTTAAGTTTGATACAAAATTATGACCTTACCCCCCTCCAGATTTTGTTACAAAATGATGGCAAGAGATCCCCTCCGTGCTCTATTTGGATTTATATCTCCTGAGCCGCTCACCTAAATTACTTCATTTTTCATCCATATATCAATTGGAAATAGAATTGATCAAAAAGTGAATTCTGTGACCCATTATATAATATTTACCCATTATATCAGTAATATTAACGCCTGCAACAGATTTAAGGAAATGACGTCACGTGATGCATTTGGCCATTTAAACGTCAAATCAAGTTGATAAAGAAATAAAAACAGTCCCGAATGAAACCAAGACGTTTATCCTATGAATAGAATTATAAATGAACCAAATGAATACGCAAAGAAAATTACTAATACTTGAATGTAAGTTCAATCACACGTTATATTGTTATATATGATATACAGGCTTAGTACATGTATGTTGCTATCCCATAATAATTGGTTTTGGATGAGGAGAAAAGCCGGGAAGGGCTAAATCGGCCTTGTGACAGAATATCTTTTTGAAATGATTTTTTTTTTTTAGAATTCCTATATTTATGAAAAATCATATTTATTTCCGCATGACATCTGTTTTCTGCTAAGAAAGGGTAAACGATAGCACGAACAACGTCGTTTTGAACCAGGACGTCGCCTTATAATTGCTCGGCGTTTTGAAACCTATTTGTCATATATAAGAATCTGGGTTTCAAGATAGAAAATATTTAAAAGAATTCTTTTTATATTTAAAAAAAAACAAATAATCCATATAGACAATGTAAAATGCAATTAACTGACTTATAAATATCAGTAAAACAATACTGCAACTGAGTTCTATCTTCTATTAATATTATAAACGTTCCATACCCCCTCCCCCCCCCCTTTTTTTTTACTGATCTGCTTGCACATATTTTGATCATATAATGTAGGTAAGTCGGCATACGCCTTTTTTCATCAAACATGCTTGGATATTCAGCATTATGGCATCCAACGTGGGTCAAGGTCATCCTCAAGGTCAGTGTGATTTGTTCAGGATCAGATATCTTTTAGGTAATTTTAAAGTTTTTCCATTCCTATATTAAACGTATACCGGTATTAATGTAAAAAAGGGGAACTTTTTCTAAAGGAGGATTCACTTTGAGAAGATTTGACTTATAGAACTATGTCATTTGTCATGAAAATTCTTCTGTTCGATAAAATCAAAATAAAATTATTACGGTTCGCTTATAATAAATGGCGAATCTTGCACATAGCGGAGAGAAAATGCGTCGTCACAGTATACCCCCCCTCCCTTGCCCTTATGGTGATGCTTGCTGTTCTAAATATCACTACTCCTAGATATAAAGACATTTTTCGAGAAATGTCCATACATTTGTTTTACCCAAATCCCGCACGTAAACTATGGAGTTGTTTCCTAATAAAATGTACAATTTTGTGAGATGTAGCTCATTTAAACCCCGCGTGTAAAAAAAGCACACATTTTAATTACATTTGACTTATTCTAACCCCGCATATAAATCAAACGGTTGTTTACAAATAAAACAAGCATAAAATTATTCTTTCGTGATTTTCTCGTAGAGATGACGGCGAGCTGCAGAATGCGCTGTCAGCCTTTTCTCTGAAAGAACATACCCATCAAAGAATTGTTTTACATCAATTTTTAATCAAGATTTAAAGGAAGACGATAGAAGTCCCAATCTTATCAAAATACAGCAGTTTTATGTAGCACTATCCCTAAAATACTAGTTCATGTTTCAGGACGTAGGTTAGTCAGCGCCAAATAATAAGAGTGCCGATGCAATTTTGGCGCGTTTTTCGTGACGTCATAGATAACGTGACGTCGATTTTGGCGACGAGAGAGACTCCGAAGTGATTTGTTGTTCGGATGGTGTATCCTTGAACCTTAAAACATATTCGGTTATCACATGATTCACGTCGCATATATAACGCAAGTTAAAGTATTTTTAAAGTAAGAGGTACCAAAAAGGAAGACCAAAGATCATTTTAATTTCTATCGCTGTATTATTCAAAAACAAGGGAGTAGTTTTCGCACATTGACCCCGGTATCAGATGTTAGAAAAAAAAATTTAAAAAATCCTTAATTGTAAGTAGCGTCACATTAATTGAATATATATTAATCAGACACCCCGGAATGACCCATGATCTTTTTTCAAACAACCCAAATGAATATACTATCTTGTTTTTCTATTGATTACATATTGTGGGCTCTATCCCATAAACCCACAACTTTCCGACCGGGTTCAAGAGGAATTGATTTAATAGCGGAGAACTTATACAGATAGATTTCTACTCTCTGACATCGAAGCTTTCCTCAGCAGCCAACCATTAAACATGATTGTTCAAATGGATGAGTTAATTCACTCGCTGGGATATATTTGTTTTGTCATTCTCCGTAAAGGACAAATAAATGCAGATATTGATACGTGAGGACCGCGGATATTGTAAGTCAGTGATACAGTACGGACTGTAGGGATCATTGAAGCCGGCAGTCACTCCTTGTTGTGGATGATTACCCCTGGGGCATCGGGTAGTTACTACATTATATCAGAGGCCCAAATGAAGATACAAGTCCCAATAGATACCTCTTGAATCCAATTACTCACATTGTCCGCTCGGCTTTTGTCAGAAAATGGTTTATGATTCCAAGAAACATTCCACGGTGGGTGAGCATTTGTCGATTTATTGTTTGGAAACGAATTTTTAGCCTCCAGTGATGCTAATACGTACTAACCCGTCTCTACCTCGGATCGAAGAATAAAATTTGCGTGGTCATTCAAAAGGAAGCATATCAAACTCTTTATTTGTGATGAGAGATGCGAGAATAATCAATGATGTAAATAATTAATCAGTGGATTGGGTATAGTTGCCAATAGGACTATTGTATACTATACTGTCCATGTATGATACATAGATTCATAGCAAATGCTTTCAATTACAGAAATTGACGTTTGGAGTCACTCTCAATAATTGTACGCGGTGGAACATTAAGGACTGCTCTATGTAATTTTTGCCTTTGCATATCTGGTGGTCATGGTAATGGAAGAGTGAGAAAAGTTGAGGAATAGCTGATATTAGCTCTATATTATCGACTACCATGTTCCAGGGAAAGGTGCGCGGATACTAACCCTCTGCAGGTCGTATAGTGCCCATATAGAAGCGCAGGATCAAATTTCATACAGGAGTAATAATATGTAAAAGATAAGCCGGTTTATGAATACCGTTTGAGTCAATTTAGAGTTTTGCTGGTGACGATAATGCCGGGTGTTCGTAAGGATATTAAGATATGGGAAGGATATTAATATTGTATGGATGTATCTATGTGTGTGTATGTAACCAGATACCCACCTAAGCAAGTCCGGCTCAAGGAACTCAACATACACTCTGACAGGTAAAAACTTTTTTGTAATAAGTATTTATCCTAAAATCACCTTTATTTCAGAATGGAGCATAACTGAAGACATGAACTGCAGGAAGCATTAGAATAATTTCGCTGTAAAAATTTGTTCCTACATTTATCATATGAAATAAAACTTATTTTCAGTTTTTATTTTTTATTCAAGATGAACGGCGCTGCGTGTAAAATAACTTATATGAATACTTTTTGGAGATGTTCATTTATTTTGGCTAGATATAGTGCAGTAAGTGTTCAAAACGGAACATATATATTAAGTTACGTGGCTTTCGGTGTCAGATATTCCCCACAGATTAAATTTTTCTAACTGCAACGCCTTGACTAATTGAGTACAAAGTATAAACCCTTTTGGTGGGAATAGAAAGAACGACAAATATTTTTCGTATTTACTGTAAAGTTTAACTTCGAACGGTGTTTTATGTAAAGCAGAATTTTTCACTTAGAAACTACCACTTCTGTTCATTATTTTTCTTTCAAGTATGAATTTGCGTATCTTTTCATCCTTTAGTTTGTACTACTGAATGATTGATTCCTCGCGTCATATAACAAAATTTGATTAAGTCAAATTTTTAATTATTAATTCTTATCTATTAAACAAATACTTTATTCTTATGATTTCCAAAATGCAAGGAAAAACTATGCATTGTAACAATGTTACTAGATATGAATTATATATGAATACATAACAAAATTTATTTCTTAAAGAACAAGATTATTGTTATTATTATTAAGATGTTGCAACATCTCGGATAAATCAAATCTCTTTGGCAAAAATTGCTCATCAACCCGACTTTTATCAGTCCCAATTCTCTCTCTTTTGGAATCCATCAAGAAGATTTGTAAAGAATTATTCTTACACATGTTGTCATAATAAAAGATTCAATAGCCGTTACTTAAATATTAGCAGTACAGAAAATCGACGAACAATTATTGATAAATCTCGCAGATCCAATGAAACAATCAATATCACAAGCGGTAAAGATGCAATGTACCTTATGTTATAAAACTGTATTCAAGAAGGAACCAATACAAAGTTACTGCTATCTGTTAATGTGACTGTTTCAAGCCTGATTTTGTTTGCTACAGTACCCGATAACTGAATAAAGGACAAAATGGACCCGATAACGTATGAATGTAAAGGGTAATGATTGGTAAGTTGCGTGTTTAAAGCGAAAGGGCATGAAATCGATCCATCGATCTGGAACTTTGTAAAACAATATGTCACTGTCTGCCGACTTACTTTGATACTGGAATCCATACTCAAAAGGGGAAAAGAACACGATTTCCAGGAAATTGAAACGGCCTTAATTTATACTTGAAGACATGTAAAGCATCACGTGATACAAAGCCGAATCGGAAGGAAAATTCTTGTAGGTCCCGTCGTCATGGAGAGCAACAAAATTTTAATCTGTATTACAGTTAAACAGACCGATGTACATAGTATTAAACGGTAAAATCAATTGAAGTCAGTCTTTTTGTTTTTATTATTTATCATAAGTTTACTTGATGCATTTAAATTTTGATTTTATGATTAAAAATAAAGTAGAAAAATGAAAATCACCACAAAATAACATGACACTCAATACAATGATATCAATCAGCCAAAAATACAACATAAAGACTGACGTATAATGGTCTGACACCTTCCTTTCCGTTTGCCTTTCACACTCTCTATATTTATTTCTATCAAAGAAATTACATGAATTCATTTCGCTTGGCATCGCATTATTGAAAATAAAGATATATAAAGCAAATGTGAACATATCATGACACAAAATAAAAGAAAAGATAAGAATAAGTAAAAGGACTAAGAACAGTCCGCTTGCTGATGCATGTTCAAATTTGCTATAAAATAATCATAATGGCAAGAAGAATAACCCTATCCACAATCCTATCCGCTGTCATTAAGAATCGCGTTCCCGATGAAGTCAAAGAATGCATTTACGCATCCTACATGTTATATTAGTCATCTACTCAGAAGTGTTTTTCGTTTATATTTGATTTAATAGAATACCGTCAGTAATTTTGTGACAGCATATCATACAATCACAGTAGCATCAGCCATCGCATTTTAAAACTTCCTGAGGGGATATTCATTCATGTGTCAGTTAATCAGGGGAAAATGTTTTTCTTTTGATCCTAAATATATATAATTCTGATACAATGAACAGTGACCGTCTTTGATGTATCTAAGAGCGTCTTTAAGATGTTTTATAAGTGAGTGTTCGATATCATATCGGGGAGTGTTCGATGTTTGCCGAAGGGATATTAAAGCCTGTTACAGACTGTTTTATTGTAAAACTCTTCATTGTGATCTTGATACGGATGTACTTGACCACCATTTTGATTACTCCGGGGATTCCCCTGGTTTGACTTCTTGATAGATCCTCGGCTTTCATTACTGATTAAAACTATTGGTTCTGAAGACACCGTTACCATGGTGAATATGACACATTGAGAACTGAGTTCTGATAATGAAAACTTCTGTAGTAAGTGAAGTTGCTGGTAATGTATATGAAATGATATCTAAGACATTAAATGGAAAATACCCATAAAGAAAACTCATGGAACTTACATTTTATACGTGGAAATGCTACCCTTCTTAAGGTTTCCTTTTGTAATAATTTCCTTTGGTCATATATCAAAAGTTTCCTTCGTATTTTTATTTTCCCAAGTGAATGATATAGAAAATTGGAAATAGATTACCTTTAATGATACAGATCTTCTTCAAAAATAATTTCTTTCGTTTATATCACATGTATTAAGGACATTGGTATAAAAGTGGTGGGAGTGTAATTCCACGAGATAGATAGATCTTTGTAGTTTCTCCGAAATACTCATATATGATGCTGTCTAAAATAAATAAATTTATAAAATATACTTGAGACATTTATATTGAGAATAATTTACAAATTCGAAACACGGAAATTACATATTCACTTACATAATATACAGTACAAGTTTATTGAACAGTGCCACGCTTCACAAAAATTCTTACAAAAAAAAATCAGAAATTTTTGTACCTTTTGTGATAAATCTGAAGGTTCAGAAGTTTTCATATATTATAGATTGTATTATGTTTTCTAAAACCATTTTACATACTAAATACAAATTCAGAAACAAAATACCGCAATTTGCAGTATATCTAAGAGGAACTAAGAGATGAAAAGTTACGAAAATTCCTAAAATTTTCGTTATATTTTTGTGAAACAGGCTACAGATTTTAAATACAAATGTAAAGGAATAGATAGGGATGCTCCCGTTCTGCTCAGTGTGTTTGTATCCTAAAGACATTCTTCCTGTCGATTGTTTCCCCCAGCCAAAGTCAATTATCCCTGCTTGAATAATCACATTGCAGAATAAGCATCCCTGACTATATTACTCCTTACTTGGTAGATCAGTGTTAGACTCTGTCGTTATATAATCACGGCTAAAATCATTTCAAAGAACTGTATGTTTAAAATTTGAAGAATTGTATTTAGGTTTGAATTAGAGAATAACAGGACGTCACTATTTGTCTCTTGTCTCTCACGACTGTTCATAATTTTAATTTACCTCTGTGCTTATACCTGCTATTTTACTCTATGACAACGGAAAAAGCCCTCACATGAAGAAGTCGGATCTGTCTGTCTGTCTGTCTGTCTGTCTGAAACCTCCGATTTTATTTCTTTTTCCCACTTAAGTCTTTCAACACGTTAAGAAAAAGAAGAATCGATATTAAAGTAAATAAAACATTTCCATGGAAGTATCAGTATCTACCATAAAGAATTCCTTAGTGCAATATAAAATATCTAATAGTATATCTGAACTTCTATAACGATAGCGTAATTTCCCAAAGGGGTCTTAAGATGTCGTGTAAATTTTGAAAACTTCCCAATCGACGTATGAAACATATAAGAACGATGAAAAATAAATTTCAAGCAGATCAAGAATATAGGGGTATTGATAGCTTTTGTTACATTTCAAGATTCAAGATTATTTCAAATCAGAGCTCTTAGGAGTCTTTATGACATATCTAGACATACAATAGATCTCATGTAGCTGCGCAAATCTATAGAAAAAGAAATGTAAACGGGTTTCGGACAACCTGTGGCGAACAATGTTGCAAAAACTCGGAATATTAGTAATGGATTTTCCAAAAAATGAAACAAAAATCAAAGACAAAAAGAATTCCAGGTGGATCTTTTTCACCCACTCTCCTGATACCATCTAGGTCCTTGCATTGAATCTACGTACTGTAAAGTCTTAATTCTCTCATTCATATTGCTTAGCTTCGGTTTTACGATCATAATACAAGCAGATACTTTGTTTAAATAGATAATGAGATCAAACATAAACTTCAGGTTCTGTAATAAACATTTTCCCTATAAAGTTTCGCCTTCTGTGATATTAGCATATTGATGTTGCTTTCGTGATGTTCTCGGCTCTAGTTGCACATATTTTCTAATAGAAAGCAATTAGCTCTGCTAACATTAAATCGTTCTTTGATCCTTATTTGGCGCGTGTTTTTTGGCTAACATAATCATTATGGTCTTGGATGGTGTTTTTGTTACGCAATATATTGATTTATGTATCAGCAGCAGAAGTCTAACGCTGCTTCACGTCACGTGTCACGCTGTACCATAACATACGTGTTCGAGTATCACCGTTTCCCTGACATTTATCCCTGTTTTATGCTCGATCTTTAGGAACTCAGGAAAATTCTTGACTAAACCTAGGTCGTAAACTTTCATTACCCTCCTAGATACCATTTTAGTAGGAAATTACCAGGCTTAAACGAATGAAGAAATACGCTCCCTTTGCCATATGTATATGTAAACAGTTTGAGGAGGGGGGGTATTACTGAAACTGAAATACTGAGCGATATGGTCATTATCATCGTTGATCAGAAATTTTCTTATTCGACTGCTGCTATTCATTCTTCTATATAATTTTTTTCCTGAATTTTTAGAGGTTTTACACGGATCTGTTAATGGAAAAACAGAATGAACTATCATTAAGAATGCAATTTGCCCTCTCTCTCTCTCTCTCTCTCTCTCTCTCTCTCTCTCTCAATAGGGAGCATGTATATTATTTATCGTTACACTTTATTTTATCGTAGTTTCTAGGCTCTTTGTGATGATTTAGATTATTTTGTATCCTGTCGGAATGGGAAAATACAATTTGCTTGTTACATTTTATATAAATTCATATTTTTTCAAAGCAGATATTACCGTATGAACACCCAGGAGCACTTCCGAATAGCGTCAATTTCCGATGTGAATTAGACATGGAAGTCATAATTATGATCGATTAGAATATAATGTACAATCCCATGACGGTCCTATAACCACATTTATAGCAATGGTAGATACAAGTCTCTCTCTGCAGACAGTCATAATGACTAAACCTAATTTTGGCGCCATTTCCCATTAGGAAAATACACTCATTCATCACCATGCATAGAAAATTACAAATTATTTAGATAAAACGAATATTTCACCCTTCTTTTATATATTTTCTGTTGAACAAAATTTGTGAAGGTAATTGATTGTCCTTAAGAGGAAGAAAATGTGTTTTAATATGAATGCGTTTAATATATAATGTACGTGTAGAGATATGACTTTGACATAGAACTGACAGTTATTTCGTTTCTGTCATAAATAGACATTAAACAGGACTTGATTAGACAGAAACCGCGTTACCACAGAAATGAAAGCTTCTCGCAACAACCAATATGATAAGAAAATCTATGAATAAAATTTCAGACCAATGAGTAGATCGTACGAGAATGATCAGTTCGCCATGAAAAAAATGACATTGTTACATGTTATCGATAAATGTTAATTTCTTATTGTCTTGTATCTTAGATTGGCATTTATAGAAGTAGAACGATTTCCAATACAAAGAGAGAGATTATAAGCGTAATCCATACCTTGCAATAGAATACATGGTTGGATACCCAGGGAGTCTTTGTAACGTTGTTGTAGATTCCGGAGTCTTGTCATTATGATGTAATATTGAAGGAAGAGAAATCTGGAAAAAGGAAAATTACGGTTATAAAAACCAAGCATCGCTTTGACAACTGTTTTCTTTCTTTTTATTCTTTTTTTTTTTTTTTCTTCTTTCTCTTTTTTGTTTTTTTTTTTTTTTTTTTTTTTTTTTTTTTTTTTTTTTTTTTTTTTTTGTTTTTTGTTGTTTTTTTTTTTTTTTTTGTTGTTTTTTGGTTTTTTTTTTTGTTTTAGTTAAAGATCATTATAATGATTAATGCATAGGATATGCATGTCATTACTTAGTACAGCGGTTCTTATAATGGGATTACGGGAAGGATGGTATTTTCTAGTACATTAATTTACAGTATTTTTAATCTTCTTTTTTTTGTAAGACTTTTGAGATCGCCATGAATGCCATGCATACATCGCAAATATCTTTCAATCAGCCCACGAGAGCTATATGGCATACTCTACTATACAGCAAAACTTCAAAGATCTGCTGTATGAAGCATGTGTCTGCCGTCTGAAGCCTTTCTACCCATCGTGTGGAAATTTAACGACCACAAAATCCAAATTCTTATGTTTAGGTCAGAAATGTGACATCTATTCATAGTCCTGCTTGCAAGTCTCCGTTTCTTTTTTAATTGGTCGTTGAAAGCGTCTCGCAGCTAGGTTACATAAATAGAACTAATCTATTCATTGCATCAAACTTCTGTATAATTGTGGTGAATGGTGAATACGAATTTTATCAATATGTATGACTATTTTTGTCAGAATTGTCTTTCTGTTATCCCATTACTCTAAAGAGTCAAAGAAGATCCTGACGATAATCTCAACAGCACTCACAATAGAGTACAAAATTAAGCATCGACGGACCCCTAGCAAGCTAGAGGTGGGACCAGGTGCCCGGGAGGAGTAAGCATCCCCTGTTGGCTAGCCGCACCCGCCGTCGATGTTTAAGCACGAAAATGAAACCAATATATAAACTTCATGCACTGTCTGACGTTACGTCTATATAGGAAGTGCTATGGCGACAATGTCAGGGAAATATATATTCAAAACACTTACTGTCAAACCCCTCACAGGGAACTTTTTTACGAGCTCCACACGGCAAATGGCATAAGTGTGACACAAATGAGTCAAAGAAGATCCTGACGATAATCTCAACAGCACTCACAATAGAGCACAAAATTAAGCATCTAAAGGGCTATTCCCAATTACAACAGGTACATGATTCTACATCCTCATAAAATGTATTTAATTTCTTCATCAAAATTCCCCCTAAATAAAAACTATAAAAACTCAAAATAAAAATTATATGATTCACGTTTGTTCCTTTGAATGTAAACGTCTTCAAATTGAATAGCATCATTTAAGAACAGATAAATTGGCAGCATGGACCAGACATGCACGTTTCGGGTAGTCTTGTTTACTTTGGTTTGTATTTTTAAAGGTTTTGTATAACCATTGATTCTGATTTTTTTATCTGATTTTATTCTGCTTTTGGATCTTTCACTCGCTGTGATTAAAAAAGCTCGGACAACGAACAGAACATAACAGATCATTTATGTATAGATTGAGCCCTATTGCCGATAATGCAAGGCGCCCGGGGAAGCATCTCCTGCTGTCAAGAAAAGTTCGCCTCTATGCTCAATGGATGATGTCAATTACAGGGCTTAAAACGTAATATATAAAATTCGGTATTTGACAGATCACGGTGACATAAGTTCTATTTCAATAAGTCTTATATTTGTATGCGTCGTTTTTGTTCTAAACTTAAGGTTTTTATAAGACAGGGAAATAACGAAAATGGCCAAACTAAGCCTTGTATCTCAAACTTAAACCTCAACAGATGACAACAATCAAAGGATTTTCCAATCGCGGAAAGATGTGACCTTGAGGCTCACTTAAAGGATATTGTCTTTTCCTGCTGATTTGATTGAGCACACAATAATGAAGGTACACTGTAGTCAGTGTTTTAGTGGAGGACAATGATCGTTCATGTGAAGATAATGTAACAGATCCCACCATGTATCACATTAATTAGGTCGGTTTATGACAATGATCGTTCATGTGAAGACAATGTAACAGATCCCACCATGTATCACATTAATTAGGTCGGTTTATGACATCTTCATGGCTAAGTAACCCGTATGATTACTACGGTAAATGAGAACGGATGACAGGCCTGGAATCACCAGTGTCAGCAGGCCTGGATTTACCAGTGTCAGCGGGCCTGGATTTACCAGTGTCAGCATCGGACCTGGTGTATGATGTTTCAATTTACTTTATAAATGCATGTATGAGGTGAATATCATTTTTCATATATGTATTTAATTTCCTGATGAAGTTTCGTCATTTGATAAATTATGGGTGGATCATTGCAATGGTATGTTATGTTACGAGAACTTTCTATGATTCCATTTCCATGTGTCGTCCACTGACATTATAAAACTACTATACTATCATGACGGTCTGACATTCAAACAGATTGTAGCCAGATATTTATTGCTGCTTTATGCATTAAAGTGAAGTTGAAAGACTTTGTATTTCCATTGTAAATGGAGCTCAATCGAAGATCAAAGCAAAATAAGCCGTACTCATCATTTCTCTGTAGAATCAGGATCCAATTATTTTAGGCTCAGAGTTTTGATCTACTCATATATAAACAGACTGAGTGTCTCATAAAAAGACAAAGACATGAGAGGATACGGTAATCAATTTGCAAAAAAAGCAATTATCTATCGTCGCAGAGCCTAAAACAACAATACACAATATAACTATCCGAGCTCAGGTGCATCGCAGATAGGCCCAGTATGAAGCAATCACATTAATCTAAAAATGAAATTATATCCGAGTGAACAGAGAATGTGCCCAATCAATCACCATACCCTCTATGAATAATTAATATTAAGATTCGCAGCAGTGATAATATAGGGGAATTCGACACACATATCATCGATCGGAAAATGAAAGAGTGTCGGGTAAAAACAATCAGAAAACATCGCAGTGATTTGTCATTGTGATGTATTTTGTCAAAAATGTATTCATTCATTATTCATTGCGTGAAATTCTTCCTCTGTTTTCAAATATGTTTGTTACCATGAAGTTGGTTATAGTCATTAGAAATACAGTGTAGTCAAACGCAGCGGGCCTAGTTCATCTAGAATTGAAGAAGATAACCTAATTCCAGGATTTCCCATTAAAAAAGAGAACATAGGCATTAAAATGCAGCTTATGTATTAAAGCCCACTGTAAGCCGATAATTTGATTACGTTTCCCGTACAGAAGCGTCTTTGCCATTTTCTGTCGTGCTTTGATTTCCCCTTTTGATGTCTCTACAGTTTTTACGGTTAACAAGATTAATGAACGCGCCCCTTATGAATGCCCAACTTCAAGTAGTGTTGTAATGAAATTTGAAAATCGATTCACATCGTATACATCATGACTGAATGTTGCTTTTGCTTCGGGACAATTTTGTTTGCTTAGAAGTGATGAAGATCTACTTGATGTTTTGTGATGTTGTTGAGAGCTGTAGAGAATGATGGGACCACGTCCTTGTCGGCTTTATGACATTACGGCCATATTGTACTAGTAATGAAGACCACAATGTAACGGCTGTCAGGATAATCTTGTAGATGTGATTCTTATTTAATACAATAATGCCTTTCCCTATAATTTGATAATCTCAATTCATCTGGCGAAAATTGAATGACAGAGATTGCTCTCTCTCTCTCTCTCCTCTCTCTCTCTCTCTCTCTCTCTCTCTGATTTCTTTAGCAAAATATTCTTAAATTGTTAAATCTTTAAACTGTTTCCTTTGTATTATGTGTTTATACTATAAGACCACAATCAATGATTCCAAATAATTCCTTATTTTTCATGCAAATTTTACAATAATTAAGTATGCTTTTTGTTTTTACCTTTCAAAAATAACATCCTTCAATGGAATCGTAAACACTTCATGACATGTTTGTTAAAGTTTTGCAATAATGACACTCGCTCAATTTTGATTAAATCGTAATTGACTGCAAATTCTGATCACTAAAGCTTTTCAGCAAATTTGCAAGATGCTAGATTCCTATATAGTGTCCGTAGTAACTTAAGAAAATTCAATGAAAAGAGTTACACTACCTCTTGAGTTGAAAGACATGCATCAGAATGGCGAGTATTTTGCAGAAAGTAAATTAAAGAATATTCGTTCATCTCTCAAAAATAATTTCCTCTCTAAACGATCCATGAGCTACTTTACATGACAATTTAGATAGTGATACTTTCATCAATTAACTTATCATTAGAAGTTTATTACAAGACTTCAGTTTTTATTTTTGTTTCCAGTTTGAAGCGTCAGCTGAGTGAGTTCAGGGAGTATATAACAAACACTACCAGGACGCTGACAGCATATGAGAAGATCCAGGGTGTAAGTATATATATATTTGACTGATTTGAATAATGGAAGTCTTCCAACTCTACACCTTCTTGAGGAAAATTTCAAACCAATTTTGATGACATGTGTTTCGGTTAGGAAAATCTCATCAGTGGTACTTCAACGTATGAGCTGATGTTCCTTGTCCATTTTGCGTCTGTTTCTGTGGGTGTCTGCTCTTTTTACATTGGGTGTTTTGTAGTTTTGTTATTGGTGCTGCAGCCTAGTGTTGTTGCAGATTGATCCCCTCCTTTGTTTTCAAGCCAAAGTGATTTTCAGACACAGCAAAAGATAGGATGACCAAAAAGAGGCAAGCATTCTAACTTAATGAAGAATATGTTCAAACGGGGTTGCTTTGTCTGTATATTTCAATTTTGTATTCTTTCATTTTTCTGTATTTGTATTTTGTTTTAATAATTTGATTAATAGTCCTCCTAAAATTCAATGATTATTCCAAACAAAAAGGATAAACCAAAAATGGGAAGTTTTTACTTCCATGCCATAGTTTCCAATTCTTATTATTATAATCATACTTAAATTAAACTTAAATCATAAAATCTCTCCCCTTTTTTCTAACATTGGGGATTGACATAAACATTCTCTAAAAGAAGGGAAAGATCATTAACAGTAACTTGTCCCTGCACCCGGAGCGAACACTACTTAATTACTTCAACTCTTGGCTTTTTCCCACTACCTAAAATTATTTGTCTTGCGTTCCCGTTGATGTAATTCTGAGCTAAAATATCACACGTTCATACCGATGTATCGGCATATGACTTCTACTCAAAAGGATGAAATGCCATTATCGAAATCCTACCTCTTTGTACCTTAATCTTTCTATTTGTCAAATTAGTAAAATGGTTATTGTTCCTCTTCCAATCGATGGGAATTAATTCAATAGGTGATCAGGAACAAATGCAGCTCAGATCGTATCGAACACTCTCTTACCTCTCCATCTTATGGCAATAACACCTTATCTTCATCATTTCGAGCACTCCCTTCGATGCGCCTGTCTTGATCAATGGATTCTTCAAAGACCGGTCTTACAGAAGTCTCTGAATTATGGATGGCAAGGGGTTTGGGGAAATTAAAAGTCGGCAGAATTAGCCCCTAAGAGGAGTATATGGAATATGGTGCCTGCATAGGTTAATCGGTAGAAATACAACAGAACTCCACAGAGGACCATTACCATATGTACGACTGCAGAGGAGAAGAAATGGAGTTATTTCTCTCACCACTCCTCTCTTTTATTATACCATAAATTATTTTGACTTCTACGGAAAATTTTAAGATCAATTTAGGAAAAATATTTTATTACAGCCAAGATGGTATTTTGCCCTTTTATATCAATATTCCGCTTCGTTGCAGTAATTCAATCGTCTCTCTAGACGCTTTATAAATAGGAATGTAAACCAAATGACTCTGAATATTCCTTGACAAAGATGTATTCGCTAATTTCTTAACAATTGATTTTAGCTGCCACCGATGACATTTATATTATGAATAAAGGTGTCTGAGCAGCAAAATATATATGACTAAGAGTGGACTTGATCTCAACTCGGGTTATCCATAAGTCAAATGTACGCCATTTTGAGAATTATGTTAGATATTTGTGCTGTATAAGACAAGGATCGGCCAATGTTGAGGATTTTTTTTTAATGCTGTAAGATTAAAATGTGTAAAAATTAAGAACATAGCCAAGTTCGATCAACTTCGGTTGATCTTTTCTTCAAACGCATTCCAAAATTTCTGTTCACAAAATTTGATCGAAATTTCTGAAAATTGGGTTCATGGTGTGAGTCGTATCCTGCTACGTCCTTCGGTAATTTTTGGACATAACTTTCAGTATTGAATTTGAAGACGTTTAACATTTGGCCATATTTATTATATAAGATTATTAGAAATGAAATAAGCTGGAACGAAATCAGAGTAACATATGAAGACACGAAAAAGGGGGAATTAGGAATATAATTGTCAAATCGATCTTAATTCTGGAAATTATAAAAGCAGAAAATCAATAGTGACACCAATCATTTAGAAAAATTATTTAGGGAAAAAATTACATATCTTCTTTTCACAAAGCGTCGATCTGAGTCGCTAATCGACATTTCATATGAGAGCTTAATTCATCATGAAAATGCAAATTGGACAATTGAGTTTAGGTTATTTGCATTTCTTGTAATGAATATCTAGATTGGAGAGGAAAATTGTTTCCATGATAATGGAAAGATATAAAAAAAAAAGCAAATATGAGATTTTAAGATATATATATATATATATAAATAAATTAAGAACATATTTTGGCACGAAGAGAAGGACACATGGAAAACATTGATGATAGAATATGGAGTTTTGAATAAATTATACATTATCGATTACATGAAGTAATTTATAAGCAATTTACGTACAATGACATTTCTCCGATGATGGAGCGTAACGACAAGATACACAGCATTGGTAATATTTATGGACAAATGAGAAGAATATTAACAGTAAAGAATACAGAAAACACGATAAGTCGAAAAACAATCGAAACTGTCAACCATTTGTACTCAGAGAACCTGCAAAATTAATAAGACGAAGGAAATCGTGGGGATATTTCCTATCTGTGTGCAATGCACGTCATATCAATTCGGAAGAAATCGTCAAATCTGAAAAGTTCTTTATGGTACAAGAGGGTTCAATGAATACAGATACCATGATTCTTATCTGAATCTTCTAGGTTAGGGGGTGTGATGTTGTAAAACGAAATCAAAGCAGTGGTTTTTTTTCTCAATCTCCTACGCATGCGTTCGATTTCAGTTCCGCTTTTCTTCACTTTGAAATCTACCTCTGTCGTCATCGCCTATTGTTTGTCTGCAAGATTCTTGCAGACTGAAACTGGGGGTTCATATTTTAAAATAAAATATTGCAAATATATACCATCAGGTTTGACAACAGTTATGAGGTATACATGTTACAAGCAATGCCTTTGTTTCAGTGCAATACGATGCAAGATAAGGGATTCTTTCTTCATTCATACGTTGCCAACACGATCGGCCGAGTGAGAAGTACCCATTTAAACTCCAAAATCCAAGCTACAAATCGAAACCTACCGTCTTTAGATGTGTGTCTTGTTAATTTTTATATTTTCATATTAATCGTTTCCTTCATTGCCTATGTACTCGCCCCGAATCACTCAAAGAAGCAACCTATGTGCTATCATTTAATTTCCATTGTCTTTTTCAAGAAACATAGATTCTGATTGGCTGAGAAATTTTGTTGATACATCGATCAACACAATTTTTCACGGAAGTCTATTTATTGCACTATTTTTAGAACCGGGGTTCCCTCAAACACGAATGAACTTGTTGCTGAAAATACAATTTGCTGATGTTTGCTTATGATTTCAAGAGTACAATTTCTTTTTCACCTACTAAAAAATTAATTGCGCATGTAGAATTCGCTCAAACTGGTCCTTATTCCAAAGATATAGGGAGACAATCATTCGCTGTTGAAATAATGGCGGCTGCCATAACTTGTTTTGGCAGACGTATCACTGCGAAACCCTCCATTTTACGAAATATAATGCGGTGATTGATTGTTTTTTTAGATCCGAGAAAACAGCCTGTTTTCCATAAGTAGATGATAATAAAATGATAAGAAATGAATCTGATATTTTTTCTGTTGATGCAAGTATCACCCGAAAAATTGGACAGAAAACTTTTGTATCAACGCGCTACGCGCATTGATGCAGTTTTGTGTCCAATTTTTCGGGTGATTACTGCATCAACAGAAAAAGATAAAAATATGAGATTCATTTCTTAAGTGACGACATGCAGTACTTGCGAGGCCTCTCGGGCTTATCGTTGCGTAGGAAAATAGCGATGACGACAAGGCTACATTGCAAGCCTGTGCCGCCTATGACCTTATTTTCAAGTTCTGTTTATCTATCAGATTTAGCATTGCTTTTATGTTAAACGTCTTCCAATTCAATAGCATCATTTAAGAACAGATAAATTTGAAACATGGATCAGACATGCACGATTTGGTTACTACTACAAATGAAATGATCGTTGAACAAACTGTCACTATTCTCTCACAAGATGCTGATCATATAATAAAGACAAATAGTTCCTGTTCAAAACAAAGAGAAGGGAAGGATCACCGGCATGACCACCCTGCTCTGACCCAGCGGGACAAACCCACAAGAAAGCAACACATAAATTACATAATACAAAACTATTTTAAAACCATTATGTACTACACATTCAAATATTCATTTCTGCCTTGTTACAAGTACTACCCAAACAGGTCCACGTCCTTAGGTGCAATATAGCACAAGTTAATATTATCTTACCAGGTAAATGTTGACATAATTCAGACAGTTAAGTGGAACGGTTCTCCATTTGACTTTATTGACATAGATAGTGATAGTATAAGGGAATCAGATTTTATTTTCTGTGCCATTGGCTTACCATGATTGCTTGATGAATGTATCTGACTTCTTTATCTTTATTGCTTCTCGTTATCCCAGAATGCCGAATCTTTTCTGTGTATCAGAACAAGAAATAACATGATGATAGATTGAAGATGATGATATACTCTACAGGACTTACAAAGGAGAAATTAGGTCGGAAAATGTTGGATTTAGATTGAAAATAGTTGGAGATAAACATCACCCAATAGATAGACCAATCGGCTGATATGTCATACAAAGAGGATTTGGAAATATATACATTTATCATTTTTGTTGTAAAGCGAGGTTTTGTGTAGTCATAATTTTTGCCACATTATGCGTACATATGCGAATGATGTGTATGTTTGTATATCTTCTTGATGCTTCAACTATTTTTTCATCAACCATTTTGCTATGTCTTTCGGTTTGTTTAGTTCATAATTTTCAAAGATTTTGGTCATATTACATTGTTTAGATTGAGGATCACTGACGAGGGTTTATTAACCGAAACGTGCATATCTGGTCCATGCTGTAAATTTATCTGCTCTAAAATGATGCTAGTGAATTTGAAGACGTTTAAACACTCGAATGCTCAGTAAAATGTCTACTTTCACTGATGTAGCTTCCGATCCGTAGACACATACTTAGTTGTGTACAAAAATACTGCACTGAATCCCTTTGTCTTTTACCATGACGATAATTGCTTCTTTTGATATACAGATTAGCTTATCCATTCTAGCATTATGAGAAGCCATAAAAGCAAAGAAATCTAAATATATATCAAAGCAATCACTGGTGAACCTTCGACAGAGAACTAGGACAACGAAACACTTCGACAATATCTGTTACAATTGACTGATTCATTCCAGATTTAGTTATCGATAACTTGTGACGTTTAAACAGTAAATTAACTAATTTCAAATGGTATATCTCTCTCATCTATAATGGTGGCAAAAACGTAGAGAATAGTGAATTGTGGTTTGAATGGAGAATTAATAGTGCGATTTTATTGATCTTTCTCAATTTCCAAAGGTCGAAAAGAAATTAAGTGAAATATGCTAACAAGGTATAAAAGTCATTTTGATTTATTTTTATATCATTGCTCTATAGGAGTATGGACAATACGGGGAGGCAACGGTTTCAAGATGACAAATATGGATAATGACCATATCCCTGTATACAGCACAAAATCGATAATTCAGAAAATCAGAAACCGAAGGCATACAACATCAGGATAAAACAGAAACCAAAGCAACAGTGGTGGAGGTTTTTGTTTGTTTGCTTTGGTTCCTGTTTTATCCTGATTTTATATGCCTTCGGTTTCTGATTTTCTGAATTATCGATTTTGTGCTGTATATGGGGATGGAGATTCGGCCATTATCCATATTTGTCATTTAAACAAAATAAGGCATTATGTATTCGTGTTTGACCACATCTATGTAATATTACGTATAGGTATGAATGTTGCACATGTCATAAATGGAAGTCGATATGGTGTAAAGTAATTATGAAATCTTCAAAGATCCTTCAGAAACATTAAACTGATACGTAAAGGTTAATCTATCGGCGGAGGCCAGAAGAGTAGAAAGGGGATATTATCTACCTAACATTCCGTTTCACGACCTCTTGGTTTTATTCTAATATGGATAGAGATATGGAACTAACACAATTCTTAAGACAATGTGTATTATCATTTCAAAAATTTCTGTTCACAAACTTTTCTCGAAATTTCTGAAAAGTTGGTCCTGTAGCATCATATCCCACCCATCCTGCTACATATTTCGGTACATTTTTGGACATAATTACTTTCACTCTTTGGCCATATTACATTGTTTAAATTGAGGATCACTGACGAGGGTTGAGTAACCGAAACGTGTATGTCTGGTACGCGCTGCAAATTTATCTTTCTTACATGATGCTATTGAATTTGAAAACTTGTAATCATTAGCTCCTTTGCATAATGTTTTGGTTGTTTAGTATTGCTAAGCTTTTTCCATTGTTTGGTATGCCCGCTGGTTATTATTTTAGGACTCTGATTATTGGTTTTGTTTTCGACTTTCTCTCTTTCATGGAAACAATTTCAAGTTGAAAATTTTGCTGGTACGACTGAGAATTTTTGTACCTTGAAATATGAACAAAGATTTAGGTCATCTTTGCTACTGAAATATTTTGATACAATAATTGCGCGGTGATTCTTTGTATTGATATCCTTTAAAATCTATATTACGCTTAACAAATTTCCAAAGCTCTAGAATAGCTCGATCCTTCAATACCCATGAAAGAAGACCTTATCATACACAAACATAGTATATAACAGCAATAATGTCGCGGTTTAATAAGTCTTCAGGCGAAGAATTGATCATCCTCAGAAAACCAAACATGTCTGTGGATTTTCGATCTTAAAACAAACATCGATTGGGCTAGGATGAGGGTAAAGCTTATTTTTACACACTTAAAAAGATTCATCTATCTTTTATAAATTTCAAGGCGATGGCTTATTTTTTCTAACATATAAGTTGTTTGCAAGGCGAAGACTCGAAAGCTCTGCAGATGGTTTTTATTTGTGGCAAGATCGCCATTTTGAGTCGGAAGAGACAAATATGGCATATTAGTTGAATGTGATACAGGGGAAATTATCACCATCCATCTACGTCTCTTGGTATAGATTTCTGTATCTACCGCATTTCCTCTATCCATTAAACCTTACGCAATTCTTAAAAACAGCTCAATTTATTGTAATGAGAAATGTCCCAAACACTCGAACATTTCTTGAATTAGAATAATGAAATACTCTGGAGACTTGGTTTTTTACATTCGTGATATGCCTTACTTGGTAATAGGGACCTCCGCTATAGTGCAGTCTTTAATTTTTCATTGGAAACTAAATTACAGCGGTCCCTTCCTGTCATATCAGTTGATGAAGTAAATGAAGTAGATTTTGCACTATAATAAACGGTAACAAACAAGACGTAAAAGGCTGCAGATTACATTTTCTACTTTGCTGACGTTTTCCCTGACCCCATTTTGTATCAGTTTGCCTCGTACATGTATTTTGAGGAAGGATCGATAGTAACGATACTGATTGACATACACCGTTAGGATGTAATAACAGATGTGTCACTGCTGATAGAACAAAGATATAATTTTACAGATTCCACACAATATGTCCTATGTATTTTCCACACAATCTGTACTCCTTATATATGCCTATATAATTTTACAGATTCCACTCAATCTGTCCTCCTTATATATGCCTATATATTTTACACACAATCTGTCCTCCTTATATATACCTATATATTTTCCACAAAATCTGTCCTATTTATATATGCCTATATATTTTCGGCCTAAAAAATCTGACATGATTCACTTAATCTGAATATGTTTAAACTTTGCAAATTAGTGCGGCGCGTTATAACAGCGCCATCTATACAGTACATTCAGAATTTGCACTGGAGATAAAGTCGACATTCGTGTTTTTTACTGAGCTGTGTCATTGTCTCCATCTATTTTCCCGATTTTTCTTTTCTCTTGAGAAAGGTTCGGTAGTTTGCTGTGGGTGCTGCAGTTATCCCCTCCTTTCTTTTCTGTGCTATATTTTTCAAGAATTTCTAAGCCGTCTGATTGTGAAATTTGTTTGTGGAACCAGATTTAGCTTTTGTGTTTCACTTTCATTCCCTGATTTGAAGATAATTTGAAGTTAATTGTCATGTACTCTTTTGTAATTTAAAATGTTTGGTTTCTCTTGCCCCTTTGGCGTCTCTTGCTGTGTTTTTCCACTCTGGGTTTGGTTTCCTTTGCCCCTTTTGTATCTCTTGCTGTGTTTGTCATCTCTGTGTGTTTGGTCTCCCTTACCCCTTTGGTGTCTCTTGCTGTGTTTGTCCACTGTGTGTTTGGCCTCCCTTGCCCCATTGGTGTCTCTTGCTGTGTTTGTCCACTCAGTGTTTGGTTTCCGTTGCCCCCTTGGTATCTCTTGCTGTGTTTGTCCGTTTTGTGTTTGGTTTTCCTGGCCCCTTTTGTGTCGCTTGTTGTGTTTGTCCGCTTTGTGTTTGGTTTCTCTTGCTCCTTTAGTGTCTCTTGCTGTGTTTGTCCACTCAGTGTTTGGTTTTTCATGCCCCTTTGTTATCTCTTGCTGTGTTTGTCCGCTCTATGTTTGGTTTCCCTTGCCCCTTTGGTATCTCTTGTTGTGTTTGTCTGCTTTGTGTTTAGTTTCCCTTGTCCCTTTGGTGTCTCTTGCTGTGTTTGTCCACTCTATGTTTGGTTTCTCTTGTCCCTTAGGTGTCTCTTGCTGTGTATGTCCGCTTTGTGATTTAGTTTTTGGGTGTTTCCGTTTTTGCTGTAGGTGTTACCGAGTCCTTGGAGATCCCATTCTTTATATATACTATCATGTCATATTGAAAAAGCCAAGTGATACGACTCTGCTGCTAGGAAAAAACAAAATAATCCAAATAACGAATACAATACAATGATTAGTTAAAACACATTTATTTCGTCTGTCTTTAATCAAATGACCGATACTTGAAAGGTCACATTTGTCACACAATTTAGGTGATTAGGAGAGTGCATCGGCCAATCAGATATACTTTAGGTAGACAAACCTCCAAACTTGACCAATCACATTCAAGCAGAACGAAATGTAACGTATTATCATAATATTTATTTATGACTTTTTGAAGCTGCATAACGGGTGTATCATGTGATTAAAACATATATATTATGAGCACGATTTTGACATTTGCACTTCCTTTCAGGAGATTGACCAATATGTGACAGGGGCAGTATTGGAACCAGAAAAGGTCCTGAACGATACTGTCCGTAGAATGTCCAACCTACTCAAGGAAAAAGAACAAGCTGTCAAGGTATGATGCTAGAATTACTCTCTGTGGATATGCATTTATCTCTTATCCCAATCACCATCAAAAAGGGACAAACGATTTTTCGTTAATTCTATTGCTATTTTTATTTCAACTTATTATTTCTCAATATAAGTTACAATGGAAATTTTCTGACACATATGAAAGCATAATCATAAGGATTTAACGGTTAATAAATTGCATATGTACTCATTATTACTCTCTCTCTCTCTCTCTCTCTCTCTCTCTCTCTCTCTCTCTCTCTCTCTCTCATTAACGCAATGATCATGCACTTTTTTCGGTTTTCAGACATTAGTTGACTTAGCCGAGAAAGAGTACATGCGAAGCCGATACATCGAAAATGTAGATGTAAGTTAAATATTTCATTTACCTCATCGAGCCTTAGACCGAAATGAAAATGACCAAACTTATCTAATTAATATTTCATGAAGTAGCATTATTTTCTACATATGATAAAATCTACATTCGGGTATACAAATGAGTTAAAGAAGATCTTGACGATAATATCAACAGCACACACAATAGAGCACAAAATTGAGCATCGACGGACCCCTAGCAAACTAGAGATAAGATCAGGTTCCCGGGAGGAGTAAACATCCCTTGTTTGGCTAGCCGCACCCACCCTCGATGTTCACGCACGAAAATGAAAACAATATCTACAATACATGCAGTGACATAAGGACAACTCGTAAAAATACCACGTCGATAAACAAAATACATATTTGAAATACAATTGAAAGGAATTATTAAGAATATAAGCACAACCCAAAGTATGTTAAAAATGTGGCCAACAATTACTTGTCCTTCTTAATATTGTTCAATTTAACATTTACATCGTCATCCTACATTACAGATAGATTATTACAACAACAAGAAGCTACTGAGCAGCCAGGAAGTGTTCAGGATGAATATCAATGTATCCGAGGCCAAAACGTCAACGAGATTCCGGGTGATGCATCTGGATACTGACGTCAGATTTAATGATGTACCTGTCAACACATCAATGAGTACAATTCACGTGCCTACTAATGTGTTCGATAAAGGTAAACACCCTTTGCCACTCCAAAATTTCTGTTCTATTCGTCTCATTATTCAGTTCGTTGTAATGTGGTATTTGCAATGCCTTTAGGTATCTTGTGTCTTGGTGTTGTCATAAGGACCTTTTGGTGATCTCACTGTCCATGTTCTATAGAACATCCACCCTAAGGCTTGTAGATAACAAGTGCACAATGTACACAAGTTTTAAACATGTGTCTTATATAAATTTGTAGCTTTATACATTGTGGAAAAGCCTCGCAGAAATTACTGAAAATGATTATGTATGAAGTGACACGATGAAATGTCCATTTAGATATTATCCATTCCGTACAATAAAGACAATCTATCACC
This sequence comes from Pinctada imbricata, assembly GCA_033119305.1. Taxonomy (NCBI): domain Eukaryota; kingdom Metazoa; phylum Mollusca; class Bivalvia; order Pterioida; family Pteriidae; genus Pinctada; species Pinctada imbricata. Next base: position 112,464,926 of record VSWD01000005.1, read on the forward strand.
CGAGTGTCTGATGGCCCTATGAGCACGTAGTTAGGACACAATGATGTATGAGTAATCCGCTACTGACATTCCCGTATTTTGACGGTCGATATCATTTGCAGGAGATTTTCAGATGTCGTGAGAGTCAATGATAGAAATTTGAAATAGAGACAATTCATATATTTATTAGTTTTGATGCAATTCATTTGAAGTTTGATTTTATTGGTCAATGTATTTTGTTCTAATAAAACATGTTTTTCTTTGCTGAGCTCTATCAGTTGTTACTAAAAGATTAAAGTGTGAAGAAGATTCTGATCCTTATATGCATGCAAGTTTAAATGTCGATAATAGAAAGAAACCCTTGATGATTCATTACCTTCCAAGGCTGGAGACAACTTGTCACTCTGTTGTTGCTGCATAAGTATCCTTTGATTTATTGTTTCTGACTTGATTTCACGCTGACGTAATCCTCCGATTTCTCCTCACTCCAGCGCCAGTGATACAGAATGGAGTGAAGTGGTCTGCAGTACTTGACAGTCAATTCGTGGACAATGAAAGGAAGTATAAAGACCTTACGTGGCAATATTTCTGCAGCTCAGACGGATTTCTAAGGATATATCCAGGTCAATATCATATACAACTTGTAGACGTCTTTGTCAAATAAAAACTATAATTTACAGGCATAACAAATAGTCGGTAGCATACAAGCAGCATTTTTTGTTTACCTAAGAATTGCTTAGGACATTATAAATCCAATAATTCAAAGAGACTAACTTGTCATTTAAGGAATGAAATGGCCACGAGACAACAGAAACGGGAATATAGATATGTACGACTGCAGAGTAAGAAATTGGTATGTATAGATAAATTGGCAAAAGATAACCCTTAAAAGTGTAAAACCAGATGGCGCTACTGAAATGAATTTTCGCTGTGTCTGAATATCACTGATGCACTCAAGGATTTACTAGCCAAAACACGTGTCTGGTGTACTTTAAAAGATTGGTTTGAGCTTAAGTTGGAACTATCCCTTGTAATTATCTTTCCATATTCAATAAAAAGAAATACGGGCAAATTTTTTGTCAGAACAAAAAAGAAAACGTGTCGCTTGTCTTTTTTTAAAAAGAGTCGCAAGTAGAAACACCAGAACAAAACAAGTTGTGTAAGCAATATAACTTTTTGATATTGTCAATGAGAACATCCGGTGCTGAACTAGATCAGCCAATCAGAATTAATGTGGAATATCAAAAGAGGTCATCTTTTCAGCTATCCGGTCTAGAAAGATCATATGGCTTCAAGTCACTCAATATAAAGATAACACAGATAGATAGCGATGTTGTTGGGGAAAAAATTTGACAGATTCGGCAGATAAATTATTTGAACTATTCCAAATGCTTTTCTAATATTCGAATAACCATTTTCTCGGTTATCTTCGTGACATTTCAATAAGCAATGATTTCTGACATTTCACTATTTGCAGTTACATTGCATATTTGCATATTTGGTTTCTAGGTATATCCAGGCGTCCACGTCTCCCAAGAATATTCTAATTCTCATTGACACGAGCGGCAGTATGAAGGGACTCCGAATGAAAATAGCTAGGAAAACTATAGAGAAAATCTTGGATACACTCAGTGACGACGACCATTTCAACATTATCACGGTAAGTCAATATCATTATATGATTGTTACAGGAGGATTGTGCTTACGTAATCCGGATAACTACATGCAGTATGAAGGGACTCCGTATGAAGATAGCGAGGAAACATGGATACACTCAGTGACGACGACCATTTCAACATAATCCCGGTAAGTCAATATCATTATATGATAGTAACAGGAGGGTTGTGATTACGTAATCCGGATAACCACATGCAGTATGAAGGGACTCCGTATGAAGATAGCGAGGAAACCTGGATACACTCAGTGACGACGACCATTTCAAGTCAATATCATTATATGATTGTTACAAGAGGGTTGTGCTCACGTAATCCGGATAACCACATGCAGTGCGAAGGGACTCCGTATGAAGATAGCAAATTATAGAGAAAATGCTGGACACACACAGTGATGACTGTCCCTAAATGAGAGTCACAGAAAGATTAAAAACAACTTTCCACAAACTTTGAATGAGAATTACAGCGAGATCCTATAACGTAAAACAAAGTTGGAGACAATAACACAGCAATAAGAAACATGAACATACAACCCTGTGTATACCTTATATCACATTTAGCAATATCAAATAGCAACAAGCTGTAGCGCTATTAATGATAGAGACAGGAAAACCATTCGATGTTTTGCAAGAAGACATCGCAGGCTTGGATTTTGGATTACTCGTTTTTAATGTAGCTACTGAATTTCGGTTTTGTTTGTATCTTAATACAGAATCAAAAAAATCTTCATTTGTACAATAACGACGAAAATTCTGAAGATCTCTTTTTCTACGATGGAATATAAAGAGATTTTTTTTACATGAACCACCAATACGAATATCTAAATTCTATATATAATCTGTCTTCTTTCTTATCAGTTCTAATAAGGCACTAATGGCCAAAACATGTAAGTAATACATGCTAGTATGATGCAGAAATTTGCTCCGAATTATAAAAGGGAGTAACAACGCTAGTCCGTCTTTAATTTTCAAAAATCTTTTATAAATTTATGACAGGCGAAACTTACGGTTTTATTGGTACAAATCTCCTATTAACTTTAAAAACAACTCGAAAGTAATTTGTTTCTGATCCTGATATCCGACGTTTATCTTGCATCGACATACATTTTCTCAACTTCATTTTGTGAGTTTATTTAGATTCATGTACTTTATAACGTGGTTTTTTTTCTATTAAAACACTCAGACAAGACAGTTTTTTACGGAAGTGTAATGGTAAAATATAAGCATCTCTTATTTCCTCTTTGTCTACTGTTTTGCGAATTATCATACCGTCGTGATCTTATTTTTTTTCAAAATTGGAAGGTAAATTACCCTCCCATTTCTTATAACACCCACATAGACATTTTTATCAAATTTTACTATTTATGAGTAGAAATAAACGCCTACAATAGACATAAAAATGAAGTAACTCTAACACATAACAACACCTCCAAGTGTTCTCTTTCACGATAAATACTCCATTACGTCAGTACAATGTTCAAGAATAATAAAGAAAAGGTATTCCATAGGAAAACATTAGAGAGAAATGTCAGGTTTCATACGACATCTTTAAAGGTTTTGTACGGCATATAAAATGTTACAATTGTAGCCGATTTTCCTCTTGTTTGTGATGAAGGAGTGCCAAAATGTTAAAATTATGGAAAATCTATTTAGAATATCTCATATAACCAGTAAAATCATAAACACCCCATAGTGATTACCTTGTTTATAAGACTGCACTGACGAGGGTTAAGTACCCGAAACGTGCATGTCTGGTCCATGCTGCAAATTCATCTGTTCTTGAATAATGCTATGAATTTGAAGACGTATACATAACGAAACTGAAATGGGACACAATTTCCAGATTCGATAGTTGATCATTCTAGTAATTTCTTATGAAATTTCGGATGTACATCGTGGTCACAGTTGGTCATACAGATCCACTTAATATATAGAGTTAATATGACAATGATAGTCTTTTGTAATTTTGATCTAGTGTAATCTACATGAAATCTTCTTCTGTGTATCAAGTGAGGTTACGCAATGACAAGAGCATGTCAAGTTATATATGTATACTCTGATGCAAGAATTGTACCCAAATTTAAAAGGGATTACAGAGTAAATCCTGTAAAGATTTCAGAATAAATATATCGTCTATATTGAAATATATGTTCTATAATACCAATTTTATTGTACTAGACATGTTATGCTATAGTTGAGTCGCTCCTTCTACTGTATGAACATATTCTGTTGATCACATCTCTCTCCTCTCAGAACATAATAATACGAAAGTGCTCCAACTCTTTACCGTCCTGAAGAAAATTCAAACCAATTTTTTTAAATGTACCAGACACGTGTTTCTGATAGTAAAATCCTTATCAGTGATGCCTCCTGCTAAAGTAATTTCAGACACTGCCAAAATTTTAGTAATGCCCTCTGGTTTTTTATTCAAAGGAGTAGCGCCAGGAAGCCCCTAAAACGGCCCTGCGATTTTCCTTAGAATTAAACTTCATGAGAAATACACGATATATCACATGAAATATCATGAATGTTTCCCGCTTTTAATAATAAGAACATATCACCAAGCGAAGCACCATAGGCAGTCTTGTGACGTCATTAAATTTTCGATTTGGCCACATGCGTCGAGAAACATACAACTTTTACGACAAGAAGATATCATGATTTTCTGTCATTTGTAATTTTTTCATGTTTCTCGATGCATGTGGCCTATGCTAATTTTGAGGAAACATGTAGATTTTGCAGCAATTTCACGGAAAATTGCCGATTTGGGGGGTTTTCAAAAGGCTTTAAGCTACTGGTATTATTTACAAAATCTTAATACGTAATTTAGTGAAGAACTTAACAAAGTATAAAATTACAAAAAAAAAATCTTCAATCAGTTCAAACGTTAAGAAACAGGGCGGTTCAGGGGCTTCGTGGTCCTACCCCTTGTGCATATACTTTGCAGAGAGTGCGCGGCTTCAAATTTCCTGTAGGGTCGATTCAGTAGCAAAGTTAAAATCGATGACCAAAATAGCATTGGAGGGATGGTGCTAAGATGTTAACCTTCTTTAATTTAAATATTATTTTTGGATGAAATTACAATTTACCGAAATAGCAAAATAATAAATATGATGTCAAATTGATAAAGGGCCATAACAAAGCTTCTTTCAAGCGATAGAGCTGGAAAGAAGTAATTCATACACTTTAAAAAAATAAAATCACGGGGAACAAGTTAAACTGCTCCACACTGCAACAAGATATTGTTGTTTATAAAAGTAATACGGAAGTGCTCCAACTGTTTACCTTCCTGAAGAAAATTTCAAACAACTTCCAATGCACCAGACACGTGTTTCGGATAGTAAAACCCTCGGCAGTGATGCTTCCAGCCAAAGTGTTTTTCAGACACAACCAAAATCCATTTCAGTAGCGCCCTCTGGTTCTTTTTTTTTAATTTAAATTTGTGCAATTACACCAGAAGAATTAATAACCGTGGTTCAGGAAAGACAGTACAGGAACAGAATGCACTGCAGGTAGTGCTATAAATATGCGTTCTAATTTGCTAAGTTTTAACATATTTTAAATACGGTATCAAATAAATCATGTTGCATATATAATGTAAGTATAGTATCTAAGTGAGTAGGATCAAAAGGGAAGCTTAAAGTTTATTTCAATTTCAAAAATCCAAGGGAAAATGGCATAATTGGGTAAGTCCCCATTAACAATGCAATCGAAAACACCCGAATGGAGGCAGGACCAGGTGCCCGGGAGGAGTGAGAAACCTCTGACTGCATGCAACAGCTGTCACCAAAAGAAACGTGTCAAATCAGGAAATGTCCAAATTGATAAAAGACGGTCAGTTGGAAAAGTCGTACTCCAAAATGTCCTTAATCATTATTGATAGGCAAATGGGACGAAGGAATGTAACTACTTAAGAAAGGGAAGTTTGTAATTTGGAAGTTATTTTGAAGTTGACATCAGTCATGTGTGTCATACTTTAAGCACGTTAAATATTTAATGACATTATCAATTTATACGTTTTTATACGTTTTAACAGCAATGTAATATGTTAGTATTAAAAGTATGACTTCCTATAATCTTCAATAATGTAGGAGAAGGGAGGGGATTTCCAACAAGACCCTGTTGCAGCACCAACAGCAAAACACCCGATGCAAAAACACAAAAGACTGTCAATAATATGAAATCAAACAGAAAGGTCTAGTTTCATGCGTCAAAATGATTCTCGAAATCTACTTCTAGATATGAAATGTTAGAAAAAATAACTAATTTCCTTCTTGTTCGTGATAAAGGAGTGTCAAGATGATACAATTGAAGGGAAAAATCAGGAAAATCTCAGCATACCTCTAGACCAATCAAAAACTACCATTAGTAATTACCCTGTTTATATGTCTGGGTACAGAAGAAACTGATGTTATTAGAATCGGTGACTTCGACTTCATCACGATTTTCTCCTACTCTATAAAGTCTCAATCCTAAAGGGCAATAAGTTGCCGATATGAAAAAAAAATTCTGTAGACATTAATCAATAAACACTAGATCTAAAAAGAGATGAATGATATCATTTCAAGTACCATTTGACATTTCATTTGAGAAATTTTAGATTTATATGAGAGTTGATACGGTCTGAAGACGAAATTAGGGTGAGGTTTTGATTGTTAACAACAAATATTAATAACTTTTCTTCGAACGTCTTTTTTTCAAAATGAATTAAATTAGACATACCTCTTTGGTTAGAAATTCGAAGTCACTAAGAAAAGAATCATATATATTAAGTAATTATTTTTATTTTGGTGGCACAATTTTGCCAAGATGAAGATTGATAGACGGGCTGCTAAAAACCTAGTAATAGGTGATATATCAGTATGTGAACAACACTTCTCTTTTATTATACAGACACCAGATTACAAAGACGGACAAAGGGATTGATTTAATTGGGGTTTTTTTTTCTATTTAGCAGTAAGAATGTTCCAAAAGTTGTTGTTCTACAGTACTAATGGTGATTTATCTTTCATGAGTAGCAGCATTCCGTCTTCTCCTGCTCATGGTGTTTTTGTTTCTCAACTGATACGGTACGCCAGGGCATATGTTCCAAATATGAAGATTTCATCATTAGCGCCAGACGGCTTGCAAGTAAGCTACTTGTTCAGGGTTATGTTACACAACGGCTGAATTCATCATTGAGGAAGTTCTTCGGTCGCTACGGGGATGAGATAAAAGCATATGAGATCCCCCTTTCCGGAATGATCAGCGACATTCTACATTGTGATTGAATGGCTGTCATCATCACCAAACAAGACATACTTACCTGATATGTACATCAAAATGTACATCGAGACAATCACCGAATTTGACAAGTTTCCATGGAGCTGTTGCGACGGGCGTTGCATGAAATCAGGAGACGCTGACTCTCCCCGGGCACCTGGTCTCACTTCGGAATTTTGTTCATTCCGAGGTTCGCATCCGTTCCTGTGGAAAACCTAATGTTTTTGCCTTGCCTTCTCGACTGTGAGACTGAATAACTGATGGGTACTTCTGTAATGTTTACTTCATAATACGTCCTAAAACTCATCTAAAGTAATCTGCAATTAAGTGGTGATTTACGAACTGCATTCAGCACCATTTCAGAATAATATTATTCCTTCAATCAGTCATCAGTGATTGAGGAAGTACATTAACAAATAAAGACCGGATAGATGATAATTCAGGTTAGATGATCACTCAGTTTGACATTTATCTGAAACGGACTCCAACTGTTTAATGCTCTAATCCTCATAGGGGAAGTACGTTTAGGTCTCTATGGTTGTCGTAGAAATATGATAACGCCATCAAATCAACGACTAATGACACTAATGCTGGAAATTGGTTATAGCCGGACAAATGACACATTCATGATAGATGATCAATCAGTATGTAAACAACACTTATCTTTTATTATACAGACACAATATTACAAAGACGGACAAAGGGATTGATTTGATTGTATTTTTTTTAATTTAGCAATAAGAATGTTCCAAAACGTTTTTCTACAGTACCGATGTTGATTTATCTGCACTCCTTATATACACATTTGGTATTACTTTTATTTCACTTTTTTTCCAAATAGATACGGCTTCCACTGAAAAATTGATAAAATGAGCGAATATTGTGATAATTCTAGATATATTGTTTTTTTCTATTACTATCACTAAACGTCAAAACATTAGCCATGACACAAGAGAGATTGCAAACTGTGAAATATTATTAATATCTCTAGATATTTCAATATTTTCCCAGCGATGATTTTTCCCAATATTTTTTTTCAATACTTGCTATATATAATCTACTAAAAAAAATTCATTAACTGAAAAAACCTCCAGAGGGAATTTTGATGAATCACTCGGTAGGTTTGATTTTATTCAGAGTGATCATCGATCTCTCACCCAAATTTTCATCAATATCATTTTAGATAATAGGATTCCGATTTACGATAGAAAATATTGAGACTTTATATTTTTGTTCGTTTTTCTTGCTCTAGACAGAAATGGTTCCGTTTAAATACAGATGAATTGAACATCGATCCGGCTAAAATCAGTGAATGAAAGTCAAACACTGAACCCAAAAATAGAAAAAAAAAAAAGGAATCATAATCCATAGGCATATAAAATCATGAAAAATGCATAATCAAGCCAAACAAATACAACTCTCTGCAAAGGAACAAATGTGAATCCTAAATGGAGATGAGATCAGATGCACGGGGGGAGTAAGGATTTCCTGCTTGATAGATTCATCTGTCACTTAAGCCTGAACTTTGTTTGTAAGCGTGACTGTGTATATTCTCCTTTTCAGTATACAGACGAGCCCTCCTATGTTGAAGAATGCTTTAACGGAACAATGTGGCCATCAAACTCAGAAAACAAGAAAGCCATGTTCTCCCATTTTGACGATATGGAGGTCAAAAACGTAGCTAACCTGTCTAAAGCTTTAACTGTGGCCTTTGACCTGTTTGACAAGGTGAGTTTGAACATGGAGGTCAAGAAAAAAGCTAAGTTGTTCTGTCTTGATTTGACTTGACAAGATGAGCGATGATATCGAAATCCAGAAAACAACTTATTTGGTCATTGTCTAATTATGGCTTTTCTCCTGGGTGACAAAAATTTAAGCATAGATTTAAGTTATACCTAAGCTTTTCAATGACATAATGATAGTCTTTGACTAGTTTGATTTATTTTGGCGAGTCATTGAATACTTACTTGATGTTTATCTGAATTTCGACTGGTTAAGCAAACTTAGTTTTAGTTCATCTGTCCGGATCTTTAGCTATGGCATTTGCATTTAATCTGTTGGGTTTTGATACAGATTTCAAGAACATAGCTTATCTGTACATTGTCTTAATTGTGACCTTTTGAACATAGCTTATCTGTACATCGTCTTCAAAGTGAACTTTTACCTGTTTGATCATGTGAGTCATTTAATGGAGATCAAGGCTACAGCCAGTTGTTTGGAGCTTACTGTGCTTGTCTTAATTCTATGAACATATATGGGTTATAGTTCGGTTTCATTTTAGTATCATGATTCTATTGAATTTGAAGATGTTTAACATTTACATGTTTTTGACCAAAACGTTCTTTTGAAAGTGGACCATTTTGTTGGCAAACGTTTCAGAATGTATCATTAAAAATTTGTTTCGCTTTATGAAGTTTATCATGCTATGGTATGGTACAAGTTAGAGTTCTTAGCACCTATATCTATGATTATAATTTTGAGGGACATTAATTAGGAGAAATCAAAGTCTGAGTCAATAACCCATGGATCCGTCCATCCTTTAAGTTATGAAGACCTACACAAGTTCCCTCTGATACAACATCAATCACCAGGAGATTCTATAATCAGAAAAGTTACATAATATTGATCACCTTCATTGATTAGTATTAACGTTTTTATTGTAATTATTGAATTGTGAATAAAATTCAGAGACTACCAAAGCGTAGGATTGAAATAATGGCATTGTAGCTTGTGATGTGAGAGCGGACGCCTACCTAAAGTCGGGTTTCCTTTTGATACCTTCATAATTAGCTTAGACTCTGAAAGTTATAAAGACGACTTAATATCGTGTCTGATACATTTAAGGAGGAAAGGCGACAGAAAAGAAAGCTGTGCAATAAGGCAATAATGCTTATAAACGACGGAGTGCCGGAAACGTACGATCATCTGTTTAACGAAAGGAATTGGAAGCACAACAAAACGGTAATGTCCCCAACTCCTGCACGCATGTAATAGTTACCTTAACACAAGATAGGTTATCTATAATAGGTTATAAGAAGCATTGTGTCTTCATCAATATCAAAATAAAGAAAATCTTCATTGTTTTCACTTTTATTTGGGGGAGGGAATTGGATTTCTTTTAAAGATATACTTTTGTATGTTTTTAAAGATATCACAATAGCTTTACAATAATTATATTGCATCAGCATGAAGAACGCGGGAATCATTTATTTGTGCTGTTTTGTTTTTCTTGCTTCCGAGATGCATTCAACAAATTATGCTTTACCATCTTTGACTCGTTTCTTAAATGTGAGATATAATAGTTCTTTGATCGATTTGGTAACTTTAATATATTATCAAAACTGAAGAAATTATATCTTGAAGCATTTTCATGCTTTCAGTTTCAGTCAGAAATAATCCTTAAGGAACCAATCTAGTTCAGTAAATGATTAAAGACACGATGTCGAGACAATAAGCCTCTTAAAGGGATTCATCTTCTAAAGACATTAACCACCAGTCAACTTTACTGACCTTGTTTTATAAGATGGAGGAGGATTTGTGACCTACATTTCAAATCAGTTTTATTTATAATAATTTATTTATTTTTTGTCGGTTTTAATTCTTTTTGAAGGTACGAGTGTTTTCCTTTTTGATTGGTAGAGAAGTACAAGACAACTCGTATGCCAACTGGATGGCGTGCGCAAATAAAGGTACAAAATGATTGAAAATGGATAAAAAAAAATATGAAAATGGTACATCACGAAAGACATAGGTGACATATGCATCACGAAAATAGGTTAAACAGAGCTTCATTTTTGCAATCACCATATAGTAGTAAGGGGCTCTGGAGTAGTGTGCTCAACCGGATTTCAAGTTGACACAAAATACATACAGACAAAATATAATGTATATTAAAAATTTCCAAGTTTTAATAACAGAAGAATAGAAACTTGCAATCTAACATTGTATCATTTTGGGAAAATTAAAATAAAAAAAGAAGATAATTCCGTTGCGTATATTCTTTCCTCTTTTATGATAATTATGGAGATAATCCATTCCAGGTTATTATGTACACATATCTACGATAGCTGACGTGCAAGAAAGTATACAGGTACATTCACTCCTCGTTCAAACTTACTTAATTAACGTACAAAATGAAATTATTATATCATCGATTTTAAACAGAAATGTTGATACAACTGTTGTATTGTTGCATCCATATAACTTTTAATGCATCATGGATTTTGTTATCATTGACATATATTTTAGCATTATATGCGCGTGTTAAGCCGTCCCATGGTCATCTCCAGAGCTGACCACACCATATGGACACCACTTTATGCCGACTACACAACCGAGGTATCCAGTCAACTAACAGGGGTAAGAATTAACACTTCATTCTTTCTTTATCACAACCTTAAATTGCATAATTTGTCTTGTAACTTTGGGGAAGGCCTGTTGCAGTGTATAATTGTAAGTTTTGAACACAATATGCAAAATGTCTTACAATTTGCATATTTTGTTGAAAAATTACAATTATACACTGCAATAGGCCTTTAAGTCACTCAAGTATCTATCTTAAAACCAAAAATTTTACAAAGCTCTACACCAAATGACTCTTTGAAAAACTATTTGAATGAAGACAATACGCGGAATTAAATAATTTTCATTCACGAGTTGACTCTTGTTGCTTTAGGGACTTCAGTACGTAACTTCAGTAGCCAGACCTGTATATGACAGAAGGAATGAAACGGTAAGTGTATTCTAGAGAGAAAGCAAAATATTGTCTTTCTTTTTCAAAATTATTTTTCAATTCTTTTCTTCTTCTTTTACCTTGAAACTTGCTTCTAAATGAATCTGACCTGTTTGCAGTTCACACGTGGACATTTGCTTGGTGTAATGGGAAGTGACGTGCCAATAAATCACCTTATGAACCTTGTACCTAAGGACATGTTGGGTTCCAGAAGTTTCGCTTTCCTGACAACTCGACATGGTTATGTTGTTTCGCACCCCCAGCTTCGTCCTACCTATATCAAGACAGAGAAGACTGATAATCAATTTGACCCCTATAATAAGGTAGCCTATATCATTTCTTCATATCTATAGTAATCCACATAAAGACAAAACATTCCTATACTCGAAGGTTTATTGTTAAGATATATCTGTTACAGATTATTTTATTTAGTTCTTTAGTATGTTGCTTGTTTGTTACTTCACACGATAATTAAGAGTCTAGATTCTAGATAATTACATTATCCCCTTTGGGTTAAGTGTTGGTATTTGGCATTTATGGGCGTCGCAGTGTCTTTTATTCAGTAGTCACTGGTTTTGTGTGTTTTACAGTAAACTATACTTACCACGAGAACTCTTTTTAAGGTACATGTATTTATCTGTTGCAGACGATACAGGAGACTGTGTTGAGGACGGGGTACAACAATTACGATATCACAGAGATGATGTACACTGACGACAAGAAAAAGCTACAACAGGTACATCAATATAACTTACCTCAAACTAAATATATTATACAGACAACCATGTCATGAAATAAGTCAACTGTTCAGTATCCTATCTTTGTGTGTTTTGGCCATATTACATTGTTTAGATTGAGAATCACTGACGAGGGTTTAACTGTTCCAAGTTCGATCAATTTCGGTTGATCATTTCTTCAACGAATTCGAAAATTTCTGTTATCAAAATTTCATGAAATTTCTAAAACGTGGGTCCCTTTGCCGTGTGGAGCTCGTAAAAAAGTTCCCCGCGAGGGGTTTGACAGTAAGTGTTTTGAATACTTTACCTGACATGGTCGCCATAGCACTTTCTATATAGAAATGACCTCAGACAGTGCAGTTCATGCTTTTCATATGTTTTCATTTTCGTGCATGATCATCGACGGCGGGTGCGGCTAGCCAACAGGGGATGCTTACTCCTCCCGGGCACCTGGTCCCACCTCTAGCTTGCTAGGGGTCCGTCGATGCTCAATCTGGTGCTCTATTGTGAGTGCTGTTGAGATTATCGTCAGGATCTTCTTTAACTCATCCTGTAGCATCATATGCCATCCATCCTGCTACGTCTTTTGGTACATTTTTGGACATAATAACTTTGACACTTTTTGGTCATATTACATTGTTTAGATTGAGGATTACTGACGAGGGTTAAGTACCTGAAACGTGCATATCTGGTCCATGCTGTAAATTTATCTGTTCTTAAGTGATGCTATTGAATTTGAAGAAGTTTAACATTGTAGTAAAATTTAATTACCAATTTAAGAATTGGAACTCTTCTCAACATTTATTTAAGTCCAGTTGTTTCTGTTGAATCATTGTCTCCGTCTGCTTGCCCTTTTCTCTTTTCGCGTGAAAAAGTTCTGTTTTATATTTTTCCAAAATTCTTCAACCTTTCTATTGTGGTTTTTGGAATCTGGTTTGGGGTGTTGTAGTGGACTTTCACTCACTTATTTAGTCTTCTTAAAGTATATCACCTATTACGGTGATGCATTTTTTGCTTTATTTAAAAAAAGGGGGTTTAATTGTTTTCTTTAACTAAGAAACGATTTAAAATGGATGAACATGTTTTTGAACATAGATTTCCATATCATTATTATTTTGCCAGTTTAGAAGAGAACTTTTACGTGGATTTGGGAAAGTTGAAAACATCAAACTCAAAGTGCCTTTCGAGAATGAGGTAAGTTTAATAGAGCGTCAAGAACTAAAATAAAATTAATCCAATACATTTGGTGTAATCTTTTATTAGAGTACAAACATAACAAAAAGAAAAGAAGGTTTAATCATATTACGTGCTGATAATTACTGGATGGTATTGCATATTCCTACATTTCTTTACAGAAGCGTATAGCGGTGGACTCCTACAATCTTTACTTTAAGAAAATAAAGGGAACTGGCTTCAGGTATACCATCAGATTTGATGAATTGAAAGTATAATACATTAATGAGAGAGGAAGATGTAAATCAACATTCTGAAAATTCAATGTAAAAGTACATATGATATGAAGTGAAGTGAAACATTGGATGTATTTACCTTGCCTTTACACAATATTATTATCACATTTCCAGTTTGGGTATAGCTGTTCCTTCAAGGGGCATCAAGTATCCAATTAGACGAAACGCCAATCGCCATAAAAGTGGTAAACAGTCGTCTGTCCAGGTCTGTCCAGGTAACCTTACGAAAAAGAAAAACTTGCAGCAAGCGTGGTGCCAGGTTGCAGCAAGCTTGCCGTAATCATAAAAGCGTTACCTGCACATAGATTGCACACACAATCTGAATACAAATTAGGTTGCAGGTAGTCGCACGTAGCTGCTGCTAGCCGCAAATGGTTGCCGCTAGCTGCACTGATTTATTTCAAGCAAAAAATGAGCGTCGGTTAAAGTTTTGTGTGCAGCTAGCTGCAACTATAGGAACTCTAACAAAAAAGTGTGTGTCAGTGGGTGCACATTCCTGTATAAGTTACATGCACAAGTTACAGCCAATGAAAGTTAATGCCGCTGGCATTCGAAACTCTGGGTTTGGAACAATCAAGTGGGTCAAGATGTGCCACATTCATGTATTGAAAGTATACTGATACAAATGGAAGTCTGTGTGAAATCTGTTGATACTTCAAAAGATGGTGGTTTTGGAATAGACTGAAAGGCATTTAATTTCCTTTGTTATTTCTAAGAAACGAAGATTTTGATTGGCTAAGAAATTTTGTTGATACATCGATCAACAAATTTTTTCACGAAAGTCTATTTATAACACTATTTTTAGAACCGGGGGTTCCCTCAAACACGAAGGATTTATTTTTGCTGAAAATACACTTTGGTGATATTTGCTCAACATTTCAAGGGTACCATTTCTTTTCTTCTTACTTAAACATTAATTGTGCATGTAGGATTTGCTAAAACTGGTTCTTATTGGTCGATATCAAGATATCGACCTTTCTAGATTTGTACTGGTTGTCACTACTTTCGCATTGATTCATCAGATTCAACATTGCAATAGGGGCAATTATCCTATAGAAAGAAACATTTTTGTGACTAGTGAGAAAACACGTGACCAGATTATCGACTTCACAAAAATATGTCATGTCGTCATAGGCATTCTGATGTCCTCGCACTTTATCCACTTCACAAAAATGGGACACGTCGTCATGACAACTTTTTTGTATCGCATTTTTGCACATTAGTGTAATATCTGCAATAATATTTTTATTGATCAATTTTTACTTTTAGACCAATTAGCGTGTGATACAGTAAACCCTATGCCTTCAAAATCCTTAATGACATGATCCATCAAACTTAGAATGCGAGGGTGCAAGTGGGCAATTTAAAAAGTTTCTCACCAATCAACCGACTAGGCTGTTTCGTTGAGGATATACCATTTTGTTTGTATCTTTGCTTTCCAAAGACAAATTGACCAATGCAACAAAGAAATTAATGAGCGATATGAAAATCGGTAAGACTGTGCGTAGTCACAAAATTGAATGGGAACTTTTTAGAAGTTTACCCTAATTTCCCCCAAATTCTTTTATCGGAACTCTCCGCTTTTCCCGCGAATATATACAGAAAGGCTTTTAATTGGTCAAGTTAATTTGCGTTATAATGGAATTTTCCTGCGGGTCAAGCATTTATGAATGACTGTGACTTGTCGTCATGATCTTCTTTAACTCATTTGTGTGACTAGTGTAAATGTACCTAGTTTCTAACTTTTCAGAATCATCAACACATAAGTTTCTATTGTGTAACCAGGTTTTTTTGTGAATTTCATACATAGCTTTATACGAATACTACTCTTTATTCTAGGAGTCAAAATTTTTAACCTATTTGAACGAAAAAAAAATGCGTGATTATATAGAATTTAATGTTGATATCAACCAAGCTTTTTTGGAAAGCTAATACTTGTTACAAAGGTTAGAGAGACGATCGTTTGCTTCAAATCATGGCGGCTGCCATAACTTGTTTTCGTCTCGTCTTTGAAGGCAGTTGTATCACTGCGCAATCCCCATAACCTACGAAATTTAGTGCAGTGACTGGTTGTTATTAGATCCAAGAAAATAGTCTGTTTTCCATAAGCAGATGATATAAAATGATAAGAAATGAATCGTATGTTTATTCTGTTGATGCAGGCCGTATCACCGGAAAAATTGGACAGAAAACTTTTGCATCAATTCGCTACACGCGATTGTTGCAGTTTTCTGTCCAATTTTTCGGGTGATACCTGCATCAACAGAAATAATATAAGATTCATTTCTTAAGTGAAAATTGAATACAGATATTTTAGATGATGAATTTAATGATTGAAACAAGGATTTATAAAGAGATTACAAATATTTCTGGAATTGATACATGCAGCTAGCGGCAACTATGTGCAGGAAGTGAGCCGGAACAGATGCCGCTAGCCGCATACTAGTATTCGTGCCAGAGGAGTGCAGGAAAATGTGTGCAGCAAGACCTCATTCAGTTTGCATGCCATTTCTCACCATGGTTGAAACAAGCTTGCAGCAACTAGTCCTGCAAGCTTGCAGCAACTATGTGCAGGAAAGCCAAAATTTTCATAAGGGTATGTCTACATTAAAGTACATTTATATTTCATCCCTATAAAAAATCAATATATTTAGTTGTAACTTTTGATTACTTTTGTCGTGATAAGATAGACGTCTAATTTATTTTTAAGTGCTCATAAACAATATTGGTAAAAGATAAGAATAAATGATTTTCTTTTTCTAAACAGAGAATTGGAGAAGGATGAATGAAAAGATAACGATTGCACCATGGTGAGTTAACGATATATATGGGTCATAACATTGTGTAGTCATATAAGTCGGGTGCGTGTACGTAATCTGCATAAAACACCATTTGGTATGTACATGTACAGAGGGCCTAAATACGAATGAAGAATTTGTAAAGGAGGATTTTAATACTTCGAAATTGGTAAACATGGCTACAAAAATGTTACATTTTCTTAAATATCTCACTTGCTTTTCGTCAGATTTCTAAATTTGATATGTCATTCGCTAATTCGATCTAATCGAACTTTTCTAGTATACTTTAATGTCCTGTATTGGTGTAATTCAACACAGAAAGCTGCAAGTGTACCGCATTCAAAATCAAAACAGCGCACGACAGTATGATAATCGAAACATTTCTCCATATTAAGGAGGTATTGAACACTTGGACGCCAAGTTCAATTTTTCTCAAAATTTCTGAAATTACATATTTCTTGTCTGTCCTTGATTATGCAAACTAACATTTGATTCTATCCACAGGAAAATTTCCTACGAGACTTTGAAATATGCATAAATCGACGTTTTCGTGATTTTCTTGATGACGTCATAATATTGAAAGTGTCATTCCAGTTCTCGTTAAGCTATTGGAAATTACTTTTGATTTAACTTCCAAAATCTTCATAAATGTATTGCACTTACATATGGAAAAGATGAGATTAATTGTGTTTTAAACAAAGGCAGGATGCTGGAATAAAAGATGACACCGTCGCTCAAAAATTTGCTATTTCGAGCCAATCGACTGTAGTTGAAAGTCAATTATTAGGAATCGTGTGGATGAATCTTTGTCAAAAACTAACAAAATTATCAACAATGTCCAGAGATGATTTCATGATTAAATGAGAAAAATTGAATTTTGGATTAAAATATTGCAAAGCTTTATATTATCCAATTTTTCTTTCGAAAATCGTCCATTTTAAATTAAGTGACATCCGCTTTCCTGTGATGTTGATTTGTCAACAAATTCACTGTGAGGAAGATTTAATTTTCTATTTTATACATGCAAATTTTCAATGCGATACGTTTGGTATTAATGTTTTTATTGCATTTTGTATGCGAATGTTTGTGACGCCATTTTCCCTGATAACGTCGAAATGACGTCGTGGTTTGCTCATGGATAAAACTCCAGAAATCCACAATTTCGAAAAATCGTCATAATATCTTCAAATGATGCCGAAAATTATTCAAACTTCTTCGGAATACTCAAATGTATATATCAGACAGCGTATCAAATGTTTTAAGGAAGTTAAGACTGTACTTTTCCTAGGAAGTGAGAAAACAAATAATGCCGTCGCCATCTTGGTGTTCAAACCCTCCTTAAAACATATTTTATACATGCTACTCATTTGATATCAGTACAGCAAATCACATTTCTCTTTTTTAGATATTTTTTTTCTTATCATTAATTAAGAAAAGTTAAAACAATAATGAGAAATGGTATCAGGAGGAGATCGCCAACATGACGACGTTATGCAAATTTGAATATTTGAAGACGTTTAACATCCAATGTGATTTTTTTAAAATTATTTAGATGAGCCAAAAATAAACATTTAAACCGACAAAGCAATATTCCGTTGCACTTTTGCAAACTTTCGGTCGCGTTTTAGCAAAACTGGTATGGCCCATGCTCAATATTGAATGCTGTGGAAATACTCAAGGTAATAGCTAAGCGAATGATGAACCAATTTTGGCTGGAAATATTAAGAGGCGTACATCATGTACGTATATGAGAAAGAATTAAAGGCATACGTACCCTCTAATTGAGACAGGTGTTTATAACTTATTAAATGTATCCCACCTTAACAATAATCACGTTTAGTAATTAGGCTCCTTGATTTGTATATAACAAATTGGCATCAAAAGATAAAAAGAAATGATGAATTTTTTCTGTCAGTATGCGCTAGAACTCATATATGTTCTGCTCATAGGTACTACGTATATGCTTATTTTTTGTAGGGAAATTTATGGAGAAGATTTTCTTTACGTCCCTGTAAAAGAGAGGAACGAAAAATTGTATAACTTCTTCCGAAAATGTCCCCCTTCGACGTCTAGTAAGTTTAAAACTACTCTCTCTCTCTCTCTCTCTCTCTCTCTCTCTCTCAGATATCACCAGGGTATAAAAATATAACCTATGGCTATTTGTGATAATGACGTGATAATATTGTGTCACATTTTGTTTGTACTTTGAAGATCCTACCACGTTGTTACCAACTGACCTTTCCTGGATATGGAAACTGACAGATGGGAATAAACCTAATGACAGAGGCTGGTGGCATACACAGGCTAACCTAATGGAAACTGGCAGGTAACATATCATTTCTTTGTTACGGTGTATGTGATACCCGTATGTATGGGAGTGTTCGTATGTGATATCTGACAGATGGGAAGAAACCTAATGACAGAGGCTGGTGGTATACACAGGCTAACCTAATGGAAACTGGCAGCTTACATATCATTTCTTTGTTACGTTGTATGTGATACCCGTATGTATGGGAGAGTTCGTATGTGATATCTGACAGATGGCAAGAAACCTAATGACAGAGGCTGGTGGTATACACAGGCTAAACTAATGGAAACTGGCAGGTAACATATCATTTCTTTGTTACGGTGTATGTGATATCTGTATATATGGGATTATTTCGCCTTGGACTAGAATGTCGAATACTGATTGGATAGAGCCCGTCACGTGGAAGCGGTCTATAACTCTATAGACTTTCTTATAGACCGTCAGTAGACAATAAATTCGAAGTGGGAAATCCAAGATGGCGGACGTTAATATGAAAAATGCATCGGCCGGGAATCGAACCCGGGCCGCCCGCGTGGCAATCGAGCATTCTACCACTGAACCACCGTTGCTTATGGAAATAAGTAAAAAATATTGTTTATATAGCTCAGACTACACGTAATCTATTTTTAGCTGATGACTCGTTTATGTAGGTTGTGACACACTTTTGAATTCACAAAGGTAAGGGAAATTTGTGATGAAGGGGTCCTCGGCAAAATAAAACACTTATTTGGTCAGTTACAGACCGTCTACGGAGATATGTCGGGTTGGTAAAATCTATGGAAGGCTCGGCTTCGCCTCGCCTTCCATAGATTTTACCAACCCGACATATCTCCGTAGACGGTCTGTAACTGACCAAATAAGTAATAATGTTCGTATGTCCATAATCATTATGACAAAGCTCTCTAAGTTTATTGAAATCATGTAACTGTAGTCTAGGGATTTTTGTTTTGATATGGTGAATTTTTACCCTGCATGTATAGAGCACTTTGAAGTATTGTATACTGAAATGCCATGAGCTTATTCCATATGGATTCAAACCTGCTAAATATGTGAATAAAAATACATCCACAACTGAAATTTTCAGACTTTACTCTTACTTATCCATCAAGATGCACCTTCATTTTTAATTTTGACATGCGATTTGTTGAAAATTATAGTACGATTGAACGCCCCCCTCCATCGTATAGACCGGAATTCATTCCCTTAGGAAAGAAACAAGAACGCATGAAGGTTAAAGATCTTGTTATCTGTCATCAATGACTTAACTTTGTATTGAGTTACATTGTAAATTATCGTCTAGAACCTTATGCACCGTAATGAAGTCTTATATCCATGCATATTCAGGCCATTTTTGTGTAACATAACTCAGATTTGACATTTTATCTTTAAGTCGTGAAGTACTTGATCCACGAAGGAGTAAACAACCATACGACGAAACATTTGAGAAGTAAGTACACGTAATCCTCCTTGCATTCTTTATTTTATCGTCAATTTTTGGAAATTAGTTGAAGCGTTGTTTGATCCATCAATATGTTCTTATCGTTGTCAATGCTTTAATACAGACACGGGATACAGAATCTATTTTGTGGGACACGGAGCGGCGTTACGGCTTTTATGGAGACAGGAATAGATGACAGCTCGTAAGTCCCTATCGATTTATACTATTGTTACATACTTGCTCCACATTTTTCGCTCTAACACGAGTAGAATTTATAATTGCTATAATTGATCAATCGTATGAATAATTTACGAAAGCTTATTAGTGCCATTTTTTGGAAAGAAAAAAATTAAAAAGTCGTTCTAACGAGTTAATAAGTCGTTCAAACAAGATAAAAAGTCGTTCAAACAAGATAAAAAGTCGTTCAAACGACTTTTTAACTCGTTCAAACGACTTATAAAAGTCGTTCTAACAAGTTAATAAGTCGTTCAAACAAGATAAAAAGTCGTTCAAACAAGATAAAAAGTCGTTCAAACGACTTTTTAACTCGTTGAAACGACTTTTAAAAGTCGTTCTAACGAGTTAATAAGTCGTTCAAACAAGATAAAAAGTCGTTCAAACAAGATAAAAAGTCGTTCAAACGACTTTTTAACTCGTTCAAACGACTTATAAAAGTCGTTCTAACAAGTTAATAAGTCGTTCAAACAAGATAAAAAGTCGTTCAAACAAGATAAAAAGTCGTTCAAACGACTTTTTAACTCGTTGAAACGACTTTTAAAAGTCGTTCTAACGAGTTAAAAAGTCGTTCAAACAAGATAAAAAGTCGTTCAAACAAGATAAAAAGTCGTTCAAACGACTAATTAACTCGTTCAAACGACTTATAAAAGTCGTTCTAACAAGATAAAAACTCGTTCAAACGAGTTTCTTATGTCGTTTAAACAAGATAAAAAGTCGTTAAAACGACTTTTTATCAAAGCTGTCAGTACATTGTATAACATTAGTATTGGATCGATACATGCTATAGTAATCATGGGGACTTTGAAGCATACATGTACTAGTATATCATACAATAAGCAATACATATCTACTGATACATGTATATCTCTTTTAGAGAGGTCAGGGCGGTGCTGAGGAGGAATAAGGCAGGCATGGGAAGGGGAAAGGGTTAGTAGGATCGAGGGGTCTTTGACTGAGACGGGACCATGCCCTTTGAAATTCTAGGCACAAAATTAATATTTACTGTCAAGTGGTTCTAAAGAAAATAATATGAATGCTCGGGCCGTGAAAGATCCGCTCTGTCCGTAGATACAATTCTAAAAGGCCCATTACATGTACGTACAAAGGTCCGAATTTCCCCTTTGGTTATTATGCTTAAAACATCGCATTTAATGAAAGTGTGTTTATTATAGCTATGTACATTTTGATAAAAAAAATAATAGCGCCCCAGCTATTCAGTTTTAAAAAGTCGATAAAAAGGCTTGAAATATTCCCCAAAAGGATAAACACAGCGTTAATTCCAGGGGCGTAGCTAGGCCTAAAAAGATCAAAGGTAGACCAAATTTCTATCAAAATTAAAATTCGTCAAAATTATCTACCGCCTTAATTTTATACCGTGGATTTATTTATCTTGCTGTCACCAGAAGGACACTCTGCATGGTACTTGACCAATCTACAGCATGACACCAGCGCATTCTTAAACATTGCATTCTGACTGACCACGGGACACCATGACAAGTCCTTTCCAAAACAGGGCACCGATCACCTGTCCTCTTTGAATGTCGATCGAACGATGCAAAAGCTCGCCCCAGCTGCCAGATAAAGGACTGTTTTTCGTTTAAATTGTTTTAAATCCATTCATACATATTCAACTGTGTGTTACTTAGGCCCCTACGACGTTTTGGAGTCATACATACATGTATATACAACATTTCTTTGAGATCTCTGGGTAACCAGAAAAAAAACCCGGAAGGATTGTTTGCACGTGCACGTTATCCGGATAACCACATCAATTGCTTAATTTCTGATATGGGAGATGTTCGTCGTACCAGTGTTATATATATGTAGTAGTCTTTCCCCCTAGCCATCTTTCCCCCCGGAAAAATGGCTATATAGTGGTCCCCCCCCCCCCCCCCGTAAAATCTACTATATAGAATTCCCCCCCCCCCCAGGGAAATTTCTGCTATATTGTAGATTTTCCCCCATGTTATAGTAGATCTTCCCCCGGGGAAAAACTGCTATATATAGCCATTTTACCCCCCTCGAATGAATTCCGGAATGGTATTTAATCCATGTTGTAAAAAAGCACGAAAATAATCCTCCCATTCCAAACACAGCATAACTAGGGAGAAGATTTGAAGTAAGATTTTGGCTTTGACACTGACCTTGAGATTTGACAGTCCTGCAGACTGGCAAGCTCATATCTAGATAAAGAGTCCGACAGACACACAGCGACAGACAGATAGACAGACAGACAGACAGACAGACAGACAGACAGACAGACAGAAAACACAAAGACAGACAAACAGGAAGACGGACAAATACAAAGACAAAGATATATAGAGAGTCACAAAGACAGACACAGACATACATAAGAGAATCTCACAGACAGACAGACACACACACACACACGCACAAACAGATTTACTCACTCGTAGACAGACATGAAAAAGACAAATACACATGACAATGATTTTCAGTATCATCTCCATTTTCCACAGCATTTCAGATGAAAATTCATTGACAGAAGAAAGACAGACTCAGGGATAGACAGACACCTAGACAGAAAAAAAAAACCAGACTGACTCAAACATACACCCTCTCACATATACTAACACGCAAAAAGATAAATACATGAAGAAAGATACAGACAGGAAAACTTCCAGATGCATGCACAGACAGACACACACAGAACGGTATACAGACACAAAGAAAGATATACATTGGCACTTACCCACAGCCAGATAGACAGACACTAATAAACACACACAGATAGACAGATACACCTAGCCAGACAGACGCATAGAGAGACAGATTGGCAAACAGACTTACACAAAGACAGACACGACAGACATACAAACAGTCAAACATACACAAATCGCAGATGCACTCTCAGACAGACAGGCAGGCAGGCGGACGGACGGAGAGAGACATACAGGGATACAGACAGGTAACTAAACACACGCACAGACAGACAAGAAAGTTTCTTTTGTTCATAGAAAGGAAGAAAGGAAAGTGCAGACATAAAGACAGGTACAGACAGATAGACAAACAGACAGATACACAAACATGCAGATGATATAAGACAAATTGATTGAGCATTTCGAGTTAGGTCCATATCATAACCATTGCTGCAAAATAATAAAAAAGATAAAATCCAAACCAGTCACGGTAGGGGGAAAAATCTGCTATGGGGAAAGACTACTATATAGCAGTTTTTCCGGGGGGGGAGCTACTATGTGGGGAAAGCTACTATGGGGAAAAAACTACTATATAACACCGGCACCGATTGCCATTTGTCCCTTTTGTGTCTCTTACTTTCCTTGTTTACTCCTTGTTTTAAGATTGGGAGTTTTGGTGTTTTGCTGTGGATGCTGCAACTGTGTCTTGTTTAGATCCCCTTCTTTCTGTAGGATCGGTTTTGATTATTGAATATACTCGTATCTTATTATTGTCTTCATTGCTAGACGGTCTCAATCAAATATCTAAAATGTTACAAATGTAACAATTGGTCCAAGTAAAGCAACTTTTATGTTGTCAAGGAATGTAGCTCAATAGAGTGTCAAGCTATTACAGTCCGAGGGGGGAGGGGGGTTACACACCAATTCCCTTCGCTGTAAGGGTATACTTATTTATTCAGTTCATGTATATATCAGGAAAGACCGGTCAAAAAGTAAAGTTGAGACGTTATCATAAATCTAGATCAAATATGCAAGTATATAGACATCAATCAGATCTAGTTTTGATCTTTTATAAATGGTAATTTCAAAAGTCGTTTGAACGAGTTTTTATCTTGTTTGAACGAGTTTCTGAAGTCGTTTAAACAAGTTAAAAAGTCGTTTTAACGACTTAAGAAACTCGTTTGAACGAGTTTTTATCTTGTTAGAACGACTTTTATAAGTCGTTTGAACGAGTTAAAAAGTCGTTTGAACGACTTTTTATCTTGTTTGAACGACTTTTTATCTTGTTTGAACGACTTTTTATCTTGTTTAAACGACTTTTGAAAGTCGTTTGAACGAGTTAAAAAAGTCATTTGAACGACTTTTTATCTTGTTTGAACGACTTTTTATCTTGTTTAAACGACTTTTAAAAGTCGTTTGAACGAGTTAAAAAGTCGTTTGAACGACTTTTTATCTTGTTTGAACGACTTTTTATCTTGTTTGAACGACTTTTTATCTTGTTTGAACGAGTTACATAAGTCGTTTGAACGAGTTTCGTAAGTCGTTTGAACGAGTTTTAAAAAGTCGTTTGACGACTTTTTAACTCGTTTGAACGACTTTTTATCTTGTTAGAACGACTTTTTTTTTTCTTCTTTCCCAAAAATGGCACTAATAAGCTTTCGTAATAATTGGAGCTTCTAGCGCATTGAAAATATCCCATAGGATTAATAGTCATGTTTTATATCTTTCCATCAACAATTACTTGGTACGTAACTCAAAAAAGCTTTCATCGGCTTTAATATTTCGAAATATTGTTATACATACATGAATGCGCGAGAACCCAACATCCATGCATTTGGCATAGGTACAACAGAGAGAGAGAGAGAGAGAGAGAGAGAGAGAGAGAGAGAGAGAGAGAGAGAGAGAACAGCAAATATCAAACATTCCTTACCGTTATAAAAAATAATATTTTAGCAGACAATTCATCCAAAACAACACGAGAACAGTGGAGGACCTGTACTACAAACGTGCTGTATGGAATGACGAACACTTCAATATACAATATACCTACTCTATGCCTCTACATATACATTGTAAGTAACCTATTTTGTACCTCTATCTATATACTGTACGGTTGTATGTACTCCGGGTAATCACGCCATTCGCTGTACATGCTGTAATAGTAGAACTAACTGTCCAGAATTGGCGATCGGGTACTTATTGGTCTCCCTGATATCAATGTCATGTATTGTCATTTTGGTTTCATCATTCCATTCGCTGTAAGTATTGGATATACGCCGAAAACAATTCATTCTTAAAGATATTGGACAGTTTGAGGCCCACAGGGCCGAAAACTGTCCAATATCTTTAAGAATGAATTGTTTGAAGCGTATATCCAATACTTAAAACATTGATCACTATTGAAAGTGGCATGACCTTTGACTTTGTTCTTATTATGTTAATTGCCTTTAGTGTAACGAAATACAATCACTCCAGGTTCTAGATAACATTCTCGCTACTAGCAGTAGGGAGTCGTTTATGAAAGAAGATAACGGAGATGAAATTTTCAATTTAGAAAAAAAGTTGTGACAAATTATGACACAGATTCCGTAAACCGAGACGAAATTGGATGTATTTTTTGGGAAAAAATCAACGAGAATACTTTGCGTGATGACGACTTAATTTAAGCTTCTTTGGATATATATATTAAAATAAAAGGGCTTGTCTTTAAAATTGTCGTTTTCCGGACAAGCAAGAAATAATATAGTGCCTTTAAATACCGAAAAGAAATCAGTGGGGACGTTCAACTTACTATGTGCAAGGTTAAATGAAAGAAACAATTCAGGAAGATATGTTTAAGGAGTCCAGTTCGAAAAACCTGACCTTAATGCCTAGACTTTGACGTTTATTTGCACCGGGGGGGGACTGGGGATTTGGTCAAAATAACCGTCAAAGGATGGATTTAGGTAAGGTTTTTCGGACTAGAAGAAGTCGAGCAAAAATCTTAATTATAAGTAAAATTAATAAGATGGAAAAAAAATTAAGACCGAAAAAAAAGAAAAGAAATAACGGATTGAACTATAGTGCCTCTTACATTATCATTTCGATTCTTTAAATATATATATAAGATTGTGCTGGATTTTGTCAACTCCGGAAAGAAAAGCAAAAATTGGAATAGTCAGTACTTATATACATGGAATTCTTGTCACGTGATTTCTTAAATAAGGATTGTAACGGTTGTCCTGTAGTTGTCAAAATACATTTACCTGTGACTGTCCAATATTTAATCTAGGTCGCGTATATTTTTTCTAATAAACGCGACCTAGATTTGATATTGGACATTCAAAGGTAAATTTCGGACTGTTCAAACAAAGGCATGACGTCACCACAAAATTGGTCTCCCTGATGTCATGTATTGTCATTTTGGTTTCATCACGCCATTCGCTGTAATAGTAGATAACTGTCCAGGTACACATTGGTCTTCCTCTTGTATTGTCATTTTGGTTTCATCACGACAATTCGCTGTAATAGTAGATCAGATCGGTCTCCCTCGTGTATTGTATTGTCATTTTGGTTTCATCACGACAATTCGCTGTAATAGTAGATGTTAAACGTCTTCAAATTGAATAGCATCATTTAAGAGCAGATAAATTGGCAGCATGGACCAGACATGCACGTTTCAGGTACTTAACCCTCGTCAGTGATCCTCAAATCTAAACAATGTAATATGCCAAAAAAAGTGTGAAAGTTACCATGTCGTAAAAGCGTACCGAAAGACGTAGTAGGATGGGTGGGATATGATGCTGCAGGACCCACTTTTTGATTTCAAGAAATTTTGACAACAGAAATTTTAGAATGCGTTGAAGCACGATCAACTGAAATTGATCGAACTTGGCTACATGTGCCCTCGGGGACTCCTGGTCCACCAGCAGTGACACTGACGATCACCAAGTGGTATAAATGTTAAACGTCTTCAAATTGAATAGCATCATTTAAGAGCAGATAAACTGGCAGCATGGACCAGACATGCACGTTTCGGATACTTAACCCTCGTCAGTGATCCTCAAATCTAAACAATGTAATATGCCAAAAAAGTGTGAAATGTTAAACGTCTTCAAATTCGATAGCATCATTTAAACGCAGATAAAATTTGCAGCATTGACCAGACATGCACGATACTTTGTCGAAAAGCGTACCGAAAGACGTACGTAGCAGGATGGGTGGCATATGATATGCTACAGGACCCACTTTTTTTTAAATTTTAAGAAATTTTGATGACAGAAATGCGTTGAAGAAAGTTACGATCAACTGAAATTGATCGAACTTGGCTACATGTGCCCTCGGGGACTCCTGGTCCACCAGCAGTGACACTCACCAAGTGGTATAAATGTTGAAGTCTTCAAATTGAATAGCATCATTTAAGAGCAGATAAATTGGCAGCATGGACCAGACATGCACGTTTCGGGTACTTAGCCCTCGTCAGTGATCCTCAAATCTAAACAATTTAATATGCCAAAAAAGTGTGAAAGTTACTTTGTCGAAAAAGCGTACCGACAGACGTAGCAGGATGGGTATGATATGATGCTACAGGACCCACTTTTTTTAAATTTCAAGAAATTTTGCTAACAGAAATTTTAGAATGCGTTGAAGAAACGATCAACCGAAATTGATCGAACTTGGCTACATGTGCACTCAGGGACTCCTGGTCTACCAGCAGTGACACTCACAAAGTGGTATAAATGTTAAACGTCTTCAAATTACTGTCCAGGTCCACATTGGTCTCCCTGATGTCATGTATTATCATTTTGGTTTCATCACGCCATTCGCCTTAATAGTAGATAACTGTCCAGGTCCACATTGGTCTCCCTCGTGTATTTTATTGTCATTTTGGTTTCATTACGTCATTCGCTGTAATAGTAGATATAAGTGTCCTGTGTTGGTTTTATGTTTCGGTGTGTCTACTTTGTTCTTTGTCTTTACTTTGTTGAAGTTGTTTTTATTTACATCCAATAGTGACCATTACTGCGGGTGCTTTCCGCTGTGGTTAGTGAGATATGGTTTTGTTGGACATTTCCTCCATATAAGCCCTTAAATAAATAAATCTGTTATCATTACATCTAAATCAATCATGTTGAGATAAATCGAATCAATTGATTTTTATACTTACCTTATCGATTTCTGATTATATTAGGAAGCGTCCTCTACCCAGACATCCAAAATGGAGAATAACCCCGTTTTCGAATACTTCCACTAGATAGCGCTGAGGATGTCTTCCATATACAAGTAGTACTGATTCTTATTGATTTGTGTTGAAGTTACCTTTTCCGTGGAGTTATAGCATCTTTGATTTGTTGTAAAAAAAAGTGGGGGGAGAGTTATGATGTTTATCATACAAATATCATCAAAGAGCACATATATATACAGATAGCAAGTATAGTTCTTCCAAATTCGTCTAATTGGCCGCACACAATCTAGTATATAGGACAGTCTAGTTAGTCTTTGCTGAATGAAGCGAACACTTGATATGTTGTGCTATGAGCCAGAAACGTCTCGCATACTTCTTTATAATTTTGACAAATTTTATTTAAGCATTGTCCGACATGAACATGACGTCAGTAACTGCTACGATGCCCATCACAAATAAAGTGAGAGGAAACACGGCCGTGGTCGGACTTAATATGCAGTATAATACATTCAGA
Source organism: Pinctada imbricata (assembly GCA_033119305.1). Lineage (NCBI taxonomy): Eukaryota > Metazoa > Mollusca > Bivalvia > Pterioida > Pteriidae > Pinctada > Pinctada imbricata. The sequence goes on from VSWD01000005.1 coordinate 112,493,896, forward strand.
GAGAAAATAGATAAGTTTATGAACGACGAATTCTGTGATCCCAGGGCACCTAATAGTAGGTGTTTCTCCTGTCATAATTCGGTAAGCAACACTGATTTTCTTGTTCATTCATTATTATGAATTTATCATCGACTTTGTTGAATCACGAAGTAGTCTATGAGCTTAGTTTGGCTTTTCTTCGTTTTATCTCCAGAACTGAAAATCATTTAATCTCTATATATGATCTTTATATACTCCTATGAATTTTCTGTTTACAGTCCATAATTTCTTGTTATCTGTTGGATTTAAACGGGTACATCATCTATAACAATGTGGACCCAGAACGTGTAAGTAAAAGCTTTACAATGATATGAAGTGACAAGTCGTGGAAATGTGCTTCATACGACGGAGAAAAAGTATGCATGGTAGCAATGAAAATGACACTCGTATAGCAAGTCTAAAATGAAAAGATGTGAGCGTTACAATGACGTACATTTATGGATATAAGAGAATAAAAAAAAATTATTTTATCAAAATAAGTATTAATTTTATTGTCAGGTTGGAGTATTTATGTCCGGTGATGAGAGGGACGGTGACCTTATGTCTATGCTGGTGTTTAAAAAGATCTTCTATAGGTAGGCTTTACAATCATATAAAACTGTTGTAATGCATAAAAGTAAAATAATAATTGATACTCTCTCTCTCTCTCTCTCTCTCTCTCTCTCAAATACTGTGCCGTTCTGTTACAGGATAAGTTACACCGACTATCAAGGAGTTTGTGTTGTTGAACTCAGTTCTGAAAATGAATCAAATTCAGGATATTATATTTGGAATGTAAGTATTGTAAAATTTACGTACCCTTAAATTTTATATAAGACATCATTGAAGAAAGGTAAATTAATATACGTCAGTCTCCATGGAAGACATTCAAGAATTTAGCATCACACAAAATATGTTAGACAATAAGGATACAGCCTACATGTAAAGTTCTGCATTTGTGCCATTGTTCTTTTTTCAGCCATTTACGAGATTTTTATCGGGAGTTTGGTGGTTGCTATATCAATTTGCTTTGTAAGTATTTTCATGAATTTATTTGAATTTTCAAAGGGTTTTATTTAATTAATATTGAGAGATGACTAACTCTTTCGTTATTTTCGGTATTTCAGAATTCTATTTGAGAATACAGTCTATGGCATGACAGCACCACAACAGGTGTTGCAGAGGAACCGTAAGTTATATATATATATATATAAATACACAGAAGATAGCGTCTGAACATGTTGTTCAAAATGTCAAAGAATGTATCAAATGATTATCCCACTTAAGGTCAGGGTGGCGACTTTTAATAAGAAAGATAGATATGTCCACATGTAGAGGAACATCTCCTCGAACTATTAAGACCAAAATATCAAAATTTGCCCGTCTCGTTTTTTGGCTATAAACGTCCATTTTTGGCTAATTTTAACATTTTCGTCATTTTCGAGATTACCACATCATAGCTTTACAAACCTCTGCAATGCATGAAATTTCAAAAAGCCATATATACCCTTATAACCTTATTTTTCTTGATTCTTGTAGCTTGTGTATGAATTTAGGCCTATTTTGAACAAGAACAATTCTGACAAAATAAACAGTTCTATGGAGTGTATTTTCTTATAAATACGTTTTTGCTGGTTGCCATGGCAACAACTCGTTAATTTTATTAATAGCTAGAAGGTCAACGGGTAAACTTTTTTTTCTATGTATAGAGCTATAGTATTGCTTTATCCTAAAGATGTCAAACCAATATGTACCCGAATTCGTTTTTGAGCAAAATGACTGTTTCTATAAATAGCACAATAATTTGTGCAAAAAAATCAATATTTTGACCCAAAAATATAGAGATTTACTCGAAGTTCGATTTTCTAATTCTCTCATTTTTAAAAAGTATAATGAATGACAAATATGGACAATGACCATATCCCTGTATACAGCACAAAATCGACAACTCAGAAAATCAGAAACCGAAGGCATACAAAATCAGGATAAAACATAAACCAAAGCAAACAAACAAAAACCTCCACCACACGAAAAGAAGCGGACTCCCGATATGAGAGTGAGACCAGGTGCCCAGAAGAGTAAGCATCTCCTGCTAGTATATATTCTGATGTTTGAATCTTTAGAAGCAGAACTCATGCTAAAAAATGCAATTTTTTTCCTATTTTCAGCGACTTTTCAACGAAAAATATGCATTTTTCCCAAAAATATGCATTCAGCAATGAAAATTTCAAGGAGTATTATTTTTTTCTGAAATGATGCAACAAACTGAGCTTATACCATTTCTCGTCCATATGACGGTTTCAAATATAACGTGATATGAAAATATAGTTATCTCCCTGTAGTCGCAACCCTAACCTTGATATATGTGAAATGAGCAATGTCGTGTCAGTACAGTATTGTACTAGCAGGATTTGCTTGCTATTCACTTCAAACTTAAACAATAAGCAATGTCATGTCAGTACAGTATTATACTAGCAGGATTTGCTTGCAATTCACTTCAAACTTAAACATTGAGCAATTTCGTGTCAGTACAGTATTATACTAGCAGGATTGGCTTGCAATTCACTTCAAACTTAAACATTGAGCAATGTCGTTTCAGTACAGTATTATACTAGCAGGATTTGCTAGCTTTTCACTTCAAAGCAATGTCGTGTCAGTACAGTATTATACTAGCAGAATTTGCTTGCTATTCACTTCAAGCAATGTCGTGTCAGTGTAGTATCATACTAGCAGGATTTGCTTGCTATTGACTTCAAACTTAAACAATGTCGTGTCAGTACAGTATTGTACTAGCAGGATTTGCTTGCTATTCACTTCAAACTTAAACAATGAGCAATGTCGTTTCAGTAAAGTGTTATACTAGCAGGATTTGCTTGCTATTTACTTTAAAGCAATGTCGTGTCAGTACAGTATTATACTAGCAGGTTTTGCTAACTTGCACTTCAAACTTGAACAATGAGCAATGTCGTGTCAGTAAAGTATTATACTAGCAGGATTTGCTTGCTATTCACTTCAAACTAAAACAATGAGCAATGTCGTGTCAGTACAGTATTATACTAGCAGGATTTGCTTGCTATTCAATTTAAAGCAATGTCGTGTCAGTACAGTATTATACTGGCAGGATTTGCTAGCTATTCACTTCAAAGCAATGTCGTGTCAGTACAGTATTATACTAGCAGGATTTGCTAGCTATTCACTTCAAAGCAATGTCGTGTCAGTACAGTATTATACTAGCAGGATTTGCTAGCTATTCACTTCAAGCAATGTCGTGTCAGTATAGTATTATTCTAGCAGGATTTGCTTGCTATTCACTTCAGACTTAAACAATGAGCAATGCCGTGTCAGTACAGTATTGTACTAGCAGGATTTGCTTGCTATTCACTTCAAACTTAAACAATGAGCAATGTCGTGTCAGTACAGTATTGTACTAGCAGGATTTGCTTGCTATTCACTTCAAACTTAAACAAAGAGCAATGTCGTGTCAGTACAGTATTGTACTAGCAGGATTTGCTTGCTATTCACTTCAAACTTAAACAATGAGCAATGTCGTGTAAGTGCAGTATTATACTAGCAGGATTTGCTTGCTATTCACTTTAAAGCAATGTCGTGTCAGTACAGTATTATACTAGCAGGATTTGCTAGCCATTCACTTCAAAGCAATGTCGTGTCAGTACAGTATTATACTAGCAGGATTTGCTAGCTATTCACTTCAAAGCAATGTCGTGTCAGTACAGTATTATACTAGCAGGATTTGCTAGCTATTCACTTCAAACTTAAACAATGAGCCATGTCGTGTCAGTACAGTATTATACTAGCAGGATTTGCTTGCTATTCACTTTAAAGCAATGTCGTGTCAGTACAGTATTATACTAGCAGGATTTGCTAGCTATTCACTTCAAAGCAATGTCGTGTCAGTACAGTATTATACTAGCAGGATTTGCTAGCTATTCACTTCAAAACAATGTCGTGTCAGTGCAGTATTATACTAGCAGGATTTGCTAGCTATTCACTTCAAAGCAATGTCGTGTCAGTACAGTATTATACTAGCAGGATTTGCTAGCTATTCACTTCAAAACAATGTCGTGTCAGTACAGTATTATACTAGCAGGATTTGCTAGCTATTCACTTCAAAGCAATGTCGTGTCAGTACAGTATTATACTAGCAGGATTTGCTTTGATATTCACTTCAAGCAATGTCGTGTCAGTACAGTATTATACTAGCAGGATTTGCTTGCTATTCACTTCAAACTTAAACAATGAGCAATGTCGTGTCAGTACAGTATTATACTAGCAGAATTTGCTTGCTATTCACTGCATTGCCTGTGTCACCTTTGACCTTATTTCTAAGTTATTGTGTCATATGTCAGGTTCCGCTTTCCCCTACTTTGAAATCAAGCTATCATATTGCCTGTGTCACCTTTGACCTTATTTATAAGTTATCCCCTACTTTGAAATCAAGCTATCATATTGCCTGTGTCACCTTTGACCTTATTTATAAGTTATCCCCTACTTTGAAATCAAGCTATCATATTGCCTGTGTAACCTTTGACCTTATTTCTAAGTTATTGTGTCATATGTCAGGTTCCGCTTTCCCCTACTTTGAAATCAAGCTATCATATTGCCTGTGTAACCTTTGACCCTATTTAACAACACACTTTAGTTCAGCCTGGAAGACGAGATCAAAACCGGCGAATATATCGAATTTGGGTGGGGTTTTTTTTTTTCTTTTTTTTTCAAAATATTTCACATTTCATTCTCGATCCATCTCCAAATTTAATTTTCAAAAATTAATTCATCCATTTCAGTTGAAAAATAATCAGACTCAAATTTTCAATACTTCAGTTTGTTAGTTTGTATGACCATCCATTCTGACAATCTACTTTAAGCGGTAGGTTGATATTATACCACGAATAAAGGGCGGGAAACTGTATCATTATACCGTAGCGTATGACCATGATGTTAATTGACAGTTTGCCTCTTTTATTCGTGGTAGACATCCATCCAATGATATTCCTAAATAGATGCATATGATTTCATTCCACTTTTAGCTGACCAGATATGTCAAACAGCACATTCATACGAACTGAAGGAGCAGTATTTTTATAAATACCATGTCACACACGAGTTTGGGATATATTGTGACGTGGAAGTAGAAGAGAAACCCTGTCATAAAGAGACGTGGTTATACCACGCCAACGTCTCCTACTTACGACGCCATAACCCTATCATGGACTCGATAGTAGGCTGTGAATTCCAGAAAGGTGACACGGTGTACTTCGGCAATCGGTAAGTTCGTACTTTGAAATGTACATGTGAATATTTTGTCATGGCTAGCGTCAGCATCACGTCATTTCTTGTTTTCTCCCTTTCTTTTGCGTTCTTTCAAAATTCAGATCTAGTAAGAAATCCAAAAAAAAAAAAATAAATAAATAAATAAATAAATGACATGAATTCAAGTATACTTCTGAAAAATGTTTAGTGCTATGTACCGCTGTCTAATGTATATAAATCGGTATCAAATCATCCGATTATTTTCTTCCAATCTATAAGAGTGTTTTACAGATGAGTCAGCTTTGTTTTAGTTCCTTGTTTGGGATTAACTATGCCTTTTTTCATTCTTGAGCAATTTTTGCCTTTTAATTGTTTGATAAAGTTAATGATTTTATTATTATTATTTTTCTTTTTCGTTCTAAGAATTCATTTGGAGGAAACTCTTGCTTTACCTTTTATATCCTTTTCCCATAAATAAGATACTAGTATTGTCCAAAGTCGAGTGTTTCAAACTATGCCAAAGCTACGTATAAAAGAGTTTCTATTTAACATCGATCTTCGATAAATAAAGTAGATTTTTCTTAAAATGTTCCAATGTTAATTACAGACAAACAAAATTCACAAAAGAGAACATTATTATAAGAGATCTAGAAGATAAGTAAAACAGCACATCGATTATACAGCTTTTATCACACCAGAGAAAAAGTTTTCAAATTTCTTAAAATAAGATAGTTCTACAGAGCTTACCGGTATGCTTTAGTTACACTGTACATAATAAATATTTTACTAGATATATTTTGGAAAGCGACTTTTTCATATGTAGAAATACTTGTAGAAATACTTTTATTCTTTCGTTTTGTAAGTAATTTTATGAACACGATAAAACGGAAGGACAAAGAATTTTTTTTCAGAAATGCAAACTTGTATAAATATAAAACATGTCAATTCAAAAAGTCAAAAACGTACAAAGTAGGTGTATGATTCAATTCCTTATAATTTCAGAATTATGGCATGTTACAAAAACAATAAAAACGTGCATAGCATGCTTAATTGGTCAAGAGACCTTTTCTCCTATTGTAGTTGACTTTTTCTCTGGTAATCTCACACACGAATTGATCTATCCCTCCCGCTAGTACTACGCAATAAATTATCTACACATCCTGATAGCTTGAATTTAATTTTTGATACAGAGTTACTCAAGGCTGCCTTTTATGAGCTATTCAATTTTTAATTTGGAATGTACACTGATCTCTTGGCTTTTCTTCAGATACTAATATATGATATACACAGATTCCCGCATGATTGCTTTTGGATCAAATCATAAGAATTCTCTGAATACATAACATAGATTCTTTTACGGTCATTGTATTGACTATCGACAAGAAGGCATTTTATATCATTATACGTCTGTCTTTAGGTGAACGTTTCAAGCTATGGTGTTATTGGTCCGTCCGTCAGTCTGTCTCATAATTGTCGTGATCAACTGGACAAAGGGTCTTCATACTTGCCTCAAAGGAAGGCCTTGACAAGAGAAAGAATCCGATTCGTTTTCAAGGTCAAGGTCAAAGTAAAAGTACACAACTCTTGTGATCTTCATATTTGCCACAGAGTATCAACACAGTAAGAGAAACCCTTTAGTTTGTCAAGGGCACTTATCTAGAAAAAAATACCCCTTAGATTGTCAAGGTCATTTATCTAGAAAAAAAAGATATAATGGTGCGTATGTTATGCCCCTTCATGGTGCTCATCTGTATTCATTGCATACTTTTCATACATTTTCATACATGGTTTAGATCTTACTGATTTTTTATGCCCCCTGAATCAAGGATTCGGGGGCATATAGTTTTTGGCCTGTCCGTCTGTTTGTCTGTTTGTCCGAAAAAACTTTAACATTGGGCATAAAGTTTGAATGGTAAATAGTAGGGCTTTCATATTTTACATGTGTATTCCTTGTGACAAGACCATCCATTGATACCAAAATTTTAGACCTCGTGACCTTGACCTTTGACCAACTTTTCAAAAATTTTAACATTAGACATAACTTTTGAATGGTGTAAGTGATAGGGCATTGATATTTCACATGTGTATTCCTTGTGACATACCCTTTCCATTGATACGAAAAGTTTTGACCTCGCGACCTTGACCTTTGGCCTTCTTTTCAAAAACTTTAACATTGAACATAACTTTTGAATGGTATGTGATAGGGCTTTGATATTCCACATGTGTGTTCCTTGTGACATAACCTTTCCATTGATACGAAAATTTTTGACCTCGTGACCTTGACCTTTGACCTACTTTTCAAAAACTTTAACATTGGGCATAACTTTTGAATGGTAAGTGATAGGGCTTTGATATTTCACATGAGTATTCCTTGTCACAAGATTTCTCCATTGATACCAACATTTTTAACCTTGTGATCCTGACTTTGACCTTTCACATACGGTACTTAACAGAAAATGGTGTTTATACTAACAAAGATGCCACCGGGGGCATTCGTGTTTCACAAACACAGGCTTTATTTCTTTCTTGAAATAGTCATTTAATAAAAGCAGCTTTTGAAATGTGATTCGAGTAATTTATGAGTATAAAGCAACAGTTTTTCTTTTCTTTTTGCATTCAATCAGTATTGACAGAGAGACGCATTTGTGGCGAGATTGCTTTTTTCACAACATAATTTTGCAACAATTGGCAGCACATGTGCGGTGATTCACAAAATATTCAACGAAAATCCATAGAATGCGGTTATATATTGGAACTTTCATTCATTACCTCTAAGGCATTTATAAACTGTTAAAAGCCTAATGAATCATATTTGTTTGTCTATTTGAAAGTAATCAGTTATTTTCTTTTATTACATATTTGTTACAGGTCTTACTACGTCCAGTTTTTAGAGAATACCAATCTGATATTTCTGGCGGCGGCCGCAGATTGTAACTGTTCTATGACGCTGGAATTTAATGAAATCCTCAAACCAAATATAACTGGCAGAGAAATTACTTATATCCTTTCATAAATTTGATGATTTTGTGCTGCATTAGAATTGAATTGAAATATGTTTCAGATTAGACATTATATAATCGTTCAACTTTCATGAAGTTGATAAAATCTAAATAGTTTTACGTCTTATTTAATCGGCATTCTACCTTATTTACTACTTTTGCAATTTTTAAATTGGACAATTTTCTTATCTATCATACATTCCAAAAAGCAGACATGTAAGCATATGCGAGATAAATCCCACGAGTTCGAGATGGTGGACTTTTGTATAGACAGTCACAAAAATGTAGGTATTATAATCAATACACATTTTATCTTTCTATCCTGAATACTGACATAACCTATCATGGAGACTATCAACTTATATATCTGTAGCATATTTTAATTTATGTTTGTCATGGTTATCACGTTAACCACTTACAGGAGACGGAGACAACGTGTGGACAATCAGGTCTTGGGAGGACTACCACTTTATTGCTGGCGGCCATTATAGTGTCTACTGTCTTATCATGACCTGCGATCAAATTAACGCCCTTGCTCAAACACAATTTGACCTTTGACCTTGAGAGGTCACTCAGGGCACCTTACACATTGCTCACGTCGTTTAGTAGAATCACTCTTAGGAGCACCAGAGCTGAAGTATGCACCTAAGCTACATGATATAGGATTTTGTGATACGCTACAGTGCCTTGGATATCATTGACATAAAACTTGAGGATGACTTTGCTGTTCATTAGGCATTTATAAAAGTGACAGTTGATCATGTCAGATTTAAGTTTTGTTATATGTTGTTAATTGTAGCTACTTAATTATGGTATGAATGGACCATACAGATTACATGAGACTTACTATAGAACTCATTTTGTGCCGTCTTGTCGTGTATTTTCGTATGTAGAGTTGCCGTTTTTATTAGCAGCTAAGCTACAGCATTGCTGATTCCATTTTTATCTTTATCTTTTGTCATACCCGATAATCAAAAGGCATGAATAATAAATAGGTTGTCTAGCTAGCATATTAAGGACAAATTTGATGTAGATATGCACATCTTATACATGATCAGTATCTAGAGGTTTTATTGTCATCTCCTCTTATCAAAGCAATTTCATTCATTATTAATCGCAAGTTATTGACTGGGCACAGTATGGTAAATGAATTTTTTAGCCGTTTCATTTGTACAGTAATTAATTGAAGGTTTAAAAAGATTTTCAAATCATCATTAAAATATCTTTTAAATCTATGTTATAAAATGTTTGTTGACATCGTTTTCATGAATCATGTTACATGCACGTTTTCCTCTCTGGAGTTTTATGTTATGAACAAGTATGTTTGATATGTTATGTTTAATGAGTTAAGTTTAAATACATTTTGTGACAATCGACTTTGTTGTTCATACCGCAATTTATAACCAACTAAAACCTGTGTTTGTGGAATACACCTGTTGGCATCTTTGTGAATAGTATTAACACCATATTTTGTTCAGCAAGTGAAAGTCAAGGTCAAAGTCACAAGGACAAAAATGTTGGTATCAATGGGAAGGTCTTGTCACAAGGAATACTCATGTGAAGTAACAAAGCCCTATCACTTACCATTCAAAAGTTATGCCCAATGTTAAAGTTTATGAAAGGTATGTCAAAGGTCAAAGTCACAAGGTCAAAAATATTGGTACCAATGGAAAAGTCTTGTCACAAGGAATGCACATGTACAATATCAAAGCCCTATTACTTACCATTCAAAAGTTATGCCCAATGTTAAAGTTTTTGAAAAGTAGGTCAAAGGTCAAGGTAAAAATGTTGGTATCAATGGAAAGGTCTCGTCACAAGGAATACACATGTGAAATATCAAAGCCCTATTACTTACCATTCAAAAGTTATGCCAAATGTTAAAGTTTTAATAGACCAAAAGTTAAATGCCCCTGAATCTTTGATTCCGTAGGCATAATAAAAATGTCGACAGAATTAAGCGAAGTAGCAGTACAAGATGTCCATACCAGAAAATCTCACTATGATAATGAATTATCAGAGCATAACTGTTCTAGCCATGTACATTGCCATATACTGGCATAACTCTGTCATAAATAGGTCAACAGTGATAATATCTGTTACTGTGTCAAACAGCATCATTTACAAATCAAAAGTCACTTCACTATCCAAATACATTTCAAAGAAAAGTCGGACAACCAAAATAGATTGATGAAGAGGGAACCAAATACCCCCTTCACCTGGGTCATTGTCAGTCAAGTTGAATTTATATTCTACATACTTGATTGCAAGAAATCCAAACATCTCTATCTGCATAACTCAATCAAAAGTAGGTCAACCACGATTAATAGGAGGCAAGGTCCATTTTGATGAGACAGAAAACTTCTATCATAAAACCTGCATTTGACTGTGGTGGAGCTACAAAATGAGGACACACATGGACAGATCTACAAAAAAACCCAAAGACATTGGAGGAGACCACTAGTACTTCAGGAGTTCTGAAGAAGTTGAAATTGTGAAAAGTTAACAAAAGACAGACCACGGATGGATAACGGCAATGCTGACCGATAACGCACTATGAAAAAAAAACACACTGTGAGCTAAAAACTGGCATTAGACCTGGTCTTCCCTGGAGATGATTGGATAAGGATAAGGCCATGAAGTCACATACCAGTATTTTGAAAAAAATCTATTACAAAGATAACTTACATTATAGCTTACATATAAATTTAAATTCCCTGTCATCTTATCAAGAGGGCAATTATTGGAAAGGAAAAATTAAGATCAGTTTTCTTCTTTATTTACAAAATTTGCACCCGTTTGTACAATAAGTTCTGTAAACTATTCAATGCTATATTTACTCTTTACGTAAATCCCCAGATGCTCTAATTTAAATTGTTTGATCATTGAAAGGAAAGTGACAAAGTACATCGTCCAACTTGACCATGCAAGTGACAAAATTGTAACAATAATTCTATAGTAAACTCAATCATCAGCAAAGGCTGCAATTTTCATAGAGATAAGGGAAAGCAAATCTAAGCTGTAGCTAGCCAAAATAAACTTGACAGAACATATTGTACGATTAGACGTTTTTGGCTTAGTTTTGTTATGGTAACATTTAACAGGAGAGTATACATGGAAATAATGAGTATAAAATATAATGACATCCATCTCCAATTATACTACATATGACATAATACACTTTTATTTTACATTTATACATTGAAACAAAGAAAACAACTAAAAAATCATTCATTCTCTTCGATTATTCAATAATAGTGTGAAAAAGTACTTATAAACTCAAGAAATATTTCTTGATAGCATTTCCCAAAAATCTTTTATAAATCTACTGTGTGCGCGATTCACTTGGGAACAGGATGAACACAATTTTACCCTCTTTATTTGAAAAACTCCATTCAATAGATCTTATTCAAGCATGGGCGTACACAACCAAATTATATAGACTCAATTCTTTTTATATGGGTTAATTGCTATACTGCAAACGTTATTTTCGCGATTATGACATAAAAACTTTACGCGTGGGAATAATATTCACAATAAAAATGTACTTCCCGCTGTAAGAATGCAGCGGTGATATTTTCGCGTGGTGGAAAATTTCGCGAAGTCCCATGATTTGGCAAAAATGCAAAAATTACCCCACACAAAAATTTCCACGTTTACAGCATTACGTAGCTCATGATTTGGCAATGCTGAGCATTGTATTTATAGAACCTTAGCAACATCTTATGGATAATTAACACTTCATCTAAAATAAAACTAAAAAATAAACTAAAATAAAGTGAAATAAAGTATCACTTGATCATGTTGATTGTGCGGTCCTTTAGCATATAACTTGTATGAGTTGAAACTAAACAAGATCTTGTGAATGGTATCAATTAAAAAGTTTTTCAAAATAAAGCCCTATAAGGCAAAAAGTTCCAAAGTGAGCCACACAGACAGTAGACCCTGTTTTTAAAATCACAAATCAGAAAATGCACTTATTCCTATTCAGCAATTCAAACTACCATTTCATTTCAGAATTTGGAGATTTAATGTCAAATTCGATTCCATCAAATCTATTTCATATTATGGATTTGTAAATTATCAAACCACAAAAACTGTATTATTTTGATACATGTAGACTTAATTCCAGAATGCAGATCTTTTAAAGGTCTATATTATGCAATATTCAATCTACCATATCATAAAGATAACAGCTCTCTAAACTAAGGTAACCAACAAACAGATTACAAATGAAGTGAACATTTAGAATGTTTTACTATGGGAATTTTATATAGAGTTTATAAGTCACACAATAATTGAGACATTTGAGCATTCACGATGTTAATATAAAGAAAGAAATGTTCATGTCAAATTACCCTCCTCCACATTTATATTTTTGAAGCATTTTGACAAAATGGATTCTTACAAAAAAAATTCCACAAAATTAATTTTTTTTCTCCTATTTTTCGAGTTTACAATTGTTTGTCCATAGAAGCAAGTTGAAGCAATACCAGAGTCACATACAAAGCCACCTGTATCAAACAAGAATCATTATATACATCAACACAAGTACATTATATTTTAAAAACCATACATTTGCCCCAAAATCACAACATCTTTGATTATGGAATGAAAGGAGTGGAGACAGCATACATACATGTATATTATTTATAAAGTCAGTAGTTCGTTAGAGCATATTTTGTTCCGTAATTCATTAATTCATAAATGTAGATACACGTATTAGCAATCATTGTATTAGAGTATTCTCTGTTCCTCACTAAAATTTGAATTCTATCTAAATAATCCCTCTATGCATACTTATTTTTATGGGCTTCATATTTTGATGAAATCCAAGTTTATTTTTTTTTGCTAATTCATGACTATGATTAAGCTTTTATATTAAATTCCTGTCTTTTTCACATTTCAACTGAAATTTGTTGGCTTATAAGAATAACAGATGCAGTAATTCCATAACTTTCTCCTCCACTCTCCCTCAAGCTGCCATCTTAAAGTTGTGTCCCTTGATTCACATATAAAAATACATAGAAAACAAACATCTTACAAATTCCAACAATTACTCAATAAATGGGTTTAACTGAAACAATATGAACAGCACTTGAAGCATTTATAGAATATTGCACAGGTTCCATCGACAGAATACAGAAAATGTTAGTATCAACCAATCAGTCCACATCAAAGTCACTATCGGAGTCTTGTTCGTGAGGAAGGCGTGTTCGGTTTTCACCCGTAATGCTGTCCTTGATAATTTTGTAGTTCATGTCCTGAGCTGGTAAGAAACTGTGCCTAAGAAAGGAAAACAAAAACACGATAATCTTTTAAATACTTCACTTTCATTAATATATACATGTACATACAGACATTAATGTAAGGCTATAATCAAATACAATTCTACCATTGGAACATGTTGAAAGGGAAAAATATCCAAGACCCATTACAAGATTCTGTCAAAGACATATCAGTTCTTATCCAACTTACAGGGAATCCCAGGAGATGAATCTTCCAGGTAAACAATGTTTATATACAATTTTCAATAGAGCATCTTTATCTTTCATACTGACTTTGACCTTCAATTCACAGACATAACTAGCAATATGAATAATATTCAAACATGTTGTAATGTAAAAAGTATAATTATATCAATTAAGTACATGTATTAATATCTTGGATGACAAGAATGTTTAACACAATAGTAATAAACCTTTCAGTTGGATATATCAAACAAGCAATGAGGATCATTTTCTTGGTGAAATATATTTAAATGTCAGTCTACTGCATAATTATAATTCTATTAACAGAAAGAAGACAATATTCCCCTCTTTAAATCTACCTTAAAGTTTGAAGACTTCTGATAAGATTTAAGCACAATGTTTTATTTAGAGTTACAATGTACATATACTTACTCAGCTAAGAAACTTTCCAGATCTGTCGCAAAGAAATCTTCCCCGAATTCATCAGACATCCGTATAAAGTTTCCTATCAGCTCTCCACTTTTATACACTAACAATGCTGGTACTCCATTCTGGGCCTTCAAAATATTTATAAAAAAATCTCTTTCACGGCAAAAAAGATTTGTTTGATCACTCTCTAAATTTAAAACATAGTGTAATCAAAGATTACAAAGCTTACCTCATGGCAGCATTCTATCATGGCAAGAGTCAAAGAATATACAGATTTGAATTTGAAAACCTGTCCTACTGAGAACCAACAAAAATGATACCACACAAAAACAAAATAGAAAAGGGAAGTAGAGTATTTCATTTATTGACCCAAATTTTGCCTGAATGGGTGTACCCTATTGATACCCAAATCTCCCTAACATATGCACTCAAGTGTAAAATGTAGGTCATGACCTACATTTGAACATAGATTCATGATCTACTCATAAAGACGCATCATCTGTGTAAGTTTGAACTTCCTAGCACTTATAATAGAGAAATAAAACTTCTAAACAAGGTCATGACCTACATTTGAACATAGATTCATGATCTACTCTTAAAGACACATCATCTGTGTAAGTTTGAACTTCCTAGCACTTATAATAGAGAAATAAAACTTCTAAACAAGGTCATGACCTACATTTGAACATAGATTCATGATCTACTCATAAAGACGCATCATCTGTGCAAGTTTGAACTTCCTAGCACTTATAATAGAGAAATAAAACTTCTAAACAAGGTCATGACCTACATTTGAACATAGATTCATGATCTACTCATAAAGACGCATCATCTGTGCAAGTTTGAACTTCCTAGCACTTATAATAGAGAAATAAAACTTCTTAACATTGATACCCAAATCTTCCTTACATGTGCACTCAAGCAGAAAATATAGGTCATGACCTACATTTGAACGTAGATTCATGATCTACTATTAAAGACACATCATCTGTGCAAGTTTGAACTTCCTAGCACTTATAATAGAGAAATAAAACTTCTTAACATTGATACCCAAATCTTCCTAACATGTGCACTCAAGTGGAAAATATAGGTCATGAGCTACATTTGAACATAGATTCATGATCTACTCTTATAGACACATCATCTGTGCAAGTTTGAACTTCCGAGCACTTATAATAGAGAAATAAAACTTCTTAACATACTATTGCGGACGCCGATGCGGATGCGGACGTGGACGCAGACGCAGACGCGGACGACAGGGTGATAGCATAAGCTCCCTCTCACTCTGTGAGGTGAGCTAAAAATCGACCCTCATTTCAATCTAATAAGTTCATTGCCTGACCTCGTGAGGTCAGGCACACCTAGATTTGAAATGCATGAAACAAAACAAGACGTCAATGCGGCTTTTGCATGTAATAATGATGAGAGCGCCGTTAACAATCATTCACAAGATCAGAAAAAACAGCATTCTCTTTAAAAGAGTTATCGCTCCGTTAACATGTACGCTTATAAAAATAGTTGCCAGAGTCACCTAATGCTCGACTGCATAGCATAATATCTCTCATGACAGCAAATTTATTTAAACTCCCTTTCTCACGCAACAACATATATCAAGTCACATAAAAATTTAAACTCTACTTTGCTCAATATTGCCAATTTAAAGCAAAATCATTGAAGCAGAAAAAGTAGGTCAAGGTCAGATTTCAATAGTCTAACCCAAGATGCATCCAATATGCAAGTCTGGTGCATGTACCACTTATAGTTTGCTCAATATTGGCAATTTAAAGCAAAATCACTGAAGCAGAAAAAGTAGGTCAAGGTCAGATTTCAATAGTCAAACCCAAGATGCATCCAATATGCAAGTCTGGTGCATGTAGCACTTATAGTTAGCTCAATATTGCCAATTTAAAGCAAAATCACTGAAGCGGAAAAAGTAGGTCAAGGTCATATTTCAATAGTCTAACCCAAGATGCATCCAATATGCAAGTCTGGTGCATGTAGCACTTATACTTTTCTCAATATTGGCTTTTAAAGGTAAAATCATTCAAGCGGAAAAAAGTAGGTCAAGGTCATTTTATGAAAGTTTGATCAAAGATACATCCAATATGCAAGTTTGGTACATGTAGCACTTATACTTTGCTCAATATTGGCTTGTAAAGGTAAAATCATTCAAGCGGAAAAAAGTAGGTCAAGGTCATTTTATGAAAGTTTGATCAAAGATACATCCAATATGCAAGTTTGGTACATGTAGCACTTATACTTTGCTCAATATTGGCTTTTAAAGGCAAAATCATTCAAGCGGAAAAAAGTAGGTCAAGGTCATTTTATGAAAGTTTGATCAAAGATACATCCAATATGCAAGTTTGGTACATGTAGCACTTATACTTTGCTCAATATTGGCTTTTAAAGGCAAAATCATTCAAGCGGAAAAAAGTAGGTCAAGGTCATTTTTTGAAAGTTTGATCAAAGATACATCAAATATGTAAGTTTGGTACATGTAGCACTTATACTTTGCTCAATATTGGCTTTTAAAGACTTTATTGCTATCTTAACATTTACCTTATCATCTCAACATTTGCCTTATCATTTGAAATAATTTTAAAAATCCCAACCCCAGGGGCTATATCCTCATCTGGATATATTAAATGATGTATAATTAAACATTTGCAACAAAAAAAACCAACAGAATATGAATATAGGAAAGGTAAATGTGTAATCTTAACATTTACCTTATCATCTAGTTCGGACGACGCCGACGCCGACGCCAACGCCGACGCCGGGGGTATTGCAATAGCTCTTTTGCACTAAAGTGCAGTCGAGCTAAAAATACGCGAAGATTTTTTTCCTAAAAGTTATACATCTAGATGGCTGAGTGGTCAAGGAGTTCATCTCTCACGTAGTCGACCGGAGTTCGAGTCCCAGAAAAATTCCTGGAAATCTTTATTTCGTATATAATTTTTAGCTCGAAAACGTGGGAGTACATGTACAAAATCATGGCAAGTTGCAAACATGAGAAAGTATTGTGTCTGATGGTAGATGTAGTACATATTTATTGCACACGATAGCGTACCACTTGACAAATCAGAAGCCATCATTTTGTTTACATCAGATACACGTGTTTTTGTTTTTATTGGTGGGTGGGGGACTTCTGTACATTACTACGGAGTTATCAGGAATGTATACTATACTGAGTTTTAGTTCATTTCAACGTGTTCCTGTTTGTTTTATTTTCCAAAGGGCCCATTGATCAAGTCAAGACCACGGGGTGAGGAGGGTCGCTGTTATTTTGTTAAGGTCAGGCAAGCTTTTTTGAAAAGCTAATTCTTCTACATTTATAAGTGTTTATGAATATTATCATCTGAAGATCTGAAGTTTATATTACATTGATTGTTTGATAAAACAGATATAACATCATACATGAGCCATGATTAGTGCCAATTTAGTATAAGCTGTTTAGATTAGTATAGATACTAACAATTAGTATAGATAACAAGACCACTTTTTCAATCAAAGTAACAATTATTTAACATACTTACAAAGGACATACTAAATGTTGAGTCGGAAGCTTTGATTTTACAGAATTTGACGGTGGGGTACTCCTGACATACTTACAAAGGACATACTTAGTGTGGCATCGGAAGCTTTGATTTTACAGAATTTGATGGTGGGGTACTCCTGACATACTTACAAAGGACATACTTAGTGTGGCATCGGAAGCTTTGATTTTACAGAATTTGACGGTGGGGTACTCCTGACATACTTACAAAGGACATACTTAGTGTGGCATCGGAAGCTCTGATTTTACAGAATTTGATGGTGGGGTACTCCTGACATACTTACAAAGGACATACTTAGTGTTGCATCGGAAGCTTTGATTTTACAGAATTTGATAGTGGGGTACTCCTGACATACTTACAAAGGACATACTTAGTGTGGCATCGGAAGCTCTGATTTTACAGAATTTGATGGTGGGGTACTCCTGACATACTTACAAAGGACATACTTAGTGTGGCATCGGAAGCTTTGATTTTACAGAATATAACAGCAGGGTACTCCTGACATACTTACAAAGGACATACTAAGTGTGGCATCATAAGCTTTGATTTTACAGAATTTGATGGTGGGGTACTCCTGACATACTTACAAAGGACATACTTAGTGTGGCATCGGAAGCTCTGATTTTACAGAATTTGATGGCGGGGTACTCCTGACATACTTACAAAGGACATACTTAGTGTGGCATCGGAAGCTTTGATTTTACAGAATATAACAGCAGGGTACTCCTGACATACTTACAAAGGACATACTAAGTGTGGCATCATAAGCTTTGATTTTACAGAATTTGATGGTGGGGTACTCCTGACATACTTACAAAGGACATACTTAGTGTGGCATCGGAAGCTCTGATTTTACAGAATTTGATGGTGGGGTACTCCTGACATACTAACAAAGGACATACTTAGTGTGGCATCGGAAGCTTTGATTTTACAGAATATAACAGCAGGGTACTCCTGACATACTTACAAAGGACATACTAAGTGTGGCATCGGAAGCTTTAATTTTACAGAATTTGACGGTGGGGTACTCCTGACATACTTACAAAGGACATACTAAGTGTGGCATCGGAAGCTTTGATTTTACAGAATTTGACAGTGGGGTACTCCTGACATACTTACAAAGGACATACTAAGGGTTGCGTCGGAAGCTTTGATTTTACAGAATTTGACAGTGGGGTACTCCTGACATACATACAAGGGACATACTTAGTGTAGCATCGGAAGCTTTGATTTTACAGAATTTGACAGTGGGGTACTCCCGGCATACTTACAAAGGACATACTAAGTGTAGCATCGGAAGCTTTGATTTTACAGAATTTGACAGTGGGGTACTCCTGACATACATACAAGGGACATACTAAGTGTTGCGTCGGAAGCTTTGATTTTACAGAATTTGACAGTGGGGTACTCCTGACATACAGTACATACAAAGGACATACTACGGGTTGCGTCGGAAGCTTTGATTTTACAGAATTTGACAGTGGGGTACTCCTGACATACTTACAAAGGACATACTAAGGGTTGCGTCGGAAGCTTTGATTTTACAGAATTTGACGGTGGGGTACTCCTGAGCAAGACAGCTTAAACATCCATTCATTGCTTGACAAGCTGGGATTCTCTGTAAAATAAAATGTCTATGGTCAATATGATTTTTCAGGTCCATAACAAAGTACTGACCTAAAACAATTTGAGTTTGTGACACACAAAGGTCCCTGTCCAAAGACATATCATGAAAGCTGTTATTGAAAAGAAGATCAAAAGTCAAGGTCATCATGTCAAGAAAGGAACCAATAGAAAAGTCTTGTCACAAGGAAGACTCAAGTGAAATATGATAGCCCTATCTATCATTTAACATTAGGTTTTAAGTTTAAACTTCAAGGTTAAGGTCAAGAGGTTAAAAACTTTCATTCCAATGGAAAATTCTGACAAAATGCACAAAATACAGAATCTAGTATATGCCCCAAAACTTTTTATTTAAAGGGACACTAAAAGCATTATGACAGTATTTTTTATACACAAAAACTTTTAGAAATCTGTTCTTAAACAATACTTACATCTTCATACACGTGTATAATGATGACAACTTGCTTGTTCTCCTTATCAATGGCCTCCAGAAAACTGTCTGCAGATAATGTGAGCAGCTTACCAAACTTTGGCCTACAAAAAATAAAGAGATGACAATGCAGTAATTTTACTGCATTTGATGGAGTTGGAATTACGTGTATTAATTCTTTTACATATATTTTATACAAAAATAAATAGGAATGCATTTCTCTTTTCATCCTTTATTTGTATTGGGATATCAATGCTGTCAGGAAAATACTGTAGGAGTTATCAAGTCGAGATAAAAGTGGTGAATTAAAATAAAACATAGGTAATCAAAGATTACGAAGGTCACCTCATGGTAGCAAAATTCAATTTAAATATATTTCTAAGTACATGACTTTTGAAGGCAAAATCATTCAAGCTGAAAAAGTAGGTCATAGTTATTTTATGAAAGTTTGATCAAAAATACATCCAAAATGCAAGTTTGGTACATGTAGCACTTATACTTTGCTCAATATTGGCTTTTTTAAAAAAGCAAAATCACTCAAGTGGAAAAAGTAGGTCAGATGCTGCGTCTGATGCATGGGTCCATCTCAGCATCCAAGTTTGAATCACTTGTGCAAGTTTGCTGGCTGTAGCATCAGTGCTTTGTCAGATACTGAGCTACCCCAAACTTCTTAACCAAGTCACACTAAGCTACCCCAAACTTCTTTACAAAATCACTCAAGCAGAAAATGTAAGTCAGATGCAGCATCTGATGCATGGGTTCACTTCAGCATCCCAAGATGAATAACTTGTGCAACTTTGGTTACTGTACCGGTAGCATCAGCACTTTGCCAAATACTGAGCTACCCCAAACTTCTTAACCAGATGCAAACGCACAGGGGGTTAGCACAAGCTCACTCAACTTGGCCGAGGTGAGCTGAAAATAGCAATCCAAGGAATGCTTGTGTTGCTTGCAAAGCGGCTTATTTTAAAAAGTAGATCAAATATTTTAGTCAAGGTCACTTGGTTCAAAATTATTGGTATCAGTAGGAAAGTCTTGTCAAATGAAATTAACATCTAAAATATCAAATCTCTTTTAACTAATTAAAAGATATGGTTAATCTCAAATTTTCAGAAAAGAAGGTAAATCATCTAGGTCAAGGTCACTAGGTCAATAATTTTGGTGACAAAAGAAAGGTATCATCATAAGAAATACACAGGTAAAATATTAAAGTCCTATCACTTACCAATCAAAAGATTAAGCCAACCTTAATTTTTTAAAAAGTAAGTCAAATGGGGATGTTATATTGAGTTTATACTGACACATTTTGTAGAGCTTTCCTCATTTCCTCTATCCTTTTCTGTCTGTATTCCTTCAGAAACTCATCTTCATAATCCTCTAAACTCTGTAACTCCTCCATTAACTTCTCATCTTCCTTCTTCTCTTTCTCATCATCAAGCTGAATACAAAAACATGCTGGATTTGTACATCAAAGTCATGCTGTACCTCAAATTAACACTCATCAAATACATAAGAAATGGATGAAAATATTCTTATGATTACACACATTAGTATACAGTTGTAGTATACCATTGAGGAAGTGAATAGCATGATTCTGGTTCCCAAAGACCACACCTATTCCCCGAGGCAAAGGCAAGGGTGCAGTAGTGATGACAAACACTAACTGTGTTATAATATTATACCAGAACAAACATTTCACTCAGGAATAATTATAAGTTTCAACATTAATTCATGCCACTTGAGGGAGCAATTGAAGAACTGAACACCCACAAAGGAGTCCCACCCAATTTCCATACTAAATTCCTTTTTAACTAATGCACATTTTTGAAACGATACAGTCTTTTGATGTTTGATGCAAATTTCAGGGATTTATCTAAATTTTATGCGTACCTTTTTGCTGTAGAAAAATATCATAAAGAGCGTTACAATGAAAATATATTAATAAATACAACATCCTGTGGTTCTGGGTAAAGTAGGTCAATATTAAAATGCAGACCTTGCTGTTTGTATGCAGTTAAGAAATACAGACTTTAAAATTTTCTAAATACTATGCATGACTCATGAAAGTTTATCTTTTGAGTTATGTGAAAGTACCATAAACCCTAATTATAAGAAGGGAAGGTTGGCTCTCCCAAAATGCTTTAAAATCAAGTAAAACTTAATTGTGAATGATAAGGGAAACTACTATCTTGGTTTCACTTTCACTGCGTGATATCCTATTAATCGCTTTTTATCAAACTTAATGAAAAGCATGTAATGGACAATAAAACTGCATTATCTCTACGTTAGCTTCCTTGTCAACAAGGAAAATGAGAAATAACCAGGTGAATTGTACAAGGAAAAGACCTTGTCAATATTCAGACTTTTTATGTTTTATAACAGTAAAATGTTCCTCCTTCATAGCCATTACTCATGCATCATGTGACTCGAGGAAATAAGATGTTGATTTAAAGTCCATAAATTTAAAAGCATTTTTATAAATTTTCACAAATTGGAATTTTGCAAGTATGGTGAATGCATCATCCCATCATCAGTGTAAAAAACATGTGAAGAACTTCGCATATGAGCCTTTACATAAAACTTTTATGTGATCTACATATCATATTATTGTATGATCTACAAATCACATAGAACTTTTTTCTATCTAATCATCATATGTATGATTTTTTATAACTTACATGTGATGTTTATGTCATGTATGTTATGTATGACCTCTTGTAATTTGCATATCATCTGTCACATTTTAGCCTGGCCAACTTTTTTCTTGCATGTCATATGGATAACTTTTCAAAACTTAAATATGATCTATGTCATATATGACTTTTTATAATTTAAGTGTGATTTATATGAAATATGACTTTTTATAACTTACATGTGTCCAATATGACTTTTGAAAATTCCTGTGAACGACTCAAACAGTGATAATTTTGCACAAACACTGAATAGTTCTTATCACTAATATGTGATCTATATATATCAATTATGACTTTGCATAGCTTACATGCGACTTAAACTTTACAGATGATCTATATGTCATATACTAGTATGAATTTCTAAAACTTACATATGGCCTATATGTTACTTTTTTCACTAATATATGATCTATGTGTCATACATGACTTTTTCACTTACATGTGATCTACATTTATGTCATGTATGACTTTTTATAACTTACATGTGATTTATACCTCATATAAGATTTTTTAAATAATTTACATGTGATCTATATCATAGATGACACTTTATACCTTACATGTGATCCATATGTCATATATGACTTTCTATAATTTGCATGCGATATATATGTCATATATAAAATTTCATAACTTACATGTGATCTATATGTCATATATGACTTTTATAACTTACATGTGATCTATATGGCAAATGCAACTTTTTATAACTTACATGTGATCTACAAGTCATCTGTAACTTTTTAGCCAGTGCCATTTTCTCCTTTTCCTGGCACTCTCTCCTTTCAGACTCCAGTCTTTTGAATTCCCGCCAGTCATTTATCACACCTTTTGGACCAGTCTGAAAAACAAGCAAAAAATACTTTCTGTTCAGTTTATGCTTTACTTCAAAAGAATCAAACCATCTATTTCATATTTTTAAAAGAATTCTTGGCTTTCCATTTTGAAATAAATGAAATGGTATCAAAACTTAAATTGAAATATTATACTAACAAGTTTTGTTTATGAAAAACTGATGCCTCTACATGGCATAAACAAGTTGCAGCTGAATTTTATCAAAATATCTAAATAAAGTCAGAATCACAACCTAAAATGACGGTGCCAACAGAAAATTTTTTATCACAAGAACTACACACGAAATGTGAAAGCCCCATCACTTTTAAAACAACCAAAAGTTATGCCTAAGGTAAAAGTTTTATGCTACAGACAACCAAGCAGACAGGTCAAAAGCTTTATTCCCCTGATTCTTTACTTTAAAGGCAAACAAATAAAATTCTACAAAACTTAGATGAATAAATGGGTTTATCACCTACATGTTCAAGCATACCAATGGAATTTAACTGATTCACATGGAAAAAGTTTCAGCATATTACTAAAAAGAGGGTTGATACCAATGGAAAAGATAGGTCAAATTGTAAGAAAGAGGGCATAGCTTTCTGCATAAGCGTTAGTTTGAAAATAGCAATAAGGCAACAAAAATTTAATTCTTAGTTTTACGGATCCGCCGACCCTAATTTTACAACAATTGAAAAAAAATTAAATTAAACTGATGGGTGCATTTTTTCCCGAATTACTGGTTATTACTTTTCATTCTCACTTTAGCTTTATCTTGCAAGTGTTTTAGAGAATGTGGCTTTGAAAACATGATTAACAAGATGAATTTAAAGATCGTGATCGTGGCACAAAACATGAGATGTTGAAATTTGCTGATTTTTATTTTATTTTTATTCCCTCCTCCTACCCTATTTTGAAAAAAATAAAATCCGTAAAACTGAAAATTAAATTTCTGTTGCCTAATCAGAAAACCCTGTTTTTATGCTTCAAGTAGAAAAATGTCCAAAGTCAAGGCAGCTATATTTTGATTATTACCCCTAACATGCCTAATAAAACAATATTTACATTGGTAGAGAATCCCTGATAGTCCTTCAGTTCTGGCTCGGGTACAAACTTTGGGGCAGAGGATTTCCTGGGTTGTTCCCCCTCCTCCTCCTCATCCCTCTCCCCCTCGTCACTGCTACAATAATTATCTACCTTCTCTCCCAGGAGCTTGTCGTCCAGGCTTAGGGCCATGGTGTAATACTGTTACGTTAATACCTACAGAAGAGACAAACATCTACTTATAGTAAATACTTATACTTTCCTTCATAGTTTCAAGCATAATACTCGTTATCAGATTTCAGATACATCGTTAAAAAGTTAAGATGATCAAATATACTGTCGTTTAAAGAAAATCACTCAACAGATTCAAGTCTAATGTACCTTATCGTCAAACTCTGTAATCTATCACCTTTTGTCCGTGTCCAGCAAAATAGTAAACTACAAACGACAGAAATATTGCACGTCAAACACGTTATTTTATCAGTAAGTGGACTCCCTCCTTATTGTACAACCATAAACAACTAGATGCATATCTGACATATCCATTTACTTCCTTATACTATCTCTGATGACAAACTAGCTTGTTTATTTTGTTTATCAAGTGTTTTTAGCACCATTTGTTACCTAATGAGTTTTTTCCCTATTTAATCATCCATGCATATCTTTGTCCTTTCTTTATCCTTTCAATAAATACAACTATAGTCAATACACTAATGTTGGGTTTACCAACAAACGATGTAAAGGCAACCAGACAAATCTTTCTAAGGTGAGTAAATTGATCCTTGAGGAAATTAGGTGCAAAAATTTCCTTTAACCTATTCACATGAGGACAAAAAAGAAAATTCAAGGTTTCCATGCTTCATTTGCATACATAACAAACACTCAATCTAAATTATTGTTCATCCTGTTTTCATGATTCAAAATTTTGTTTATTCATAATTACCCATTACTGTTCATGTATCTCTCAGTACGTAGAAAATTATTTTTCACAGCCTGCAGTAAGTGTATTTTCCTTGAAGTAAGTCAATCTCCAACATGTCCATGTCCAAGGTCAAGATCAGTAGGTAAAGGTTAAGGACAAAGGTCACAAGCAATGTAGACATGTTTGATATTGCTGGACGTGTATTTTCATGAAAGTAGGTCAAACTCTTAGGTAAAAAATCAAGGTCTCCAAATGAAAATCTTGTCATAAGGCTTATGACAAGATTTTCATTTGGAGACCTTGATTTTTAAAGCAATACACATGAAAATATCTAAGCTGTATCTCGATTTGTTCTAATGTTTAAGTTTTTGGTTAAAATTAAGATTAGTCATGCAGGTCAAGGTCACAGGGACAAAGATCATGGAATTGATAGAATTGTATTGTCATAAGGAAGGACAAATACAAACAATAAACCAAAGCTCTACATGTAATGCTTATAAGGAAGGTAACACCAGCACTTTAAAAGATGTAATAACACTTTATCAGATGTAATAACACTTTAACAGAATTATTATAAAATATTTCCTCAACAGAAGGTAGCAAGGTTTCTTAAAAATACATCAATATCATCCTCATGTGATCCGCATTGATTGCACAATGGGTTGATGGAAGATTTCACAATCACATGGATCATTACTTTTATGTGCATTATGATATGGATCACATGCAGTGATTCATTTTGATAATTGGTTGAATGGGGTACACCATACCCGTCCGGTAGAAATCAATGGGTCAGAACTCAAATTCAATGGGTCAGAACTCAAATTCAATGGGTCAAAATTGTAACCAATGACTGTTAATGTGAAATAAAGTAAATACAATATTATACAATTATGGACTTTTAACTCAGTGTATATGATGTGATATTGACTTACTGTGAAGCCGAGGTCAATATTTTCACATTAAGTCAATATCACATCATATATACTGAGTTAAAAGTCCATAAATGTTTTATTCTATAATTTCATATTTGATTCACAATAAATAACGTCGCCATTTGCAGAAGTAAGTGGGGGTAATCCCGGTCTATTTTTAGACCGTGGTATATGGTGATTTATTCAGGAGCGTTGACGACGTTATCAGCCAATCAGAGCATCGTTATTTATAGTTTATAGAATAAGTTTTATTTTTCAATCATTTTAATTTACTTTTTCTAAAGGAAATTACAATTCATTTTATTGTAGATTTTATTTGACACGGGATGCAGTCGATAGAAAACAATTATGGGTATCTAATGAATGAAATGAGTAAAATACGCAATACGCAGGGCAAAATGAATTACTGCACATGATGATGATACTGATGTTACTTATGGTGTCAGAGTAATGGTAATGAAATGAATAATGTGACAAAAGTGTTCAATGAACACATGATTCCCTTTCTCTTAATTTAGCTAACCATGAACATACAAGAAATGGAAATTAACTTTACTGAATTATAAAACACAAAATTTCATAACAAAATTGACTCACATAAAATTCATAACAAGATAACTATTCTGAGTCCAAAGTTATAAATAAAGTTAGAACTTAGGAAGTTACAAATACAGAAGCGTATTAGTACCAGATTATAAAGTCTCTTTTGTTTTATTATACAGAATAAAGCATAGAATTTATCATTTTTTATTTTAAAATTTTTTTAAAATAAGTATTAATCAGACATAAATGCACTTCTGTTTATAATAACTATCTTAATTACTTGTCTCATCTTATAAACATTAAATCATTTTATCACCATAATCAGGGATGGGGTAATTAAAAATGTAATTGTAATTAATTACAATTAATTACATTTTTTCAAGTAATTGAATGTAATGTGTAATTGAAGATTTTTTCAATTACATGTAATTGTAATTTAATTAATTACAGAGCTAAAATTGCATGTAATGTCAATTACATTTCAATTACTTTTCAATTACATTTGCAACTAAAAATACTTGGAATACACAGATTGATCTGTGAAAAAAATAACTTATTTTGTAATTAATTTTCATGATTCATTGAGGATAGGCCACAAATAATGGTTGAATAAACAGTTTTACCTAAATGACCACAATGCTTAATGTGACTTATAGTTATCAAAACAAAGCTTGGTTATGTGTTTCTGTTTTAATTAGCTTGTTTGTCACTTCTGCAAGGACATTGTGTATATAAGTCTTAGAGATTATATTTTTACCTGATTGTTGGCAATAGAAAGAATGCATGAGTAAAATTGTTACAGGTAACTGTTTGCAAATTTGATTTGATTCTAATGTGACAAAATTCAGTTGGGATAACTTACATGTACTTATCAAAGACAAGTTAAAAATTAATGGCATATTTTTAAGTGCCAAAATTTCTGGAGAATATTTCTAGGCAAAATATGTGCATTGCACATTAATGATTTCTCCATGTTCTCAGGGAATATAAAAAGGCTTTTGACTGTAGAATGAATATTGACCTTCACTTTCTTGCATTTTGTCAAAGACTTGAAATGACTTCTAGTATTCGGCAATGTGAAAAAAAATGAAGTGCTAAAAATAAATTCATTAAATGAAATGTAATGTGTAATTTAATTAATTACATTTGCAATGTAATTGTAATTTAATTAATTACATTGCAAAAAAAATGCAAAGTAATGTGTAATTTAATTAATTACATAGCTAAAAAATTCAATGTAATGTGTAATTTAATTAATTACATTGAAATGTAATTGACCCCATCCCTGACCATAATTTTGAATTCAGGTGACATGGCATATTCTCAAACCAGTGTATCGTATCGAGAGACATGAGATAGAAAGATAAGATATTGTGTATATATGTAACGCTTGTTCAGGAGAAGATTGGGACATGGATGCATACCGGTACATGTACACAAACATGGAAGCCCTGAGGTACACATGTGTATCTTAAGCGGTGGTCACAACCCGCCGTACCTGCACGTATATGCTGTCTACATGCAAAAACGTAAGCAAACCTTAGGTATCCATTTGGTGTCTAATCGTTGTCAGTACGTGTCCCGTACAGCCTCCTTGCGGATTTGGGAACACGCAGACAGGACATGGTAGTTTTAGTGCATACAGAACTTTTGCTGTGTGCTGTCTGCGTGCTGTCTACAAATTCAACAAGAAGTATGACACGCACATTGTAAGTGTGTTGCAAGTACGTGCAACACACCTTCAATGCAAAAGTGAGGACTCTGTGTGTTTGCAGTACGTGTGAATTTGACATCCTTACAATAACGTAGAAGACGTACGGAGAAAGTATGTTGTAAGCAAGTTGCACGCAAAGTCGTAAGTACGTACAACGCACTTACTTTTTTGCGCAACATATGATGCATGTGTAAGATATGGAAATATCTCTTAGTTAAAAATAATAAAAAGTTAAAATAAACATTTTGAATATACCGGCACCGAGTATCGAACTCGCGCACTAGTTGTTGACTGGCCGCCGCTTTAACCATTAAGCCACTGGAACTGTTCATTACAGACAATGGTTTAATTTAAAGGTTTATCGATTGGAGTATTACGAAACGATTAAACTTCTCAAAATGTAAATAAAAAGTATTTTTTTTTAATGGCTTGATATATAATAACATAAAACATCTTATGATAATGTCAAATGAAATTTAGAATTAAATAATTTATTTTGTTATCTGTAATTCTATTGGTTTCTTTCAAAAAGTAAACTCATAACAATTCAGAACAATAGACTCCATCGAGGTAGAAAGATCGACTTTTGATGTAGGCTTTCATCGTACCAAATTTGTTTGAATTTCTGCAAACTCTGCGTGTTCCTATAAAAGAGGTTGATGAATGCTTGTTGAACTGTGAGTAAATTATAGTTTTTGATGATTTTTGTGAAATTTGATTAATTTTGTATGATTTCCATTTTTCATGATCTTTTATCTATATGATGTACGTTACATGTTGGATAGTTCAACATTACGAGATTAATATGAATTATTTCAAGAATACAAAGCATCTGTGATATTTATTGTGAAATTAGTTTTTAATTAATGTATGGTGCGTAGTACAGGTCATAACACAAAAATTTGTTTGAATGCATAACTTGGTGAATATTTTTATTGGTGGTTCATGTAAACATTTTTCTCTTTAGATTTCATCGTAGAGATCTACATAATTTGTGACAGGATCGTGTATGTCATGATGCTCCTTACTTAGGGTACGTGTACATCAATGTATTTTTGTCATTATTTTGCATATTGTGATTTTGTAGTTTTTGTAATATTGTATTGCGACTATGAGATCAAATTTTTGTATCATATCATGTATGAAATATTTTGAGAACTGAATTCTCATTATTTTTTTATTGTATATTTTCAGACCACCATTCATACCATATACCATATATCATATACCGTATTCACTGTCTTATCATGCATCACGTTTTGTGCCACACCATGAACAAACTGTAGCGCAATAAATGATAGAAACTGACGAGACATTCTTTGTGTTACAAATGGCGTCGCCGGTAGGATGTGGCCAGTGATGTAAGAGGAGAGGAGTGACAGTGAATAGGACACATATTTCGTGGGGCCCAAGGAAGGACGTATTCCAGGATTGAGAATAGACAATCGTATGGTTGGACGGTGTGCTGCATCGTGGCATTATTATTGTGATATATATCATATCCTTTTTGAATACTTCTTTGTCATTGATTATTATTTATTGTCATGCTTTATGGTAGCTATTGTTTGAATGTTTTTATAGTGTCTCATGTCTGATACAAAGATCGAAAAACAATTACTTAAGCCAAGGCCAATTAGTAATGGCAAATTAGTGTACACCCCTGTGTTATTAGCTGATAGCAAGGGTAATTATTTAAGAAATCATATTAAAACAGGTATTGACTTTAAAATACAATGGTGGTGTAAAGGTGGTTCTCGAGTACAAGAATCATTACTTTGGTTGAAGAACAGTCTTCCTCATAAACTAAGAAGACATGGTAAAATTGCATTGTATGTATGGCTCGGTACGTGCGATTTGACCGAAAAGAACAAAGCGTATACTAACCTTCGCTCGGACGATTTTTCGACCGTCGACTATTTGGAACGGAAATTCAACGAACTCGTCGATTTTGTTCATCAATTCGCCGAGGTGAAACTCACGATTCTCGAAGTACCCGTGTACTCTATCGTTGAGTGGAATAAGAGCCGTGGTCACAAGGACCCCGACTCGTTTGCCGATCAGGATTCTAGACTTCAAGCACAAATAGAGGAACTCAACAATAGAATCCGAAATATCAACAACAATCTCAACGTTCGATCTCCGAGATTTACGTTCGACATTCAAAGATCAAAACGAAACAACAAAGGAAGAAATAGGAAGACATTTTTCAACTTTAAACTTTATAAGGACGGAATTCATCCCGATACTTTACTGTCGAAACTTTGGTTCCACCAGGTTTCCTCTTTAATGATTAAGGACTGTCATTCCCAGTAAATCCATAGTAACAAGCGAATAGTAGGGATTGCTTTCTGCTTTTCAATTGTTGCTTTATCGATCAATATGGGGGATGAATTAAAAGAGGAGTTAGAAGAATTAAGAGCCAAATTGGCTGCACTGGAAGCTAAACCTACTCATGTAACACCGCCAGTAGTATATATGAGGTCCGACCGGAAGTTCCCAAAGTTCGGGGGACGACCGACGAAGGATTCGGATCCATTAGTAGATGAATGGATAACCGACATGAGGGAACATATAAGATCATCGCCATCTAGAGACAATCATATGGATTTCGTAATGGACCATTTAACAGGAAATGCGAAATCCGAAATACGTTTAAGACCTCATGATCAAAGGGAAACTGGAGAACAGATTCTAGACATATTGGAACAATTATACCAACCAAAAGACACACTTACCCAGTTGCAACAAAAATTCTATCAGCGGGATCAACAGACAAACGAGACACTGGAATCATATTCACTCGCTTTGATGACACTAGCAGATCAAATAACACGGAGAGCAGGAAAAACATTACCCGATCAAGATAAGGTTTTGACTGAGCGTTTTATAGATGGCATTACAGAACAACACCTCCGTCAAGAATTGCGAAAATTTTCACTAGAACAAGGACCGATTCCATTTCTTGAATTCAGACATCTTATGCTGAGATGGATCGAAGACAACCCAGCCTCTGTACAAAAACAAATCCACAAAACAACATCAGAATGTAGCGAATTAAATGTATTAGAAATGATGAAGAAACAACAGGAACTTTTGGAAAAGCAACAGAGACAAATAGATTATTTGACATCTATAACATCTAAAGGAGGAGGTAGAGGAAGATTCGACCAAGGTTCGTCGTTTGGAAGGTCGAGGTCTTATACGAGATACCAACGAGGTACTGTCAGAGGTCGAGGCCGAGGTAGAGGTAACGCGAATGACAGATTTTACCTAGAATGCTTTAATTGTGGTGGGAAAGGACACAAAGCATCAGAATGTCCTTCTGAAACTCAGAATGACAGGAAACAGAAATCGCCGTCTTCTAATAGAAATGAAGGGTCAAACTTACCTCCACCATAGTAGCGAGTCGTCCTATGGTTGGAAACAAAACAGACTCATCGGAAAACATAGGAAATAAAATAAGGAAGGCAACAGCAAAATGTCCGACAGCTGTTGTAGAAATAAATGGACATCCAATTAATTGTCTTTTGGATACAGGAGCAGAAGTCTCAACAATTTCGGAATCATTCTTCAAAAGCTATCTCTCTTCATCGGAACTTTTCGACACAACTAAATATCTAAAATTATCAGCAGCAAACAAAATACAAATACCTTATTTGGGATACATTGAGGTTGATTTAAACGTCTCAGGATGCAAATTCGATAATGTAGGAATGCTTGTTGAGAACATTACCAGCGAGACAGACTCAGTACAAGCAGTTTTAGGATGTAACATCTTGAATAAGATCAGAAACGAAACAGAAGAATCTTCACAGATACTTGAGGAAGAATCATGGAAAAACGTGATTTCTGTGATGAAACTGCACGAAAGGTCCGAACGAACCAGTTTCGTTAAGGTTGCAGGCATCCAGGCGATTAAAATTCCCGCCAATTCTATGAAGACAGTCGTTGGTTCAACGAGATATACACAGGAAGGACAGGCATATACTGCAGCCGTACAAGCTGTATCGTGTGAAAATGGGTCCTTACCTAGAAACATCATGGTAATAGATACGGTCGCAAACGTGGAACAAGGCAAAATACCCGTTAGAGTTTTAAACATCGGACCGGAAGACGTTTGGCTCGAACCAAAAACAAGATTAGGAACATTACAGTCAGCTGAAGTACTGAGATCCAGTGATGATGAATTCAGCGTAGAATTTACCTCGACAGAAGTTTCAATCCGGAAAATTCGGACAAACAATGAGAGTCAACAAAATCTCGAGAAAATAGATTTCGATTTAGGTGACGTCATACTTACAAATCAACAAAGAGAAAGGCTTGACAACATGTTCGTAAAACACAGAGACGCCTTTGCTCTCAATGATGACGAACTTGGGTTTACTTCCACCATTAAACATCCAATCAGATTATCCGACGAAACTCCGATAAAGATTCCACATCGGAGAATTCCTCCTAACCAGTTAGATGAAGTAAAACGTCACATACATAAACTGTTAAATCAAGGAATCATCAGGAAAAGTAGCAGCCCGTATGCTTCAGCAGTAGTCATTGTACGGAAGAAAGACAACTCTATCCGCCTGTGCGTAGACTATCGAGCGTTGAACGCTAAGACGATAAAGGACGCCTACCCTCTTCCGAGAATAGAAGAGACATTAGACATCCTTCATGGTGCCAAATACTTCAGCACTATAGATCTAGCACAAGGATTCCATCAAGTCGCGGTAGAGGACGAAGATATTCACAAAACAGCATTTCGAGTAGGTTCGGGTG
Source organism: Pinctada imbricata (assembly GCA_033119305.1). Lineage (NCBI taxonomy): Eukaryota > Metazoa > Mollusca > Bivalvia > Pterioida > Pteriidae > Pinctada > Pinctada imbricata. Next base: position 112,527,149 of record VSWD01000005.1, read on the forward strand.
GCTTGTATGAATATACGAGAATGCCGTTCGGCTTATGCAACAGCCCCGCAACATTTCAACGACTTATGGAGGCTTGCCTAGGAGATGAAAACTTTGAAACCCTAGTGCTGTATCTTGACGATATATTAGTCTTTTCGTCAACAATAGAAGAACACATCGACAGACTGGACGTAGTATTCTCGAAACTGAAATCTCATGGCCTTAAGATAGTCCCGTCAAAATGCCATTTCTTTCGGAAGGAAGTAAGATACTTAGGTCACCTTGTATCAGAGAAAGGCGTATCAACAGATCCGAACAAAACTGAAGCTATAAGAACATGGCCGAAGCCGAAAACAGAAAAACAACTCAGATCATTTCTTGGAATTGCAGGCTACTATAGAAGATTCGTTAAAGATTTTGCTAAAATTGCTACTCCGCTGCACTCACTTCTTTCGAAACCCCAAAAGAACAACACGAGAATGAAACCAGAACAATTTATGAAACTTTGGAATGAAAAATGTGAGAGTGCATTCGAATTGCTGAAAGAGAAATTAACAAGTACGCCAATATTAGGATATCCGGATTTTTCACAGCCATTTGTACTGGAAATTGATGCGAGCTTCGAGGGCCTAGGCGCAGTATTATCACAACAGCGACCGGAAGGGAATGTTGTTATTGCGTATGCATCAAGGACGCTGCGACCTACGGAGAAAAATATGAATAACTACAGTTCGATGAAATTGGAATTCTTGGGTTTAAAATGGGCTGTGACGGAAAAGTTCAGAGAATATCTATTAGGATCGAAATTTGTTGTTTACACCGACAATAACCCTCTCAGTCATATAGAAACAGCAAAACTGGCAGCTACAGAAATGAGATGGGCAAGTCAACTTGCGCAATTCGACTTTACCGTGAAATACCGATCAGGAAGGGTCAACCGGAATGCAGACGCACTTAGCCGAAGGCCTGTTTCACGTGACGAGTCGGAACCCGAAAGTGTGCTATCTGTAGTTACCAAAAGCACAGTGCTCTCTGAATTGCAGTCAAGGGAGATTCCGGAGGCTAGACTTAAAATGGTATCGACAGGAGTCGAAGCAACGAATGTCCTGCCGGAATTTGTTCCTGCGGATATATCAAAGCTACAGGAAAGCGATCCTGTTTTATCGCGAGTTTTATATTGGATGAAAAAGGAACATCCACCAACTGCTCAAATTCTCAAGAAAGAAAACAAAGATGTGAGAAAACTTCTAAATCAACGAAGCAAGCTATTTCTTGAGAACGAAATACTTTTTAGAAATTCACAAGACGTAACTGGTGATGTAGTAAAACAATTAGTCCTGCCAGAGAGTTTACGAGATAAGGTTCTGGAGCATATTCATAACCATGCCGGTCACCAGGGCGTCGAGCGCACATTATCCTTATTGCGGAAACGTTGTTTCTGGCCTCGTATGACCCAGGACGTTCAAAAATGGTGCAAAAGCTGCGAACGCTGTATGATCGGTAAAGCTCCGATGCCTACGATAAAACCGCCCGTTGGAAATCTGATAGCATACAAACCGCTTGAAATCCTGGCTATCGATTTCACAGTGCTCGAAAAAGCTTCAGATGGACGTGAAAATGTTTTAGTTATGACTGACATATTCACGAAATACACGCAAGCGATTCCAACAAGAGACCAGAAAGCGTGTACAGTTGCAAAAGTACTCGTAAAAGAGTGGTTCATACGATTCGGCATACCAAAGCGGATCCACAGCGATCAGGGACGAAACTTTGAAAGCCATATAGTGAAGGAACTGTGCAAGATGTATGGAATCGAAAAATCTCGAACAACGGCATATCACCCGGAAGGAAACGGACAGTGCGAGAGATTTAATCGGACTATGCACGACCGATTGAAAACATTACAACCGGAACAGAAAAGGCGTTGGCCCGATTACTTACCGGAACTAGTATATATATACAACTCCACAGTCCATTCTTCAACAGGGTATTCGCCATACTACCTTATGTTCGGGAGGGAACCAACACTGCCGATTGATTTCATACTCGGAACGACAGATTCAGAGGAAGCCAGCTCTATCGACGAATGGCTTGAAAAACATCAAAAACGTCTTAGAGAAGCAATGAACATCGCTATCCAAAATACACAGAAGAACGCCGATATGCGCAAAGATCAACGCAATAAAACCACTAAAGAATGTCCGATTCGCATTGGAACGAGAGTACTTATCCGAAATCGTGTGCAAGGGCGCAATAAAATCCAGGACACCTGGCTTTCTACACCCTATAAGGTTGTATCGTACACTGGTGATAACGTTTACGGAATCCAGTTAGCCGATGGATCAGGACCCGTAAAGAAGGTTACAAGGACCGAAATATTGGATACCGGCGAAATTATTGAAAGTGACTCTAGTGATATAGACGATGGCTTGAATCGCGATGAAAATGGTCACTTCTATAGAGACGATGTGCCGGAACAGAGCGAAAGGGATACCGCCAGTGACGAAGAGGAACCGGAAGTCAGGGAATTACCGCGTAGATCTAAGCGATCGACCGCAGGTAAACACTCCAATCCGCATAACCTGCCGAGGAGTGTTTTGGTTTCTAATCAGCAGGTGAACTCCAATGTGCGAGGAGACTTTAAGGAGTTAAGCGATGCCATTGCTAACTTAGGTGCGAGTTTAGGCTCTTCATTAAGCGCGACTTTGAGCCAATCGTGGTCGAACTTGCATCATTAATATTCATGCGGATTGGGAAAAATAAAGAAAGGACACTGGTTACTTTGTGGACGATTTGTTTTATCTTTGTGTGTTTATATCATTGCTGGGGACAGCAATGACAAAGGGGGGTGATATGTAAGATATGGAAATATCTCTTAGTTAAAAATAATAAAAAGTTAAAATAAACATTTTGAATATACCGGCACCGAGTATCGAACTCGCGCACTAGTTGTTGACTGGCCGCCGCTTTAACCATTAAGCCACTGGAACTGTTCATTACAGACAATGGTTTAATTTAAAGGTTTATCGATTGGAGTATTACGAAACGATTAAACTTCTCAAAATGTAAATAAAAAGTATTTTTTTTTAATGGCTTGATATATAATAACATAAAACATCTTATGATAATGTCAAATGAAATTTAGAATTAAATAATTTATTTTGTTATCTGTAATTCTATTGGTTTCTTTCAAAAAGTAACTCATAACAATTCAGAACAATAGACTCCATCGAGGTAGAAAGATCGACTTTTGATGTAGGCTTTCATCGTACCAAATTTGTTTGAATTTCTGCAAACTCTGCGTGTTCCTATAAAAGAGGTTGATGAATGCTTGTTGAACTGTGAGTAAATTATAGTTTTTGATGATTTTTGTGAAATTTGATTAATTTTGTATGATTTCCATTTTTCATGATCTTTTATCTATATGATGTACGTTACATGTTGGATAGTTCAACATTACGAGATTAATATGAATTATTTCAAGAATACAAAGCATCTGTGATATTTATTGTGAAATTAGTTTTTAATTAATGTATGGTGCGTAGTACAGGTCATAACACAAAAATTTGTTTGAATGCATAACTTGGTGAATATTTTTATTGGTGGTTCATGTAAACATTTTTCTCTTTAGATTTCATCGTAGAGATCTACATAATTTGTGACAGGATCGTGTATGTCATGATGCTCCTTACTTAGGGTACGTGTACATCAATGTATTTTTGTCATTATTTTGCATATTGTGATTTTGTAGTTTTTGTAATATTGTATTGCGACTATGAGATCAAATTTTTGTATCATATCATGTATGAAATATTTTGAGAACTGAATTCTCATTATTTTTTTATTGTATATTTTCAGACCACCATTCATACCATATACCATATATCATATACCGTATTCACTGTCTTATCATGCATCACGTTTTGTGCCACACCATGAACAAACTGTAGCGCAATAAATGATAGAAACTGACGAGACATTCTTTGTGTTACACATGTAACCACCCATATTAAACATGCATGCGACGTGCCTGGACGCATTCCTTCCATACTCTTGCTACTTTCTTCCTTGCGTCTTCAGCGCACGTAGCCTCCACAAAAAGCACGCACAGCGGGTTGTAATCGGGGCTTTATTGAGAGACATGAGATAGAAAGATAAGATATTGTGTATATGTAACAATTGTTCAGGAGAAGATGAGGACATAGATGCATACATGTACACAGACATGGACGCCCGCAAGTTGCCTTGAAATGATACCAAATGATATCAATATACATGTAGTCTCAGTCACTAAGTTTCACAATTGTACATGGAAGCCCAACTCTACAGATACAAATGTTCGTATCCGGAGCCACTGTGCTGCCTTCTTCTGTTCTTGAAAACTTCAATCATACAATGTATATATAGTATTAGGGGTGAAACGTTTACTAAGTTTCCAAAACGTGTACACGGAAGGCTGTAAATGAAACGTAAACGTTTAAACGCTTCTTTGTATTTCTCTTGTGAAAAGTTATTTCTAGTATTTTTTATTTGCAGAAGTTGTCAATGTTCATTTGATGTTGACATAAAAATACAACTTAGTTTGACTGGATTTAATTCACGTTCTTAATAAGACATGCTGATGCTTCGGTAAAAGTAAAACAATCTTTTTTAAAGAGTCAAACAACATGAACATAGCTGGAAACTTTACATATGTAAACAATCAAATTGTAACAGTAATATTTTAAAGTTCCACAATTTCATAATACAATTATAACAAAAAATGTAGGTTGTGTCGACAAAGAGGATACCAGATTAAGGGTTCAAAGGCAATGTACGCGTGGAGAACGGCCCGGCAGCAGTGACGGGGAAATAGACAGCAATTATGACAAGAGAAGAGACAGTAGCGGAGGTGTCAATGTTGTCAGATATCACCCCTCTTTTATTCTTATTAAAAGGATCAGATCTATTTTCAGTGGCACTAGACAGCTTTTCTTCCGGTTTAAATAAAACGTATGTTACAATGAATTATCTCGGAAATGATGGACACCGCTGCCTGACTGAGACAGTACATGTGTAAACGTTTCACCCCTATACAATATCTCTACATTTCGTATTTGCTACATAAACAAAGACTATAAGAATAATTTTTACAGCTGAAACTTCTGAGTTGAATAAAAATACAGATTATCTATTCATGCGATTTTACACAGCTGAGCAAATTCGAGCTATATAAAATTATTTTAACATTGTAAATGAATGTTTTTATGATGTATTTCAGTCCTCATAATGCAAGAAAAATGTAATTACCCACTTACCTTATGAAATAAATGGAAGATTTGTGAATAAGAGGTGCAAATACAGTGAGTAATGCAATCCGGAAAAGTCCGTGCTTTCTTTTTTCAGTTCCTGTCGGCGCGAATTTCAACTGACTAGTCAAGCGCTGAGGGGCTCCCGTTCGCCGGCCACCTTTGTAAGTTGTTTATTTTTATTTTATGTACAGTAGACGGCTCCCAAAGAAGTTTATCATGTTGACGCTAAGATCAGAACTGAGGCTAATGAATCTGGGTGGAATTAGAATTTTATTTCAAATGATTCGACTTTGGTCAGAGGACCTACTGTCGTTTTCACTAAAAATGCGTTCTACATTTATTTTGATTATTTATTCTGCCTATTTAAGACTATTCCTATCATCTGTTGTTAGCTTCTTTCATTTGCAATAAAATAATTTTGTGGGGTGAAAGACATGACCCGCGCAGGTGATAAAAAACAATCGGGTCAAAGGGTAAAAAAGCCGGACTGACCAGCCGAAATCACGTCAGTTGACAGCTATGCTGTAGACCGAACGTAGACAGTATGCAGCGAAAGTTCTTCATGCACTCAGAGATTGGCATCGGCCATTTGCCGATAAAAACTCTGAATGGCCGATTAATGTGTCCTGCATCTGCCGAAATGGCCTATTCCTTTCCCGTTCATCTGACTTATTGACCGATAATATTTTCACATGAACGGACACAATTTAAGGTCGAGTTGACTCGGTACCTCGATAAACATGTAACAACAGTTTTCATTGGATGATAAAAAAAGAGTCCGTAGTACAAGCGCATTATGTAATGGTGACTCGGAGTAAATAACCGAGTCAAATATAGCTGCGTCTGGGCGAGGGCCAGCAAACTTTGTTTAATTTGATGAAAGAATCTCCAAGCGGCAGCCCCCCAAGCGGCGGTCCCCCAAGCGGCACTCCTGACACCCCCGAAGTTCAGGCTGAACAACCTGAACGTACTGTTAATAGAAAATTCCAACATAAACGGGTAACCCTTAGGGCTGGGCGGTGCACCGAAAATTTCGGTGCTTCGAAATTAAAACTGTCGGTTCGATGCATCGACGTAGAATTGCAGATTTCGATTCGGTTCAGACGTAATTGATAAAAGTAAACTGGAGCAAAAAAATGACCAGAAAGATGTTTGAAATAGCTCAGAAATAACATTTAAGAAGGCCAAATAGTATGAAAAGAGCGTACATTCGCTTATCACGCCGATTTAAGTGAACCCCTGCCTGCAAGCCCCTTGCAGGCCTCTCACGAAAAGGAAAGTGAAAGTAGATTTACTTTCGCTTTCCGTCAACTGGTCAGAAGCTTTGTACAAGCAGCAAAAAAAAAATGAATAGGGATTGTATAGTCGCCATATTTCATGTAAGGAAAGCTATATGTCCACTGAAATATTCAATTAAATTACTGGAAACCTGTCAATTCTTGGTTGTTGAAAAAATGAGGTGTTGAGCTTTGTATTTATGTTTAATTTCTCACAGTACATGCTGTTTTGTTGGAGCACATGCATCCACAATAATTATGGATGTAAAACTAATATTTTTTAAAAAATATATACACCCACACATTCTTCAGATATATATGCAAATCAATGCTCTATAAGGTTACACTGACAAATCAATTAAGATTTTTTTTCATGTTAAATTTTGTGAAATTTATCCATTTAACATATATTACTTTGTATTTTAACACATTCAAATGAACCGAATCGAAATTAACCGAACCGAGGCCTTGTGATTCGAAACCGAACCGAATCGAAGGATACCTGAATCGTCCCAGCCCTAGTAACCCTATAACCTTGGTAATGATATAAGGATAATTGAATAAAGATTTTCATTCATTCAATTGACAATTGATCTTTACTCTTGTTATTTATCAACTTTGATAAAAGTTTTCACCAGCAAAACACCATCAGTTCAGATATTAATTTATCAGATTTTTTTTTTTTTTTGCCTCAGTTACACACCCATTATTTTAAAGTTTGTAGACTTCAATTTTCATCTCCAGATTGGCTCAGATTGCACCATTTTTCTTCAACTTTTAAAAATTCTTCAGGGGACCCCCCTAGCAGGCTCGTGCCTTCAACGCTCGCCTTGCGGCTATGCCGCTCAACGGCTTATACTTTTATCATGTTTAGAACAAAATGGCCTATAATTTTTTTATGCTCTAAGCCAAGTGTCTGAATCACTGGCACTGAAACTGCTACTTCCTGTCTGCGTGTTCCCAAATCCGTACGGAGATCGTACGGACCACATACTTTAATAATGCACAGACACTGTGTGGATCCCCAAAGTTTGCCTACATTATTGTAAGGCTGTGTGGTTTTATTGTTATATCAGTGCATCGCGATATTTTCATTTCCAATACGTACCGTAGTATGATTTTCAAAATACCGCTTTGGGTTCAATATTTTAGCTTACAGAGTTATCGTTGTATAGAAAGTATTCTAACAAAAATATGTTTCAACAATCAAATTCATGCTAATTTCAATAAAATGTATGTTCTTATGGCGTTTCATTGCGCGATCAGAGATTGACACTCTCTGTCAGAGGAAATGTGAGATGAAGGTATCTCACTATCTCTTTTATATTCTGAATTGTTTCAGTATTATTTTCATAATTAATTTCAAGAGAACATAATTCTTCTTAATTGAATAAACTCAGTCTACCATCTTTGATATTTTTTGTTACCAGTGTTTTTTCCTTGTTTTAGGCTGAATTTTGGCCCCTTCCCAATGCCAAATGTCCTCTATTTTTCCCCAAAAATCACTCTGAAATTTCCAAAGAGGAGATATGAAAAAATCACACATGAGAAAATAAGACTAAAAACCTGGAAGTCAGCTCAGAATGTCCTGTTTCTTAGTGCATTTTAATGTTTTTTTTTTCATCCCTTATTCAGTTCAAGCAAATCAATGGATTAGCAGTGTTAATTAATGATACTTTAGGGTTAGACTGGTGAGAATTTGTATAATTTTTTCCCAATTTGAGCAATTTCCCAAATAGGACAGGCACAGGCACCTCCCCAAAATAAAAAAAAATTATTCTGGTTACGTTTAATATCATTTTAATATTTTAAATTATATAGTGTGAAATCATTATATTTCGTGGGGGCTCAATTTACAAGGTTTTTGTGGATAGCCTCATCCACAAATTTACATCCTCAATGAATAATTGCTCGCTAGAATATCTTTCTTTTAACGAGTTGCATCCACAAAATTACATCCCAACGAAAATACAGAATCTCATGAATCCATGAAAATTGGGCCCTACGAAAATAAATTATTTCATAGTATGTTTTAAATGTGCTTGATGAAGCCTGGCAGTTATTTTTTTTTTTCAAGTTTCAACTGTTTGTCTTTGTTTAACATTTAACGGCATTATTTCTCTATTTTCTATGATCCCAAACTTTGACCAAAGATAGAATAAGCAATGATATGATGATAAAAACATAACCTGTGTCTTGTTTTAGTGTTTTTCTGTATAAATAATGAAATTTATAAAAGAATGAAATATGAAATCTTGCATCGCAATATGTATTTTTGGCTGCAATACTCAGCCTTATTGCACTTAGACAGCACCTCTGGCGGTTGTGACCATCGCTTAAAAGTAATGCCACCAATGTTAACATTGAATCTATGGAGAATGTCAATGATGTCACGCTAGAATTACATAGAGCAATTGTATAGGAAAATCCCCATCTAAAATTATTTTCGTTCACCAGAACTATCGAAGGAATTTTAATGAAACTTTGTAGGAATGAAATACTCCTTACAAGTTTTGTTGTTTTTACTCCGGATACATCAATAGATGGCACCTGTTATTCTTTTACATGTTTTTGCACTTCAACATCTTTATTCAAATTAGCTTTTTCCCATATTTTTCCCCTAAGTTAATTGTGATATACTTTTAGTATTATAGTAGAATTTTATGAATGAATGCTTTTTGTATGTCTTTTGATGTCTTATATATTTCTCTCATTAATTCTATCAAAAAATGGCTTTATGCATTTATTGATTATTGCACAAGGGTAAGATTTCCAATGTTCTCAGGTGAGCAATGTGGCCCCTGGCCTTTTGTTTTTCAAAACCTCCTTCTTGAATGATCATGATAATAGGTCAATAGTGATATTAATTCCTGAATTTTTGTGCATGTTTTGTATACATGTATACGTTGTGTTCCTAAAAAGTAACTTGAATTATATTAAAGTTAATTTTAACTGCCTGGTGTATTAATATGTCTAGTTACCTTTAACATTACATGTATTGAAATCAACTCTCTGAGCAACTTATTTTAATGTTGTTTTGTAAGATGAAGAATTAAGACAATGATTTTAAGTTTCAAATACTTATTTTGTTTTAGGTTACCAGTATTTCAATGAGGAGGTTTGGGACATACTTTGATCCAGTGGTGGATCAGACGTGGATCAAACTTCAAACATGGAAGAATGCGCGCGGATCTATCTTGTGGTGTAGTATCAATTTCCTACTGGCATTCCTGTTGTACGTGGAAATGTAAGTCAGTTTCCCGGTATCTTTTACCTTTCTCAGGTAATGTGATCATAGTTAAATTTTAATGGTATGACCATTGAATCATTTAATTTCCATTGTTATTGTCAAGAAACAATGATTCTAATTGGGTGAGAAATTTTGTTGATATCATACCTGTATCAACACAAAATGGAAGTACGCACTTAGCAACGTCATAAGCAAATTCGTTAGCAAAAAAAGAAATGAAATGATACATTTAAGTAATCAATGTAATTTTTTTTTTGGGTTGATCAAGGTATCAACACCAAAAATTGAGGGACTGTGCAGTTTTCCCTCAATTTTTGATGTTGATACCTCGATCAACCAAAAAAATATTACAATGATTCCTTAATTATTTTGTCAGTGACACTTAGAAACATACATGTTATATCTGATGATTCAAACCTTCTATAAAAACAAAGTCATAATGATGAACTTGATGAAAGGAAATATTTACAGGAGAATGGAACATTCCGTAGACACAGTCACCATGGTCACACTGCAAACAAGTTTTTGCTATTCAGAATTTTGGACCTCTATTTAAAACACACACAATCACAGTCCAAATAGCATAGTGCTTTAGGCTATATCTTAATGATGATCATAATAGGTCTTCATCAACAACAATCCTACAACATATATTGAGGCCATTTCTGACATAGTATAAGCATGATAAGATATTTATCCTATGAAATAAAAATAAATCACTTCAGAAGTGCACCAGAATAGACTTTTACATTCTTACTGATTTCCATTTTATTTCAGCAAATACAACACCATAGGCTCATCTTTTGACTGTACACATCCTGTTCTGTGGTACACTGGTAAGTTAGTAACTAAATACAACACTGTTAGTAACTAAATACAACACTGTTAGTAACTAAATACAACACTGTTAGTAACTAAATACAACACTGTAAGTAACTAAATACAACACTGTTAGTAACTAAATAGGTACACATCCTGTTCTGTGGTACACTGGTAAGTTAGTAACTAAATACAACACTATTAGTAACTAAATACAACACTGTTAGTAACTAAATACAACACTGTTAGTAACTAAATACAACACTGTTAGTAACTAAATACAACGGTGTTAGTAACTAAATACAACACTGTTAGTAACTAAAAACAACACTGTTAGTAACTAAATACGACACTGTTAGCACCTCTTGACTTTACAAATCTGGATTTTTCACTGTCATAACATTATTATGTATTACAGATACTTGCCTTGAAGCTTCAGAGTTATAGATCAATTTAGATACTGATTGTTGTTGACTTTTTTTAGCATACATGTATGTTATGTCCTTTACAGAAAATTAATTTTTGTGTGGCCTGCAAAGCATAGCGACACTTAGGGATCACTTTATCCATTGTCTGTCTGTCTGTCATAATTGGATGTCACACCCTATAAAAAAGTGATTCCTAAGTGTCACTTTGTTTCGCAGGCAACACATGCATTCCTTGGAATGATTTTATAGACTTTTATCTGTCATCAAACAGATATTTGGTAGAAACTTACTATGATGCTCCTAAATAGCGACATAGAGAGGGCATTTAATGTTTCAGCAATACTCAATATGCTTGCTGAATGATTTGAATACATTTAGTCTTTGAAGTACATGTGTAGTTTCTGGTAAATTTACAGTACCCTTTGTTGTACATGTTATTTATAAATCTGTCTGCTTTCAGAATGTATATTCCTCATAGTGTTTACACTGAACGGACTGACCAACATAGCAGCATATGTACGTGTGTTCATCTCTACAAAATATGTGGAAGTCACTCAAGAACAGAGAAAACTCCTTGCTATTAATGATACAGGTATACACTATATAAGTGTCAATGAATCTTACGTCAGAAATATGATAATCACAATATTGTATTCATTATCCTCAAAATGGATTTCAGGGTCAAAGTGAAGGATTTTCTTTTCAAAATGTGAGAAATAAATAATTTCTTAAATTCTTTGCTGATCAAGTTTACTGTTTTTATGTACATTTCTATCATTCCTTACAGATATAGGTTTCCGTTTATCACCCCAGAAGTCCCCAGCCAGCAATACGTCAGGAAGCCTGGTGTTTTCCTCCACCACCCCCACCGGTCAGACTAGCTTCTCAAAGACCCCCAGCCCCGCCCACTCCGGGGGACGTCTCACGCCAACAAACCTCGGCTCTATGACAACATCTCCTCTCAACTTCTCCAATCTGTCTCAGTCATACTCACCATACTCAAGCTCTGTCAGCTTTGATAAGGTATCTACATGTATATATGAAAATGAATGTTTACATAAGGAGTGCTATCTTTTTGATGAAATGCTTACAAAGAGAATTAAGATACTGTATATAATACTTATATTTCATTACTACCGCTTAGCTTCAATATTTCGCCCGTCTCACATGTTATTTCTATTCGGTTATTTTTGTGTTTGAAAGGGCTTCAATTCCACACCATAGATGGCTGTGGCGCAAGCCGATTGTGTATCACAATCCCATTTTCCTGAACGATGACGAGATAATTTTGATCCCATGTCCATTTCCTACCTAATTATCAACTGAAATCTGCTTTCATATCGATACAATTCTCTGTATAAGTCCCCCTATCCGCCAATAAACATTTGAGTCGTTTTGTAAACCATGTCAGCCGCAATTTTCCTCTAGATCGTTCGTGGGAACATCAGCTATCTTTCATAATGTATCATTCTTTATTTGGAAATTGTAACAAACAAGTTTCACTATGGAATTTACTACGATTTCCAAATAAGGAATGATACATCACGAAAGAAAGCGGATGTTCTATGGGGTGGAATTGAAGCCCTCGCACACAAAAATAACTGAATAGAAATAACTTGTGAGACGGTTGAAATATTGAAGCTATACTACCGCTATGCATTTATTTTCACTTTGAATGTTGATCAAGTATATTAACAAATTAAGATTCAAAAAGCAGATTATAACAACTTCAGTCTTATATGTATTCAAAATAATTGATCACCATACTTATATGGAAAAATATATATATATTGGTCAGTAGGTCATTGTCACTACATCATGAAAAGAAATATCTGTTTTTAGATAGTAACTTAAACACTTTTCATCCCAGTTATCATTACCTTTGGCTACTTCCTGAACTAAAACTAGTACATGTATACATTTGTATTTGGTTTTTAGCTCACCTGAGCGAAGCTCAAGTGAGCTATTGTCATAGCGCGCCGTCCGTCCATCCGTCGTCGTCGTCTGTCCGTCTGGCGTAAACTTTTAACATTTTCAACATCTCCTCTGCAACCACTTCACAGAATTTCACGAAACTTCACAGGAAGCAAGTACTCAATGCCCTCTACCAAGTTTGTGTTTTTCGAGCCAATCTGAAATCAAAGATGGCCGCCACAGGGTCTGATTGGCTGACACATTTTCGACATCTCCTCTGCAACCGCAGCACAGAATTTCATGAAACTTTACAGGAAGGAAGTACTCAGGGTCCTCTACCAAGTTTGTGTTTTTTGTGCCGATCGGTCCACAAATATGGCCGCGGAGGGCTGTGATTGGTTGACACATTTTTGACATCTCCTCTGCAACCGCTGCACAGAATTTCATGAAACTTTACAGGAAGGAAGTACTCAAGATCCTCTACCAAGTTTGTGTTTTTCGTGCCGACCGGTCAACAAATATGGCCGCCACAGGCTCTGATTGGCTGACACATTTTCGACATCTCCTCTGGTCTCGGTACACACCCCGTCGCAAGAATTGCATGAAATTAGAGGGCCAGTTTGGGTTTTCTGTCAATGGTTGCTATGGCAACAGTTTTACAATTATTTTTTCTGTGCTGTATTACCACCAAGACTGCAATGTTTCATAACAGTGCTATATCATATCTACATCTAACTTACCTTTGACATAATAATCAATAAGCTTAGCATCAAATATCACTAAAAATGAGTAAAAAAAATTCCCAAAGTGACCCAATTTCTGACCCCTCTGACCTCAAAAATAACACTTTTCCACAAATTTTGAATCTGTCAATTTCTTGCAAAAATCTTGCTCTTTCCAATGATACCACATTCAATGTACATTCATAGATTCAATTTTCCACAATGTCAGCAGCTTTGTCAAACACATGTTTACTTACACTTCAATTCTGCCCATTTCCCCCACATGTCATTTTAGTGTATACAAGAAGTCAGCTAGCTACACATAAAATCAGGAGCAGTTTCGTATTTCAAGATCAGTTTATTTTCACCAGGAAAGCCTTCTTAGCAAGTTTAAAGTAGTTCTCAAATGAAGTATGGTCAAATTTGGTTCATAAGGCAGCCTTGTATAAAATACCCATTTTTGACAGTGGTCACTACGAAAATAACCCTTGTCCTAATAAAGGAAGGGGGGTGTACCGAGACCATAAGCATTTCATTTTTCACCCTTCGAAGAATTGTTTTTGCGATGATACCAGAATATGAGGTCTTTCGCTTTAAACGCAACATTTCTTTTTGTGTTGCGCACTTTAGTTTTGTCGCACCACTCTGTGGAAAGAACCATACAACGCGAATAGCCATTTCGCTTGTTGAGCCAAAAATGAAAGAAACAGTGCAATACAAAAGTATAAAATTTTCACATTTTCATGCTATTGACTATCATTCAATGGTATTAAAATGATTTAAAATGTCTTAAATCATATTTTGATCAGCAGTTGCCATTGCAACGACAAAAATTTGTCACTTCGGAGCTCGATAAACTGCTCCGCATAGTAGTGGAAGTGGAAAACACTGTCAACAGCAGTAATAAGGTTTGGAAGAAAATGGTTGCTATGGTAACCACATTTGTCCATATTTGACTATATCCTACTAAATATACTATTTCTGTATACATAGATACTGAAATTTTTCATCTACATCTATAAATTTTTCTGTAAAAGTGGTAGACTGGCACCATCTTGCCACAGGCTGAGTATCATTTCTTCAAAAATTGAACTGAACATTATGGTACTATGAATTTTCATAACAATCAAAAAAATTGTTTTTAGCTTTACCACTCCAAAGTTGGTATAATATGAAACAGCAGAGTCAAGACCTACAAAATAAGTAAAGTGTTGCCATGGAAACCAATTTTGAAAAAAATTGAATCTGAGCAACAATTGCTTATGGTCTCGGTACACACCCCGTCGCAAGAATTGCATGAAATTAGAGGGCCAGTTTGGGTTTTCTGTCAATGGTTGCTATTGCAACAGTTTTACAATTATTTTTTCTGTGCTCTATTACCACCAAGACTGCAATGTTTCATAACAGTGCTATATCATACCTACATCTTACTTACC
The DNA here is from genome assembly GCA_033119305.1 of Pinctada imbricata. NCBI lineage: Eukaryota > Metazoa > Mollusca > Bivalvia > Pterioida > Pteriidae > Pinctada > Pinctada imbricata. The sequence goes on from VSWD01000005.1 coordinate 112,542,265, forward strand.
TTTGACATAATAATCAATAAGCTCACTAAAAATGAGTAAAAAAAATTCCCAAAGTGACCCAATTTCTGACTCCTCTGACCTCAAAAATAACACTTTTCCACAAATTTTGAATCTGTCAATTTCTTGCACAAATCTTGCTCTTTCCAATGATACCACATTCAATGTACATTCATAGATTCAATTTTCCACAATGTCAGCAGCTTTGTCAAACACATGTTTACTTACACTTCAATTCTGCCCATTTCCCCCACATGTCATTTTAGTGTATACAAGAAGTCAGCTAGCTACACATAAAATCAGGAGCAGTTTCGTATTTCAAGATCAGTTTATTTTCACCAGGAAAGCCTTCTTAGCAAGTTTAAAGTAGTTCTCAAATGAAGTATGGTCAAATTTGGTTCATAAGGCAGCCTTGTATAAAATACCCATTTTTGACAGTGGTCACTACGAAAATAACCCTTGTCACAAAAAAGGAAGGGGGATGTACCGAGACCTCTGCAATCGCAGCACAGAATTTCATGAAACTGTACAGGAAGGAAGTACTAAAGGTTCTCTACCAAGTTTGTGTTTTTTGTGCCGATCTGTCAACAAATATGGCCGCCCAGGGCTGTGATTGGCTGACACATTTTCAACGTCTCCTCTGGAACTGATGCACAGAATTTCATGAAACTTTACAGGAAAGAAGTACTCAAGGTCCTCTACCAAGTTTGTGTTTTTCGTGCCGATTGGTCAACAAATATGGCTGCTGAGGGCTCTGATTGGCTAACACATTTTCGACATCTCCTCTGCAACCGCCGCACAGAATTTCATGAAACTTTACAGGAAGGAAGTATTCAAGGTCCTCCAACAAGTTTGTGTTTTTCGTGCCAATTGGTCAACAAATATGGCCGCAGAGGGCTCTGATTGGCTAACACATTTTCAACATCTTCTCTGCAAAAAAAAACACTGCACAGAATTTCATGAAACTTTACAGGAAGAAAGTACTCAAGATCCTCTACCAAGATTGTGTATTTTGTGCTGATCGGTCAACAAATATGGCCGCTGAGGACTCTGATTGGCTGACACATTTTCGAAATCTCCTCTGCAACCATTGCACAGAATTTCACGAAACCTTGCAGCAAGCAAGTACTCAAGGTCCTCTGCCAAGTTTGTGTTTTTCTTGTCGATAGGTCAACAAATATGGATGTCAAGGGCTTTGATCTGTAGAAGTATTTTTGTGACTTTTAACCCTTTGTCTGCAACTCAGGTGAGCGATGTGGCCCCCTTGGGCCTCTTGTTTCTGTGAATAGTTGAAAGGCATTTTCTCCATCCCATATATGTGTAAGTAGTCAATTATTTAAGAACACGTATGAGTAAGGAATCATGTTAACAGCAGAATAGACCTATAGTCCCCTATGGTGAAACTGGAGTGGACTATAGGCTTCCTCTTTGTCTGTTTGTCCGTCTGTTTATCCAAAGTTTTTCCAGACCTTAATTTTCCACTGCTTCTATGGATCATCTGAATAATATTTCACAGAATTTGTGCCCAGGACCAAAGGATATGCCACAACCTTGATCCAAGGTCAAAGGCCAATGTAACAGTACATGAAGGTTGAAAATTTTTCTCCAGACCATAATTTTCCACTTCCTTCATGGATCTGAATAATGTTTTACGGAATTTTTGCTGAAGGTTGTGTCATGACCTTAATTCAAGGTCATAGGTCAAAATCACAGTTTATATAGGTGGAAAAATTTTGTATGGACCATAACTTTTCACTGCTAGCAGTAACATACACATAGGTCTGAATAATATTTAATAAAACTGTTGCCCAGGATCCAAGGGCAACAGTCAAAGGACAAGGTTACAATTCTTAAGGGTTTTAAAAATCTTGTCCTGGCAAAGTTTTTTTACTGCTTGGATTGACTTCAAAATTTCATAGATTTAATGCCTAAGACCAAAGGATGTTTCATGACTTTGTATTCTAAGTAGAGTTACAGGACTAAGATTAGTGCCGGTAGGGTACAAATATTACTAGGCGATCAAAAGCTTGTTTCTATTTGATTGATCTCAATAAAATAAATGTCTGTCCACTGTGGTTTGTAATATTATCACACCTTCTATAGATGCCATTTATCTTATCAGAGGGTATATGTAAGAATATTCTTGTTAATATTACAGCATCACAGTATAAGTCCTAACATGTCATACTCTCACCAGTCCATACAACCAAATCCTAACATATCAGGATATAACGTCTAATTTATATTACAGCATCACATTATAAGTCCTAATATGCCATACTCTCACCAGTCCATGCTACCAGGTCCTAACATATCAGGATATAACATCTTATTTTATATTACAGCATCACAGTATAAGTCCTAACATGTCATATTCTCACCAGTCCATACAACCAAGTCCTAACACATCAGGATATAACAACTTGTTTTACATTACAGCATCACAGTATAAGTCCTAACATGTCATATTCTCACCAGTCCATGCTACCAGGTCCTAACATATCAGGATATAACAACTTGTTTATATTACAGCATCACAGTATAAGTCCTAACATGTCATATTCTCACTAGTCCATGCTACCAGGTCCTAACATATCAGGATATAACATCTCGTTTTATATTACAGCATCACATTATAAGTCCTAACATGTCATACTCTCACCAGTCCATGCTACCAAGTCCTAACATATCAGGATATAACATCTTATTTTATATTACAGCATCACAGTATGAGTCCTAACATGTCATATTCTCACCAGTCCATGCTACCAGGTCCTAACATATCAGGATATAACAACTTGTTTATATTACAGCATCACAGTATAAGTCCTAACATGTCATATTCTCACTAGTCCATGCTACCAGGTCCTAACATATCAGGATATAACATCTCGTTTTATATTACAGCATCACATTATAAGTCCTAACATGTCATACTCTCACCAGTCCATGCTACCAAGTCCTAACATATCAGGATATAACATCTTATTTTATATTACAGCATCACAGTATAAGTCCTAACATGTCATATTCTCACCAGTCCATGCTACCAGGTCCTAACATATCAGGATATAACAACTTGTTTATATTACAGCATCACAGTATAAGTCCTAACATGTCATATTCTCACCAGTCCATGCTACCAGGTCCTAACATATCAGGATATAACAACTTGTTTATATTACAGCATCACAGTATAAGTCCTAACATGTCATATTCTCACCAGTCCATGCTACCAGGTCCTAACATATCAGGATATAACAACTTGTTTATATTACAGCATCACAGTATAAGTCCTAACATGTCATATTCTCACCACTCCATGCTACCAAGTCCTAACATATCAGGATATAACATCTTGTTTATATTACAGCATCACAGTATAAGTCCTAACATGTCATACTCTCACCAGTCCATTCTCCCAAGTCCTAACATATCAGGATATAACAACTTGTTTATATTACAGCATCACATTATAAGTCCTAACATGTCATACTCTCACCAGTCCATTCTCCCAAGTCCTAACATATCAGGATATAACATCTTATTTTATATTACAGCATCACAGTATAAGTCCTAACATGTCATATTCTCACCAGTCCATACAACCAAGTCCTAACATATCAGGATATAACATCTTGTTTTATATTACAGCATCACAGCATAAGTCCTAACATGTCAGGATATAACATCTTGTTTATATTACAGCATCACAGTATAAGTCCTAACATGTCATACTCTCACCAGTCCATACAACCAAGTCCTAACATATCAGGATATAACATCTTGTTTTATATTACAGCATCACAGCATAAGTCCTAACATGTCGTATTCTCACCAGTCCATGCTACCAGGTCCAAACATATCAGGATATAACATCTTGTTTTATATTACAGCATCACAGTATAAGTCCTAATATGTCATACTCTCACCAGTCCATGCTACCAAGTCCAAATGTATCAGGATATAACAGCAGCCCACACCTTTCTGTGTTAGCTGGTACCTCCTTCTCTCCCAGTATGTCACATGACACCAGCGGCCTGAGGTCAAGGTCATCAGTACCCTCATCACTAAGAAATTCTCCAGGTATTAGTTTAATTCACAGGTGGTACATAAAGTTGTAAAGATAGTACAAGCTATTTTTGTATAAAAAATTTACAATATTTATGGAAATGATAATTGATTTTAAATAAGCAAGTTTTGAAGTACATGTAGATCCTTTGTAAAGCCTTGTTAAGACATGATGCCATAATGTTGACAATAGTCACTCTATATGTTACATATTTCATGATATTAAGTGCAGAATTCAAAAGCTAGGACTAAAGGGTCTTTATGATGAATATAAATGATATAAAATTGATTGTTAACACAGAGACAGGGAGTTCTACTCGGGACCATAAATCCTTTTCATTTTTTATTAGTTTCCTAACTATCTTTTCCAGCATTTACTGATTATCACTTTTTCTTTTTATAGCATCTTCATCATTTGACAGAATAACAGATATGCAGTCACTTAGTAATTATCTGAAAGAACAAGAGGAAAAAGAAATCAAATCCGCCTTAAGTACGTATATTTTATTGACAAGCATATTATCTGCAGTAAAATATCCAGTTTAGTTGTCAGATAGCAAAGACATCAAGACATTTTTTATCAAATTTTGAAATATTCCAATAGAGTTTGACTAAGGTATTCAGAATCCATTATACATGTAAGAGTGTTTTCCTATTATCCTCTGTAGTTATTGACCATACACACCTCTGTACTACTGTAAATTGTCTTTTATTCCTAAGCTTTTTATTTTCGCAATGTTTGCAAGAACATTGAATTCAAGAATATGAAATGCAAAATCCCTCTAAAGAAAAATGAGAAACCGGTTCTTGTCAGAAAAAAGCGATGTACTCATAGTCCAATGTGGATGTTACAAATAATTCTAAGGATTCAGGTATATATCATATATATAAGAATTTTTCCATAGCAAAACATTGTTAGTTCACAAGATATGCCATCTTCAGCGGGGTCATCATTCTAGAACTATGGTCGTCATAGCACCATGGAATATATACAAGTACTCAGTATGATGAGATCTTAATGTAATAACATGTGTACCTCTGTTACATTGTAGGTTCACCAGATATGTAATCATCAGCAGGGTCGTCATTTTGTAACTACGATCGCCATGGATTATACACACGTACTCAGCATGATGAGATCTTAATGTAATAACATGTGTACCTCTGTTACATTGTAGGTTCACCAGATATGTCATCGTCAGCAGGGTCGTCATTTTGGAACTACGGTCGCAGCGCCATGGATTATACACACGTACTCAGGAAGTACATGTACCAGCTGGCGAGTCGATCTCCACACTCTCCCACGGCTCGTAACAACGATAAAGATCAGTTATCTCCCTTTGGCTCTGATGACGTACGTTGTATTTTTATAACTAATACTTTAAATTTAGATTGTAGAATTTTTGTTGTAGATATGATTTTCTCGCACTGTGGACTGGGATGTCCATGGAAATGTGGAGAAAAGTTATCCTTGTCTTACCCCTATAGCTTAAGATAAAATTTTCTCTTGCCTTTTCACTGTAATGTCAATTGTGACGTCATACATAATTGCTTCGTTAGGTGATCAAGATATGAAAAAGAATACATAATTCTCATTTTCGAGGGCTTTAAGACAGTGGGAGAAAAATAAGCAATTACCAACCCTCCTGTCCAGTATTTGCTTTTGTTTACAACTCGGCAAGCCTTGTCGTGGTACAAGCAAGTCCTGGACACTTGGATTAGATTTTCTATTCCCTGATCACATCTGGTGATAGATTCTATTATTCTCCAAAAAATGCTCTGATGATGATATATCAATGTCTACAAATTCTTTTTTATTATTCCTAGTGTTCAGGATACGTGTAATGATGATTATCTTATGATATTATTAAGGATAATAAGTATATGAGTAATTATTATACGCCATCTGTTATCATATTCATATATGTATAAATATTTTAGGTGTGGATAAAGAGGAATGTAACAGAAGATGATTTGTATTTGTGGATAGAAAGACTCAGAAAGGTAAGAAATAGTAATATCAAGCAACTCTTCCTTCTGTACATCTATATTCTACATACATGTAAATGCTGACATTTCATGTTAAGGTGGGAAGTATTTAAAAATATAAGGGGATTATAGATGAAGCGAATATGCATTCATAAATATACATACATGTGAATTGTTTGTTATAGTGGACATGTCAGACAGTGGTATCAAGAGTGGCCAGAGAAATTGATAATACATACATGTAAATTGTTTGTTATAGTGGACATGTCAGACAGTGGTATCAAGAGTGGCCAGAGAAATCGATGAGGTAAATACACGGTTACGGAGGATTGGCTCTGAGGATACGGAAATAGGAGGTAATAACATGTATTTGGTGTTTCTGCCATCTCAAGCCAGAGTTGCTTAAAAGATGTCCATAATATATGATAGAAGAATAGTTTCACAAATGAGAAAAAAAAAGAAAATCAAAGTAAACTAATACTGGTACTTGTAAATTTACACATCTTCAAAACTTGATTACACAAATTCATCTCTGATTATTGAAAGTATTATGAAAAACAATCTTCTAGAACAGTCGAGGACCTGATATTAATATTTCAATATTATTTTCTTCATTTACAGAGGTTGGAGTATCCACCCTTAAACAGTTAGCTCTGACTAAGGGGCCACATGTACCAACACTTAATGCCCTCGTGCCGTACTTAGACTTCTCTTCAAATCAAGAATATCTTGTTAGGAGAATAAAAGGTAAGGATGAACTTAACCTCAAACTTAAATCACTTGAAAGTATACTTTCTTATTATCTTCTTTGTCACAGGTCCAATTTGTGATTTCTTTACCAGCCAGATTTTCATCTCCAAACATTGTTCTACAAACATCTTTTATCAGTATAACAAAAAGAGAACATTTTATGCAAGAATGAAATGTAGACGGAAGTGTGTACCAGCAACTACATCCTATACTAACGTTATAATGACATATCATTGCATATAGTGTACATGTATAACTGCCATTAAATGGTATCAATCCTTTGATGATTACGCTTACAGATTTAGGTAAAGATGGTTGTATGAGTGAGTTTATGTGGAATGGTGGAGGGCATTATGGGAAGGCTTGGGGTGAACACTTGCCAACAGATGCTGCAGTAAGTTACATTCTTTTATGATTTCCAAATTTTTACGTTCACACAAATCCACACATTTTGATTAGTCGACTGATCTTCAGAAATGCACATTCATACCCCAATGAACATAAAAAAATACTGGAAATGGTTAGAACTACTTTCATCAGGTTCTTTTTATGTTGCTATGATATGCTTTTGGATGATGATAATGCCACAAATACGTATATTTTTTTGTTCACGGCAGCTTTCAGATGGAAATACAATATCTTAAGGCCCCTTCACATATGGACGAAAGCCCTCCGACGTCAACTTGCGCAAACTGGCGAATAAGGTTTTTGCAAAATTCGTTTCCGTTTGCATATCGACTTCGCGCGGATTCGTTTGTGAGCGTCTTGATTCGTTCTGGTTAATTCTGTTCGTCGTTAATTTTTTAACATGTTCAAAATTTCTCAGCGAATAAAATTTTCGTCCATCATTCGTAAGTATTCATTATGATGCGTTATAATGCGTTAATCATTCGGTATGCATTCGATATATAAACGTCGACGTTTGCAAGGGACTAAAATGTGACCTACTGTTTTGCATATTACACAACGTATTTCAGGGATTTTTCAAGTCTGTTTTTGGGTCCGATTATCGGACCCATTCCCAATGCCAAAATGACCTGTATTTTCCCATTTTATGATTGAAATTTCCCAATTTGAACCTCTTAATTTTTTGTTAAAGTGTTCTTCAATAAAGAGCAAAATAATGATGACTGAAATACCCAGCAGAAATATGACATTAACGATCGATATGTAAACTGGTCATAAATCTTATATCCGGTATCGGTTTACGTTTTAGTCATCAAATTGTATCTCCAGTATTGGGAACCCCAGGACCATTTTGTCTCACAACAGCAAATCTGATACCAAAAAATTACAAAAGGGAGTTTCTCCTCTTCTTTGTAGAGGATAGATACGTTCTTCAAAATAAAATTTTGGATAGTGACTATAAAAGAAACAACAGAAAGTATTTCATGTTCAGTAAACAGAATGGGGATGACTTGGACAGTGGGAATATGTCCCCCGTCAAACACTGACTTTGAATCTGAATCCTGATTGATCATGATAAAAAGTAGCCCCTCTGACTCTGAACAGATGCCTGTTCCAGATCCTAGAAGCTGATGTCCTTTGAAGCACAATCTAAAGTATAGATGGCTTTACTAGTACTTCGTTTCTTTTATTGAAGACACTTTGAATAAGAAGGTGTTATATCTCTGTGTAGTGATTTATTCCATTAAGAATCACTTAAAATGTTGGAAATTCCCAATTCCATAGAAACGCCGCGATTTTTCCCAATTTTAACGGACTCTGGACCCAAAGTAAAATACCCTGAAAAATCCCTGGTATTTGCATTCCAGGCGACTGAAAGTGCACCTTTGCGATATTTTACTTATTGCTGCGACCTGTAACAAATAGCGACGATGCATAGATAATTCAATCGGAATTAAATGGCGAATAAAAACGAATTATTGCGATAGGTTGACGATACGAAACGAACAGCAAACGTTTTAATAATAATCATTATGAAGGGTTACCACTGCATACGAATAGCAACGAACACTTTCAATGGCTTTTTGAAACATCTGATAATTTTATTTATTATGCCCCCGGAATCAAAGATTCGGGGGCATATAGTTTTTGGCCTGTCCGTCTGTTTGTCTGTTTATCTGTTTGTCTGTTTGTCTGTCTGTTTGTCCGAAAAACTTTAACATTGGACATAACTTTTGGATGGGAAGTGATAGGGCTTTCATATTTCACATGTGTATTCCTTGTGACAAGACCTTTCCATCGATACCAAAATTTTTGACCTCGTGTCCTTGACCTTGACCTTTGACCTACTTTTCAAAAACTTTAACATGGGGCATAACTTTTGAATGGGAAGTGATAGGGCTTTCATATTTCACATGTGTATTCCTTGTGACAAGACCTTTCCATTGATACCAAAATTTTTGACCTCGTGACCTTGACCTTGACCTTTGACCTACTTTTCAAAAACTTTAACATTGGGCATAACTTTTGAATGGTAAGTGATAGGGCTTTCATATTTCACATGTGTATTCCTTGTGACAAGACCTTTCCATTGATTCCAAAATTTTTGACCTCATGACCTTGACCTTGGACCTACTTTTCAAAAACTTTAACATTGGGCATAACTTTTGAATGGGTAGTGATAGGACTTTCATATTTCACATGTGTATTCCTTGTGACAAGACCTTTCCATTGATACCAAAATTTTTGACCTCGTGACCTTGACCTTGACCTTTGACCTACTTTTCAAAAACTTTAACATTGGGCATAACTTTTGAATGGGAAGTGATAGGGCTTTCATATTTCACATGTGTATTCCTTGTGACAAGACCTTTCCATTGATACCAAAATTTATGACCTCGTGACCTTGACCTTGACCTTTGACCTACTTTTCAAAAACTTTAACATTGGGCATAACTTTTGAATGGAAAGTGATAGGGCTTTCATATTTCACATAAGTATTCCTTGTGACAAGACCTTTCCATTGATACCAAAATGTTTGACCTCGTGACCTTGACCTTTACCTTTGACCTACTTTTCAAAAACTTTAACATTGGGCATAACTTTTGAATGGGAAGTGATAGGGCTTTCATATTTCACATGTGTATTCCTTGTGACAAGACCTTTCCATTGATACCAAAATTTTTGACCTCGTGACCTTGACCTTGACCTTTGACCTACTTTTCAAAAACTTTAACATTGGGCTTAACTTTTGAATGGGAAGTGATAGGGCTATCATATTTCACATGTGTATTCCTTGTGACAAGACCTTTCCATTGATACCAAAATTTTTGACCTCGTGACCTTGACCTTGACCTTTGACCTACTTTTCAAAAACTTTAACATTGGACATAACTTTTGAATGGGAAGTGATAGGGCTTTCATATTTCACATGGTTATTCCTTGTGACAAGACCTTTCCATTGATACCAAAATTTTTGACCTCATGACCTTGACCTTTGACCTACTTTTCAAAAACTTTAACATTGTGCATAACTTTTGAATGGGAAGTGATAGGACTTTCATATTTCACATGTGTATTCCTTGTGACAAGACCTTTCCATTGATACCAAAATTTTTGACCTCATGACCTTGACCTTGACCTTCGACCTACTTTTCAAAAACTTTAACATTTGGCATAACTTTTGAATGGTAAGTGATAGGGCTTTCATATTTCACATGGTTATTCCTTGTGACAAGACCTTTCCATTGATACCAAAATTTTTGACCTCGTGACCTTGACCTTTGACCTTTTAACCCAGTGACCTCACATATATGTACTTAACAGAAAATAGTGTTCATACTAACAAAGATGCCACTGGGGGCATTCGTGTTTCACAAACACAGGCTTTATTTTAATTCTGAAAAGGGAATTATTCTGGAAATTACAAAATAGAAGATACAAAAACGTCTGGTTCTTCAGTGTATGACTGCAATAGCCCATTAGGAAGTGCTTCGGCAACAACTCAATGTCTATCAGTATATCAGATGCAGTATCAGATGGAGAAGAGAACCCAGAGCAGGTCGTATTTTGAGAAGACCATGGCTGCATCACGACATGTGGCGCAAATTTAGAATTTATGATCAACTCATGGTTGAGTTCAGAAGAAAACATCCTGCTGCATATCACTACTTCTGAACCAAAAGAAAAAATAGAATTGATAAAGAAAACTATACTTCCAAAACAATTAAATCTTAATGAACTTTTGTTTTCTGAGTAGCCTTGGCCTTTAAGAGATTAATTAGAATTTCATGTGTTTGTGAATTTATTGTTCATATTAATAACCTGAAACGACAAGTTCATATCTATAATCTTGACCTTTAATCCTAAAATTACATTGAATACCTTTAAGGGAAAGCTCAGATCATGCAAAACATTTTGTGAAGTCTGCTAAATTAGTATTTTCATATCCTATTTTATCATTGGTTAACAAATGACCTTGATCTTTAAGAAATTGCCCATTTTAGTGACATGTCCAAAAGTTCACAATCATAAACAATTTGTCGATGTATGATGATAATATGAACAGCCTATACATAAGAAGTTGAGTGTAATCCCATGTTGATAATAATTATAACTCATATCTTTTCTAAATTATCGATTTTATGCTGTAGACAGGGATATGATCATTATCCATATTTGTCAATCATATATAATTATAGAACACATGGATGTATTTTTCTAACATTGTATATATTCTTTCATATCATTTGGGCAATAAATACATTTTAATGAATGTTTGAAATTTTTTATACAGTTAACGCTATAATTTAGCTGTAAAGTGACCTTGACATCTGAACGACATTAAGTGACCTTTGACCCAAAGTGGTGTTATCCAAATGAACAAACTTCTGAAAAAAAATCAAATTCTGATGTATACATATTATATAAGGATGTACATGTATGAGCACAGACAGACAGATAGAGAGATGGACTAAACGATGGACTCAAAGACCAGCTTTTCTCGGTGATCATAAAAACATCATTAATTTGCTTTCAACAAATAGTTCATGAAATTTATTTTGACTTTTGACGTTTAGTGTATATTACAAAAACAGTCACATAGTTCTTACTGACTAGGACTACTAGGCTGATTTTCTGGCTGCTTCCTCCCCGATCCTCTACACGTACCTTTCCCTTTCCTCTTGGCATAATTGTACTAACGTCTGCTAGTCTACAAGAAAAATGCATGTGGGGCTAGCTTCGGAAGAGTTCGTATTAATGCGCAACGCTGCGTAAAACTTTCGCATATTTACGCTCCTAATCACAAGTGAAAAAACAAATACGCAATGCTCTTTCTAACGTATCATAGCGCGAAGTCGTAACAATTCGCTGTGCTTCGTTTCTTATTCGCAATAAACAGTTCCATTGCGTTTGCATTTTGTTATGATCATATTTTTGAACACCTTTTTCATTCAAAATTCGTCAAGTTTGACAATTTATTCTCATTCGCAAGGCTTCGTTCTATGGATTCGTCTATATGTGAAGGGGCCTTTAAGTAATGAAAAATTTAGGATAATTTCAATGATCTTCTTGTATACATGGTTTTTATAGCATTTTTCGGTTGCTATATGCCTGTTTTTAAATTTTTTATTTCGTTAGACCATTTCTTGTCCTTAAATATTGACGAACGAGAGAAAATGCAGTCAAAACATTAAAGAAACAGAAAATAAGTTAAATTCTCTTCAAAATAGTGTGTAAAAGTTGTTGGATCAAACATCCTAAGTTTGAACATTTCTGTTGGGTAATGATTGTCAACGTGCAAAATTTGTGAATGAAAAGGACAGAAAATCACAGTTTTCATCAATTTCTATGTGATACAGTTGTTATGAACCTATGAATTATCGAAATAAGAAATTGTTCTAATCATGTATTTTCACAAAGAATGAATTTAGAACAAAAACATGATCAGCAAACAGAAAAATTGGAGATCAACAAGACAACAGACGGCGACCTACCTTGTGCAGGATATTGTCATGAATTTTCACAATTAACTTATGTCTCTTATGAAATTAAAAAATTACTTAATTGAGGAATTTATAGAGAATCTTGATGAATTTTGGCATTAATTAGGGTTTGGAAATTATAAGAATTGAATGTTCAAATTTGACAGTTTATTGGAGTATGAAATGCTCATCACAAATTTGGGGTAAAACAGTCAATTCTTAAATGTACATGTATATGTTATGATTACTTCTTCCTCAAATATAATCAAAGTATCAGGGATGTAAAGTTGCAAAAACTTTTTCCTATTATATTTCTTTATTTTTATCACTGAACTGATAAAGATAAAGGTGGACCTTGTTTATGCTGTCTGACAATTATCCTCTTATAACTAAATTATACATCAGTCACAATGTGGTGTAACTTGCTAAACTTGTGTTGCAGGAATTTCTTGTTGCTAAAACAAGGAAAGTTGTCTGGTTCCATGACATGCATGTTTCAAATAATAACATATATCTTTGAGAAAAGTTCGAGATGCTATTTTACTTTTTCTTTTTCAGCTTGTAATGCATCTACTTTGCACATACTTAGATTCCCGGTTGCCGGCCCAACCTAAATACCCGGACGGAAAAACTTTTACTACTCAACACTTCATCAAAGTACCAGATAAACCTAGTAAGTACTACTCAAATCCCCCCACATTAATGTTACTTAGGATCCAAAGGTGCGTCATGGACTTGAATAAAGGTCATAGGTCAAAGTCACAATAGACTTGATGGGTAAACATTTGTCATAAATTTTCCCCTTCTGTATAGATTTCAAAAATATATCACAGAATATTGTTACTTGAACATAATATGCTTATTCCAACAAAGAATGTCTCATCGCTGCTGCAGAGGGTATAATTTGTCCATTAAGGGCAGTTCTAATTTGTTTTTGATTTATTGTAGACTTAGAGAAAGAGGACAACCTTTATATTTACCAGTCTCAGATCAACCCTCCCGTCTTTCAAGTTGTCATTGGAAAAACCATTCACAGTCTACCAAAGGTAAAATTTTACTTCAAAATGTTGTACAGTAAAATAAATTTGTAATGCACACATTACGCTACTAAAATAAATCTCATATTTGTAATATGACAATATTGAGAACACTGCTGATTTTAAGCATTCTGAGACAAATTACCAGAGAGCTGTTGTCCTACCCCTTGCCATCTGAATCCATTCTGAAAAACTTAAATGAGGGCTATATCTCTTGAACTGTAAACTAAAAAGTAGGGCTTACTAACTATGTTGATTCTTCATGACCAGAGCATTTATTTGATATCATGACGTTTGACCTAGAGACCTTGACCTTGGAGTTTAACCTACTATTCAAAACTTAAAGGTGGAGTGTATCTCCCAAACTATAAGGGGTTTGGCTTTGATATTTCACATGTGAATTCCTCATGACCATTTGATACCATGGCTTTTAATTAGGAGTATACATGATAGATATCCCTATCTTACATTAACAGGGTAGGAACATTTTTTTTCCTAGCAGTATTGTTATTTCTACATCATGTCTTACATTTACAGGGTAGGAACAATTTTTTCCAAGCAGTATTGTTATTTCTTCATCATATAAAGACCAAGGATCATGGAATGCTAGGGTAAGTAGTATACTGTTTATGTTATGCATGCGGACAGTGTACTTGAAGTATTACAATTCTGATTGGTCTGAATAACATGTATATTTGTCATCTGATTACTGGTAGATGGTCTGAAATAAAATGAGGATGATAAATAATAGTATGAACACCATAGCCATAAAGTTAGAGAAGTTTGAAACTGCTGACAACACCTGTGGTGCTCGTTATTGATGATGATATACATTGTCTTTTACATGTTCCACTGCTGTCATTGCCTATTGTTCGTTAGCATGATTTGTGCATACTAAAACTAGGGCAATAGATTTCATGAAAAATTTCATATATAACCTGTCAGGTGTGACTTCTTATGTGAGGTAGACATTATACAAGCAGAGTGTTTGTTTCACTGCAATATGATGCAATGTTGTGGATTCTTTCTCATTTTGTATCATTTTAACTTGTGAGCAGAATGTCATCCATTTCATTTCTAAATCTTACGTACTTTATATACTCCAGTATTATGCAACTAATCTCCAATAAAAATCTTTTCCTTCAACTAACTTTGTGCATAATCCTGTATAAAGTGAAAGAAGTAACATTTGCCCTCACCTGTTGAACTGTTTTTCACTTTTCCACAAAAAAAATTGAATGATGTCACTATGACAGCGCTATATTTTGGGAACATCTTGGTCTCCATGATTTTGTGAATGTGGCATGTAAAACAGTTATTATTGCAAGGTTACATGTATATAACAACTGTTTTGCTTTCGGTATGTCCCTGTTCGCAAATTGGATGATATACCGTGTATGGTAATGTAAAGTGTTCCGTCTGATAATGCTCGAGCCATTCATTTAATTGAGGATTTAAGGAATCAATGTAATATTTTTTTGGTTGATCGTGTGCGTAGCGCAAGATGCATAAGTTTTCCCTCAATTTTTGGTGTTGATACCTCGATCAACCAAAAAAATATTACATTGATTACTTATCATTTCATTTCTTCGCTTTTCAATGTTTATTTGCAGCTTTGAAATCGTGTTGCTAACGACGTTGATTATGACGTTGCTAGGCGCGTGCTTCCGTTTTGTGTTGATACAGGTATCAACAAAATTTCTCGGCCAATCAGAATCATCGTTTCTTAATGATAACAATGGAAATTAAATGATTTGCAACTCTAAATGTACAGCATGTAACACATTAAAGATGGGATTAGACTGATATCAGGTCACAAAATGGCAAGCATTTTGTTATTAGAATTGAAATTCCCCAACTACATGTACATACCTTTGATACTTGCAGGTATATTATTATGTATTTTTCAGTATGTTTGTATTTGTCTCCCTTCTCTTTTCCAGGCGTGTTAATCTAGGGTTATCTGGTATCAATGTTTTATGGATCTTGGATTGAGCGTGAAGAAATTGTGGATGTTTTATCATCTGGAGCTGGGAACAAGAATATGCATGTGAACTCTTAAATGTAGAAGTGTTACATTTCAAGCAATGTAACATAAGAATAGTGCTACATTTTAAAAAATGGTGTACATGTACCAGTAACACAGGAGAGGTGTTGAATTTTGAGCAGGGTAACATACATGAAGAAGTGATGTTACGTATACTTGTATTAATTACACCAAACCTTTATTGGAGTAAGAGACACTCAGGTTGAAAAATGTACTACCATCTGGTGCAATATTTTTAAAATCCACTTTCATTTTGTAATGAAGAATGAAAATCATAAGAATGTAAATTTTACAGTTTTATTTGAAAAAGAATGTAATAAATTTTGTAAAGTACAATATACATTTTTAAGGATCATTGAAACATGTTCATGTAAATACTGGCAAAATGTCTATCATCACAGATGTCCGACTTTTAATTCAATTCTCCTGAAAACTGAACAATAAACTTTGTACAAATAGAAAATATTCTTTGGCTTGTAACATTGAATTATTACAATGGACAAGAAATATGACAACAAAGTGAGGCTTAAAAAGAGATCTAAAGAATGATGGACAATAATTTACACATAAATTAAATTTGCAATAAATACATTATAAACAAACAGTAATTACTACCATATATAGCCAAGGCAGTAAAATGCTGAGCACCAAATTATGCTGTGTGTTCCTGATTCTGATTGGCTGAAATGTCAGTCACCTGATTTGTCAGGTCTTACTCGATTGGTCAGATCCCTCTTCCTGTGGACTGGACTTGGTCCATTCTCATTACCACTTGGTGGTTAGTTTTGCCCTATTTTTAAGTATTTACATTTTCACTTTACACCATAGTTTTCTCTTTCAAAGATATGTTGAATTCCATGGAAAACGTCCGGTACAAATTTTGATGGTTTGGCTAGTTCTGGCTCGTTTTCTATGTCCCTGTGCCCATGATAAACATCATCGTCTTCATTAGCGTTAGTTTCCTCTTCATGTTTGTACACTCCCGTACCGACAAGTAAACTCTCCATGGCCTCTACCGTCTGCTCATATAGCTTAGCGTCACAAGGTATTGACCTTGATCTTGGTAACGGTGAGGTAGATAGTTGGTTTCCGTTGTCTGGCTCGGCCGTACTTTGCCGTCTGAGAAATCGATGGTACAGATTGGCCCCCACTATGTCCACTGACGGATTGTCACTGTAAAACATCAGTATATCTTATAGTCATCCTAAAGATGGCATGATTTCATAAACTTTTTTGATATTTATGATATGATTAACAAGTTACCATTACAAAACCAAACTGAAACATGTACTTCTGAGGTAAACTATTCAAAGTTCATTGGAAATTGATGACTGAGGTAATTACTGGATAGATTTGAGATGAGTACATACCCGATAAAGTAGAGTTTTTTGATTGGTCGTGTTATCCCTATCCGTTTGGCTACAGCGGCCACAGTATGTTCAGCATATCTGTACGTGATTTCACACGGTTTGCCAATCAGGGCCGTATAATCAAGGTCACGACCTGTGATTTTCTGAAATTATAAGTACATGTAGGTATAAATATCTCACTTGTGTTGTTTTATCATAAATTTTTATATTTTTACATTGTGATCAAAATTTATGCAAGTCATAATCCTCAGTTATATAATAAATTGATAGGAATATCGTGTAAAGTTTACCTTGTATAAAGCCTCTAAACACAGCAAGAATGACCCGTGTCCAAATCTGGGCATGCAAGCCTTGTGCATGAAGACCAGGTCCATGTTACACGCAATAATCGGTAGCTGTCGTACACGCTGCACGTTACGTGGGGCGTATGTGGGTTTACCCTCCGTCAACAGTAAGTCTATCAACAGTTGAAGGTTTGACTCCCAGAGTTTAGGTTCTCCGATCATTAATATGGCTGTTAAAAGTAAAGAGTACATAAAAGTATAGACAGAATGGATTTATATTCTAAGATCATATTCATGCACATTTATATTTCTCTTTGGAGGTTAGTGATAATTTTTGAAATCTGCCAAATTTTGAAAATTTGATTCATTACCATAATATGCAAGATTTATCTGTCATAGCGCAATATGGAAATTAATAAAAAAAAACTGACCTTCTACTCTAGGGAATGAATGATCATCTGTGTATGTTCCAGAGGCCTGTAATAACAAAATAATCTTATATTAATAGTAAATCCTAAGTTATATACGTAGAGATATTCTGTACTTTATATTATGGAAAACACAGTACTTGGCTGATCATAATACATGTATATTGTATATCATAGTATTGAATTTTGAAGTGCTAGTTATTTACTAATAAGAACTAGATGTACATATAGTTTTTACAAATGAGTGTATACTTGTATAGATTTCATTGTAGTATATAATATTACTTACGACTTTTAGCCTGTTGTCATGGTCTACCATGTCCAGATAGGGATACGCCTTCTGTATGTCCTCTATGGTACATGTGTTAGTAAACCCAATACTTATAATGGTGTTAAAGAAATATGTCTCTTGTTCTGGGAAGAATTAATTCTGAATATCTACATATACCAGCATTTTAACAAATAGTCATTGTTCATGACCAGACTTAGAAATATTTAAGAGAAAGGAAAGTTTTAAGTTTTAGGAATTGAACCATGCAGGACCTCACTTGTAGAGTAAACACTTCAATATTATGTCAAACCTGTGCACATCATTAAGTGTATAGAATTGAAAAATATTACATGAAAATTAGATAACTAAAATGTTATCTTGTAACTATTTCAATCATAATTCCCAACCCTGATCAATAATAATAGATTTGTAGATTTTGTAAAAGGATACTCTTCAGCTATGTCTTTTCTATACTCCTGTCCTATAACTAGGACATGTTTGTTGTGGTACTCGGTCAGTAGTCGAGCTGGTGTGGGGGCGTGGATCACCATGTCTGGGTGTACCTGTAGTATACAATATACAAATATCATTGAAAATGTACACCAAAACAGAATAAAGTCATATATACTTTGGGTACCCTTTCTTCTTTTTCAATCTTTGACTTTCCGTGTATGCTTAGCTTAAATGGATTTTGATTAAATTACCATTTCAAAAGGGATATTTTTTACCTTATAAAAATTACATGTATGAAATATAATATGACTTAAAAAAAATACAATCCATAGAGCTTTTTGTTTAGGTGTTATTTAAATCATATAAAAAAGTAAAATGGCTACTTACAGGTATATTAAACCATTGTGATATTTGCTTGGCCTTATCTTGGCTCCTGTTACAGGCGTTCGTGACAAAGGCTACAGGCACACGAAGGTTCCCTGAGCTATCCTTAAGGAGCTGCACGGCCTGTACCGCCGGGTCTAAGGGGTTACTGCCCCTCGCTAAAACCCCGTCTACGTCAAACAAAATACCAAAACTGGGCTGAAATAGAGAAAATATATTCAAGCATTCCTTGATTTAATATGCATAAATTGTATTAGTACCATTTGCAAGATAAAATTAAAGCTTCATGATGTTGTAAAGTATATGATAATTTGACAAACCTGCTTATTGTACAAAATTCTGGTGGTGTGAAAATATCGGAGAAACAGGCGAGAAACCAAAACCATACTTTACAGCTTTAACAAGGTCAACCTATTTTTAGCTTGGAAATCACCTTCTACATAAAAATCCCAATACTATGTAACGGACTATATTTAGCTTGTTAAGTGTTTACGTTTTGCATAAAACAATGACCTAGATTTCATAATGATTTTATCTACGCATTTACAACTTTTGTTTACACCCCTATAGGTTGACAACATAAATATAATCCATGACAAGGTCCCATATAAACAAGCTTATCCAAATGCTATTGAAATATATGTCAATCATGAAAAAAAATACAAGAGAAACTTGTTTACTTGGTAGAACTGGAGCAATACAAAGCCGTACTAAAATTCTGCACAGCAAATGTGTTCTTTTAGATGACCGAGAAAAAACGGTCAATATATAAAGTACATATATGTGCATAGGCGGATATAATTTTTTTTCAATGGGGGGGGGGGGGGGTGCAGTCAATCAAATTGTCCATTTTATAATCTTAAAAAACATTAAATATTAGAATCAGCAGGTTCGACAAATTCCAAAATGAGAGGAAGGGGCTGAACTCTCTAAGTCTGCCCTCTAATTTAGCTCTTGCATTATTACAATAATTCATAATACAAAAATAGTTAAGTTACCTGATCATTTTGTGCGTTGTCGTCCGAGTAACTTGAGTCTTCCCACACATCATCACTGGAGTTACTGCTTTGATCTGAGCTATCTGTAAACAAAGAAAATTGTATTGTAAACAAAAATCGTAAAAACTGCAAAAATGTTATAAGCTACTGTAGTCTTCATTAGATATAAGCTAGTATAAGATGTGAACTTGGTTTACCTGAATTGTAGTCGATGTCCTCTTGTCTGATGTAAACTCTCATATTGAACAAATTTGTCAAATTCTAAACCTTGTAAGTTTGAAAAGTTGCAATTGCAAGAAAATTTTATTCTGAGAAACATGCTGAAATTTCGCGCTTTTATACAACATAAACAATAACAAAACCTCGTGATAGTGTATGGTCATGTGATAAGACAGTTCACCAAGAGGCCTAGATTTTTCTCGTACTCCAATGTTTACATTATCAAGGTCGTGCAAAGGTTCATAGTTCACACGATGCAAACGAAATCCATAGTAAACTTGTTTATGTGTTGATTTTTTTGTTTCCCGAGTTGTGCAATTTCTACCATGTCAATGATTCAGTGCGGCGCATTATCTATACAGATTAATGTCAGTGACGTACTTGGGTGTATAATTGTACTTTGTAAAATTGTTTGAAATGAGTAAACAGTAAATATCGTATGGTATAGAAACAACTGTGGTATATATTGATTTTTTTTTTCTCTCGTTGCAAATGTATTCTTCTATTTGACCGCATTTCTAACAACATCCTTAATATTGATATATACAGGATGGGAGTTTTTTTTTTTTTTTTTTTTTTTTTTTTTTTTTTTTTTTTTTTTTGCAATCTATTTCTATCTAACCGCATTTCAAGGTCTTTATAGTATCTTGACTGAATAATTTTTTACCGCTCTAAATTTTTTAGGGCAATAGGGCGTTATATATCTGTTTCAACTAGATCACTAATCTATCCTTTAAAACTACCTTGTCCATTATTTCGTTCAGTTTCTCCTATTATTTTCTCCTAACAATTGCACTGTGGGTACCAAGGAAATCTCGGTCAATAAAACAGTTTTCGTACCAAATTACTCCGTTTCTCATGCATACCAAGTTTGTACGTAATCTGTACCAGGTCTCACGTTGTAGAACATGTGGAATGTGACTGGGTCACTATGATCAGTAATAGAAGCATCCTAGCCCACAAACCCATTATTCTACATCGATATTCCAAGTTCAATCTCCAAGATCATTCACCATTCACGAAACCCAGTCATGCTCACCTTTCTGTCCGTATCGAGATTTTACTTGTTCGTCGCAGCAGAAAAACAAGAGAGTATACGAATAATCTGGAAATCCCCTTGACCTAAAGAAGGACGCGTAAACAAAAGCACGTGATAAAAAGATGTAAACAAATGCACGTGGTAATACGTCAATATTTCAGACGGTCAGTTTGGGTCAGTCCGAGTAGTTCAGTTGGCCAAAGTTGAGAAGGTGAAATTGAAGTCTTGGTGCGTTAGGTCAAAAAGTACCTATAACGCCGATACAGTTCAACAGAATTGGACAAATTCTCGGAAAACGTTATAGACGTGGGATTTCAGGCAAAATTAATGTCGTAGTTGTAATTCAAGGGTTAAACGTCAAGTATGAAAGATGGATGTACAGACAGTGTCCATTCGTGATCTTTTCTGAAAGTGCCACTCAAAAATAGAACCTATACGGTATCAAATTTGCTGTGTTCTGGTGTCCATCAGTTTTACTTTTTCAGGATAGTATGCATTTAGACATGCTTGACATTATCCGTGGTATTTGATACTTTCGCATCCATATTCGATAATCATTGCACAAATAAAATCCTACGTGAACGACATTTTTTTCTCACCGATATCGGTCGCTGACATTTGACCATTATATATATGTAGAAAATTTGTAAACAACTCATTCAGAAAAAAAATCACGTGAGAATCCGTCGTTCATTGACCAGCCTCATACATTATATGCGTGTCATTTGCTTGTACTTTGGCATGAACAGATTAGATCAGGGGAAAGACTATTTTACAAATTCTTAAAGTCCGTGAAATCTCTGTGGAACATATTGAATTTTTCCGAATTATTTTTTGGTGAAATACTGAAAGAAAAAGAACTGTTAAACTTCATAATTGTCGTGTCGGAATACGGCAGCAGTGGGGAAAAAGGGGGAGGGGACGGGGCGGATTGGTAACGCCAGTGCATGACCTGGTGCTTGTATAGAGGGCAACAATTTATCGAAATTTGGTCAAATATTGTAACATGAGTCAGATCTCCAAAGTCACATACAAATAATGGTCACACTCGTATTTACTGAGAGGGTTCATTTTATTGATTACAATATAAGAAGAAATTAAGCTTATTTATTCAAGGTCATTGATAAAAGGTCACGATCACATATTATTATTTGTCAGACTCCTTTTATGGATACTCAGAGGACATTTACGAGCAGATAGCCACCAAGTATGGTGCACATAGTACTATTCAGTTAAAAATTCAAAGTGAATTATCAATTGTTATGAGAAATATATTTTTGTCCCCTTTTAATGCCCGTAACTCAATTAAGCCTTGCCCATAATTTACAATGGTCTTTTCGACGGACCGCCCCTCCCCTCCCCCCCCCCCTTTTTTTTTTGGAAGCTCTATTTATTTACGCTGTGTTGACAATACATTGTTTTCATACACTTTCATACAGTAATAGTACGTAAATATCTATTAAGAGGAGTTGTTTATAACTGACCCACTAAAATGTTGACTCGACGATGTAAATAAGCGCGATATTATGTAAACCTGTCCAGAAACTGGTGCGTATTAGAAACTGTAAACAATACACAGGGATATCGGCGAAAAAAAAAAGAACGGTTTATGTGCTCAACATATAGGTCAGTGCAATAAAGATCGCAAAAATATACAGCCTCTCTTCTTCAGTTCAATTCATATGGAGGTTTTATTTGTCTTTTACTCTTTTCAGTAATTTTAGATACCCAAACACATCACATAAGCGGTGGTCACAATCCGCCGTATGTGCACGTACGTGCTGTCTGCGTGCAAAAACGTAGACAAACCTTGGGTATCCGTACGGTGTCCGTGCGTTGTCAGTACGTCGTGTCCCGTACGTCCTTCTTGCGGATTTGGAAACACGCAGACAGGACGTAGCAGTTCTAGTGCATACAGAACTTTCGCTGCGTCCTGTCTGTGTGCTGTCTAAGAATTCAACAAGAAGTACGACACGCACGTTGCAAGTACCTGCAATGCACGTTCTACGCAAGGAAGTGAGGACTCCGTGCGTTAGCAGCACGTGTCAATTCGACATCCTTACAATAACGTAGAAGACGTATGGAGAAAGTACGTTGTAAGCAAGTTGCACGCAAGTCGTAAGTGCGTCCAACGCACTTCCTTTTTTTCGCTACATATGATGCATGTAATTATCCATATAACCGTGCGTGCGACGTGCGTGACGCACTCCTTCCGTACTCTTGCTACTTCCTTCCTTGCGTCTTCAGAAAAACGCAGCGCACGTAGCCTCAACAAACACGCACGTCGGGTTGTGACCGGGGCTTAAAGAAAACAAAAGTCGAGGGCTAAAATTAATTAAGTTTTTTGTTTACGTACTACAAAAAATTGGAGCAGAATCTTTTGGTAATATACAAGTGGGAAAAAAAGGAAACAAAAAAATATCCCGTAAACTAGGCACAAGGCATTGTGACTGATCAATAATTCAAAATCACATTTCAGTAATTTTCAGCAAATTCCTTGAATTTTATGTCCCGCCATGTTATATCATGGTAATTTAGATTTTGCCTTTTGTCGTCATTCCGTCACACTTCTAGTTTGATAATTATACTTTTACCTGTACAAAGCAAATTAGCTTACATGGTTACTTGTCAGGAGGAGAAGAAGTCTATTGGTTTTACGGTACATAAGTCAAAGGTCAATGTCACTGTTGGGGAAAAAATACTAAAAATTCATATGATAACTAAACCTTTTCCCCATCCAGTCCGAATTGCTAATATGGTTACATCTGGAGGGGGGGGGGGGTATTGAGTTGGGGTTAAACGAATGAAAGGTCAAGGTCATTGCTAGAAATATTGCATTAAAATGTTCTTGTCCAGATGATAGAAGAACCCTTTAACCAACCCAAATCAGATAAGAATATATGGTATACCTATCGGGAGGGAAGAAACCTATTTCTTGGGTCAAACAATGGAAAGTCGAGGCCATCGTTAGGAAAATATCAAAGTCATCGTTAGGAAAAAAAAAAACACTCTTTAACCTGTTTAAACCTAGTTTTGACATATGATTACTTGTTAGGAGGGGTAATCGATTTTAAGGTCCATAGGTCATTGCTATTTTACTCTTCATTCTTTAATTTCCAGATGATAAGTCAAAAACAACTTCAATTTTAGAACCGATCATTTATCATGAGGGAACGAGGCGTACTGATTACGGGGTCATATGCCAAAGGCCTGGGTCAGATTAAGGAAAAATCTTCTGAAAATATTGATTCCAAACGTATCTGGTCCATGCTGCCAATTTATCTGTTCTTAAATGATGCTATTCAATTTGAAGACGTTTAACATATACAGATAAATCTAGAACCCTATATTCCCATCCTATCCAATTTTGCATATATTATCAAGGGGAAAAGAAGCCTATTTATTTTGGGTTCAATGGGTTAAAGGTCAAGGTCACTTCTAGGAAAATACACTGAAAAATGTTGCTTTCCGGATATATCAAAACCCTTTAATATATAGTTACTTATCATTAATGGAGGACTCTGAATAAAGGTCTCAAATATCAAACAGTATATTTCATAATTCACTATTTCTTATCCCTCCTGGTGGTACCCTGGTTTGGGTTTATAAACCTGTAGTCGATGGAGTCACTCTTTTAGCTTTTCTGATGAGTTAGTCCTTTGTTTCAACGAGTACATCTTGCGAAGATAATATTGAATGATATTATACAATTTCAATGACACATAGACTTCAATGAGCCATTTGTCAAATCAATGGGACTATGGCGCATACATGCCCCCTGTCCTTCCCCAGACCTTGTAACCGTGACATAAGAGTCTGAAGTCTTTTTGGTAAATAAGCTGATGGTAATATATTTTAAGCGTGCTCATATATCACTGTGACAAGAAGGTTATATTCATGCAACTAGACTTCTTTTGAGTCATCAATCGGCCTTTGAACTTGTGACCTTGACCTTAGACTAACACATTACCAGCGGACGGAAAGGAATGTTGAACTGTCCGTCTGTCTGTATAATCTGACCAACAATTATGTTTATTTCATAAAATTCATTCACATGACATTGTTCGGTATACAAAAGGGCGTTTTTATAGATTCTGTCAACTTGATTTTTAAAAGATATAATCAATATACATCTACATGTATAATATTATGTATGCTGTGAGATGTAGGAAAGTAAATTAACAGATGTCTGGTGTGGATTAGAATGACCATGGCAACAATCATGATCGCATATCGGTAAACGCCCCCAGAAACTCAGTGATGGATTTTATATCTTATTTACAAATTAGAAATGAATAATTTTAAATCACTTAGTAAAATTGTAATATTGCTTACTTTATTTTACATGTCTATCGGCAGAACATACAAATACCCACGAAAAATGCACAAAATCACCCATTGTTTATTATAACACGCATGGCACTTTTTTCTTCCACTATTCTAGCTTTTCTAATATTAATGTATTGAATTATTCGCCTATTCTCTCTATTGTATGTGTCAATTTTATTTTAATTTATAACTTAAATACTGCCATGGTCCAGGGTAATTTTTTTAAAACTCCACATTTCCTAGAGTAAAAAAGGGAATTACAAATTTTGAAAATACCTACCTCCTAGCACGCGGACTGTATACATATTGTCCATTGTAACACTTTGATTGATCTTTTCATTAATAGTACAATAATAGCTCTATATACGTTGGAGATAGCAGGAATTACTAAGTATCTATATTTATTTATAGTGTCAAGAGATTTGATTCGCAGTCAGCTCCTTTTCATTTGTAAAACATTCACTGTACCTAGTCATGCCACGAAAGTTACACGTGACTTAGGGAGTAGGGTTCAAAATCTTTAAACAGTATAGAGAATGCTCGCACAGGCCTGATTAGCTCGCATTTCTGAGAAATCCTCAAAAATACGTTTTACACATTTTTTATAGTCCCCGCCACCGATGCTGATTGGGTATACTAGTTGCACTATGTCCGTTCGTCCGTCGTCCTGTACAAGGACATACATTTCATTCAGTACTATAACTCGAGAGTAATTCTTGACTTTCATTGATGAAACTTCGCATATTGATTGCCCATGATAAAAAAGGATTTATATTGATTGCAGGGTATAAAGGTCAAACGTGTTAAATATGGAATACAGCATTTCTGAATCATATCTCCAGTAATTATTAACCTACAGCGATCATCCATCATGCATAGATCGCCATTGACCCAAGGAGGAACCCTCATGATTTAGAGGTCAAAAGGTCAAAGTCACACATAACAAAAAGGGGTGTCACCGCCAAAACTTTATCAATTGTTTTACTTAAAGCAATTACAGGTCACGCATATATTGCATATGACACTATGTTTGCATGTATGGAAAAAAATCCCGGTACTACAATAAAATGATTTTGACCTACAGTGATAAAGCTTTAAGCCTAGATTCCTTATGACAAACAGGAATCTTGTTTTTAGATCGAATGTTAAGGTCATACTTGCTTGTATGGGAATTAGTAATTTTTGAACAACAGTGCTGAAACATCACAATTTGACTGAGATTAAAGTAGAATCCGTTTCGACGAGTGTTTGATCGTTCAACAAAGGTCAGGTTCCCATTTGACATTTATGGAAAACGGGGTTTCTGGACAAGGACAATATTATTCTTGACCTACAGGAATAGAACTTCATAAATATTTTTTACAAGTAAAGGTTCAAGGTCAGATTTTCTTTTTACTTATGCCGCATGGCCCAGAGTTTGCAGTGTTGACCAACACAAAAGCGGGAGAGGGGATATTCGTCCTCCCGGACAGTTCTTTGAATGGCTGAATTCTTCTTCAATTTTGTTTTGCGATGGTAAAGAGTAAATCACGATATATATGGACTAGTGTTGAAGTAGCATTAATAATGAAAGAAATCTCATTAATTACTACAAACTTTTGGTTGAGTTTTCCCCTTGGTCACTCAACTACTGATAGGGGACATTGTATTTCTATTTCGTAATTTTAAGTAATTTTCATTGGCACGTTCAAGTATTCGTAATATTTAGCACAAATGACACATTATCTAGCAACTACCTCGGCGGGTCAAGAAGAGAATACGTTTTACACTTTTTCCGCATTATGTCTTTAGATTTCTATGGTCAAAATTAAGTATCAAATCCATGTTCTGTATAAATAGATGTTCATCCCCAGACAGGTAAATTTAGATAAAATATTAAGTCAAGTATATTACTATATAAAGTGGGTTAGGTCAAGTAGCCAGGTAGAGGTCAGGGGGATGTCTACTGGTTATTCTAACCTTACAATTATTTGCGATTTTGTTTCATGTGGAAAACTAAATTTTCTTCTTGCAAACATGTTGGTTATACCACAGGGAACAGAAAGTAGTAATACTCCCTGCCTTTATTAGTTCCGTAGCGGATCTCGATGTATGAAAATAAGATTATCAAATACCTTGGATAACCCAAACGGCCTAATGTCCCCGTATCAAGACATGAAATCTGTGTTACACAATCAAGGGCAACAACTAAGCTTGTTTAATCTCATTGTCCTACATTGCATTTGACATATTTGTCTCCCCTGCAGCAGTGAACTGCGAGAACCATGCTCAAATGTGGTAGATATTTTCAGTCCCTCCTTCACATCAAAGTCTTCACAAATAACTTATTTGGTTCTTTTGTGGTTTTTCTTTCTTTCCAGATAAAATATCTACCTCTGTACATTTGTTCACTTGCTCACAATATTTCAGAACAAAAATTAATGGATTCTGGTGATTTAGCCATCAACTTTCACTTTAAAACATGACGTACACTCTAACCACCTGAAGCCTTTATGAACTCTTTTTTATCGATTGCATTACATTTTTTTTTTACAATTTATAATATTTGCATTATACATATAATCAGAGGCCTTCATGGATACCTGCCTTCGGTCTGAAGTGCTGTAGTGAAACATGTTAAACACAAAGGCAACAGTATTAGGATTTGTATGTAATATTTACTTTGAAATCTTTCTCCATTACTTATACATGTATTTGAAATGATAACTGATAAAGTATTCACGATCTATAACAAAACAAAAAGTGGCAATTCTTTTGCCCTCCAACAATGACAAAAACAAATCAAATTGTAGCCCAACTGATGGTACATATATCATGTATATTTCAATTAAATGATGTACTATTTATCAAATTGAAAAAAAAATATATGTAAATAATGAAATGACAACTGCCCTGATCTATAGTCGTACAAGTACACAAGTATAAATATATGAAATTCAAAATTCACAAGCAGTGTGGTATTTACATTACATGATGTGTATATTAAAGTCAAAGAAAATGTCGGGGCATGAATAATGTTGATAATATAGTAAAAGTAATTTTCAGTCTCAAAACAGTCAACAATTTCAAAAGAAAAAAGACATTACAAAGACATTTTCCTGATAAACTTTCAATTTCAGATAAAGATTCCTGATTCTTTATCAAGGACAAGAATTTATGAGTAAATTTGTTGGGGAATAGCATGGTAGTATGTTTGTATCAATTTAATATCTCTAAGAATGATGAAAAAGAGACTCAGCAATTTGATGTGGAAATACCCAGACAATTTGCTTTATCATGAGAAGTAACATAATGCTTCACCTTGGTAAGCTTCTATTGCAAGTTAATATAACCTATGTTCACTGAATTTTGGTTAAAAACTACATACAGTATGTGCCACTAAAGTGATAAAAATGTGAAGTACCCAGAGACTGACAGACTCCAGCATACCCACTTCTCAATAATGTTGTGATTGTTTGAAAAAAAAATCAAGTTGTAAGTTAAACAGCATTGTATCATAAAAACATGGAAATCAGACAAGTACAGGTACAAACAGGTATAAGGAGCTGATAAGATAAGGGCCGTTTATAGCCCCAAATCTCGTGCCATATTTCTTCCGCTTGACAGAACATATGCAGACAAAAAATAATCATTATTGAAATATAATGTATTTTGAGACTTTTTGTAACTATGTTTTATTTTTCCATTGAAATACGCCCAATACTCTAACTTGAAGGTCAAAAGAGACAGGGGGTACTCGGGTAATAAAACTGGTAATATCGACCATAAACGTAGAAATTTTAAAATATTTTGCCTAAAATTGATAAATATTAACCAAAAGATATCAAATATATCTACATTGAATATTAGAAATACATTTCGAAAGCTCTATCTCCTCTAATCAGTAAATAATGAAATCCAGAACTCGAAATACTGTTATATTTTGTACCTTTTAGCGCGAAATACACATTAGTGGAGAAATCCACATTGCTCCTGCTTATTTCGTTCCTCATTGTTGTACATTTCATTCGATCATATTTAGAACACATTTTTTGATGAATTAAGGAGGAAAAATCGTCATATTTTCCATATTTAATGATCTTAAAGATCAATCCTTTAACAAATGCACCCCCTTCTTATTTTGGTTTTTCGTCTCTGGGGTAGTGTTATGCATAATAGATCTAAAATAACTTCAGATTTTGATGGGATACCATACATGTATTAATTTACGGTAACCAATGATTTTTCTTAAAATTTCCATTCTAAAAATTCCACTTTTTAGGGCAGATTTTACGCCTTATCTTATCAGCTCCTTTAGTCATACACGCTCAGATTTATCTCATAAGGATCCATCAAGTTTAACGGAGATCACAGTAAATCATACAAATTATACAACATGATTTCAGCTTACAAATTACATTAACATGTTTGACATTTGTTACATAAAGTAGATTGACTTATGAGCAAAGTAGACAATAGTTTATGAGCTAAAACTTCTTCCAGCACAGTGATTTTTTTCTGTTCGAATTTTATCAAATATCAAGAACTCTTCCAGTAAGTATGATTTTGAATTCTTCATATGAAGAGCCAATGTAATTCTGTGAAGAGTCACAGTTTGTCCTTTTACAAAATAAAAACTCTTAATGTTCAAGTTTGATATCAAAGTAAACTTGAACAGAAATTCAGATTACTAATATGATACAGTCGAGCGTCCCAAAATACGGTAAGAGCAAACGGCATTTGATAAAAGCACCCTCCTCTCCAAGACTCTACAGTCAATTATATTGAATTACATCTCTTTTTATCACCTTTATATCATCAATTGTAAGCAAACTCAAAACGAAAGAAATCTCAAATTGCTGACAATTTCTACAGGCTTGAGGGCCTCCCATAATTATTAAATAAAACATAATCATCACAAATATAGTACTATATGTGCATTCAATAAACTTTTATATCAAACAATGATAAATTAAATCATTACACACAATCAAATCATTATCCTCTAAATTTTCAAATATTTTTTATCTTTACATGTAAGATAAAATATTGCATGTACTGTATACTAAGTGTTTACAAGACAAGATTCTTAAAATGAAGTAGTACGTGTATTGATAATAATTGGATAATTAACCGAACCATTATGGCTGGTATCATGATGGTTATGTGCTTTGGTAGACATTTTCACCAAGAACTGAAACACAATCTCAGCAGCTTTAAAAGATCTACATGTAAAAACATCTACAATAACAATGTTCAATAATGTACGATGATGATAACAATAATGTATTATATGTATTACATGTTATGTAAACTATCCCATAGTCTGTAATATCTCAACAGCTAAATTAAACGTGATTCATGAAGGAATTACTTAATGTACTTTGAAGTTTAAAAAGTATTTCACAATTTAAACATACCGTGTTCACAAAACATTAATTTGTAATAAAGATAATTATAAAAAATAATGTCAAATCAAGTAATACAGAACATAAAATATTCTATCCCTTCATTAAGTTAACTTTGAAAATGCATTGAATAAATCTGTGACTTATATTCGATAATGTATAAACAGATCAAGCAGTATGTTACATGCATGTCAGAAATTCACATGGTATAGGCTGTTTATCATGTCACATGATGTACTTATTTGCCGAATGTCGTTGCTTTTACAGAATAATTACAAGTATAAGATTTTTCCCATTGTTTCATTAATCAGTTCAGTCTCATTAAGGTTATAATGTTATTCATCCCCCATCATTTACCTGGTCAGCATACATATGTAGGGTCACCTGTGACATTCATGAGGTTACCAAATTTGTCTGTATTTTCATGCAAGTCAAAAGTAACACTTTCACTACCCCAGATAATACACTGGTATGATTGATGATAGTGTATATCAGACACATGTATCTTGGTAATAACTTATGCCGTACAGTGAATGGGTTAATAAGACAAGTAGATTCACCATAAACATCATGACTCGTAAAATACCCTCATAATGTGACAGGAAGTAAAATATAAACTAAAACTTAAAGTATGGCCTGTGTTAGCTGTTAGGATCCTGTGTCATAGAGGAGGAGGAGGAGGCATGAGGAGGCTGGAGAAAGGTTAGGGAGGAGGGGGAAGGGGAGGAAGCTGCATTCTTCTTCAGACTGTCCAGGTATTCCTGCTGGGACTGTGCCATAACCTGAGCTAAAATATCATCTTCATCCCACTGGCCATAACCTGTAATATTACAGTGAATAACCCCCGTTACTCTATATAAATGTATACTACAGAATCTATATGTCTTGCCATTGTCTAACGTATAGAAACTTTTCATAACAAGTTTTACTCAGATCACTTTGTCTTTTCATTTGACATTTTTACCCACTCAAAATAATTAAATGATGCCATACCACATCAAGCATTATTAAATGATCAGGAAATATTGCCGATTTTTGCTTATTTCTGATTGGTGGAGACCCTGTTTGATAGAGTGTACCTCAGAGTGAGTTGACTGCGTACGCTCCAAAGCAGTCTATTCGGGATTAGCGCATGCGGAACCAGCACGTGCGTTGATTTTGTAGTGTTAGATCTTTGACTTTGCGTATCATTACAATGCAAATTTTAATAAAATCCTGATGATTTAATAAAGCAGTTACTGACTTTTGATTTCGGTCTACTTGTGACTATTCAGACCTGGTCAGGCATTGGTGAACCTCGGCCTTCGGCCTCAGTCAACCAATACCTGACCAGGTCTGTATAGTCACGAGTAGACCTCATCACAAGTCAATAATTGTATAATAGCATGCACTGCTATGTGATGACATTATGTTTTGAGTGGGTGCAAGTTGAAAAGAATATGTTCTATTTGTTAATGTTCTTTGTCAGAATCTGTCATTCATAGAAAATAATTCGTGAATTGGTTTGAAACTAAATCAACAATAATTACATGTACATGAAATTAAAGAATTACATGTACTATGAAAGCTACATTATATACATGTACTGCACTGCTTAGAGAGAAGTACTTTGTCTTACACATGGTCTTGTTTGGCAATCAGCAGACAGATTTAATTAGAGAGGTTGCCAATAAAGTCATTGTCAAACACACACAGTCAGTCATGCAAGCTTATGCCCCATGCTCACAATGTCTGAATTTTCACTGGAATGCATTACAAAAATTTTTTTCTAGTTTTATCAGTACTTGAGCCCAGCCATCAATAGTTGTTTTCAAAATCATGTTAATTTCCAGTTATGTAATACTGTCATACAGATTTGTTTCATATTACATGAAAAAGTATGAAAACACCATGTACTCGTATTGGCTACTCGTACTTTAAGAAGTTCTCTCATTAGATTTCCGTAATGCATACCCCTGACATTTCAGACGTTATGACCTACCAGACGTGAGCTTGTGTAGTTTACCATGGGTTTCTGACGTACCTGCCAACCCTCAGACATGGTTAGGAGGAACAGCAGGGTCATGGAACCCCCCCCCCCCCCCCATCTTCCACTGAGAATTTATTCAATCTACCACGATAAAATAACCTTACAGTAAACAACTTTAGACACAGAAAAATGTATAACCTATCATTCATCTTTTCACCAATTTTGCTTACTTACAAGATTGTCTTACTAATTCTGTTGTTCAGAAACCCATGTGTCTTTTATCCAAATATGTTTGGTAATATATGTGATCCCCCCAAGCACATCTATACCCCGTAATGATATGGCACAGTAAGCCAATCCAGGGCCCTCTTTCATTTAGGGACACAGCCCTGTGAAAACGGGAATGTAATCGTTTTTGAACTTGTTTCCTGCACATATTCAAATATCAAGCGATGCCTTTTCAGTAGCTATCTCCTCTGTCAGTATTGTTGCTTTTTCCTTTGTCAATGCCGTTAGCTGCCAGATTTTTATTTCAAAGTTGCCATTATCTGTTATCGTTTCGTTCTTGGTAGGTTCAGCGCTTTAAACATGCTTTTTAGGGAACCTACCGTTCAGCATTCACAAGAGAGTATCGAAATAAGAAAGGTAATTCCAGCAAAAGCGCAATGATTGTCAAAAGCAGAATGGACAATCCTAATGCGGAATTTACCTTTAAAAATCTGAAAAATTCCGCTAAAATCCGAATGGTTGGCAGGTATGTTCTGACAATGCAAATTAACCAGAAGTCTCTGACGAGACTGTAGCTCTCCTGGTTGTTTTGTTTTAAAAGATCAATTTCCTTTCTTTTAAACCAAAGACCATTATAAGGAAGCAGGCGCTTTAACAAATTATAAGGAGCATTGCACAGCAAAAACATAGGTAATCACAGATTACGAAGCTCACCTCGTGACAGCAAAATTCAATTCAAACATATTTCTTAGTACATGTATATTGGCTTTTAAAGGCAAAACCACTCAAGCAGAAAAAGTAGGTCAAGGTCATTTTATGAAAGTTTGATCAAACATACATCCAATATGCAAGTTTGGTACATGTAGCAGTTATACTTTGCTCAATATTGGCTTTATAGAGCAAAATCACTCAAGCAGAAAAAGTAGGTCAAGGTCATTTTTTGAAAGATTGATCAAAGATACATCCAATATGCAAGTTTGGTACATGTATCACTTATACTTTGCTCAATATTGGCTTTTAAAGGCAAAATCACTCAAGCGGAAAAAGTAGGTCGAGGTCATTTTATGAAAGTTTGATCAAAGATAGATCTAATATCCAAGTTTGGAACATCTAGCACTTATACGCTCAATATTGGCTTTTAAAGGCAAAATCACTCAAGCGGAAAAAGTAGGTCAAGGTCATTTTATGAAAGTTTGATCAAAGATACATCTAATATGCAAGTTTGGAACATCTAGCACTTATACTTTGCTCAATATTGGCTTTTAAAGGCAAAATCACTCAAGTGGAAAAAGTAGGTCAAGGTCATTTTATGAAAGATTGATCAAAGATACATCCAATATGCAAGTTTGGTACATGTATCACTTATACTTTGCTCAATATTGGCTTTTAAAGGCAAAATCACTCAAGCGGAAAAAGTAGGTCGAGGTCATTTTATGAAAGTTTGATCAAAGATACATCTAATATGCAAGTTTGGAACACCTCACACTTATACTTTGCTCAATATTGGCTTTTAAAGGCAAAATCACTCAAGCGGAAAAAGTAGGTCAAGGTCATTTTATGAAAGTTTGATCAAAGATACATCCAATATGCAAGTTTGGTACATGTAGCACTTATACTTTGCTCAATATTGGCTTTTAAAAGCGAAATCACTCAAGTGGAAAAAGTAGGTCAGATGCTGCATCCGATGCATGGGTCCATCTCGGCATCTAAAGATGAATCACTTGTGCAAGTTTGGTTACTGTAGCATTAGTACTTTGTCAGATACTGAGCTACCCCAAACTTCTTATCCAAATCACTCAAGCGGAAAATGTAGGTCAGATGCTGCATCTGATGCATGGGCTCACCTCAGCATCCAAAGATGAATCACTTGTGCAAGTTTGGTTACTGTAGCATTAGTACTTTGTCAGATACTGAGCTACCCCAAACTTCTTAACCGGACGCGGACGCGGACACGGACGCGGACGTGTGGGGTTATAGCATAAGCTCACTCAACTTCGTCGAGGTGAGCTAACAACATATCCATTAAACTGCAACTAGAATATCACTCATGGAATTCATAATATTCCAGATATGATATTTCAAAAAAGAATGCCATGACCATTTTTCAATATCCTAGTGGCCAGGGGCTGCTAGCTCAATGACACAAACATAGGTAATCACAGATTACGAAGCTCACCTCGTGACAGCAAAATTCAATTCAAACATATTTCTTAGTACATGTATATTGGCTTTTAAAGGCAAAACCACTCAAGCAGAAAAAGTAGGTCAAGGTCATTTTATGAAAGTTTGATCAAAGATACATCCAATATGCAAGTTTGGTACATGTAGCAGTTATACTTTGCTCAATATTGGCTTTATAGAGCAAAATCACTCAAGCGGAAAAAGTAGGTCGAGGTCATTTTATGAAAGATTGATCAAAGATACATCCAATATGCAAGTTTGGTATATGTATCACTTATACTTTGCTCAATATTGGCTTTTAAAGGCAAAATCACTCAAGCGGAAAAAGTAGGTCGAGGTCATTTTATGAAAGTTTGATCAAAGATACATCCAATATGCAAGTTTGGTACATGTAGCAGTTATACTTTGCTCAATATTGGCTTTATAGAGCAAAATCACTCAAGCGGAAAAAGTAGGTCAAGGTCATTTTATGAAAGATTGATCAAAGATACATCCAATATGCAAGTTTGGTACATGTATCACTTATACTTTGCTCAATATTGGCTTTTAAAGGCAAGATCACTCAAGCGGAAAAAGTAGGTCGAGGTCATTTTATGAAAGTTTGATCAAAGATACATCTAATATGCAAGTTTGGAATATCTAGCACTTATACTTTGCTCAATATTGGCTTTTAAAGGCAAAATCACTCAAGCGGAAAAAGTAGGTCAAGGTCATTTTATGAAAGTTTGATCAAAGATACATCCAATATGCAAGTTTGGTACATGTAGCACTTATACTTTGCTCAATGTTGGCTTTTAAAAGCGAAATTACTCAAGTGGAAAAAGTAGGTCAGATGCTGCATCTGATGCATAGGTCCATCTTGGCATCCAAAGATGAATCACTTGTGCAAGTTTGGTTACTGTAGCATCAGCACTTTGTCAGATACTGAGCTACCCCAAACTTCTTAACCAAGTCACTCAAGCGGAAAATGTAGGTCAGATGCTGCATCCAATGCATGGGTTCACCTCAGCATCCAAAGATGAATCACTTGTGCAAGTTTGGTTACTGTAGCATCAGTACTTTGTCAGATACTGAGCTACCCCAAACTTCTTAACCAAGTCACTCAAGCGGAAAATGTAGGTCAGATGCTGCATACGATGCATGGGTTCACCTCAGCATCCAAAGATGAATCACTTGTGCCAGTTTGGTTACTGTAGCATTAGTACTTTGTCAGATACTGAGCTACCCCAAACTTCTTAACCAAGTCACTCAAGCGGAAAATGTAGGTCAGATGCTGCATCTGATGCATGGGTTCACCTCAGCATCCAAAGATGAATCACTTGTGCCAGTTTGGTTACTGTAGCATTAGTACTTTGTCAGATACTGAGCTACCCCAAACTTCTTAACCGGACGCGGACACGGACGCGGACGCGGACGCGGACGCGGACGCGTGGGGTTATAGCATAAGCTCACTCAACTTCGTCGAGGTGAGCTAAAAATAAGATTCAAAGAGTAATATAGGAGAAAATGACCACACCCATTTTCTAAGACCCTGGGGGTCAGGAGCTCAAATAAAATATTAGAATCACAACTAAACCACAGACATATCATATTGCAAAAAGAATTAAGTCTCCATTATTTATAGTGTCAGAGGAGTTGCGAGCACAAGATTACATAGAATTATATAGATGAAAATGACCACACACATTATCTAAGACCCTGGAGGTCAGGGGCTCAAACAAAATATCAGGTGCAAACTAGACCACAGACCCATCATATTGCAAAAAGAATTAAGTCTCCATCATTTATAATGTCGGACAAGTTTCAAGCACAAGATTACATAGAGTTATATAGGTGAAAATGACCACACCCATTTTCTAAGACCCTGGGGGTCAGGGGCTCAAACAAAATATCAGGTACACAACTAAACCACAGACTCATCATATTGCAAAAAAAATAAGTCTCCATCATTTATAGTGTCAGAGGAGTTGCGAGCATAAGATTAAATAGATTTATATAGGTGAAAATGACCACACCCATTTCCAAAGACCCTGGGGGTCAGGGGCTCAAACAAAATATCAGGTGCACAACTAGACCACAGACCCATCATATTGCAAAAAGATTTAAGTCTCCATCATTTATAGTGTAAGAGGAGTTGCAAGCACAAGATTACATAGAGTTATATAGGTAAAAATGACCACACCCATTTTCTAAGACCCTGGGGGTCAGGGTTCAAACAAAATATCAGGTGCACAACTACACCACAGACCCATCATATTGCAAAAAGAATTAAGTCTCCATCAATTATAGTGTCTGTTGAGTTGCGAGCACAAGATTACATAGAGTTACATGTACATGTATATAGGTGAAAATGACCACACCCATTTTCTAAGACCCTGGGGGTCAGGGGTTCAAACAAAATATTAGGTGCACAACTAGACCACAGACCCATCATATATGCAAAAGGAAATGTCTCCATCATTTATAGTGTCAGACGAGTTGCGAGCACAAGATTACATAGAGTTATATAGGTGAAAATGACCACACCCATTTTCTAAGACCCTGGGGGTCAGGGGCTCAAACAAAATATCAGGTGCACAACTACACCACAGACCCATCATATTGCAAAAAGAATTAAGTCTCCATCAATTATAGTGTCTGTTGAGTTGCGAGCACAAGATTACATAGAGTTACATGTACATGTATATAGGTGAAAATGACCACACCCATTTTCTAAGACCCTGGGGGTCAGGGGTTCAAACAAAATATTAGGTGCACAACTAGACCACAGACCCATCATATATGACGGCCGTCAAGCGAAAACCACCCTTATCTGTCTATGACGTCAAAAAGAGAAATCGGACTGTAAAGACGACGTCAACATTTCGCGTATTTTTTCGCGTTACTTGTTGCGATAACTTTTCAATAACGCGGACGTCAACGTCATCAATAAAGCCTATGTCACAGAATGTTATATATAGTATGTTACTATTGTGACTTTAAAAGTTTTTTATGAAATCCTTTTCTAAAAATTAAGTTATAAAACAAGGATTTCTTCTCTAATTTTTATCAATCAGCGTGACCATGCAACGAACTGGACCCGTAAGCGTAACCCGTAAGGGTAAAAAAAACATTTTCAATTAAACTTTTGAAGAGAAAGAAAGAGACGTATGTTTTCACATTTCTTCTTCTTTTTTTTTTTCGTCTTCTAGTACTTAACATCAATTATAAATCGCGGGTCCGAAACGGCCTAGGATATATTTGATCAGCGATTTATGTTGATGAGTACTTCACTTTAATTTTTAAGTACTAAATTTAAAAAAAAATTGGTGGAGAGGTTATCAGTCTCATAAATATTCTCCTAAAGACTTTCATCCATCTTTCGTTCACAGAAGGAAAAACAAAGCGTTAATTTGATTGAAATAGAGAGTTATAGCAAGATACTAGAATGAGAAATAAATGAACCTATAGCAGTAAGAAATTGAATTCTAAACATGTCTTCTACAAATGACTACATTTAGCGGTTGAAATGATAAACAAATGGAGACATCAAAATAAAAAAAATTAAATTTATAGTATACGCGAATCTAAGTGGGGGGAGTAACATGCTTAAGGAGGTCAGGTTTATGCAATGAAAATACACATTTTCTTCTGTTATTGCATAGATATAAATAGGGGTTTTTTTCAACTCGTAGATTGAACTCCACCCCCTTTTGATGGGTTGGAGACAGAAATAAAATATATGCCCATGAATTAGCTAGTATTTTGTTTTCATTAAACACAAAGGTGGATAAAAGAGAGAGAGAGAGAGAGATTGAGATTAATTTAATTTATTGTATATCTATATTACTTGAAAACAAGTCTCATTTTTCTAATGTGCGTGAAAAATTAGGCTACATCAAGTGGCGACCTCTATAATACCGACTATGCATATGGGTATTCAACTGTCGCCAACGATTAACGGAAATGGATTCTCACGGAGAGAGATTTTTGTAGCTGCGGCATTTTTCTTCCTTTCTATTTTATTTTCGTAGGGGTGGATATATTAATAATTGACATAAAATTAAGATATGAAAAATAACCATAATTATATGATTTGGATTTTCTCAGTCTTTGTGCACTTCACCACGGAAAATGATAAAACATGCAAATCCGCATACCTCCTCCCTAAACTAAAAACTGAAGACTTAAAAAACACATAAACTAAAAGTGTAACAATTAAATGTAATAAAGCAAAGAAGTGCTCCCCATAAAATTCTTTTATTCATTTCTTACTGACAAAATAAAAACATGAATTTAATAAGTTTTGAAGCATAAAAATATGAGAAAAAATGCAATTATTGATAAATGGAGAAGAATAACCTTGAAATATAAGGTTATGGAGAAACTATTGAACTTTTCGTATATGGAGGGAACGAGAAAATGTTTTGAGAAAAAAAAAGTGACTCGGGACAGAAATAAACAAAACACTGAAGGTCGTGCATCTTAACGGCGACCTCAATCAATTACAGCGCGGATCTAGAGAAGGTACTGGGGGTTTAGTCTACCCTTGAATTAGCCAACCTGGTTATCTTATTTTCATCAATTTGAAATTAATTTTTTTTTTCAAAATCATACGCTGCTCCCCTGATGGACCCCCCCTCTCCCACCTTTGGGAACAATTCTAAATCCTAGTGTCGTTTTCTGTTGAAATGAACATCAATGCAAATGGTGAAGATAGAAAAAATATCATGAGAAGCAGTATGTATAATGTATTTATAAAAAGAAATTATGTATGATGAATGTTCGATATTGTTTTTAAAGTTATATCTAGTCCCCTACCGGCAACGCCGAAGGGGACTCTTAGTTTCCTCTCAGTCTGTCTGTCCGTCCGTCAGTCCATCTGTCCAATTTTCAATTTTTTTTTTCTGCAACAAATAAAGATATTCAGGTGACATTTGATTTATTCGAAAGTTTCGTTTCGTTTTAAAACAAATTGAAATTGATAGAAAAGAAATATATATATAGACCGAATATAACTGTTGTGAGATTACAACTATTTTAAAGTATTATTTTGATAGAATATATGAAAAGATAAAGTCGAGAATAATCATTTTTTCCCGAAAATTTTATTACAGTTACTTAGATACAGGATTCCGGCGAATCGTCGCTGTTGAAGCTAAAAAGCAGCATTTAGATCCGGTATTCTTTGTGTTGTTCAACATTTCTTATGCGAAATAACAATTTCTAATCTTGATTATATTGCCAAGTACGGGTATCAAAAACTGTGAATGGACCAACGTATGGGCAATGGGCAAGCTTTATGATGCGAGATCCAAGTACAATGTATCTACATCAAAGTATTCAATTTCTCAGGTATTCATGAAATATACATAATATATACATAGAAGGTCAATATATCATCAACAGAAATAGATGTTATAGTACTGAATAATGTTAATCTTGATATATACACGTATCTGTACCTGATATACACAGTGAAGTACATTTATGAGGTCGTCGTGCCATAAACTTTGACGTCGTCAGATTCTTTGCTAAAATGTCGCGTAACGTCATGCCAAAGTTTTCAAAGAAAGATTTACTGCATTTATCCGTATCATATACATACATATCATATATCATTTTGTTCAGAATGAAATATACTATTGTAATTCGTTGAAAAATAAAATTGCCATATTTTTCACTTAAGGGTGGTTTTCGCTTGACGGCCGTCATATGCAAAAGGAAATGTCTCCATCATTTATAGTGTCAGAGGAGTTGCGAGCACAAGATTACATAGAGTTATATAGGTGAAAATGACCACACCCATTTTCTAAGACCCTGGGGGTCAGGGGCTCAAACAAAATATCAGGTGCACAACTACACCACAGACCCATCATATTGCAAAAAGAATTAAGTTTCCATCATTTATAGTGTTAGAGGAGTTGCGAGCACAAGATTACATAGAGTTATATAGGTGAAAATGACCACACCCATTTTCTAAGACCCTGGGGGTCAGGGGCTCAAACAAAATATCAGGTGCAAACTAGACCACAGACCCATCATATTGCAAAAGGAATTATGTCTCCATCATTTATAGTGTTAGAGGAGTTGCGAGCACAAGATTACATACAGTTATATAGGTGAAAATGACCACACCCATTTTCCAAGACCCGGGGGGTCAGGGGCTCAAACAAAATATCAGGTGCACAACTAGACCATAGACCCATCATATTGCAAAAAGAATTAAGTCTCCCTCATTTATAGTGTCAGAGGAGTTGCGAGCACAAGATTACATAGAATTATATAGGTAAAAATGACCACACCCATTTTCTAAGACCCTGGGGGTCAGGGGCTCAAACAAAATATCAGGTGCACAACTAGACCACAGACCCATCATATTGCAAAAAGAATTAAGTCTCCATCATTTATAATGTCAGAGGAGTTGCGAGCACAAGATTACATAGATTTTCATAACCACGCCCATTTTCTAAGACCCTGGGGGTCAGGGGCTGAAACCAAATGTCAGGTGCACAACTAGACCACATACCAAGTAGGATGCAAAAAGAATTAACTTTCTATCTCCTATGGTTTCAGAGGAGTTGCGAGCACAAGAATTGTTTACGGACGGACGGACGGACAGACGGACAGACGGACGGACGCCGGACGACGGGGTATCGCATAAGCTCGACTGGTCTGAGACCAGTAGAGCTAAAAATTAATTGAAAATTATACCTAGAAAAGATGGATCAAATTGGTTCATGAGAGAGGATGTTTCTGAGAATGGATTGTCAGTGACCATTGGTTGTTTAGGTGAGGTCCCTCCTGTAGCCCCAACCAAGCTGCTCTCACCAAGGAAGTGTAATGGAGATACTACAAATAGAACAAAGTACAGGTAGCTGACATCATCATTTTTATGAGATACAACAAATACTCAACTTTTATGTACATGAATTCATGTAAGAAATTTTAGTGAGAGGTAGTCCAAAAAGTACATTAGATCAAAGTCCTCAGGAAAAAGCTTGTTCTAAGAAGAGCTACCATAAAAGTTTTATGCATGTAGAACTTTGACCTTCCCGGTCTTATGACCTCAAAATAAATAATTTAATCATAACATAGGGTTTAAGAATCAGGAATCTACCAACCTGACATATTAGTGCCTGAGCCTGTAGGCCTTGGGGAGTTCTGGTCTACACTATCTACCCTCTGGGGACTATTCTGTCCGGACGCTGGGTTACTCCTACTACGCGGTGATCTCCCCTGCTTCGTCTCAGGAGATCCTAGATCCTTGTACATACTATCAGCGGATGAACTACACGTGGCACTGGCTGAACGAGTCTGTATAGGAAGATAGGTATGTTATTCTATATCAAGATTAAAATCCAACACGCTTTGTAGTACACATTTTCAATCTCATTTCCAGAGGCAATTTCAAATCATCTAAAGTCACCAACAGCAACGAGGTAGCACTATGCTGAAAAGACTTATGACAGAAGGTATACTTACAGAGTTATGTCTCCTTGCTGAGACTTCGTTATCCCTGAGCCATTGTAGATAAGATTCCCGAGCCACCTGTTCTTCTATTGACTCCTGGGTCACCTCCCAGTCTGTCTCTTTTAACTTGTCCTCTAACATACACTGAAAAACATACATAGCAAGACATAAAAATATCCTCAAACAAATCCCCTGTACATTTAGAGTCTTGGTTACTTTATGCAAGGAAAATAATATCCTGTTTAGTTCTGCCCTCTGTCTAAACGGCCAATATCTTCCCAGTGTAGATAAAACTGAGATAATTTACTGCATACTTGCCACTGTCATTGCCGAAAAAAATTCCCTTTTTCCTTAAATCTAGCCCATGTAATATTCCCTTTGAATACTCTTCTTTCTCATAATTATATTTTCAAACGTTGATCTGTGGATAAACGTATGAATAGTCACAATTTTATTATGCTATGTAAACATTTCATTGACCATTCTCTTTGGTATTAATGAAAGAAAAGTATGAATTCTGAGACAGGAAGTGTGTACAATGGTATCGACCAATCAATAAGAATGAGTTAAATAAGATCCTTATGATAATCTCAACAGCACTCACAATAGAGCATAAAATTGAGCATCAATAAGAACTAGCAGTATACAATGGTATCGACCAATCAATAAGGACTAACAGGAAATGTATACAATGGTATTGACCAATCAATAAGGACTAACAGGAAATGTATACAATGGTATCGACCAATCAATAAGGACTAACAGGAAATGTATACAATGGTATCGACCAATCAATAAGGACTAACAGGAAATGTATACAATGGTATTGACCAATCAAGAAGGACTAACAGGAAATGTATACAATGGTATCGACCAATCAATAAGGACTAACAGGAAATGTATACAATGGTATCGACCAATCAATAAGGACTAACAGGAAATGTATACAATGGTATCGACCAATCAATAAGGACTAACAGGAAATGTATACAATGGTATCGACCAATCAATAAGAAACAACAGGAAATTTATACATTGGTATTGACCAATCAATAAGAACTTACAGGAAATGTATACAATGGTATTGACCAATCAATAAGAACTTACAGGAAATGTATACAATGGTACTGACCAATCAATAAGGACTAATAGGAAATGTATACAATGGTATCAACCAATCAATAAGAACTTACAGGAAATGTATGCAATAGTACTGACCAATCAGTAAGAACTAACCTGTTCAATGTGCGTATCCTCTGATTGTCTTACAGCATCATGCATCTGGTTTTTATCAGCAAGCTAAGCAGTAGAAAAGAAATATATTATGTGAAATCTTGCCAACTCCTTAAATAGTTAAGTTAATCTACCTCTATATTATCCTTTTTCTTAACAACAACAAGACTTTTTAGACAATACAGCTTGCCCTGCACATGTTTGTTGGTAAGTAGTGTCATCCTGAAGAATTCTCCAAGTCCAAGGTCAAGGTCAATATTTATTTTATCAAATGAAATCTGTGGTCCTATCCCTTATAGCAAGGTGAAATTTTTTTTTAGAAGAAGGTACAGTCCAAAGTCATTTGGTCAAAAGTAAGTTACCAAATGAAAGATCTAATAATGTTAAATCTACATGTGAAAGATCGAAACCTTATCCCTAGTAGTTCAAGAGAAAGGTCCAAGTCCAAAACCAAGGTCAAAAGTCCTGGTATCTGAAAGAAGGTCAAACTCAAAATCCAAGGTCACTATAGTCAAAAGTTATGGTGCAAAATAAAAGCCCAC
The DNA here is from genome assembly GCA_033119305.1 of Pinctada imbricata. Classification (NCBI taxonomy): domain Eukaryota; kingdom Metazoa; phylum Mollusca; class Bivalvia; order Pterioida; family Pteriidae; genus Pinctada; species Pinctada imbricata. The sequence continues at coordinate 112,586,814 of VSWD01000005.1, forward strand.
GATATGGGGAATCAACATGTGAAATATAAAAGCCCTAAAATGTACAGTTCAAGGTATATACATGTACATGTAGCCCGGGCTAAAATTTTTATAGACTGCATAAGACTTGAATGCTGGTGCCTGGGGTACAAAAAATAGCTCTCTAGACATTTGTCTATAAGATCATCATATAGCAAATCAGATTGAATATACATGTATGTAACTAGGTCTTACTCCTGGTTGAAATCCTGGGAGCCCAAGTCCCACACCTATTGTAGCTTTATATGGATCCACCACTGAGTTATAATGTACATTACGATGATAACTGATACGTATTGGTTCATCTTCCGTTTTGTATGAACATGTAAAGGTGTTTATAGGTTCTGAAAAAGATTCAAATCCCTTAATTAAACAGGTTCCAGAAAATTTTAAAAGTGCAATCAATAATACATAAATACATGTATATACATGTATACATACAAGTAAATCTATTTTGTTTGGACACTATTGTTGCAAGTACCAGGGGTTTTTTTTTTATTTTGGGGAAGGTGCCTGTGCCTGTCCCATTTGGGAAAATTTGCGACATTTTGCTGAAATTGGGAAAATTTTGTACAAATTCTCATCAAATTATAACCCTTAAGTATCATTTATTAACACTGATAATTTATTGATTTGCTTGAACTGAACAAGGGATGAATAAAAAACTTCAAAAAATGCACTTAGAAATAGGACATTTTGTGCTGACTTCCAGGTTTTGAGTCTTATTTTCTCAGGTGATTTTTTCATATTTCCTCTTTGGGAATTTCAGGGTGATTTTTTGGGAAAAATAGAGGAAATTTGGCATTGGGAAGGGGCCGAAATTCGGCCCTAAAACAAGGAAAAAAAAACCCCTGGGTACAGATGTATTGTACATTCACATGTTAGCAAAATTTCTAGTTTTTAATAGGACTTTTATTTCATCATGTTATATAAGTGACCTAGTCAAATCAGATGAACTATTATGATAGTACATATACACATGTACTATCAAATAACTGAAATGTGATATTTTACGGGATTTATCAACAGGGAGCAGGACCTACCAAATAAAGATTTCACCAACAGAAACAATTCAGTACCAATTTTTGCTGTTCACACTTGCTGTCTTTTGACACTAAAATTTCACTGTGTATTACCCATTTTTTAACAAGAGGTAGATGTAATCAAAAACAAAATCTTTTATGTTGTATTACGTGAACAAGTGTACAAACCTATACTATACTGGTAGACTTCCACTGGTCTGTTAAACATCTCACTTATTGCCTGAATTTCTACATGGTTTCCATGGCAATGCTCAGTCATTTTACGATTAAGATACGTAGTGAAATCCTCAGTTACATAATGGGAGTAATAGTCTGAATTCTTCCGCTAAAAGAAAATCAAGATTTAATGTGTTATCAATATACATAATTAAGCTCAAGTTCATAGAAAGAGAGAAAAGCTGAGAGGGTTGATTTCAACTTATGTTATTTTAGGCAAGTTGAACATACTTCAACATGCATGTACAACTTTCTTTCAAGCAAGCAATGTGGATTGTAACCATCTGTCTGTCAGTCTGTCTTTAGACTAGTATATATTAATAGGTAAGTGAATCAGATGTACTGTTATTTAGTACATGGTAACATATATACATGTACTGAGTCTGGTGATAGATCATTACATAATGTATAACTTACCATATAGTACATGGTAACATATATACATGTACTGAGTCTGGTGATAGATCATTACATAATGTATAACTTACCATATAATACATGGTAACATATATACATGTACCGAGTCTGGTGATAGATCATAACATAATGTATAACTTACCATATAGTACATGGTAACATATATACATGTACATAGTCTGGTGATAGATCATTACATAATGTATAACTTACCATATAGTACATGGTAACATATGTACATGTACTGAGTCTGGTGATAGATCATTACATAATGTATAACTTACCATATAGTCCATGGTAACATACATACATGTACTGAGTTTGGTGATAGATCATAACATAATGTATAACTTACCATATAGTACATGGTAACATATATACATGTACCGAGTCTGGTGATAGATCATTACATAATGTATAACTTACCATATAGTACATGGTAACATATATACATGTACCGAGTCTGGTGATAGATCATTACATAATGTATAACTTACCATATAGTACATGGTAACATATGTACATGTACCGAGTCTGGTGATAGATCATTACATAATGTATAACTTACCATATAGTACATGGTAACATATGTACATGTACCAAGTCTGGTGATAGATCATTACATAATGTATAACTTACCATATAGTACATGGTTACATATGTACATGTACCGAGTCTGGTGATAGATCATTACATAATGTATAACTTACCATATAGTCCACACAGTGTTTCCTTATCACTCCATGCATCTCTTGATCACCATAAACCTGGTCAGCTACAATCATATACATCACATAATACATTTTATTTCACATAATTGACATACTGTATAAGTACTTACTCTAGCGGGATTCATATTTTAGCGCAGTAAGAGCTGCCAAATATTTTATCTGTCATTTATAATAATGAAGAATGAGTCAAGTACACTATCTTATGAAATGTTATGATTACACTATTATGAATTTATGTCTATTTGCTCGAATTTTCCCTGTTTCCGCGAACATTTTATTGAGCTAAAATAAGTACACATATAGTAATACATTTAATATTGTGTACATCTTATTGTTTCACTCCAGAGCATGGCATGTCATTTGATGAACGTACTGTTCCCATAAGTAAGGGAGTTACTTGATATGATTGTTTATCAAAACAATTGGATATTCTTTATCAATTATGCCTATCAAAATTTCTTTTTAAATAAAAAATGTGCTTTTATTTATAGCATACATGTATAGATAGTCAATGATCAGTAAGATTTAGACACGTAACTCAGGGAGTTTATAAATGTATAGATAGTCAATGATCAGTAAGATTTAGACACATAACTCAGGGAGTTTATAAATGTATAGATAGTCAATGATCAGTAAGATTTAGACACGTAACTCAGGGAGTTTATACATGTATAGATAGTCAATGATCAGTAAGTTTTAGACACGTAACTCAGGGAGTTTATAAATGTATAGATAGTCAATGATCAGTAAGATTTAGACACGCAACTCAGGGAGTTTATACATGTATACCAGATCATTATATCATTTTGTCTATTTCTGCCAAGTACATTTGATTTTTTATAATTCCAAGTTAATCTCTTTGATCATGATTTTATGTTTAGTACAATGAACGGTTTAAATTTTATGAATTGCAATTTTGTTTTGAATACTTGCTTACTTTTCTTCCTGGATGGCTGGTTTTAATTTCAAAACATTGCAATACAGAATAAAAACAAGAAATAGCCTAATGCTTTATTCTTAGTGGTACAAAATGTACTACAATATTATGGTAATCTATGGTAATCTTACCAACAGCCCTGAACAGGCACGCTCCATCCTCTCCCATCTTCTTTATAACCCAGCCTTTTTTCTCCTTGAGTGCCTCTTCAAACCGCACTTCCAGCTAAAACATATAAGGCAGATATTACTTTCCAAGAATAGAAATATAAATTTGAATGGATTACAGACCAATAAACCACTTATGGATATTTACGTGTATACTCCAGGTCCTAAGTGAGAAACTACATAAATGTCTAACTGATAAATTTTGAGATTTTTTTTTTTTCATTTTTATTTTGGATCGATTAAAAGATCTCATAACAGACATTTTTATGATAGCCTTATTGACAGCACTGATTTCAATAAAGTAAATATGATACTGTATGCCCTGACAATCAGCAGACCGATTGGAGATTACAATATATGCACTATTTCTTTGAAACCTTTCCTTCAGAAGTTCTAATTGAGATTAAAACATAAAGTAGAAGATACATTCACCAGTATTTTGATCCATCTACATGTATTATAGACGCTATCAAATTATCTGTGGTACTGAATTTGAAGCTTAGTTCCAGGGAATAAATTGCACATGCACCAGTTATGTCAATTCATTGTTACAATATAAGATGTATTGTGCGGAACAAATGAAACATTATTCCATGCACAGCAATCTTATAACAATCAACTGATGTCACTGTTGCGTGCACAATCTATTGTTGGTCCCCCAGGTCTAAGCTTCAATGAGAAAGGGTCTATACATCAACCTCAACTGACAAAATAGAGCTAGAGGTTCTGCTGAGAGCCCAACAGAAAACAAACTCTATGTTTGTGAAACAAAAATGCCCCAGTGGCAGCTTTGAGAATATAAAACCTGTTATCTTTTCAAACTTCTGACACTTATGGCAAGCTAATTCCAAAAGAAATGCATATTTGAAATATAAAGGCCTGATCACTTACCATTCAAAAGTTATGACCAAGTTTAAAGCTTAAGAAAAGCCGTTTTTTTTTATAAATTTTGTAGTAAAATGGCAATTTCATGAAAATAAATGCCCAGATTGCTAAGTCAAAAGTAATGGTATCAAATGAAAGCTCTGGTCATGAATTAAGAATCTATAAATGAAATATGAAACTCCTACCTCTTCTACAAATGTAGTTTAAAAGAAGGTAAAAGGTAAAGACAAAGGTCACTAGGTTAAAAGTCATGGTATCAAATGAAAGATCTGGTCTAACATGAGGAATCTATATGTGAAATATTAAAGCCCTACCCCTTATAGTTCAAAAGTAGGTCAAAGGTCAAGGTCACTAGGTCAAAAGTCATTATAGGGATGTTCGAGTGACGAAAAAGTGACGTCACACTGCGCATGCGCATGAAAATTGGTTGGCAAAAAGTGGTTCTCTTATATAATATGTATAGCAATGTCCACTGCTATTTACGTTAATAATCTTTATGGGTACGTTTATCGACAGATATAATTAAGTTAAGATTACTTCAAAGTTGTTATAATATTAATCGATCGTTTTAATTGATTGTGATATTTTTTTATTTAAATTTTCTCTGTTAATCACCGGTATGTATAAATAGCATTTAGTCTCTCTGTGGGTTGATTTAATTTTTAAAGTCATGAATGTGAACATCTTATATCATTCATTAATTGATCAAATCCAACCTATGCGGTGTATCTCGTATACACAAGACAATGATCTGACACCTGTCATTTACCTTGATTTTTGTGTCCAGGTAGATTTTTCACCCAGGCGCCGCGGTGGAACCAATGATCCGCAAAGGAGAGAATGTGATCTATCCATTTCATATTTCAGTTTTTGATATTTTGACATGGATTGGATGAAACATCTAAACCATCTTACATTTGTCTTTTAGTTGAAAGAAGCAAAAAGGAAATCCAACCCATTTATATATATGATCATAATCATATAAAAGTTGGAACAGTGGATCATTATTCAATATTTCTCATTTATATCTCAATATTTATTTATTTATTTATTTATTTATTTATTTATTTATTTATTTATTTATTTATTTATTTATTTCAACGGGATAATTGTTGAAATAATTCAGAAATAAGATAGATGGAAGTCCGAACATCTAATCTTGAAATTCTTTTCAAATATTGGATGTTTTAACAGCTGAGGTGCAAAAGATGGAAATAGAGTGCTAGGATTTTATATGGTCCGAGATCCCTCTCTTTGATTCATATTAACATTTATCATTTATTTTTATTAATTGTGTATTTTAATCTTATCTTTCATTTTAAATTCATTAATGTATGTGAGGCTGCCCAAACTTGCATGGAAGTTGAGAAATAAATGCTTCTATTATAATCTTGAGAACCCCCCCCCCCTTTCTCTCGCAAGCAAAAAGTTAGATAAGGCATGTCAATTTAAAAAAAAAAAATTCCATATCCAAAGTTAGAAAATTACTGAAGGAATAATAAAAGAGAAAAAGAGAATTTGTGCGTGTTTTCATTGTTATTACTATGACCGGCTTTATCTATAACTTGGAGACAGTCGTGAGAAAAAAAAAAAAAATAGTTGCCAGAGTCACCTAATGCTCGACTGCATAGCATAATATCTCTCATGACAGCCAATTTATTTAAAACTCCCTTTCTCAGGCAACAACATATATCAAGTCACATAAAAAATTTAAAGTTATAAATTACAAGTCTGGTGCATGTAGCACTTATAGTAAGCTCAATATTGCCAATTTAAAGCAAAATCACTGAAGCGGAAAAAATAGGTCAAGGTCATATTTCAATAGTCTAACCCAAGATGCATCCAATATGCAAGTCTGGTGCATGTAGCACTTATACTTTTCTCAATATTGGCTTTTAAAGGTAAAATCATTCAAGCAGAAAAAGTAGGTCAAGGTCATATTTCAATAGTCTAACCCAAGATGCATCCAATATGCAAGTCTGGTGCATGTAGCACTTATACTTTTCTCAATATTGGCTTTTAAAGGTAAAATCATTCAAGCGGAAAAAGTAGGTCAAGGTCATTTTATGAAAGTTTGATCAAAGATACATCCAATATGCAAGTTTGGTACATGTAGCACTTATACTTTGCTCAATAATGGCTTTTAAAGGCAAAATCATTCAAGTGGAAAAAAGTAGGTCAAGGTCATTTTTTGAAAGTTTGATCAAAGATACATCAAATCTGTAAGTTTGGTACATGTAGCACTTATACTTTGCTCAATATTGGCTTTTAAAGGCAAAATCAATCAAGCGGAAAAAAGTAGGTCAAGGTCATTTTTTGAAAGTTTGATCAAAGATACATCCAATATGTAAGTTTGGTACATGTAGCACTTATACTTTGCTCAATATTGGCTTTTAAAGGCAAAATCATTCAAGCGGAAAAAAGTAGGTCAAGGTCATTTTATGAAAGTTTGATCAAAGATACATCCAATATGTAAGTTTGGTACATGTAGCACTTATACTTTGCTCAATATTAGCTTTTAAAGGCAAAATCATTCAAGCGGAAAAAAGTAGGTCAAGGTCATTTTTTGAAAGTTTGATCAAAGATACATCAAATATGTAAGTTTGGTACATGTAGCACTTATACTTTGCTCAATATTGGCTTTTAAAGGCAAAATCATTCAAGCGGAAAAAAGTAGGTCAAGGTCATTTTTTGAAAGTTTGATCAAAGATACATCAAATATGTAAGTTTGGTACATGTAGCACTTATACTTTGCTCAATATTGGCTTTTAAGGACTTTATTGCTATCTTAACATTTACCTTATCATCTCAACATTTACCTTATCATTTGAAATAATTTTAAAAATCCCAACCCCAGGGGCTATATCCTCATCTGGATATATTAAATGATGTATAATTAAACATTTGCAACAAAAAAACCCAACAGAATATGAATATAGGAAAGGTAAATGTGTAATCTTAACATTTACCTTATCATCTAGTTCGGACGACGCCGACGCCGACGCCGACGCGGACGCCGACGCCGGGGGTATTGCAATAGCTCTTTTGCACTAAAGTGCAGTCGAGCTAACAAAACAAAAACACCCCCCCCCCAAAAAAAAACCGGCTTTGAAAATTAGTACTCTTTATTTCATTAAACGTTGTCTGTGAGTTAAATTAATTTTTTTCCCTTTTGCGTTTTCAAAGAGTTCGACATTAATTTTGGTCAAACTATTTCCCTCTTTCCATCCCGCGTTCAAATGCTCCGCCTTAATTAAATCACAACTAATATGTATGTTTGAGGGATACTATGTGTGTACTTGTCAAAACAACTGGTAATTAGTCGGGTATGTTACACCTAATACAGGAGCATAAAAATGGGACACTATGAATTACACCGGCTTCTTTGAAAAGCAAAATTTGAAGAAAAAAAAAATCGGCAGTTTATTGATTCTTGTCCCCCCAATCGAACGGCAGTCTGATATACTAACAAACTCAGTGGGATTTCTTTATTGTTGTGATTAGAATGTTCAGTATCACAGCAGGACTTATCAATAAAATAATAATAGGAAAGTAGCCAGGGATTTTTCAGGGTATTTTACTTTGGGTCCAGGGTCCGTTAAAATTGGGAAAAATCGCGGCGTTTCAATGAAATTGGGAATTTCCAACAATTTAATTGATTCTTAATGGAATAAATCATTACACAGAGATATAACTCCTTCTTTAGTTCTTATTCAAAGTGTCTTCAATAAAAGAAATTTAACTCAGGTACTAGTAAAGCCATCTATACTTTAGATTGTGCTTCAAAGGACATCAAGTTCTTGGATCTGGAACAGGCATCTGTTCAGAGTCAGAGGGGCAACTTTTGATCATAATCAATCAGGATTCAGATTCAAAGTCAGTGTTTCATGGGGGACATATTCCCACTGTCCAAGTCGCCCCCATTCTGTTTATCTATCTATCTCTCGTTACTGTTCGCCCTCTCTCGAGTACTCTGAACAGGGTGCGCTGCTATTAAAATACAGATAAAAAGTAAATATGATAGTCGAAAATACCGATGTCTGGATGGAGGATAGTGTCACGGACGTAACCAGGAATCCCCATGATACTTTTATGTTTATACTGAACATGAAATACTTTCTGTTGTTTCTTTTATAATCACTATCCAAAATTTTATTTTGAAGAACGTATATATCCTCTACAAAGAAGAGGAGAAACTCCCTTTTATAATTTTTGGTATCAGATTTGCTGTTGTGAGACGACATGGTACGTCCTGGGGTTCCCAATACTGGAGATACAATATGATGACTAAAACGGAAACCTATACCGGATATAAGATTTATGACCAGTTTACATATCGATCGTTAATGTCGTATTTCTGCTAGGTATTTCAGTCGTCAATATTTTGCTCCTTATTGAAGAACACTTTAACAAAAAATTAAGAGGTTCAAATTGGGAAATTTCAACCTCAAATTGGGAAAATACAGGTCATTTTGGCGTTGGGAATGGGTCCGATAATCGGACCCAAAAACGGACTTGAAAAATCCCTGAGTAGCGCATATTAGAGCATCAAGTGTCGATTTATCCCCGGGTATCCCGTATATTTCCCTTCACTGCCAACCTTTTTTGCCAACCAGCCTCGTTTTCGCGAGACCCGTGACGTCACGGCGAACATCCCTATATTATCAAATGAAAGCTCTGGTTTAAGGTTTTTGTGGCCCTAGCCTTTTAAAAGCCCTGTCATCTCTACTCTAAATGTTATACAAACAGACGGACGGACAGACCAATTGCTATATGCCCCCTTGGTCATAAATGACCGGGGACATAAAAAAAGAAGAAAAGAAAGTTTGATTTAACAACAGCGGTTCAATCTGCAGCTATTGCTAGGATAATGATACTCTTCTTTACCTCATCCACATTGACGTTGTCCGGCCTGGATGGTGGCGCCACATACTCATCCTCGCTGTTGTAACCAGTTTCTTCATACTCCGTATTGGTAGCACCATAATCCACCGGGGGAGAGGGCGGGGCTGCAGATGTATGGGGCGTTTGGACATGCCCACGGTGTTTACGGACATGATTTCTATGGGGAGAGGATCTATGACGCCTTTTGTGTTGGCTTGTAGCACCTTCATGACCTTCAAACGAGCCACCGGGGTCATGACTGGCCAACTTCTCTTCCCTTGTTGTTGATGGAAGCCACCTAGTCGGCGAGTTCCGTGACCTTGTTGCCTTCTCGTGACGAGAATCCGTCGCAGATTGGTGGTGTTGGTGCGAATGACCCGAGTGTCCCATTTGATGCTCGTTACTTTCACCTTCATTTTTGTCTTTAGTTGGCTTTTTCTTCGGTAAAATTGTCATTATTTCTTATGATTGATATACAAAGACACTAAAAAGGTTCACAATAAAACGTTTAAGTCTGTCAACGGCCCAGAATGAAACCTTAATCTAGCGCTCCCCTGCTGCTCGTCCCTCGACTTGCAATGGCGATTTGCTCTGTGACGTCACACACTATTTTGGTTTTGACAGGAAGTTGGTTCGTCTTTCCTTGTCTTAAGCTTCTTATATTATGTTTACAACGCTGTTATTCAGAGTCCGATGTGGTCTAGTGGTTAGGATTTCTGGTTTTCACCCAGACGGCCCGGGTTCGATTCCCGGCATCGGAAAATCTTTTTCCTGTGTATGTCCTTTGCTGTACAGTAACTTTGGAACTTGCAAACGGTCGTCGTACTATACGTAATTGAATAATTGTTTTTATCACGTCTGGGTAGACTTCGTAACATGCATCCCTGTATCTCTTGAAGGTCCTGTGGCCAAGGTTATGGGATGCGTACCGTATTTACATAATAGTTTCATCTTTTTTGTGAATACAGATTGCGTTACTACACGGATGAGCATCCCGGTCCAGCAAAGATTCAATCCGTCATCAACTGTAGAAAATCGTAGAAATCACTGTTTTTATGAGCACTGTACATAGACGTTCATCCCCTCATAGTGCGATAATACTTAACTGGTTTGCACTGTAATGGAAGAAGAAGAAACCGTATTACTCCGTATTTGAACCGCGAGTGTCTCACACCGTACTGCTTTTTTAAACATGTTCAAAAAAACCAGTGCGGATCAAGACCTGTTCTAACCCGTGCCAATCCGTTCTAGAGCCGTGGGAACACGTACTTAGAACGTGTAAAACCGTACTCGAACGTAATAACCCGTAGCTTGACGCCAAGGTACGTATTAGTACGGATCAGTACGAGTATCAATACGGTTCAAATACGGAGAATGCTACGTATTACACTGCCATCCATAAATAACTATACAATCAAGGAAATCATTCTAAATCCTTTATGACTTCATCCTAGTTTTTCTACTCTGAACTTGAGAGATTCGTAATAATTGGCTTCACATAATTCAAAATTATGAATTGTGATATCAAAAATGTAAAATAAACTTTTTCATCAGCACCATTTTTTTTTTTTTCAAAAATTGTCATTTTTATATAAAAAAGAACAAAAATTTAAAAAATGTAAATATTTTGGTAAAATTTGTTACAAATAATATCTTAAAGGTTCATCTTCAGAATCATACAAAAATGGATTCCAAACTGTTCATTTTCTAACAGCAATTAAAATGAACAGAAATAGTGTATACTAATTTATGGATGGCAGTGTATATATGACATGCTTTTGGAAGCATTAAACTACATTTTCCGAAATAAATGTATGAAATTAGTCAGAAACAGTCCAAAAACACACCAGAAACCAACGATTTGAAAAAAAAAAAAATCCAAAAAATTTCTCGGGGATAGAGGTCTGGAGGATGTCCATCGTCTCTCTGTGGGTGTATGCGTTTCGGAAACGACCTACATGTCAGATTTTCTTCATCTGAGGGATGATACCGGGGATAACAGTCATATGCAAAGCACAAAACACATTTCTTTACCAAAATCTTTGTCGTACGGAGAAATAATGCCACTCTGACGTCACGTCATGGCTCGCAGCCAGATTTGAAATTACTATTGTCGTATATGGGCACCACTGTAACTGAGATTGTTAAACGGCTTCCGGGCATTGGATATGATACTCCGCTATTTTCTGAAGAAATTGATGTAAAAAGCTTTATTTTCCGTGTTAAATTCGCAGTTCCCACATGAGTTGAAAATGAGTAAAATTCTGTCCATAGGCTGTACAGTAATTTCATAGGAAGACAGCATGATTTGGCGAGTTTCGGCAACTTCATGTCCGTTTTCTTAGGTTTCTAGTTTAATAATTCGTGTTCCGGGCATCGCGACTGAAAGTTTATAACAAATACATGAAGTCAGGTATCGTCGTTTTTTCGGAAACTAGTAACTCATTTTGGCGGTTCCCACATATTTTAAAAATTCCTTCTTTCTACGAAATTTCCTCTATTTTCTAGTATAAAATCATTATGTTTTCTTATAGAATTGAAAATAGGTCATGAATCATCGTTACATAACAAATTGAAAATAATATGAACAACAGAAATTAAATAAAACGAAGATTTTACGGAGAAAAGCTACTAACTGATTTTAATGGGAGATTCGCCGAACTTCGTCACGTGACCGAGTGAAATGGCATCATTTCTCCACATGTTTAACCTTCTATAAAATGGACGTTTGCTTTTTAGTTTTTACTTTTTTAAAGATCGTTTTAAAATTGAGGTCATGATCAGTCTTTTTGAAATGAACAATTCAAATTGTATTGGCCAGAGTTGGACCGGCTACCTCAAAGAATTTTGCAAAGAGTAAAAAAATGCATGTTTTTATTTATTTTATACGGTGGCCGTAAAGGGCCGTGTGAAAAATAAAATTATTGCGTGGGAACGAAATAATATTGCGTGGGAAGAAAATAATATTGCGTGGGAAGGAAATAATATTGCGTGGGAACGAAATAATATTGCGTGGGAACGAAATAATATTGCGAGGGAACGAAATAATTCTCCCTTTTGTGCATGTGCAGACTTATGTATATATGTGCTATTTTTTATGTACTATACATGTATATGGAAAATGTTCAATCACAATTACTGATTATATTTATGATAATAAAAGATCCAAGTCAAAGTCAAAATGAAGTTCAATACTGGTAGACCAGAATTAAGGTTAAAAATTTTATTTGGAATGTGTGAATTAATACGAAGAGTATGAAAGAATTCTGTTTTCATTTCTATTATCTTAATACTATATACAAGATTTAGGTCAAAAGGTCACTTGGTCAGCAATCATGTTAACAAAAAATGTAGTACTCCTAATATATGACATGACTGCCTTTCATAGAATGAGATAATCTCTTTTTAATACTTTTTAATATGGATTCTATGTAAAAACCTAATAAAAAACCAGACATGTTTGGCAACGACATTTGTCAGCTTTTGGATATTTTTTTGTGTACAAGGTGTATTTAATGACCTCGGAGCGAAATGACCTTCCAGTTTTTATGCCCCGTAATCGACGATTCGGGGGAATATAGTTTTTGGTCTGTCCGCCTGTCTGTCTGTCTGTTTGTCCGCAAAATTTTTAACCTTTTAACCTTGGCCATAACTTTTAAATAGTAAGTGATTGAGCTTTCATATTTCACATGTGTATTCCTTGTGACAATACTTTTCCATGGATACCAAAAATTTTGTCATTGTGACCTTGACCTTGGAGTTTGACATACTTTTGAAAATCTAAACTTAAGCCATGACTTTTGAATGGTAAGTGATAGGGCTTTCATATTTCACATTTCAAATTTGACCTTTTTACCTTGACCTCAAAATGTGAACTACTTTTCAGCTGTTTTACCAACAAAGATGCCCACGGGGGCATTCGTGTTTCACAAACACATGTTTTTTTTTCTCTGACGTTCGGTTGCCATGGTAACCAAGGTTAAAACTCTAAACAAGGTATTTTTATGCATCTCGTTCCCATGGACACGAATGTTGAATGCTTATGTAATTTTCTGAGCAGATATTTCAAATCCTATCAAGTTAATATAATTTGATTATTCAATGCTCCTTCTTACTGTATGTCATGTTTGCTTCAATTTCAAGAAAATATTATGATTCAAAATGCGCCATTTTGGGTCGATTTAGGCTTGTTTTTACCTATATTTCACTTACTTTTGACATGAGTGATAATGCAGTTGCACAAGATTTGAATTTCAGTTGCCTATTTTCTGAAAAGTATTAATATTCCTGGACTTCATGGGAATCAAAGGAAATTTATGTAACCAGAAGTCTCTGACGAGACTGTAGCTCTCCTGGTTGTTTTGTTTTCTTCACTCATTGACAAGTCAATAAGATATACATACACATAAATAAAAATTTCCATCTTTTTTAACCAAAGATAATAGGGAGCAGGTGCTCTAACAAAGTATAAGTAGCACAACAAAACAACATATCCATAAGACTGCAACTAGAATATCACTCATATAATTCATAATATCCGAGATATAGTATTTCAAAAAAGAATGTCACACCCATTTTCCAAGATCCTAGGTGCCTGGGTCTACTATCTCAAATGAACTATCAATGACGCAACAAGGCTACATAGCCATTATATTGCATAAAGAATTACCGTAACACTCCATCACTAATAGCTTTAGAAGAGTTGAGAGCACAATTAAATAGGAAAAAATTACCACACCCATTTTCTTAGACCCTGGGGGTCAAGGGCTCAAACAAAATATCGGGTGCCCAACTAGACCACAGGCAAATCACATTACAAGAAGAATTAAGTCTCAATCATTTATAGAGTCAGAGGAGTTGAAGGCAAAACATTACTCACTGTAAATGACCACACCCATTTTCAAAGACCCTGGGGGTGAGGGGCTCAAACAAAATATCAGGTGCACAACTAGACCACAGACCCATCATATTGCAAAAAGAATTAAGTATCCATCATTAATAGTGTCATTTTCTTAACCTTACAAAAAATATCAAAACAAGCGCGGATCTAGAGTGATTGTTAGTCCTGCATGGAATTAAAAAAAAAAAGTTGATTTTTCCTAGATTTGCGTGATTTTACGACTAGAAAGCCCCCCCCTCCCCCCATTGGGCTGACCTCCCTGCTCTTTCAAAGTTGTTCTTGGTCCGCAAATTTCCTTAGGAAATCCTGAACATGTTGACTTCTACATGTCGCCAGCATCAGAAAATGTCCAAATTATTTTTAAAAATATACAAATCATCGTTGCTGACACTGACTGAATCATGCTTGCCTAATCCCTTCTAAATTCAGTTAAAAAGTACGCTTCAGGTGCCACCAAATTGCTTAATTTTTCACATTTTTCTCGGGGGAGGCCTGCTAAACCCCCTCCCCCCACTCGGCCATCGCAAGCGAGTCCCATCAAAAAGTGCATGTGTCCCCCTTTCCAGCAGTTGAAGTTCTGGATCCGCCCCTGACCCCCTCCCTATCCCAAGGACATGTAAAGTCTTTATTTTATGCTGTTGCTTTATAAAAATGGCAGATCAGAAACGTCGAGATCAAGATTGTAGATGCCTCCAGTTGTCATATTCTATGCATACGCTATTTCTCATATAGACTTGAATTCCTCTGTAAAATTGGTTTTTATTTAAGAATTGACTGTCTTACTTTGGGTGTTCTTGGTAGTATAATTCTGGTTGGTCATGTGCAAATTCCGTGGATCGCCAAGCGATTCTCGGAAAATTTGCATGTGTCCAATTAGAATGATACTACCATGAACATCCAAAGTAAGACAGTCATTACTTATATTTCCATTTGTACTAAATATCAGACACCCTGTTTAGCATTAATAATGAGCCTTTTGCATGTTATAACGTCAAAAGTATCTGAACGTTGGTAAATTCTCCATACTTTCAAAACTAAAGCGTGACGTCATAGTAGGCAACCAGAATTATAGTTTAAAAATCTGTTTGCCTAATGGGCACTTAACATAGGGATTCCTGTGCAATGGAAATATAATAAATATTATTGGCAAATATACAGACCAAATTCAAAAGTCTGTGCTATTTCATAGAGTTCCAACTTCATTTTGAAATCTAATTATTCATAATTTCATCTTTTTACTGCAGTTTAGTTTCATTTCATAACCTTGTCATAGAAACATTTGACTTATGTCAAGGCTCGCTGATCCATTTTTCTTGTATCAAAGACATTACTATCAAGCATCCAGGGGCATTGCTGTTTGGTGATGACCTAATTGTTTACTAACAACTTCTTTACTATTGTGTTCAGTTTTCATTATTTATTTTGCACATGGTATGTTCAGATCATTTTCAGTCTAGACTATATTAACGCACACAAAAAGGTAAAAATTGTGAACAGAAAAGTTGTTTCATGAGTACTTATTACAAAATCATTAGGATGCACAACACAAATTCAAATTTCATATAACAGTTTTAATGATTGTTTACCAAAGTGTTAGAACAATGCATGTGTATACTGGTATTTAGTTCACTATCATATATTCTGAATTTGTAAGTTCAAATTAAAATATATTGACTTCCACCATATTGGCATACATTACTTATTATATAATATTCAATTACGTAATAGCAATAACCATAAATGTATTATAGATAAAAAATGATACTTGAAAAAAATTATATCTTAAATCAAAACATTCCTTTTTGAAATGATCTGTAAATTGACTATTCACCATAGACTGAGTTTGAAGATGAAAGAAACTAAGAGTGTAAAGTCATTAAATATTCCTGTAAATTGACTGTCAGAATCTGTTCTGACTATATTACAATGGTCAATTCCATAT
This sequence comes from Pinctada imbricata, assembly GCA_033119305.1. NCBI lineage: Eukaryota > Metazoa > Mollusca > Bivalvia > Pterioida > Pteriidae > Pinctada > Pinctada imbricata. Next base: position 112,602,954 of record VSWD01000005.1, read on the forward strand.
AAAGTCCTTCAACTTTATCACAGTAAGATTACGCCTAATGTAGAATAATGAAATTTGCTAAAAATATTTTTGTTTGAATGTTTCCTAGCCTCATGTTATTTCATTCATATCCCAAAAATTAATAGAGTTAAAAAAAAACCCATAAAATAACATATAAATATGAAATATGCTAAATAAAAACAGATCTATGCAAAACATATCATCCACTATCTTATGAATATGACTTTTCTTTGGTAGTATAGCACAAATGAACCTACCTCTTTTAATATTTACTTTTTATGTTGCTCCACATAAAGGTTTAAAACATGTTTGTTATGGTCATCTGACACATTTTTAAGCTTCTAAAGAGATTTACTCACATATTACCATCAGTACGTACTTATTTACACAATGGCTTTTACGCTATGAAATAACAGAGAGTTTTACTAACGTGTTACCACAGTACGTACTTGCTTTTACAATGGCTTTTACGCTATAAAATAATAGAGAGTTTTACTAACGTGTTACCACCAGTACGTACTTTCTTTCACAATGACTTTTACCCTATAAAATAATGAGCATTGGAAGACAGGTTTTAACAGAGCACTATAGGCAAGTATGATGAATAACATTTACTCATACAAAATTATGACAAATTCAAGAAACTAAGAGTCCCCTTCTGCGTTGCCGGTAGGGGACTAAAAATATGTAAAAAAGATATGTCAAACTAATACAATACAAACCTATAAAGATGTACACAGAGAAAGTAAAAATATTGTAAAATACAACACTAGACATGTAAGTTAAAATCAGCCATTTATGATACAATGAACAAAATCAGATATAAATCTATTGTAATCAAAGGAGTATTACTACACTATATAATATTCATATTAAAACTATACATGCGTAGGCCACAAATGCCCCTAACTGACAGCAAACGGTACACATGATAGAAAATCATTGAATGAAGATATAGTAAGTCCAATAGCCACAACTCCTGTTTTAATTTTGAGCACTTTCCCCCACTTCCTTTATGTTTTACAAAAGAAAGAATTTAGTAGAAGTTGCAAACACATGATAATACCAAGCTTCATAAAAGATCTAAGTCAAGAGGCCTTTAAAATTGTAACCTATAGTTTTGAGTAGTAGTCTCTCCTGCATACATGTATCTATGACGTGTTATCACCTTGTACTGTATCAAGTTTCATTGAAATCAATCCAGTGGAGAAGTCCAGATACTAGATCTCATGTATTATATTTTCAACCTAATTTTCTTCCGTCACGGTTATCTACATAAGCATCATATCTACATCATATCGAGATCTTTCACTGCAACAATTTTGGGATTTTACCATACAAGGCGAGGAGTTCCTAAGACAAAGCTTTTGGACAGATGGTATGTTAAGTTCAACACAGGGCTCTTTATGGCTCTCTCTCCTTTGAAAGTTCTTACAATAGTATGCTGTACATAAAACAATAAACTAGTACATGTAGTAGTAAGAAGAAAAAAATTAAATTGTGTAGGCTGGGTTCTATTGAAGTACAGTGTACATTCATGTATATAAATGTAAAAAGAATTAATATTATTGGGAAGGAATGCTAAAACAAATAGATTTGTATATCTAACTTATCAGTATAGTTTGTAAATAATAACGGCACATTGGGTAAAAGGAATGCAAAATATCATGATTTAAAATAATGTTGTTTAAAGCATTAACAGGGATCCCTGTACAAACAAATTTACTTTGAGGAAGGCACAGATAAAAAATAGCTCAATAAAAAAGACAATAATACATTATGCCCCTTTGTTTTCAGACCAGGAGGTATAAAAATCAATGCAAAGTTGATATTTCTTTAAGATAAAAGTTTTTTGAACAAAAACAACAGTATAAGGTAAAGTGAGGTATATTCTTAACAACAGAGTTCACTAGCATATCGATTCATCTTAACCAGACTTGTCAGAATGACAACATAGCTCGCCGGTGGCAACCATATGTAAATTGCAACAACAACAATAAATAACTAATAAATAAATAATACTCTCACAATGAACACATATGTCGATATAAAAAGTCCTAACACTTCGGCTAAGGAAGCTATGGCCCATTATAAAGTTTTTGAAAATAAGGTCAAATTTCAAGGTCAAGGTCACTGGTCAAAATTTATGGTACAGCATGAAAGGTCTTATCGCAAGGAATGCATATGTGAAATATGAAAGCCCCTCCCTATTCGGGGGTAAAGAAGCTATGGCCCAAGTTAAAGTTTTTGAAAAGTAGGTAAAATTTCAAGGTCAAGGTCACTAGGTCAAAATTTATGGTACGGCATGAAAGGTCTTATCACAAGGAATGCACATGTGAAATATCAAAGCCCTATCACTTACCAATCAAAAAATATGGCCAAGGTTAAAGTTTTTCAAAAGTAGGTCAATCATCTCCAAGGTCAAGGTCACAAGGTCAATAATTTTGGTATCCATGGAAAGGTCTTGTCACAAGGAATATACATGTGAAATATCAAAGCCCTATCACTTACCAATCAAAAATATGGCCAAGGTAAAAGTTTTTCAAAAGTAGGTCAATCATCTCCAAGGTCAAGGTCACAAGGTCAAAAATTTTGGTATCCATGGAAAGGTCTTGTCACAAGGAATATACATGTGAAATATCAAAGCCCTATCACTTACCAATCAAAAATATGGCCAAGGTAAAAGTTTTTCAAAAGTAGGTCAATCATCTCCAAGGTCAAGGTCACAAGGTCAAAAATTTTGGTATCCATGGAAAGGTCTTGTCACAAGGAATACACATGTGAAATATCAAAGCCCTATCACTTACCATTCAAAAAATATGGCCAAGGTTAAAGTTTTTCAAAAGTAGGTCAATCTCCAAGGTCAAGGTCACAAGGTCAAAAATTTTGGTATCCATGGAAAGGTCTTGTCACAAGGAATGCACATGTGAAATATGAAAGCCCAATCTGTATTGGTTTAAAAGTTATAAGCAAGGTTAAAGTTTTTGTGCACGCGCACGCCGACGCAGACGCCAACGCCAACGCAGACGCCGACATCGGAGGTATGACAATAGCTCTCCGGACATTCGTCCAGGCGAGCTAAAAATAATTCATCTGTTGATTTGTTGGCAAGTACCTGATGTATAAATTATATACTCTATTTCATGATAGTAAATAATGATATTATGTGGTAATTTTGTGAATGTACAAGAAGTACATGAAACTTTTGCTTTGACATACGATTAAGATTATAAACTTTAACTACATTTCTATGGCAATACATTTACATGTTATTCAAGGTAATGAAATCTTTGTCTAGAAATCTACATACATGTACATGTATATATACTTTAATTTCATATTGTACGAAAACAGCAAATAAACAAAAGTCATTATTTACAAAGCAACAATAAAGAAGGGAATTCATTACAGTTAGAACATTGTAGACTTTTTATTTAAAACTCTGAATGTTTCATTTTTTTAAATTTCATTTTAAAGCCAAATGGGGAATAATCAATATTTTGTTTGAGCTTTTTGTAAAATTATGTACATGTATGAAGCAAAGCAGGAAACATTTAACTGTGGAGATAAGATATTTGAATTGCCTCAGCACCATGAATATATGGGTATATAAATTCCTCAGGAAAGGTAGAACTTTTGTTGGATCTTTTTTTCTAATACTATAACTAGAATGTTTGCTTCTGGCTCTTTATATCATAAAATAAAATAAAAAAGATACATGTACATGTATGTACAATATATGATACTATATAGACAATATATCATATTACTATACACTTATAACTATACTATATCACAGGGTATATACAAGTAAGTGGTGAGAAGATCAGATATGTAAACAGACTTTGTTATTCCATAGTCTGATTATTGTAGGGAGGAATATGAGTTTAAAGGAATGTTCATTAAAACACTATAAAGGATACACAATACAATATATGTGTATGTTCACATCACAAAATGTAGTTTCCTGATAATAGTTAAAACACAGAATGTTTCAAAAGTAAAAATGTTCTAAGTAATGCTTGCATCAAGGGCGTTAAATTCAATTTTGTTCGTTCATGTATATTAAGGGAACAATAATTAGTATCTACACAGATACATTTATACAAAAAATGTACAAATAATACATATACATGTAACATAAGGCCATTTCTACTTTATTTGTTGTCATGGCAATAGGTCACCAACAGCTGACAGGATTTCTCTGCAATTATATTTTGATACTGCCATCATAACATAATTTCTACATTGTACAAGTATATTTAAACACCTCAATCCATAAGGGGTAACAGGGCAGATCACATTACTAGACCAGGTAAACTGTCATTTCACTATGCAAGAACCTACTTGATTGGTTATACAGTATTTCCTTAGCACTGTAAGTACATGTACCAAGCTCTGTGATTGGTTACACATTACATATCCCTAGCTCTGTATGTATTGAGCTTTGTGATTGGTTACCGCTCCGAAGCAGGTAGTGACGTCACAGATGATATTGTAAGCTGCCTTTGTAATGGAGGTTTAGGTTTGATATTGTGGGATTTCATAAACGACAAGAACTGGTCTGGAATCTCCTCTAAGACCTCCTTAGCTAACATGGCCTGTACTGTGGCCGGATTATCACCCGCTCGTCCCTGGAAGTCACGCATCGGTACAAACTGTAATGGACATTACAATCTTATTATACACATGCATGTGGAAACTTTTTCAGAATACAGAGAATGTTTGTAAAACAATAGGGCTGAACTGTGACAGCCCTATAAAACAAGCAGTTTGTCTCCTACAGTGGCCACTGATGATAAGTGTACATAAATCTAAATATCTTATCGTAGAATGATACGTTCTTCATTAATTCTATCATTTTGTAAAATCAATGTAATAAGACTGATGGAGGAATGTACAAGGCAAGCTCTGAAAGCCAATGATGTCTTCTATAATTTTCAAATATTGAAGTTCACATGATGAATGGTAATCACATTTTATTTCACAATAAAGTTACCTGAACGATGTCCCTTTCTGCATAGCGCCCCCTGGAGGACAGACGGACATCATCTCCGTCTAATACCTCCATTGCTGAAAATAGAAAACATATTTCAATTTTTATCATCAGAGTCAATTTCAAATTATATAACATGTACGTATTCTAGTAGACTTGACATTCTTTCTTTTAAGACCTGGTATCATTTACACAGTATTATATAGACTAAATATTAAATAACGTGATCATAATATAATTGATGTAAATTTATACTTTCTCTGGAGTAAATTTTCATACTTTGAAGAAGATCATGAATTTTCTTAACATTTACATGTACGTGTTTGTAACCAAGTGCAGGCTTTCTACTCTACCTTGATGAAAAAGTAGGAAAAAAGTAGGAGTAGTCAATGAAAAAAAGTAGGAGAAAAATAGGAAAAAGTAGGAATTAATAGGGGAAAAGAAGGAAATTTTCCATAACTTTTAGCGACTATTTTCAGTAAGTACGACACAAAAATCACAGTAAGCAACGATCGCAGACTGGTAATGTTCATCTTTGAGGAAATCACAGAAAGAAATAAGGGGAGATTGATTTTTCATGTAAAATATACAGAATGGGCGAGCGAAGCGAGCCCGAAATTTTTTAATAACTTTGAACATGTTGAATCAGATTGTTGATGACAAGTGAAGCAAGTAATTTTTCACTTTTGAGATGAAAAAGTAGGAATAGTAGGAGGTTTTGAAGAAAAAGTAGGAAAAAATAGGATCAAAATAAAAAAGTAGGAAAAGTAGGAAATAGTAGGAAAAAGTAGGAACAGTAGAAAGCCTGCAAGTGTATTTACCATCGAAATCAGCATCTCCCACACCTATTATAATTATTGACATCGGAAGACTGGCTGCCTGTAATGCAGAAACAGAATTGGGTAAAGATTATACAAAGAAATGTTTACACATCTTATCATAAACAAATGTAAATGACATGGAAACATAAGATTATTAAAGTAAATGCTGTTTATTATCCAGGTAAAACATGTACAATGAAGTTAGTAAACAAGATTGTTTGTCTAAAATAAAAAAATCCTGCATTTACATTTAAGTCAGATCCTTAGATCTATTCATGGAAATATTTGATGTATAACATACACTAACAATGGCCTCACAGGTTTGTGGCATGTCTGTTATTATACCGTATTACTTACACTTACGATGGCCTCACAGGTTTGTGGCATGTCTGTAATTATACTATATTACTTACACTAACGATGGCCTCACAGGTTTGTGGCATGTCTGTTATTATACCGTATTACTTGTACTAACGATGGTCTCACAGGTTTGTGGCATGTCTGTTATTATACCGTACAAAAATGTATTACTTACACTAACGATGGCCTCACAGGTTTGTGGACTGTCTGTTATTATACCGTATTACTTACACTTACGATGGCCTCACAGGTTTGTGGCATGTCTGTTATTATACCGTATTACTTACACTAACGATGGCCTCACAGGTTTGTGACATGTCTGTTATTATACCGTATTACTTACACTAACGATGGCCTCATAGGTTTGTGGCATGTCTGTTATTATACCATAATATTTACATTCCTACTGCGTTTCCCTTATATAAAGGTGCCAAACCAACTGTTGCTTTATTTCTCGATAATCGCAAGAGCCTATCACGTGACTTTAGAACTTACGCGGATTAATTTCTGATAAAATGCCCTTTTATTTATTGTTTTAACACAGATTCAAAACATGTATCCATTATCAAACGACGCCGTCTACCCACAGTGATTAAATGTGTCAAAATCTAGGTCACCCACATGTACACTTCCAAGAAGTGTGACGTAGTAAGTTGATCACGCGTCAGTGGACGAAGTTCAAGGACGAACTGCATTGCTGTCTGCAGAAAGATGCCGTGTTTGGATGAGCGAATATTCAGGCATAAGTGGATCAAATATTCAGTATTTAGGATGAGGATTTGATTCACTTGTGTCATTTATCAACAGTGAAATTATCTTTGCTTCTTTATGGATTCATAATATCAGAAATACTTCGAGTATCAGCGAATCTTTAGCCATGATGTTGAGGTAAGTCATGAAAATACCGTAAGTTTTCGCCTTTTCGACGGCAGTACTCGGACTTTTGCATTATACTAATTACTTCCAGATGAAATAGGGTATTTACAGAAGTTTGTATACAATAATACCAATTGATTTCATAAGTCTAAGCAGTTTAACAGTGTGTTAAAGTGAGTTTTCAAAAGATTTCCCTTCAGTTCTGTGAAATTTCTCCAGTTTAACTCTCCGCTTTGTCTGAATTATGTTGGACAAAAGTCAAGGATTTTCACGATTCAATTTTCTAAAGTTTTAATTGAAATGTTGAAAATACAGCCAAAGGACAAAATTCAGTTTCTCATTTGTCAACAACATTTCCGTACAGAAGGTACTACTTCGAATCAAGCGAAAAACGTCTAACGTTCGTTTGCTCTTACGTCAAGTGGCGTTCTCCCTCCGCAATAATATTTCAAATGTAAAGAAACTGGATGAAAAAATGGCAGAAATAACCAATTAACACGTAAAATGTAAATATAAGGATTGTTTTTCAGCTTTTGCGCTTTATCGGTGTGTATTGACAGTAGGGAATGGAAACAAAATTCATGAAAAGCACTTCGTGCTTTACATATTTTGTTTCCATTCCCTACTGCCAATACACACCGATAAAGCGCAAAAGCTGAAAAACAATCCTTAATTACTTACACTAACGATGGCCTCACAAGTTTGTGGCATCTCTGTTAATATACCGTATTACTTACACTAACGATGGCCTCACAGGTTTGTGGCATGTCTGCTATTATACCATATTACTTACACTAACGATGGCCTCACAAGTTTGTGGCATCTCTGTTATTATACCGTATTACTTAAACTAATGATGGCCTCACAGGTTTGTGGCATGTCTGTTATTATACTGTATAACTCACTATAACAATGGCCTCACAGGTTTGAGGCATGTCTGTTATTATACATATTACTTACACTAACGATGGCCTCACAGGTTTGTGGCATCTCTATTATTATACCGTATTACTTACACTAACGATGGCCTCACAGGTTTGTGGCATGTCTGTTATTATACCGTATTACTTCCACTAACGATGGCCTCACAGGTTTGTGTCATGTCTATTATTAAACAGAATAACTTACACTAACGATGGCCTCACAGGTTTGTGGCATGTCTGTTATTTTACCGTATTACTTACACTCACGATAGCCTCACAGGTTTGTGGCAGGTCTGTTATTATACCGTATTACTTACACTAATGATGGCCTCAAAGGTTTGTGGTATGTCTGTAATCATACCATATTTCTTACACTAACGATGGCCTCACAGGTTTGTGGCATCTCTGTTATTATACCGTATTACTTACACTAACGATGGCCTCACAGGTTTGTGGCATGTCTGTTATTATACCATATTACTTACACTAACGATGGCCTCACAAGTTTGTGGCATCTCTGTTATTATACCGTATTACTTACACTAACGATGGCCTCACAGGTTTGTGGCATGTCTGTTATTATACCATATTACTTACACTAACGATGGCCTCACAAGTTTGTGGCATCTCTGTTAATATACCGTATTACTTAAACTAACGATGGCCTCACAGGTTTGTGGCATGTTTGTTATTATACTGTATAACTCACTATAACAATGGCCTCACAGGTTTGAGGCATGTTTGTTATTATACATATTACTTACACTAACGATGGCCTCACAGGTTTGTGGCATGTCTGTTATTATACCATATTACTTACACTAACGATGGCCTCACAAGTTTGTGGCATCTCTGTTATTATACCGTATTACTTACACTAACGATGGCCTCACAGGTTTGTGGCATGTCTGTTATTATACCATATTACTTACACTAACGATGGCCTCACAAGTTTGTGGCATCTCTGTTATTATACCGTATTACTTAAACTAACGATGGCCTCACAGGTTTGTGGCATGTCTGTTATTATACTGTATAACTCACTATAACAATGGCCTCACAGGTTTGAGGCAAGTCTGTTATTATACATATTACTTCCACTAACGATGGCCTCACAGGTTTGTGGAATCTCTGTTATTATACCGTATTACTTATACTAACGATGGCCTCACAGGTTTTTGGCATGTCTATTATTATACCGTATTACTTACACTAACGATAGCCTCACAGGTTTGTGGTATGTCTGTTATTATACTGTATTACTTACACTAACGATGGCCTCACAGGTATGTGGCATCTCTGTTATCATACCGTATTTCTTACACTAACGATGGCCTCACAGGTTTGTGGCATGTCTGTTATTATACCGTATTACTTCCACTAACGATGGCCTCACAGGTTTGTGTCATGTCTATTATTATACAGTATAACTTACACTAACGATGGCCTCACAGGTTTGTGGCATGTCTGTTATTATACCATATTACTTACACTAACGATGGCCTCAAAGGTTTGTGGTATGTCTGTAATTATACCATATTTCTTACACTAACGATGGCCTCACAGGTTTGTGGCATCTCTGTTATTATACCATATTACTTACACTAACGATGGCCTCACAGGTTTGTTGCATGTCTGTTATTATACTGTATTACTTACACTAACGATGGCCTCACAGGTTTGTGGCATGTCTGTTATTATACCGTATTACTTACACTCAAGATGGCCTCACAGGTTTGTGGCATGTCTGTTATCATACCGTATTACTTACACTCAAGATGACCTCACAGGTTTGTGGCATGTCTGTTATCATACCGTATTACTTACACTAACGATGGCCTCACAGGTTTGTGGTATGTCTGTTATTATGCCGTATTACTTACACTAACGATGGCCTCACAAGTTTGTGGCATGTCTGTTATTATACCATCAGTGATGATCAGTAGTATGAAATAATCATTACCCTCACGACGCTGGGCAGCAAATCTGAAACAAGACATTTCAATACATTCACACACAAACTAGTCATACAAGCTTGTCTATAATTTTTTTCTTCAAAGTTCAAGGTCAAATCTTTTAGTATACAGTTACTGAAAGGTATGCTCGTTTGTAAGTTACTAGTAGAGTATCCTTAATGTTTACTCTGAGCATAAAACTTAACACATATTGATGGATAGACAGATGGATGGAATCATCAGTATAAAACACAATCACTATACAGTCCTGCTATAACGTGTAATCATTATCATTACATGTGTGTCACTGATTGAACCAGTGAGCTTCTAATTAGGGGATAAACGTACTGTGTTTTGTGGTTCCGACAGGTATATGTTGGATATAATGTTGGAAACGCAGTTATACCGTCGGGGGCTTGTCCCCGACAGTATAACGTATGTTTCCAACAGTATATCCAACATATACCTGTCAGAACCACAAAACAAAGTACGTTTATCCCTATTCTAGTTCATGTGACATATTTTAACTTTTTATACAACTCAGGGGGTCTCACGCATTGCTTTAGAGGTGACATTGCTACAGAGGACTAACAACGACCAATAGAAATTATTACGCTGCAAAATATGAAATACAACTGCTTCGTATTTATCAAAATGGCGAAAAATCAAAGTGTTATCAATAATAAACTTACTTGCTCCGTTGTTTACATGTGGAGAACCTTGTAGTTTAACGTCACAGTATGACGTCACAGGAGCAAAGAACAAAGGGAAGCATGACGTCATAAGCAAACAGTGTGCTAAAGCTTTTAACGTGCAAATTTACATAGGAATACATGTACATTTTGAAGGACAATGTATGTCAAGTGAGTCGGTTTGCGGCATGTATATCGTCATTATACATGCTTGTAGAAATCCTGTGAACCAATCAGAATGTGTGAATCAAACAGAATGAATTAGAATAGAACTATGATGCTTACTTGGCAACATGGTTTACACAGGGAGCAAAGTTTGTCGGACCGTAGAGTTGTACGCTATATAGAGCCTTGTTATAGGCATCTAACACACCGTCTATTCCCTGGCAGTAAGGGTTGTTAGGATTCCCGTTCTGTGGAGTAATAGATAACTTACATCATATGCATGTACATGTACATCATAAATGAGTTGGACACTCCATGTGTCTCCTCAAATCATATAAGGCTTTCAACATCAGAGTATTAGTTTTAACATGTAATATTCATGATGTACATGCATTACAAATAATATCAAAGTGGATTGTATAGTCAGAATTATGGCATATTTTTACCTAAACATACCTAATACAACATAAAACATAGTGTAATCAACGATTATGAAGCTCATCTCACGGCAGCAAAGTCCAATTTAAACATATTTCTTAAATTACATGTACATGTATATTGGCTTTAAAAAGATCAAAGCACTGAAGGTACTGAGTGCGAATAGCCAGAAAAATATCACTTATAATGTATGACAAAATATTGTGTTTTCAAAGTTATATTTGTTCCTGAACACCTTCGTCAGTTTGTAGGTCAGTTTATGGACGTATAAAGACAGAACTTAAGTGCAAATCCATAATGTTGTCGTAATGAATTGAAAGATGATGTCTGACATTGAACAACATCACATTAAATCTACCCCCTCCCCCCTAAAAATACAACAATCTAATATGACTATCGATTGATGATACCATATACAAGGAAAGAAGAAGAATCTTATTTTCTAATTTGATCCCCACTCTCTCTTTAACGTTTCATGTTCAATGTTAGGTGTGTGCTAAGAATTTGAAGGAAAATTCACTTCTTTTTTAGTATATAAAAACATGATACATCCTAATCGGGAATGTTTTGATCTTTTATTTTTCATAATTATCAATATCATATTTCATGATGGAAGTTCCTAATTTTTCCTTCGTATACAGATTTTATTTTGTGAAGCGGGACAATTCAAATAAACCTACTTGAAGTTAGTTTTACGTTTCAATGATTCAACTTAATATCTTTATCGATAGCACCGTTTCATTTATATATTGTCCACTAAAACAGTAATTGAAAGGGGTTCCAACACACAGCCTGTGTTCATCTCAGTACATACAGATACAACTTTTCATTAGGCCATGCATGTACATAACACGACAGCTCGATTCATACAGATAATTCATTGATTCAGATAGTGATCAGACTTTATACCGATCATGACGCTGAAGCAGTCCCAAGGTACATGTAAACAGATTAACATCGTTTATACATACTCAGTAGACGGGGCACCCATGAGTGAAGAAATCCGGCAATCGCTATGTGCTATTCGCACAAAAAATCACTCAAGTGGAAAAAGTAGGTCAAAGTCATTTTATGAAATTTGATCAAAGATACATCCACTAAGCAAGTTACAAGTTTTGCATATGTAGCACTTATACTTTACTCAATATTGGCTTTTAAGGGCAAAATCACTCAACCGGAAATAGAAGGTCAGAGTCATTTTATGAAAGATTGATCAAAGATACATGTACATTCACTATGCAAGTATGGTACATATAACACTTATACTTTGCTCTAAATTGACCTTTAAAGGCAAAATCACTCAAGTGGAAAAAGTAGGTAAACGTCATTTTATGAAAATTTGATCAAAGATACATCTAATATGCAAGTTTGGTATATGTAACACTTATACTTTGCTCCCTTTAAAGGCAAAATCACTCAAGCAAAAAAAGTAGGTCAAGGTCATTTTATGAAAATTTGATCTAAGATATATCCATGTTTGGTACAATGTAGCACTTATACTTTGCTCAATATTGGCTTTAAAAAGCAAAATCTCTCAAGTGGAAAAAGTAGGTCAGATGCTGCATTTGATGCATGGGTTCAGTTCAGCATCCCAAGATGAATCACTGGTGCAAGTTAGGTTACTGTAGCTTCAGTACTTTGTCAGATACTGAGCTACCCCAAAAGCTTAAGACATGGACGCAAGTCACTGTACTGGAAAATGTAGGTCAGATGCAGCATCCAATGCATGGGTTCACCTCGGCATCCAAAGATGAATCACTTGTGCAAGTTTGGTTACTGTAGCATCAGTACTTTGTAAGATACTAAGTTACCCCAAAAACTTTAACCAGACGCGGATGCAGACATTGGGGTTATAGTTAAGCTCACCTCAACTTCGTCGAGGTGAGCTAAAAATGGTTTCTATCATCAAAGGTCAACATGCTGACTTTCACTCAAGCCACGGAAACTATCGAGACACTACCAAAGCATGCAAAGATAACCGAGATAATTTTAACACTGTTTAAATGGATGAGACCTCATCGAGATCTCCATTTGTACATTGGATACATTAACTGTCCTTATCTGACAAATACATGTACATGTATACACATACACATACTTTCTTTGCCATCAAAAAGTCAAAAGTCAAAAAGTCAATTTGATTGAGCAAAGGAATGACACTAGGATATTTTTTAAAAAGCAAAATTTTCATCATCTTATGTACAAACATGTATATATAAAAGAAACAATAATTACTAAACAGCACAGATATGGTGTGAGTCTCAAGACAAAAGAAACAATAATTATGGTTATAAATCATAATTACCAATGCAAACTCATGTGACACAACTCCATCTGGTGGCAGTCGGGCACCAAAACCAAGGGCAGGAAACAGCTTATCTCTGTAACATAAAAAATACAATGATATTCACACAAAGCATAGTTTTAAACTTGATTTTTTTATGACACTTTTATCGGTATGACTGAAAGCTTAAAGCACAGATTTGTAAATGATGTCTAACATTCCATATAGAGTGCAGGAAAATTTATTGTGAGACTGTAACATAGACTAAGAATACATCATGCAATATTTGTACAATTACATGTATTTCTCAATGATAACACTGTAAAGTCTTTAAAATACTAAGAGAGTATGTGAACATTTTGCCATAAGACAGTTTTTCTATATATCCCCTCGAGAACAGTTGTTTAAAGTGATTCTGAGGGTATACAATAAGATCATAATATAGACCAATACATGCAATACATGTACATGTATGTTACATACGTATCATAGTCCTGTATGATGTTTCCTACGGCACGTAGAGCATTTTGGTATGGGTTTGGTCGGTACGGATTCATGTAATGTAAAGATCCTGAAGTCTTTGGATCTCCGTTTGATGCAGTGAAATCAACGGAAAAGGTACAATGAATCTGTGTCCTGAAAGAGAACATACATGTATATAACTTATTACTTTCAATATCCCTGTCTCAAGGAAGAAATAAGATTCTTTTTTTTGCTTTGATGGAGATAAACATACCACAATCAAGAGGTCCCATTGGGATTACATTGCTAAATCGAGACTCCTGCCATTTAAATGGTATGAAAATCAGAAAATAGTCTTAAAACATAACTTTCATCAATGTTTCCATTTGATCATATTACATGGTAAACATCGCAGTGAAATATGAGTCCCCCTGCAGTTTTTTAAATTGCTGTCGATCTAGATGTTGAGTTAGAATGTACATGTGCATTGCAAACAGAATGCATTAGAATGAATAAATAGCTACTTGAAGCTTAGTGACCTTGAAATGCACATTTAAATCATCAGCTTTGTGAATATTATGATGGAATAAATCCCTAGATGACACCCATATTGTAGAGATTATGTACAGGTACTTACCCCCCTCTGACATAGTCCAAGAATGTGTAAACCTTCTCAACCCGACAGCTCATCAACTCAACCTTAAATCAAAAATGAATAAAACAGTCAAAACTTTATCTAAAACAAAACAAATCTAGTCAAAACTATATACACATGTATAATGTATATCCATTTTGTACACTTACTCTTCTTGTTTGTTCTTCTGTTGTAGTTTTACAATGCATACATACTAAATAATGATATTACAGATAAGTTTAAATCTTTTATTGTCACTTATAAATTTGTGACTTTTTATGGTTGAAAACATCAAAAGAAACATGCATAAAGACTTACAGTTCCTGAATTCTTGTATTTAGATCCTTTCTTTGCTTTCTTTTTTGGACTTATGCACTGAAATAAAGTGAGAAATAAACTTTCAGCAAAGTATCAAATTTAACAGTCATCTTACTCAGGGATGTAAATGACAACTACAGTAAATGTGGAAATTTTCCTATGGGGGTCATTTTCACACTTTATGTGTTATACTGTTGGAAACATACGTTATACCGTCGGGGACAAGCCCCAACGGTATAACTGTGTTTCCAACAGTATATCCAACATATACCTGTCGGAACCACAAAACACAGTACGTTTATCCCCTAATTATCATGAAAATAGCCCAGTGTGAATATTACAACCTGTATAAAAGAATAAAGGGAATACTTTTGATTTCGCCAATTTTGCCCCCACGAATACTAAGTTACCTCATTTACAATAAATAAAACTATTTGATCTATACATATTATAGATACTAGTACTCTAATAAATCATGGATTACCTCAAACACGTTCTGCGGACTTGGACCCCTCGTCAACTCACGTAACGTAGTCATAAACTCCCCAATAAAGTCATGGCTGAAAAAAAGTTACAGTAAAGACACCGAACGAAACACCTTTCCTGTCATTTTAAAACTACATGACATTGTAATTTCTACCTTCTCTCTCTTTATATTCTTTAAATAAACACATTTAAAATGTTCATGAATATTCATCATGTTCATAAAAAAATAATTATATTTGTTACTTACCCACCATCTGCATCCCAGTCATAGCACTCAACTTTTATGCTCCTATACAAGTAAAAAAAAGGTTAAAGTTTGGGTTATATTACATTTATATACCAACAACATACATTACTGTAACATAAACTTTTCTTCTGAGTATATAATGAACTAATATTTTGTCTAGACAATGGACATTAAGTCCAAAATGCCAAATTTTATACCAATTTAAAAATGTCAGGATTACATGTATTTTCTCTGTTCTCTGAGATTGAAATAAACTTGTAAACTTAAACATGTTCCTATATACTAATAGCACCATAGAAAAGATATATAAGATTACTTACACAAATCATCTTTATAACTAACCTAATTTCTTATCCTTGTTGATATTTACCTGTCATAGTCGCCGTTACATAAAGCTCGGACCTGAATAGTAAATGGCCTCCATGTTGGATTTAACGTTTTCTTTATAACCTCTGTCCTATGTACAACTGTGTATCTGAAAGTCATTATTGACAATAGACCTTTTTTGAGATGTTTCATTACAAAGTCAGACTGCGGACATCACATACATGTACATGTACTTTAGTGATCTTTTTTATTATGACGTCACAAATGAATCTCTGGAAACATAACGGAAAGCTTCTGATCAATTATGACAGAACAATTCAAACCATTGCTGAATTGTTCAATGTCTTTAGTCTGGTGTATAAAACCAACTTGAAAATGGACTATTAAAAAATGTTCAATATAAAAATCAAATGAAATATTTTACATACAAGCATGGTAAATAGTAATATAATCAGTGAGGAATGGTTGTTATTACAAAAGATTATGATGCATGTAAACGGCTCTTTCACTTTTATGCCTCGTTTACACGGTTGCGCAATAGATTTATTTTTTTAACTGTGATGTCATTCACCACACAGAGGATTGGAATACAAAGTGTCTTTACATATGAAGTATCCAAATTTCTTAATAGAATCATAGAAATTATGAACTTGAATAACTGTAATTGATGAATATGCAAATCTCATTTATTTACCTTGAAGATGCACATGTGCATGCATCAGATTTATTGTGCAACAATTTTGCTTAGCGTTCACATGGCAGAATTTCTTGCGCAATAAAGTTATTGTGAAACAAATTGATAATTTATTGCGCAATAAAGTTATTGTGAAACAAATTGATAATTTATTGCGCAAGAAATTTTGTCATGTGAATGCAAAACAAATTTATTGTGCAATAAACTCTACATGTGAACAAGGCATTAAAATACTGCCATACTTACGATCCATCTTCGTTTGCCCTGTAGAATGTCAGGAACGGATCTGATTTACCAAAGAAATCCTTCTTGTCCAGTTTATGTGCACAGAACTGCATGTGAACTTGTTCCTACAAAATAGTAATTTGTGAGGTACATGTAAAAATCCTGTGTATAATTGCACAAATCAATAAATAATTTAATTCTCATTACATGTACATTTTACATCAGTATTTACCATTATTCTCATATTATATGTTATAATGGTTCCAGACAGGTAATATGGTTTTATATACCTTGTCTGGAATTTAAATTTCCTGAGCCGAAGGTGAGCCGGTATATCAAACCATATTACCTGTCTGGAACCGTAATAACATTTTTGTTATATTGCAAATCACTTATAAATTGTCATTTTTTTTTTTTTCAAAATGGCGTCAACAGTAAATTTTCTATCTTTTTTATTTGTTCGTTGATTGTAAAATTTTCTTCACCATTTAAAAGATTGTTTCCATAAATGGTTTATTAAAAATGAATAAACCACGAATGAAATTCATTTAAGCAGAATAATAAAATAAAGAATCTAAAGTTTGAATGTTTTTATGGGAAATGCTCGCTATGACTTCAAAAAACAATAAAGTACATTTATCCCTGACGTCGCAAAGTTCAATATTTACGACTATAGACTGGTAACATAATCTCATAATTACAGCTAAACAACCAATGAGATTCCTAGAAAATTATTTGTAGTCTGACAAAAAAACAATATCAACTTCTCTGATCTCTGAATCTCACTGTGTATCCAATGGAATTTGACTGTATATCTGCCCATCAAACTAGGTTATAAACATAAAACCTGACAAATACAAAATATTTCATAAAACACAATGAAGCATACCATACCTTACAGCTGCTAAGCTCCTCAGCTCCTAGCTATTACACTGCCATCCATAAATAACTATACATTCAAGGAAATCATTCTAAATTCTTCAAACGTTTATCCTAATTTTTCAATCCTGAACTTGAAAGAATCATAATAATTGGCTTCACATAATTCAAAATTATGAATTGTGGTAACGAAAATGTAAAAAGAAACTTTTCTCATCTGCACAATTTTTTCCCAAAATTGTCATTTTTATATAAAAATATTTAAAAATTCAAAAACTTCAAATATTTGGGTCAAGTTTGTTACTAATGATTTCTACAAGGTTCATTATTAGAATCATACAGCAATGGATTTAAACTGTTTATTTTGTAACAGCAGAATGAGTAGAAATAGTGTATACTAATTTATGGATGGCAGTGTATATGCCCACTGTAACATACCATACCTTACAGCTTAAAGGTTAAAGTTTTTGTGCTCCCACTATTATATGTCCACGGTAACAATAAAGCATACCATACCTTACAGCTGCTGAGCTCCTCAGCTCCCACTATTGTATGCCCATTGTAACAATAAAGCATACCATACCTTACAGCTGCTGAGCTCCTCAGCTCCCACTATTATATGTCCACTGTAACAATAAAGTATACCATACCTTACAGCTGCTGAGCTCCTCAGCTCCCACTATTATATGTCCACGGTAACAATAAAGCATACCATACCTTACAGCTGCTGAGCTCCTCAGCTCCCACTATTATATGCCCATTGTAACAATAAAGCATACCATACCTTACAGCTGCTGAGCTCCTCAGCTCCCACTATTATATGTCCACTGTAACAATAAAGTATACCATACCTTACAGCTGCTGAGCTCCTCAGCTCCCACTATTATATGTCCACGGTAACAATAAAGCATACCATACCTTACAGCTGCTGAGCTCCTCAGCTCCCACTATTATATGTCCACTGTAATAATAAAGTATACCATACCTTACAGCTGCTGAGCTCCTCAGCTCCCACTATTATATGTCCACGGTAACAATAAAGCATACCATACCTTACAGCTGCTGAGCTCCTCAGCTCCCACTATTATATGTCCACTGTAACAATAAAGCATACCATACCTTACAGCTGCTGAGCTCCTCAGCTCCCACTATTATATGTCCACTGTAACAATAAAGTATACCATACCTTACAGCTGCTGAGCTCCTCAGCTCCCACTATTATATGTCCACTGTAACAATAAAGTATACCATACCTTACAGCTGCTGAGCTCCTCGGCTCCCACTATTATATGCCCACTGTAATAATACAGCATACCATACCTTAAAGCTGCTGAGCTCCTCAGCTCCCACTGTTATACATGTATGTCCACTGTAGTAATAAAGCATACCATACCTTACAGCTGCTGAGCTCCTCAGCTCTCACTGTTATACATGTATGTCCACTGTAGTAATAAAGCATACCATACCTTACAGCTGCTGAGCTCCTCAGCTCCCACTATTATATGCCCATTGTAACAATAAAGCATACCATACCTTACAGCTGCTGAGCTCCTCAGCTCCCACTATTATATGTCCACTGTAACAATAAAGTATACCATACCTTACAGCTGCTGAGCTCCTCAGCTCCCACTATTATATGTCCACGGTAACAATAAAGCATACCATACCTTACAGCTGCTGAGCTCCTCAGCTCCCACTATTATATGTCCACTGTAATAATAAAGTATACCATACCTTACAGCTGCTGAGCTCCTCAGCTCACACTATTATATGCCTACTGTAATAATAAAGTATACCATACCTTACAGCTGCTGAGCTCCTCAGCTCCCACTATTATATGTCCACTGTAATAATAAAGCATACCATACCTTACAGCTGCTGAGCTCCTCAGCTCCCACTATTATATGTCCACTGTCCTTCTTTGGTCCGCTGTAATATGAAAAGTTAATCTTGTATCAGTACGGAAATTACGGAAAAAGATATTGCTTTGTTTGTTGAGAATGTGCACAGTTTTAAAGCAGGTTTAAAAGAAGCAAAGCAGAGTGACCAGATACCAAATTAAACATTATCGACTTCTTTCTTTTGAATATAAATCTTTTAGGTTGAAGGTGTAAATAAGATTATTGTTAGATGATACGGAAAAGGAATAAATTACCAGAACCCAATAAATCTAATAAGCCATAAGGTATCTATCAAAACTAGATATGATAAAACCCTTTGATATACATGGTCAAATTGACTTATTCCTGAATAAAATATCACCAAACCCTAATGAGTGCAGTGGTTTAATGTTTTAGTGAGGGAATGCCTATTACAACTGGGTACAGGGTATTTGTTTAATTATGTTGAGGAGTGATGCTTTGAATTTTTTTAGGTGAGGCTGTAGATTTTGTTACTGAAAAATTTTTCTTTAAGGTACGTGTACATGTAAGTTGACTTTATGAAAAAAAAACATGCAAAGAAAAATATTAATAACTGTAACTAATGATCAATACATACATGTATTATGTTACCAAGTTACATGCAAAGTTTATTTTATCAAATAATATTAAGAGAAATGATGCCTACAGAAATGAAATAAGAAGAGAACATTGTATGTATTAAGAGTCTTTAAAGTAACTGAGCACCATTCACCATTTTCCTTAACACAGACATGCAGAAGGAAAAATTGATACATGATCCTTAAAATAACTGACTTCTTTGTTTGATACACATGTGCATGTATACTTGGTATGTGATGCTGGTCAAAAACATGATACACATTTTTCATCTCTTACTCTGTAGATTGTTAATAACTTCATGTTAATAAGAAGAAGGATGCAGTTAATCACAATAGATAAAAACAAATATAATATAAATTATATGAAGGATAACAACTGACATAGAATGATTGAAAGTTGATAGTTGACAATAGAATGATTTCATTTTCTTGAAAATTACAAACAGAAGCGGATAAAGTACTTATATTGATGACCTTGGAAGTCTTACCTGGGAGTTGAACCACTTAAATCAAAGTAGGATGAAATATGAGTAAATATGTATGGTAAAATGAGATGACTGAGGTTAGAATCAGATAAGACTTAGATGTTTAAACGTTCATATGGTCGTTAATCTGAGAATATTTCAAAAGAAAAATGTTCAACAAAAATTTAATGGTATTCCACCTGCCCAATTATGTTACATGTACCTGTACTCATGACAGAGTCTATCATTGGCAAATTTACAGATATAGGAGAAATCACGGGAAAAATAAATACAATATCCTCTCCACTCAAAAAGAAACAAAGTCATGTTCATGCTTTGAAGCAAAGCGTGGGGACTCACAGAAAATTAAAACAATTCAAATTAGCTCATATCTCACTAAAGATCTTATAATTTCAACCTATTTATCATTTATATCTTTCTAATTGACAACAAGGAAAGTTGTAATTGATTATCATGAAGAGAATTTCAGTTACATGATATAACTAGTATTCAAATCAGTAAATAAATGTAATCAGTAAATCACAAATTCATAGTGACAATATAACCTTGACATCAGAATACTGACCTCAATCTTCTCTGCATCCTTGACCCTGAGGACACAATTTCTCCTAAGGAACATTCCATACGTCCTAAGAAATCCTACAATTGAATTGTTTTGAATACAGGTAACATCTGCCAGTGAATGAAGATTTAATCTGCTCACATTATGAAGTAATGCACAAAAACATGGTTTTTTTTTTGTAAACATGGAATCCAGGGAACAAAATAATCTTGTAACATTATACATGTAATATTGTACAAGTTAAAATATGAAATGATGAAATAAAGTAAACTTACATGTTTGGACAGATCTGCACTTTTGGAATCAACATCATAACTGAAAGAGAAAATTTCTCTGTAACTCAGACCTTATACATATATATATGTACAATTTCTTCCTTTTTAAAGTTGATAATTTCCTTTCATAAGATACTTCTCAACATGCTCACTATTGATAGAAAGATTTACATCCTGATATTGAGATATACAGAATACGCTCTTATCTAATGTGACAAAATTTCAAAGAGAGATCGATGTTCACCCAAAATAACCTTAAAATGGACAAACTATGCATCAATATTATGTACTGTTAATATACAATATTATCACATGATACACCCTTTACTCAGTTACATAAATCCATGTCATTAATAAATATTATGATAACATGTTGCATATCACTTTGGGAGCGTGGTCATTGGATGAAGCACGCCACATCCTTTGTGATGTCACAATAGAAACGGCAACGTTGGCTCATTATTTGCAAGAAATGAAGACGGAACTATAACATTTTGACGTTATTTTGATCATTTAAGTCATATTTCATGTGAAAAAAGAATTATGTTTCTATTCCAAATCACACAACGAGTTTCATAAATACTGTATGGAATAGAAACATCATTTGAGATTCTTTGACGTCACAAAGTATCTGGAGCACTTCATCTTAACAAATAAATTTTAACATGTAGGATCGCTAAGTAATTTACCAACTATTCAGTATTGCCATGTAAACTTGCTGTCATTTGACAGTAACTGATAAACTGGCTCAGACGAAATGCTTTGTACTAGATAAAAATAAAACACCGCTAAAGACGGTATGGCCGGATTGCAAAGTAAGTTTTTGTCACCAACTGGGTCAAGGTCACTAGGTCAAATATTACAGCATACGTTGAGAGGTCTTGTCAGAGGCAACCTACATGTATAATATAAAGTTTCTGCTGCATAAAGTTCCTTAGATTTTGCTTAAACCAGAAACTTTAACCAAAGTCTTTTTCTAGGTCAAAGTCCAGGTCAAGGTCACTAGGTCCAATGTTACGGCATAAATTGAAAGGTCTCATCATGGGCAACCTACATGTATAATATAAAGTTTCTACTGCATACAGTTTCTTAGATTTTGTCTCAACCAGAAACTTAAACCAAAATCTTTAACTAGGTCAAAGTCCAAGGTCAAGGTCACTAGGTCCAATGTTACGGCATAAATTGAAAGGTCTCATCATGGGCAACCTACATGTATAATATAAAGTTTCTACTGCATACAGTTCCTAAGATTTTGCTTAAACCAGCTACTTTAACCAAAATCTTTAACTAGGTCAAAGTCCAAGGTCAAGGTCACTAGGTCCAATGTTACGGCATAAATTGAAAGGTCTCGTCATGGGCAACCTTCATGTATAACATTAAGTTTCTACTGCATACAGTTCCATAGATTTTGCTTTAACCAGGAACTTTAACCAAAATCTTTAACTAGGTCAAAGTCCAAGGTCAAGGTCACTAGGTCAAATGTTACGGCATAAATTGAAAGGTCTTATCATGGGCAACCTTCATGTATAATATAAAGTTTCTACTGCATATAGTTCCTTAGATTTTGCCTCAACCAGAAACTTTAACCAAAATGTTGACGGCAGACGGACGGACGGACATCGTCAATCTATAGACCGGAATTGCTTTGCAATCCGGCCAATAAAATATTGATTTTGGTGTCAAGTAGACAAGCATTATAACCAAGATAACTGATAACTCACATTTCAAACTTCAGTTTCTGACTTTGTTCAAAATAGTAGTGCATCACAAACTTCTTCACAAAATCTGGATTCAAGTTATTCCAGATAATTTCTGTTCGACCAAACTGTCAAAGAAAACATTCATCAGAAAGAATTCATAATTTAAACAGTTCATGTTTTACAATAGATACACAGAGTTATATTCTTCCAATGTATTTTTAAAGTGTTTGTTAACTAAATTACCAAAAGTATCAAATGTATAACAGTTGTATATCTTTTATATTTGTAGTTAGAAAAACATGTACATTGCACAGAAATAATACATAATTTACAATTCTTTACTTCAATCTTTTTCTCTGAGTTTTCGCATAATATTTAAATTACAGTTTTTTACTTCAATCTTTTTTTCTGAATTTCACATATAGCTTACACTTTTGTTCTGAATTTTCATAGTTTATCATACACATCTATAGTACAAATGTATATACTCTTATATTAGGTAAGCAGGGCTCATTTTGGTCAACAAAGTACCTGTACTTGTAAAATTGTACTTAAAATAGAAAAAAATTGTAAACACTTAAAAAGGTTTTCTCCTAAAAGGAATAAATTTTCACGAAGAAAAATCTTATACATATATTAAATTGATTGATTCTAATGCTTACTTCTCTCCATGACTTTGATTGTTGATCCATAGTGAATAAAACACACACTGAAATACAATAATTATAAAACATGTAAACATAATACATGGATACTTTTGCTGTAAAGAGTTTCAAGTAATTGAATTTCCAATTAAAACCTTCAAACTTTCCTTGCCATTTTTAATTTAGAGAAAAAATAACCCCCTTCAAAATTAACTTAATTTTTTCTCTTCACTTATATGCAATACATAATAAAACACTGCTAAAGACAGTATGGCCCGATTGCAAAGTAAGTTTTTGTCAACAACTGGGTCAAGGTCACTAAGTCAAATATTACAGCATACATTGAGAGGTCTTGTCAGAGGCAACCAACATGTATAATATAAAGTTTCTACTGTATACAGTTCCTTAGATTTTGCTTAAACCAAGAACTTTAACCAAAATCTTTAACTGGGTCAAAGTCCAAGGTCAAGGTCACTGGGTCAAATGTTACGGCATAAATTGAAAGGTCTCATCATGGGCAACCTACATGTATAATATACAGTTTCTACTGCATACAGTTCCTTAGATTTTGCTTAAACCAGAAACTTTAACCAAAATCTTTAACTAGGTCAAAGTCCAAGGTCAAGGTCAATAGGTCCAATGTTATGGCATATATTTAAAGATCTCGTCATGGGCAACCTTCATGTATAATATAAGGTTTCTACTGCATACAGTTCCTTAGATTTTGCTTAAACCAGAAACTTTAACCAAAATCTTTAAGTAGGTCAAAGTCCAAGGTCAAGGTCACTAGGTCCAATGTTACGGCATAAATTGAAAGGTCTTGTCATGGACAACCTGTATGTATAATATAAGGTTTCTACTGCATACAGTTCCTTAGATTTTGCTTAAACCAGGAACTTTAACCAAAATCTTTAACTAGGTCAAAGTCCAAGGTCAAGGTCACTAGGTCAAATGTTACAGCATAAATTGAAAGATCTTGTCATTGGCAACATACATGTATAATATAAAGTTTCTACTGCATACAGTTCCTAAGATTTTGCTTAAACCAGGAACTTTAACCAAAATCTTTAACTAGGTCAAAGTCCAAAGTCAAGGTCACTAGGTCAAATGTTACAGCATAAATTGAAAGGTCTTGTCATGGACAACCTATATGTATAATATAAAGTTTCTACTGCATACAGTTCCTTAGATTTTGCTTAAACCAGGAACTTTAACCAAAATCTTTAACTAGGTCAAAGTCCAAAGTCAAGGTCACTAGGTCAAATGTTACAGCATACATTGAAAGATCTCGTCATGGGCAACATACATGTATAATATATAGTTTCTACTGCAAACAGTTCCTTAGAGTTTGCTTAAACCAGGAACTTTAACCAAAATCTTTAACTAGGTCAAAGTCCAAGGTCAAGGTCACTTGGTCAAATGTTACGGCATAAATTGAAAGGTCTTGTCATGGACAACCTATATGTATAATATAAGGTTTCTACTGCATACAGTTCCTTAGATTTTGCTTAAACCAGGAACTTTAACCAAAATCTTTAACTAGGTCAAAGTCCAAGGTCAAGGTCACTAGGTCAAATGTTACAGCATAAATTGAAAGATCTTGTCATGGGCAACATACCTGTATAATATAAAGTTTCTACTGCATACAGTTCCATAGATTTCGCTTAAACCAGGAACTTTAACCAAAATCTTTAACTAGGTCAAAGTCCAAGGTCAAGGTCACTAGGTCAAATGTTACGGCATAAATTGAAAGGTCTTGTCATGGGCAACCTTCATGTATAATATAAAGTTTCTACTGCATATAGTTCCTTAGATTTTGCCTCAACCAGAAACTTTAACCAAAATGTTGACGGCAGACGGACAGACGGACGGACAGACGGACATCGTCAATCTATAGACCGGAATTGCTTTGCAATCCGGCCAAAAATTCATATTTGTACATTATTCAATGCCTTCTTTAATACACTAGTATAAATATTCTCTATAAAATGTTCCTCTACAAGTACATGTAGTAATAGTCTGAAGTATGATAACAATTTGTATCCATGGTATTTCATTGCATTTTAATAATTTGGAATTCTTGTACATATAATCAAATGGTATACCATTTTTAATGTAAACATTATTTACCAGTACTTCCTTGGTGAACGTATGGTACTTACTTGGATCTGACTTGGAAAATACATCAGCATCTATAAGTTTCCTGGAAATAAAAGAATGAACTTTAAATCTTTTCTATCATCATCATCATCATCATCATCATCATCATCATCCTCATCATCATCATCATTTGTTCTTTCAGTTTGGATGTAGATCGTTGCTGTTGTTTTTGTAGATAATATACATGATATGATAAATATATATCCCTGTTGCACCATTACTAAAACTCTAAATGCCTCAAGCACTTACATGTAGTTCTATTATCAAATTCATTAACTATAAAGCATGAAAATAAAGCTCTGTGTACTTGTGATGTACGCTTGTTTGTTTTCATATTATCATAAATGTATGCTGATGCATGCCATCAATTGCATGGTGAAGTCAATAAATCTTGAATTATTATCAAATAATAGCTGAAATTTTAAAATGAACTTTCAAAATGAAATTATTTTCATAACATCAGAAACCAATTCACCAAGAACCAAATTTCACAATTTTTTTTGTTTTGTCCGTTTGTTTGTTTGTTTTTTTTTGGAAATGATATTGGCTCAACTGGAATATACGTACAAAGTAGTTCCGTCACCAGAATGAAATTAAAAATGAATATGCGCTTAAAAAATGAAATCAATACGCATGATATAAATCACTATGCAATATTATGAATGGACGCATTGAATTGGCATTGATATTTATTGACACATTGATATTGACACACAGACTTTACTTTGCATTGACATACTGGCATTGGCAGATAGAGTTGTCTTTGCATCGACACATTGACATTGACAGAAATAGTTGTCAATGCATTGACATGTAGACATTGACAGATAGATTTGCCAATGCATTGACACATTGACATTGACAGTAAGAATTTTCTTTGCACTGACACATCAACATTGACAGACTTGTTTGTCAATGCATTGACACGTTGACATTGACAGAAAGATTTATCAATGCATTGACACGTTGACATTGACAGAAAGATGAAATTCTAAGAAGAGCAAATTTTACTATAGAGAGTCATACACAGAGAGCTTCAGTTTCAGTCCAATAGCAAATATATGTATCAACGTCAGCGTGTCAATGCATTAACAATGACAATGTCACCATTTCAATTCGTTGAGAAATGAGTATCAAGATATGTCAAATATGTCTGTCAATGTCAACATCTGGTAAGTTGTAAAAACTAATTTGCGATGTCTTAATGAGTCTGTCAATGTCAACGTGTCAATACATTGACAAATGAGTCTGTCATTGTCACATGTCAAGTATTGACAAATGAGTCTGTCAATGTCAACATGTCAATGCATTGACAAATCTTTCTGTCAATGTCAATGCAAAGACAGCTCTGTCAATGTCAGTTCATTGATACATGAGTATGTCAATGTCTATGTGTCAATGCACTGACAAATTTTTCTGTCAATGTCAACAGTGTTGATGCATCGACAAATGAGTCTCCAGAATCAATGCATCAATAAATAAGTTTGTCAATATCAGCAGTATAGACAAACGAGTCTGTTAATGTCAAAATGTAAATGTAATGACAATAATAGGTTAGCCAAATCACCACTTATGAAAAAAAAAAAAAAATTACACGAGGGACTACTTATTCCCTACACTCCAGTTGACCCATGATATTTCGCAATAGTAAATTTACATTTTGTCTCAGCATCTTACATACTATGAATTTGTAAGCTACTTTCTTTTTTCAAGATTTTCTTCTCATTGTTTCATGATGATAATCAAGCATGTTTTACATATACATGTATAGAAAATGTAGCATTTCAGTAAATTATGCTTAGTATTACCTCCCCCCTTTTTCCCTTTCAAGAATATGGCATTATGAAAAACTAAACAACTTATTGTTCTTAATAATCTTATTATTACCATTTTAATTAAGATCAATGCAATACATGATAAACTAAGGAATGTCACTTTCACAAACATGCAGTGAGTGACCAGCTCACTCTCCACTCAGCCACTTGCACAGTGTCACTCATCCCAAAATCACAGACAAAATTATGCAGATAAAAATGAATAAATTAAAGACCTGTTATCGCCAATGATAGAGAGAGCATTATATATGAAGAGAATAAAAGTAGTTTTTACCGACAAGAAACCGAAATTTCCACCAAAGTTGCAGGAGCAACACCTGTTCCTGGTTGAAAATTTGACATGCCATCCATATTTGTTTTCGTTTTCTCCGTCTTTCTCTGACTTTGACCTTTTCCAATTGAAACAGCGGAAAAGCCCGAAAGAAGTTTTATGCCGAAAAAATTGCGCAATGCGTTCTGGGAAAGCATCCGGGATACGTCATTCACGCATGACTACTGAGGCCGAAAGCGGCGAAGAAGAGCACATGGCCGCACAGTAGGTCACAAAAACTCCACTTTTCTGTCCCTTTTACTGTCTGTTTGCATCATTTTGGACATTTGATTTTTGTTAGATATGCAAATAATTTGAAAACGCTAAAAGAAGCACAAATATGGGGATCAAATCTTTGGAAGAATTTATCGAAAAGCACTGTTCCAGTGCTTGTGCATCCGTTGATTTGTTGAAAATATCACGAGGCTACATCCCAAAGAGGCGTGGCAGAGGTCCAGGTCCCGAGCGATTCTGCCTGGTTGTAGATGCAGAGAGTTGTTTAGATCGTTTATACGGGGGTTTCTTTTCTGATTGGGTTTGTGGCGGGCAATGGAATCGCATGGTTTCCTTCCTGAACAGCCTAATGCAGGCGTGTCATTCTGCAAACATGGACATGGTTGTATTTTTCAATGGGGCACTTGAAAGCCAAAAATTAAGTGAATGGTATTCAGAGCAGATGAACAACAAAAAGAAAATTTCTTTCGTTTTGCGACACATTAACAATAAAGGAACACCACCACCAAAGGTTTGGTGGAATCCACCAGTTTTCCTGCAGGGTGCCCTAAGAATGGCCTTGCGACACATGGGCATCAGTGTGGCTTGCTCCATGGATGATCATGCACAAGAAGTCATAGGATACTGCAGAGAGCATGGCTTACAGGGCATCATAGCGCAAGATCCCATGTACATCATCTTTGATCCACCTCGATATTTCTCCTCACACAACCTGAAGCTTACCTACAAAGGTTCCCTTGAAACAAAAGAGTACATCATGGATGAAATAGCAAAGAACCTAGATTTGAATCCAAACAGATTTTGTATCTTTGCTGCAATGCTAGGTGAGAATATTTGCATACATGTAGCTTTGCATAATATGTAATGCCAGCGGCAGCATGGAATTTAGTCCAGATACCCATATAAAGTAGATATCATTCCTTTTATCAGTAATGTCTATAGAATTTTGCAGAATGGGGATTTGAAATTTTTCTAGAAGACCTGAACAGTAAATTTGTAATCAAGGTTCTCATTATTTCGTAAATTTATTTGAAGCTGTTTGTTAACTTTGTACCATGGTTGTATCGCATATTGTACGAACATTCACTGATTTTCAATACCTTCTTAGTTTCTGTTTCATTAATTTTTGTTAGAAAAGTTGAATAATAAAAATAGTTTTCCTCCCACACATTAGCAGTCAGGGGTGCTACTTAAACAAGTAATAAAAAAAATTACCTTTTTAAGTAACTTTCTAATTCTGCCTTCTAAAATAATTACTTCTAAAAGTAACTGATTTACTTGCGATGTCCATGCAACATATTACTTATACAAGTAATATACATAAAAAGTAAGGCAATGGATGGTTTGTAATGATTGTAGCATACACAATTAAAGTTCTCAAGCTTTAAATTGTTATAAGGGCTACTCATATAAGTAATAATTGCTTCAGTAACAGAAATATCAAGGTAAAACCATTCCCTTAAAATTACTTGTTTAAGTAATATTTATTGAAAGGGGCTTATCTTTAAATGAAAGGAGTAAAGCTTTAAGCAATTATCGTAATTTAAATTTAAATTTTATTTTGAAAAGGAAAGTCTGAATTTTCAGGAAAAATTATTGCTATTGAGATGAAAATTCTGTTTAAAAATCTACAAGGTTACAAACTTGCACAAATTTGCAACTTTTTAAGTGAAATTTGGCTACAATTTCGGCTATCTTTCTTAACTCAAACAGTTTCTTCTGAGAAAGTTATTTCCTTTTGAAAATAATGGAAGTGCTCTTGCCTTCTACTGCTGTACTTTCTTACTTGCCGTGGGAAATAAGACATTATTTAACTTTTTATGTGAAATCATGGGTACATTTGATAATTACTTGTAGAAGTAATTTATTAATTACTTGTTGAAGTAGCACCCCTGACTGATTAGGATTATTTACATATTAATTATAGACGACTGATCTTTTTTACCTTTTATAAAGAGAACAGACTCGTGACCATTTCAGCAGTATTTCATAAACTTGACTGTATAATAGTAGGTTATGTTAAGTCTAAGCATTATTAGCATAGTCACATGGTATCAGTACATGTATTCTTCATATTCTGCCAACTAGAAATTCAATGTACTTTGTGTTTTGTTACTAGGTAATCACATCCTTCCAGATGATGATTTGTATGGTTTCTACAGTGAGCTGTTCTCTGGTAACCGTGGCAATGATCCAACTAAAACTGTCAAGGTCTGAGACTACTACATATCCTATTGCATATTGATAAAGTTTGATGGATACGGCCTTGGAAAAAAATTAACAGATGAAAAAAGAAATGAAACTTTTGTATGTTCCTTCTTTAAATTAGAGATGCCATCAATATTCACAAATTGGGAGAAATGTACTGAATTTTTAACTTGCTGCTTACGTCAACATCATAATGTTTGTTTGTACAAATGTACTCCAAATAATGATTTATTTACAGCCCACTCCAGAGAATGCCATCAGGGTAGCAGTAGAATTTGTTCGTAACTTGCCTACCGTAGAGAATTTGGATGAGGTGGGAGAGGTGATATTCAGGAATGCCAAGGGAAACAGACAAGAGCTAGTTCAGAAGTTCAAACAATGTGTTCAGTATTACATGAATGGTACACATGAAGGCTTCCTCAAGTACAGACCCAGGCTGGGACAATGTATGAGTCAAAAACTTATGTATTTCCTCTGTTAATTCCACCATAACTGTCACAAGTTTAGAATTTTGTCAGTCCATTGAGAGCTGAAGTTTTCATCAGTTATAGTCGAGATATTTTGTATTATTTCTATTACACAGTGGGAGGCGGTCCACCTCGCCAAGGGGCTTACTCCATGCAGCAGCAGAATTTCCATAACAGGCACTATGTAAGTAGTATATACACGTACTTTCAACCTGCGTGTTTTGGAAAATTTTATATAATGACCTTGACCTCTGTTTCTATCAAAGTTGCAGTTGAGATGAGCTTTGTAAAACATGTAATAGATTCACTGATATCATTGTCTTGAGGTTATTTGTGAGGATGTGTGTCACTTGTTTACTCTATTTATAGGATCAAGGATTCGGCGGTAACGGAGGTCAGGTTCCCCAGGTTATAGTGGATCCTCCTGCACAAGGACTGCCGGCAAACTTTAACCAGCTAACTCCAGGTCGGTCCGAGAAATCAGACGAAACTTCTGAGGATGCTAAACAATCAGCTGCCGCAGGTTTGTGGGTGAAACCTGCATGATTGTTTAGTGTCGCTTTCAATCTTTTTCTTAGTTTATATTTTGATTTGTTTATTTTGCTGCAAGCATGCTGCATATTTTAAAAATGTTCAGATTTGCTGAATATTTTCAAATGAAATATGTCAACAAAGGTAAGAGATATGGAGGTTATTTTGGAATGTCCCCAACAGTCTGTATTAGGCTTCTCCATAGGTATGTGTATGAAGTAAGCAGAGAGTCTGAAAGAAGAATGTGGAATGCAGTTTATTGTAAAACTTAGTATTTCACCACAGAATAAAGTTGTTGATTATACTTAAAGTTAGGATATCAAATGGCTTGATGCTGATTCTCATTTTGAACCGTGTTTGTCTTCTACAGAATCAAGTCAGACTAATACATCAGAAGCTGTATCACAGGAAAAATGTTTTATATATTATTTTATAGTCTATTTAGCTTGCAATGTATGTAACCTTTCGGTAATTTTCTTTCGATGTAGTTGCAAACTATGCATGTACATAGATTAGATATGTCTTATAGTAGAGTATGGAGTATAGAACTTTAATTTCAAGATTGAGGTTAAAATTCAATGATATTTGCCTTCAAAGTTAGATGTCATAGTTGGTAATCATGTTAAATTTCATTTTCTTTGTTGAACTGAATTCTTGATTGGCATGTCTGTTGCGTCCAAAAATTGCCAATATGTTTTCTATCAAAGAGTCTTTTTATTTGCCAATGTACTAGACATGGTAGCAAAATTATGCTGAAACTTGGTTAGATAATACTGATTAGTGATGTAACGATATATCGTTTGTATTCATATCGTGATACAGTAGCTTAACAATATGTATTGTCATACATTTTCAATACAAAGGATACACAACAATACAGTATTTTTCAACAAAATCAAGCACAGTGTAACAAATAGAGACAAAATTGTTCTGTATCATTTACTTATTATGCACACTGTATAAAGCGAATAATATATCCCCATCATCATGTACCAGTATCTTGTTAGAACCCTCTCTATGCTGTTAAGACTAAATTGATGCAAGTGTGTTAAGTTTTTCTTTCAATTCAAGGAATATGTGAGTTTTGGATTGAATAGAAAAGTGTATCGTGATACGTATCATATTGTGAGCCTTGTATCGTGATATTTATCGTATCGTGATCTAGTGTTCGTTACATCCCTTATACTGATACTGTACTTGGCAGTGTACCAAATACTAAAATTGAACTTCTGTAAAATCATAAATTTTTGTTGGGGATTAGATTTCGTTATTTTCATTGGTAGTAAAACACAACGAAATTAAGTCCATGACGAAAATTTGCTTTGACTTTGATGGATTTAAATGTATTATAAATTTAAACGTATTTAAATTGAGATTTTACTGAACGTGTCCTACGTTATTGACACGTTTGTTACTTTCATTGTCTGTATAAAATGTGCTCCGTTTTAGAAATTTTTAACTTTAATATAAGTGTTTATTTGCCTCTACAAATATCGAATGCGTAGTAACAGTCGGACTCGGAGACATCGGTCTCTTATAAAAATCCACATATCTATATTGCATGAACATTGTACTGGAATCCCAACGCTTGGAAATCAAACAACTACTATTATATTCCAAAGGTAATTAGCAGTGAAGCAAAACTTTCTAATTACAATCGTAGCCAAACAAACAATTGGATGGCCAAACACATGATTGTTTGTTAAAACTGGCAAGATGGAAACAAATCTGACAATGCAAGGACAAGCTATCTTTGGGCGGGCAAGAGCTCGGGGTAGCGAGTTTTATCCATTCTTACACAATACAAATTCATTTTCATATTAGATTTCAACTTTCCAGAAGTATGTTTTATAGTCGCTACGTATTCTATTAAAAGAACGACAACTCGACAAAGAAACATTTTGATAAAGATTATTTTCTGCCGATATTGCAATTGAAATTTGTTAAATCTGTCGATGATAATCATCAACAATAGGAAAGATAACATTGTCCGAGTAAAATGATAAGAATAAAAACGTACAGCTACAGTGACATATTATTTCACTCGTTAAAGTAATTTACAGATGTACGGCGTTTTATTTCTTTCGTTTTATTCTTTTTTTTAATGAAAAAAAACATATTTTTTGCAAGACATAAATTGACGAAATTAAATGTCAATGAAACAGCTTCAGCCCCTAAACCACGAAATTTTAAAGCCGCGAAAATATATGATTTTCCAGTATATCAGAGAAAGTAAGATATACATGTAATACATTTTTAGCTCACCTCGACGAAGTTGAGTGAGCTTATGCTATAACCCCACGCGTCCGCGTCCGCGTCCGTGTCCGCGTCCGCGTCCGGTTAAGAAGTTTGGGGTAGCTCAGTATCTGACAAAGTACTAATGCTACAGCAACCAAACTTGCACAAGTGATTCATCTTTGGATGCTGAGGTGAACCCATGCATTGGATGCAGCATCTGACCTACATTTTCCGCTTGAGTGACTTGGTTAAGAAGTTTGGGGTAGCTCAGTATCTGACAAAGTACTAATGCTACAGTAACCAAACTTGCACAAGTGATTCATCTTTGGATGCTGAGGTGAACCCATGCATCGTATGCAGCATCTGACCTACATTTTCCGCTTGAGTGACTTGGTTAAGAAGTTTGGGGTAGCTCAGTATCTGACAAAGTACTGATGCTACAGTAACCAAACTTGCACAAGTGATTCATCTTTGGATGCTGAGGTGAACCCATGCATCGGATGCAACATCTGACCTACATTTTCCGCTTGAGTGACTTGGTTAAGAAGTTTGATGTATCTCAGTATCTGACAAAATACTGATGCTACAATAACCAAACTTGCACAAGTGATTCATCTTTGGATGCTGAGGTGAACCCATGCATTGGATGCAGCATCTGACCTACATTTTCCGCTTGAGTGATTTGGATAAGAAGTTTGGGGTAGCTCAGTATCTGACAAAGTACTAATGCTACAGTAACCAAACTTGCACAAGTGATTCATCTTTGGATGCCGAGATGGACCCATGCATCGGATGCAGCATCTGACCTTCTTTTTCCACTTGAGTGAATTCGCTTTTAAAAGCCAATATTGAGCAGAGTATAAGTGCTAGATGTTCCAAACTTGCATATTAGATGTATCTTTGATCAAACTTTCATAAAATGACCTCGACCTACTTTTTCCACTTGAGTGATTTTGCCTTTAAAAGCCAATATTGAGCAAAGTATAAGTGCTACATGTTCCAAACTTGCATATTGGATGTATCTTTGATCAAACTTTCATAAAATGACCTTGACCTACTTTTTCTGCTTGAGTAATTTTGCCTTTAAAAGCCAATATTGAGCAAAGTATAAGTGCTTCATGTACCAAACTTGCATATTGGATGTATCTTTGATCAAACTTTCATAAAATGAAATTGACCTACTTTTTCCGCTTGAATGATTTTGCCTTTAAAAGCCAATATACATGTACTTAGAAATATGTTTGAATTGAATTTTGCTGCCACGAGGTGAGCTTCGTAATCTGTGATTACCTATGTTTTGTAGTCTGATCACGAATTTTTAAGCTGATATTAACACAAAAAATACATTACAGATGTAAAATCAGAGTTACTGGCAGCTACCTCTTCTTCCTCATCCAGTAGTAGTGGATCTAGTCCTAACAGGAACAGTCCAGACACCCAGCAATGGTCCCAGTCCCTAAAACTACAGGCTGTAAGTATAAATAGTCCAGCTACCCAGCAATGGTCCCAGTCCATAAAACTACAGGTTGTAAGTAGAAACAGTCCAGATACCCAGCAATAGTCCCAGTCCCTAAACCTACAGGCTGTAAGTATAATCAGTCCAGCAACACAGCAATAGTCTCAGTCCCTGAAACTACAGGCTGTAAGTATATACAGTTCAGATACCCAGCAATGGTCCCAGTCCCTAAAACTACAGGCTGTAAGTATAAATAGTTTAGACACCCTTCAATGGTCCCAGTCCCTAAAACTTACAGGCTGTAAGTATAAACAGTCCAGCTACCCAGCAATGGTCCCAGTCCCTAAAACTTACAGGCTGTAAGTATGAACAGTCCATATACCCTGCAATGGTCCCATTCTGGGCTCACACTGGCTTGTAAAAAAGTGTAGCCACTTTTTGCGCGGAGGACTTTCTATCACGCGCAAAAGATGTTTCGCTGTCGCAGAACATCTTTTGTCGCATTATATTCCTTTTAACTACCCATATTGTATATTTCTAATGGAAATTATAATAGAAATATGATAAACCATAATACACCATTAATTCATGTTTATTAAATCAAACATTTAAGCATAGTCTATGTATCAATATAAAACAACAAAAAGCTATTTGCATCATTAAAGTTAAAAGGGCAAAAAATGTTCAAGAAAAAGCACTATGATATAGCACTAAATACATGTATGTTGTAAATGATAAGAAGCACAGTCTGTCACTTTTAATATTTAGGCACCATAATTCTCCTGTTCTTCATGTTCACCCACTGTTTAAAAGCACTGATATACCGTACTTTGCCGCGACCCATGACCTTGCCAACGCCATGGTGCCCCAACTTAATGATCTCTGCATATTGCAGGTACACTGATATAATGTTCCTCATAAAGATGCTTGGAAATCAAAGTCAAATATACTTACAAAATTGATCTATTGACGAATTATCCGTTCAGAAAAAAAGGTCTCGATATTCTAAACCAGTGTATTAACCGCATTCAAGATTTTTTTTAGCAAATTGCCATAAAAAGTAGCGGGTAATACACCGACGGAGACGGTACGTGGTACGCAAAGCTGCCAGGATAGCAGCATTGCTCTTGGAAACGGCATTCTCTCTAGCTACTTCCATGTTGGAACCCTCTTTCAGTGTCACCTAATAAAAAAAAAATTAATAAAAGACGATCATAGTTATGTTACGTATACGCGCCTAACGAAATCACGACAGTTCGAATGGATCGATATGATGATAAAAACTTAAAATGAAAAGTCGGTAAATGTGCCTTTGCGGTTTTCATGTTTGCATACGTTGTCTTTTTTTTATCAGAGAACAACTGTCAAAAAAAGAATTTTGCACGCGAGCTTTAATACAAATATCGCAAAAAATAAGGCCTAAAGAACTGTCATATCTTAGCCAGTCTCGGTTAAAACGCCAGCTTGGATTAAATTTACGGTTAACTGAACATGCTGATGGTGACGCATTTGCCGTTTCATTTTCAGATTCTGATTCAGAATTTTTTACAGTAAAGTCAAACGCTGAAAGTTTCTGAGATTTTACGGGCCGATCGTCGCGTCGGCCAAATCTAACTTTCTCTTAACCGTCTTATCTAGATATAAATTGTCTAAAGAATGAGGACAATTTTCATTAAAAAAAAATCTAAGGTATAACAGAATCATAGCGTCCGTACTCTTCATTAAATTTAATTTCAATAATTTTTTTTCTTTGATCGCGCTTGCTTTGGTATTTTTTCAATTGTTTAAAAGTTTCTATAATGTTTATACGAACGGTGACTATACAAACACAGGTAAATACTTACATCAATACGTGTACCTGCACTGTGAAGCGCCGCTAGATATCCCCCGGTGATAATCCAATTATCCAATTAAGTAATAAAAGCAGTGGTCAATCTCAGGTAAGGTCCCACGACATACAGCGCTGATTTATTGATTTTTAGACACCAAATGAAATAATATAGAGGAAAAAATCGGCTTTCGCCACTTACGAATTTCTTTCGCCACTTTTGATTTTTTTCGCCAATGGCGAAAATGGCGAACGACAGCGCGAGCCCTGCCATTCTCTAAAACTACAGGCTGTAAGTATAAACAGTCCATATACCCAGCAATGGTCCCAGTCCCTAAAACTTACAGGCTGTAAGTATGAACAGTCCATATACCAAGCAATAGTCCCAGTCCCTAAAACTACAGGCTGTAAGTATAAACAGTCCCTATACCCAGCTATAGTCCCAGTCCCTAAAACTTACAGGCTGTAAGTATGAACAGTCCATATACCCAGCAATGGTCCCAGTCTCTAAAACTACAGGCTGTAAGTATAAACAGTCCAGCTACCCAGCAGTAGTCCCAGTCCCTAAAACTTACAGGCTGTAAGTATGAACAGTCCATATACCCAGCAATGGTCCCAGTCTCTAAAACTACAGGCTGTAAGTATATACAGTTCAGATACCCAGCAATGGTCCCAGACTCTAAAACTACAGGCTGTAAGTATAAATAGTTAAGACTCCCAGCAATGGTCCCAGTCCCTAAAACTACAGGCTGTGAGTATGAACAGTCAAGATACCCAAAAATCTTTAAGGATTGTTACACTTTTGCTTCATTTCCAATTAAAAACATGTAGTAGTCTATTTTCCATAGATTATGGATAGTAGGTAAAAATGTCATTCATCTTGAAAGACAAGAGGAGGACTAAGACCCGTGATTCCAGGGCTCACACTGGCTCAAAATTTTGTGTCGCAAGTTTGCGCAATGACTCAAAATTGTGCTGTAGCACAATATTGCGCGACGATAAAGTTGCTGAAAAAACTCAGATTTTTCTCAATAGAGATAGTGTATGTGTTGATCTATGTGTTTTATTTTCAAGAACATACAAAGTCATATTGTATTAGATTCAACACAGACTCAGAGACTAATATCAACACTACCCCGGTACTTCTATGATAACATAGTAAATGCAAAATATTCAGTAAGTTTGAGTCCAATGACAGTACTGAGTTAGTGATGAGTTCAATTAGACCAACTCAAAAAGTCACAGAATTCTTCATAGAAGCCCTCCCATCTAATTAAAAAATATCCATTGGAGGGCCTTCTATGCTTATCATCATCAATTTGCAGTTTAGGGATTACTGCATTGACAAGGTAGTTGGTAGCTGCAAACATGGTGTAGGCTGAAAGAACTGCAGCTTTGCTTTTAGACCAAGCTATAGTACTGAACCCCCCCCCCCCCCCCTTCCCCATGACTTGAACTCCTTGGTAGCAAGGACAGTCTGGAATTGGCAGCCAAAGAAAGATGGACAGACCTTGAATTTTTCCTGGGATGGGGAGGGGGTCCAAGTATATGATAGTGAAAAACATTAGACATAAAAACGGGAAAAAATAGCATTTTAGGAAATTTCCAAGGTGGCTCCTAACCCCATCTAGATATGCTCTTGATCATATATTCAATGTAGCTTGAAAACGGTCCCCTTATATAAGCTTTGCTTGTTGTGAAAAAAAAATGTTGACCTGATTAAAAAAGGCCGGTGTAGCGGACCCCCCCCCCCCCCCACAAAAAAAAAAAAAAAATAAAAGCTCTCAACGTACATGTATTTTATCTAGATGAATGTTTCTCATATAGATACATAAGCTATTTGTGGTTTGTTTTCGTAATCACAATGGCCTAGAAATAAAATAAGTAATATTTTTTGTTCAATTCTTCGTCGCCGACTCTTTGTTTCACAGGAGATCGACGCAAAATTAAAAGAAAGTAGAGGGGGTGCTATTGTGGGTCCACGATGTCGAGCTCATATGCTTTTATCCTTAAAACAAAGATCTCAAAACCTCGATTTAGATGCTATTGAAGGCTTATTTTTGATAGTTTTATCGTTTGAACTTGCAGACGTTTTAAAAACGAACGACGTCAAATTTGCTATTTTGTTTTCCGATACGGAATCGGACTTTTCTAAGTTACGTTTCCCAATTTTAAAATCGAAATTATTTAATACAGTGGTACTTCTTTTGGGGGAGAAACAAAGAATTGAAAAATAAAAGAATTATGACATACTCGTGATGATCTAAACTTTTCAGTGACATCGAAAGATATAAAGTTTGCCGTCCGCCGTAACTAAGTTAAAATACATTTTCAAAATTAGGAATACTAACGGTGGACAGCTTATCGTCATAATCCAATTATCTAATTAGCAGTGACTCTCGTGCTGCTGGGGCTACCTAATTACCAGTGTATTTCACACCTTTTACAGTCACCCGCTTACCTACATTACACCTGAACGCTTCAACTGCACTTTGAATTACTTAGAATCGATCTGTCAGTACCAAATTCGCGTGTTTGTCGGTACTTGAAAACTCAGTTTTAGAAAATTCCCTTTGTCGCAAATCGCGATTTTCTGTCGCAAATTTCAAATTTTTGTCGCAAAATGCGACATTTGCGAAGCCCAGCGCGAGCCCTGGATTCCATGTATTTTATATGTATGTTACATGTACATGCATTTCTGATTATGTTTAAAGTCATTAAAAAAGAAATAACATATCTTAATTTCATATTGTTAACCAAATTTTTCAGACCCCATACTCAATGATAAACACCCTAAGAAGTCCAGATATAATATTTTGTTTGGTATTGGCAGATGCAGCAAAACAAAGCCACACAGAACAAGCCCGACTCCAAGTTACCTCCAGTATCACCTGAGATTATGAGAATTGCCAGTGAGCGACATCAGAAAGGCCTTATGCACCCCTGGATCTATCAACTCCTCTCACAGGTTAGAGAGTATTGTAAATAACATTTAACATGTATTTTTAGCCAAAATGCGAAACTCGGCTCTTAATTTGATGTGAGACGGGCTGGCAGGCGGGCATCAACAATTTGTTTCGGGACTATAAGTCA
The DNA here is from genome assembly GCA_033119305.1 of Pinctada imbricata. Lineage (NCBI taxonomy): Eukaryota > Metazoa > Mollusca > Bivalvia > Pterioida > Pteriidae > Pinctada > Pinctada imbricata. The sequence goes on from VSWD01000005.1 coordinate 112,643,262, forward strand.
AGTATGATACATGCTAGTGTAACGAAACTTTATACACTTACTCAGCATGAGTGAAGGATGACCCCTATTGATTTTGGGGTCAAAAGGTCATAGGTCAAGGTCACAGGACTCTGATTATTGAAAACAGTTTCCTGACCATACAAGAGCCTGTAATGAAACTTGCCAGAAATGTTTCCCACATATCAAGGATGACCCCTATTGATTTTTAGGTCCAAAGGTCAAAGTCAAAGGACTCGGATGATTGAAAATATTAGAGCCTGTGTTGCACCTATGATCATGAAACTTGCCTGAAATGTTTAACATGAATCAAGGAGGACCCCTATTGATTTATGGGTCAAAAGGTCAAAGGTCAAGGTCACAACTCTAATGATTGAAAATGGTTTTTGGACCATATTGGAGCCTGTATAGCACCTATAATCATGAAACTTGCCAGAAATATTTCCCATGAATCAAGGATGACCCCTATCAATTTTTAGGTCAAAAGGTCATAGGTTAAGCTCATTTCACTGATGATTGAAAATGGTTTCCAGACAATATTTGAGCCTGTATTGTACCTATGATCATGAAATGTGTCAGAAATGTTTCCCATAAATCAAGGATGACCCCTAGTGATTTTGGGATCAAAAGGTCAAGGTCATTGGACTCTGATGATTGAAAATAGTTTCGGGACCATATTTGAGCATGTATTGCACCTATAATCATGAAACTTATCAGAAATGTTTTCCATGATTTAAGGATGACCCCTATTGATTTTGGGATCAAAAGATCAAAGGTCAAATTTATAAGACTCTGGTAATTGAAAATGGTTTCTGAATTATATATGAATGTGTATCAACCTGAAACATACTGATGATGTTTCCCATCTGTCGAGACGGTATAGTTATACAATTCATGTATATTTTAAGTCTGCATATTCATACTTACATTCAAGTTTTGCAACTCGGCACTTTTGATGCATTTAAAGCTTATTATTTAATATGATTCAAGGATATATATTTTTCCTCCTGTATTATATATCATATATTTGCAAAAAATATAAGATTTTGAGAACAAATAAATATTTGCTCATTTGAATGTACAAGTAACACGATGAAAAAAATGTATGAATTGTGTAGTACTTTGGCTTTATAATCCTATGCTCACATTTCCAGCATAAAGAAGTAATATTTGTATTTTCAGGGAGAAGTGAAGATTCCTACGTGTCTAGAGGACGACACCAGCCGAGAACTGCCTACAGCCATAGAACTGTTCAAGCTTATCAGACAGACCGTGTATTCTGTTCTCTTCAACTTGAATAAACTCAAGATTATACATGAAAGTCAGACAAAAGAAAGTAAAGAAAAAGGTAAGTCACATTATTCATTGTTTATTGGGCAGTTTATTGTTGTGAATTGGAAATACCTTTTTTAACTAACCGTCAAGTACTGTCCACAAAGCTGACTTTGGAATTATAAAGATAAACACTTAATATGAGCACGACAAACTCTCAAATAAAATATGAAAAAACGTACAAGTGAATGATTCTACTTATACTTGAACTTACAGTACATAATTTGTAGAGAAATACAATATACATGTATGTTGGAAATGTTAGAATGTGTGATTGATTTAGCACCATACAATTGTATACCCAGTAAGTTCAGCTGCCTTGTATTGTTAGGTTGCAGACATGTTTTAAGGTTTGACTTCTCTTCACAGGTGATGCTCCGCCTCCATCCAGAAACTTTGATGTGCCAGTCAAGGAGTGGTCAGTGAGGAGAGGGAGCACTCGACCTTCGTTTGACCTGGTCATTGCTCAGCCAGTGGACTGGAAAACGCCGAGTATAGAGCGTATGTGGTTAGGTCAGCAGACAGACGATAAAAGTCGTAGATTACGAGCGTTCCTCACCTGTATGAACAGCGATAGTCCCCTGATATTTAATACATCCTATGTACCACAGCAACTACTCATCCTATGCTGTGTCCTCAGGTACACTTACACTTAGGGTATTCTCAGATACAGATCTGTCCTCTCGTTTGAGTTGAAACGATTTAACTTCAGAGTTTATCTGTCTCTTGAATGCCACTCAACACATTGTTCATTGTTTTAGAAATAGCTTATATCACACATGTACATGATGAAAGGAGTTTCACTGAAATATATGTATGAAAGGAAACTTGACAAAATTAGATTTTTATTTGTTTTTAAGGCCATACCAAATAAATTAAATGTTCTTCGGATTTTCTTGTGAATAAAAGGGTGCGAGCGGGCGAAAATATAATTATTTTATTTTTTTTAGGTTTTGCAGTTTTTAAGGTGCGAGCGAATGAAATAATTCTATTTTTGATATAGGTTATCCCAGAAATACATTTCTGATGTTTTCCGTACTCAAAAAGGAATTCCCATATGAATCCGGTGACTAGAAAGCCTGGCATATAGCAGTACGGAAAAGTTTTTCGAACATCCCCCCTCCTTGACTTTCAGTGCTATGGATACGGGACAACAAATTTGCTCCCAACAAATTTTTTTTCAACACAAGAAGTATCATTGTCTTCGAATTTTGCACAATCTGAGACTTCTAGAAGCTGTAAGATTTGCAGAAATCAGAACCGACCCTAAAAAATTCTTGAGCCAGAAATTACATGGTGCGGGCGAGCATTTTATTTTTATAATATTATTTTTTGAATTTTGAAAAATATGGTGCGGGAAATCCAAAGAACATTAAATTAATTTGGTATGGCCTAAGAGGTAAAAAAAAGAGGAAATTTAATATAGCTTTTATATACCAGGGATTTCAATAAGAGCTGGCACCCGGCGAAATACCGCCTCTTTGATTGACCAAAATCGCCACCTCGAATTTTCTCTGAGTAAACGATTTTGGGGGGGTTCTTTTCGTTCACAAACATCTATTTACGTTCCTTTCACATACAAAATGTAGATGCTTACATGTTCATCGTGTACAAAAATACGTATGCCACAACGTTTAATCTTGGAAGCTGACAGAAATAACAATATGAAACGATCATCAGAAAAAAAGAGTGGCAATATATCCTTCGCTAAAAAAGTCGGAACCGATTAGAGACGGCGCGTGATACGGGTGAAATATATGAAATCATTTTATTTCACGGGACCTCAATGCTTGTGAATTTTGTAAATGTAGCAAATAAGTACCCCCCTCCTCCGATTACTTAGCTCTATAAGTTGTGAGCCTAAGGGGGGGGGGGGTTAGGAATAAAATGAGAAAACTGATGACGCATGCCGGTCTACGCGACATCGATTAATTTAAAATACATGTAAACGTATTCACGTCGCGTTATAGAAAGATCGTCTTTTGTTGATATATAAATGCTGACGAAGCTACATGTACCATCAAACTTGAAAGTATTACTTTAGGAACGAAACTTAGGTTAAAAGTACGACGGATGAGACTAGCTTACATAGTAGAAGGCATAAAAACTCGTTTGTCAGGTAAATACAATCTTCCTGGCTACAAAACGTTTGACACCTCGTGTTGCAAGGGCTAGCTTAAGCCAGGTAATTTTCGTGGCAATTAAATACACTACCGGCATCGCGTGTTTTTACCCTGTCAAATCATCCCCGCAATCTTTTTTGACCCAGGGTTTTAAATCCCCGTGGTCATGGATTAACAATGGAGTTGACTCAACGCGGACATCGATCCTGGCAATTCACCGCAACGATCGCCGGGATACGCGGTGGCGATCGCCGCAGTTCTCAGCGGCAATTAATAACTTGTTATTTACCTGTAACAGTACTATAACCATTCTTTTATATTTTACTTATTCTTTTAAAATTTACGTCCTCTATTTTGATGTATTCTTATCATTGGTGACATAAAAATGTCCTTTAAAAGCGTTACGTTGTACATACGAAAAGAGAACCGTGTGACTGAATGATAGAACTAGTTATAATGTCCAGCTGTGTTTATCTAAGGATTAGAGAACAATGGGCAGTCTACGGGAGAGGTACGGTCAAGCAAAAATGGGTTTAAAGTCTCCGTCTTTCGACTTTGAGAGATACATCGACTGGAGCCGAGGCTTTACGACATTTTTTGTATATCTTTACTGTTCAAGTCCAAAGCACTGGAGACCGTTTCTTTTTGTAGATTCTTCCGTTTGAGATTACTAGTTAGCGGTGTTTTATGTTCGCTAGTTCGTATGTTAAAATGTTGAAAAACGTCCATCTCCCAATTAGTCAAATAAAGCCTTGATAGCCTTATTTAGTAATTTATTGTTTATTTGGTTGTTAGCCGAGTTGCAAAACTCGGCTCTTAATTTGATGTGAGACGGGCGGGCGGGCGGGCGGTTGGGCGGGCGTCTGGGCGGGCGGGCGGGCGGGCGGGCGGGCGGGCGGGAGGGCGTCAACAATTGGTTTCCGGACTATAAGTCAACTACGAAAGAGGCTATAACAATGAAACTTCATACACTTACTCACCATTAGTCAAGGATGAGCCCTATTGATTTTTGGGTCAAAAGGTCAAAGGTCAAGGTCACAGGACTCAGATGATTGAAAATGGTTTCCGGACCATATTTCAGCCTGTATTGCACCTATAATCATGAAACTTGCCAGAAATGTTTCCCTTGAATCAAGGATGAGCCCTATTGATTTTGGGGTCGAAAGGTCAAAGGTCAAGGTCACAGGACTCAGATGATTGAAAATGGTTTCCGGACCATATTTCAGCCTGTATTGCACCTATAATCATGAAACTTGCCAGAAATGTTTCCCTTGAATCAAGGATGATGCCTATTGATTTTGGGGTCAAAAGGTCAAAGGTCAAGGTCACAGGACTTTTTTGATTGAAATTGGTTTTCGGACCATATTTCAGCCTGTATTGCACCTATAATCACGTAACTTGCCAGAAATGTTTCCTGTGAATAGAAAATGACCACTTTTGATTTTGGGGTCAAAAGGTCAAAGGTCAAGGTCACAGGACTCTGATGATTGAAAATGGTTTCCTGGCCATATTTTAGCCTGTATTGCACCTAAAGTCATGAAACTTGCCAGAAATATTTCCCTTGAATCAAGGATGAGGCCTATTGATTTTGGGGTCAAAAGGTCAAAGGTCAAGGTCACAGGACTCTGTTGATTGAAATTGGTTTTTGGACCATATTTCAGCCTGTATTGCACCTATAATCATGTAACTTGCCAGAAATGTTTCCTGTGAATAGAAAATGACCACTTTTGATTTTGGGGTCAAAAGGTCAAAGGTCAAAGTCACAGGACTCTGATGATTTGAAATGGTTTCCTGGCCATATTTTAGCCTGTGTTGCACCTAAAGTCATGAAACTTGCCAATAATGATTCCCATGAATCAAGAATGACCCCTATTGATTTTGGGGTCAAAAGGTCAAAGGTCAAGGTCACAGGACTCCGATGATTGAAAGTGGTTTCCAGACCATATTTCAGCCTGTATTGCAATTATAATCATGAAGCTTGCCAGAAATGTTTCCCATGGATCAAGGATGACCACTATCAATTTTGGGGTTCAAAGGTCAAGGTCACAGGACTAAGATGATTAAAAATGGTTTCCCGACTGAATTTGAGCCTGTATTGCACCTATTATCATGTAACTTGCCAGAAATGTTTCCTATTAATTTTGGGGTCAAGAGATCAAAGGTCAAATTCATAGGACTCGTTAATTGAAAATGGTTTCTGAATTATATATGAATGTGGATCAACCTGAAACATGCTAATAATGTTTCCCATCTGTCGAGACCATATTCAAATCATGTATATTTTACTTATATTCAAGTTTTGCAACTCGGCACTTTGCATCTTTGATGCATTTTAAGCTTATTTTGTTTGCGCAAGTGAGGCGATGTATAGTAAAACGTTATCCAAACAAACCAATTAATATATATATATACGAAATTACGAAGGTGGTAATTAGGTGTGAAACGATTTCAATAGATAATTCAAAATGTCCTGCAAAGTTTACAATTATAGAAGATTTTTTATAGATAACATGTATCTAGAAATTAAACTCCCATTTCACAATGCATATTTATCTTTTCATAGAAAAAAGCTCCGTTTTTATGCGCCAGGGACGCAGGACTCAGAGGTAGATTAATCACCTGCGGCCGTCCGTGAGAAGGGGGGGGGGGTGGTAATTTTCCTATAAAATGGTAGTATAAATTTTCTAGCCTGTCCGTTTATTGACTTTATACATACTATTTTCATCTTTAAAAGCATTTTGCGCTGTAATGCACCCCCCCCCCCCCCTCTGTCCATGCTAAGTGTGAAATCGCGAACCCCCCCCCCCCCCCCCCCCCCCCCTTCACGATTCAAAAAGGCGTGAAGCCAAAATTACTAATTAGATAATTAGATTAATACAGGGGTAGACGATGTTTGTGTGGATCGAAATAATCTAGGTGTCTTCCTGTCTCTTCGACTTCCGTAAGAAATATATGTAAACACTATTTTATTTCTTTCTCAAGAAAAAAAGAATTATATCGTACGTAAACATTATATACAGGAAACCTTATTAAGCTTTGAGCGTAATTTTATTTTCTTTCTGTCACAATATGCCTAATTTTCTTCGGACTAAAAAAAATCTAGACATTATGATAGATAAGATTTGAATTGAGTTATATTTGGTCACTCAGTCTTATTTTTAGATTTTAATCATATATATCATTAATTTTATGTATTTAAAAAAAAATCTCAATTTCATGCAGTTAAGGAACATGCAAAGTTTAAATTCAATACTTCAGAAAAATCCAGGTACATACTATGTAAAATTTATTTTTTATCTACGGCTTAGTCATGTTGGTTTCATGTTTGCTTATTATTTTCTTACTTGAAGTAAATAATTATCATAAAATTGCATATATTCTGGAAAAGTCGCTTAAGTCGATATTTCCATGTACATGTGATCACAAAAAACCTCCTTAGTTCTGCTTGAGTGACGGCGTGTCGCGTGTACGTAGCTGTCAATATTGATTAGGGAAGGGTTATATATGGGCGTGCCAATAAGTCTCGTCTTACAAGGTGTGAAGACATCGCCTCTCCCCGTACAGGGGATGATTGTTATACAGGTAGAAGTGCAGGGTAACTGAAAAGGTGTGAACAACTTGTGAGGCATCCTTTGTTGATTTAGTTTTGGTTTGGCGTTCACCGGTTTACTTTTGGAATTCAGTGCGAAAAAAAGGGGGGGGGTTATTGTATTACATCTGTTTTATAATAAGGCCATCCTCATTTTTTTTTTTTTTTTTTTGCTTTTCTTTGTATGCAGGTCTTTTTTTTTTAATTATTATTTTACTTTGTTTACATGATTCATCTTTGTCTGGATACACGTCCTTCTTCAATTGATTTCTTTTTTTTTTTTTTTTGCGGACTTGTTTGACTAGAACAAGGAGCACGCACTTTTTAGCTCACCTGAGCCAAAGGCTCAAGTGAGCTATTGTCATAGTGTGGCGTCCGTCGTCCGTCGTCCGTCGTCCGTCGTCCGTCCGTCGTAAACTTTTAACATTTTCAACTTCTTCTCAAGAACGGCTGAAGGGATTTTGATGAAACTTGGTATGCATGAAGTACTAAAGGTCCTCTACCAAGTTTGTTCATTTCGGCTCGATCCCTTCAGGGGTGGATCCAGGGCGGGGTCAAATAGGCCCCGGAGGGTACCCCTCTTCAAAAATCTTCTTCTCCAGTTCCACTGAATGGATTGAAAAACTAATTGTATCTATGTGATCTAGAAGGATGTATGATTCAAGTTTGTTCATTTCGTTAAAATCCGACAACTAATTTTTGACGCGTTTTTGACGTCTTTTCGGACTTAGTCAGAAATGCACATTTTTGCACTTTTTCTTTAAATAACTCAATAAGTGTATGATTTTACACACTCATTTACTACATATTTATCATATTTAACTTACTTAATGCTTTGATATGTATTTTATGCTTAAATTTTATTTTTTTGATTTTTTATGAATTTTTTTCTTATGTAAAAAGGAAGGGGGGGGGGGTGATTTTCATACATTTTCTGCTTCTTTTCTATAACCACTCTTCAGATTGTCATGACAATTTGTAGGTATGAGGTACTCATGCATGGTACCCTACAAGTGAAAGAATTTTGTCCAGATATCCACTTTTGGATTTTTAAGGAATATTTTTTAAGATTGTACATAGGTATAATGTATGTTTTCTTACCAAAAAAGAAAAGAAATTCTCAAATCGCACCGGGTTATACACATTGATACTACTTTTAAATGAAGAAATTTTATTTGAATCACAAAAAAAAAAAAAAATGCCGTAATGATTAAAAGTACACAACTTTTTAAATATTTTTCAAAGCCATGCACCTGGTTCCGGACCGGAATTATTCGAATTTTATGATCAGAGGACCCATTTTCACACGTATTCTTCCACACATGTAGATGTCTCACACACTTTAAAACTATATTCAAAATTTTATTTCATCTGTCTAGTAAACAATCACGGAGAAGACAATTCAAGATAAACATTATGTGTATTTTCCACCAATTGTTGAAAATAATAAGAAAATAATCGGAACTATTTGACAGGACAATGACCTAGATACGCATTCATTCATCTTCGTCCCCAAGGCGCATCGTATTCCGCTAGGCGCTTCATTGCAATACAAACCGCAAAGCAGTACTGCGATATATTTCAGGAGATACAGTGCAAACGGAATAGATTTTTATAATTGGAACACTTTCATAATCTGTATCTGTATCTGTATGGGTACGTTGAATTACCAATACTGGCTTGTGATCAACGGAATGAGAGAGCGCATAAACTTACTTAATCGCGCTTCAGGCTGAATCTAAAGCCTTCCACAGTCCTTGACAGCACTTGATGGTTATCCAGTTCGTTCCACTCTGTGACTGTACGTATGAAGAATGAGTTCTTCCTGATGACGGAATTACATGTAGGTATGTTAAAGGAGCGAGTATGGTTTGAGCTATGAACAACGTTCATAATGGTTATCATTCATGTACTTGGAACACTTGCATATACTTGTTATTATGTATAAAGTTTGCTCGAATTTCCTCTGTCTTAGACTCTCTTAGATGAAGTAATTTACGGACTGATTTCTTGAAGAAACGTCTAATGAGTAATCTCTTCCTCTGGATTTTGAGAATGCATAGGACATTTAATATCTGAAATTCTTGAAAATAAATAATTCCGTTCAGAGTTCCTGAAATCTTCCAATGAAATGTTGGACCACAGAAGCTGTTGTTTTAATAGAGAAAATAAATTATTATTCACAACCTTAAGCCACTGTGTTCGTCATCTTGTATGTATAATATTTCTAAGAGGAATACAGAGGCCTGAGGTTGTGAATAATAAAACATTTTCTCTCATAAAGCGACAGGATCCTGTGTTAAGACATTTGGGAAATTTTTATCTGTTCAAATAATAGATACATAATGAGTTTTTATCAGACCAAATAACTTCTTGTCGGAAAATCCAATGCAACCGATACATTTCATGAACTCTCTCCGCTAACAACTTGCCCGTGTAACAGACCTATGATGAGGTAAAACAATTAGTTAACAGTAAATAACGATGTCGTAGGTCTGCTAGTTGGACAAGCTTAACAATTTCATGGGCCTTTTAATTTGTTTCAAACTGCGAAACCTTAGAGAAACCACTTGAGTTGTTGAACAGCGTATGCTGAAATGCGACGCTCCTTCTCGCCTGTTGAAATATGCATAGGCAAGAAGCGTCGCATTTCAGCATATTTACTGAAAATTATTTGTTCAAGTGGCTTCACTGGGTCATGAGGTTTGATACAACATACACTGCTTTTTTGGAAAACAAACTGGCACAATTTCTGCACAACTCACTTGAATTGTTGAATATTGGATCAAAACGATTTTAACTGTACGTTTCATGTATTTGAGATGAAATCAATACTATTCAAAAGCATAATTCATAGATTTTAGTGAATAAAGGCAAAACCGAAAAATCTTTGTTTTTTATGCCCCTGGAATAAAAGATTCGGGAGCATAAAGTTTTTGGCCTGTCCGTCTGTCTGTTTGTCTGTCTGTTTTCCAAAAAACTTTAACATTGGGCATAACTTTTGAATGGAAGCTGGTGATAGAGGTTTCATATTTCACATGTGTATTTACCAAAATTTTTGACCTCATGACCATAACCTTGACGTTTCACGTACTTCTCAGAAACTTTAACATTGGGCATAACTATTGAATGGTTATAGTGATAGGGCTTTCATATTGTACATGTGTATTCCTTGTGACAAGATCTTTCCATTGATACCAATATTACGCTGACCCTGACCTCTCACATACTTAACAGAAAATGGTGTTTATACTAACAAAGATGCCGCCGGGGGCATTCTCGTTTCACAAACACAGGCTTTATAATTTCTGGCATGCTAGCTATCAATAATGAAAGGTTTTGTGTTCAATTTTAAATAAACTTAATTTGTGAAATCATTTCATTGTTTTATTCTTTTTCTGCTGCACATTTATGTGGAATTTTACAATATGATTTTATTTTTGATGTTGCATAATTGAACTATACTAGCTGGGCATATGACGTTGGACCACTTTATCCGTTTTTTTTTCAAATCAGTAAAAAAGTTATTGTTTTGAAATTTTTTTCTTTTTTTTCTTTTTTGTACCTTTAAAGGTTGTCTGAAAAAAAAACACTTCTCTGCATCCGGCAAAAATCTTTTTAGAAAGGTTGTGGGCTAAAATCCTGGTACTGGCACTATCAGTATTCAATGTCAGTATGTCAGTTAGAGCGTGCATGGGTATCAGGTGAGCGTTGTGCCCCCTGGGGCTCTTGTTTCTTTTCTTTCCCTTTTTTGGCCGGATTGCAAAGCAATTCCGGTCTATAGATTGACGAGGTCCATCCGTCCGTCTGTCCGTCCGTCCGTCTGTCCGTCTGCCGTCAACAATTTGGTTAAAGTTTCTGGTTGAGGCAAAATCTAAGGAACTGTATGCAGTAGAAACCTTATATTATACATTTAGGTTGCCAATGATGAGACCTTTCAATTTATGCCGTAACATTGGACCTAGTGACCTTGACCTTGGACTTTGACCTAGTTAAAGATTTTGGTTAAAGTTTCTGGTTTAAGCAAAATCTAAGGAACTGTATGCAGTAGAAACCTTATATTATACATTTAGGTTGCCCATGATGAGACCTTTCAATTTATGCCGTAACATTGGGCCTAGTGACCTTGACCTTGGACTTTGACCTAGTTAAAGATTTTGGTTAAAGTTTCTGGTTTAAGCAAAATCTAAGGAACTGTATGCAGTAGAAACCTTATATTATACATTTAGGTTGCCCATGATGAGACCTTTCAATTTATGCAGTAACATTTGACCCAGTGACCTTGACCTTGAACGTTGACCTAGTTAAAGATTTTGGTTAAAGTTCTTGGTTTAAGCAAAATCTAAGGAACTTTATGCAGTAGAAACCTTATATTATACATTTAGGTTGCCCATGATGAGACCTTTCAATTTATGCCGTAACATTGGACCTAGTGACCTTGACCTTGGACTTTGACCTAGTTAAAGATTTTGGTTAAAGTTTCTGGTTTAAGCAAAATCTAAGGAACTGTATGCAGTAGAAACCTTATATTATACATGTAGGTTGTCCATGATGAGACCTTTCAATTTATGCCGTAACATTGGGCCTAGTGACCTTGACCTTGGACTTTGACCTAGTTAAAGATTTTGGTTAAAGTTTCTGGTTTAAGCAAAATTTAAGGAACTGTATGCAGTAGAAACCTTATATTATACATTTAGGTTGCCCATGATGAGACCTTTCAATTTATGCCATAACATTGGACCTAGTGACTTTGACCTTGGACTTTGACCTAGTTAAAGATTTTGGTTAAAGTTTCTGGTTTAAGCAAAATCTAAGGAACTGTATGCAGTAGAAACTTTATATTATACATGTAGGTTGCCCATGTTGAGACCTTTCAATTTATGCAGTAATATTTGACCCAGTGACCTTGACCTTGAACGTTGACCTAGTTAAAGATTTTGGTTAAAGTTCTTGGTTTAAGCAAAATCTAAGGAACTTTATGCAGTAGAAACCTTATATTATACATTTAGGTTGCCCATGATGAGACCTTTCAATTTATGCCGTAACATTGGACCTAGTGACCTTGACCTTGGACTTTGACCTAGTTAAAGATTTTGGTTAAAGTTTCTGGTTTAAGCAAAATCTAAGGAACTGTATGCAGTAGAAACCTTATATTATACATGTAGGTTGTCCATGATGAGACCTTTCAATTTATGCCGTAACATTGGACCTAGATATTTGACCTACTTTTCTAAGGTTGTATATATCTTTTAATTGGTACAGTAGGTGATAGGTCTTTAATATTTCTTATGATGAGACCTTTTTGTTACCAATTTTTACGTATTGACCTTGACCTAGATGATTGACACTCTTTTCTGAAAATTTGAGAATCACCACATCTTTTAATTTGTAATAAAGTGGTCTGATATTTCAAATGAATTTCATTTGAAAAGACTTTTCTGCTGATACCAATAATTTTGATCCACTTTCTAGAATAATAATCAAACGGCTTCGCAGGCGACACAAGCATTCCTTGGATTGCTATTTTTATTTTAGGCCTGATGAGAATCCAAGCGGTTTTAAAAAAGATCGTACGTACCGATCGATCGCAAATTAAAAAAAAGAAATGCAAGCAGATTGTGACGTACGGCTGGAAGCATAAAAAGAAGTGGGCCGCTATCGCTCATTCACTATTTTACATGTTTTAGCAAAGTTAAAATTGAAGCATTCCATTAATATTCCATAATAGAAGGAAAAAAAAACTTTTAAAAAAAAGAATGAATGCAATGTTTTGACAGTTAATATTCTACTTCAACTACAAATTTCGTCAAAATTAAAATTCGGAAAATGATCGAGCTCCACTAAAGTAAATATTAAACGGAATTTTCTACTTTCTTAAAAATCTTATTTATATTTGATGTCGATTTAAATCAATTTGAATTTATAAATACAATTAAAATCAACATCAACCATTAAAAAAAGCGTCAAGTTTTTAATGTAACCACGGCAATTTTTTCAATTGTACACGTGTTTTATTCTAAATATCTTAACAATTGAACCATTATTGCTAAAATATTGAATTCAGTTACCACCGATTCCAAGTTCAAAATTAGCGAGGACTTACAGCTAAAATGGAATCAAGCAAAATACATCGCTAAATACAAATTTGGATTCCTTTCGATGAGACATGCGTGGCTGTCTGGTACCCAGAAATATACAAATCAAGCGTTTTTAAAATATCATAAGCAATTGTTAAAATGTTATGTGTACTGGTCGGGGACCAGTTCCCAGCTAAGGCCAGTTCCTGGCTAAAGCTAATTTGAAGGCCTTGTCAATCAAATTTTTAGGAGAAATTTTACATGAGGGATTCTACGTGTAATTTCATTCTAAATCTATAAAAACATTTTAAATTTATTTTATTTTGCATTCACTTAGCCGCAAAGAAGATTTTGACACCAATTTTGAGGTTGAGGAGAGGGTGGGTATTTCAGTCCCCATCAAGGAATAACTACTGGCATCATTTTTAGCAAATTGTTGTTCGAAATTGTAACAAAGGTGTTAAATTTCATTTTTGTCAAGAATCTTTTTTAATATGATAAGTTATGAATAAACAGGAAAGACTTAGCCGGGAACTGGTCCAGTTGAAATGAGAAACGGTGTTTTTACTTTTCACTCCAAATCGACTAAAAGATTTGTTTGATATTAAGAACTGTTATGAAAATTAGATTTAATGATAGAGGATGAATACACCTAAATTTTGTGCAAGTTTCATGACAATGTGTGGTTAAGTGCCAAAGAAATGTTGCAAAAGCGCTTAATTTTAGCCGGGAACTGGCCCCTGACCAGTACATGTATTTAAAAACTTGACACATTTGTTTTTCTACAGGATTTTACATGAAATTTACACACTTTTCCTAGGTGATATTTCATCCCCAGATACCCTCAGAATGCACCATTTTGCATCAAATTTTTGAAAATTTTCCGGGGGAGCATGCCCCCAGACCCCCCTAGAAAACTTGTGCCTTCGGCACTCGCCTCGTTGATACGCTTCAAATAATTCTTATTGAAATCCCTGATATACTGTCAAAGGTAATCACTTGTGCTTTTTATTTTACAATACAAACCATGTACATTATGAAATAAAATGATGATTTAAAGATGTATTTCGATGTTTTACAGATATATTCTGATGTTTGGGAGGATCTTACAGAGACAGGAACTTGATGCGTTCCTGGCCATGAGTGTGTCACCCCTCCTACATGATGTACAAACCATGCAAGATCTAAAGGTGCAAACTTGTAGTCTAATTAGAATACCACTAGTTTTAAGTTCATGATTACTTATCATGTAAAAACAGAAACTTTCAGATTATAGAGAACTTACAGAATTACTAGTAATAAATTCAGTATACAGTGAAATTTTCCTGTTTTAATTCATCCTTTTTGCTCAATGCCATCAGAACGAAATTAAGAATAAAAGTTCACGTAAAGAATATTGTAAGAAAATGTACATGTATATGTGTGCGAATTCAATACTGAGCAATCAGTCTCGTAACTAAATAGGGCAAAAATAAGACTGGGCTATATACAATATGCTTTTAGCATAGTTGATATTTTTGAAAACAAACATCTTTTATTTTTGCCCCTAGTTGCCTAACGTCCTTCCCCGTGGGATCCACCTCGCCTCACTGTTCATGGCCGGAGTAGAGACAGCAGTTTTTGCCAACGACGTATGCGGTGCTCCTATTCCCTGGAACATGTGTTTGCCGTGGCAGTTCTTTGACGGCAAACTCTTCCACTTCAAGTTACTGAAGGCCAACAACAATACTCCTCTGATAGATATGTGTGATGGACAGGTAATTTAACTTTCTCTGGCAGGCATGCTTAATGTGTACAATATTCAGAACTGTGAAATATTATTGTTGATGCAAACATTAAAATGTCAAGCTTCTATTTCCTTACTGATTTTAGGTTGACCAAGTATTGAGAGTGGAGAGGATGAGACAGGCTATAATGGAGGGTATTAAAGTGGACTTTGCCAATCCTATCCTACACACAGCCTCTCTGTATCACTACCCTTACCCTCCATTTGGTAACCCTAACATGAGGAACATGGAGATGAACTACCAGCGAGGCATGATGGGGCGTGGCAATATGAGACCCCAGGGGGTACCTGCTGGT
Organism: Pinctada imbricata; assembly: GCA_033119305.1. Taxonomy (NCBI): domain Eukaryota; kingdom Metazoa; phylum Mollusca; class Bivalvia; order Pterioida; family Pteriidae; genus Pinctada; species Pinctada imbricata. The sequence goes on from VSWD01000005.1 coordinate 112,658,462, forward strand.
ATATCCCAGGGTCAGAATCAGCAAAAACCTGCTGGGAGGGGCAGGGGAATTCTAGGTAAGTTATGATGGGCCTGGCAACATGAGACCCCAGGGGTACCTGCTGGTATATCCCAGGGTCAGAATCAGCAAAAACCTGCTGAGAGGGGCAGGGGAATTCTAGGTAAGTTATGATGGACCTGGCAATATGAGACCCCAGGGGGTACCTTCTGGTATATCCCAGGGTCAGAATCAGCAAAAACCTGCTGGGAGGGGCAGGGGAATTCTAGGTAAGTTATGATGGACCTGGCAATATGAGACCCCAGGGGGTACCTTCTGGTACATCCCAGGGTCAGAATCAGCAAAAACCTGCTGGGAGGGGCAGGGGAATTCTAGGTAAGTTATGATGGACCTGGCAATATGAGACCCCAGGGGGTGCCTGCTGGTATGTCCCAGGGTCAAAATCAGCAAAAACCTGCTGGGAGGGGCAGGGGAATTCTAGGTAAGTTATGATGGGCCTGGCAACATGAGGCCCCAAGGGGTGCATGCTGGTATAGCCCAGGGTCAAAATCAGCAAAAATGTTACAGTATCAAATGTAAAACCATTATGGCATAAGTGCAGTTATCATATTTGTAACTACACTGGTTTTCATTGAATTTCATGACATCACAATTTGTCTGTACAAATGGGAAGTAACTCTGTACTATGAAAAGATGAAGCTACAGCTTGAAATTCATTTAAAACTTGAAGTTCATTCAAACCTTGAAGTTCATTCAAAACTAAAATTCTCTCTGATCAGGTCGCTCACCAGTAGATGCTAGAGGAGGACAGCTGGAGATAGCTGGTGTGGTTGTAGGTAGCTGGGGTCCTAACCTGTCATCTGTAGGGAGAGGGCGTGGTGGGAATGATGGATTGTCTCCACGTGTTATGTCAGTCGGCAGTCAGAGACAAGGACGGGGATTTCCTAGGTATGTCTGGATAGTTTTATTGTATTTGATTGTCAGTGTCGATTTAAAAGATTCATGGATTCGAAGCCAAGTCATGGCAGGGGAATGTCCAGATTTATGTTAAGGAGGAATACCGATACTGATGTCAAATCTGAAAAAAATATGGCCAAAAAAAATTAAGATTTCGTTTGACGGGCACCGCCGCATTGCCTAAAAACCCGCCGCATTTCCGATTTTTATCGCGTGTTTTACCATAATTTTAAAGTAGTCAATTGAACATCGTCGTGCTAATACAAATTGTTTGTTTACATATTCTTTACTTCAATAAATATATAAATTGTAAAGCTATAACTCAAAACTTGTTTACATAAAATAGTATTATTTACTCGAGCTGCCGTATTCAATTGTTGTTTGTACGGTAATCGCGACCACGCGTATTATTCCATATCACGGACGAGGTAACGTAACGTAAAATGATACTTGACTCTGTTGTGATAATCTGCAAGAGCATTATTCTTTATTAAATTATCTAATTTATTAGAAATTTGAAAACGTTTTTGTTTAGAACTCACAGTTTACGTCAGATTGATCAGCCGGGAACGCCGGTGACGGGATCGAGGGGAGGGGCAGAAATATTAAACGATCCTAATTTGGATTCGGATAAACTAGTCAACGAAACCCTAAGCACATCGCAGATACTTCAAAATTTCCGAGGGATAGAAATTCAAATTTGCAAACAACTTGCTCAAGTCCGACAGTGAAAAGGGATGACGAATCGATCAGGATACCCTTGTGTAATCGTTGTTAAAATTCAAACTAAATTGTCAGACATGCTGTGATCGGGAAGGCAAACTTGCTCAATGGGACGACGGTCCCTTCCACTTGGACTTTAATGGGCCATTCTCAAAAACAATGGGCCATCTTTCCTCACGAAAGGGCCATTCCAAAAATGATCAATTTTCGAAAAGCTATGCATATGCATGCATTATGCATCAGACGTTAGCACATCTTTTTTGTCGCGAGATTCCCAATTTGACCATTTCCAATGAATAATTTACAGTACATTTTTTGCATGGATCACAGAACAGCCAAGACCAAACTTTCAGCCACCTTTCTTGAATTTTTTGTGTCCACGGATGGGCAGCTTCATTTTCAGCTTTGTTGATATTAGGGAAGACATTTTGTACAAATTGTATTACATCAATTTGTACCCATTGACTGACCACTTCTAAAAATGACATGATAATTTTACGGACGAACGCATACACAAGTACCTTTAGCTTAACGTAGATAAGATACGTAAGTGGACGTTGGAGATTTAAATCTCAGGCGCAGGTGTCGGAGAAAAATCAATATTGTATCAAAATAGCAAAGGACCTTTCAATTGTCAGTGAACAGAAGAATTTTGTGCCTTAGAGTTCTGACTAGCCATGTACAGAAAGCTGTGATCTCTGTATTACTGCTCCTGGTGTAGATCTACGTTACAACGTAGATACGAGAACAGAACTTTTAATAGATTTAAAAAAACAAAAAAATGGACGCCGTAGAATGATGGCACCAGGGCGCGGCGAGTTGCCGATTTTATGGGGCATTTTCTATCAGAATGGGCCATCCCAATCCCTGGACATGTTTCTTTGTATTTTCCCTACTCTTTTGCCGACGACAAGGGTCAAATTTTCGGTCTAAGCACTGAGCAACAATTACAAGTTTCACTCACTTAGTTGCAACTGAAAGTAGTTCACAAAATGTTAACGTCATTTGAAGTTTTAACCTTACACAGGGCAACGGTTAGAGATTGGTGATCCTTTTTAGCATAAATAAGATGTACACCATACATGTATTTAGTCTACATCTTCATACTGTTCTGCCATAGGACATCGTCTGTCATATGATACATATAATAAGTGTGACCAAATCACAGAATATCTAGCAAACTTCAGGTTTGGAAATGCAATAAGTATATTACAGGAAGACGTTGGGTTATCTTGTTATGGGTTATCTTGTTAATCAATGTACTAAACATTACCACTTCATACTATACTTAAGTTTTAATGTATTTTCAGCATCAAACACTTGAATTAGAAATTTGGTTAAAGATAAATTACAAAAAAATGTATATTCATCATATTTCACGTTTGCAAAAAAAAAAAAAACAAAAAAAAAACCTGCCTCCCTCACTTTTTTTCTAAAAAAGTGCCCGTCAAACTAAACATTAATTTTGTATGGCCTATATACTAAAATCTATGCATGGATATTTAGAAATCAAGGACACATTACTGAATTTAGCAATAGATTATTTTCACTTTACTGCAGTATACCTGTATTTTACACTCATTAAGACCTGACATCACAGTATTTGACATTATTTCTTACTTTGACATTGTGACAGATCTTTGACGTCATAATAAGAAATTATGTAAATCATTGTTATTTCATGTCTAGGTTTGGTTATAATGTACACGTAAGTCTAGTTCTTATGTGAAAATGGTCTACTAAAAGTATGCGGAAGATAAATGATTCCATGTGATTTTTGTAGAGGAGGTATGGGTCCAATGAGAGGAGGTATGGGGCCTATGAGAGGACCAGTCCCTATGGGAGGCCCCATGATGTACCGTGGCATGAACCGACCAATCAGGGGCAGAATTGCTGGACAGCCAATGTATGGGTACGGCCGTGGGGGAATGAGAATGGCAGTAAGTCAAACATCACAATTGGGCAATATTTTCAGTATCTCTAAAAAATGACAAGTTTTGATATCACAGTTAAGTACATTTCAAAGGTGTAAATCATATTTCTTTTAACTTTAGGGAGCAAAATATCAGCATACATGTACATGTATGTATCTATGAATGTTGTAATTGCAGCATGTTCATTTAAGTTGTAAATCACATTTTGCATAGGGGTTCTTTAGAGGGATATTAGCATGTATATCTTTGAATATCGTTTTTACAGCAGGATAGAGGTTTCAGAGGTAGGGGTGTGGTCAGAGGTGTGAGACGTCCTCAGGTCCGAGTACGACCCAGACCAGGGGCAAAGGTCAAACCAATGCCCAAGAAAAATGGAGGGAAGGGACGTGGAGTCACAATAGAAGCTTCAGAGTAAGGGCTTATAATGAAATTCATGTATCTTTTATGTGTTCTTGAACATAAGGTTGTACAGGACCATTGTTGGAATTTTTCATGTACATGTTTTTATACGCCCGTCATTTGACGGGTCGTATTATGGTATGGCGAAGTCCGTCCGTCCGTCCGTCTGTCCGTCCGTCCGTCCGTCTGTCCGTCTGTCCGTCCGCCTATGGAACGCAATAACTTGAATATACGTCAACGGATTTCCATGAAATTCATACATAATGATTGGACTGTGGAGAGGAAGCCGCCTTTCGATTTTCAGGTTCATCCGATTTGTCGTTACAGAGTTATGGGACTTAGATTTTTAAAATACAGTGAAAATATACTAAAATATTTAAAAATTATTTAAAAATCTATTTCTGGTCGAAATGTTTTGAAATTTTGTATACTTCAAGTAGAAAGGATGTTCTTTGACATATGTAACGGGTTTTTAATTTTTTGGTCGCATAACCGAGATATTGTGTGTAATAGGAGGGGGGGGGGTTATATGCTCATACATGTTAAGCTAAGGGCAAAATATAGGCACATGGAACGCAATAACTTGAATATGCGTCAACGGATTTTCATCATATTCATACATTATGATTGGACTGTGGAGAGGAAGCCGCCTTTCGATTTTCAGGTTCATTCGATTTGTCGTTACAGAGTTATGGGACTTAGATTAGCAACCCAAGGTGAAATTTTCAAAGTTCTCAAAGTGTTCTACAACCAGTTTTATTGGATAGAGCTTTGAAAAACCTACACAAAACACTTTACTTTGTTCAGATATCTTTACCAGAACCAAAGTTATGACAATTTGAAGTCCCAAAATTTCGATGCTTTCGGGGAATTTTTCCTGCACTAAAACGCAGTCTTCGTGATGCTTTTCGCGGCACCGTCGAAACAAGATTTTACACAAAAACTGCCATATTTTTTTTGTTTTTCAAGATAACCACACCAAATTTTCCAATCTTAATGGAAATTTTCTTCTCTTTCCAATTCTGATGTTTGTTTCTCTATATCACTTCATTAAATAAGACTAAATTGCTGAATTGTAGTGTCATCTGATCATTTTATTGAAACATTCAAAGTATGTTTATTCAAAGACTCAATTTTTTTGAGATATAAACTCTTTTAGAGTTAATGGAAATTCTTTAATACCCTTCAATAGAGTAGTTGCTGTAAACAATCCAAAATATTTTCAAGAAATAGGTTAAATTAATACATATAGAACCACATAATATATCAATTTTCATAATTATTTTATCGAAAAATCATATCTCTTTCGCTTTCTGAAATATCAGGATTCAGATAATATTCTAAATAAATATCACAGATATGTGTACATGTAATTATTATCTGAGATAGTTAATACATGTACCATAATTCTAGATATCTACATTACTCTGCTGTTTAACACTATTCTGAGACGCTCAACTATACATGCAGTGTAATTACATGTATATTAAGGTTTGTTACAACACAAGGTGTCTTAATTTTGTCACTAGTCTTTCCCTTGTCATGAGTAAGCCATACTGAATCACCCATCATGGTCTCTTCATGTAACAGCTAGTGCACAGTCCTCGCCTTTGCTTACTGGAGATGATGGGCACACACTTGGAAGAGAGAGAGGGTCCAAACAATTTTTTTCCTCACCATTTCTTGAAGATAGAGTCTCAAATGTAAATTGCTTATCAATAAATTCCTGTAGTGTTCTGTTTTCTTGACTCTTGCTTTCCTTTTAATGCTACAAAGTTTGTCTATAATTCCCTGCATTGATTTGTTCACAATCTGGATGAAGTAAAGAAAGGTACTTTAAAATGTCTTGAAATCTGCTATCATAAAGTATAGGTCCATTTGTGATGTTTTCCGTTTGTACAGCTGTAGCTTAAAATTCACAGAGAGGCTCAAGGATTTAGAATGACCCAGGATATGTCTCCATTCTCTTATATACCACTGAAAGCACTGCCAGTACAAATTGAATTTGGATGGAGAAACCTGAGAGACTGAAATGAATAAAATAGATATGTTTAAAGTTTGAAGTTTTTTTCTCTCATAAAAACAGACATAGGAGGTATTTCTAAACTTTCTTTCTTGCAGGGGGGGGGGGGGGGGGGGGTAATGAAAGTTTCAAATTATAGCCCCAACTAATACATGTAAAAGCACTTTTACTATATGTTTGAGGTTGCTAGTATAATAGATCTATAGTCATAGAGTTCTTAAATACCCATATAACATAAATAGGGAGAGGAGGGGGTAAGGGTGGTGGGGGGGGGCAGTAAGGCCTAAAAAGTGAAAAAAAGAAAAGAAAAATGGAAGTGTTTGCCCAATGTTTCCCTTTCGATTACATTTGAAAAATAAAATAATCCCTATCTATAAATGTTTAATAGCTATGTCGATTACTCAACTGAAATTAAATGTATGCAAGTTTAAGATTGGGTGAAATTAAAAAAAAAATCCAAGTCTCAACATTAGAACGGGGGGGGGGGGGGGGGGGGGGGGGGGGTTCGGGTTAAACTTTCAAAGGAGGCGTTCAAACTTATAAGTTTATTTTAAAATTGAAAAAAAAAAATTATTAATTTTATAAGTCGGGGAATCCCCTGCGATCGCAAGTCCGTCCATCAATCATTCTTGCTGAATTTATTTTAACTGAATGACTGGGGGATGTTTGGAAATAAGGCCGGTTGTGAAAATTTCCAAGTCCGTAATTTAAAGAAAATGGGCAGGGTTCCTCGGTCCCATTGATTCTTTCTAGTCCATCCTATAAACCCAATTATTTAATGTCCACAGCCACTACTATAGAAATATTACAAAATGAATGTTGGAATAAGGCAGTGGGTTGTTAATTAAAATAGACGGCTTGTAATTTTAAGTCCAAAATTTAAAAAAAAAATTGGACAAAGGATCCCATACGGACGTAAGTCCAGTGTTTCTCTCCAGTCCAACCCCTTAAACCCAAAATATTCCCTTGATTTTGTGAATAACATAATACATTCATATTACAATGCTGCAGTGACGCGTCCGCGGCAATGTTTGGCGTTTTAATTGTATATAATTACTTTCTAAACACATATTTTGATTAACTATGTATTCATAATCATTGTCTATAACGTTTAATTACTTTATTAGAGTTATTAGCGATTTTTCAATTGAGTAATTTATCAAATTCAAGGCGCCGGCACGGAAAATCCAATATGGCGCCGTTTGTTTACATAATGTAAACAGGTGCGTGGAGGCGCCGTGCGAGTTTTTGAATGAACTTGACCTTTGACTCCCGTTTGCGCGGTGCTAAATAATACAAAATATTTTTAATATATATACCAAAAGAAAATTTAGATTTTTCTCTACAAGAATATGTAATCAAAATATTGACTTACCTTATAGTATTCACGTACTTGTTGATTAACTTTTCACGCTTGTAGCTCCGGTCATGGTCAACATATTTTAATTTTGAAGGTGGCTTCATCCAGGTAATTTTCTCACCTGTTTGGTCTGTAAATTTCATGCATATTAATGGTGATTTGACCCCGCGGAAATCCTTTCACGTGTAACATATGTGACAACCCTTACGAAAAAATTTTATATGTGACATATAGGGATCTGCTATTGGTTACATATAGTTCTCTTATAGTCTTTACATATATGTGACATATAGGGATTTTAAATGCAAATTAGATGCAAATGAGCTTCAACCTATACTTGCTGGCAGCTTCTACCTATATATCACCTATAGTTCGTCTATATGTCTTTCACCGTTATGTCCTTTATACTCCTCCTATACTTGAACTATACATGCATGTAGGTCACTTTCAGAGGTACCTGTATTCCCCCTATACTCTACCTATACATAGATAGGTAGATACATAGGTCCCATTCAGAAGCTCGCCTATACTTCCCATATAGGGCAAATATATGGGAATTTTAAGCATTCTGATTGGTTCTTTACCAAGTATTGAACATTACATGCTGTACAGACATATCAACATATGACAAATATTCCCAATTATTGATGGTAAAAATAACTACCAAGACATAAAATTGAATTAACTTTTTATCTCACATTAACACAACAAAGCAGTTGAAGTTCAAATCAATTTTAAAATGTAACATAGCCATAGTTTTTCTGGTCTGGATCTGGATAGTTATGTCGCCTGGCGTTTTACAGCATATGCGATGGAGGAAAGAGCACAAGTGATGTTAGTTTCGCTGCTGGATGGCCGATCGAAAGGCCCCTGAACTTTTCACAAGCATGATTGTGTCTTCAAGTAGGTTCCAATCAGTAATGGTCTTTGGGAAGTACAAATTTCTGTACGGTTCTGTATTACACTGGATGATCTTATAATATCCACGAGAATTACACAGAGAATGATTATGATGTTTCACAATATGTAAAGAAGATTGTCAAAGCGTTTTGGTACAGTATCTACACATTTTTCTGTCCTTAATTTGGCCTGGTTCTACCTCTACTTCTACTTCTAACAGTCAGTGGCCTCTGTCATCTAGCTGCATGACTATTCTGCCACGTTGGTTCTCCCTCTACTTGTACAATTGTACAGTACCCCGTAGTCTGAAAGTCAAAAAACGAGCAAAATTTATGATACTAGATTCAGGAGAAATAGTGATGAACAATTGGACAAATTTTACTATTGATTATCTGGACACTATCGGAGGCTAGCTATTGATTCTGTACCGGTAATTATCGGAACCATCAAAGTTTTAAAAATGATGTTTAAAACCAGTGAAATACCATTCATGCTGTGTTCTTTTATACATCTACGCACACTGCAAATGCATGAAACAGTGACACACAGTGACACTCTTCATATACATGTAGGTGCACATTTGCCCACTATTCCCTTCTCCCTCCAACCCCCATTCCTTCCCCATTCTGTCCTCTTCCATGATCCCTCCATTCCTCTCACTTCCTGGCCCTTCCCCGGATTTAAAGTCATGACATTGGATGTTTCCACTGTATTCGAATTTTTCAGTCCCATGATGCAGTAGAGATAAGACATAAAAGTGTATTTTCTCCGCCCTTTTGTTAAGATTTAGCTCCAATTACCTCTGTTCAGCTGTTAATTTACAACTACCGAATCAATTATTTCTAATACACAAGGAAAACATAGCTTACCTTCTTGTCGGTCTAACATCAAAATTTCTCAGCTCTTCTAGTTCTACTGCATCTTTTCACAGAAAGTAAACAAAGATTTGATGTAAATGTCCCATCGACTGAGTTGCTTAGTATACCGACGTGCTCAGTTGACCGTGGGAATTTTCACTTGGCTTCATGGTCGTTTACTTTGATTTATTCACTTGTCTTTAGTGTATCACATAAATGCAGACGAAATTACGATCCAAACTTCAACTTTTCCGCCCGGACCTTTTAAAATCCGTCGTTTTGATTGGCTGACTTTTAATCATGGACGTGTCGTACACAAACATTTCAAACTAAGATGCTTCTTAAGATATACCGTCTCGTTAAGACGTGAGTGTCGTGGATCAGTTGGGTGAGCGTCGGACTTCTGATTTAGGGGTCCAGGGTTCGAATCCTGGCAAAGTGGGACTTTTTCATTATTTTGTATTTCATGGTCTATGAGCCTTTTTCTTTTCATATATTCAGAGCAGGAAAAGGGGGGAGGGACTTGGATTAATAAACATTCTTTGCTTTCCTGATTTGTCATATTCTTTTTATTAGGCTGGACCCACTTCAATTCCATGGCTGTAAACAACCGCCACCCCGTCCCACCCCCAAACTAAAACCAATTACAAACAGATTAACTGATAATTAAGGTACAATGTGAAAACAGTAAAATGTGAAATACTGTTAAATTCCAGATTGCTTTTCTTTTCTAACAGATCCCGGAAAAATACACATTTTGATACCCATATTGCCTTGTATTTCATGTCATATAAGTTTAAACACAATTTTTAAAGAAATTGTCATGGTTCTGGACTTATAAATTTTTCCTCAAAGATGCAGAGCAGTACAATTTTCTAAGTCTAAAGAGAAGCTAAATTAGACTAAGTTCAGTATTCATATAGTTGCACTATAACCTCCCTATAGCTCCAGCAGACATGGTATGCTGTATGCATTTCCCCTATTTTTAACATATATATCACCTATAGGTTAAATTCAATTTAACCTATATGTTACCTATACCTATAACCAACCTAGACACAAAAGCTGGAAACCTATAGGAGAAATATAGTTTACATATAGGAGACATATAGTTTTGTATAGATTTTTTTCGTAAGGGAAGAGCTTAGTGTTTTAGGCGCCGAAATCGGCGATGCGTAATTCTTAGCTGTGTATTGCAAATAACTCGTCTAAAACGTTATTTAGACAGAACAAAATATCAAAACGATTACATATTCAGAAACTTTAGATTATTAGCTTCAAAATGGTACATAAATAATGAAAATTGGTTGGGTAGAAGTTACTGTAATCTTAATTTCAAAAAGTGAGGTATCGATTTTCGGCGAATTCGCCGCTATCGGCGCGCTCGGCTGGGGTTGCTACCTAAGATTTTAAAATACAGTGAAAATATACTAAAATAGTTAAAAATTATTTGAAAATCTATTTCTGATTGAAATGTTTTGAAATTTTGTATACTTAAGCTAGAAAGGATGCTCTTTGACATATGGAACAGGTTTTTAATTTTTTGGTCGCATAACCGAGATATTATGTGTAATGGGGGGGGGGGGGGTTATATGCACATACATGTTAAGCTAAGGGCAAAATAAAGGCGCATGGAACGCAATAACTTGAATATGCGTCAATGGATTTACAGGATATTTCTACATTGTGATCAGACTTTGAAGAAGAAGCCGCCTTTTGATTTTCAGGTTCATCCGATTTGTCGTTACTGAGTTATGGGACTTAGATATTTTAAATACAATGAAAATATACTAAAATAGTTAAAAATTCTTTAAAAATCTATTTCTGGTCAAAATGTTTTGAAATTTTGTATACTTCAAGTAGAAAGGATGTTCTTTCACATATTTAACGGGTTCTTGAATTTTTTGTCACATAATCCAGAAATTATGTGTAATGGGGGGGGGGGGGGGGGTTATATGCACATACATGTTAAGCTAAGGGCAAAATATAGGTGCATGGAACGCAATAACTTGAATATGCGTGAACAGATTTTCATGATATTTGTACATTGTGATCAGACTTTGAAGAGGAAGCCGCCTTTCGATTTTAAGGTTCATCCGATTTGTCCTTATGGAGTTATGGGACCTAGATATTTTGGTGTTGTGAAAAAAATCCCAACGGGCGTATCTTGCTGCGTGAGCGTAGGCTTTATTAAATGTTACACATCCATCTGTCAAACTTGTATTAGTACATTCCAGCACAAATTGTTATAAAATATCTTGCGAAATCTATGAATTTATTCCTTCAGATTACTTGACCATGTCTGTCGTCATGTTGAACATAAGTCTGTGTATTTCAGTGATATGGAAGCAGCCTCAAAGGCTGGAGGTCCGACCCCAAATGGGATTTATGATGACGCAGAGAATGAAGAGACAACTACAACACCGCGCAAAAGTGCCATGCTAGACGGAGTACAGAGTCCCGATAGTGGTATCCATGGCGACAAGTCAGCAACAGATTTACAAGCATAGGGCAACAAGTGATGATGAAAACTTTCTACCTGCCAAATTTATTTTTTATTTTTTCTACATTTTTTGACAAATGAAAATTATGCTGTTTCTTTCTTCAAGTTCGGATGAAGCTAGAGAGACTGGGAAATTAGGAATGACAAAATTTTCATTTGCCTTCGTGTGTTCAGGATGAGACGTACCAGTCTGATAGAGAACTTTCAGTATACCATTGTTTTTGTTACTTCTTTGTCTTTATTATATTTTTCACATATAAAGACTGGACATCTCATCCCCCTTCCTTTTATCAAGGTTAGCAGGATAGGTATTCTACTGATCTTGATGAAAAGTCACTTTGTGAACAGACGAGAAGATTCGGACATGTCAGTGTGCAGGCCCTCTGTTACAAAGTGACACAAAATAAAAGCGCTAACGGTCAGAGTGGATGATGTCAAAGAAGAAAGTAACAGAATGTACGGACAACTCCATTCTGACTGATCTGCCAGTATACCCTGATGCTGTAACCTAACTGGCACATCTTGTGTCGTTGTACCACATAAATAGGAACATCTATGTTACAGCTCCAGGGTATACCCATGTTATTGTTGACTGCCACGTCACTTTTGTGACTGTGTGTATTGTTGCATTTATATTTACAATGGTTGTCTTTTGACCACCAGTCCACAAAATGCTGTAATGCCATTAGAAACAAACGCAAGAAATGAATATGAAAATCTGGTGCCGATTTGTTTACTGCATGGTGCATGTGCATGTGTATTCTTTAAAACCATTATAAAATATAGACTGATTCTATCATACTTTTTAGAATTTCAAGATTTTTGTAAAAATGAATGAAATTTTAAGGAAATTTTGTCTGTATCTTTTACAAGTTTGTGCAAAAACAGATGTTTTCCTACTGCACTTTGCAGGGAACAAAATGGCACCACGTGGGTCAAAGGGAGTCAGGTTATATAGCAACTGTATGATCTACTATGGGAGATACATAATATGTCATGGAGACACTAATTTATTTTTGAAGTAATTTTTATTGCAGAGATGATTGTATTATTTTTGTAATTCAGATGTTTAAATATTTTGAATGAGACGTGATCATGAAAGTGCAGTCTGCCTGTATAAACAGAGAAAGTCTTTTCCTTGGACATGTTTCAATATGCTTCGGTTTTAATTGTACAAAAATCTTGTAGATATGATTATTACTAGAAAGGATCCGTTTTCATGCCAGCTAATGTAAGTCTTATGTACTATTTTACATTTATAACTACATACTTTGTTTGGGCATTAGGTTCTAGTCTATATTAAAGCATAAAATGCCAACATTAAGCATCTGTTTACATAAGTCTCTGTAAATGCTACTTCATTGTTTTATTGTTTGTGCTACGGTCTTAACAAAGAAATAAGCTCATTCATTTTGTTATATGTCCCAGTTAAAGAAAGGTAAGCTCATAAAATGATCATATATAATAGTAAAGGGCACAAAATGTTTATTTCGTATAATTTTTAGGAAAACTCGTGCAGTTTTGCTTTGATAACCTGTGATCTGTGTAAAACATCATGGAATTATTACTTTTCCAAATATTTGCTTTTCTTAGAGAAATTCAAATTTACAAGAATCTAACTGTTAATTTCATAATGTTGTATACAGAAATGTAAAGAAATGCCAAGAGTGATAACAAAAATAATAATTCTTTAGAACACTGATTTTGCTAGCGATGTTTCATGACATTTAGCAAATAATCTGAAAAAAGTGTGATGTAAGGTTGGACTGGTTTGTGCCACACCAGTGAATGCAAATGACACAACTTTAGATTTCGATTATGATTATTACGACAACAAAGTTGTCGGAGAGAGAGAGATGTGGAAATGATAATAGAAAACCTGTCCTGTACTTTAAACATTCAGACAACATAGAAGATTGACTTAAAGAGGACTCTTTCTTATACATGTAGAAATGTTCTATCATGAATGAAGAATATGAAATATGTAGGACAGGAAATAAAATGAGTAAGAAACGTTTATGCCATAGATTGTGCATGGCAAATTTTGAGGAAGAAATAAGAATTGATATGGATAAATAAAAGCAGTAAATCCGGCTGGATTTCTGCATATGACGTACAATATAATGTAAACCAATTCTCGACAACAAAATCTGGTATACTGAGATTGGTTGGGAAGTAGTGTGTACCAGTTCTCAAGTTTGAAGAAAATATGAGAAAAAATTCTCATTTTCCTCCCTCGGGAGATGAGACGGGGATTAATTCCCCTGTCGACTGATTTTAATTGGGATAATTTGGTAAAATTGTCTTCTATCCCAAAATATGTACAAATTGATCTTTTGATTTATATAGAATGAGAGAACAAAATTGTATTCTTTGTATTGCGAAACATATTTGTGGTGAAATAGTAAAAAGAATTTTGTAGTTACGTAAAACTATGCTTGCATTTTAAAAGACAAATTTTAAGAAGCTGGTAATTTTGAGAATTTTTATTTAGTAAAATTTAGATAAATGTAATTGATTTATGGGTGGGTTATTTGTAGAATAAATGGGCGAGGGACAATGTGAACATTAAATACTCGGGATAGTAAATAACTTGGAATATTAAATCAAGCTCTCAATTACTAGCTTCGACCCTTGTATCTATTTACCCTTCAAATGTGTGTTATTATCCAATAGCTAAAATAAGCTTTGCTTTATTTCTGGTAAGGTACAAGTATAGTGTTATAATAATGAAAAAAAATTAATAATTCTCATCTTAAAAAATTTAATCAGATGTTTTTAACCTTTCACTACATTTTGTTGTTTTTCTTTCTATTCACAATTTATACTTTGAAACATTTATCTAAGCTACTCTGGGAGCAAGTTTGTCTTGAGCATAGATTTTATACAGGCTCAGAATATTGGGGGAGGGAGTTTGTCAAAGACAAAGAAATGTGGGAGGGAACATAAATTTTCATGGAACGAAGGATATTATGGTAATTTATACATGTATATTGGATTGCTTCCCAGGGTATGCTTACTTAATAAAACTGTATAGTGAAATATTTTTATTTCAAAATTTGTAAAATATGAATGAGGAGCATTTATAAAGGGGAGCTGAGACAGCAGTAATATGTACGATACAATGTAACAAGTGGCACATGTTAACATTTAGAGGTTATTTCCCCTGTTTGTAGGGAATTATTTTTTGCTGCCCCATTACTATAAAATTTTCATTAGTGTTGCTCTGGTGTAACAATGTTTAGTTAGTATAAAATAAAGTTTGTACGTTCCTTGTATGTACACTGCATATATATATAGCAACATTAGCAACTTGTAACAATGAGGAAAGCTGTGGGGGTAGAGATTATAAAAGTTGTCAAAAATACTACAAAACGATATCATGTTCTTACAATTTAAGAATATTTTGCCTATTGTCTGAGGGAATTAATTTGATATACATGCATGAAAGTAATTAAAATTAGGGATAAGTTGAAATGAAAATGAATAAACTTTATAAAGATGATGAAATGATAGCGAACGCAGAGGACGAGTTGAGTATTGAATGGCCCAAGGCATTTTTGACAATTTATTGGACTGTCAAGTTTTTGAATAAATGTTGTTTTTTGTGAAATGTCTTCATTGTTTTTATTCAACCAATTAGCGGAGCTGTAAGATTAAGGCTTAAAATCTGCTCTGAAAAAGCTGAAATTTCAGAAGGTGAATTTATTCCATCAATTTTTATACGCCCGTCATTTGACGGGACGTATTATGGTATGGCGAAGTCCGTCCGTCCGTCCGTCCGTCTGTCCGTCCGTCTGTCCGTCCGTCTGTCCGTCCGTCCGTCTGTCCGTCCGCCTATGGAACACAATAACTTGAATACGCGTCAACGGATTTTTATGAAATTTATACATAGTGATCAGACTGTGGAGAGGAAGCCGCCTTTCGATTTTCAGGTTCATCCGATTTGTCGTTACAGAGTTATGGGACTTAGATTTTTAAAATACAGTGAAAATATACTTAAATATTTAAAAATTATTTAAAAATCTATTTCTGGTCGAAATGTTTTGAAATTTTGTATTCTTAAGGTAGAAAGGATGCTCTTTGACATACGTAACGGGTTTTTAATTTTTTGGTCGCATAAGCGAGATATTGTGTGTAATAGGAAGGGGGGGGGGGTTATATGCACATACATGTTAAGCTATGGGCAAAATATAGACGCATGGAACGCAATAACTTGAATATGCGTCAACGGATTTTCATGATATTCATACATTTTGATTGGACTGTGGAGAGGAAGCCGCCTTTCGATTTTCAGGTTTATTCGATATGTCGTTACAGAGTTATGGGACTTAGATATTTTAAAATATAGTGAAAATATACTAAAATAGTTAAAAATTATTTAAAAATCTATTTCTGGTTGAAATGTTTTGAAATTTTGTATACTTCAAGTAGAAAGGATGTTCTTTCACATATATAAGGGGTTCTTGAATTTTTTGTCACATAATCCAGAAATTATGTGTAATGGGGGGGGGGGGGGGTTATATGCACATACATGTTAAGCTAAGGGCAAAATATAGGTGCATGGAACGCAATAACTTGAATATGTGTTAACAGATTTTCATGATATTTGTACATTTTGATCAGACTTTGAAGAGGAAGCCGCTTTTCGATTTTAAGCTAGGTTCATCCAATTTGTCCTTATGGAGTTATGGGACTTAGATATTTTGGTGTTGTGAAAAAAATCCCAACGGGCGTATCTTGCTGCGTGAGCGTAGGCTTTATTTTATGTTTCTTGATGTCCCTTACCTCATAATGTCTCCCCCCCCCCAACAGGGGGGAGACATATTTGTTTTGCCTGTCGTCCGTCCGTCCGTCAGTCGCTCATCGTATCCGGGCTATATCTCCTGAACCATTTGCCTGATCACTTTCATATTTTAATATGTTGTTGCTTATGACCCAAAGGTTTCACATCACCTTGACCCAAGGCCAAGGTCACTTGGTGCATTTTTAATGAAATTGTGAAGACGTTCCTGTCCGGGCTATATCTTTTGAACCGCTTGCCAGATCACTTTCATATTTTAGCATGTTGTTGCTTATGACGCAAAGGTTTCACATCACCTTGACCCAAGGTCATGTGACCAAGGTTAAGGTCACTTGGTGCATTTTTAATGAAATTATGCATAAATTCCTGTCCGGGCTATATCTCTTGAACCGTTTACCCGATCACTTTCTTATTTTAGTATGTTGTTCCTTATGAATATCTCTTGAACTGTTTACCCGATCACTTTCTTATTTTAGTATGTTGTTCCTTATGACCCAAAGGTTTCACATCACCTTGACCCAAGGTCATGGTCACTTAGTACATTTTTAATGAAATTGTACATACATTCCTTTTCGGGCTATATCTCCTGAACTGTTTGCCACATCACTTTTATATCTTAGCATGTTGCTGCTTATGACCCGAAGGTTTTGCATCACCTTGACCCAAGGTCAAGGTCACTTAGTACATTTTTAATGAAATTGTTCATGCATTCCTGTCTGGGCTATAACTCTTGAACCATTAACCTGATCACTTTCATATTTTAGTATGTTGTTACATATGACCTGAGGGCTTCACATCACATTAACCCAAGGCCATGTGACAAAGGCCAAGGTCACTTACTACATTTTTTATTGAAATTGCACATACATTCCTGTTAAGGCTTTATCCCTTGGACCACTTACTGGATTGCTTTCACGTTTTAGTATGTATTTACTTATGACTAAAAGGTTTCACCTTGACCCATGGCCATTTGATCAAGATCAAAGTTACTGAGTACATTTTAATGAAATTGTACATGCTATCCCGTTGGGGCTGTATCTCTTTTAACTAATTATCAGATCACTGTCATATTTTAGTATGCTGTTGCTTATCAGTTTCACATCACGTTGACTAAAGGTCATGTGACCAAGGTCAATTAGTATATTTTAAATGAAATTGTGTTTCTTACGTGTATTATGTCCAGGCTTAATCTTTTGAACCATGATCAGATCACTTCATATTTTCGTATGATGGTGCTGATGACCCAAAGGTTTCACACCACCATGTCTTGATCCAAGGTCATATGACTAAGGTCAAGGTCAAATATTACATTTTTAATGAAATTGTAAATGCTATTGAGTCTGGGCTATATCTGTGGAATCGTATACTGGATCACTGATACTTTAGAATGCTGTTGCTCAGGATTGGAAGGTTTCTTATCATCTTGACCCAAGGTCATGTGCCCAAGGTCAAGATCATTAAGTTCTTTTTAATGAAATTGTACATACTAATCTTGTCTGGGCTATATCTCCTGAACCCTTCTTACAATTGTTTTCATATTTTAGTATGTTGTTTCTCAGGACTAAATGTTTCTTGTCACATTGTCCCAAGGTCACTTCTTACTTTGGTAATGAAATTGTATATGCTAATCATGTCCAGGCTGAAATTGTCTATGCTTATCATGTTTAGGCTTTATATTTTGAACCATGTATCCAATCACTAATTAAGTGTTTTGTTGCTCATGATCCATACAATGTAGGTTTCAGATCACCTATATCCAAGGTCATGTGACCAAAGTCAATTTCACTAAATATGCTTATAATGAAATTGTATATGCTAATCATGTCTGGGCTTTACCTCAAACAATATAATGAATCACTTTCATGTTTTAGTATGATGTTGCCCATGACTCAAAGGTTTCACATCATCTTGGCCCAATGTCAAAGTAACTTAGCAGGAGGGGGGAGACATGTTTTTTTTTTCTGAAAAACATTTGATTTACATGTGTAATTTAACTCTAATTTCATCTCTATCTTACTTTTCACTTGACCTACGTTTTCATCATTCAAAATATGTAGCACACAAACCATCAATTTCATGGCTAATCAAGACCTTATTCTTAGAGCTCCTTTTATCTTCAGAAATGGAACAAGAAGAAACAATGCTCAATGTAAGGAGAAGGAAAAATATGAAATACATGTATGACTTTAGTTCAGCCATGACCTTGGAAAAATTCTTCAGCCTTTGAAATCAAGTTGGCTGTTGGAGGCAGGGATGGTCACTTATACAGCACAAGCATGAAAAGTATCAGAGATGACCAATGTCTCATTAATGTTCAAAATATAATGGAGCTTGACATTCCTAGCTGTTTGATCATCATACGGTAGCCATGATAGCCAAGATTCGATTTGGGCAACCATGAATTGAGATAATAAAGGTGTCCAAACTTCTCATGAAATGGCATATTTAACAACCTTGAATTTATACTGTCGATATGATCTATATTTTATGACATCTCTACTAATGGCGAAGCTGTTTTGCCATGATATGTGGTCTTGTCGAGTGATGATATAAATTTATTGAAGACCGACTTTTATTTCATAGATCCATCATAAGATATATGTTCCAGTGACCTGTTACTGTCTATTTGTGTACTGTAGGAACGTCATACTTGCAACCAGGAACCTCGATAGGAAGAAGAAGGATTTTCAAGGTCAAAGAAAGGCAATGTACAAGTATAAATACTTCTGAGCAAAATACAGGTTTGACTTCTAGGCATTGGATCTTCAAACTCGCCACAAAGGCTAACTGGTAAGATGACTTATAATACTCAAGATCGCAAATACAGCGCGTGCAGCATGCCCGTTCTGATTTTTCATTTAGTCACCTACCTAAAGCATTGTTAGTCACCTACCTAAAGCACCTTTTCTGCCCAAGTAAATTGATTACGTCATAAAAATGGAGAACAATCGAAGAGTGTGCAAGAACATTTGTATAGTCTTAGTCAGAAGTATTTGCGATCTTCCGTATTGATAATCAAATGGGTCAAGGTCACTATGCAAAAACAGCCTTGGCACTTTCTGTGTTCTAGTGAATACTCTTGCTGTGATTTCTGTCTATAGAGACAGTTTCTTCAGATTGTGATACTAAGGAACAAAAGATTGAATGTTTTCTTTATGATTTTAATTTGAATATTAAAGATGTAACAGTATTTCCCACTTGTCCTCCAAACTTAAAGCTTGGTGTCCTTATTTCATCATGTAACACAAAATCTGAAACAAAAGGAATAATAAATCTGACTACATCTACATGTATACCAAACTTGGTATTCAACATGAAAGTATGGTCAAGAATGCATTCATAGTTGATTTCGCAGTTATTCATAATGAGCAAATGCTATTTCTGACTAACTGGTGTGTATTTGTATTTATACCGTTACTGTAATAAATAGTGAACCCCTCCCTACTGGAGTTGAGCCCTAATAAATGCTTACAGATACAGATATTTACCATCAATGAATGACATCATCAGCTGATCCTTTGTCCAGTTACATGATGTGATGATGAAGAGACCATCCTTCCTCATTATGCTTTTTATAGTGTGTATATACGATCGTCTGGCAGCCTTATCTCCCTCCGGCATCAGACTCACGGCATCGTATGTACCTTTGTCAATACATGCTCTGTATACACGTGACAGACACGTGTATTTATCTCTAGCATTATCAGACAGCAGGTCCACTACCTGAAATAATCAGATAATCGTACAATTACATGAAATGTTCTGATCCCTCAAATTAATATTTTGATCAATTCTGTACAAAATGATCCCTGTGTAACAAGTTTAATTAAGTTGTAGACAAAAATGCATATGTGTCTATGAGACAGCCAAACTCTACCTGATACTCCACACCCTGTATCCCCTCTGATTCTGTAATGGACTTGGCCAGTTTAATGGCACCTTCTGAGTAATCAACTCCAACTAAGTCTGTATACCCCCTCTGGGCCTGAAATAGAGTCACCCATTATAAGAAATTTTGCTGTGTAACATTTACTTTTGCAGAAAATAAGAACTGCTGGAATTTTCTGTCGGTTTCGGTCATCGTTACTTTGACAGATACATAATGTAACATTTTTTTTTCATGAGATCATATTCATGTGTGATATACAGTAACTATAATTTTTGTACCTTCTACATTGTTGCAAAGTGACACAAACTGAAGTAAGGATTATGCGATGGATTTAGGGTACCTGCACAGTAAGTCATGAATCTGGGGAATACAATTCAGTCTTTTAAAAATAGAGAGTTACTTCCCATTTGTGCAGATATCTGATGTCATTGCACTGCGATGTCATCAAATTCTATGGAAACCAATAAGAAACATGACGTTTTCAAAGGAATTTAATGACATCACAGTGCTTTTACTTTTACGTGAGATACCTGCATGAATCAAACGTAGGACTGTAAAATCGAAAAGACTAAATGCTGATACATGTATGTCTGTAAGGTAATTTTAACAAGAGGATCAGTGAAAACATTGCTCACATGATAACACTGGATATCTTACAGTGAATGTGACATATACATTATACATGTAATTTAAATCATAAGCTCTATGAAATAAATGTGACATATAAATTATACATGTACATATAATTCAAATCATAAACCCTATGAAATAATCAATCTACAATTAGTACTGACAAGTTCTACAAGAAGTACTCCATTCCCAGACACTTCATATATGATATAATTGGCTAATCTACAATTTATACTGACCGGTTCCCATGTCTAAAATAGGATCTGATTGGCTAATTTACAATTAATACAGACCAGTACCCAAATCCATGAGAGGATCTGATTGGTTTAAATCTACAATCGATACAGACCAGTTCTACACAAAGCACTCCATTCCCACAATCAACATCTAACATAGGAAATGATTGGTCAATCTACAATTTATAATGACCAGTTCTACTAGAAGTACTCCATTCCCACAACCCACGTCAAACAGGATCTTATTGCTCAATCTACAATTTATAATGACCAGTTCTACTAGAAGTACTCCATTCCCACAACCCACGTCAAACAGGATCTTATTGCTCAATCTACAATTTATAATGACCAGTTCTACTAGAAGTACTCTATTCCCACAACCCACGTCAAACATAGGATCTTATTGCTCAATCTACAATTTATAATGACCAGTTCTACTAGAAGTACTCTATTCCCACAACCCACGTCAAACATAGGATCTTATTGCTCAATCTACAATTTATAATGACCAGTTCTACTAGAAGTACTCCATTCCCACAACCCACGTCAACATAGGATCTTATTGCTCAATCTACAATTTATAATGACCAGTTCTACTAGAAGTACATGTACTACATTCCCACAACCCACGTCAAACAGGATCTTATTGCTCAATCTACAATTTATAATGACCAGTTCTACTAGAGAGTACTCCATTCCCACAACCCAACGTCAAACATAGGATCTTATTGCTCAATCTACACTTTATAACGACCCGTTCTTACTAGACTCCTCCATTCCCACCAACCCACGGTCAACAACATAGGATCTTATTGCTCAACTCTACAATTATCACGACCATTTCTACTAGGAAGTACTCCATTCCCACAACCCACGTCAAACAGGATCTTATTGCTCAATCTCCACTTTATAATGACCAGTTCTACTAGAAGTACTCCATTCCCACAACCCACGTCAACCAGGATCTTATTGCTCATCTACAATTTATAATGACCAGTTTACTAGAAGTACTCCATTCCCACAACCCACGTCAACATAGGATCTTATTGCTCACTCTACAATTTATAACGTACCCAGTTCTACTAGACAGTACTCCATTCCCACACCCACGTCAAACAGGATTCTTATTGCTCAATCTACAATTTATAATGACCAGTTCTACTAGAAGTACTCCATTCCCACAACCACGTCAAACAGGATCTTATTGCTCAATCTACAATTTATAATGACCAGTTCTACTAGAAGTACTCCATTCCCACAACCCACGTCAAACAGGATCTTATTGCTCAATCTACAATTTATAATGACTAGTTCTACTAGAAGTACTCCATTCCCACAACCCACGTCAAACAGGATCTTATTGCTCAATCTACAATTTATAATGACCAGTTCTACTAGAAGTACTACATTCCCACAACCCACGTCAAACAGGATCTTATTGCTCAATCTACAATTTATAATGACCAGTTCTACTAGAAGTACTCCATTCCCACAACCCACGTCAAACAGGATCTTATTGCTCAATCTACAATTTATAATGACCAGTTCTACTAGAAGTACTCCATTCCCACAACCCACGTCAAACAGGATCTTATTGCTCAATCTACAAACTATAATGACCAGTTCTACTAGAAGTACTCCATTCCCACAACCCACGTCAAACAGGATCTTATTGCTCAATCTACAATTTATAATGACCAGTTCTACTAGAAGTACTCCATTCCCACAACCCACGTCAAACAGGATCTTATTGCTCAATCTACAATTTATAACGACCAGTTCTACTAGAAGTACTCTATTCCCACAACCCACGTCAAACATAGGATCTTATTGCTCAATCTACAATTTATAACGACCAGTTCTACTAAAAGTACTCCATTCCCACAACCCACGTCAAACAGGATCTTATTGCTCAATCTACAATTTATAATGACCAGTTCTACTAGAAGTACTCTATTCCCACAACCCACGTCAAACAGGATCTTATTGCTGAATCTACAATTTATAATGACCAGTTCTACTAGAAGTACTCTATTCCCACAACCCACGTCAAACATAGGATCTTATTGCTCAATCTACAATTTATAATGACCAGTTCTACTAGAAGTACTCCATTCCCATAACCCACGTCAAACATAGGATCTTATTGCTCAATCTACAATTTATAATGACCAGTTCTACTAGAAGTACTCCATTCCCACAACCCACGTCAAACAGGATCTTATTGCTCAATCTACAATTTATAA
Organism: Pinctada imbricata; assembly: GCA_033119305.1. Lineage (NCBI taxonomy): Eukaryota > Metazoa > Mollusca > Bivalvia > Pterioida > Pteriidae > Pinctada > Pinctada imbricata. The sequence continues at coordinate 112,681,920 of VSWD01000005.1, forward strand.
CGACCAGTTCTACTAGAAGTACTCTATTCCCACAACCCACGTCAAACATAGGATCTTATTGCTCAATCTACAATTTATAATGACCAGTTCTACTAGAAGTACTCCATTCCCACAACCCACGTCAAACAGGATCTTATTGCTCAATCTACAATTTATAACGACCAGTTCTACTAGAAGTACTCTATTCCCACAACCCACGTCAAACATAGGATCTTATTGCTCAATCTACAATTTATAATGACCAGTTCTACTAGAAGTACTCCATTCCCACAACCCACGTCAAACAGGATCTTATTGCTCAATCTACAATTTATAATGACCAGTTCTACTAGAAGTACTCTATTCCCACAACCCACGTCAAACATAGGATCTTATTGCTCAATCTACAATTTATAATGACCAGTTCTACTAGAAGTACTCCATTCCCACAACCCACGTCAAACAGGATCTTATTGCTCAATCTACAATTTATAATGACTAGTTCTACTAGAAGTACTCCATTCCCACAACCCACGTCAAACATAGGATCTTATTGCTCAATCTACAATTTATAATGACCAGTTCTACTAGAAGTACTCTATTCCCACAACCCACGTCAAACATAGGATCTTATTGCTCAATCTACAATTTATAATGACCAGTTCTACTAGAAGTACTCCATTCACACAACCCACGTCAAACATAGGATCTTATTGCTCAATCTACAATTTATAATGACCAGTTCTACTAGAAGTACTCCATTCCCACAACCCACGTCAAACAGGATCTTATTGCTCAATCTACAATTTATAACGACCAGTTCTACTAGAAGTACTCCATTCCCACAACCCACGTCAAACATAGGATCTTATTGCTCAATCTACAATTTATAATGACCAGTTCTACTAGAAGTACTCTATTCCCACAACCCACGTCAAACATAGGATCTTATTGCTCAATCTACAATTTATAATGACCAGTTCTACTAGAAGTACTCCATTCCCACAACCCACGTCAAACATAGGATCTTATTGCTCAATCTACAATTTATAATGACCAGTTCTACTAGAAGTACTCCATTCCCACAACCCACGTCAAACAGGATCTTATTGCTCAATCTAAAATTTATAATGACCAGTTCTACTAGAAGTACTCTATTCCCACAACCCACGTCAAACAGGATCTTATTGCTCAATCTACAATTTATAATGACCAGTTCTACTAGAAGTACTCCATTCCCACAACCCACGTCAAACAGGATCTTATTGCTCAATCTACAATTTATAATGACCAGTTCTACTAGAAGTACTCCATTCCCACAACCCACGTCAAACATAGGATCTTATTGCTCAATCTACAATTTATAATGACCAGTTCTACTAGAAGTACTCCATTCCCACAACCCACGTCAAACAGGATCTTATTGCTCAATCTAAAATTTATAATGACCAGTTCTACTAGAAGTACTCTATTCCCACAACCCACGTCAAACAGGATCTTATTGCTCAATCTACAATTTATAATGACCAGTTCTACTAGAAGTACTCCATTCCCACAACCCACGTCAAACATAGGATCTTATTGCTCAATCTACAATTTATAACGACCAGTTCTACTAGAAGTACTCCATTCCCACAACCCACGTCAAACAGGATCTTATTGCTCAATCTACAATTTATAATGACCAGTTCTACTAGAAGTACTCTATTCCCACAACCCACGTCAAACATAGGATCTTATTGCTCAATCTACAATTTATAATGACCAGTTCTACTAGAAGTACTCCATTCCCACAACCCACGTCAAACATAGGATCTTATTGCTCAATCTACAATTTATAATGACCAGTTCTACTAGAAGTACTCCATTCCCACAACCCACGTCAAACATAGGATCTTATTGCTCAATCTACAATTTATAACGACCAGTTCTACTAGAAGTACTCCATTCCCACAACCCACGTCAAACAGGATCTTATTGCTCAATCTACAATTTATAATGACCAGTTCTACTAGAAGTACTCTATTCCCACAACCCACGTCAAACATAGGATCTTATTGCTCAATCTACAATTTATAATGACCAGTTCTACTAGAAGTACTCCATTCCCACAACCCACGTCAAACAGGATCTTATTGCTCAATCTACAATTTATAATGACTAGTTCTACTAGAAGTACTCCATTCCCACAACCCACGTCAAACATAGGATCTTATTGCTCAATCTACAATTTATAATGACCAGTTCTACTAGAAGTACTCTATTCCCACAACCCACGTCAAACATAGGATCTTATTGCTCAATCTACAATTTATAACGACCAGTTCTACTAGAAGTACTCCATTCACACAACCCACGTCAAACATAGGATCTTATTGCTCAATCTACAATTTATAATGACCAGTTCTACTAGAAGTACTACATTCCCACAACCCACGTCAAACAGGATCTTATTGCTCAATCTACAATTTATAATGACCAGTTCTACTAGAAGTACTCTATTCCCACAACCCACGTCAAACATAGGATCTTATTGCTCAATCTACAATTTATAATGACCAGTTCTACTAGAAGTACTCCATTCCCACAACCCACGTCAAACAGGATCTTATTGCTGAATCTACAATTTATAATGACCAGTTCTACTAGAAGTACTCCATTCCCACAACCCACGTCAAACAGGATCTTATTGCTGAATCTACAATTTATAATGACCAGTTCTACTAGAAGTACTCTATTCCCACAACCCACGTCAAACATAGGATCTTATTGCTCAATCAACAATTTATAACGACCAGTTCTACTAGAAGTACTCCATTCCCACAACCCACGTCAAACATAGGATCTTATTGCTCAATCTACAATTTATAATGACCAGTTCTACTAGAAGTACTCCATTCCCACAACCCACGTCAAACATAGGATCTTATTGCTCAATCTAAAATTTATAATGACCAGTTCTACTAGAAGTACTCTATTCCCACAACCCACGTCAAACAGGATCTTATTGCTCAATCTACAATTTATAATGACCAGTTCTACTAGAAGTACTCCATTCCCACAACCCACGTCAAACAGGATCTTATTGCTCAATCTACAATTTATAATGACCAGTTCTACTAGAAGTACTCCATTCCCACAACCCATGTCAAACATAGGATCTTATTGCTCAATCTACAATTTATAATGACCAGTTCTACTAGAAGTACTCCATTCCCACAACCCACGTCAAACAGGATCTTATTGCTCAATCTACAATTTATAATGACCAGTTCTACTAGAAGTACTCCATTCCCACAACCCACGTCAAACAGGATCTTATTGCTCAATCTACAATTTATAATGACCAGTTCTACTAGAAGTACTACATTCCCACAACCCACGTCAAACAGGATCTTATTGCTCAATCTTCAATTTATAATGACTAGTTCTACTAGAAGTACTCCATTCCCACAACCCACGTCAAACAGGATCTTATTGCTCAATCTACAATTTATAATGACCAGTTCTACTAGAAGTACTCCATTCACACAACCCACGTCAAACATAGGATCTTATTGCTCAATCTACAATTTATAACGACCAGTTCTACTAGAAGTACTCCATTCCCACAACCCACGTCAAACATAGGATCTTATTGCTCAATCTACAATTTATAATGACCAGTTCTACTAGAAGTACTACATTCCCACAACCCACGTCAAACATAGGATCTTATTGCTCAATCTACAATTTATAATGACCAGTTCTACTAGAAGTACTACATTCCCACAACCCACGTCAAACAGGATCTTATTGCTCAATCTACAATTTATAATGACTAGTTCTACTAGAAGTACTCCATTCCCACAACCCACGTCAAACAGGATCTTATTGCTCAATCTACAATTTATAATGACCAGTTCTACTAGAAGTACTCCATTCACACAACCCACGTCAAACAGGATCTTATTGCTCAATCTACAATTTATAATGACCAGTTCTACTAGAAGTACTCCATTCACACAACCCACGTCAAACATAGGATCTTATTGCTCAATCTACAATTTATAATGACCAGTTCTACTAGAAGTACTCCATTCCCACAACCCACGTCAAACATAGGATCTTATTGCTCAATCTACAATTTATAACGACCAGTTCTACTAGAAGTACTCTATTCCCACAACCCACGTCAAACATAGGATCTTATTGCTCAATCTACAATTTATAACGACCAGTTCTACTAGAAGTACTCCATTCCCACAACCCACGTCAAACATAGGATCTTATTGCTCAATCTACAATTTATAACGACCAGTTCTACTAGAAGTACTCCATTCACACAACCCACGTCAAACATAGGATCTTATTGCTCAATCTACAATTTATAATGACCAGTTCTACTAGAAGTACTCCATTCCCACAACCCACGTCAAACATAGGATCTTATTGCTCAATCTACAATTTATAACGACCAGTTCTACTAGAAGTACTCCATTCCCACAACCCACGTCAAACAGGATCTTATTGCTCAATCTACAATTTATAATGACCAGTTCTACTAGAAGTACTCCATTCCCACAACCCACGTCAAACAGGATCTTATTGCTCAATCTACAATTTATAATGACCAGTTCTACTAAAAGTACTCCATTCCCACAACCCACGTCAAACAGGATCTTATTGCTCAATCTACAATTTATAATGACCAGTTCTACTAGAAGTACTCTATTCCCACAACCCACGTCAAACATAGGATCTTATTGCTCAATCTAAAATTTATAATGACCAGTTCTACTAGAAGTACTCCATTCCCACAACCCACATCAAACATAGGATCTTATTGCTCAATCTACAATTTATAACGACCAGTTCTACTAGAAGTACTCTATTCCCACAACCCACGTCAAACATAGGATCTTATTGCTCAATCTAAAATTTATAATGACCAGTTCTACTAGAAGTACTCCATTCCCACAACCCACATCAAACATAGGATCTTATTGCTCAATCTACAATTTATAACGACCAGTTCTACTAGAAGTACTCTATTCCCACAACCCACGTCAAACATAGGATCTTATTGCTCAATCTACAATTTATAATGACCAGTTCTACTAGAAGTACTCTATTCCCACAACCCACGTCAAACATAGGATCTTATTGCTCAATCTAAAATTTATAATGACCAGTTCTACTAGAAGTACTCCATTCCCACAACCCACATCAAACATAGGATCTTATTGCTCAATCTACAATTTATAATGACCAGTTCTACTAGAAGTACTCCATTCCCACAACCCACGTCAAACATAGGATCTTATTGCTCAATCTACAATTTATAACGACCAGTTCTACTAGAAGTACTCCATTCCCACAACCCACGTCAAACATAGGATCTTATTGCTCAATCTACAATTTATAATGACCAGTTCTACTAAAAGTACTCCATTCCCACAACCCACGTCAAACAGGATCTTATTGCTCAATCTACAATTTATAATGACCAGTTCTACTAGAAGTACTCTATTCCCACAACCCACGTCAAACATAGGATCTTATTGCTCAATCTACAATTTATAATGACCAGTTCTACTAGAAGTACTCCATTCCCACAACCCACGTCAAACAGGATCTTATTGCTCAATCTACAATTTATAATGACTAGTTCTACTAGAAGTACTCCATTCCCACAACCCACGTCAAACATAGGATCTTATTGCTCAATCTACAATTTATAATGACCAGTTCAACTAGAAGTACTCTATTCACACAACCCACGTCAAACAGGATCTTATTGCTCAATCTACAATTTATAATGACTAGTTCTACTAGAAGTACTCCATTCCCACAACCCACGTCAAACAGGATCTTATTGCTCAATCTACAATTTATAATGACCAGTTCTACTAGAAGTACTCCATTCCCACAACCCACGTCAAACAGGATCTTATTGCTCAATCTACAATTTATAATGACCAGTTCTACTAGAAGTACTCCATTCCCACAACCCACGTCAAACAGGATCTTATTGCTCAATCTACAATTTATAATGACTAGTTCTACTAGAAGTACTACATTCCCACAACCCACGTCAAACAGGATCTTATTGCTCAATCAACAATTTATAATGACTAGTTCTACTAGAAGTACTACATTCCCACAACCCACGTCAAACATAGGATCTTATTGCTCAATCTACAATTTATAATGACCAGTTCTACTAGAAGTACTCTATTCCCACAGCCCACGTCAAACAGGATCTTATTGCTGAATCTACAATTTATAATGACCAGTTCTACTAGAAGTACTCTATTCCCACAACCCACGTCAAACATAGGATCTTATTGCTCAATCTAAAATTTATAATGACCAGTTCTACTAGAAGTACTCCATTCCCACAACCCACGTCAAACAGGATCTTATTGCTCAATCTACAATTTATAATGACCAGTTCTACTAGAAGTACTCCATTCCCACAACCCATGTCAAACAGGATCTTACTGCTGAATCTACAATTTATAATGACCAGTTCTACTAGAAGTACTCTATTCCCACAACCCACGTCAAACATAGGATCTTATTGCTCAATCTACAATTTATAACGACCAGTTCTACTAGAAGTACTCCATTCCCACAACCCACATCTAACATAGGACATACCTGTCAACTCTCCCTCTTTTGGAGGGAGACTCCCTCTTTTTGACCTCATCTCCCTCTTTGGCATTTCTTTCTCGAGGGAGACCAAAATCTCCCTCTTTTTGGCCCAATCTCCCTCTTTCTCCCTCTTTTGGCATATTTACCAAAGAAAATCACTCTAAATAGCAACATTCAGAGCATTTCATGAGAAATTGCATGACAAAATTTAAGAAAAGATGTATAGAATGCAATAAACTATTGATATATGTTTCATAGTTTATAAATGTTTTTGCATTGAAATATCAGCACAATGAAATCATTTTGAAAATTGGTTTTGCACAAAATGTCACTATTCATTAAGAATGTAACAAAATGGGTTCACGCGCTATCTCCCTCTTTTTCAAGTGCCAAGGAGGGAGATCTCCCTCTTTTTAAGATTTCAAAGTTGACAGGTATGATAGGATATGATTGGTCAATCTACAATTTATAACGACCAGTTCTACTAGAAGTACTCCATTCCCAAACCCCACGTCTAACATAGGATCTGATTGGTCAATCTACAAACTATAATGACCAGTCTTTCCTTCTTTCTTTGTGTATATCCCTCCTCTAGGTAAGGAGCACCCAGTAAAAGTAACTGGTAAAAACTGACTTGAATTTAAATTAAGGGTTCAGATTCATATGTATGGACATTGGATTAAAATATGTACAACACTGTATAAGATGCAATTTTTGTTAAAAACAACAAATCAGTATATACTGTTATTTAATAAAATGATGTTGGACATGGTAAAAACCCTTAAGATTTATATTTTACATTTATTAAACATTAAAATTGTTGTTATTTGAGAGGAATGGTCATTTGAAATAATTACACTAAAAGTTCTGTCAAATTTTTTAAAATACCTTAAGACTTATATTTTCAATTATTAGACGTTAAAATTTGTTAACATTTGGGAGGAACAGTCAGTTGATATAATTGGCATTGCACTAAAAGTTTAAATTTATTAAAATTCAGTTCCTCAGTGGATTTGGTTTAAAATTTAAGTGCTTATTTTACTAAAATTTAAAATACATTTCTTTTTTTATAAGGTAAAATAGGTTTGTTGTTACATTTTGATTTGCCTTTTCGCATGAAATAATTTTAATTTTAGTAAGATCAGGATGTTAAATTGGTCGTTATAAATTGTTTGGTCAATCTACAATTAATACTGACCAGTTCTACTAGAAGTACTCCATTCCCACAACCCAAGTCTAACATAGGACCTGATTGGTCGATCTACAATATATACTGACCAGTTCTACTAGAAGTACTCCATTCCCACTACCCACGTCAAACAGGATCTTATTGCTCAATCTACAATTAATACTGACCAGTTCTACTAGAAGTACTACATTCCCACAACCCACGTCAAACATAGGACCTGATTGGTCGATCTACAATATATACTGACCAGTTCTACTAGAAGTACTCCATTCCCACAACCCAAGTCTAACATAGAATCTGATTGGTCAATCTACAATATATACTGACCAGTTCTACTAGAAGTACTCCATTCCCACAACCCACGTCAAACAGGATCTTATTGCTCAATCTACAATTTATAACGACCAGTTCTACTAGAAGTACTCCATTCCCACAACCCACGTCAAACATAGGATCTTATTGCTCAATCTACAATTTATAATGACCAGTTCTACTAAAAGTACTCCATTCCCACAACCCAAGTCTAACATAGGACCTGATTGGTCGATCTACAATTTATAATGACCAGTTCTACTAGAAGTACTCCATTCCCACAACCCACGTCAAACATAGGATCTTATTGCTCAATCTACAATTTATAATGACCAGTTCTACTAGAAGTACTCCATTCCCACAACCCACGTCAAACAGGATCTTATTGCTCAATCTACAATTTATAACGACCAGTTCTACTAGAAGTACTCCATTCCCACAACCCACGTCAAACAGGATCTTATTGCTCAATCTACAATTTATAATGACCAGTTCTACTAGAAGTACTCTATTCCCACAACCCACGTCAAACAGGATCTTATTGCTCAATCTACAATTTATAACGACCAGTTCTACTAGAAGTACTCCATTCCCACAACCCACGTCAAACATAGGATCTTATTGCTCAATCTACAATTTATAATGACCAGTTCTACTAGAAGTACTCCATTCCCACAACCCACATCAAACATAGGATCTTATTGCTCAATCTACAATTTATAATGACCAGTTCTACTAGAAGTACTCTATTCCCACAACCCACGTCAAACATAGGATCTTATTGCTCAATCTACAATTTATAATGACCAGTTCTACTAGAAGTACTCCATTCCCACAACCCACGTCAAACAGGATCTTATTGCTCAATCTACAATTTATAACGACCAGTTCTACTAGAAGTACTCTATTCCCACAACCCACGTCAAACATAGGATCTTATTGCTCAATCTACAATTTATAATGACTAGTTCTACTAGAAGTACTCCATTCCCACAACCCACGTCAAACATAGGATCTTATTGCTCAATCTACAATTTATAATGACCAGTTGTACTAAATGTACTCCATTCCCACAACCCACGTCAAACAGGATCTTATTGCTCAATCTACAATTTATAATGACCAGTACATTAGAAGTACTCCATTCCCACAACCCACGTCAAACAGGATCCTATTGCTCAATCTACAATTTATAATGACCAGTTCTACTAGAAGTACTCCATTCCCACAACCCAAGTCTAACATAGGATCTTATTGCTCAATCTACAATTTATAATGACCAGTTGTACTAAAAGTACTCTATTCCCACAACCCACGTCAAACATAGGATCTTATTGCTCAATCTACAATTTATAACGACCAGTTCTACTAGAAGTACTCCATTCCCACAACCCACGTCAAACAGGATCTTATTGCTCAATCTACAATTTATAATGACCAGTTCTACTAGAAGTACTCCATTCCCACAACCCACGTCAAACAGGATCTTATTGCTGAATCTACAATTTATAATGACCAGTTCTACTAGAAGTACTCCATTCCCACAACCCACGTCAAACATAGGATCTTATTGCTCAATCTACAATTTATAATGACCAGTTCTACTAGAAGTACTCTATTCCCACAACCCACGTCAAACATAGGATCTTATTGCTCAATCTACAATTTATAATGACCAGTTCTACTAGAAGTACTCCATTCCCACAACCCACGTCAAACAGGATCTTATTGCTCAATCTACAATTTATAATGACCAGTTCTACTAGAAGTACTCCATTCCCACAACCCACGTCAAACACAGGATCTTATTGCTCAATCTACAATTTATAATGACCAGTTCTACTAGAAGTACTCTATTCCCACAACCCACGTCAAACATAGGATCTTATTGCTCAATCTACAATTTATAATGACCAGTTCTACTAAAAGTACTCCATTCCCACAACCCACGTCAAACACAGGATCTTATTGCTGAATCTACAATTTATAATGACCAGTTCTACTAGAAGTACTCCATTCCCACAACCCACGTCAAACACAGGATCTTATTGCTGAATCTACAATTTATAATGACCAGTTCTACTAGAAGTACTCCATTCCCACAACCCACGTCAAACACAGGATCTTATTGCTCAATCTACAATTTATACTGACCAGTTCTACTAGAAGTACTCTATTCCCACAACCCACGTCAAACATAGGATCTTATTGCTCAATCTACAATTTATAATGACCAGTTCTACTAGAAGTACTCTATTCCCACAATCCACGTCAAACATAGGATCTTATTGCTGAATCTACAATTTATAATGACTAGTTCTACTAGAAGTACTACATTCCCACAACCCACGTCAAACAGGATCTTATTGCTCAATCTACAATTTATAATGACTAGTTCTACTAGAAGTACTACATTCCCACAACCCACGTCAAACAGGATCTTATTGCTCAATCAACAATTTATAATGACTAGTTCTACTAGAAGTACTACATTCCCACAACCCACATCAAACATAGGATCTTATTGCTCAATCTACAATTTATAATGACCAGTTCTACTAGAAGTACTCTATTCCCACAACCCACGTCAAACAGGATCTTATTGCTGAATCTACAATTTATAATGACCAGTTCTACTAGAAGTACTCTATTCCCACAACCCACGTCAAACATAGGATCTTATTGCTCAATCTAAAATTTATAATGACCAGTTCTACTAGAAGTACTCCATTCCCACAACCCACGTCAAACAGGATCTTATTGCTCAATCTACAATTTATAATGACCAGTTCTACTAGAAGTACTCCATTCCCACAACCCATGTCAAACAGGATCTTACTGCTGAATCTACAATTTATAATGACCAGTTCTACTAGAAGTACTCTATTCCCACAACCCACGTCAAACATAGGATCTTATTGCTCAATCTACAATTTATAACGACCAGTTCTACTAGAAGTATTCCATTCCCACAACCCACATCTAACATAGGACATACCTGTCAACTCTCCCTCTTTTGGAGGGAGACTCCCTCTTTTTGACCTCATCTCCCTCTTTGGCATTTCTTTCTCGAGGGAGACCAAAATCTCCCTCTTTTTGGCCCAATCTCCCTCTTTCTCCCTCTTTTGGCATATTTACCAAAGAAAATCACTCTAAATAGCAACATTCAGAGCATTTCATGAGAAATTGCATGACAAAATTTAAGAAAAGATGTATAGAATGCAATAAACTATTGATATATGTTTCATAGTTTATAAATGTTTTTGCATTGAAATATCAGCACAATGAAATCATTTTGAAAATTGGTTTTGCACAAAATGTCACTATTCATTAAGAATGTAACAAAATGGGTTCACGCGCTATCTCCCTCTTTTTCAAGTGCCAAGGAGGGAGATCTCCCTCTTTTTAAGATTTCAAAGTTGACAGGTATGATAGGATATGATTGGTCAATCTACAATTTATAACGACCAGTTCTACTAGAAGTACTCCATTCCCAAACCCCACGTCTAACATAGGATCTGATTGGTCAATCTACAAACTATAATGACCAGTCTTTCCTTCTTTCTTTGTGTATATCCCTCCTCTAGGTAAGGAGCACCCAGTAAAAGTAACTGGTAAAAACTGACTTGAATTTAAATTAAGGGTTCAGATTCATATGTATGGACATTGGATTAAAATATGTACAACACTGTATAAGATGCAATTTTTGTTAAAAACAACAAATCAGTATATACTGTTATTTAATAAAATGATGTTGGACATGGTAAAAACCCTTAAGATTTATATTTTACATTTATTAAACATTAAAATTGTTGTTATTTGAGAGGAATGGTCATTTGAAATAATTACACTAAAAGTTCTGTCAAATTTTTTAAAATACCTTAAGACTTATATTTTCAATTATTAGACGTTAAAATTTGTTAACGTTTGGGAGGAACAGTCAGTTGATATAATTGGCATTGCACTAAAAGTTTAAATTTATTAAAATTCAGTTCCTCAGTGGATTTGGTTTAAAATTTAAGTGCTTATTTTACTAAAATTTAAAATACATTTCTTTTTTTATAAGGTAAAATAGGTTTGTTGTTACATTTTGATTTGCCTTTTCGCATGAAATAATTTTAATTTTAGTAAGATCAGGATGTTAAATTGGTCGTTATAAATTGTTTGGTCAATCTACAATTAATACTGACCAGTTCTACTAGAAGTACTCCATTCCCACAACCCAAGTCTAACATAGGACCTGATTGGTCGATCTACAATATATACTGACCAGTTCTACTAGAAGTACTCCATTCCCACTAACCACGTCAAACAGGATCTTATTGCTCAATCTACAATTAATATTGACCAGTTCTACTAGAAGTACTACATTCCCACAACCCACGTCAAACATAGGACCTGATTGGTCGATCTACAATACATACTGACCAGTTCTACTAGAAGTACTCCATTCCCACAACCCAAGTCTAACATAGAATCTGATTGGTCAATCTACAATATATACTGACCAGTTCTACTAGAAGTACTCCATTCCCACAACCCACGTCAAACAGGATCTTATTGCTCAATCTACAATTTATAACGACCAGTTCTACTAGAAGTACTCCATTCCCACAACCCACGTCAAACATAGGATCTTATTGCTCAATCTACAATTTATAATGACCAGTTCTACTAAAAGTACTCCATTCCCACAACCCAAGTCTAACATAGGACCTGATTGGTCGATCTACAATTTATAACGACCAGTTCTACTAGAAGTACTCCATTCCCACAACCCACGTCAAACAGGATCTTATTGCTCAATCTACAATTTATAATGACCAGTTCTACTAGAAGTACTCTATTCCCACAACCCACGTCAAACAGGATCTTATTGCTCAATCTACAATTTATAACGACCAGTTCTACTAGAAGTACTCCATTCCCACAACCCACGTCAAACATAGGATCTTATTGCTCAATCTACAATTTATAATGACCAGTTCTACTAGAAGTACTCCATTCCCACAACCCACATCAAACATAGGATCTTATTGCTCAATCTACAATTTATAATGACCAGTTCTACTAGAAGTACTCCATTCCCACAACCCACGTCAAACAGGATCTTATTGCTGAATCTACAATTTATAATGACCAGTTCTACTAGAAGTACTCTATTCCCACAACCCACGTCAAACATAGGATCTTATTGCTCAATCTACAATTTATAACGACCAGTTCTACTAGAAGTACTCCATTCCCACAACCCACGTCAAACAGGATCTTATTGCTGAATCTACAATTTATAATGACCAGTTCTACTAGAAGTACTCCATTCCCACAACCCACGTCAAACAGGATCTTATTGCTCAATCTAAAATTTATAATGACCAGTTCTACTAGAAGTACTCCATTCCCACAACCCACGTCAAACAGGATCTTATTGCTCAATCTACAATTTATAATGACCAGTTCTACTAGAAGTACTCTATTCCCACAACCCACGTCAAACATAGGATCTTATTGCTCAATCTACAATTTATAATGACCAGTTCTACTAGAAGTACTCCATTCCCACAACCCACGTCAAACAGGATCTTATTGCTCAATCTACAATTTATAACGACCAGTTCTACTAGAAGTACTCTATTCCCACAACCCACGTCAAACATAGGATCTTATTGCTCAATCTACAATTTATAATGACTAGTTCTACTAGAAGTACTCCATTCCCACAACCCACGTCAAACATAGGATCTTATTGCTCAATCTACAATTTATAATGACCAGTTGTACTAAATGTACTCCATTCCCACAACCCACGTCAAACAGGATCTTATTGCTCAATCTACAATTTATAATGACCAGTTCTACTAGAAGTACTACATTCCCACAACCCACGTCAAACAGGATCTTATTGCTCAATCTACAATTTATAATGACCAGTTGTACTAAATGTACTCCATTCCCACAACCCACGTCAAACAGGATCTTATTGCTCAATCTACAATTTATAATGACCAGTTCTACTAGAAGTACTCCATTCCCACAACCCACGTCAAACAGGATCTTATTGCTCAATCTACAATTTATAATGACCAGTTCTACTAGAAGTACTCTATTCCCACAACCCACATCAAACATAGGATCTTATTGCTCAATCTACAATTTATAATGACTAGTTCTACTAGAAGTACTCCATTCCCACAACCCACGTCAAACATAGGATCTTATTGCTCAATCTACAATTTATAATGACCAGTTGTACTAAATGTACTCCATTCCCACAACCCACGTCAAACAGGATCTTATTGCTCAATCTACAATTTATAATGACCAGTTCTACTAGAAGTACTACATTCCCACAACCCACGTCAAACAGGATCTTATTGCTCAATCTACAATTTATAATGACCAGTTGTACTAAATGTACTCCATTCCCACAACCCACGTCAAACAGGATCTTATTGCTCAATCTACAATTTATAATGACCAGTTCTACTAGAAGTACTCCATTCCCACAACCCACGTCAAACAGGATCTTATTGCTCAATCTACAATTTATAATGACCAGTTCTACTAGAAGTACTCCATTCCCACAACCCAAGTCTAACATAGGATCTTATTGCTCAATCTACAATTTATAATGACCAGTTGTACTAAAAGTACTCCATTCCCACAACCCAAGTCAAACATAGGATCTTATTGCTCAATCTACAATTTATAATGACCAGTTCTACTAGAAGTACTCCATTCCCACAACCCACGTCAAACAGGATCTTATTGCTGAATCTACAATTTATAATGACCAGTTCTACTAGAAGTACTCTATTCCCACAACCCACGTCAAACATAGGATCTTATTGCTCAATCTACAATTTATAATGACCAGTTCTACTAGAAGTACTCTATTCCCACAACCCACGTCAAACAGGATCTTATTGCTGAATCTACAATTTATAATGACCAGTTCTACTAGAAGTACTCCATTCCCACAACCCAAGTCTAACATAGGATCTTATTGCTCAATCTACAATTTATAATGACCAGTTGTACTAAAAGTACTACATTCCCACAACCCACGTCAAACATAGGATCTTATTGCTCAATCTACAATTTATAATGACCAGTTCTACTAGAAGTACTCCATTCCCACAACCCACGTCAAACAGGATCTTATTGCTCAATCTACAATTTATAATGACCAGTTGTACTAAAAGTACTCCATTCCCACAACCCAAGTCTAACATAGGACCTGATTGGTCGATCTACAATTTATACTGACCAGTTCTACTAGAAGTACTCCATTCCCACAACCCAAGTCTAACATAGGATCTTATTGCTCAATCTACAATTTATAATGACCAGTTCTACTAGAAGTACTCCATTCCCACAACCCACGTCAAACATAGGATCTGATTGGTCAATCTACAAACTATAATGACCAGTTCTACTAGAAGTACTTCATTCCCACAACCCACATATAAAATAGGATCTGATTGGTCAATCTACAATTTATACAATCAGTTGTTAGATTTTTTGCAGGAAATTAACATGTTATATGAATTGCAGTCTGGATTTAGGGGAAAACATTCTACTGATACCTGTCTTATACATTTGTTTGATTATATTAGAAACAATAATTCCAAAGGCTTGTATACTGGGATGGTATTATTAGATTTACAAAAGGCCTTTGACACGGTCGATCATGGTATATTATGTCAAAAATTAGAGGTCATGGGGGTTGAAGTTCAGTGGTTTCTTTCATATTTAGGGGGGAGGTCTCAAGTAGTTGGTTACGATGATGTTTTATTTGATTCAGAAACTGTGATGTGTGGTGTTCCTCAGGGGAGCATACTGGGGCCCCTTTTATTCTTATGCTATGTGAATGATATGAAGATTAGCATAAACAGCGATTGTAAGCTGATACTTTACGCTGATGATAGCGCCATTCTTTTTGCCCACCATGATCCTGATTATATTGCACGGAAGCTAAGTGTAGTGTTAGAAAGTTGTTCTGATTGGTTGGTGGATAATAAACTATCCCTCCACCTGGGGAAGACAGAATGTTTACTTTTTGGGCCACGTAGAAAATTAAGAAATGTTGAAGAATTTGTAATCAAATGTCATGATCATTTAATCAAATCATCTTCTTCAGTGAAGTATCTTGGTGTGTATATAGATAGATTTTTAAGTTCCGAATCAATTGTTCAACATATCATTCACAAAGTCAATGCTAGACTTAAATTTTTATATAGAAATGCTGGATGGCTAAATACAAGGTCAAGGTTAACTCTAGCAACTGCTTTAATCCAGTGTTATTTTGATTATTCTTGTTCATCCTGGTACAGTGGGCTTTCAAAAACACTACAAAAGAAACTGCAAATTATGCAAAATAAAGTAGTCAGATTTATCCTTGACCTTGGCCCACGGTCTAGAATTTTATGTGAACAGTTAGAGTCAGTGAATATGCTATGTGTTTCTGACACAACAAGCCAGTTGAGGCTGAATCATGTTTTTAACATTATGCATGGCCATGCACCAACCTATTTAGGTGAACATTTTGTGTGTTAAATAACAATGTCACAAGAGGGGGACAAAATGAGTTTTCAGCTGCCAAGTGTAAATACCTATACAAAAGCTAGTTTTTATTTTAATGCTATAAAGGATTGGAATTCTATGCCCTTAGAAATTAAAGAAATCAGAAATAGAACTTCTTTCAAAGCTGCAGTCAAGGCACATTTAACCGAAAATGCTAGAAACAGAGAGCTAAATGAATTTATACATGATTTTTAAATGAAATGTGTAGAAATATAATTTTTAATGTATGATTTAGTTTTAAAATCAAATTAATTTTTGTTCAGGCATTGTGATATGTTACATGTTTTTATTATAGTCTGTCCGGGTTGTTGTTGCCAAAGTCCCTATATTTATTTAAGTTTAAACTAACCCTATTTATTTACTTAAATTTATTAATATGCCAGGACCCCATTGGAAATAAGCACACTATGAATTGCTTTAATGGGTTATCCTAGGCAATATCAATGCAATGCACCTATAATATGATAGTTACTTCTGTGATATCTTTGATTTAAAATTTAAAATTTAAAATCAGTTATTCTACTAAAGATACATGTACTAGATCAACTGTGATATTTTTTATACTTTAGCCAAATTTAAGTGTGATAAGCAAAATTCTGTGATATATTAAATATGACTTTGTTGACATTGATTATGCATTATAACCTGTGCTATTGTATGATATACATTGCCTGAATAAAATTGAATTGAATTGAATATAACGACCAGTTCTTCTAGAAGTACTCGATTCCCACAACCCGCATGAAACATAGGATCTGATTGGTCAATCTACAATTGATACTGACCAGTTCTACTAGAAATACTTCATTCCCACAATCCACATCTAAAATAGGATCTGATTGGTCAATCTACAATTGATACTGACCAGTTCTACTAGAAGTACTTCATTCCCACAATCCACATCTAACATAGGATCTGATCGGTCAATCTACAATTTATAACGACCAGTTCTACTAGAAGTACTACATTCCCACAACCCACATCTAACATATGATCTGATTGGTCAATCTACAATTAATACTAACCAGTTCTACAAGGAGTACTCCATTCCCACAACCCACGTCTATGATAGGATCTGATTGGTCAATCTCTTTGCAGTTCTCGATCCAATCTAAGACCCTCTCCTGTATGTCCTCACCAAACCTGAAGATAAAAGAAATGTACATGTGTATAATAAATTATATATGAAATATAAACTACTTGTATTGATTAATTGATTGGACGTCTTAACAAGTTGAATTTTCATTAATATAAAAAGTAGATATAATTACTTTTGGATCACAAACAGGTTTTAGTCTATTTTTGATAAATAGTTAATCATATTTTTACTAATGTGCCACTCATGCTGCTCTGCACTTGATGGAAGAAGAAGAATAAGACAGCTCTTTTTAAATTCATTGTCATTTACTCCTGATTGTGTTTGTGTTATTTTTGCTACATACACAGATGTTTACAGTCAACTTATTTTAAAATTCTAATTATAGTTGGCTCCTGAGTTCCCTCTCACAATTTGGGTTAAAATACTGCATTTGTTGCAACTAAAAAAGAATAAAGTGTAGGATAATAAATGATCAATAATAATTAAGAAACCAAATATTATACCATATTTCACCAACATCTCCAGTGTCAGAAAACGAAGCATTCTCTCTGTCATAGCAATGGTCCCAACTGTAAATAAAGCATAAACAATATACCTGTGCAACTACATTAACATTTGTAAAATAACAAATTTTAATTATGATGATTCACGATTTAAAGGAGCTGATAAGATAAGGCGTAAAATCTGCCCTGTAAAAGTGGAATTTTCAAAATGGGAACTTCAAGAAAATTCTGTCACAAAATTGATGCCAGCTCTCGGTTTCATCATAATCAGCAGTTGGATAAGATTTATTGTGCATTGTTTTCCTAAATTTTTGGGCAAAGTATGTCTTTTTTCTATAGAAATCAATGGAAAATGAAAAAGTTTTTTAAAACATTGTTCCCCCCTCAGCTACAGAACGCCACTTTTACAGAAGATGTATATCACTAATACACATCTTTTGACAGAGTGGGGTTCTGTAGCTAAGGAGGGAACAATACCCCAGAGACGAAAAACTTAAAAAGGGAGGGTTGGGGGCTTTTTACAAATATGCGTTTTAGGCCATAATATAAGCAAAGTTTCATTTTTTTCTCTTTTAAAGTCATTCATTTATATGTTCTCAACATGTTCACATGAAATGCACAAGATTTTGGAATGAAATAAACAAGAGTGTACTGTTTATTTCTACACAGTGTGTATTTCGCAGTAAAATGCCTACTTTGTAGCCAATGAATTCAAAATATAACCGCATTTCAGACTCAAGATTTTAAAATTCAAGGATAAAGTTGAGACCAGTCTTTTTAATTTGATTTCTAGTATATTGATCAGACTATAACTATGTTTTAAAGTTTATAGATATCCATATTAGCTAGAAAGTTCTTAATTTTCAACGTTTTTTTTTTTTTATCAATATTCGCTTCTTTTCAACATGGACTTCTCTTTGGACTGTAAATAAAAGTATCTAGAAATAAGCTTATCAAAATAAAAGTTGTATGAGGAATCTCCAAATACATTACATTTTAGTTATGATCAAGTTTTTCTTGCGTATAGATCATTGTGTAGAAGATATACTTGATGAAATTCAGGGCTAAATACAGCCCTTATCTTATCAGCTCCTTCTCCATTTAGAAATATATCTACAAAATTGTCTAAAAATTATGAAAAAAAGTTCCTTCAAAGTAGTTGAAAAGGATGACTGTCCGGAAACTATTCTAGCTGACACCAGTACTGGTCGAGGACCAGTACGTGGCCACCTATTTTTCAAGTTTTTTGCAAATAAAATTTGTAATTAACAAAATTATTCATTGAAACTAAAAATGGTTAATGGTGGACTCTTGTCACACTTGATTATGAACAATTTCTAGGAAAATTTTCATAATTTTGTTTATATAGTGTCTTAAAATGAGCTTAAACTTGAACACTTTTTGCAAGACTGCTGTACCAGTTACCACCTATTTGGCACCCAATTCTCTAAATAGAAATATTTTGTTCCAATTCTTTAAGAGCAATGAAATTAATCTTAACCTAATTGTTTGGCGTCATTTTTATGAAAAATTGTGAAACCAAATTACCACAATTTTTGTTGTTGTTGTTGTAATAGACTGAATACCCCCACCCTTTCCCCAACCCCCAAGATCCATGTCAATATTCTCTTATTACTACATGTATTTTAACATTTGTAGCGACTTAAGGCCACTGGGAACTTTCGCGCATCCGGTTCAGATTTTACACTGCATCGCGGGTTAACAGTGAGAAGCGCTAGTCTGGCGGATTTTCAATGTTTTACCGTTAGGCAAATAGTATGGCGAAGTAACGCATTTCTAAAGTGAAAATGTTTACGATAAAATTGATGTTTGGAACAAGGGGGTATATGTATTCAAGTTGCAGTTATACCCAATAGGTGTGCGTAGGCTTCTTCTATTGTGCATTTTTATAAAACAAATATATGTATATTAATATTGATGACATAAAGTATACATCATTGCACATAGTTTTAAAGAAATTTTGCATTAAAGAGAAAGTTTTGAAAACAAAATTGATGTTTCAAATAAGGGGGTATAGGTAGTCAATACCGTAAATCTGGTTATTTTTGCTGTCGATTAATTTTTAGCAATTTTGTGGGTATGATGGATTCGCAAAAATATTTTTCTTAAAAATAAGTCTACTTGAATACAATTATGCTTATGATACATCAATTGCATAACAGATACGTATGCGTACCTGTATACGTGGCTTTTATTGATGACCGTTTTGACATTTGGTCTTTGGAAGGGGCGTTGCATATGTCTCATTCAGTGACTAAAATCACTTGATCTAAAAAATAATAAAAAGCAACTCAACCTTAAAGAAAAAAACAAAATGGATGTCACGAATATTTGTCTATGCATTGCGTATAACAATACATAAGTAAACATAAACATGTGAAATACAGGTACGCTACGTCGATCACTGAATAGGTGTGAAAAATAAGCCAATAGACAATTGAACAGGGTCTTTGTTTGTAATGAGGGAGTTAATTAATTAATTAATACTTCATAATGTAAGCAAACTTTCTCTGATTGAGGCTGTCAATACTGAAATCATCTGTGATCTGTATACTTTTCAGATTTGTGACATTTCTAAAGGTTAGCTGCTCCGAATCGGAATACATACTGCCAATAAAGACAACAAGAAAGGAAATCATTTCTTTTCTGTCTGGCAAATTTTTTTTTTATTACTTTCGATTAAAACATGCAGCAGTGTTGTACAGCAAATAAGCAAAATACCATATGCTATAATTTTATTTTTTGGTCTCGATGGATTCGCAAAAATTAGAATCACAAAAATAGGCTTGCTACTCAAAACCGCAAAAAAAAATCGACGCAAAAATTTCCAGATTTACGGTATATATTGTTCACAAATACTGTGGGCAGGCTACTTCTATTCAGTCTTTTTATAGACCTAAGACATAGTTCTTGATATTGATGCAATTTAAAGTATACCTTAACAACTTATATTTTGAGAAATTTGCATAAAAGTGAAAAATCATGACTTTTTTTCGATCAATGTTATGGGTTTAAAATATCAAAATATCATATTATCACGACAACTTCCTACATTTTTACTACTAAAAATGTATCTTTAATTGTTTTCAATAGAAATGATGTTAAAGTATATGTTTCAGAACATTTATCAATAAATAAGTGTACATATTATAACTATGTTCTGTATTTGTTGAAAATAGTCATTTTGCCTTTTCAAAGGATGGCACTTGAATCATATTTTTAAAAAAAATATGTGGGTAATCTCTTAGATTTTGGTTTTATTTGCGAGATATTAAGTAGTTCTCTCAATTCTAGCAAAAGAAATATAGGGTAAACACGCTAATTTCAAAAGTTCCCAGTAGCCTTAATAAACTTAATTTTTGTATAATCAAGTAAAGAATATGTGTTAAACATAGGTAATCACAGATTACAAAGCTCACCTTGTGGCAGCAAAATTCAATTCAAACATATTTCTAAGTACATGTTTATTGCTTTTAAAAGCAAAATCATTCAGGTTAAAAAAGTAGGTCAAGGTCATTTTATGAAATTTTGATCAAAGATATATCCAATATGCAAGTTTGGTACATGTAGCACCTATACTTTGCTCAATATTGGTTTATAAGGGCAAAATCACTCAAGCAGAAAAAGTAGGTCAAGGTCATTTTATGAAAGTTTGATCAAAGATGCATCTAATATGAAGTTTGGTACATGTAGCACTTATACTTTGCTCAATATTGGCTTTTAAAAGCATAATCACTCAAGCAGAAAAAGTAGGTCAGATGCTGCATCTGATGCATGGGTCCATCTCGGCATCACATGATGAATACTTGTGCAAGTTTTGTTAATTACTGTAGCATCAGCACTTTGTCAGATACTGAGCTACCCCAAACCTCTTAACCAAGTCACTCTGAGCTACCCTAAACTTCTTAACCAAGTCACTCAAGTGGAAAATGTGGGTCAGATGCAGCATCCGATGCATGAGTTCACCTCAGAATCCATTTTAGATGAATCACGTCTTGACTTGTGGGAGTCTGGTTACTGTAGCATAAAAAAGTAAGTATTAAAGTAATATTTATTTAGAGTCGGCATTGTGTACAAGGCATCAGTACTTTGCCAAATACTGAGCTACCCAAACTTCTTAACCGGACGCGGACAGGGATGTGCGGGGGTATAGCATAAGCTCACTCAATCGACTTGCTCAAGGTGAGCTAAAAACTGCTGACAAATTTTTATGTCATATTATTTTACCCTAAGTCCCCTGGGGCGACCACTGGTCCTCGACCAGTACATGTCTGAATAATTTATGTATCAATTGAATTTAACTGCTTTTTTTTACATAGATCTATCTGTTAGATGTCAAGGAAAATGGCAGTAACTGCAAGGGCGGATTTAGGGGGGTTTGGGGGGTTCGGGAAACCCCCCCCCGGTTTTCTAATTTTTTTTTTTTTGGTAACATTAGCACTCAGAAAAAACCCTGCAAATTGAGTAATAAAAAAAATTGCTTAATGTCCACCAGAATTCACTATTTTGAAACAAAATTTACACAAATTTTCTGAAACATTCTATCGCATATCGATTCGATACCGTATAAATTGGCGTGTTTTTGGATTCGTACAGACAATCGCGAAGTTTTTGTTATGTACGTCGCAGAGGGGGTTTTCTGTTTATTTTATTCCAAAAAATTAACATTAACAAATGCTATAATATGAATATGTTCAAATAATTTGCAAAACATGTGCGTGTGTCAAACAATCAATGTAAATGGTACGGGGATCGAAACCTACACGTTTCTGTCCTCAAACACCCGGTTTGAGTATTTTTGCCATCTACAAATTTGTTAAATTCATACTTTGAAATAACCGGAAAAATGGGCAAATATATTTAACATTGTATATAGCTCGAATATGCTCCGGGGGCCTATAATTTTTAAAGCCAAAACCCAATGATACTCAACATTTTTTACTCCATATCGTACCAATATTCTAAGTACATGTTACAGGATGGACAAATCAACAAGCCAGGGGCGAAGCAAGGTACATTTGTACGCAAAACGTCCACATCGTCTCGTGAAAAAAAAGAAGGAGAGCGCCTCCCCCAGTTGCCAAAAAGAAGGGGGAGGGTCTTTTGAAATAATATTCAAAGCAAACTACTGTTCAGAAGTAGATCAAAGACAATCCAGAAACCACCGATTTGAATGCATTTTTCGTAATTTTCTTGTGTTTCATTAGAACTCAATACAACCATGCACGGATCCAGAGGGGGGACCGGGGGTCTGGAGATTTTCGGAGGTGGGGTCTAGCTTTGGCCCATTTCTAACTGAAATGGGTCTAAAATGCATGAAAGGGCTTTGAAACCTAAAATTTCGGCTCGCTTCGCTCGCCATTTACAAATACAAAACTATTTTTTCTGCAATATTCCGTAATTATTATCAATTGTTCATACTAAGTAATTTGATATAATTGTCTTGGGTCTCAGGAACTCATATTTTGAACAGTCCCTTACTTCATAGGATGTAACCTCTTTTATCTTTTTCAAGGTTTTGTCATTTTAAGATGTCTGATTATTTGGAAAATGACACATCTCTTATCTATTTATTCTCATGAAATTCGCTCCGCTCGCCGATATAAGGAGTGAAATATTCAATGATCTCGATCGAATCAAG
This sequence comes from Pinctada imbricata, assembly GCA_033119305.1. Classification (NCBI taxonomy): domain Eukaryota; kingdom Metazoa; phylum Mollusca; class Bivalvia; order Pterioida; family Pteriidae; genus Pinctada; species Pinctada imbricata. The sequence continues at coordinate 112,705,889 of VSWD01000005.1, forward strand.
ACAAATTAATATTTCATATCTAAAAAAAATTCTGGCTCGCTACGCTCGCCAATTCTTCATGAAAATACACGTGAAAGGAAAGCTAACAAAATTGCCCTCTTCCCATCGTGTGCACCGATATATATGTACCTACATTATAGGTAGACTTCCCTAAATTTTGGACCCCCTCTGACCAAAAATGCTGTATCTGCGCATGATACAACGATCGCTAACAAAGTGCGAGCGGTCGATTGGAAAGACTTTATGTGGACGTACATATATAAGTATATAGGGAATGTCATGTTCACATCTCAAGTTTTCTTCATCTTAGATACGGTTCATCGTCTGCTGACATCGAATCATACGCGTTATCCCATCTAAATTGAGCTTAAATACGCTCCAGAGGTCAGCAATTTGCTTCATTTTTTTCAAAATTTTTACGGGGGACCCCCTTCAAGGGGATGGGTAACATATTTCCATACTGTCCCCACTTGACACTTCGGGCCTCGCAAGTCATCCCCCCAAAAAGTGTCTGTGTCCCCGGACAGCTGAAGTTCTTGGTTCAGCCCTTCTTAATAGACGTCCACATCGAAAACACCATGGCTACGCCTCTGCCAGCAGTAAAGGAGAAATTATTTTATTTAGAAATCTTTATTAACCACATAAATTGAGTGGAAAAAATGGTCTGAATATTCGAGAAGTAAGGAGAAAATATGCTCCAGAATGCACCATTTTATTCCATTTTTTCAAAAATTTTCAGGGGGAGGCCCCCCGGACCCCCACCTACAGGAGGGGGCAACCCCCTCCCGTACCCTCCCCCGCTCGGCACTTCGTGCCTCGAATCGACCCTTTGGGTCGATACAAACCCCCCCCCCCCCCCCCCCGCTTGCCACTCTGGATCCGCCACTGTAACTGTGTAGGTCTACGCTACTGAAACTAAATCATGAGAAGAAGAATAAGCTTGACAGTCCTATAGGACTTTAGTCAACAAATTAAAAATTAGACACGTGCATATGACAATCTAATCGATTACTATTCTTTTGTTCCCTTTTCTGATGATTCAAAGTCACGATCTATGGAGGCTGACATCTTGGATTCAGAATGAGGCAGAGAGGAAATAAACAGGGAAAATGACGTAAAGGGTCACGAGTGTGGTAGCCATATTGGGGTGTTATTGCGATATCGAACATAAACTAAAGGACCATTTTCTCTACTAAGAGAAAGGAGGAATAAGAAAATCTTGTTTACGGTAATCATTTTAAAGAGTTTTACTTTATATGAGGGATGTTACGTGTAAATCAAAGAAAGTATTCCTTGTTTTCTGTGGTGATTGTTTGGGGACACTGCTCAAGTCCTTTCGTTTTCTTCACTGAATCCGAGAGACTGGCGAGAGATCACTTCAACTTGCAAAGAACAGGCTACAGTCGAACTGATTGGGTTTTGTTCGAGATCTCTTTTGAATAATGGCATCTTTTAGAATTTAATTTCTTTGTACGATGATCCACATGGTATTGTGCTTTAGATTTGATCAGCTGATACACATTGCATTGTGATTTATATTTAGCACCTGATCCAACTATGTAGAACACATAAGTGTAATAGGGTCACTTTGTCTTTACTGTCTTTTACTTTCAAAAGACAGCAAGTATTAACGGCTGCAAAGTTCTTGCCATTTTAATACTACATATTGGTAGCTCACAGTCAGTTTAAATGTTATTCATGAATAGCCAAAATTATGTCAAATATACCAAAGCATCAGATACTCTGACCATGCTGACTGAATTTATACTGTGCTTGTATCGAATAACAATCTTACTTCTTTTGAAATAATTATATTCATATGTAGCAGAAAACAACTGACACCAATCACTGCCGTAAGCACTTGCTGTCTTTTGAGTAATTTAGTAAGCCTTGCAGTGCAATATATGTTTTGACAAAAAAGTTATTTTCCTGGTAGGAATTTCTCGGTATTTAAAAAGCTCATAGAATGAATAGAAGAAATAGAATAAAATAATCTTTATTTTAAATTGGTATGTCATATAACAATAAACATTAGATCTGTTGCTTTAGTTGGCAGACAATAATATTAAATCTTTACGTAAGTTACAGTACTAGTGTACAGTCTTTCCCAAAACTCGCTAGCCCAACGCCCGAGGCTACCAATTATGATAATAATAATAATAATAAATACTTTATTTAGAGAAGGTAACCTGATAAGCAATTTTGCTTTTCTTCGCCCGGGCCTTCTAGACATCATTTTACAATGAATAAGGATCATCATAGCTCTCTCTCTCTCCAATGCAGCATTTTACAATATTCTACAATGAATAAAGCAAAGGTCTCTCTCTCTCTCTCTCTCTCTCTCTCTCTCTCTCTCTCTCTCTCTCTCTCTCTCTCTCTCTCCCCCCAATTAAAATTTTTGCTGGGCTAGTATTAAAAGTTCTTGCTGGACTAGTAGAAATTCTTTAAGGAACTATGCAAAAAAACTCAGTTAAATTTATCTTCGGGCTAGTGGCTGAAAAAAGTTCTTGGAAAGACTGAGTGTATGCAAAATGCATCGGACCTGTCGGGCAAAAGCTCAACCGGTTCCGATTCACTTCCTTAAACTGTTTGTTAACAAATGTTGATGAGGATTTGTAATGTCCGATGCATTGAAAAAGAATTTCAAGACTAAAGTTAAGAAATAATAATAAAATATTCTATGATGAAATGGCTAAAGAATATCATGCAATAGAATCTCTTAAACTAGAAACTCCAAAACTAAAGCACTACAAACTAGCATATTGCTAAAATGCAATACAAATAGGCTGATAAACAGCACAATACTATATGTTTACTCATTCTAGAAGGAAATATCGTGAATATTATTAGGATTAGAGTAAAGAGGTTTACCTCGACCCTCAGCTAATGTGTAAATATACACACTATACAGTATATGTGAAATGTTAAGTTAATACTGTTTTTCATATTTATGTTTGATGACGATACTTTGTAAAAGTGGCTGACCTTGATGTACTGCCTGCTATGTTACTTGATTCTGTCCTACAGGTAATGCTCAGTCGGTAGGTATGTAAATTTGTAAGTGAGGCCACAGGGTTAACCTGCATATTTATACACTTAGCTTGAGGAAAACACTGTGATATATCGTTTTCTTGCAGACTTTATACATGTACATCTGAAAATTTTGACATCAATAGTTCACCACATGCTCGTAATACAGCTACTGTACGTGACATTATTGGCCAGGCTTTAATTCAAGACGTTATAAATTGCATATTTTTAGCTTCAAATTGATTTTAGTACAAATGTACCAAGCACACAAATTTCTTATTGTGGCAACTCATCGTTATGACAATATAGCAACTTGTCTTTCAATTTCATTACATGTAACCATGGTAACACTGTTATGTAATCATGTTAATTACCTCTTTTCTCAAACAAATTATGTACATAAACATGATAAATCTTTATGTAAGTATTTTTCTTACCCTATTTACAATACCCTCATTTCAAACATCTTATGTAATTTAATTCATATAGGAAGTGGGTGATAATATTACTTTGAAATTATATAAAACTTTATTATATACTGAACCTATTTATGATAAGATCTGATTATCTTGTAAGGGGCATATATATAGTCCTGATGTTATTTTAGCTGTCATATTTACATAAATGAAATTCTTGGTATTGATGACAGAGATAGTCTGGGATAGTCCGGGGAAATACTGATAGTCATGTGTCAGATCTAAAAATATCATCTACCTGTATAAGTTATACATGTATTTTATCCTTCCTTCAATACCAAGCATATCTGAGACACAATGGCATTTAGATCTTGGTACATGAAATCGATATTTGTTTGTACATGTTATAACAACAGAGGGATGTTCATATTTCATCCTTTTGGTATGATCTTCCTTGGTAATGTTTCGTAGAATAAAGGGTGTGCCATGACCTCAGTAGATCTTAATCCAAGGTCATGGGTCAATTCTTGACTAGCAAAACCTGTAAAACCTAGTTTGGTCATAACTTTTACTGCATACCTGAATTTGAAAATGTTGCCCCAGGCCCAATAGTATGTCAACCAAGGTCAAATGTCACAGTGCACATGTATGATTGGCAAAATTGTCAAGGTCATGGAATTACATGGATTTGAATGTTCCATTTGTATATCACCAATTTGCTGCTTAAGACCTCAGAGTCTGTCATAATGTTGGAACAAGGTCAGAGGTCAAAGGTCAAGCTCACAGTGTACATGATGGTAAAATCTTTTCCAAGTAATTTCTGTCACCACAATATAATATTTCCCAACCTCGGTTTGTCTGAAATTTTTCACATTTTCTAATTGCTATATTCACTTTTTGTGTACACTGTAAGCTTTTAGAATGTAAGTACAAAGGTGGAAATATGCATTAAAATTTGGCTGAAGCATGACATAATGCTTTTTGTAGAGACACAATCCATGTCTTGTCAGTTTATGTAGGCATGTTACGTTAATTATTGTCCATTAAGATTATTATGGACAAAAACCCAAATGTCAACTAGGTCTTGTATCAGTACATGTTATACCTGTAATAAATGTAGCAAGTATACATGTCAACTCCGTCCACATTAACTGTCTATTAGCATGATCAGGGTTGATATTTGTATTTGTTAATCAGTTTGATATTTTATATTCATGCTTATGAACACAGTCTACAGCTTCTTGCATACGGTACCAGTAAAATCTTTGATCTTAACAATATAGGATAACATTTTATATTTTGAATCATAAGGGTAGGACATTGCATTTCACTTGTAGATTCTCAGTGACCATATCTTTCATTTCGTGCCATATGACTTGCTTAGTGACCTTGACATTTGATTCAGATCTACTTACCAAAAAAAAAAAAAGAATATTTAACCTTGGTAATATCTTAGATTTGATATTCACGATATAGATTCCCTCATGTCCTGAGCTTTTGTTTGGTACTAGTGACCTTGGACTTAAAACTGCTACAAGAAATTTTAACCTGCCTAGCTCTATATCAGATTATATGAGCCTTCCTTGTACCAACATTATTTCCCCTTGAGACCGTGACCTTCAGGGATGAACATCTTTATAGGCAATCGGATTGAGAAAAAATTATTTTGATACCAGCATTGGATGTAGAAGATGTATACATGTATTACAATGTATTAGGAAAATGATTTAATTTTGTCTTCAGATTACTCTTACTTACACATGTAAAAGTATTTGGAAGGAAAGCAAGATCATGTGACATAAAATAGGTCATTCCAATTTAAAAATCATTGATATGATTCATCAACTGATCTACTGTCATATGCTGAAGAAACAAAGGTTTGCAGGCTTTTACTCTGACAAACTCACCATAGGGATCATCTGTACTGTGATTATATAAACTTTATTTATAGTGCTGTGTGACATACTATACATATGTACATGTACATTGATAGTTAGGTTTATGAATTTGTGAGTTCACGTGTATGGTGATAACAGTCATAAAGGCAGTACACATTGTAGATAAAGTATGATAAGTAAGATAGATTAGCCTTGGTATAAGCCCTGTAACATGTGACACGTTCATCATTAGATGTTCTACTTATGTGAGGAAGCATGTAGTGAATGCACTAGCTGCTCATTTAGTAAGGTAGTACTAGTACTACAGGAATCTCAGAAATACAGCAAGGTAAAAACAATTTTCTCTCCTCTGTACCTCACAGGGATGTGATTCCATTTGTAACTTTCAGATGAAAGGGAATACTATATGTAGCTTTGAATTTGTCTAGTCTTATAGTTTCACCTTATTTAAAAACATGAGACTGAGTAGCCAATTCTCGAAAAAAAGGGTTTTTTTTTAAATTATTAAACTTTTTCTATTCGAAGAGGTATGTTGTGACCTTGATGTGTTGATATCAGTGTATAGATAGATATTGTTGACGTTTTACATGTTTTATATGGGTAGTAATCTTGAAATGTAATTTGGATTTTAAGCAAACCATACATTTACTCCTAATGACAGAAATATGAAAATGAAATTGATGTTGTGTGAATGTGTAACTAGGTTTTTTGGTCAAGGTCTTTTTGGCACAGAAGGGTTCAGGTCACTACTAACATGGTATTATCAGTATTCACATGTACCATGTCTCTGCATCATCTGCATCATACATGTATTATTACTTGGATTGCAGGACTCCACTTAACTTTCATTTTCGTTTATTTACAGAAGAGATGGCTTCGAGGAAGAAGGTTTTGTTGAAAGTAATAATATTAGGTGACAGTGGGTAAGTGTGACATGTATATTAAGGTAAAAATTAGTTTCTTCAGAATTTGTAGAGAAGTTAATTTGATAATTTTACATTTCTCAAAAAAAAAAAGACAAAAAATGTTCATTTTAGGCAGAAGTAGCCATGCATGTAATGTTTTCAGAAATTGCAATTTTGGGCATTTTAATACATGTAACAGTGTATACTACAAGTACAAGGTACTCATCATAGAAAAATATTTTTTTACATTGAGCTTGATTGCACACATTTTGATGAACATATTACCATTTCAGTGTAGGTAAGACATCACTTATGAACCAGTATGTGAACAAAAAGTTCAGTAATCAATATAAGGCCACCATTGGAGCAGATTTCCTTACCAAAGAAGTCATGGTAGAAGATAGGCTAGTCACTATGCAGGTTAGTATATATCATTGTTACATGTCATATAAATGATAGGTCACTCACGATAAAGCTTAGTACATAACAGTTACATATCTACATCTATAGAGGAAAAGCTAATCATTGTTCAGATTGTAATGTACTTTCATTCTGAAAATGTAGTTTTAAAAAATGTCATTCATTTAACTTCAGTGTTAACTGTAGATCTCAAATGTTCCCTTTAACAAAGTAGTGTTGATAGCGAGAAATTTCCCTCTATATTATAGATATGGGACACAGCAGGCCAGGAGAGGTTTCAGAGTTTAGGCGTGGCTTTCTACAGGGGTGCAGACTGTTGTGTATTGGTGTTTGATGTTACCATGCCAAATACATTCAAATCACTAGACAGCTGGAGAGATGAGTTTCTTATACAAGCAAGTCCAAGGGATCCAGAAAACTTTCCTTTTGTTGTTATAGGAAATAAAATAGATTTGGAAAACAGGGCGGTAAGTACAAAAGTAGGAAATACTAGTCAATTTGGCTGTAATGTTTATCTGAAAAATCCTGTAAACTGTTGTATTACTCGCAGTTGGATTCAGTATGTATTAAGGAAGTTTCTGATTTTAGTTTGTTTTTTTCCTTCATTTTATTGCTTGTTTTTGTGTAAAATTCCAAACATTTTTGCCGGATTGCGAAGCAAAATCCGGTCTATGAAATGGCGAAGGCCGTCTGTCCGTCAGTCCGTTCATCAACATTTTGGTTAAAGTGTTGCGTTCAAGTCTGTTGAGAGAAAACTGTTGAGAGCAAATTGAAACTTGACATGGTGATAGACCACGATGAAAGGAATCAAACACAGCAACAAAATTTGACATAGTGACCTTGGAGTTTGACCTACTTTTGAAAAACTTTAACCTTGGTCATAGCTTTTGAATGGTAAGTGATAGGACTTTCATATTTCACTTGTGTATTTCATGTGACTAGACCTTTCCATGGATACCAACAATTTTTACCTTGTGACCTTGACCTAGGAGTTTGACCTACTTTTGAAAAACATTAACCTTGGCCATAACTTTTGAATGGTAAATGATAGGGGTTTTATATTTCACATATGTATTCCTTGTCACAAGACCTCACCATGGATACCAAAAGTTTTGATCTTGTGACCTTGACCTTGGAGATTGACCTACTTTTAAAAATAGTAAATCTGGGCTATATCTCATGAACTATAGAAGCTATGGCTTTGAAATTTCACATGCAGAATCTTAATGACCAGACCTTTCATTTGATAACATGAGTTTTGATCCAGTGACCTTGACATTGACCTTTGACCTCCTTTTGAACTAAAAGAGGTAGGGTTTTGATATTTCAAATATAGATTCCTCATGACCAGAACTTTAATTTGATATCATGACTTTTGACCTAGTGACCTTGACATTTGACCTACTTTTAAACTATAAGAGGTTGGGTTTTGATATTTCACATAAAGATTCCGTATGACGAGATCTTTCATTTGATATCATGACTTTTGACCTAGTGACCTTAACCTTTGACCTTTTTTTAAATGATAAGTGGTAGGATTTTGATATTTCAGTTGTAGAATCCTCATGACCAGACCTTTCATTTGATATCATGACTTTTGATCAAATGACCTTGACATTAACCTTTGACCTACTTTTGAACTATAAGGAGAAGGGCTTTGATATTTCACATGTAGATTCCTTATGACCCTAGCTTTTTTTCATTGCGCAATAGTATTAATGACCTTTGACCTTTCTGTCTGTGCAAAAATGTTTATGTCATCTCATACAAACACTTTGCAATCCGGCCTTACCGCCTTTAGCGGTTTATGGTTTATTATTGGACCTTTTTGTAAATTTCTGCCATCTCATACCTATTTTACATATTTATGCAGATCTGTAATTTCATTAATCCAGATCTATACAATTCCATTTTGATTGCCCAAATTTTTTCTTTGAAAAAACAGTGTTATTTTGTGTTTTTCATTACTTTTCTAAATGGCATATGATAAGTTCTTAATCAAGATACAATATATTGAATAGAATAGAATAGAATGAATAATTCAGCTCACAAACCAGTGAAACCTATTGTATATTCTCTCTTATACTAAAGTACTAAAACAAAGATACAAAACTCTTGAAATAATTTCAATTTTCATGGCAAAACTTTTAACTTTCTAATTATTATTAGAATAATTAGGACCTTTCACCATGTAACTGATAATCTTTACAGGTAACGGCAAAAAGAGCCCAAGGCTGGTGTAATAGTAAAGGAGAAATTCCTTATTTCGAGACCAGTGCCAAAGAGGCCATTAATGTTGAACAAGCTTTCCAGACCGTCGCAAAGAATGCGCTCGCACAAGAAACAGAAGTAGAACTTTACAATGAATTCCCCGATCCAGTAAAACTCACGGACAACCAAAACAAACCAAAAGAAGGGTGTGGATGCTAATAGTTTACAAGTTATCATGGATTTTATTATGTGATCATCTTTAAGTTCTTTCAAAATATGGAAGATTTCCATGGACTTGAAATTAGAATTTTATTTAAAACATGGTCCAGTTTTGATTGGACAAAATTGGACCACTTGTGCATTTTGGGTAACCATTTTGCAAGTGAAATTAATACTCTATCTCAAGCCTGTATTACAAAGGTTTATGTCTATAAGAAGTAGAGGTCTTAAGCTGAAAATAAAGAATATTAAGGAGAATACAATGCATTCAGATGTTTAATTTTTAACAAAGTTAAGAATAATTTATAAATTATCAGAAGGAAGTACATGTACAATATCTTTGTGTTACCATGGTTACCAGTTCATTTATTTGAAAAGTAAATTAAAAATTTTATTGAAGTTATGTTGAAAGTAATATCATTTGACCAAGTCTTTAGTATATTTGATCCATGGCATTATCAACCCTTCACATTAATCCAAAAATGAGAAACAAGATTGATATTTTTTTCTGACATTATGACATAGATCAAATGTCAACATGTGATGTGTATGAATGTACAAAGTGTATGAAAGATTTTGTATGCTGCATGGCCATGTGTACTTCAAACATAAATTTTGTATTTTAGATTAGTGATTTTGTCTTCAGAATATTTAAGATACATATTTTAAATATCTTTTCTCCATACCTAATTTAAAAGAAATGGTTGTTTTGCCATTACAACATTTGTGAAGTCCTACCATTTACTCATGTTATCAACAAGCACTGGAGAGAATTGCTCTTCAAATCTGTTGTGTATAAAACATATTTGTTTTCTAATTTATTAATCAACATGAAAAAAAATGTAAATTATTGTAAATAACAAAATGTATGTTATGTTTCCCCTATCCTCAACAGATATTGTAAAAAATAAAGTTCCTTCAAAGTCATACATGTATAAATAGGATTTATGTATTTTTGATAAAGTTAATCAATGTATATGTAAGTCAGAAACAACTAAAAAAGGTCAAAATTACACAAACAATGTCGTTATCCTGAAACTTTCCCATGAAATGTAAACATGTATGCGCAATCTGCAGTCTTCTTGTAAGTGCTACATATTTGATATTGAAAACTGTTGATTATATCATATTTCTTATCGCATAGTTTAAATTTGACTGCACTGATTTCTATGATTATTGATGTAAATATTTATACATTCTGTAATAGAAAATAAATGTACCTCTGTTAAGTTTAATATTTACAAAGCTAAGCATTATCACAAAGCTTACAAACCACCCGTTAGCTTTATTTATTTATTGATTGCAAGCTATAGGACATATTGATTAATGGTCTTTGACCTTACACAGGGCAGAATGTTATACAGTACCAGTATAGGAAATGTTTATTATGATTTGAGCATTTTCCAACTTTTCAAAGATTATCTTACCCATGTTAAATTTGATTTTTTTTTGGGGTAAATCTTGCATCATCTTTTATGTATCTTTGGGTCGTTGTCCAGTATAACAATATTATTTATACTTTTATAGAGACTTGTTTGTTCTGTGATTTCAGGCATGAAGCCATGTCTGCCTGCCACATATTTAACTTAAAAGGGCAATGAAAGATTTAGCTCCTATTTATGAAATTTGTTGAATTAATCATCTTATTTTTGTTTCACAAATTTGATTATCCTTACATGTATGTCAGACTGAAGAAAACCACACATTGTGTACCAGAAATTCCTGGATTAAACACATTGTCACTACTTGTCATTATGTTAGAGGAGGGAGGGTTAATCGGTCAGTCTTTGTAATGCTTGTTACTGTCATTGATACAAAATAGTAAATGTCAACTAAGAGATATTAAATATACAGAAAAAATTATCAAGTTTCTTTACATCTTTCAAATTGAAAACAAAATCATTATGCAAAAAGGTTAGACAGAAGATGCCTTTAGAGTGCAAGTACAAGACCCTTCAGATTAGGCCATTGATCCCATAAACACAAATGAACTATAGGGTCGGCAAAGGATTCACCCTATTGTCTGATCCTCATTTGAATCCAGATACTAGCACTGGAGAATCCAGGTTCATAAGATATCGGGCAGGCTGTCTCTATTACAAACAGAGTAATATTCAACTGCAAAGCTCCCCTCAACTGCATCTATGTTGCATATTAATGCTTGTATACACAGTGCTTTGACCTAAAAGATGGATGTTTTAGGTCAATTGCAGCATCTAAAATATGTTACCACATTGGATATTTCAAGATTAGCTTTGATTTCTTTGGAACTTCCCTATCAAAACCTGACTTCATACAAACTTCTTAACCAGATCAGTCAAATTCAAAATGTAGATCAGATGCAGTATCCCAAGCTTAATTTCTCTACATCAAGATGAATCTGTAAACCAACCGAAATTTGTGTGGAACTTTTTACTAACCAAATTTTTTAACCTGGTTAGATGATGCAGTATCAAAGCATTGTCTCAAAATGACAATATTTATGGTAGTTTTGAGTCGCATTTCAGAGAATTTTAGTTGACTCGCTTCCACTCGCTACCTTACTTTATTAACATTTATTTGCATATCATTTTTGCATTAAAATCAAAAGCTACCACACGTACATGAACATGTACGCCATATTTATGTGTGTTGTGAGAATATTGTAAACATTTGTATATTCATGTACTTTCTCACCAACTGACAAAACCCAACTTTAGAGGGTCAGTTAATTGGAAAAACCAAAGCTAAATGAACATGCCTATCAATGTCGGTGGATGAATGTTCGTTTAATCCCAGTTGCTGCACAAAATGTAAAGAAAGCCTCAACCAAACATTGTGTCATTCAAATTACATGTATTTGATGGTCACCTGACTGGCTGACCAAATTTCAACTTCTCAAAATCTTGAAGAAGGCACCACTTAAATTCCTCCACGCAAATCGTGCAAATGAGATGGACACCAGTATACATGTATCAAATCATTTGGCTACTCATTTTAAAATTCTCTTGATTGATATAGGCCCGCTTAATGCTCAAAAGAATTTTATGCATAAAGAGTATGCCAAGTTTTGGTCTTTAAAAAGCACACCTGCTGAACCAAATGGCATGGGACTCGGTTGATATAGGCCCACTTTGGCCTCTTGTTAAAAAGACTGAAATATCAAGCATTGGCTTCCAATTTCATATTACATTCTCCCATACAAGTCTACATACCGGTAAAAGCTTCAAGCCATCGTTTGAAGGTAATGTTTAAACCTACAGTACATGTACATGTATTTGGCTAAGTAACTGTCTCTGTGACGTCTTTGAAATGTTCAACCATACAGAGACTGGTGCATAAAACACTGAAATAGTGATCATATACTGTTCTGGACCTCACAAAATCAAATAAGTAAAAGAAAATCAATATTTAATTGAACACATTTATTTATATCACCACATGAACCTCTGCCATTCCTCACTGTCCGACCACTTGAACGGCCTCTGTGTATACATGTAAATAGTAAATACATTTATTATAGTGTACAGGAGCATCTCCAAAACCAGAGCTGCGTAATTCTGAGATTTCATATTGAGACGAAGAATTATATACGGTATAATAAAATATCTGAACTCCAGGAGTTTCTGGGGCACTGTGGAAGTACACTAGACATATAAAGTACACTAATCTCCATAGGACGTCCTTGTGATGTAGACTGTCGTGAATACTCCATGCTGTATATAGGTACACTGGTATCAATATATACCGTACATGGGGATGACGCTCAAATATCTTGGACCAAATATAGAACGTGTAATGTCTGTTGTCTGATAGCAGGTATATGTGTATGTATGTATATTTCCAAATGGCAAAATATGCTAGTAGAACAAAAGGAATGACTAAATAAAACTTGAATATTGCAAATTTCATAAAGTTGAAAATCTTGGATGGCGAAATCAGGTGCATACTGGAGAAAAATATGCACATAAAGAAAAAGTAGAAAATCTGCGGAAAGTTCAGACATGCTTCATGATGACTCTTGTCTCCTACCACTATACTTCCATTGATGTACACGAAAACTGCAAATCCTACGCCCACCATGATATACCAAAAGGTTCCTAGAAGTATCCGTAATATGACTGTACAAAACTGTACGGGTGACAAAAGGAGACGTAATAAAGCCAATGTTACTTTCACATAATTTCCATCGTCTATTTTCTTCTCTTTCCTGTGATGATGTATCCAGTTCAGAAGGTAAGTTCTGGCACTGAGGCCTGCTACAAATACAACCCATATTATGTTTGTCTGCCGAAAGAAAATTGCTAAAATTCCAGCTATTGCCGATATAAACTTATATTTATGTAGGTGAAAAAGGTACATCATCAGCACAAAGAATGTTGAGCCTGGATCCGTGTAGTATAGGAAAGTGAAGAAATACAGCACAGGGAATATGCCCAAGGTCAGAGAGGTTAATGTTGTCGTCAACTTTGGCGTCTGAAAATAAGTACAGGTGCATGTATTATCATAGGACAAAATCATACATAATTATATATGAAAAAAAATTGTCTTTTTTAAGTTAACCATCAAAACTCTTACACATCATTGTACCATTAATTGAGTATCAATATGATTGAGAATTATATTGTTTTAAATCCAAAATTCTTTAAAAAGAGATAAAGAATTCAGGCTGGGACAAATTTCATCCTCATAATGTTTTTCATTCAATGAAAATATATTTATAGTACATGTTTATTAAAAAAGATAACAACATTTAATTCCAGATAGGACAATAGTTTGTGTAGTTTCTGAAATACTACCTTGTAAATGTATCAAGAAATCAAATTTACTTTTACAAAGTCTATAATTTATAACTATAATAAATAGTATATTAATTGTAATCAAAATTTTGCTTGTCCTTAAATTAGAACAAAATGGTTCACTAACCTTTTCATCCTTGTCATTATTGTGTAGAAACTGGTGAATACAGTATATAAGGTAGAGGTTCCCTGTACAGAATAGCACGTTAACAGCACGTAGATTGAAGGTAGAGCACAATGCTCCTGTGGAGAGATTGGTAACATACTGTACAGGGCCCAGGACTCCTACAGTAACCAAGTACAGACCAGGTAATGTGGTGATCATAGGGTCCCACTGAAAAATATGAAGAGAAATGATTGCCAGCTAGTAGAGCTTTTAACTTTTAATAAATCACTGAATTTTCTCAAAAGAACATGATGGAAGAGCTGCTAAGGAAGAGCCCAATGCCACAGTCTGAATTTTTCATGTCCCAATTAGGAGTTACTATCTTTCAATTAGGAGTAAGTATCTCTCAATTACAACTTCAAGTAAGTATTTCCCAATTAGGATATTATATAGTATCTCCTTATTAGGAGTTAGTATCTCCCAATTAGGATATTATATAGTATCTGCAAACTATGAGTAAATAGCATCTCCCAATTAGGATATTATGTAGTATCTCCCAATGCAGAGATAGAACCTCCCAGTTAGGAGTTAGTATCTCCCAATATGGAGTCAGCATCTCCTGACTAGGAGATAGTATCTCTCAGTTAGGAGTTGTACCTCCGAATATGGAGTTAGTATCTCATAATTAAGAGTTAGTGTAGAAATTTTTCCCCCTTTTTGGGGGCCGTTATTTGGCCCCATTCAAAATTAAACATAGTATCTTTTTTTCCCAATTGTGACTCTATAATTTCCCAGTCAATATATAGATGGAATTACCAACGAAATTAGTGAATTTACTGGTTCAAAAGTAGCAAATTTACTAATTATTTGCCAATATATTGTTGTAAGCATAAGAAATTAAATCATTTTTAGAAGAAAATTATTGGATTAAACATTCAAATCTGAACTTTTGATTGTATAAACTGTCAGATTTTTCCTATACTAGTACTTCCCAAAATATTCCCAAAAGTTGTTAATTTTCCCAATTGCACAGGCCCCGACCCCAAACCAAAATTACTGAAAAAAAGCATTGAAGTATCTCCCAGTTAGGAGTTGTATCTCCAAATATGGAGGAAGTATCTCATAATTAGGAGTTGGTATCTCCAAAATACGAGTTAGTACCTCCCATTTAGGAGTTAGTATCTCCCTTTCAGAAGATGTAGTATTTCCCAATTAGGATTAGTATATCCCAATTTGGATATAGTATCTCCCAATTAGGAGTAAGTATCTCCCAATTAGGAGTTAGTATCTCCGAATTAGGAGTTAGCACCTCCCAATAAGGAGACAGTATTTCCCAATATGCAAGATCGTATAAAATGCAGCACGTGCAGCGTGTCCATTCTGATTTTTCCTTTAGTCACCTACCTAAACCATTGTTCAAAGCTTGGGCACTTTTCCTGCCCAAGTAAATTGATGACCTCATAACAATCAGAACAATCAAAGAGTGTGCCTCAGAACATTCGTATATTCTTGGTTAGAAGTATTTGCGATCATCTGTATTTGGAATTGGTTTTTAGTATCTCCCAATTAGGAGTTAGTATATCTCAATTTGGATATAGTATCTCCCAATTAGGAGTTAGTGTTTCCCAATTAGGAGCAAGTATCTCCCAATTAGGAGATAGTATCTCCTAATTAGGACATAAATAATCAGACTTGGGCATTAGGGTGATTTCAGATGCTGAAAATATTGATTGTGAATGCATTTTGTGAAAATTGAAGGATCCTCTACTTAATTGATCAGTATTACAATCATCATTTCACGAAAGTTCATGTCAACAAGTAGTTTGTCAACTCACAGCAGAAAAATTGCCTTGGCAATATTTCTGGACCTGGGGAACATGAAATACTTCATCCATGTATGGCGCTGGTTGGACATTTGAAATGTAGGTCAATGACAAGGCACTGACAGCTGTGAGAAGTGCAGAAACTAGGCCACAGTGGACACCCATGTTTTGCTGGTGAGAGTGGCGAGTGCAGGGAGAAGTCAATTTTTTAAAACTATCACAATTAGTTTTCACACAGTATCCAGCAAACTTTCACCTCGAAAGAAAAAAAATCACAATGTTAATCTGATATATGTGTATTTCTAATAATATCTTTCACACTGCGATATATAATTTTTTGCAAATTGAAAGTAAGTACTGCGACAAAACTTGCTGCTCCTCTGTAACTCTCTAGTGAGGAAACAATATATCGTCCATGTTTACGAAGTCTTTTCAATTTACATAAAAAAGAGGCTTTTATTGGGAACATTTTGTCCTGTTTGCCATGAATAAAGGATGGCTAGAGTTAGAAAGCGATCCTGGTTAGTTTTCTAAGCAATTGTGATTTGAGAACTGGTGTGTTACTTTTCTGCCACTAATGCAGAGTAAATTCGGGCGATAGTCAATTTAGCCAATTATTAGGGGCATTGTCTCTTTGTTAGGGGAGCGGCGTCTTGTATAACAGTGCTATAGGTTCACTTCAACAAAGTTCACATCTTCTCAGTCAGCTTTGAAATCTAAATAAAGCTTTTGTTCTTGTTGTCACTGCAACGATGTTCAGTTATTTTCCTGTCTTCGTTGCAGCCGATTCCTGCATATTTTATGTCTGAGATGGACCAATTTTCTGTCAACTTTACCCCGGATGTTTAGGCATAAATTCCTCGCAAATCATTGAAATCGATATGCCTACCCTAAATTGGACATTTTATTGACCGACAACTTCTTTCCTTTTCTTGTGACATGCTGTAGAACCGACGTTATCATCAGTTTAAATCGACTCCTGTAACACCGTTTCACTGCCTTTTATTTATTTTTATTTATTTCCTTTATTTATACAGGATAGCACATTTAGCTACAAAATGAACTAGTTTACAATGTGGTCTTGTCTTAAAAATATGTACATATAAAGTAAATTAAGCCCATTATATCACCTTAATGAAATAAAATCTAAATATCACAGTTCATTCACAAAAATACATACCTGTAAAACAACATCAATGTCAAATGTGCAAGTGTGTCGTGACGTCAGCAACCAATCAGAGCCAAACTCTATACTATTTTTAGCAACTATATAGAAGAACGATTCCTAATTGCTGAAAGTAGTAGCAAAATTGACAACCCAGCTATCGTATCTTTCTCCGTCATTGCTGTACATGAATATTTCCCCCGTCACTGCTGCCCCTTTCTCCAAGTACAATGTATGCTTTCCATACATGTGAACCTTTTGCCTCCACAAATCTGGAGGATTTTCAATTTTCATCTGGAGATTTGGCCTCTCGTCGGGAGGTTTTTATAATTTTTCATCGGGAGGATTTATCGATATTCAGACCCCCCCCTTTTTTTTTAACCTACGGACGAATTTTCTCAACTCGCTGATTCCGCTCTCATACAACAACAAAAACAATTCGGAGTTCCGAGAGTTGTCTCAATGACTTCCGTTGATTTCTTTTACCTTGCTTCTGCTACTTGAGTACACCTGTCCAGAAAATCAATAACTGCTCTTCATGGGGTTTAAACTGACCACTCATCAGATTTAAATCCCATTGTTAGGAAAATAATAAACGAGACGGCCATTATCTGCCTCAGGTTATACACGCTTATATAGAGTACGTAAATTACATGACGTCGATTTTCCTACGCATTTATTTATTTATTTATTTATCAGCAAACTTTTACTGCATTTCCTCACTTTTTCGTGTTATATATAAATATAATATGATTTTACGGCACCAAGAAGGTTTCCCAATTAACCTTGTACATCAATTTGGTACGTGAATTTTGCGACCCGTATTAAGATGTACTGGGTATAACGTCCCCTTGGGAAGTCGAGTACCCGTGACGGTGAAGAGAACTCGACGCTAATTGCTTTGTTTTTCCAGCAATATACCTGTCACCTGTATAATTAGCACTTATTAAATTGATTGTCTGTTAACTACAGACGGCGTAATGCGTAACGTAATACACACATGGGGATTTTGCATTTCATCTGGAGAAATCTGGAGGATTTTTCGTTTTCGTCGGGAAGATTCTGTTTCGTCGGTAGGAATCGGGAGGACTATTTTTCATCGGGAGGGTCCTCGTTTCGTCGGGAGATTTCGTCCTCCCGCCAGGAGGTTCACATGTATGGCTTTCGAACCCTGAATCCCATCCCCCTGTTTGAATTTTGAAAAGTTGTTTTGTTGTTTAGCGAAGCATCAGCAATACATGCCTTATTTAGGTAATGAATTAGATCTTGTTAAGCATTACTAAGTCATATTCATATGTCAACTTTGATGTACACGTTTACTGTACATATGTAGGACATTTAGTAAATGTTTCACCCTTACCTGCAATGCAAGAGTGACATATAGGGATCACTTTGTCCTGCATCTGTCTGTCTGTATGTTTAAATGTAAGCAATAGGTTGTTCATGCTGTATGTGTTATTCCTTGTGATACATGTAATACCTTTCTGCAAATGCTTTAAAGAGTGTTTACTTGATGACCTTTAGCTATTGTTTGAACTACTTTAAATAAAAAGAATCAATCTGATTTTTAGTGTCTCTTTACTGATATTCTTTTGCTTACAAAGTATACTTTGTCAACTTTTAAAATACATTTTCATGTACATATATAATATTTGTATAAGAAACTGAATTTACATGTATCAAAACATTTTTAGCTCGACTGCACTTTAGTGCAAAAGAGCTATTGCAATACCCCCGGCGTCGGCGTCCGCGTCGTCCGAACTAGATGATAAGGTAAATGTTAAGATTACACATTTACCTTTCCTATATTCATATTCTGTTGGTTTTTTTGTTGCAAATGTTTAATTATACATCATTTAATATATCCAGATGAGGATATAGCCCCTGGGGTTGGGATTTTTAAAATTATTTCAAATGATAAGGCAAATGTTGAGATGATAAGGTAATGTTAAGATAGCAATAAAGTCTTTAAAAGCCAATATTGAGCAAAGTATAAGTGCTACATGTACCAAACTTACATATTTGATGTATCTTTGATCAAACTTTCAAAAAATGACCTTGACCTACTTTTTTCCGCTTGAATGATTTTGCAAAGCCAATATTGAGCAAAGTATAAGTGCTACATGTACCAAACTTACATATTTGATGTATCTTTGATCAAACTTTCAAAAAATGACCTTGACCTACTTTTTTCCGCTTGAATGATTTTGCCTTTAAAAGCCAATATTGAGCAAAGTATAAGTGCTACATGTACCAAACTTGCATATCGGATGTTATCTTTGATCAAACTTTCATAAAATGACCTTGACCTACTTTTTTCTGCTTGAATGATTTTGCAAAGCCAATATTGGGCAAAGTATAAGTGCTACATGTACCAAACTTACATATTTGATGTATCTTTGATCAAACTTTCAAAAAATGACCTTGACCTACTTTTTTCTGCTTGAATGATTTTGCAAAGCCAATATTGAGCAAAGTATAAGTGCTACATGTACCAAACTTACATATTTGATGTATCTTTGATCAAACTTTCAAAAAATGACCTTGACCTACTTTTTTCCGCTTGAATGATTTTGCCTTTAAAAGCCAATATTGAGCAAAGTATAAGTGCTACATGTACCAAACTTGCATATTGGATGTATCTTTGATCAAACTTTCATAAAATGACCTTGACCTACTTTTTTCCGCTTGAATGATTTTGCAAAGCCAATATTGAGCAAAGTATAAGTGCTACATGTACCAAACTTACATATTTGATGTATCTTTGATCAAACTTTCAAAAAATGACCTTGACCTACTTTTTTCCGCTTGAATGATTTTGCCTTTAAAAGCCAATATTGAGCAAAGTATAAGTGCTACATGTACCAAACTTGCATATTGGATGTATCTTTGATCAAACTTTCATAAAATGACCTTGACCTACTTTTTTCCGCTTGAATGATTTTACCTTTAAAAGCCAATATTGAGCAAAGTATAAGTGCTACATGTACCAAACTTGCATATTAGATGTATCTTTCATCAAACTTTCATAAAATGACCTTGACCTACTTTTTCTGCTTGAATTATTTTACCTTTAAAAACCAATATTGAGAAAAGTATAAGTGCTACATGCACCAGACTTGCATATTGGATGCATCTTGGGTTAGACTATTGAAATATGACCTTGACCTACTTTTTCGGCTTCAGTGATTTTGCTTTAAATTGGCAATATTGAGCTAACTATAAGTGCTACATGCACCAGACTTGCATATTGGATGCATCTTGGGTTTGACTTTTGAAATCTGACCTTGACCTACTTTTTCTGCTTCAGTGATTTTGTTTTAAATTGCCAATATTGAGCAAACTTTAAGTGTAACATGCACCAGACTTGCATATTGGATGCATCTTGGGTTAGACTATTGAAATCTGACCTTGACCTACTTATACTCATATGAGCAAAGCTTAAGTGACCCTTTGTCATAGTGTATCCTCTGTCATTGGTTCACCATAAACTAATTTTAATTTATAACTTTAAATTTTTTATGTGACTTGATATATGTTGTTGCCTGAGAAAGGGAGTTTAAATAAATTGACTGTCATGAGAGATATTATGCTATGCAGTCGAGCATTAGGTGACTCTGGCAACTATTTTTGTATATATCAGACCATCTTCCTTATGTAGCAAAACTAATATTCATGGGTTTTTTTTTGTGTGTTTCAGGATTATTTACTCTTTTATTGGAAGACATAGGTAAATATACCTTGCTTAATTATTATTGAGAAAAGATACAAATAGAGAATTGACTTGTACCTACATAAGATTTTCCACTCATACACTACCTGTAAGGTTTTATATGCACTAAGAAATCTTGGATTGATTAAGAAAACTTATATAAAAGAAAGATAAGTAAAATAGTGCTAGTATCTGTGAAATTAAAGTGTTAGATTTTATTTTCTATGTATCTTTTTAACATTTATTTTTATTTTGTAGGTGTAAAAGGTGTACAGGTTGAAGAAATCTATGATTTGCAGAAAACTATAGATGGGTAATAGATTCCATGAAGTTAAAGGGATATAATTAAGAGAGTTTGATATACTTCTATGATTGCTATATAAATTGAATTACATTGGCTAAATTTGACATACCAGAGAAACTAATGTCTTCGATCTATATGTAACTTTTTTTAAAGAAATATGTACATAAACAGATTTGTAGGAATTTTTATAATTGTTGCATATGCATGTATATAAATAGAACTATCATGTAAAAATTTCTGACTGATATTTGTAGCCCAGTGTATGGATTCATTTTCTTGTTTCGGTGGATAGAAGAAAGGAGGAGTAGAAGGAAGACAACAACAGAGGATGAATCATTTGTCCAGGATCAACAAGTTGTCAATAAGATCTTCTTCGCTCAGCAGGTCTCTTAATAGTTATCACACACACACATAATGAGAATTAATCTATAGCCATGAATGAAGATCAACTTAAACTCACATGAATGTCAGATTTGTTAAAGATGAAATTTTTCTTAAATTTAATAATCATATTGAAAATTTGCTGTTTTTTGTTTTGACAATCCAAACTTCAACATAGGAATTTCTGTGTGATGAAATAATTATTCGCATAATTCAACATTTCAAGTCGAGTTACATAGCTTGGCTAATAAACTGATGTGAGATGTGTGGCACACAGTGTGGCAGGTGAATCACAATATAACTGATTTCTGGACCATTTTTTGAGATTTGATAATGATCTTCATACACCAACTGCCTTTAGTCATATATAATTTTAAGGATTAAGATGAAGAACATTGATTATTGAAAAATATCCTTATCATCATGTAGCTTCTAATAGATATATCATAGGGCATTGATGACTGAAAATAGTTTCTTTGTAATAAACTTATAAAGGATGTTGTTTTGGTTCAAAACATGGAGTTATTCAAAATGGTGTGGCACAATCTAGTTTAGTTTTTCAAATTAGATTAAAACTTGTTTTTCCATCTTACTATCTTATCATACTTTTATTTGTAGGTGATACCTAACTCGTGTGCTACACATGCATTATTGAGTGTGCTCCTGAACTGTGATGACAGAGTTAAACTTGGATCTACGTTATCACAGCTGAAAGAATTCTCAAAGAACATGAGTCCAGAGGTTTGTTTGTAGTAGTGTAAAATAAAGATGCTACTTATTTACTGAGTACTTTCAGTGATCAGTTTGTAAATATAATTCACCTGGAAAATTTCCTGCAATGATGTGTTTTTATGCGCCCGTAATCTGAGATTTCGGGGCATATTCAAGATTCAGGATTTATTCATTTCCACCAAACATGTCGGCATAATTAATACATTTCAACATATAGCTCAAACTAAATATACATAAAACTACAACTTTGATGTAATTATTGTGCATTATATGCATGGTCATAAACTTAATTAATACATAAAGATCTTATAAGACATATATTTTTCAATAAATGAAATAGGTATAGTTTTTGTCTTGTCCGTTTGTCTGTCTGTCTATTTTTCCGCAAAAACTTTAGCCTTGTCTATATCTTTTGATTGGTATGTGATAGGGCTTTCATATTTCACATGTGTATTCCTGTGATAAGACCTTTCCATAGATATGCAAAATGTTTGACCTTTTGATCTTGACCTTGGAGTTTGACCTGCTTTGCAAAAACTTTAATCCTTGCCATTACTTTTGAATGGTAAGTGATATGGCTTTCATGTTACACTTGCTTATTTTTTGTGACAAGACCTTTCCATGGATATGAAATTGTTTGACCATGTGACCTTTACCTTGGAGAGTGGCCTACTGTACAAAAACTTTAACCTTGGCCATAACTTTTGAATGGTAAGTGATATGGCTTGCATATACATGTATATATATATATGTATTCCCTCTGACAAGACCAATGAATACAGGCTTTCTACTGTTCCTACTTTTTCCTACTATTTCCTACTTTTCCTACTTTTTTATTTTGATCCTATTTTTTCCTACTTTTTCTTCAAAACCTCCTACTATTCCTACTTTTTCATCTCAAAAGTGAAAAATTACTTGCTTCACTTGTCATCAACATCTGATTCAAAGTTATTAAAAAATTTCGGGCTCGCTTCGCTCGCCCATTCTGTATATTTTACATAAAAAATCAATCTGCCCTTATTTCTATCTGTGATTCCTCAAGGATGAACATTATCAGTCTGCAATCGTTGCTTACTGTGATTTTTGTGTCGTACTTACTGAAAATTGTCGCTAAAAGTGATTGAAAATTTCCTACTTTTCCCCTATTTATTCCTACTTTTTCCTATTTTTCTCCTACTTTTTTTCATTGACTACTCCTACTTTTTTCCTACTTTTTCATCAAGGTAGAGTAGAAAGCCTGTGAATATCAAAATGTTTGACCTTGACTTTGAAGTTTGACCTTCTATGCATAAACATTAATCTTGGCCATAACTTTTGAAGGGTAAGTGATATTGCTTTCATGTGTCCCTTGTGTGTTTCTTGTTGCAAGACCTTTCCATGGGTACCAAAATTTTGACCTTATAACCTTGACCTTGGAGTATGACCTATATTTTACATTACAGCTATTTCACTTACAAAGATGCAGACTGGGGCATTCCTGTTTCACAGACACATGTTTTTTTTCTCTCTCTCTTTTTTCGAAATAATTTCTATTCCATTGATTATGACATATGAAACAAACCTCTTAAATTTTGACAGAAAATGGAAGTTTTATATTACTTGTACTACATGTATGTAACATTTATGTAATTTAGGACAAAGGTGTGGCCATAGGGAACATGCCAGAGCTGGCCGCCGCCCATAACAGCCACGCCAGGTATGACACATCTACAACTCATTGTATATACAGTTGTGAAAGATGTGTTTGAGTGAAACAAATCTCTTTAATTCAAAACCCTCTCAGTTAAAGGAACACTTTCATAGATTTAACTTTCATGTGTAGATTTAACATCAATAAATTATATGTATGTATAAGCAATTTCATACAGAAAAAAGTGGAATAGTTTCATCATTAAACTTATGTTACATGATTCACTTAAATGAGCAATAGCAATTTACTGAGTTATTTTGACAAGTAAAGCATATGAATGCATGATAATTACAGACCTGAGCCACGACATCCCCCAGAAAAACAGCAAGGATTAACAACAGCTCGAACCATGGAGGCTTTCCACTTTGTTAGTTATGTTCCTATAGAAGGCAGACTGTATGAGTTAGATGGTCTGAAGCCTTATCCCATAGACCATGGTGAGTCTGTCTTGTGTGTGTGTGTGTGAGTGTCGGTTGGTTTATTAGTCGGTCAATCTTTCGGTTGTTCGGCACCATGGAGGTGTAAGGGTAAGATGGTTTGAAGCCTTATCCTATGGTGAGTCTGTCTGTCAGTCCATCATTCTGTCCATGAGAGACAAATTCATACAGAAATGAAATATAAAAGCCCTATCACTTAACATTCAAAAGTTATGGCCAAGGTTAAAGTTTTTCAAAAGTAGGTCAAACTCCAAGGTCAAGGTCACAAGGTCAAAAATTTTGGTATCCATGGAAAGGTCTTGTCACAAGGAATACACATATGAAATATGAAAGCCCAATCATTTACCATTCAAAAGTTATGGCCAAGGTTAAAGTTTTTGCAGACAAACAGACATACAGACGGACGGACAGACCAAAAGCTATATATCTCCAAATCTTCGATTACGGGGACATAAAAAGTGGAATAGTTCTTTGAACAAATTTGTGAACGAATTTGTGAACAAATTCGACATGGCTAAGGATAAAATTGCTGCAGGGAAGTCATAGTAGAGTCATAGCAATCTTTGCAATTTGTACCTATCAGTATTTATTGGTAAGTGAGTCATAGCAATCTGTGGCAAACTTGACATGCTATTGGTAGCAATCCTTAGCTATACATTGCAATTTGTACCTATCAGTATTTATTGGTAAGTGACTTATAGCAATCTGTGGCAAACTTGACATGCTATTGGTAGCAATCCTTAGCTATACATTGCAATTTGTACCTATCAGTATTTATTGGTAAGTGACTTATAGCAATCTGTGGCAAACTTGACATGCTATTGGTAGCAATCCTTAGCTATACATTGCAATTTGTACCTATCAGTATTTATTGGTAAGTGACTTATAGCAATCTGTGGCAAACTTGACATGCTTTTGGTAGCAATCCTTAGCTATCCATACGCAGCTTCTGTTAGCCCATACCAATCTGTACCAGAGTCTTAAGTTTCTTGAATTACCAAACATTTTGCTTTCTGACTCACCATGGATAAATTATATATTTTGAAGTCTTGGAGAAGTCATTGTTCAATCCACCAAAATGTGAAGGGGGGCTTCAGAATTTGTACAGCAACGGTTTGTATTCATGATCTATAGTTCTGTAATTTACCATGTTATCCATTTTTACAAGTGTCTATAATTATATAAGTATGTAATAGATGGAATAGATAAATTTTAAATGCAAAGTTTGTACATGTATTTATTTGTAACAGGACCGTGGGAGAAGGGAGAATACTGGACAGAGAAGTTCCGAAGAGTAATTACAGAACGACTAGGAATGGCAACTGGAGGGTATCAGATTTAAATTTCTTTCTCATTCATCAGAAACAATTTTTGAATTGAATTCTGCCATGATAAAATGAGACTATAAACCCTACCTTTACCTTTTTTTTCTAACATGTAAATCTGTTTACAGAGAGCCATATCATGATATACGATTCAACCTGATGGCTGTTGTTCCGGATAAAAGGTCACTTTACGAACACAAACTGGCCACTCTTAAAACAAATCGACAGATTGTACTAGAAACGCTCCAACAGGTAGTATCATTATGTAGTTAAACATAGAATGTGTCAAACAAGTGTCATACACACATAAGGCTAATTTGTATCAAGTTATATACATGTACATGTATTTGCTGACTAATCTGCTAGAAAGAAATGGTTTTTTCATTTAGTAATCTAGTAGTGACTGTTAAAACTCATAGTTTTGCTTAATTAGAATTGTAACTTCTAACATATTTATATTTGGAGTACAATACTATATGATTTATTTTATTCTATTAATGAAAGTAGACTGATGGAAGAAAGGGATGGTCGAGAAATCGAACATTTAGAATGTTATCTACGTGTACCTGACTAGATACATGTATATGTTAGAATTGACAGGAATGCTCCTATCCTGTTATGTGTTTGTTTTAATGTACATGACTAAATTTGCCTTTCTAACCAAAAGCTGCTGGACAATAAGGTAGTAGCCAGTTTGTAGTGTTTATATTTACTCTAGATTTTGTCAGATATCTTGGGATCTTTGCACCTTTATTATTCCTTATTGTACCGTAGGCCCGGTTTTTGGATGCGGTTTTTATTATTAGATTGGGCACGCTGGTTATATTCCACAGTTCCTATTTTTATTGTAGTCTGTATTCAATAAAATGTCTTTATGTGTAACAGTAATTTTTTATCTATCTATTATATTTATGGCAATGTAACTGAATGGCAGTATACCCTATGTAAACAACTTGACTATAGTAACTATTACATGTACATTTTATGTATTATTTACAATTGTGATACAAAGAAATTACATGTAATATGTAATGTATATATTAAGCTTAATTCAAAGATACTGTATGGAGTATATGCATGGACCTATCAAAAAATTTTTTTCTGTACGGAATGTACTTTCATGAAAAATTCAAAACAAAACATTATGCTCTACTTTTGATATTTTCTCTTCCTTTTGATATTTTTCTCATTTTTATGAAAAAATTGCATGATGTTTTAAGGGTATCAATGTATATTGGAAATTTTTTACTCGTAGACAAGAGGGAAAACATAAGACTGGTTAAATGGAATCGTAACTAACTGATTGTTTTATGTGCAAATTTAAGTCTGAGCAATTAATTTTCCTATTTCGATGACACGGAATTAAGACTTTGCTGGACTTGAGCTGTACACAGCCTGTAAAGTGTAAATTTATTAAAGTTGGAAGACATGCATTAGCAGCAATATTTACATTGAATTCTGTTTCCTAAATGGCATGCTACAATGTAGTCATGACCCACATGTATATAGAGTATCACACTGTAACCAGTTCCTCCTTAGCATGTTACCCATAATTAGTGTTGGGAATCAGATGGAATAATCAAAATTGATTAATTGGATAAGCCTTTCGATTAATTATCAATTATAATCGGATTCTTATAACACACTGCAAAACTGTAGAATATTTCATGATTTGTCCATAACTTACTTTCTCTGAAAGCAAATTTGATGGTAACTAGGCAAACTTTTCATACGAGTATGTATACTGACCTAAGTCAAAGATATATCAGTTGACTTAAATTATAAGTATGACATATGACCTGTTTCTTTAGCAAACATACAGTTTAATGATGCAAATATTTCATTCTTTAATGTTTTAAATTTCCCGATTATAATTGATTATCAAAATCATAATCGATTATCATAATTGGAAGGGTCTAGCGACGTTGTCGTCGACATCGGTGAAAATTGGCACAACACTATACCATAATTGTAGATGTGTCCATGGTAAAAAAGCTAACATGTATTTAACAGGTATTATCAATTAACTCTATCATTTACACTACATGTTAAACAAGTTTTTTTATGCATCTATGTTGTAAAACAAGTAAAAAGAGTTACAGATTTACTATCAACACAATCAAGCAAGTCTTAAGTTTGGGTAAAGGTGTTGATACAAAATGTCCATTAAAAATTACACAATTTTTGTGTTTTTGTAGATGGTAAAAGTAACAAACCCAGGATTGACCTCGGCAGACAAAGATAAATATTTGGCAGCAGTACGGCAGCAAAACCGTTATCCCTCGGAATCCTCCATGAGAGAAACAGGGTCGACGTCTGGGTATAGTGAAGGAAGTGACTTTAGTAAGACTGACAGTCCGCTATCTGTGTCCAGTGCTCATAGTTCTATCCCCGACACTGGCGTAACGTCACAGTCTGACACAGCCCTTAGTGACAGCAAAAACTCACAAAATACGTGCTTGTCAAGTGAAGACACAAGTCAGGAAAATGTTCCCATGGAGACAGATTTTAAGAGTTCTGATAATATGACGGACCTTAGTGTATTTGATCAACCTCAGTCTACTAGAATCGTACAGACGAGTGAAAATCAGACAGTGGATTCTTTTAAATCTATAAGTGCAGACAATTCCGGAGTCGTGAAAAGTGAAATGACAGATACCCAAGTAGCAGGACCGTCAGATGTTACCCAGCCTCTGACAATAGAAACTAAATATAGCGGTATATCATCAGGACCGAGTAGTGAGAGTACGGACACAGCATCGGAGGTAGGAAGCTGCTTCAGCTCCCCAAACAGTGGAAGTAACTCCTGTCAGAACAGCCCACAAACAGGCACCGACAGATCAGAAGGTATGATTACATCAATAGAATGTGTTAAACATATACACACACATGTGGTTAATATTTCCCTTTCTCTATTCATTTCACACTGACCTTAAATGGCAATACCTAGAAACTGAGACATACATTGTATATGTACCATCAAGCCAACATTGCACATTTTCCTCTCTGGGAATAGCAAATTCACACAATACCTGTGTTTCTATTTGCATGATATGCATGTACATGTATGTCCTATTCCATGGCCAGGTCATGAAATGGTGAAGTCATATCATTCCTAAAAGCAGAATTATCATGCTTAACATGATGTTTTTTTCAATATATTTCAACAGAGTCCAGATCCCGTAAAGAAGGAGAAGGAAGTGGCCATGGAAGGAAGAGGAAGTTAAGCAGCAATCAGGCTTTTTCTCCTAAGGTATGTTTATGTGGATACATACACATGTAAAATGTAGAACAGTCATGAAAAATAAGGAAAATTTATTCCAAACATTTCCTTATTGAAATAGAATCAGTGTGTTAAGATTGGTTTGCGTATATTTTGTAGGATTTGTTAGCTCTACTGAAGAATGTAGAGAATGAGATAAAACTCTGTGAAGCCAACCTTAAAGACGAACTAGAGAAAAGAAGGAAATACCAGGTATGATAATTAATTACGCCGACTAGGAATCAGCGGTGTAGTTACAAAGGTTGCTTGTATGCCAAAGCATCCACGTTTTGAAATAAAATTACATGTACATACTAAAGGATCTCCTAACTTGCCCCTAGAATGACTATTTCTATGAAACTGCCAGGTATAATGCCCCTTCAAACCCTCACTAGGACACTACCTAGAACCTGATACTGGCCTCCAAGTGTACCTTAGTTATGAATCATTTTCAGTTTTCTGGACATTTTGTTTTATTTATAGATTGACGACTGTCGGAGGACACATAACTACGACCAGTTTATATGTACATTTCTGTCGATGCTCGCCAAGGAAGGACATCTAGCCGATCTCGTTGAAAAACACTCCCTCATCAAAAAACGGACAAATGTCAGTGCTGGTCGTCTGGGAAAACTAGGATCTGCCCTGGACAGACGAAGGCCAAGACCTAACAGACGGAGATAGGACGCTATCAGATTATGTTGTGGTACGGGGACAAAGTTATATCTGATTGCTCTGTGATAAGATACTAGTAACTTGTATCTCAGACTCTTTGAACTTTATCATGATGTATCCCCAACACAACAAATTACGATAACTAAAAATAGTCATCCTTGATGTGTTCATGAAATGAGAGATCTCGTACTTATGATATCATGTATGTTAATTAGTACATTGTAGTTTTATTTTGCCATGTATAATTTTACACGTTAAAACATGAAATTACCAGATGTTGCCAACTTTTTTGTGTGCCATTGGAGGAAATTTCCGGCCGCTGAAGATTGGTATAGGGGATCTTTGTGTGACAGACATTATGGCGCGGCTTATACCTTTTCATGAATTTTAGTTTTTGTTTAAAGTTTCTTCAAGGCAACAGTTTGGTTGTGACCAAAATGTGGCGGTTGTGACACACAAGTGTCGGTTGTGAATTGTTAGTAACTGGAGAATTGACAAATATGAATCAGAAGTTTCAGAGTCATAACTTCTCTTATCCATCATTTGTGTACATTTAAAATGGAAACTGAGAGAAATAATTTAAGTTTTTCTATTGGTGTCATTGTTTAAAATATGTGTAATACTTTTAGACTTTATCACTTTCTTTTGATCATAGTAAATGGGTAATAATTCTTAAGAAGTTTCGTGCCTAATGTTTAATTTTAAAGATACATAGCTTTATTTCCTCATGCTTGTAACAAAAATCAGGAAGGGTTTAACTTTACACATAAAGTTTTTTCTTAGTTATTGTTATACAAAATGAAGACTGTTATCAGAATCTCACTCATGTAATGTTTTGTATGTACTGTATATAATATTGTAAATATGCCATGAATGCAGGACATTTATGATGAAATGTACAGAGAATAATAGATTCAATGTTGTATATAAGTATGCATGTAAATAAAGAAATCTAAAAGTGCTGATGGTTTAAAAGCCATTTTATCAAATTTCTGAATAACATAAAAGGAAGTAATACAGTCAAGGTTAAAAAGTTTGATTTGTGCAAGAGTTCAAATATCAAATTATGTGTCTTAGTCAGTATGTATTTACTTTCTATCTCAAATTGTTAGCTACAATTAGGTCAAGTGTAGAAGATCAGGGTATTGGCATGAGGTCTCGTCACAAGGAATACAAATGTGAAATATGAGTATCTCTTCCTGTTCAACAGTTTTGGTCTGTCTGAAATTTAGGTCAATGTCACGAGGTTCTGCCAAAATGAATATAAATGTGAAACATTTACACTCTATCTCTTGCAGTTATGTGCCGAGTTGCAAACCTTGTACTTGTGAATAATGTCATGGGGAACATTTCTGGCAAGTTTCATTATGATCAATTAAATACACATTCTGTTACAAATGAGACATTGTCAATCATAAAAGCCCTTGACCTTGTGATCCAATATCCTGGACTTGTAGAGGGCATTTCTAGCAAGTTTCATGATTTAGGTGCAATACACACTTTGTTACATGCATGATCCAGACACTATTTTCAGTCCTCAACTTGTGACCGTGACCTCAACATTAACAGGACAACACATCCTGGACTCATGGAAAATATTTCTATTAAGTGGCATGATGATGGATGCAATACACATTTTGTATGATCTAAAAACCATTTTCAACCATCAAGGTCCTGTGTCCTTGGTCTGGATCCCAAAATCAATAGGGCACTACCTTGACCAATGGGGATGCTTTATGGCAAGATTCATAAAGATATTATGTACAATACACAATGTTATAATCCAGAAGTCATTCAATAATCATAATCTTGTTTCCTTGACCTTTTGACCATGAAAAAAACTAATGGGGATAATTTATAGCACGATACATGTTGGTTCAATACACTCTCTTAAAATCTGATGATAATTTCAATATTCAAAGTCCTGTCACCTTAACTATACATCCTGAATCAATTGGTCACATCCTTGACTCGTGGTAATTTTTTCTAGTTCAATAAACACTATGTTGATTAATTAGTTCTACAGTGCAAGTTGAACATGCAGTTCAAGGAATGTATACCCAAGAAACACTTGTTTTGTTTTTGTTTTTAAATACATGTATAAACTAAACGTTCAAGACTTTGAGTTTCAATTTTTAATCACAGATGAACATTTGTTGAGAATGCAAAATAATGAAACACTTTATGAAAGTTAAATAATGTATCAATAAGTGCAGAATGCAGAGAGATTTCTTGTCATACAAAAAGCTCCTATTGTCATAGCACTATGATGGTGTGAGGATGACGTAGTCCACACTCTGTTCTACAGTATAAATGGTGATATTTCCTGGACGTGATACGTAACATACTCAGATATTGATTACTCGGCTCAGCTTCTGAATTCTGTTAAGAAGAATATCTCCTTGTTTTATCGTTGCCTGAAAAAGAAAATAATAATTTTACATAATAATCATTCAATAAGAATTTTGCCTCCTCAACGCTCACAAGTTTTATTTCTCCATCATGGCCCCTGAGTCTTTAAAATTAGAAGAGAACATCCTATGATACATGTAGATTGTTCCATGTTGGTCTTTATCAGTATAGCCTAGATGTACAACACTGTATTATCTTTGAAAATGTCAGGTGTTTAGTCTCTTCAAATTAATTTTGGAAAATATATGTATTAAAGATCTGTTGATGTTTTTTCCCCACAGTTGTCAGTTATGACCTTGAAAGTCCAAGGATATAACTTCTCCTCATCACCGTGCAGATGGCTTTAGTGAGTTATTGAATTACATGAATGAGGAAGCTGAACAGTTGGTATACAGATAGTGATGTATTCATACAGGGATGCTCATATAAAATATTCTCTCTTTGATTTATTTTTTCTTATATAATTTTCAGCCAAACTTAATCGGATTGAAGATATTTACATGTATATACAGTACGTGTAGTATTTAAAAGCTGTTGTTTCAAAGTGAATGTAGGATAAAACAAATTTTGTTGGTCTGGTGAAATCTACCCAATCTTGTTTTTTTTCAGATTTAAAATAAGCTATTTTGATATCAAGGAAACAATGTTATGTATAATGACTGTACGTAAATTACCTGATATTGCCAGTTTTTGCTGTCTGGGCGGTTTGTTTCTACTATCCCTCCTACTTTATCTATCTTACAATGTAATCTCCCTGCAGCTATAAATCTAGCTAGCTCTCTGTAATTATACACAAGATATTAGTAGCATTTATCTGTTAGTATTAACATCATTTTGTATGTAATTTAATTTTACACATGCTACTAAATACTTCTAATGCATGTAACAACAAATCTTACAAACTGGGAATACATCAACTCCAACTCTTAGTTTTGCGAGAAATAGATTGATGTAAACTAAAATGGTATTGGATAAAATCGTGTATTACATGTTAACATGTTCATTCCATTCTGACGCAAGGCTTTCTCATATGTAAATCACATGTTAGTATTATTGAAAGTTTTTATTTCCTGTCGACAGTTACATGTACTTACTGATCAATAAACTCTACAGTAACACCAAAGGCCTGGGCCATATAGTCCAAGGCCAAGCTTCTATATGACTCCAGGAGCTGAGTATACGCTATAATACGCATTTCTCTGGTGTAATATCTATAATGTGGAGCTAGAAATCTGTCATACTTCATCTGGTCCTCTACCTGGGCTGTAAAAAACAAATACAAAATGTATGAGTCTGAAATACTAGCTGACAGATTGAATTTAAAATAATTTTAGGTTTAAATTTTAAAGTTCTCCATAAAGCCATCTGCCATTTCTACTAACAAAATCTCAAATTAGTCATCAGCCATGAAAATAAAATAAAGGAAGAGTTAGAGGAAACAAAAGTTGCTCAGACCTTAGGTAGAATCATTATAGACAAGCTTAATCCTCTAGAAAAGACCACTCATGTTTTAGGTGTTAACATAATATATACACATGTATGAATACATGGTCATAGGCACATGGCATATTGATTTCAATATTACCCTCTGTTTGATATTCTGAATTCATAATACTAACCTAACATTATACATGGCATATTGATTTATAATACTAACCTAACATTCTGAAGAATTCACCATAATGACAATCATATAGAGAAAATAGGAAATTCCTGATTTTAGGTAAACTGTGTAATACTTCTAATATCTCTGATCCCTTAACAACCTGTAACAAAAAGACACAGCATGATCAACATGTATTATCTCTGGATTATAGATGAATATATCAACATTATGTTTCATTTTATGTACATTTACTTGGATTAGGGATTAAAATCAGAAAATCTACATCTACTTCAATGAACACGTAAATTTTCTATATAAACATTGACCCTTTAATGTCAGTAATCTATTATTAATCTTTAAATCTAAAATTTATATAATATAGTGGAAATTATTACTTTCTCAAAAAAAAAAAAAAATTATGATTGTCTTATGTACACTTGTATATTATAAAGAAAAATACATACAGTCTTTATACTAAATTTACCTTTTCTCTGAGTTCTGGTCTTTCTAAGGCTATCATACTACAGAATACAGTATAAGTGACGAAGGTTGGGTAGTCCATTAGCTCATACGATGTAAACGTGGCAACAGTGTCTAGGAAGAGTCCCGCTGCTTGTTTGAAGTCCCGTATAGACATACAGTAAATACCTCTGTATACCTTAAGACGATTCCTCCTGTCCCAGTCCCCTCCCTCATCTATCAAACTACAAACAATAGACAGGGTATTCATTCATGATGTTATACCGAGTTACATATAATAGAGGGAGTCCCCTCCCTCATCTATCAAAATACAAACAATAGACAGGGTATTCATTCACGAAGTTACACTGAGTTACATATAATAGAGGGATCTCTAATGTTCAACATAGCACTAACTCGCAGACTTATCATTATGATGACCAATCAAAGCACTCTTGTTGTTCTTTCCTTGTATATACTTTCTGTGTCAAAGTTTGATGCCCAGAATTAAAGTGGGTATACATGTACCATATATATTACGCCTAAATAAATTCTGTGCAATTTCTTCGTCGACGGCGTTTTAAAAACCTGTCGTTACAGATAGATTATTGTGTCTGTAGCGGTTTGTGAATGTTGTTCATCTAACGTGTCGTTAGACTCGTTACAGGTAGATTTTTGTAAATAAATTCTGTGCAATTTCTTCGTAGATGGCGTTTCTAGTATACTGATTGCAGCGGTGTTAAATCCCTAGTCGCCTCAGTACATTATACCATTACTTTGCAGAGTATCGTTAGTTACACATGACATGTATTGTGGTTAGTGACTAAAGAAAGGAAGAATAAAAGAAAGAAACTTGTATAAAATGACAAATAAAGCCTGTGTTTGTGAAACACGAATGCCCCCGGTGGCATCTTTGTTAGTATGAACACTATTTTCTGTTAAGTACATGTATGTGAGGTCACTGGGTTAAAAGGTCAAAGGTCAAGGTCACGAGTTCAAAAATTTTGGTATCAATGGAAAGGTCTTGTCACAAGGAATACACATGTGAAATATGAAAGCCCTATCACTTCCCATTCAAAAGTTATGCCCAATGTTTAAGTTTTTGAAAATTAGGTCAAAGGTCAAGGTCACGAGGTCAAAAATTTTGGTATCAATGGAAAGGTCTTGTCACAAGGAATACACATGTGAAATATGAAAGCCCTATCAATTCCCATTCAAAAGTTATGCCCAATGTTAAAGTTTTTGAAAAGTAGGTCAAAGGTCAAGGTCAAGGTCACAAGGTCAAAAATTTTGGTATCAATGGAAAGGTCTTGTCACAAGGAATACACATGTGAAATATGAAAGCCCTATCACTTCCCATTCAAAAGTTATGTCCAATGTTAAAGTTTTTCGGACAAACAGACAGACAAACAGACAAACAGATAAACAGACAAACAGACAAACAGACGGACAGGCAAAAAACTATATGCCCCCGAATCTTTGATTCCGGGGGCTTAAAAAACAAAAACAATCAAACAAAAAAAAAAAAAAAAACCAAGTCATGAACCCATGTACACACACACATTTTATAATATAATGTTCTATTAAATTAGTGGATAATGTCTTTATATTAAGTATTTCATTACAAGGTATATAATTTTTTTTTGGAGGGGGAGGCGCTCTTATATTTTAGGCTAAGTAAAAAATTGTCAGCTTTCTTTGTAAGAGATTTCTTGGACCCAAATGATTTACTTCAACGTTGTGTTTAAACTGCTGTCAAAGATGGTCTTTCACAATAAATAATTGGCTTTCATCAATTATCTTAAGTAATTTATAGAAAAGAAACTTCAATATTTACGGGCTCCTTGAATTTTGGTACGGACTCCTTGAATTCCAGAACAAGGAGCCCGCATGGCTCCTTTGGAATTTCTATGAATTTCAAGCCCTGACTGTCATCGCATTTTCATGGGAAGAAAGACTGCCACACATACGTACATGATCAAATGATCGCGCCTTACATTTTCGTTTGTTGTGGGATTTCGAAACCCTTAGATGACAATTCCCGCATAACGGAACTGTTTTATTTTCAGCAACATTTAGACAATGAAGGTCCTCCAATGAATTTACTTTTGCCCATAGTTCATTATATTTCAGTCCTCTTTTTTAATGTCAAGTTCTAAAGGACTTAGATGTGATTTCGAAAACTGTAAAAAAAAATTTTCGCACCACTTTGAGACTGTCGTCAGGATCTTCTTTATCTCGTTTCACCACTATGTTCAAAGAATAACTATTTGGCAATGAATGACGACCTCCCAAAGACATGCGTGGATTTCTTCTTTGAATCATGTCTTGCAGCCGATAAAATTTTTGAGGAGGACATTTCATTTGCATCTACCCAGTCGCCTTGATCGTTACCATTCATTGTCTCAGCGGACATGTTATTTAATGCAGATATTTCACTTCTTAATTTTTCACAAAATCCATGGTAACCGTAATTCCGTAAGTCACATATGTTGCATTCCGCAGAAACGCGAGTTTCACGTCCAGGAGAAGTACAATGGACTAACGACGTTCGACATGTTGGACAAAATGGTTAAAATTGATCATGACTGTTTAGTATGTGTCGGGGTATACATGTTCTATAAGATTGATAAGAACCAATATAAACATTGTCATCGCGGATGGGGTCGGTCACAAGCTATAATTATAGGATTAGGAGTACAATGGCGACGTACACGATACAGATCCATATTACTGTAAACATGGTCAATGTCATAAAATCTGTACAGATGTTAGAAGACCTAACATGATATGTATCAGGAGTGGATCTAGAAAAACGAGGAAAGAATGAGAAACGATAGGGAATTAGTTTAGTTTAAACAATAGAATTTATTTTATTAAATGATCAAATTCAAGATAACCCCACTTGTTGCTATGTACATAAGATACCTTGGCAACGGTAACTATGGTCTATGATATTACTTATTTTGTAACTTCAGAGTCATTTAAAAAAATTTTGCATCATGATGGACAGATAAAAATTGTTGGAAAATATCCAACACAAAGAGTTCTTTCAAAAACCGTGAAAAATGTAATGGGGAACATATGTTACCATGGCAACCAATTTTTATTATTTTTATAAAACAGTAATTATTAATTTCAGGAAGTTCAAATTCAATAACAATAAAGATCAAGTAAGCCTCTATCACAATACAATAAAAAAGTTTCAAATAATTAATGGTTGCTATAGTAATTTGGCCATACATTATAAAAATAAGCATTTTTTTTTTTGTTTTTCGAAGCCTTTTCCTCAAAAAACAAAACAGGCTTACACAACCTTTTTTACATATACGATAAAGCAAAGTCTAAACTTTATTTTAGGTTTAAAAAAAAAACAGATTACTTAACTTTTGATGCCCGTATCCAAGGACTCAAAGTGGGCCTATTGTACACAATCGTTCCCAAAGCAACGGGCTATTTACTGAATATTTGAAAAAAAAAAATTCATGTAATGAAAGATCTACTTGAATACATTCATCAATTTTCAACACTGAATTAAAATTCAATGATCTAGCAAAAAAAGGACTCTAATCATTGTCCAAAATTGCTTTCATTTTTGCGATTGGAGGTCATGTTGCCATAGCAACGAACAGAAACTTTGTCTTAATGTGAATGCTTATGTTTTATTTGCATAAACAACTCAAAAATATAAGTAATTTATCATTGAATTTTGAAAAAATGCCAAAAACACCTTTAATAGGGTACCTGTGTTTTTGCTATGGAAACATATAGATAAGACCATAAACCCAACATTTATTATTACTTCATTTGAAAGAGCAATGATAGGGTACTGATAATTCATCAGTGTTTGTTTTAGATTATGCTGCATAAATGATATATGTGACTTCAAAAATGCCCCAAAATGCATTTTTTTTCAATATTCAAAGTCCGTTTCCATGGCAACTGGATGTGATATTAAGAAAATTTTTAACAAATTTTTACTTTTGGGTCAGACTCATCCTTATGTACAAATTTTATCCAAATCTGAGACATGCCGTGCCATGCGTCCTTCGTAAAAGTGCAAATGCTTACAGAGAATAGCTATTAATACTCATTGTCGTGATAATTCGATTTTACTAGTATCTGGTTGTTTCATTCATAACGTCTGAAGATTGCAAAGGCTACTTTGAAATATCTAGTACGATAGTTACTTTTAATGAAAGTACCTTTATACTATACATTATCATTATTGACACGATAAAATCTCAATTGACATTTGTTTAAAAAAAACTAAAAACATAGCATTTTGTATAACTTATTTTTTTAATTTTCGCGAGAGAAAGAGATAAGTATAATTTTCTGTCAAATGATCTTGGAACTGCTTGTTCCTCATAAACATTGTAAATAAATTTACTTATATACGTGATTTCTAAAATTGCAGTTTACTTTCTTACTTCTGTTTAATTATGAATTTTTATATATCTGAACTGCAAGTCTCTATAAATGAGGACCGTTATGTTTTGCACACACTGTCCAGGTAAATGGAATCCCTGCCATCTACGAAGAAATTGCACAGAATTTATTTACAAAAATCTACCTGTAACGAGTCTAACGACACGTTAGATGAACAACATTCACAAACCGCTACAGACACAATAATCTATCTGTAACGACAGGTATTTAAAACGCCGACGACGAAGAAATTGCACAGAATTTATTTAGGCGTAATACATGTACCTACAATTCACGTGCTAAAGCTAAAACAGTGCATATTGTTACTTTGTACATGTAAGTTGTTTTTTTTTTATTCTCAGAGCATATGTAATGAACATAACTACATGTACAGGTATATTACTTGTAACTATTTATTATGGAATGATTTGTTTTTCCCAAAAGACCATTTTCCAATTTTATAAGAAAGCTCAAAATGTCCCAGTCAACAACTTTTGGCATTGTTTTCATTATATGATGTGACTGTTAAAAGAGGCAATTTCATTGCTAAAATTGCATACCTCGTACATTTTTCACCATTTTGTCAGCCATTATGAATTTTGGCAAGTGATCTATTCATGATAATTACACAATAACTAATACCTCTGTGCCTTTTCCAGGTTCCTGTTTATGAGATCATGGTCCATGTAGAATAAACCCATACGTATAAGGTGGAACACTAGGTCCAGTCTGTAACCAAGGGTGACTGTTTTCTCCTGGGTTTTCCGGAACTGGCTTAACGCTGCCTCCTGTAACATATTATAGAATTATGTTTATGTATGTACTAATGCTTCTTTTTATAAAAACACATATATAAAATATCCATATCCATATACTGACCATCATGTTTAAATATAGAATATACATGATACATTGTAATGATCATGAAGTCAAGAGGAATTAAGTTTACAAGAAAAAATAGAATGATTTAAAAAATAATGAATTATATATGTATATGTATGCAGAAAGTCCCTTTGTTGTTAGGAATATAATGAGACATCTATGAAAAATACATAATGTTTTAAACTTCAATCATACTACAAAATGTTTGAGACACAAATAAGTATTCAGACCTTATCACCAATTTTACATAAATATTCAGCTTTCTTCAACATGAATTCTCGAACTTCTGTTTCTCCCAGATTTTTCTCTGCATCTTCAATAGAATCATCTAGCTTCTTAAGCTCAGCTGCGTTAACGTCCTTCATCTTTTTTAGCAGTTTATCGTCACATTTCCAGCTCAAACTTTTACATAGATCCTCATAATATGGTGCCATATCTAAAATAATAAAACACCACTAAACATGGTATGGCCTGATTGCAAAGTAAGTTTTAGTCATTAAAAAGTTAAAGAATGTCCATATGTTTGGACCTATATTGCTCAGATTTATAACTGAGGCACAATATGCCTTGTATATTTTATTCTATATCTAAACTTTTGTTTCAATGAGAGCCTTTAACCAAAATCTTTAACTAGGTCAAATTCAAAGTTCACTGAGTCAAATGCTACTGCATAATTTAAAAGGTCTTCTCATGGGTAACCTACTTGTAAAATATCATGTTTCTACTGCATACATGTAGAGTTCTTCAGATTTTGTTTCAACCAGAAACTTTAACCAAAATAATGACAACAGACAGACAGATGGACAAACAGACATCATCAATCCATAGACCAAAATTGCAAAAAATGTCACTAAACAGTTACAATCACTGAATCAGGACATTTTTAAAACTTCTTCTTTCTACTTCAACTTCTTCAGTGATTGCCTTCAACTTGAATGTGAATATTTCCAAGTGCATGCGTAACCCCTTGAGATACATATACATGTTTGTACAGAAACAGCAAGTGCATTTATCGTACATGTAATGTGTTTCATGCAATACAATGTTAATGCACTTGCTTTGTGTTGCATACCGGAAACAACTTATAACATTAAAATTTTATTCTATGTATATGCGCTACAGTTGTCCGTTTCATTCTTGTTTTCTGAAAATGCATTTTTCTAGGTAAAAAGGTGACGTTAAAATGTAGGTCACTGCAGTTCAGTTTGCAGGTTGGAACAGCCATTGTGGCATGTTTCTTTAGATCTTATGCATTGTAACGTCATGTGCGTTTACATGCAGAAATGGAACATGTTCGTATCAATAGTTGCATCTAAGGGAATTACATTG
The DNA here is from genome assembly GCA_033119305.1 of Pinctada imbricata. NCBI lineage: Eukaryota > Metazoa > Mollusca > Bivalvia > Pterioida > Pteriidae > Pinctada > Pinctada imbricata. Next base: position 112,746,497 of record VSWD01000005.1, read on the forward strand.
GTTGTGCATATATGTTTTACTTGTCCTTAATATGATTGAGCTCTAAATCCTTAATAAAGTTATGAAGAGATGATAAGCAACAGCATAGTTATCGGCCAGTTCCGAGAATCTTGGAGATTGGATTTGAATGAAAATATCTTATCATATTGTGAGTTCGAGCCTAGCCCGAGTATTATCACTCGGTTTGAGTCAGCTCCATTATTGAAGAAGAAGAGCACCAGGTTGGGCCGTCTTGCCGCTTTCTGTCGTTTTCCATTCAAAGACAAAAGGTTTAAAAATAAAAAACAGTCAAAATTGTATGGAAACTGGTCTGACATCAGAGTATGATATAGGGCTGTAACAGTTCATTTTTTTCGGTTTGGTTCAGTATGAACCTCGGTTTTTTGGTTTTCAACTCGGTTAAAAGCAGAGTACATTTTCTAAGTATTATTACCAGTTTGTTAGGTATTTTCCTCTATTGTATTGATGCGTTATAATCCAGTTAATGTGACACAGTAATCTTGATATTAAAGTGATACAAAATCATATTCTAAGTCAATTAGAATTTTCATGATCAAATAAAGTTGAATTACTTTTAAATTACATAAATTGCTCTATAAATTTCACAAATACACTCAACATATGCAGCGATCGGGATAGGCAATCAGGTGAATGTGACAATGGCCCCATATCCTGGGACATCAATGTGCCATTGAGCAATTTGCATGTGCCATGAGCAATTTGCAACCCCCCCCCCCCCCAAAAAAAAAACAAACAAACAAACAAGCAAGAACATATATAGATCTGCATCACCCGCCGCGCCAAATGTCTAGACGGACTTATCTGTACTTAAACATGGGAAATTTTAGGGGGACACATTTGACCAAAACAGTCTCAAAAGATCTTCTTGAATATTCGTTGCATGCTTTAAACCTGAATTTATAATTCAAAATTTGCCTGAACCCCACCCCCTCCACAAAATATGCACTCTGTTGTAAATTGATGTAAACTACAGTACAACCAAAACTAGTAACAAAACTTTGTATGTTTGCTTTTTGTTAACAAATTAAGTCCATGATTCGTCTTAACTGGTGAAGACCATTTGTATAATGTTTTGAAATAGGGATTGTTGCAACAGGAAACGATCGTGTTTTGAATAAATGACACTTTCAAATTGCTGTCTTGCGTATCAATTGATACCAAAAATCCCATGCAGAGCTTTAAATAACTGAATATGGTTAAGTCATCACCATGTTGAATAAAAGAACAGAAGATTTCCACAATTTGTTTAAAAATTTAATGCGCCACATTGGCGCACTAAGTAAAATTTAAATGTGACATTTTATAATTTAATGTGACTATGGCGCAGGGTGCATGCTTATCCCAATCACTGCATATGGGGCAGTTTAGAAGTGACTGCGTACTAGTGAACAGGAGTTCGATATTGAGTGAGTAAACACCCTACGGCCAAATTTTCAATCATGTACCTGTTCTGTAATCTGAACCGCCCATTGGCTAACTTGTTTAATTTTGTGGAGTTTCTGAATGTAAGTAGATGAGATCATACTCAGCCTGCTTCTCTTCAGGATGATGCCACACACGTCTTCAGTTAATATTTGTGCAGACATTAGTGTTGGGAATCAGATGGAGTATTAAAAATCAATTAATCGGATAAGTCTTTCGATTGATAATGATTATCGATTATAATCGGATTCTTATAATTCATTGCAAAACTATAAACTATTTCATGATTTGTCCATAACTTACTTCATACTGACAGCAAACCTCTAATAAAACAAGGACTCTGATTGGCTGAGCGGACATTCGGGTAAGTCTTCTGCCAACCAGAGTCCTTCTTTCATTAGAGGTTTTGGGCAGGAAAAATGGCTGCAAGACGACAACTGACGAGAGCCGACAAAGTTAAAAGGAGAGTTGTTTGTGGTGTTTTGTAAAAAAAAAAAAAAACAGGTACTTGGATCATATCTAATAGTAATTTAGAGTTTGCTACTGTATCGTGCTTGCTTAACGAGGGCCTGACACAGGCAGTGCTGACAGTGACAATGCCAAATCAGAATGTTACCAGTAAAAGGTCGACCCCAAAAAAAACCAGACTTGTCAGAATGACAACATAGCTCGCCGGTGGCAACCATATGTAAATTGCAACAACAACAAAAAGTAGGTAAAATTTCAAGGTCAAGGTCACTAGGTCAAAATTTATGGTACGGCATGAAAGGTCTTATCACAAGGAATGCACATGTGAAATATCAAAGCCCTATCACTTACCATTCAAAAAATATGGCCCAAGTTAAAGTTTTTGAAAAGTAGGTAAAATTTCAAGGTCAAGGTCACTAGGTCAAAATTTATGGTACGGCATGAAAGGTCTTATCACAAGGAATGCACATGTGAAATATCAAAGCCCTATCACTTACCAATCAAAAAATATGGCCAAGGTTAAAGTTTTTCAAAAGTAGGTCAATCATCTCCAAGGTCAAGGTCACAAGGTCAAAAATTTTGGTATCCATGGAAACGTCTTGTCACAAGGAATACACATGTGAAATATCAAAGCCCTATCACTTACCATTAAATATGGCCAAGGTTAAAGTTTTTCAAAAGTAGGTCAATCTCCAAGGTCAAGGTCACAGGGTCAAAAATTTTGGTATCCATGGAAAGGTCTTGTCACAAGGAATACACATGTGAAATATCAAAGCCCAATCACTTACCAATCAAAAAATATGGCCAAGGTTAAAGTTTTTCAAAAGTAGGTCAATCTCCAAGGTCAAGGTCACAAGGTCAAAAATGTTGGTATCCATGGAAAGGTCTTGTCACAATGAATACACATGTGAAATATCAAAGCCCTATCACTTACCATTCAAAAAATATGGCCAAGGTTAAAGTTTTTCAAAAGTAGGTCAATCTCCAAGGTCAAAAATTTTGGTATCCATGGAAAGGTCTTGTCACAAGGAATGCACATGTGAAATATGAAAGCCCAATCTGTATTGGTTTAAAAGTTATAAGCAAGGTTAAAGTTTTTGTGCACGCACACGCCGACACCGGGGGTATGACAATAGCTCTCCGGACATTCGTCCCGGCGAGCTAAAAAATGATTGGCTTTTCACGAACGACCAACATACTTTATAGTGACCGTGCTATGCTATATGACCTTAAAAATCTTTAAAGAAGGGGGAAAGGGAGGGGGAGCAGTTTTCTCCCCAGGCCGTTTTAGCGTGGCGGCCCCGCCATGCTATTGAGATTTACCGCCACGCTATTGGGATTAGCACCACGCTATATTTAACGGCCGCCATGCTATATTTTTTCCCTAAAAATTTGTGTATTAACTATTTTGTGTACCCCTTTGAGTTAATTGATTGATTTGACCGCCGCATCCCCGGTTAATTAGCCTGGGCTGTATACAACCCGAGGTGTTAAACGTCTTGTAGCCCCCGCAAGCTTTATTTACCCTAGCTGAGAACGTGTCTGGCTTCTACGGCACACGTCAATCTATTGGACATTTAAAATAACTGCGTTGTCAATGTCTATCGAATGACCGACAAAAGACGACCATTCTATAACGTAGTTTATGAAAACGTTTTCATCTACATGTATAATCGCTAGATCGTGTTGATCGGCACGTGTCATATAGTTACAGAGTAACGGTAAATTGGAAATAGAAATACGCTATATCAGATGTCATTAAAAAAATTGTTTTTTAATCCGTCTTACTGATCGACATATTACATATTATTTGAATCTAGTAATAAGAAGTTTAGACGGATGAATGAAATTAATAATCAAAATACAACATGGTGCACGGACCATTGTTTTATTGATGAGTCTGAGCACGAAGGCTTTGTATACAATTGACATATACAATAGACATTGATTTCTTGGAGGAGGGGGGGGGGGGGGGCAAGTTTGCTCCATACTTTGGGCAAAGTAGAATAATTGTCAGTTTTCTTTGCCAGAGATTACCACAAACAAATGGCTAATAAGGAGGGGGGGTTAAATGTTTCCATATTTGGACCCAATTTTTCAAGTAGGAATTTGTATAAAGATAATTTTCAACCTTTTTTAAAGGTGAAACCTGCCCTTTCCCTAAACCAAAAATTCAGAACCAAAGGTTAGACACCCTTTACATAACATGCTTATATTCACTAATATCAGTGATTAGGAAGGACAAAGGACATGCACCATAGTCCAATTTATTTGTAAAATCATGGAAAATGGCCAATCCACAGAATTTCCTTCCAAATCATTGTAATATGCCAAATTCTTACACTAAGCTACCTGGAGTTATGGTCATGAGACAGTCTCAAGATAATTTTCTCAAAAGGCCCAAAACTAATTGAGTTTTAAAACTGTCATGAATCTCTCTTTACAAATAGAACACCAATGATCTCACTGTCTAAAATTTAATGATAATTAGCATTAGCACATTTATTTCATTATCAAAATTACTTTGAACAGTTTAGTAATAAAGCAACAACACATGAAGCAGTATGCAATGATGCAATGCACAATGACGCATCCCAACACAAGGTGCACCGCAAAGACTTACACAGGTAGCACCATGCTATCTGAAATTTCTGGGGAGAACACTGGGGAGGGTGCAGGACTTTTCGGTACAAGGACGTTTCGGTACAAAGAAAAAAGTCGTGTCGGTACATGTCACAAAGACATTTCGGTACATGTTTTCGGTCGTTTCGGAACATATTTTTGTTCTCGTACATTACCTAATTTTTGACTGTTTAAAGAGATATTATCAATAACCCCCCTCCAAAAAAAAAAGTTAGAGAGGAGAAGAAAACAGATATTTTTTTGGGAGGGGGTGCTCTTTTGTCATACATGATGAGTATGTCTAGCGACAAATTGATTAATCAATTAGTTTTCTTAGCAATATTTGATTAGGCCTATAAATGTCAGGTATCGGACACAATTTTTGATCATCGATAAAAATAGAATTCACTAATCAACATGATCAAGTAAGAATTCTTCATTATTACCAGCAGTCATGACTGCCGGTATACTGTAATCAATCGTGACATACTTGCACGGATAAAATAACTCTTGGCAATATGATTGGTGGACAACTACAAAATATGCAAATATTCGTCAAGGTTATTCTGAATCTGTGCGTAAGATGCATCCATCAGGTCGGCTGAAGAGTCTAGATGACTTGACAAATGAAAGTCATATCGTATCAGTGCATTTTCTTCCGAAAGATGCATCGAAAAGTCTTTGTACCGATATGTCCTGCAACAAATCACAGATCCTCAGAAATTTCCGTAGCTTGAACCGGAAATAAAAACGGAAAAGCCCGGAAATGGCGATTGGTCTAACAAGAATAAAAATCGTTTATTCCATATTATCCCTACTAGAATTTTACAACATTTAATGTCAGCTAACTGCCGGCAAGCTTTTTGTAAAAGCTAATACTTGTTTAACTCTAATTTCAAAATATTATAATCATCATGTACAGCACAAACAACAAGAAAGGCTATGTGAACTCGTCATCAAATAGGTACCGAAACTTATTAAAACAAAAACCAAACACATTAACTCATTATAAATCACCCCATATCACTCAAACAAAAATATGTACCGAAACGTCTCTTATGTTGTACCGAAACGTCTCTACTCAGGGGCGGATCCAGAACCCCAATTGCCGTGGGGCATATAGAATTTTTATAGGAATCACTTTCGAGGCCCAAAGGGCCGAGTGGGGGAGGGTATGGGAGCGGGTTTCCCCCTCCCATTGGTGGGGGTTCGGGAGGCTTCCCCCAAGAAATTTTTGAAAAAACCAGACTTGTCAGAATGACAACATAGCTCGCCGGTGGCAACCATATGTAAATTGCAACAACAACAATAAATAACTTCTCTGATTAATAAAATTTCAAGGTCAAGGTCACTAGGTCAAAATTTATGGTACGGCATGAAAGGTCTTATCACAAGGAATGCACATGTGAAATATCAAAGCCCTATCACTTACCATTCAAAAAATATGGCCCAAGTTAAAGTTTTTGAAAAGTAGGTAAAATTTCAAGGTCAAGGTCACTAGGTCAACATTTATGGTACGGCATGAAAGGTCTTATCACAAGGAATGCACATGTGAAATATCAAAGCCCTATCACTTACCAATCAAAAAATATGGCCAAGGTTAAAGTTTTTCAAAAGTAGGTCAATCATCTCCAAGGTCAAGGTCACAAGGTCAAAAATTTTGGTATCCATGGAAACGTCTTGTCACAAGGAATACACATGTGAAATATCAAAGCCCTATCACTTACCATTCAAAAAATATGGCCAAGGTTAAAGTTTTTCAAAAGTAGGTCAATCATCTCCAAGGTCAAGGTCACAAGGTCAAAAATTTTGGTATCCATGGAAACGTCTTGTCACAAGGAATACACATGTGAAATATCAAAGCCCTATCACTTACCATTCAAAAAATATGGCCAAGGTTAAAGTTTTTCAAAAGTAGGTCAATCTCCAAGGTCAAGGTCACAAGGTCAAAAATTTTGGTATCCATGGAAATGTCTTGTCACAAGGAATACACATGTGAAATATCAAAGCCCTATCACTTACCATTCAAAAAATATGGCCAAGGTTAAAGTTTTTCAAAAGTAGGTCAATCTCCAAGGTCAAGGTCACAAGGTCAAAAATTTTGGTATCCATGGAAAGGTCTTGTCACAAGGAATGCACATGTGAAATATGAAAGCCCAATCTGTATTGGTTTAAAAGTTATAAGCAAGGTTAAAGTTTTTGTGCACGCAGACGCCAACGCCAACCCCAACGCCAACGCAGACACCGGGGGTATGACAATAGCTCTCCGGACATTCGTCCCGGCGAGCTAATAAAGCAATTTGGTGGCATCTGAAGCGTATTTTAACTGCGTTTAGAAGGAATTTTGCGCGCATGATTCAGTCCATGTCAATAACAATAAGTATATATTTGAAAATTTTCGACATTTTCTGATGCTGAATTGTTTTCGCACGGCATGCAGAAGTCAACATGTTCAGGATTTCCTAAGGAAATGGGTGGATCAAGAGAAATTTTGAAAGGGCAAAGAGGTCAGTCCATGGGGTGTCAAGCCGTAGATTCACGTAAAACTTAAAGAAAAAATTCAGCATTTTATGCAAATTCCAAGCGAGACCTGACCCCCTAACCATCTCTCTAGATCCGCGCTTGTTTAATTTTTGTAAGGTAAAGAAATAAGTAAATGATGAATTTCCTTGACAAACTAGAGATCATGGGTGCCTCACTCCCTGCATCATTCAGATCGAAAGGTTTAAACCGTTTAATTATTTCTTGGCAATTCGATTCTAAAAATAAAGAAAAACATGCATTTTTCTTTGCAAAATTCTTGGAGGTAGCCGGTATTTTAATTGTTCATTTTAAAAAGCTTGACCATGACCTCAAATTGAAAACGATCTTGAAAAAGTAAACAAAATTGTCAGTTTTATGGAAGGTTATATTGAAGATTTGGTAAAGAAATACATGTATGTGTTAAATATTAGTGTTTTATAATCGGAAAAATTTCATAATCGATTATCGGTTTATAATCGGAGAGGATTTTAATCGATTATTTCGATTTAATCGGAAATAATTCTTTCTTGTTTTTACAGAAAGAAATATGACAAGCAATGAATAAACTTCACTAAATATTATGCTAATATACATAGCAAAATGTCTAGAAAGAACTCCAACCACAAAATGATAAAATCCTGTCTAGTAAATGAAACATTTTGTCAAGATCACAGCAGTAATGGTCGACTTTATACGGCATATGCAGGGATGAGGGGGGGGGGGGGGGGGGGGGGGGGTTGTTGTTCCATACGACCCAAGAGTTAACTTAAGACTTTGCTCATTCAAGGAATCAAGCAATATCTTCGTAGTAACAGTACTGTGAAATTCACTGACCTTGTCCTTCTTTCAAAGCTCAGGAGTTCGGCGTAAAAACTAAAAAAAAGTTTTTTTTTCTAGACGAGTCGATATTGACGTATCGCATCTGACGTTGAAGTTTTCTATAGGAGTACTTGTCATTACTATTAAATTCAATGAGAATCCTAATTCCATCCATTGTATGCCTAAGAGAGTGTATCCTTTTCAAATTATTTACGCTACGCCCGGAATTTCAACTCGTAGAAACGATCGTTGATCTACTTTCGTTTTATTCGTACTTGTCATACGCGAATTCGACCGAAAACTATGTCATTCTTTTCCACGTTGAATATTTCCGATTATAATCGATTCTTAAAAACATAATCGATTAATCGAAATTGAAGGGTATTAGCGATGATGCAGTGATTGGGATAAGCATGCGCCCTGCGCCATAGTCACATTCAATATCAAAATGGCACATTTAAATTTCACTGAGTGCGCCAATGTGGCACATTCAATTCTTAAACAAATTGTGGAAATCTTCCGTTTTTTACTCAACGTGGTGATCGATGACTTCACCATATTAACTTCTGACTGTGTTGTATGAATGGCCATTATTGTTAAATTGTAAAACTGATGCAGATCTTTACATGTTCCGGTTTCTTTGTTGTTGTTTTTTTTTTCAAACTGCTCATGGCACATTCATTTTCAACAATGGCACATTCATTTTGCAAATGGCTCATTGATGTTCCAGGATATGGGGCCATTGTCACAGTCACCTGATTGCCTATCCCAATCACTGTGATGTCGCCGATGTCGGCGATAATCGTTACAACACTATTAAATATGCCTTGCATAGGACTGATAAAGTCCGGATTCATCCCTCAGATGAAGAAAATTCGATATGAACATGATTCAATGTATAGGTTGTTTCCAAAACGTGTGTACGTCCACATACAGACAATGGACATGACAGCAATGCATCCTTCCCGACTTTCTTCCGAGAAAATTTATTTACATAGGTGGTTTCTAGGCTGTTTTGGGACTATTTCTGACTAATCTCATGGATTTATTACGGAAACAGCAGTTTAATGATTCCAAAAGCATGTCACAAGTGCCCCTTCTTTAAGCATTGCCGGGGGGGGGGGGGGGGGGGGGGCGTGCCCCCGTGGCTTAATCCGACACTTCTACTTGTACCGAGAGTCTTTCTATTGTACCGAAACGTCCATCATTCAAGGGGGATTGTGTCTGCAACCCGTGATTGAAACTATAATGAACAATGACATGACAAAATTGATACGAAGCCCCTCTAAACTCATAGAAATTTGAAGATTTTCTTACTGTTTGCTTCAACTGCTCGTAAGATATTTTTCTTAATTTCAGGGGCATTTTTATTTTTGGGAGTTTCGAGCAAGAACCTCCACTGTGCTAGGTCAAAATCAGGGTTTTTCTCGAGCCCCTGTTCTTCTAAGTTCTCGATCGGCATTTTCCGGAAGTGAAAGTAGAGATACGGAGTGAATAAAGAATTTCTCCCTTCATCAGTAAAAAAATATTTCAAGATTTATAATGTAACTTGTATGAATAATTTCGATGATACATTTACTCACTCCATTCAATGATACAAAATTAAATTTTTAAAATGTTGTTTTAAAAATTCAAAACACCTGTTTTCACTGCGGACCTGCTTTGTAATTTTGTAGCTGCACAGCAGACTGAAATTCTTGCATATCTGCCTAATGACAGTCATAATTAACAGTCACACTGCATAAACAAGAAATAGGACCATGCAGGGCGTGGAGAAACTGCATCTAGAGGATGCACTAGAAGACAGTCCCCAGGTAATCTAACAGGACTGTGTATGACACCCACAACACACACAACACAGAGTTGTGCAGGTTGGGGAAAACTTCAAATCGAGCTATTATAGCTTGATCAGGCTATAATAGCTAGAACAAGCTATTGCCTAATAACATTTTTCAATACAAAATTTAACTAAAATCAAAATTTTTGAAAAATATTCACTGATTCCATTTGTACTCGATAAATATCAAAATTTTTAACAAGACACATATATTCAAATATGGACCGATGATGAGCAACAAGATTTTGAAAAAACAAAAAATTTGAGGTTCCTTATCTCCTTATCTGTTGGTATTTCAATAGGGGTTTCTATACAAAAGTTGTAGTATTTTATCAGTACTAGTGCGACTTGTAAACAGAATTTAATTATCATCAATTTTTAATTTTTTCTTAAGAAAAAAATAGTTTTATGATAGCTACATGGAGCTATAATAGCCCGATCGAACTATTATAGCTCGATCTGAAGTTTTCCCCAACCTGTTGTGCATGCTGTGACAAATTGTCTTGAGTTACTTTACTTTTAAAAGAAACTTCTTATGGCATGTAGACACATATTTAGTAGATTATATTCAGTGATTTTGATGGGTACTGGCTGGAGAGTTGACTCCTATTTACTCAGGGTTTTTTTACAGTTTGATTCCAGTGGCCTGGGCCTTCAAAATTGGGAAAAATAGCGACATTTGGTAGAAATTTGGAAAAATTTTATACAAATAAATTGAGAAAACAAGCAAAATTTGCTTCTATTGAAGACGAATAAACACATATATAGACACCTGTAGTACCAAGAATAATATGAATCAAGGCAAAGCCTTATGCAGGTTGGGGTTTAAAGATACCGATCGAGCTAATATACCTCGATTGGGCTAATATACCTCGATTGGGCTAATCAATCTGAATATTTTCAGTAGTAAGAAATTAAAACATTCTCAAAATTATTCTTTTGAGCAAAATCGCATCAGTTCTTTATAAAAGAAGTTATGTTTACAAAAGAAACATACCTGAAAAGTGAATAGTTACTGAGAAAATATACCTCCATTCTATTTATGCGTACACGGGACGCGCTCGATAGAAATCAATGGGTATTTAATGATTATAATGCGTAAAATACGCAATACGCAGGGCAAAATGAATCACTGATAGTGTACATTGTAAAACAGATAAATTATAAATGTATTTTCAGTAATTGCAAAGGTTTTTATACTTTTTTAATTGGAATCTAATTTTTTTTCAAATTGGGAATTTTAAGCTCAGAAATTGGGAATTTTAAGCTCAGAAATTGGGAAAAATGCCTGTTTTTCAGCATTGGGAATGGGGCCGAATTTCGGCCCTGGAGAACCCCTAAAAAATCCCTGTTACTGTCCGCGCGGCTCGCTTCGCAAACTGGATAAACGAGATTTTGATAACTTTGTCATGCAACAATTAAAATAAAATCTATATGATTGAATAGATCTCGCTTAGTTGTAAATTTTGATATATGTTACATGGTCGAGGGTTTATGCAATCATATTATACAGACAAAATAAGTTTTAGGTAGGGGGTTTTCAATATTAAATTTTAGCGTGATGTCACCGAGTTTAACTTTGAGCCTATGGAGAGCGTCACGACGTCACGGGAAAAATTAGCATGGGAAATGGCCCATCTAAAACTTGTTTTGTCTATATAGTTTGATTGGGTGTACTCACTATCATATAACATATACCAAAATTTAAGACGAAGCGAGATCTATTGAATGGTATCAAGTTCATTTAAATTTTTGCATCATAAAGTAGTCAAAATCGCGTTTATTCAGTTTCCTATAAGAGCCATGCAGATAGTAGGTTGGTTTCTGACATCTGAGACTAGTGTGGAATCTGTACTGGTGTCGGAACAGTTGCCGAACGATTTTGAAGGTTTTTCGGGGATAACTCTTCCGTCCATCAATGGAAAACATTCAAATTTCTCTCAAATAATGCTATGCCCTTCCCACAGATACTCATGTTGAAAGAAAATATCAAATCTCTCAAGAAATATGGTTTCTAGACTGATTTTATGACCCTATATTTTGGCCATTTTTCGCAAATCACAGGAACAGTTTCCGGACACCTGATTTTAAATCTGTCATTCTCGATCAATTTCAGCCCAAACTGAATGATTTTTGGATATTGTTTTCTTCAATCTTTCTACAAATGACTGTGTAAAAACAATTTTGAAAATAGAACCAAAACTTCTCAAATCACATTGATTAAACTAATATGGTTCTCGGTGACTTCCCCCGGTGCGTGATATTAAGCCCCGGTCACACTGCACTCCACGTCCAGATCACGTTAAAAAAATCTGCTGGACGTGGTCGTATGTGGTAATTTTTGCAATAACTGTGCTTTGCACGGGGTATGACCGCCGGCGGCTGTTCCACTGCTGAAACACTGCCTAAGCTCGACTAACAACGTCCAACCACGTCTAAAACTAAACGCGTTCATTACAAGACGTTATACACACGCTTTTACCCGTGATACCAACGCGGAACACCCGTGCAATGGCCGTGCTCTGACCGTGATAGAGTCATAGACCTCTTAAGCTTTCTCGTCTTACCGCGTCATCTCCAAGTCTTAATCACTGCCGGAACGTGGATTATCACGTGTGTTTCGCGTGCGTTGCACGTCTTTACCACGTACACTGTCCTTGGTTGTCCGCGGTATAAAATTTTGAGCAGTTCAAAACTTCTTTCCGCGTCCAAAGCCGTTCAGATTTTTTACCGCGTCCTAGCACGTCTACAAATCGTCTGTAGTGCGTCTTAAAAGTGCGCAACAACGTCTGCTTCACGGGTGACCTTCTTTGAATGTGTTTTGGCCATGATCAAGCCGTAAAGCACAGTGTGACCGGGCCTTTAAACGGGGCAGAAAGGGGTGAAAAGGTGGTGTGATAAAAGCAACTTAGGTGCAAAATTTTGTTTATATGATTGGTGATTTTAATTCTGCATTTAAAAATCTACAAAATTGTCACAAAACTTTGAAAATAATTTCCTTCAAAGTACTCGAAAAGGGTGACTGTCCGGAAACTGTTACTTTCCGGAAACTGTTCTGACACCAGTACTGGTACTGCTGGTGTCAAAGCAGTAACCAAACGATATTTAAGGTTTATTCACGAGAAATTTGTTGTTTTGTTAAATTGAGACATGAAACTTGGAACAAATAATGGTTGACATATGTCTCAAATATTTATCAAATAATTATCCATAATTCTTGACTTTCATCATCTTTTATGTCGATCTTTTAACCACAAGATTTCCTTTAATTTGGCAACTTTGCTAAAGTAGTAACCGAACGATCCAGCATTTGGATGTGTTTTATTCTACCTACCTGAGTCTACCTAAATCCTCTCTGAAAGCAGGGGCGTAGTTAGCCCCTCTGTATTCAGCTCTACATCAGTCTCCTCTGGGATAAAGTCCTGTTGTGGTTCCTTATTGATCAATTTTCAATTCTATGTTGATAAATCTGAAGTAACATCTTTTCCAAGGACCGATTTGTAGAAAATCAAGGAAAATTCCCATAAATATAGTTCTTACTGAAAGTTTTAGGAGGCTCAGATTACCCTTTCCCGACCGTAATTATATCTAATCTGAAACTACCATTGCCTAATGACGAAAAACTATTCATCAAGTCACCTATTTATAAAAATGTTGACACTTATGTTGATTTCTAGTGAAACTTTAAAGTTTCCTTAATTTAATCCAATTTTGTTAATTCAAATACCCCCTACACCGTAATCGTTTGGTTACTGCTTCCATTAAGTTACTGCTTTGACACCAGCTAGTATATCATCAAATTCTTAGATGGAAACAGTCCCTGAAATGTTGGAAATGACGGTATGAAATCGAAATTACCATACCAATTTTGTGATGTCATAATACCATGCAGGTTTTATGGATGATTATATTTATACCATTCTGAATCTCTAAGGGGAAATAACTAATATTATGAGTCGATAGCACTTACTCTTATCTAAATAATAATCAGCCTCCTACTAACATGAGAAACGTCTTGCAAGAATCGTCTTACTAATTTAATGATAATAAAATAGTCAGGGATTAGGAAAGGGAGTATAAATCAGAGGATAGTATGAAGCTGATGGTTAGTGTCCGACGCCAGTTTTGAACTTTAGATTTTCTAAGATTTATTTTAGGAAAACGGTTGGACATAATTAATGATTTCACGTTAATTAGAAATAATTCCTTCTAAGCCATTATCAAATTCACATTGTCATATCATAAGCTTTGTCTTCATATCACACCATTTATCTCTGTTCTCTTCGTTTGGACGGAGAATCGGCTAATTCGTTCGTTCAGTAGTATAGATATAAAAATTATAAAAGTTTGTTTTCTCTAGACCAGGCAGCTGCTTGCTGTTTTTGAAAGAGATGCTTCAGCCCTGCGGAAATATAGTAATGGACTACATAGCTGCTGTTCTAGAATTATGAAAGCACAGGTAAGAACAATAACACTAGGTAAGATCAATAACCACAGGTAAAAACAATAATATTACAAGTAAGAACGATAACCACAGGTAAGAACAATGACCACAGATGATAATAATAACAATAACCACAGGTAAGATCAATAACCACAGGTAAAAACAATATTATGACAAGAACAATAACCACAGGTAAGAACAATAACCACAGGTGATAATAAAAACAATAACCACATGTAAGATCAATAACCACAGGTAAAAACAATATTATGACAAGAACAATAATCACAGGTATAAAGAACAATAACCACAGGTGATAATAATAACAATAACCGCAGGTTAGATCAATAACCACAGGTAAAAACAATATTATGACAAGAACAATAACCACAGGTAAGAACAATAACCAAAGGTGATAATAATAACAATAACCACAGGTAAGATCAATAACCACAAGTAAAAACAATATTATGACAAGAACAATAACCACAGGTAAGAACAATAACCACAGGTGATAATAATAACAATAACCACAGGTAAGATCAATAACCACAGGTAAAAACAATATTATTACAAGAACAATAACTACAGGTAAGAACAATAACAACAGGTGATAATAATAACAATAACCACAGGTAAGAACAGAAAAAAACAGGCGAGAACAGTAACCACAGTTTAAAACAGTAAACACAGGTAAGAACAAAAACCACAGGTATGAACAATAACCATATATAAGAACAATAAACATAGGTAAGAACAGTAACTAAAGGTGAGAACAATAACCACAGGTAAAAACAGTAACCACATATAAGATCAATCACCACAGGTAAGCACAGTAACCACAGATAAGAACAATGACCACAGTTAAGCTCAAAAACCACTGATAAGAACAATAACCACAGGTAAGAATAATAACCACAGGTAAGAACAAAAACTACATATAAGAACAATAACCATAGGTAAGAACAGTAACCACAGGTAAGAACAATAACCACAAATAAGAACAATAACCACAGGTTAGAACAATAAACACAGGTAAGAATAGTAACCACAGGTAAGAACAGTTACTACATAAAAAAACATTAACCAAAGTTAAGAACAATAACCATAGTTAAGAACATTAACCACATGTAAGAACAATAACCATAGTTAAGAACAATAACCACAGGTAAGAACAATAACCACAGATCAGAACAATAACCACAGATAGGAACAATAACCAAAGATAAGAACAATAACCACAGTTAAGAACAAAAACTACTGATAAGAACAATAAACACAGGTAAGAATAATAACCACAGGTAGGAACAATAACTACATATAAGAACAATAACCATAGGTAAGAACAGTAACCATAGGTAAGAACAATAACCACATACAAGAACAATAATCACAGGTAAGAACAATGACCATAGGAAAGAACAGTGACCACAGATAAGAACAAAAACCACAGGTGAGAACAATAAACACAGGTAAGAATAATAAACACAGGTAAGAAAAGTAACCACAGGTAAGAACAGTAACTACATATAAGAACAATAACCATAGATAAGAAAAATAACCATAGGTAAGAACAGTAACCACATGTAAGAACAATAACAACATATAGGAACAATAACCACAGGTAAGAACAATAACCACAGGTAAGAACAATGACCACAGTTAAGAACAAAAACCACTGGTAAGAACAATAAACACAGGTAAGAAAAGTAACCACAGGTAAGAACAGTAACTACATATAAAAACAATAACAATAGATAAGAACAATAACCATAGGTAAGAACAGTAACCACATGTAAGAACAATAACAACATATAAGAACAATAACAACAGGTAAGAACAATAAACACAGATAAGAACATTGACCCTAGGTAAGAACAGTGACCACAGATAAGAACAATACTTATAGGTAAGAACAATAACCACAGATAAGAACAATAACCACAGATAAGAACAATGACCACAGATAAGAACAATAACCACAGGTAAGAACAATACCACAGATAAGAACAATAACCACAGATAAGAACAATAGCCACTAGTAAGAACAATAACCACAGATAAGAACAATAACCACAGGTAAGAACAATAACCACAGGTAAGAACAATAACCACAGGTAAGAACAATAACCACAGGTAAGAACAATGACCACAGTTAAGAACAATAACCACAGATAAGATCAATACCCACAGTTAGGAACAGTAACCACAGGTAAGAAGAATAACCACCGGTAAGAACAATAACCACAGATAAGAACAATATCCACAGATAAGAACAATATCCACAAGTAAGAACAATGAGCAAAGGTATTGTATATTGATCTTGTTATTACAGTCTGATTACATCATTTTCATACCAGATTTTCTGTTTCAGAATGAGCTATGTGCAGCCACACAGTCACTGGCGCAGCATCTCAGAGATTTTGAAATACAGGTAACAGGGATTTTTCAAGTCCATTTTTGGGTCAGATTATCGGACCCATTCCCAACGCCAAAATGACCTGTATTTTCCCAATTTATGATTGAAATTTCCCAATTTGAACCTCTTAATTTTTTAGCCGAGTTGCAAAACTCGGCTCTTAATTTGATGTGAGACGGGCGGGCGGGCGGGCGTCTGGGCGGGCGGTTGGGCGGGGCGGGCGTCTGGGCGGGCGGGAGGGCGTCAACAATTGGTTTCCGGACTATAAGTCAACTACGAAAGAGGCTATAACAATGAAACTTCATACACTTACTCACAATTAGTCAAGGATGAGCCCTATTGATTTTGGGGTCAAAAGGTCAAAGGTCAAGGTCACAGGACTCAGATGATTGAAAATGGTTTCCGGACCATATTTCAGCCTGTATTGCACCTATAATCATGAAACTTGCCAGAAATGTTTCCCTTGAATCAAGGATGAGGCCTATTGATTTTGGGATCAAAAGGTCAAAGGTCAAGGTCACAGGACTCTGTTGATTGAAATTGGTTTTCGGACCATATTTCAGCCTGTATTGCACCTATAATCATGTAACTTGCCAGAAATGTTTCCTGTGAATAGAAAATGACCACTTTTGATTTTGGGGTCAAAAGGTCAAAGGTCAAGGTCACAGGACTCTGATGATTGAAAATGGTTTCCTGGCCATATTTTAGCCTGTATTGCACCTAAAGTCATGAAACTTGCCAATAATGATTCCCATGAATCAAGAATGACCCCTATTGATTTTGGGGTCAAAAGGTCAAAGGTCAAGGTCACAGCACTCCGATGATTGAAAGTGGTTTCCGGACCATATTTCAGCCTGTATTGCAATTATAATCATGAAGCTTGCCAGAAATGTTTCCCATGGATCAAGGATGACCACTATCAATTTTGGGGTTAAAAGGTCAAGGTCAAGGTCACAGGACTAAGATGATTAAAAATGGTTTCCCGACTGAATTTGAGCCTGTATTGCACCTATAATCATGTAACTTGCCAGAAATGTTTCCAGTGAATAGAAAATGACCACTTTTGATTTTTTTGGGTCAAAGGGTCAAAGATCAAGGTCACAGGACTTAGGTAATTGAAAATGGTTTCCAGACCATTTTTGAGCCTGTATTGCACCTATAATCATGAAACTTGCCATTAATTTTTGGGTCAAAAGGTCAAAGATCAAGGTCACAGGACTCAGATGATTGAAAATTAGGACATAAAGTATTCTGTATGATGCGATTGAAAATCTGTATCCTTGAAAATATATTACACGCTGATATAGAATAAAGAGAAGACCATTTCTTGATCCAGAAATTTTCATTTAGGACCAAAAAATGTTGTTACAAACCATACACATTTCATGTTAGTCTGCATATTCATACTTACATTCCAGTTTTGCAACTCGGCATTTTGCATCTTCGATGCATTTTGAGCTTATTGTTAAAGTGTTCTTCAATAAAGAGCAAAATAATGACGACTGAAATACATAGCAGAAATACGACATTAACGATCGATATGTAAACTGGTCATAAATCTTATATCCGGTATAGCTTTACGTTTTAGTCATCAAATTGAATATCCAGTATTGGGAACCCCAGGACCATGTCGTCTCACAACAGCAAATTTGATACCAAAAAATTACAAAAGAAAGTTTCTCCTCTTCTTTGTAAAGGATAGATACGTTCTTCAAAATAAAATTTTGGATAGTGACCATAAAAGAAACAACAGAAAGTAGTTCATGTTCAGTTAACAGAATGGGGGCGACTTGGACAGTGGGAATATATCCGCCGTCAAACACTGACTTTAAATCTGAATCCTGATTGATCATGATCAAAAGTAGCCCCTCTGACTCTGAACAGATGCCTGTTCCAGATCCTAGAAGTTGATGTCCTTTGAAGCACAATCTAAAGTATAGATGGCTTTACTACTACTTTGTTTCTATTATTGAAGACACTTGGAATAAGAAGGAGTTATATCTCTGTGTAATGATTTATTCCATTAAGAATCAAGTAAACTGTTGGAAATTCCCAATTTCATTGAAACGCCGCGATTTTTCCCAATTTTAACGGACCCTGGACCCAAAGTAAAATACCCTGAAAAATCCCTGGGTAAGAATTGTCAATACAATTACTGTAGAGGATCGCATCAGTTTATTATCTTGCCCAAACTTCATTATCTAGCATATTAGAAAAATTGTCTAAATTTATATGTAATGACATATTTTAACATTTTGTAAAGTGCAGGGTTTAAAATGAAACTGAGAAAAAAAATTGACTAAATGCTTTAAGAGAGTATATTTAATTTTTTTTTCAGAAATTTCCTCTAGAGTCTGATGAAAGTATTCTAACATCAACACTCAAACAGTTTGCTAGTTACCTTGATGATGTAAGTTAACTGTATATGTTTTCTTGTGTATAATATGCTTTACTTATTTGAATAAATACTATCTTTATTGTACTGCTATGAAATTCAATATTTACAAGATTTTTCATTTGAAAACTTATAAAAGGAAAAACAGAATAAAAAGTTGTCTGTTTTTAAAGAAAAAAAAGACAGGTACTAAGAGACACTGTCTTATAACCAACAGAAATGTATTGATTATCATCATATTATTTAAGCTACTCATACGTTAAGGGGAAATGACATTTGCTGCATCAGGTATATTAAATATATATTACTTTATCTGTCTTATCAAAATGTTTATTACTTGTTTGTAATATTTGTAGGTGAGCTCCATACAGCAGGTTCTGTCAGCTCAGTTCTCCGAGACCATGATGTATCCACTTACTAAATTCTTACAAGCTGATTTAGAAGGTATGTTCCATGAAGATTTATATATGAAACTTTAAAAATAAACAAATAGAGGATGAGCTAATGATGTCTGCACTGATTATTATTATGCAAGCTGTGGTAAACTGAAATGATACAGGAATGATGTGCTTCTGTTAAATTAATACTTACGTGAAGATACGTGTACATAAACTTACTATATAGCTATGGACTAATTATCATTTCAGAGGTGTCAACACTCAGTGAGATGTTTCAGATAGCAACTAATGGTGAGTCAGATACATGTAACTTATCATCACCATCTTACGTTCTGTATGGATATCTAATAGACCACAAACATTCATAATCTTTATAGATGATTAAATGATAGGAAATGTACAAAGTAGGAACTTTTAGCTCTTTTTCTTGTGTAATGTCACTTCAGAATTGTGTCTTTAAAATAACATTGACACCATTGTGAAAAACGATTCTATAGAGTGTTGATTTGGACATTTAAGCTTTAAAATAACAGTGACACCATTGTGAAAAACAATTTTATAGAGTGTTGATTTGGACATTTAAGCTTTAAAATAACAGTGACACCATTGTGAAAAACAATTCTATAGAGTGTTGATTTGGACATTTAAGCTTTAAAATAACAGTGACACCATTGTGAAAAACAATTCTATAGAGTGTTGGTTTGGATTTTTAAGCTCAATATTAAGATCAGAAGGTGATCCATTGGTTAGATGAATATATTATAGAAGTCTGTATATTGTAGCGGAGCTTCGGTTTTGTTTAGTGGTATTCTAGAGTAATGGTATCTGACTTAGGTTACGTTTAAGTCCATTGGAGAACAACATAATTAGCAAATACTCATACATGCCAGATGTCCTGGCGGGACAGAAATGTCACGGAAAATCACACCTAAATAATATGTCCTGCCTAGACACGAAAATTCCCATAAAAGTAAAATTTGTCCCGAAATGTCCCGTATTTCAGTGTAAAGTCATTTTTTTTCTTTCACCATTCAAAGAGAGTCGCGTAATTGTTGGCTAAATAGCTGATCAACGGATTTAACTTACGGTGTACCTGAGATTATAGATGTGAAAACATGCTTTGATAGTGATTACTGTTAGCTTACACATTTTTAGCTCGCCGGGACGAAAAAGTCCAGAGAGCTAATGCCATATCCTCGGCGTCATCTTCGTTGTTCGTAGACAAAACTTTAACCTGGGCTTTATCTCTTGAACTATAAGGGGTAGGGCTTTGATTCATGCAATAATTTTTAAAGATAATGTCAAACAGTTGTACCCTTTGACGTCTCAGCCACGTGCCCCTCTTCCAGTCAATAGATTTTTATAAATACGCTCTGAAGAAGTAGCAATGGCTCGCAAAGATGCCACGTACCGCTGACAAATTAAACGACCGGTCTCCACCGACAACCGCTACAGAAACGTACATAAGCTAACTTGAATAACCGCGATTCTAATATGACTTGAAATTTTCTCCCTATATGTACCATAGAATTCGCCAACAACTCCAACAACTTCCATTGGGCTAAGCTCCACCTATTCATTTGCTATATTAGAATAGAAATAACAACTAGCTAGCCGTGATTCATTGTCCAGTACTTCCACTCGTCACATGAACCAATCAAATTATCACCTCGCCGCTTCGCGGCTCGGTGATAATTTGATTGGTTCATGCAACTCGTGGTATTACTGGACAGTAAACCATGGCTAGCTAGTTGTTATTTCTTAAGTACATTACACACGACCGAGAAGTGCTTTCATTAATGCTAACCTTAAATCTTTCGATTTTTAATGCTGCAAAATATCTATTTCACTCCTCAGGAGACAAATGTTATGAATAGAATAGAATAGAATAGAATCATTTATTATTCCAATTTTGGGCCCATTAAGAGCATACAAGAACAATAAAACAATTGACATTTAAAAGGAAACAAATGAATTAAAGAGGGGAAGAGATCCAAAAGATAGATCATATTAAGTGGATTAAATATATAATGTACATTAATACAACAATGATATAAAATGCTGTAATTTCATTAATGATACAGTAACATTTAATGAATTGTGATATAATCAACATATTATCATGTGACAACATTTGATCGTTTCATATAACATTTAAATACATATTCTGCAAAACAATTTATGATATTACTACTTTCATTGGACATGTGTCCCACCCGAAAAATAAACGACAAGTCCTTGTCATGTGAAACACAAGGAGTAATTAAGGGACTAGATTGTGTACATGACAATACGATAACATTTTGTTTTTAAGTCAGAAAATGTCCCAGAATTTATCCCAGATATCTTAAAATTTTTGTCCCAGAATTTTGTCATTTGTCCTGGAAATTTTTCATCAATGTCCAAGAATGGCTGAAAAAAATCTGGCATGAATGAATACTGATCATCACGGAATAATTGTTTAAAATTGGTTTTAATGAAATTAAGTCTGTTAAAATACGCTCTGAAGAAGTAGCAATGGCTCGCAAAGATGTCACGTACCGCTGACAAATTAAACGACCGGTCTCCTCCGACAACCGCTACAGAAAGTACAGAAAATGTCCCAGAATTTATCCCAGATATCTTTGTCCCAGAATTTTGTCATTTGTCCTAGAAAATTTTCATCAATGTCCCAGAATGGCTGAAAAAATCTGGCATGTATGAATACTGATCATCACGGAATAATTGTTTAATATTGATTTTTTAATAAATTTAAAATTAAGTCTGAAAAGGAGAAGGTGCGGTAACCTGTCATTTTGGCCCTATTTTCAAAGTTGTTTATATATCCATAATATTCTAGTTTATAAAATGTCAAATGTATGGTGAGTCCAAATCATGAAAGCATTTTTTTTCATTTAGATGACGTCAAAATATGACGTCATACATCACACGCATGATGTTACGAGGGCTCAAAATTATGACGCGGTATTTTCTCAAACATTCAACTTTGCAAAAAGTGATAATTAATAATTCGTTTATCAAAAATATTTTTTGTCGAAATTATAGGGCCGATATGAGGGGTTAGCACACCTAGTTCTTTCAATTACATTCAAAGTCCGCATAAAACATTATATGAAAGATTGTGTTTTCTATCCCTTCAGAGCATGAGAATACTATGAACAAATACATGAAGCTTCCAAAAAAGAAGGAGAGTGAAAGACAACGACAAGAAAGTAACGAAGATCTGTATATGATGAGGAAAAAATTCCATCAGGTACGTCCTAATACATATCTATAGTCTTGGGTACTGAAGTGATTATACGTATCTCCTACATGCCCTCATTGATATGTATATAGTCTTGGGTACCGATTTTATATATCATAATTTACTTTAATGTGTGATGTAATTGTGCACACCGGATAAACATTTTTAGCTCACCTCGACAAAGCTGAGTGAGCAAAGTATAAGTGCTACATGTTCCAAACTTGCATATTGGATGTATCTTTGATCAAACTTTCATAAAATGACCTTGACCTACTTTTTCCGCTTGAATGATTTTGTCTTTAAAAGCCAATATACATGTACTTAGAAATATGTTTGAATTGAATTTTGCTGCCACGAGATGAGCTTCGTAATCTGGGATTACCTATGTTTTCACCATGTCCATGCTATACTTCTATAGAATCGGGTATAGCCTGATATTCATGCTGTGATTGTTACCTTGCACAAGCTGAAGTTGGAATCTGAAAGTCTTAAATTCAAATTGAAAATTCTTGATGTTAAAGTCTGACTTTACAGAAGTGGACCAATTCCTTTATCAATCACTGAAAGTTGAAGATTATTACCCAAGTTGCAAAATTCAGCTCTTAATTTGATGTGAAATGGGCAGGCATGCACATGAACAGTTGGTTACTGGACTTTAATTAAGATATGATAAGTGCTAGTTAAAACTTCATACACTTACTCACCATGAGTCAAGGATCACCCCTATTGATTTTGGTTCAAGGCCATACGACTCTGATTATTGATAATTGTTTCCTAATCATATAAGAGTGTCTGTATCACCTATCAACCCTAAAACTTTTCATATTTCACATAGCTTTCATGAATTGCATTTTTTCAGTCGCCTAGCTACAAACATGCACAACTAATTACAGATTTTTATGCCCTTGGAATCAAAGATTAGGGGGCATATAGTTTTGGCCTGTCCATTTATTTGTCTGTCTGTTTGTTCGAAAAACTTAACATTGGGCAAAACTTTTGAATGGAGGGCGATAGAGCTTTCATATTTCACATGTGTATTCCTTGCGACAAGACCTTTCCATTGATGATACCAAAATTTTTGACATCATGACCTTGACCTTTCACCTACTTTTCAAAAACTTTAACATTGGGTATAACTTTTAAATGGTAAGTGATAGGGCTTTTCTATTTCACATGTGTATTCCTTGTGACAAGACCTTTCCATTGATACCAAAATTTTTGACCTTGTGAGGTACATGAATTAAGGAGGTGTTACTCTGTCAGTGGTGTAGCTACCATGTCAAGGTACATGTATTAAGGAGGTGTTACTCTGTCAGTGGTGTAGCTACCATGTCAAGGTACATGAATTAAGGAGGTGTTACTCTGTCAGTGCTGTAGCTACCATGTCAAGGTACATGTATTAAGGAGGTGTTACTCTGTCAGTGGTGTAGCTACCATGTCAAGGTACATGTATTAAGGACGTGTTACTCTGTCAGTGCTGTAGCTACCGTGTCAAGGAACATGTATTAAGGAGGTGTTACTCTGTCAGTAGTGTAGCTACCATGTCAAGGTACATGTATTAAGGAGATGTTACTCTGTCAGTGCTGTAGCTACCATGTATTAAGGAGGTGTTACTCTGTTAGTGGTGTAGCTACCATGTCAAGGTACATGGATTAAGGAGGTGTTACTCTGTCAGTGCTGTAGCTACCATGTCAAGGTACATGAATTAAGGAGGTGTTACTCTGTCAGTGCTGTAGCAACCATATCAAGGTACATGAATTAAGGGTGTTACTCTGTCATTGCTGTAGCTACCATGTCAAGGTACATGAATTAAGGAGGTGTTACTCTGTCAGTGCTGTAGCTACCGTGTCAAGGAACATGTATCAAGGAGGTGTTACTCTGTCAGTGTTGTAGCTATCGTGTCAAGGAACATGTATCAAGGAGGTGTTACTCTTTCAGTGATGTAGCTACCATATCAAGGCACATGTATTAAGGAGGTGTTACTCTGTCAATGCTGTAGCTACCATGTCAAGGTTTATTAAGGAGGTGTTACTCTGTCAGTGCTGTAGCTACCATGTCAAGGTTTATTAAGGAGGTGTTACTCTGTCAGTGCTGTAGCTACCATGTCAAGGAACATGTATCAAGGAGGTGTAACTCTGTCAATGCTGTAGCTACCATGTCAGGTACATGTATTAAGGAGGTGTTACTCTGTCAGTGCTGTAGCTACCGTGTCAAAGAAGGGAGGAGATCTCCAACAAGACCCCGTTGCAGCAACAGCAAAACACCAAAACACCCGATGCAAAAACACAAAAGATGAGTACAGCACGAGACGGAAAAGAGACACAATACATGTAAACATCAAACACAAAATACTACACATAAACCGACGAGACCAATGGGCAACTGGTGCCGACTTTGGGACGGCCATTTGTCATGCAAGTAGCAAAATGGTGTGGTTATCCTGGATTACATGTATTAAGGAGGTGTTACCCTGTCAGTGCTGTAGCTACCATGTCAAGGTACATGAATTAAGGAGGTGTTACTCTGTCAGTGCTGTAGCTACCATGTCAAGGTACATGAATTAAGGAGGTGTTACTCTGTCAGTGCTGTAGCTACCATGTCAAGGTACGTGGATTAAGGTGGTGTTACTCTGTCATTGCTGTAGCTACCGTGTCAAGGTACATGTATTAAGGAGGTGTTACTCTTGTCAGTGCTGTAACTACCATGTCAGGTACATTATTAAGGAGATGTTACTCTGTCAGTGCTGTAGCTATCATGTCAAGGTACATGTCAGGGACTAAAATTAAAGTTTTTGACATGGTAGCCACCCGGGCCCCTACATTTTCAGATTTATTAGCCCGGAGTAAATTTTGGTAGCCCGTAAAAAAAATTAAATTTTGCAATTTTTTAACTATGTTTAATTCAAAACTTCAAAATTTCTCTATTTCCCTTTCAATTTCAAATATTCTCTCCATTACAACTTAGACCGCATTTCTTTTCTTACTTCCAGGCCCCGGGGGCTGCTTGACCCCCTCGAGATATCTCCACATCGTTGGGGTTTAAAACGAAAGTGAAGTATAATATTCAGAAGCAAAACGGATCTAAGGCTCCGCACATCATCGGGTCCGTACTTTCAAACACTCACGCGACTTAGACGATGCAACTCTTTCAAGATTACGATTGACGTCGATGTAAACATCGCGCGAACAACAGGTGCTTTGTTAATAGGCTTGAAATATCCATACAAACCCCGAGAATTTTTAATCGCCACACGGGCGAGCGAGTAGGAAGGTTTCATGGGCCCGGGAGCAAAAGTGGTCGCCTCGGGCGACCGGGCGACCGTTAATTTTAGTCCCTGCATGTGTTAAGGAGGTGTTACTCTGTCAGTGCTGTATCTACCATGTCAAGGTACATGAATTAAGGAGGTGTAACTCTGTCAGTGGTGTAGCTACCATGTCAAGGTACATTTATTAAGGAGATGTTACTCTGTCAGTGCTGTATCTACCATGTCAAGGTACATGTATTAAGGAGGTGTTACTCTGTCAGTGCTGTAGCTACCATGTCAAGGTACATGTATTAAGGAGGTGTTACTCTGTCAGTGCTGTAGCTATCATATCAAGGTACATGTATTAAGGAGGTGTTACTCTGTCAGTGCTGTAGCTATCACATTAAGGTACATGTATTAAGGAGGTGTTACTCTGTCAGTGCTGCAGCTATCATGTCAAGGTACATGTGTTAAGGAGGTGTTACTCTGTCAGTGCTGTATCTACCATGTCAAGGTACATGAATTAAGGAGGTGTAACTCTGTCAGTGCTGTAGCTACCATGTCAAGGTACATGTATTAAGGAGGTGTTACTCTGTCAGTGCTGTAGCTATCATATCAAGGTACATGTATTAAGGAGGTGTTACTCTGTCAGTGCTGTAGCTATCATATCAAGGTACATGTATTAAGGAGGTGTAACTCTGTCAGTGCTGTAGCTACCATGTCAAGGTACATGTATTAAGGAGGTGTTACTCTGTCAGTGCTGTAGCTACCATGTCAAGGTACATGTATTAAGGAGGTGTAACTCTGTCAGTGCTGTAGCTACCATGTCAAGGTACATGTATTAAGGAGGTGTTACTCTGTCAGTGCTGTAGCTACCATGAATTAAGGATGTGTTATTCTTTCAATGTAGCTATTATGTATGCTGCTATGCTGAAGCATCCACATTTTTTCCCCAATATTTCTAAATTTGTACCGATTCCTCTCTCTAAAGTTAACACAACCATAACAATGTTATTGAATAACGCAGGTCTTCCATGTTGAACCCAAACCAGTGCATGACCTGGACCTCCTTAGTGTCTGTCAAGTTACCTAGACCCTTTTTCAAAACGTTGAGCATCCACTTAATATTGAACGAAGCTACACCACTGTATGTTATGTACTTACTTAAAATTAGGTTTGAAATGTGCAGGATTCTACAGCTTATTACCAGAAGGTAAATAAACAAGGAAATTTGTATACAAATATGTCCATCAAAGTACAGAGACTTTTACACGGTTCATTGATATTACTAATGGAGTATTTAACACTGGTAAACTTCCTGTCATGATGAGGAAGGTTATAATGAAAATTAACGTGATGTTTTAAGGTCATTTTTCCTTATGATGCATTTTGAGCCTTCCTCTTATGAATACATTGAGATTATTTTCCTGTTGTATCACTGTGTAAGGGGATTCTCTGCTTGTCATTTCACTTTACATCAGAATATTATTAAAGTTACTTCTTCATAGTCCAAACCAACTTCATTAAAAATCATCATGTTTAGTACTTGAAATCCCTATAAATTCAGTGACATTTATTAAAAACGCTTTGTAGCATAAGTTTCATGTATATGTCTATTGGTAAACTCATGAAAATGACGATGCAATCATATTTCATTGTAAGTAGTATCATGGAACTATTGAAATGCTACAAATGATTGACGCATCACACAGACACACTGATTGTGGTAAATGTTGCATTTCTTCCTATGTGACGACATATAGGCCTATATTCAGGATTTTGACAGAGTCATACTAATATACTTTAACGAGTAGTTGTACCCCATCCAGTCACTCCAGTATATTCCGTCATACCAACCTCCCGACGGAGGGTAACGTCCATTGTAGTAGTATTTGCCGTTAGGTAGGGCGTACGTACAGTAATTATACCACCACCCAGCGTGCTGATAGTTCACACAATGGTGAGTGTCAGGGTTGTCGTATGTGGCAAACCTTGTGCCATTATTATAGCTGAGGTCATCAGGTACGTCACCCCTGTATCCTCCGATAGACAGAGTGTAGTGGTCGGAATCTTGAAGCTTGAAGTACGAGTAGTGGGCAGTTCTGATATTGTTATTCCAGTCTTGCATGGTTATGCTCAGGACGGTATGACCTAAAATCAAAAAGATAATTCTGTTATATAAAATATTTTTAAGTGCCATGCTAAGCAAAGAAGCATGCACTGTCTTGCAGACTTTGTATGCAAGTTGTCCGTTTAGTAAGAGAATGACACCTATTGACTTTACTTTGGATCAAACCTGGCATGGGATGTACCAAAGGTAAGAAGACTACACCTATTGATTTCAAAGGTCAAACATTGCTCAAAAAGGTCTCAAATTTTTATAGGACATTTGGTCTGGTGAAGCTCAAAACTATAGCAGACCAGTCATTTACCAGAACAAAAAAATTATAAGAAAATTTGAAAAATATTAGATTAAACGAGTAACTACATTCCGAAACAGGAAATGGAAGGAGAGCTGACTGCAAAATATGTTTTTAGTTGGATTACTGGTCAAATTAACAATCTGAGGCCAAAATAGAGTGTTTTATGAAGGTAGAGAGTTGGAACCCTTTGACATTATTAGATAAGGAAATGATCGAATAAAGTGACAATTTACATAACACAATTATGTGTTGCAATCTCCTAGTCCCCTTCCTCCGCACGCATCTTACCGGACATTTTGATCAGGCACGGTTTTGACAGTCAGACTGACACACTTTTTATCTTAAATGTCCGATGTTGGACAAACCTTTATGAACACTGTCAAAGATAAAAATCACTTTTGACTATAATAGAACATTTTGTTGTGGTAATGCTATGATTTATGTTGACTTGTTGAAATCAGCTTGACTTCCTCCTGGAATGACGAAGTTTGATCTTTACTTCACTCTTGGAAATTCTAATGATTTTACCTTGCTTTCTCGACTTTGAGACTGAATAATTGATGGGTACTTCTTTGATGTTTATTCACTCTCCAAAGTAATATACAATGTATTTCCTTCAAATACAATGAAAAGTATTGATTCCATTTCAGTACAGGCAACGGAAAACTTGATCAAAGTTTAAAAATTGATAGCCCTTTTAAACTAAAATTGTACCTTTTTGATTTTAGCTAGTCGTGATGAATGTCTAGGGGACTAATGTTATAGCCCTAGCGTTGTCAGTTGTGTGGAAAGAACTTTAACCTTGGTTTATATATTTCATGATCAAAGGGATTGGGCTTTGATATTTCTCATGTAGATTCCTCATGATGATAGCTATCATTTGACACCATGACTTTTTACCTAGTTGGCCTTTATCTTGAGCTTTAACCTCATTTTAAGGAACTTTAATCTCGGTTATATATCATGAACTATAAAGGTAGGTTTTGATATTGCACATGTAGATCCCTTAACCTTGACATGCTTTTCGATAATTTAACAGGGGCTATATCTCATGAAATGTAAAGGTTAGGCTTTGATATTTAGCTTTAAGATTCTTCATGGCCAGAGATTTTATTCGATACCATGACTATTGATTTTGGACGTTGACCTTCTTTTAAGAAATATTAACCTGAATTATATCGTGTGAAATATAAGGGGTGAGGCATTGATATTTCACTTGTAGATTCCTAACTACCAGATTTCTCATTTGATACCATTAGTTTCGACCTAGTGAACTCGATCTTGAACTTTGTCCTGGGCTATTTCTCATGAATGATAAGGGATAGAGCTTTTATATTTCACATGTTGATACATCATGACTGAACCTTTCATTTAAGGCCTTGACTTTATACCTATTGACCTTTACCTATTTTTCAAGAAAAAAAATACAGGCTTAGATATTTCACATGTGGATACAATGTACATCATGACCAGACCTTTCATTTGTTGCTTTGACTTTTGACCTCTTCACCTTTACCTCAGAGTTTGACATACTGTTCAAAAACTTTTACCTTGGGTCTTTTCAATTGATCTTTTATGAGGTAGAGTTAACGCATGCCGCATGTAGAATTGTGGATACCTCATGACCAGAGCAATCGAATGGGGCCTTGACTTTTGACCCTGTGACCTTGACATACTTTTTAAAACTTTAACATGGCCATTTCTTACTATTTTATAATATTTTCATTTTACCAACAAGAACTTAAGCCTGTGCCCCACCTCAACCAAGGGATCAGAGAATGGGTAAGGATTAGACATCAAGGGTGTTAGAAAATTAGTTATAAGACAAAGCAACCAGTAATAGGGCCTCATTCACGCCAGAGACTTTTAGGTTATGATCAGAATAAATTTACCTGTATATGTCAGGTAGTATATCGTGTTTAGTCCGGCCCAGTAGTTACTGTTTTCGCTACCAAACCCATTCTGGTATATGTGCCATGGCTGAGCGAAGTCGACGCTACCGTCAACACGCCTCTGGATGAGTGTAAAGGAGTTGTTGGCTTCATGTTGACAGTGGACCTTAAGTTTAAAATAATTTTGCTAGAATGTATGTTTAAAAAAGTGACATGGTAAAAGGTAAACGAAGAATGTCACAAGAAAAAATTGATATGGAATATACCTTGAAGAGTTATTGTCATCCCTCCACAATGTGTAGATTCCCGACTCGAATGTACCCGGCTTGTCTGATTTGATCACAATCTGACAGAAAAAAAATGAGGAGGACAATTTTTATAAACTTTCAGCCTTATGATATTAGAAAAAAGCGACATTCTTGTTTTCTTTTTACAGTAGTACTAAGCCTTGAATTTAAATTCTCCTTTGTTTATACCCTTGAATTTAAGTTTTGTTCCAAACGTAACCCCAATACAGCAACTTACAATTGCTAGCAGCACGGTTAAATAGGCTGCCATCTTGCAAACCATGTCGTCTGGTTGGGTATGGTCTGCTGATGTAGACTGTATGAAAGAGGACTGGCGGAGCGTGAACTCCTTACGGTCTTTACACGCCCA
Organism: Pinctada imbricata; assembly: GCA_033119305.1. Taxonomy (NCBI): domain Eukaryota; kingdom Metazoa; phylum Mollusca; class Bivalvia; order Pterioida; family Pteriidae; genus Pinctada; species Pinctada imbricata. Next base: position 112,777,325 of record VSWD01000005.1, read on the forward strand.
AACAACAAGGAAACTATTTAAATTTAACGATGATTCAACATAACATCTACAGGATGTAAATATAAGTTAAAAAGGTAAACAGACCGAGAGTTTGACCGAATTTGTTCTCATGGTCAGTCAACATTTTTACCTTGCGCCGTCTGATAGTAAGAGTTCGGAACTTCTAGTATGGATTTATCCATAAAATTAATTAATTATTAAGATCCATGTATTATAGATCATTACATTGCTCTGTGTAATAGAAACATTTTACAGAAAAAAGTATCAAAATCGATTGATCGAGTACAGAGATAATGAGGTTGAAAGCTTGATGATTGGAGTCATTTTTGTGACACAAAATACTATAGTATTCAATAAACTTCTCATGATGTGGCACCATTCAAATTTTACTTGAAGTGGTCAGTCAGCGTACTGAAATAGCTATTACTTGAATAATCTTACTGCTATTTGAAAGATCTGTACATCATTTTGTTTGTAAAGACTTCGGCTATTCGTTTTATATTACAATGGTAATTTAAATGCGTTGCCATGGTAACCATTTTAAAACAAAATGACCACCATCGATTTAAATATACAAATTTTCAAAATCTTAGATTTATAAGGAGGTGTAACTCTGTCAGTGGTGTAGCTACCATGTCAAAGAAAGGAGGGGATCTCCAACAACACCTAGTTGCAGCATCAACAGCAACCTCCCAAAACACCCACTGTAAAACACAAAAATGACACGCACAGAAAGAGACGCAGTAGTACAATGAACGTCAAATCACAGAAAAACAAAACACAAATGACTACACATAAACCAACGAGACCAATGGGTAAACGGTGCCGACTTAGGACGGCCATCTGCCTCGTGAGTAGCAGACGGTGTGGTTATCCTGGATTACGTGCGCACAACCCTCCCACTATTCCGATTACCCAGAGGTCTCGAAGAACGTACAATTGTGGTGTAAAACAACCTCCTCACTGTCAGATGACCACACACAAACAAGACCGCAAAACGCAGGGGCCCAAGCAACACAGATGAATATGTAAATTGATATAAAAAGAGGGCATGCGTAAAACGACATGTGCTCTGCCGGCTGTAGCGAGCTAATGTATGTTATCACCCGAGGAGTGCGACTGACATTCAGAGAGGACAGGTGGTCGGGGCCCTGTCTTCTCTAAAGAGGTTTGGACAGGGCGCGTCATGGAGACCCGTCGTCACAGTCAGTCAGCGTGCAAGTATTAAGGATGCGCTGGTACAAGACTGTAGATTGGTCAAGTACCAAGCCTAGTGTCCGTCTGGTGACATTAGGATCATATCCACGGTATAAGAGGCGTTTGATGATTCTGACGCATTTTCGATAGTAATTCTGTCTACCTTTGATCCTTCTAATTTTGTTGATCATGTCACCATAAAATGCAGGTTGCGAAATACCCAAAGTAATATACTCTGTTGCTTGTATGGGTCCGAATTTATAATAATAATAATAATAATAAATTCTTTATTTAACGAAGGTAACTCAATTAGTACAAATACTATTCTCCCCTGAGGCCTTCGGGCATACATAATACTATTAACATGTAAGATTAGGACTATATATATAATATAAACAATAGAAAAATCATAGATATACAAGTGTCAATGGATAAGATGAACGTAACTGCATACTAAACATTACTGTGGTGCAGACATTTGTTTCTGAAAAAAGAACAAATGACATTTTTCTTTAAAGTTTTGTAAATTCTTACACAATTTTAGTTCACTTGGCAAGCTGTTCCAAGTTTCAATGCCTGAAAACTGTAGGGATTTCTTAAAAATTTCTAAGTTAGGTTTTGGAAGTTTTAAGTTTTCATTGCTAACTGAACGTAATTGATAATTTGAAGCAGTATTGTTTTGATTTAGAATTTCATTCATATATTGAGGGGAGAGATCGTTTAGTGTTTTGTAAATAAGAATGCACTTTTGAAACTTCACTCTGTTTATAAAATCTAACCAACCTAGATCTTTAAAAAGTTGTCTGGAGGGCATGTCTTTCCCTAATATAATCCCTGCTGCTTTTTTCTGTAATTTTATCATAATTTGATTTTGTCTTTGTGAGCAATTTCCCCAAATAGTGACGCAGTAATCAAACAGGGGGAGAACATATGCATTAAAGTACAAAAGTCTAGTTTTTGTGGATAAATATCGTTTAATTCTACTTAACAAATTTAGTTTTGTATTTATTCTTTTGAATGTTTCACTTATGTGATTATCCCATTGTAAATGATTATCAACATTAACGCCCAAGAGTTTATGGCTTCCGACATTTTCAATTTTCTTATTGTTTACTTCAAGTTCAATTTCATTAGAAGGGAGCTTGGCATATTTTTGTGCAGTTGTTGATATCATTGCTTTGGTTTTGTCAGCATTTATAAACATATCATTCTTATCACACCATTCTTCTACTTTGGTCAGATCATTATCTAAATGAGTTTCAATGTGGCTTATTGTTGCTCCTGACTTATGGAGTGTAGTGTCATCAGCAAATAGATCAATTTTGGAATTTTGAACAACCATTGGTAGATCATTTATGAAGATCAGAAATAAAAGTGGTCCAAGGACTGAACCTTGAGGAACTCCTCTAGGAATTGATTTTTGTTCAGATGTATCATTGCCAATTACCACTTTTTGAGTTCTGTTTTCAAGATAGGATGACATCCATTGTATAGCATTAGGATGGAAGTTATAGCATTGAAGTTTTGTAAGAAGAATGCTATGATTTACTAAGTCAAAAGCTTTTGAAAAGTCTAAATACACAATTCCTGTTAGATTTCCTTGGTTCATTTCATTCAACCAATTCTCAGTTAATTTTGTAAGGGCAGTTTGACAAGAGTGAAGCCCTCGGAATCCAGATTGTTCTTTGTGTATGAGGTTATTTTCATTTAGGTACTGAAAAATGGTATTAGCAATGTGTCTTTCAATAATTTTTTATACAGTTGGCAAAATAGATATAGGTCTGTAGTTTTCTGGTTTGTTTTTAGAGCCTTTCTTGAATATTGGAAGAATTTTTGCTTGTTTCAAAAGGTTTGGATATTCACATGTAGCTATACTGATATTAATGATGTGTGTCAATGGTCCAGTTATTAATGGCGCAGATAATTTGAGTATTTTAGGCCCTATTTGGTCTAGCCCAGTCGCCTTATGTGGATTCAATGTTTCAAGGGTCTTTAATACTTCATGTTCAGTTACACAATCAAAACTAAAAGGGTTATTGTTATTTTGAAGTTTATTTTCTAAATGTTTCTTTAGGTTTTCTGAATCAAACTCATCCAAACTTAAGGGAAATTTTTCATAAACGCTCTGAAAATAGTCACTAAACATATCAACAATTTCTTGTGAAGATGATGATGTCTTGTCTTCATAATTTAGGGATGATGGCGGACCACTGGATTTCTTTCCATTCAAGACATTTAGATGTTTCCATAATTCTCTGGTGTGTTGATTTTCTTCAATTGCATTTTTATAGTGATCCTCTTTAGATTTTGAGATTTTAGTTGTGACTATGTTTCTCCATTTTTTAAAGTTAACCCAATCTTTGTGTTTATGATAATAGTCACGTCTATGCATTGCTTCAGTTATATCTTCAGAGAGCCATTTAGGTTTGTGCTGTTGTTTAACTCTTTTCTTTTTCATGGGTGCATGTTTATCTAATGTTGTATTGAAAGTAGAGTAAAATTTTTCTAAGGCAATGTTACAATTATCTATGTTTAGTATGTCCTGAAGAGGTGAATTTCTTAAGTCAGTTAGAAAATCTTGTTCATTGAATTTCTTAAAGTTTCTGTAATTTACTTCTATGTGTGTGTGTTTCTTTGGCATAGTTGGTGTGTGTCGGGTCATACAGACTGGGTAATGGTCACTAACAGCATATGTCGGAACACATATTTCAGAAACATTCTCAGGTCTGTTGGTGTATATGTGATCAATGAGAGTTTGAGATTTTTCTGTGACTCGAGTTGCTTTGTTTATTATTTGTTCTAAATTATAAAACTCACAAATATTTAGCCAGTCTGAATTTTGACTTTTGAAAAGGTCAATGTTGAAATCCCCTGCAAGTATTATTTCTACATCATCATTATCTGAAGCTTTGTTCATTTCATGCTCAAAATTTTCATTCCAACCTATAAGAGAATTTGGAGGTCTATATAATGAACAAAATAGTACTGGTTTTGAGTGTGGTAAATTTATCTGTATCCAAATGCTCTCAATATCTCCAACTTCTAGATCTTGACGTCTTTCATATTGAAGTGCATTTGAAATATAGACAAGAATACCTCCCCCCTCCCTTCCAACTCTGTCTTTTCTCTCTATTGAGTAGCCATCAATAGTTAATTGATTGTTGTCTATATCATTACTTAGAAATGTTTCACATAGACCAAGGATATCTACATTGCGTTTGTTGTGAATTAGGTATTGAATTTCATCTAATTTAGGAAGGATGTGTCTGATATTTAGATTACCTATTCGGAGGCCTTTCTTTATCAGTCCTAATGTTGTGCAATCATTATTTGATTTACTTGTGTTATTCATTATCTGTTTGAATCCTGTAGCAGTTTTAGTTGTACAATAAGACTCATTTTCAGAATTATCTTGATCTAATACATTTGCATTTTGGTCAACAATAATATCATCACTCTGCATAGGTTTGTCATTAGATATAGTAGTGATTTGACTACATGTAGCTTTATCATCATTCACAGAATTCGTCATAGACATAGATTTGTTACATACTGATGGGGGATAAGGAGAGGCCTCAAGGGAGTAAGACTTATGAGACAATGTATGTACAGAACTTTGTTTGCATGCACATTTAAAAGCATTACATTCTTCACATTGAATTGAATTCAGAGTCTCAAAATAGTTAAACGTATTGACAGAATAAATAGTTTGGTCCGTACCTGTGGCACACTCCTCCTGGCCGTCCCATTAGTTGTATAGGTGACAAAACTTCCCCTTATGACCATCGCGCTTACATGTGTGACACTTAATTGCCTTATCATATTTGCAGGCAGCAGTAGTGTGGTTATCCTCACCACACTGTCGGCAGTAACTTTCGAACTTGTTGGTTTTCAGTATACTAACATGCACATCCATGTTAGCCAGAAGACACACGGTTCCTTTATTTCTGAGATGCACTCCATCACTGTAGTACAGCTCTTTACATACTGCACCATCTGAAGCCACAAAGAACTGCTCTTGCGAGATGAACGTTATGTTGTTGTATTCGCAAACATTCCGCAATACGGTATTGACTTTACGGACATCCATGTTGGCTCTTGGAGGTAATCCCGACACATATATGTCTGTCCCGGACATATTTATTTGATGACGTGCCTCTTGGATGAGTGAGTTATAGTCAGCTTCTATTTCCCGTAGTGTTCTCCCGCTGTCATAGTCATTGCCACCAACCAAGAATATGACACTTTTGTAATGAGAGAGATGTGTGTTTCTCATATTTCTCATTTGATGCCTGATTGTATTGATCCTGGCCCCACGGTATGTTCTCACATGCGTCGACTTAAGACCCTTTGTCTTTATCCCTTTAAGTAAGGAGGAGCCAATGATGAGGGTTTGTGCACGATTTGTAGGTTTTCTGTCAGCTGCACCTGGCCCATGCTGTTTCCTTTCATTACTTGATGCTACATGATGCACATTGGCTTCATCATTTCCAGGAATGTAGGAGTCATCAGTAATGTTACTTAGGTTATCAACTAGACTAACCTGTTTTGGTTTTGTCCCTTCCTGTGTGCAGATATCCACATACTGAGGTTGTACATCACATTGCACTGACTTCTCCTGAACACACAGTACCTTTACAGGTTGTGTTTGGCACTGTACTTCAGCTGTCTTTGTTGTTGTTGAAGTTGTTTGTGTAGCAATTGAAGCCTTCTCTACACTTGGTGTCCCTAATTGATGTTGTTTTGACTGTAATTCACTCAGTTGTTTTTCTAGAGCTGCAAGCTTGGCTTTTAATGTGTAAATTTCACCTTCAACTTTCGGGCTAATTGCTGTAAAAACAACATCAGAAATATTATGCACTGAGGTGTCAGGCATTAATTCTCTAACACAACTTGCCACTGGTGTTGAAGCTCTTGGCTGGGAAACAAGTATTTCCTTTGGATCAGTGTTACTTTCACTGATATCATCAAATTTGAGCAGAAGGAATGACTCTGTCCAGTTGCTGTATCCTTCACCTTGAACATGGAGTTTGTTTGTGGAACTATATAAAGTGACAGTGACTTGTATTTCATCCTCTGTAGTGCCTTTGTAAATAATTCCATTTTGTGTATCTTCCTTGTAAAAGGTAAGTTTCTCACTAAGGTGTGTTCTTACTGCAGGTAAAATTACCTGGGATAAGATGAGAGTCACACTTCGTTTATTCCATTGTGCTTGGATGTAATTTGATAGAGGGTCAGCCATATTGGATTTCAGTGACCTGGTGGTCAAACTCTCATCATCTGGACGATCACTTCTGTCTTCTACTTTACTGTCTAAATCATGTATTCTTGAAGTAGAGATTTCTTTTAAATCCTGTGATGTGAAACCAGAAAATGATGATGCTGTCCCAAAGAATATAGATCTAATGAAACTCTGTGTTGAAGATGAGGCGGCCATTTTGAATCACTTCCTGTCCTTTGTTTTGGAAATTCAGATTTTAACATCTGTATTTTAGTGCAGAGAAAAATTAATAAAAGTCATAAAAGCACACAATTCAATCCTTGTTAACTCCAGATTAAAATCTCACAATTTTTATCACAATCCAAATCATATTTCATATCACATTCACAGAAAGTTTCAGGAGCTGGCACATCAGCATCCTTCCCCTCTGGCGGCCATTTTTTTTTTTTTTTTTTCTAGACAATTTCAAAAGTAGTTGACAATAATTTTTGTAAAATTTCCAGAATGTCTTGACAAGTTTGTGAAAGCGAAAACCTTGACCTAAAAGTTTCTTTGTTATTTGTAAATTTCTATCATGAAAATCCAAAACATCAGTACATGCTCTAGCATACCGGATGAGCTGCGAAATGTAGATACCATAAGACGGTAATCTAGGAACATCACCGTCAAGCCAGGGAAAATTTACTATATTGAATCCAAAGTCATCTCTTTTGTCATACACCCTTGTATGAATCTCTCCATTAATAATTTTGATATTCAGGTCCAAAAATGGTGTTTCTGTGTTTGTGACGTTCGCCTTGTTTAGAGTCAGTTCCTGTGGATAAATGACATTTTTATACTTTTCAAAAACAGGATTGTCGATAGTAAGGATATCATCCAGGTACCTAGAAGTACCATTGAAACATTTCACATCATCATGTTTTCTTTGTTTTTGAAGATTTTGGATAAATTCTTTTTCATACGTGAATAAAAATAAATCTGCAACAAGAGGCGCACAATTAGTACCCATAGGGATCCCTACAACCTGCTTGTAGAGATTCTCACCAAATTTTACATAAATGATGTCCAACAGAAAGGACAAGGCAATACAAAGGTCACTACATGTCCATGATTTATATGATTTGTATTCTGTATTGGAAAAGAAACCCTTTGATTCAGATGTACAAATATAAGTTTTACCCTCTCGGTTAAAGCACCATTTAATGAGTTTGGACAATTGATCATTAATCTTATCGTGAGGAAGCGTGGTGTACATATTTGAAAAGTCGTACGAAGAAATCGAATTGGCTTGAAAATTTCTCGATTTCATTTTGTCAATCACATCCCCTGAATTTTTAATAGGCCAAAATAAGTTTACATCATTCCTGTTTAGAACAGTTTCACAATATTTTGCAACGTGTTCCTTTATCACCGTGATTGCTGACGTCAGATTTCTAGACAAAATTGTAGTTGAGCAGTTGCTAGAATTAGCAATGTATCGAAATTTTTAAGGAGACTTGTGCAATTTTGGTATGCAGTATAGTGTAGGAAGATCCAGTTTAGAAATAGGGATCTTGAATGAAGAAATTTCACTGTTGTGTTTGTTCAAAATGTTAGGAACACTTTCATTGCTTTTGATATAAGTGTTTGTAGACGAAAGTTCCGAAACCAAAGTTGATATGTAGTAACGTTTTCAAATGATTATGGTGTTGTTGGCTGCTTTGTCTGCAGGAGCGAAGACATATTTTTCGTGTAAATTGCGTAATTTGGATTTAAAATATCTTTCAGATTTAGAACTTGGATTTTCGAAAAGATTAGGATTTTTGTGGAAGTTATCTATTCGAATATCGGTAATATCCAATATGAGGTTCTTCCAGTCATTCAGAGAATGTGATTCGACCCCTTCCGATTTACACCATCTTTTTGTATAGTTATCTAAGGCTTCCTTTAGTTCTTCGCGACATTTGATAAAATCTATCTTGGATGGAATTCTGTACTTAGGTCCTTTCTTGAGAAGATTGCGGAGCTGCCTGTCCTGGATAATTGAAAAGTCACCTGTTACAATATGGCCAGCTGGTTTATAAAGGTATTCAGAAGTTGCACATTCTCAAGAAGTAGGACTTGATTCAAGAATTTTAGGATTTGATGTTACTTATTGTAGTTAAATACGAAATTTCGAATAGGTTTTTAGCTCACCTCGACGAAGTTGAGATGAGCTTATGCTATAACCCCGGCGTCCGCGTCCGCGTCCACGTCCGGTTAAAGTTTTTGGGCAACTCAGTATCTGACAAAGTACTGATGCTACAGTAACCAAACTTGCACAAGTGATTCATCTTGGGATGCTGAGGTGAACCCATGCATCGGATGCAGCATCTGACCTACATTTTCCGGTTGAATGACTTTGTTAATGTCTGGTTAAAGTTTTTGGGGTAGTTCAGTATCTGACAAAGTACTGATGCCACAGTAACCAAACTTGCATAAGTGATTCATCTTGAGATGCTGAGGTGAACCCATGCATCGGATGCAGCATCTGACCTACTTTTTCCGCTTGAGTGATTTTTGCCTTTAAAGGCAAATATTGAGCAAAGTATAAGTGCTACATGTACCAAACTTGCATATTGGATGTATCTTTGATCAAACTTTCATAAAATGACCTTGACCTACTTTTTCCAATCGAGTGATTTTGCCTTTAAAGGCCAATATTGAGCAAAGTATAAGTGCTACATGTACCAAACTTGCATATTGGATGTATCTTTGGTCAAAATTCCATAAAATGACCTTGACCTACTTCTTCTGCTTGAGCGATTCTGCCTTTAAAGGCTAATATTGAGCAAAGTATAAGTGCTACATGTACCAAACTTACATATTGGATGTATCTTTGATCAAACTTTCATAAAATGACCTTGACCTACTTTTTCCACTTGAGTGATTTTGCCTTTAAAGGCCAATATTGAGCAAAGTATAAGTGCTACATGTACCAAACTTACATATTGGATGTATCTTTGATCAAATTTTCATAAAATGACTTTGACCTACTTTTCCCGCTTGAGCGATTCTGCCTTTAAAGGCCAATATTGAGCAAAGTATAAGTGCTACATGTACCAAACTTGCATATTGGATGTATCTTTGATCAAATTTCATAAAAAAAACCTTGACCTACTTTTTCCACTCGAGAGATTTTGTCTTTAAAGGCTAATATTGAGCAAAGTATAAGTGCTACATGTACCAAACTTGCATATTGGATGTATCTTTGATCAAACTTTCATAAAATGACCTTGACCTACTTTTTTCCACTTGAGTGATTTTCTTATTATACATGTACTTAGAGATATGTTTAAATTGAATTTTGCTGCCGCGAGGTGAGCTTCGTAATCTTTGATTACACTATGTTTTACACTTGTAACAAATAAGAGGAGGTTTAAAATTCTCAAAATATTGAGGAATAGCACTTTGGACGCGATGATCCCGAAAAATATAAGAGATGTTAAGAAGATCGAAACCTTTGTTAATAAATGGAATTTTTATGAATCGTCTTCTAAGGGGAATGTTTTTAATGACAGGAAAAAGTTTATTCTGTGCGAATGCAACAATGATATTAAGTTTGAATCAATCAGTATTTCTTAAGAATGCAACCTCTGCTTCATCCAAGATAGATTTCAATTGAACTGCTGGTATTGATGAGAGAGCATGAAGCAGTTCATGTCTGCCGCCGTTTCGTGCAATTATAAGTAGATCTCTGAGGGTACGATGTATTCTAGCTCTGTTTCTAAGGTTTCTGTTTCGCCTTTTTCCGTGTGACCTAAACTTTTGTTTAGCGTCAGGGCGGATTGAAAAGACATTGATCTTTGTCGAGGTCGAGGAAATATTTCCTTGTCCGTAAATTTGATCGTTTAAACCAAGGGGGTCAAGGTACATGTATTAAGGATGTTTTACTTTGTCAGTGGTGTAGCTACCATGTCAAGGTACATGTATTAAGGATGTTTTACTCTGTCAGTGGTGTAGCTACCATGTCAAGGTACATGTATTAAGGAGGTGTAACTCTGTCAGTGGTGTAGCTACCATGTCAAGGTACATGTATTAAGGATGTTTACTCTGTCAGTGGTGTAGCTATCATGTCAAGGTACATGTATTAAGGAGGTGTTACTCTGTCAGTGCTGAAGCTACCATGTCAAGGTACATGTATTAAGGAGGTGTAACTTTATCAGTGCTGTAGCTACCATGTCAAGGTAAATGAATTAAGGAGGTGTAACTCTGTCAGTGGTGTAGCTACCATGTCAAGGTACATGTATTAAGGAGGTGTAACTCTGTCAGTGGTGTAGCTACCATGTCAAGGTACATGAATTAAGGAGGTGTTACTCTGTCAGTGGTGTAGCTATCATGTCAGGTACATGTATAAAGGAGATGTTATTCTGTCAGTGCTGTAGCTACCATGAATTAAGGAGATGTCACTCTGTCAGTGCTGTAGCTTCCATGAATTAAGGATGTGTTACTCTTTCAGTGCTGTAGCTATCATGTTTGCATGTATGCTGAAGCATCCAATATTTCTAAATTTGTACCGATTCTTTTCTCTAAAGTTAACACAATCATAACAATGGTATTGAATAACGCAGATCTTCCATGTTGAACCCAAACCAGTGCATTGACCTGGACCTTCTTAGGGTCTGTCAAGTTACCTAGACCCCTTTTTCAAAACGTTAAGCATCCACTTAACTTTGAACGAAGCTACACCACTGTATGTTATGTATTTACTTTTAAAAAATTATAGTTTTGAAATGTGCGGGATTCTAAAGCTTATTACCAGAAGGTAATATGAGTATGAAAATAAACAAGGAAATTGTTATACATGTATGTTCAGAAGGAAATAATGTCAATCAAAGTACAGAGACTTTTGCACGGTTCATTGATATTACTAATAGGGTATTTAACACTGTTAAACTTCATGTCATGATGAAGAAAATAATTGATGAAAATTAACGTGGTGTTTTAAGGTCATTTTTCCTTATGATACATTGTGAGCCTTCCTCTTATGAGAGTAGTTTCCTGTTGTATCACAATGTGTAAGGGGATTCTCTGCTTGTCATCTCACTGTACACCAATATATTATTAAAGTTATTTCTTCATAGTCCAAACCAACTTCATTAAAAATCATCATTTTAGTTGAAAAAAAAATCCCTATAAATTCAGTGACATTTATTTTAAAAAACGCTTTGCAAAGAGATCGGGGTCTCTTCTATTTACTTTTGATCAGAAACTGTAGCATAGGTTTCATGTATATGTCTATTGGTAAACTCATGCAAAAAAATTCATTCACAGCCACTGCTGTTGCATGCAAACCGGAGACACTGACTCTTCCCGGGCACCTGGTCTCACTTCTGAATATTGTTTATTTCGGGTTTCGCAATTGCTCCAATGGAAATTTTGCTTTGCCCTCTTGACTTTGATACTGAATATCTTATGGGTGCTTCTTCGACGTTTATAACAAGATATTTGTGGAATGAACAGATATCTTTACCTAGATATACAACAGTAGTCATAATTATGTACAAATGCATCTTAACCCCTACATCAACATCAACCAAAAACAAAACAAAAACAAAACAAAACAAAAAACAAAACCAGACACACAAACACTCGATGACATGAAGGAGGTGATCTCCATCATGACCCCATAATAACTATCACAGCAACACACGTAAATACATATATTTTAAAATTATGTAGGAAAGAACAAAACCAGACACAGAAAGTAGGTGATCTTTATCATGATTTCATAACAACTATCACTGCAACACACTTAAAGACATATTATAAGATTATGTAGGAAAGAACAAAACCAGACACAGAAAGGAGGTGATTTCCATCATGACTCCATAATAACTATCACAGCAACACACGTAAAGACATATTATAAAATTATGTATGAAAGAACAAAACCAGACACAAGGAGGCGATCTCCATCATGACCCCATAATAACTATCACAGCAACACACGTAAACACATATTATAAAATTATGTAGGAAAGAACAAAACCAGACACAAGGAGGCGATCTCCATCATGACTCCATAATAACTATCACAGCAACACACGTAAAGACATATTATAAAATTATGTAGGAAAGAACAAAACCAGACACAGAAAGGAGGTGATCTCCATCATGACCCCATAATAACTATCACAGCAACACACGTAAACACATATTATAAAATTATGTATGAAAGAACAAAACCAGACACAGAAAGGAGGCGATCTCCATCATGACTCCATAATAACTATCACAGCAACACACGTAAACACACATATTATAAAATTATGTAGAAAAGAACAAAACCAGACACAGAAAGGAGGTGATCTTTATCATGACTCCATAATAACTATCACAGCAACACACGTAAAGACATATTATAAAATTATGTAGGAAACAACAAAACCAGACACAGAAAGGAGGTGATCTCCATCATAACCCCATAATAACTATCACAGCAACACACGTAAACACACATATTATAAAATTATGTAGAAAAGAACAAAACCAGACACAGAAAGGAGGTGATCTCCATCATGACCCCATAATAACTATCACAGCAACACACGTAAAGACATATTATAAAATTATGTAGGAAACAACAAAACCAGACACAGAAAGGAGGTGATCTCCATCATGACCCCATAATAACTATCACAGCAACACACGTAAAGACATATTATAAAATTATGTAGGAAACAACAAAACCAGACACAGAAAGGAGGTGATCTCCATCATGACCCCATAATAACTATCACAGCAACACACGTAAAGACATATTATAAAATTATGTAGGAAACAACAAAACCAGACACAGAAAGGAGGTGATCTCCATCATGACCCCATAATAACTATCACAGTAACACATGTAAACATACATATTATAAAATTATGTAGGAAAGAACAAAACCAGACACAGAAAGGAGGCGATCTCCATCATGACTCCATAATAACTATCACAGCAACACACGTAAACACACATATTATAAAATTATGTAGAAAAGAACAAAACCAGACACAGAAAGGAGGCGATCTCCATCATGACTCCATAATAACTATCACAGCAACACACGTAAAGACATATTATAAAATTATGTAGGAAAGAACAAAACCAGACACAGAAAGGAGGCGATCTCCATCATGACTCCATAATAACTATCACAGCAACACACGTAAACACACATATTATAAAATTATGTAGAAAAGAACAAAACCAGACACAGAAAGGAGGTGATCTCCATCATGACCCCATAATAACTATCACAGTAACACACGTAAACATACATATTATAAAATTATGTAGAAAAGAACAAAACCAGACACAGAAAGGAGGTGATCTCCATCATGACTCCATAATAACTATCACAGTAACACGTGTAAACATACATATTATAAAATTATGTAGGAAAGAACAAAACCAGACACAGAAAGGAGGTGATCTCCATCATGACCCCATAATAACTATGATGTGACATCTTTTCTGTTCATATTTTCCAATAATTTCTGTAGATGGAGTATTTATTTTATAGAGAAGAATTACATTAGAATGAAAAGTCAAATGTTGACAAAGTATTGACGATACAATCATATTTCATTGTAAGTAATGTCATGGGACTATTGAAATGATACAAATGATTGACGCATCACACAGACACACTGATTGTGGTAAATGTTGCATTTCTTCCTATGTGACACATTCAGGATGTTGACAGAGTCATACTAATATACTTTAACGAGTAGTTGTACCCCAGCCAGTCACTCCAGTATATACCGTCATACCAACCTCCCGACGGAGGGTAAGGTCCATAGTAGTAGTATTTGCCGTTTGGTAGGGCGTTTGTGCAGTAATTATACCACCACCCAGCGTGCTGATTGGTCGCACAATGGTGAATGTCAGGTTTGTCATAGGTGGCAAACCTCATGTTGTTATTGTGACTGAGGTCATCAGGTACGTTACCGCTGTATCCTCCGATAGACAGAGTGTAGCTGTAGGAATCTTGGAGCTTGAAGTGCGAGTAGCGGGCAGTTCTGATATTGTTATTCCAGTCTTGCATGGTTATGCTCAGGACGTTATGACCTAAAATCAAAAAGATAATTTTATAAATATTTTAAGTGCCGTACACTGCAGACATTGCATGCAAGCTGTCCTTTAAGTAAGAGAATGACACCTATTGACTTTACTTTGGATCGAACTTGGCATGGGATGTACTCAAGGTGAGAGGACTACACTTATTGATTTTAAAGGTCAAACATTGTCTGAAATTTTTATAGGACATTTGGTCTGGTGAAGCTCAAAACTATAGCAGACCAGTCAATTACCAGAACAAAAAATTATAAAGAAAATTTGAAAAGTATTAGATTAAACGTGTAACTTACATTCCGGAAACGGATAATGTATCTGGAAGGAATGCAGACTGCAAAGTATGTTTCTACTAGTTGGATTTACTGGTCAAATTAACAAACTGAGGCCAAAATAGAGTGTTTTAGATGAGGAAATGATCAAATAAAGTGACAATTTACATAACACAATTATGTGTTGCAATCTCCTAGTCCCCTTCCTCCGCACGCATCTTACTGGACATTTTGATCAGGCACAGTTTTGACAATCAGACTGCCACACTTTTTATCTTAAATGTCCGATGTTGGACAAATGAACACTGTCAAAGATAAAAATCACTTTTGACTATAATAGAAAATTTTGTTGTGGTAATGCTATGATTTACGTTGACTTGTTGAAACTCGGCTTGACTTCCTCCTGGAAAGACGAAGTTTGATCTTTACTTCACTCTTGGAAATTCTAATGATTTTGTCTTGCCTTCTCGACTTTGAGACTGAATATCTGATGGGTACTTTGATGTTTATTCACTCTCCATAGCAGTATACAATTAACTTCCTTCAAATACAATCAAAAGTATTGATTCCATTACAGTACAGGAAACGGAAAACTTGATCAAAGTTTAAAAATTGATAGTCCTTTTAAACTAAAATTGTACCTTTTTGATTTTAGCTAGTCGTGATGAATGTCTAGAGCACTAATGTTATAGCCTTAGCGTGTTCAGTTGTGTGGAAAGAACTTTAACCTCGATTTATATATCTCATGAACTCTATAAGGGATGGGGCTTTGATATTTCTCATGTAGATTCCTCATGATGAGAGCTATCATTTGACACCATGACTTTTTACCTAGTTGGCCTTTATCTTTAGCTTTAACCTCATTTTACGAAACTTTAATCTTGGTTATATGTCATGAACTATAAAGGTAGGTTTTGATATAGCACATGTAGATTCCTCATGACCAGAATCTTTATTTGACAGCTAAACCTTGACATACTTTTCGATTATTTTAAGCAGGGCTATATATCTCATGAACTGTAAGGGTTGTGCTTTGATATTTAGCTTTTAAATGATGCTATTGAATTTAAAGACGTTTAACATTTGAACTACTTGGTGAGTGTAACTGCTGGTGGACCAAGAGTCCCCTAGGGCACATGTAGCCAAGTTCGATCAACTTTGGTTGATTGTCTGTCTCTTCAACGCATTTGAAATTTTCTGTTACAAAATTTCTTGAAATTTCTAAAACGTGGGTCCTGTAGCATCATATCCCACCCATTCTGCTACGTCTTCTTGGTACATTTTTAGCTCGCCGGGACGAAAAAGTCCGGAGAGCTAATGCCATACCCTCGGCGTAGTTGTCGTCGTCGTCGTTGTCGTCGTCGTCGTCCGTAGACAAAACTTTAACCTGGACTATATCTCTTGAACTATAAAGGGTAGAGCTTTGATATTTCACATGTAGATACCTTGTGATGAGACCTTTCATTTGAGACCATGACCTTTGACCTAGTGACCTTGACCTTGGACTTTGACCTACTTTCCAAAAACTTTAATCTGGTTTCTGACAAAAACCTGTATAGGCGAGCTATGTAATCTTTGATTATCCTATGTTTGGATATAATAATTTTCATACTTTTTGGCCATATTACATTGTTTAGACTGAGGATCACTGACGAGGGTTTAGTACCCGAAACATGCATGTCTGGTCCATGCTGTAAATTTATCAGGTTTTAAATGATGCTATTGAATTTAAAGACGTTTAACATTTTAGATTCTTCATGACCAGAGATTTTATTTGATACCATGACTTTTGATCCAGTACATTGATCTTGGACGTTGACCTTCTTTTAAGAAATATTAACCTGAATTATATCGTGTGAAATATAAGGGGTGAGGCATTGATATTTCACTTGTAGATTCCTAACGACCAGAGTTCTCATTTGATACCATTAGTTTCGACCTAGTGAACTCGATCTTGAACTTTGTCCTGGGCTATGTCTCATGAATTATACGGGATAGAGCTTTTACATTTCACATGTTGATACATCATGACTGAACCTTTCATTTAAGGCCTTGACTTTATACCTATTGACCTTTACCTATTTTTCAAGAAAAAAATACAGCTTAGATATTTCACATGTGGATACAATGTACATCATGACAAGACCTTTCATTTGTTGCTTTGACTTTTGACCTCTTCACCTTTACCTCGGAGTTTGACATACTTTTCAAAAACTTTTACCTTGGTCTTTTCAATTGACCTATTAGTATTATGAGATAGAGTTAACTCACATGTGGATACCTCATGACCAGACCAATCTAATGGGGCCTTGACTTTTGACCCTGTGACCTTGAAGTTGACATACTTTTTAAAACATAGCCATTTCTTACTATTTTATAATATTGTCATTTTACTAACAAGAACTTAAGTCTGTGTCCCAACCCAAGGAGGGATCAGTAAATGGGGAGGAATAGACATCAACGGTGTTAGAAAATTAATAATAATACACAAGCAACCAGTAATAGGACCTCATTCATGCCAGAGATTTTTAGGTTCTTATCAGAATAAATTTACCTGTATATGTCAGGTAGTATATCGTGTTTAGTCCGGCCCAGTAGTTGCTGTTTTCGCTACCAAACCCAGTCTGGTATATGTGCCATGGCTGAGCGAAGTTGACGCTACCGTCAACACGCCTCTGGATGAGTGTAAAGGAGTTGTTGGCTTCATGTTGACAGTGGACCTTTAGTTTAAAATGATTTTACTAGAATGTATGTTTAAAAAGTGACATGGTAAAAGGTAAACGAAGAATGTCACAGGAGAAAAATCGATAGATATGGACTATACCTTGAAGGAGTTATTGTCATCCCTCCACAGTGTGTAGATTCCCGACTCGATGTACCCGGCCTGTCTGATTTGGTCACAATCTGACAGAAAAAAATGAGGATGACAGTTTTTATAAACCTTCAGCCTTATGATATAAGATAGAAAGCGACAATCTTGTTTTCTTTTTACAGTAGTACTTACCCTTGAATTTAAATTCTCCTTTGTTTATACCCTTGAATTTTAGTTTTGCTCCAAACACAACCCCAATACAGCAACTTACAATTGCTAACAGCAAGGTTAAATAGGTAGCTATTTTGCATACCATGTCGTCTGGTTGGGTATGGTCTGCTGATGTAGACTGTATGAAAGAAGACTGGCGGAGCGGGAACTCCTTACGATCTTTATACGCCCAAACAACAAGGAAACTATTTAAATTTAAAGATGATTCAACATAACATCTACAGGATGTAAATATAAGTTAAAAAGGTAAACAGACCGAGAGTTTGACCGAATTTGTTCTCATGGTTAGTCAACATCTTTACCTTGCGCAGTCTGATAGTAAGAGTTCGGAACTTCTAGTGTAGAAGAGGGAAGATTCGTGATGGGAACAGTGTATTTACCATCATTACAAGTCGATAAGGAGATAAATGGATTCACAATTTTTGGCAGGATTGCAAAGCAATTCCGGTCTATAGATTGACGATGTCCGTCCGTCTGTCCGTCCGTCCGTCCGTCTGCCGTCAACATTTTATACATGAAGCTTGCCCATGACAAGACCTTTCAAGTTATGCCGTAACATTTGACCTAGTGACCTTGACCTTGGACTTTGACCTAGTTAAAGATTTTGGTTAAAGTTTCTGGTTGAGGCAAAATCTAAGTAACTATATGCAGTAGAAACTTTATATTATACATGAAGCTTGCCCATGACAAGACCTTTCAATTTATAACGTAACATTTGACCTAGTGACCTTGACCTTCGACTTTGACCTACTCAAAGATTTTGGTTAAAGTTCCTGGTTTAAGCAAAATCTATGGTACTGTATGCAGTAGAAACTTTATATTATTAATGAAGTTCGCCCATGACAAGACCTTTCAATTTATGCCGTAACATTTGACCTAGTGACCTTGACCTTGGACTTTGACCTAGTTAAGGATTTTGGTTAAAGTTCCTGGTTTAAGCAAAATCTATGGAACTGTATGCAGTAGAAACTTTATTTTAAAAATGTAGGTTGCCTCTGACAAAACCTTTCAATTTATGCTGTATTATTTGACCTATTGACCTTGACCCAGTTAGTGACAAAAACTTACTTTGCAATCCGGCCATACCGTCTTAAGCGGTGTTTTATCTCTTTTAATCTTGAACTTTCCATCAAATTTACATTTTGATAGCAATATAAACGATCGAATAACATCGATCGATACATTTGAACTCATTATCCCAGAACTTCGGTGTACGTACTATTAAAACAGGAGTCGTATTATTATAAAAATAAAGCTAAATGTTAAACGTCTTCAAATTTATTGCATCATTTAAGAACAGGTTTTGCAGCATTGACCAGACATGCACGTTTCGGGTACTTAACCCTCGTCAGTGATCCTCAATCCAAACAATGAGATATGGCCAAAGACTATAAAAGTTATGTCCAAATTACTGAAAGACGTAGCAGGATGGATGGGATATGATGCTACAGGACCCACTTTTCAGAAATTTGAACAGAACTTTTTTGAATATTAGGTATTTTGAATGCGAGAATATGTCTTTTGTCTTGAAATTTTGTAGATGTCTAAGTTTTATTTATTTATCAATTTTTCCTTGCCTCTGTTGGAATGTGCTTCTATAATTTTCGGAAGTCATGTACAAGTCAATTTTGTTTTATGATATAGAGATGTACAATACTATTACTGACGGAATACATCCTTTGGAAGTTTTCTTGTAAAATTTTCGATTCTATGACAACATCATTTGATTGTTTATTTCAAGTTATTTTGGACACTTTGATGTTTATCAGGCGCCGAATTCTTTTACGATAATTTTCACTATTCAACATTGCACGGACTTAAATGGACAATGTTGCCCTATGTATTTCTATGGTATATGTTCTATGGTACCGGTATGTTATTGTCGTATCTGCCCATTTGACTTTTTTCTCTCGTTTCATTAGTCAGAGTGTGTTTCGTTGTTTTCAACTGTTGGGGTTATCTGTTAAATCTGTTAAGGATCTATATGCCCATTGACAATGATTTTTGGCCGGATTGCAAAGCAAAATCCGGTCTGTGAAATGTCAAAGTCCGTCTGTCCGTCTCTGAGCATTAACTTGTAATTAAGATGGTGATAGACCATGATGAGACGAATCAAAGTCAGCACCAAAAGTTGACCAAGTGACCTTGACCTTGGAGTTTAACATACTTTAAAAAGAATTAAACCTGGGCTATATCTCATGAACTATAGAGGGTATGGCATTGATGACACAAATGATGATCACAAATATGGATAATAACCATATCCCTGTATACAGCGCAAAATCGATAATTCAGAAAATCAGAAACCGAAGGCATACAAAATCAGGATAAAACAGGAACCAAAGCAAACAAACAAAAAACTCCACCATATGAAAAGAAGCGAACTCCCGAGATGGGATTGAGACCAGGTGCCCAGGAAGAGTAAGCATCTCCTGCTTGCAGATATTTCACATACAGATTCCTCATGACTAGATTTTCATTTGATATCATGACTTTTGACCTAGTGACCTTGAACATGGAGTTTGACCTACTTAAAAAAACTTTAACCTGGGCTATATCGCATGTACTATAAGGGATTCCTCATGACTATAGCTTCATTTCTCAATCCGGCCTTACTGCATGCCTTTATCGGTTTATGGTTTATTAGTCCCCTACCGGCTCACCGGAGGGGACTTATAGTTTCCACCCCGTTTGTCTTCTGTCCGTCCGTCTGTATGTCTGTCTGGCCGTCACACTTTAGTTTTCCAGACTTTTTTTTCGCTCTTTTTGCATATATTGAACTCATTTTTGGTATGTGAGTTTATCTCAATATGATACAGATGAAGTTCGAGTTTGGTTTCGATTCGCCTATTTTTACAAGAGTTATGGCCCTTGGACTTAGCAAATTTCACGAAAATCTCAGTTTTCTGGACTTTTCTTGACTGTTGTTGTAGATATTGAAATAATTTTTTATATGTGAATACATCTTAGTGTTATACAGATCAAGTTCGAGTTTGGTTTCGATTGACCTATTTTCACAAGAGTTATGGTCCTTGTACTTAGCAAATTTCATGAAATTCTCAGTTTTCCGGACTTCTCTTCCATGGCATTGCATATATTGAAATCAGTTTTGGTATGTGAATATATCTCAGTGTGATACAAATGAAGTTCATGTTTCAATTTGATCGACCCATTTCTACAGGAGTTATGGTCCCTGGACTTAGCAAATTTTATGAACTTCTCAGTTTCCAGTCTTTTCATGCCTGTTGTAGATATTGAGCTGATTTTTGGTATGCAGATACATTATAGTATGATATTAAGAATAAGTTAAAGATTAATTTGTTCTTACAAAAGGTATGGTCTCATAGTAAATTCCATTAAATTTTCCTGTTTTCCATACCTTTTTCTAATACACATTTTTAACTTATTTTGATGTAGGATTCATCTTTTAGTGTAAGTACAGGTCAAGGCAGAGTTGAAGGACATTTAAGAAATGACTGTCTTACTTTTGGTGTTCATGGGTGTATAATTCTGGTTGGGCACGTGCAAATTCCGTGAATCGCGAAGCGATTCTCGGAAAATTTGCACGTGTCCAACCAGAATTATACACCCATGAACACCAAAAGTAAGACAGTCATTACTTATATTTACATTTATTCTAATTATAGGTAATTTTTATTTGCATGAACATCGCACATTTTGCCTGTAACAGCGTCAAATGTATCTTAATTTTGGTAAATTCTCCCTACATGCAAAACCTGAACGTGACGTCACAATAGCAACCAAAGTTATTGGAATATAATTCTAGTTGCCTACTGGGCGTTCAACATGGGAAATATACTAGTAATGTAAATATTAATTAATGCCGGTAGGGGACTTATATCGCTTGCGATTCATATATTTTTGGAATCTGAATTTGGGGTTTTTGTTTGGATTTAATTCACTGATTTACAGGAAATGCTGAAAAAATATTAGCTTACCGAGATTCTGCACTGAGTAAAATAATTGATGAGAAATAGACACGTACACGTGATACGCAAATAATCACGGGAATCACTTTCGAGTAAACATGGTAAATACGGTCTAAATCTTCATTACAAGTACAATGTATGTATTTATTCTAGACCTATATGAGCATCATTATCATTTATATGATGGTAATCTTTTCTGGTAAAGAATTGTGGTATATTCAGAGAACACTTCAAGCAGAAAATTTTCTGTGCTCACCGCATGCTTTGATATGGTGCGCTTAAAAACACAAAAATCTGTTACATGTAATAAAACACAAATGAAACACAAAAACTGAAAGAGGATGATCTGCTTTATGATTCCATCACAACTCCAACATAAACACATAAACACGAAAACCATGTAATAAAGGGACAGACAATACCAGACATATTGACGCACAATTATGTTAAAAAAAAACCCAACAGTGACATTTCAGTTATTATATTTCAATAATGTCGCAAGAAAAATGTAATGTTTATTTTAAAGAGAAGGCACTTCATATAAGTCAAATGTTGAACACTTTGCTGTGATACAATCAAATTGCAATGTAGTATCATGTGAAGTGATCGAAGGGTATATACTTAATAAAAGTATTATATACAACGACACACACTATAGCAAAAGGTAAAACGATAGAGAAACAGACAATTACGTCACAAAGGCTCGCTGAAAGTGGTATATTATATATGTTGTATTTTTTCTTATGTGACACATATATATTCAGGTTTTTGATAGGCTCATACTGATATACTTTAATGAGTACCCGTACCCTGTCCAGTTGCTCCAGAATATACCGTCAAACCACCTCCCTGACGGATCCGGGGGGTAAGATCCGTTATAGTAGTATTTACCGTTAGGGAGGGCGTATGTACAATACCAGTACCACCACCCACCATGCTGATTCTTAGCACATCGGTACGTGTCGGGCTTGTCGTACGTGGCAAACCTCCTGCCGTTATTATAGCTGAGGTCATCATGTACGTTACCGCTGTATCCTCCGATAGACAGAGTGTATTGTTCTTGGTCTGTAAGATAGAAGTGGGAGTAGCGGGTAAACTTGTACGTATTATTCCAGTCTAACATGTCTACGCTCAGGACATTATGACCTAAAATCAAAAGATAATTCTATTATACATATTGTTAGTTAAACAAAGCAGCATCCTCGTTGAAATCGATTTGAATTGCATTAAAGTGTGTATTACAATTACTGTCATGTAGGCAAGTTCGATTAACTTCGATTGTTCGTTTCTTCAACACTTTCGAAAATTTTTGTTGTCAAAATTTCTTTTGAAATTTCTAACGTGGATCCTGTAGCATCCTATCCCACCAATCCTGTTATGCTATTACGTCTTTCGGTATATTTTTGGACATGATAATCATCACACTCTTTGGTCACTAACGAGGGAAACGTGCATGTCTGGTCCATGCTGCAAATTTATCTGTACTTAAATTATGCTATTGAATTTAAAGACGTTTAGCATCATAAAACTTGCCAGAAAAATATCCTACGAGTCAAGGATCACCCTTATTGATCATGGGGTCAAAAGTCAATGTGAAGGTCATATGACTTTAATGATTGAAAAATTTGTTTTCCTTATCATGTAAAAATGTGTAGTGCACTTACGTTCATGAAACTTGACAGAAGTGTTAAATTGAGTCAATGATGACCCCTCTATATTTTGGGGTCAAAGGTCAAGGTCATAGGAATCTGATAATTGAAATGATTTCCTGTTCATGTAAACACTTGAATTGCTCCTATCGACCTGGAATTTGCCAGAAAACAAAACTCAGATTTAAGGTCGAAGGAAGGCTGAGGGAAGTTTATGCATAGGGCGTGGCGATGACAATTTTACCTTTGGACGCCAGGTAGTATATCGTGTTGAGTCCGGCCCAGTAGTTGCCGTTTATATTACCAAACCCGTACTGGTATAACCGCCACGGCTGAGTGAAGTTGACGCTATCGTCCACACGTTGCTGATTGAATGTATAGGAGTTGCTGGGTTCATGGTGACAGCGGACCTTAAGTTGAAATATTTAAAATTCTGCAGTAAGTTATAGTAAAAAAGTTATATGGTAAAAGATAAAGAAGAAAGTCGCAAGGAAAAAAAATCGATAATTATCGTCTATACCTTGAAGGAGTTACTGTCATCCCTCCACAATGTGTATATTCCCGACTCGATGTACCCGGCCTGTCTTACTTGATCGCAATCTGATAGAAAAATGAAAAAATGAAAACGACAGCTTTAAGAAATCTCTGCCGTTATTATCAATAGAAACCGACAATCTTGTTTTCTTTTAAAGCAGTACTTAACCTTGAATTTAAGCCCCACTTTGTTTATACCCTTGAATTTAAGTTTCGTTCCCAACACTACCCCACTACAGCAAGATACAGTGGCTAGCAGCGCGGTTAAATAGACTGCCATCTTGCAAACCATGTCGTCTGGTTCAGTTGTCGTTTGCTAATGTAGACTTTATTTAAGGACAGGCGGACCAGGAACTCCCTACGGCTTTAACAAAAAGAAAACTATTTAACTCTGATTCAACATATGCATCAACAGCACGCATATATTTTAAAAGTTTACGAAAATAAACAGACCTTGACCAATTTTTTTCTCGTGGTTAAACTTAAAAGGCATCAAAATACCTGTCATAATCAAAAGAATAGGATATGCAGAGTATTTCACAACTTCTATTGTAGGAGCGGATAATGTTTTATCTGCAATCGTGCAGATCAACATAATAATGAATTATAGTGAAAAGACAAACATAATGATGAATATTCTATGTCGGTGTGCGCCACGGCCTTTAATCTGTATTTCTGTTCCTATCACCGAAACGGCCTTAGAAGTATAATTGAAAAAAAAAAACATGTTAACACTTTGTTGAGTTTGACTGTATTTTACTATAGTTTGAATCACCACTTCATAGTAAAACGTTTTCTCTGATTGTTCTTCGTCTAGAAAATTGTCATTGGATTCATTATGTTGTTTGCTGTGCAGATGTTTAGTCAGGTTAGGTTCTCTTTGAAGGAAAGCAATGATCAAATGCCAAAACTGTGTGATAGATTAGTGACCTGAAGGAAAGCAATGATCAAATGCCAAAACTATGTGATAGATTAGTGACCTGAAGGAAAGCAACGATCAAATGCCAAAACTGTGTGATAGATTAGTGACCTGAAGGAAAGCAATGATCAAATGCCAAAACTGTGTGATAGATTAGTGACCTGAAGGAAAGCAATGATCAAATGCCAAAACTGTGTGATAGATTAGTGACCTGAAGGAAAGCAATGATCAAATGCCAAAACTGTGTGATAGATAAAGTGACCTGAAGGAAAGCAATGATCAAATGCCAAAACTGTGTGATAGATTAGTGACCTGAAGGAAAGCAATGATCAAATGCCAAAACTATGTGATGGATAAAGTGACCTGAAGGAAAGCAATGATCAAATGCCAAAACTGTGTGATAGATTAGTGACCTGAAGGAAAGCAATGATCAAATGCCAAAACTGTGTGATAGATTAGTGACCTGAAGGAAAGCAATGATCAAATGCCAAAACTATGTGATAGATGAAGTGACCTGAAGGAAAGCAATGATCAAATGCCAAAACTGTGTGATAGATAAAGTGCCCTGAAGGAAAGCAATGATCAAATGCCAAAACTGTGTGATAGATAAAGTGACCTGAAGGAAAGCAATGATCAAATGCCAAAACTGTGTGATAGATAAAGTGACCTGAAGGAAAGCAATGATCAAATGCCAAAACTGTGTGATAGATAAAGTGACCTGAAGGAAAGCAATGATCAAATGCCAAAACTGTGTGATAGATAAAGTGACCTGAAGGAAAGCAATGATCAAATGCCAAAACTGTGTGATAGATAAAGTGACCTGAAGGAAAGCAATGATCAAATGCCAAAACTGTGTGATAGATAAAGTGACCTGAAGGAAAGCAATGATCAAATGCCAAAGCTGTGTGATAGATAAAGTGACCTGAAGGAAAGCAATGATCAAATGCCAAAACTGTGTGATAGATTAGTGACCTGAAGGAAAGCAATGATCAAATGCCAAAACTGTGTGATACTAGTAGATAAAGTGACCTGAAGGAAAGCAATGATCAAATGCCAAAACTGTGTGATAGATTAGTGACCTGAAGGAAAGCAATGATCAAATGCCAAAACTGTGTGATAGATAAAGTGACCTGAAGGAAAGCAATGATCAAATGCCAAAACTGTGTGATAGATTAGTGACCTGAAGGAAAGCAATGATCAAATGCCAAAACTGTGTGATAGATAAAGTGACCTGAAGGAAAGCAATGATCAAATGCCAAAACTGTGTGATAGATTAGTGACCTGAAGGAAAGCAATGATCAAATGCCAAAACTGTGTGATAGATAAAGTGACCTGAAGGAAAGCAATGATCAAATGCCAAAACTGTGTAATAGATAAAGTGACCTGAAGGAAAGCAATAATCATATACCAAAACTATGTGATAGATAAAATGACCGTTTAAAGATCTGTTTTTCCTTTTCAGACTGCCTTACACTATTACTCGAGCCTGAATGCCTTACAGTACAAGAGGAAGTGTTCTCTCCTGGAGCCCATTATGGGCTACCTACATGCCCAACGGGCTTTCTTTAGGATGGGACAGGATGCTGTAGCAAAGACAGAAATTGAGGAATTCCTCAACAACATATCAAGTAGTGTCCAGGGGTAAGTGATAAAGTATGTCATACACACAAAACATATTATACATACACACAAATTATATCATACAAACAAATTATATCATACACACACAGATTATGTCATACACAAAAAATAGGTCATTCTAGTGGGTCATACCAAAGGGTAGGTCATACAAAGTAGGTCAACATACATTGTAGATCATATGTACAAAGTAGGGCATACATCATTTTGTGATCCATTAATAGATTCACTTTTAACATGCAATGATATTTATTAAAATTTTGTGAGTTTTATAGTATAATTATTTTATGATTCACCATACATTACTTATTATTCCAGATCTTCATATTCAGGCAAAAGAAATTTTGATTAAATTTGATTGTATAGAAATACTTCAAGAGTCCAGGTATGAACACAATACAATTACAAAAATATCCTTATGTCAGATTTAAAGACATTTACTTAAGTACTGTCTTTCTGTAGTTTCAAGTAATTTGAAACACATTGGCATGTTTAATCAGATGTTGACATATTAAGTTACTATAATATCTGTTACAGTGTGCAACAAGAACTACAACAAGATACCAAGAAGACAGTGGAGTTAATAGACACGCTAGAACAACAGAGTGCCCATAAATACCATGCTGAGCCCCCAGTAGATATGCCATATATACCCCCTAACACCTCACTCAACCAGAAAGCCGGTTATCTATTCTTACGCAAGTATGTCAAACTCAAATTCAACATTCATTATATCCCCTAACACTTCACTCAACCAGAAAGCCGGTTATCTATTCTTGCACAAGTATGCATAATATACAGTGAACATAAAGTTTAACTTCTAACACCTCAATCAGAAAGTTGGATGTCTGTTTTTACACAAGTAACTAAAACTCAAAATGAACATAAAGTATACCCCCTTACATCTCATCCAACCAGACAGACCAACCATAAAGTATATAGTCACCCTTCTTGCTCAAATCATGCAAATAGAGAGTTGATTATCTTTTCTCCCATTTGCCCCCATGTGGGATAGAGTTTGCCCATAGCGACGCGTCATGTAGGGTCACTGTATCCCATATGCCCTCGCGTGACTTTTGACGTTGGCCGTATAGGCCGTATCCATATTGTAAAGTCGTTATTATCCATTGTGACGTCGTGATTTTTGCACCTAAAGCGGCGACCTCAACAAAAATGTCGTTTTAAAACTCTTTTTTTACATTCTAATTCTTATTAAAACGATTAAGGCTAAGGACTACAGTTTATTCTTTTAGAATAAACCATTTTTTAGGGTGCTGAAAACGAATATTCCTTTATTTTTCGAATTCGATAAAGTTGACGATTTCATGATTTTAAGGAATTTCAAGAAAGGCCCCTAGAAATGGGAGAAAAACGATCAACCATATGTTTGTCATGTGGGATGAGAAAAACCCACCCTCGTGGTCTGGTTTCTAGTCAGGGAACTTGGCAAGCCTCGTTCCCTGATCAGAGACCAGAGACCAGACCCCTCGAATGGGCTTTTCTCATCCCACATGACAGCATAAGGGTCCGCTCACCAGTTTTTAGAGTGAACCTAGAATGTCCTGGGTGGAAAAGCTGAATTGGGGGAAATTGAGTGGTTTTGAAAGGTGGGTTGAGAAGACCATTATGAAGATAGTCTATAATGGTAAGATGCATATTTTAGAGTATGCCTGCCTTGTGTAAGAGCGATGAAAATTTTAGGTCACATGACCTATTTAGTCTAAATATAGATATTTTAAAAGGCGTACCGGATTTTCCCTGTTTTACAAGACTTCATAAGGGAAAATATGAAGATTTTGGGTTTTTACACATTTTTTGAATTTGGCTAGAATGGAGTATAAGATAATAGCTTTAAGGAGATATAAGCACTATTTCTGAAATTTTTCCTGGAGATCAGATACAATACACAGAAAAATGGCAAAAACTATGAATTTTAGGCCAGTTTTCTAAACCTTTTTTAACAAACATGTGTGATATTTATTATGTATAGCAATTTTAACATGACCTTGAGACTAGTATCCTATAAAAGCTGTAAGTATGACGAACAGATTGATATATAGTATGATAATGTGAAATATATAGAAATATAAAATGAGATGATGTCAAATTATGTATGATTGCGCAATATTTTTGCACCGCGTGACCCGTAAGAGAAACTGGTGAGCGGACCCTAATAGAGTCGAGGGCAGTAATGCGACAAGAAATTTTGTTTAAAAAGTTCTTAGAAACCATATATCACAAAATACTACAAGGAATATAGATTGAAAAGATATCAGTATCTTATATGTAAATCTTCAGATAAGCATACTTTTAATGTTATGAAAGAGCAGTTACGGTTTATGCAATGTCAAAAATGAAGGGAAAGAGGGTCCATTCTGTGATGTCGAAGGGACCTTCGGGCCGCATATTTTCGGGAAGGTATTTGTGTTACGACACTATGCAGTATATCAATTTGTGCAAAAGGTCAAATTCTATCATTTTATAAGAAAATAAAATTGAGCGCAAAAAAGGGGGAAATTATAAGGGTCGGCTCACCGGTTTTTAGAGTGAACCCAGAATGTCCATGGTGGACAAGCTGAAATGGGGAAATTGAGTGGTTTTGAAAGGTGGGTTGATAAGACCATTATGAAGGTATTCTATAATGGTAAGATGCATATTGTAGAATATGCCTGCCTTGTGTAAGAGCATTAAAGTTTTTAGGTCACATGACTTATTTAGTCTAAATATAGATATTTCAAAAGGCGTACCGGATTTTCCCTGTTTGACAAGACTTCATAAGGGAAACTATGAAGATTTTGGGTTTTTACACATTTTTTGAGTTATATGTGTTGAAAATTTTTTTAATTTGGCTAGAATGGAGTATAAGATGATAGCTTTAAGGAATTGTAAGCATTATTTTTCCTGGAGATCAGATACAATACACAGAAAAATGGCAAAAACTATGAATTTTAGGCCAGTTTTCTAAACCTTATTTAGCAAACATGTGTGATATTTATTATGTATAGCAATTTTAATTTCTAGACCTTGAGACTAGTATCCTATAAAAGCTGTAGATATAACGAACAGATTGATATATTGTATGATAATGTGAAATATATAGAAATATAAAATGAGATGACGTCAAATTATGTATGATTGCGCAATATTATTGCACCGTGTCACCTGGTAAGAGAAACTGGTGAGCGGACCCTATGGTTGATAGTTATATTCTTATACCAGAATATGTAGGTGAACATTGAGTATATTGTTGTGAAGTGCATTTATTGAATAAGATCTGTGTAAACACGGTTAGTTATAAGTGCTGGGAAACTTCTAAGTTGCACACTACATTGAGTTGCACCGCGCACCCAGGCCTGGTCAAATCGGCAAGACGTCCAATATGGTCAGGATCCAAGTAACAACTAATTAAACCTTGGTCACTCAGCTGGTCGTGACGTCACATATTTACATTTATAAAACATATCCCAAACCCGATAATTACAATCACTACAAAATCCCTGTCACAAACTCTTTTCAAAGTGCAAAGTATGATATGACTTTGATGGAGGTGTTGACCTTGACCCTTATGACCTTTGAATCAGTTACATTTTTTATGTTTTTACTTCAGAGGCATGCATTTTCCAATAGGGTAAGGACCAGTCTTTATAAAATCTGATTTTGTTTGTGTGTTTACACTAGCTAGTACAAAGCTATCAGATTTAGGATGGGTTCTGGAGCTTTTCTTTAACTTACTGTAGGTTTATATAATGACACTGTTAGTCTAATCCACCTCTGACTTAGCCATGTTAACTGTTTGTGTATCTTATTACAATAGCCGAGAGAGCTTTACTTTTCATATTTTCTTCCTGTTTTAGATTCAAGCACTAAAATCTGATAATGAATAAAATCAAATATAGAATTAAAGATTTGGTAGCTTAAATTCAATAAAGTAACAGATAAAGGTTTCATCCATTCATAATTATTTTTCAAGGAAACATTTGCTAAATTTTTTGGCTTGCTTTAAACATAACAAATTTGAGGGAATTTTGCAATGTGCACAGAATTTTCCATTTTGGTGTGGAAACCTGTTTTAGAAAAACTTTTCTTCTTCACTTTTGCTCGTACCCTGTGAGACAGCCTATGTGAGACATATAAGTTGTCTCAAAGGCTCCATTTGACCAATGATAAAAGAGAATCTTATTGTGACGTCACAGTAACATCGTCAGAAAACATGGCGTTAGATGGCATGAAACGTTGTTTGAATTCCCTTTTTCTTATGTTTCATTGAAGAAGAAATAGATTCTTTCACTTTCTACTGATTGAGACATAAGAATTTACACTCGTGACGAAAATTTTTCATCTTTTATCTTTTTCTGCTACGCTCCACTTGGGAAAAGACGAAATTTCTGCCACTCGTGTAAACTTTTATGTCTCACTCAGTAGATTGTGATAGAACCTATTATTCTGTTTTCAATGGGAAAAATCAGTATTATGCAAAACAAATTATACATAAGACAGATTTTGAAGGGATCCGGTATAGATATCAAGTTTATCGAAGAATTATCTCCAAACTTCTATGTTCAAAATTTGACAGTTCTTTTTCGTGTCCCCCGCCATGTATTGCTGAAGGGCGTTAAGAGTCTACTTTAAAGATGAAATGCACGTTGTAAACCCTCTTGGATCTCTTATTAGTAAAGTGTAAATTAGATGTATCTTAAGGTGTTTTCATTTGATAATTTCAGTAAGCAGCTGCTAGCCACAAAGTGGGACAGATGCTATTTCTTTACTCAAGGTGGAAATCTCATGTGCCAACATAAAGATCAGGTCAGTGCATATATCAGTCACAAATATCAATTCAGTACATATATCAGTACAAAAATATCAATTCAGTACATATATCAGTACACAAAGGTCAAGACAGTACATATTTCGGTACACAAGATAATATATATACATTATCAGTAAATAAAGATCAAGTCAGTACTTATATTAGTACACAGAGATCAATTCAGTACATATACATGTATCAGTACACAGAGATCAAGTCAGTACTTATATCAGTACACAGAGATCAATTCAGTACATATACATGTATCAGTACACAGAGATCAAGTCAGTACTTATATCAGTACACAGTCAAGTCAGTACATATTATCAGTACACAAAGATCTGACAGGTCAGTACAAACTTTGTATATCAATTTAATGATCAGGTCATTCCACATATCAGTACACAATTACTGACATCATTTTATTTACTTTTCACCATTATTCACTAAGAGCATGATGTTGACACCCCACCCTTGACTCTGCATGGATGTATGTAAAAACTCTGAATTGAAATTCTGACTTTAACCTATGTAATCTAAAAGAATGAAAATTATAAAAGGATATGATACTAATTATTATCTAATGTTTCCCAGCCACAATAATGTAAATATCAGTCAGCCATTTACATGATCTTGATATGACAATGTTGTATAATGTTTTCTGCCGGTACTGACATTGTCTTGTTCACAAACTGTAATGACGTAACCTTGTAAATATTGATAGTTTAATTATATGAGAGTATTTGTTTCACCCTGTCTGTCTTTCCCTTGTACATTTTTTAAATAATGTAACTATATGTTTTATGGAGAGATTGTATGTGCTCGCAAAGGGAGTGGTGAATGAAGGAAGGGGGGATACGTGTTTCACAAACCCCACTTATAGTAAGATGTATGAAAGTTTTTTTCAGTAAAAAATAGAATTTGTATAACGAAACAAAATATTGCTTTGTAGGTGTTAAAGACTGTTAATATTCACCATATAGTAAGCTATGTCTTTACTAACCCTCTCTATCATATAATCACATTATGTTAAGTTTACTTTGTGTTTAAAATCATTTGTTCGGTTTTTTACCATACACTCCCTAGCCTGACTTTGCACTTCTTATATTTTCAGTTGCATTGTGATTTACTTTGATTTTTGGTCAGGTTCAGTGTTACATTTATAGACTGGCTTTATAGATGAGAGCTCCTAGTCCATAAACTATAGTCTGTAAAAACTATTATGTTTGGTTATAAGCTTTGAAAGATGCATTTTATCAGTAAGAATAAACTATTTTCATAAAGTTGATACATAATCTTAATATAAAAAAATTATAAGTTGTACACACAATAAAGAATTGATTTGACTGTCTGAATCTGCAGTAAGAAGTTAAGAGTCCCCACCATAGGCTGGTGCCTTATAGTTTTGCCTCAAATTACAGATTAGTTCAATAGGAGTCTTTCCCTGTTCTGATCTTGTCATACATAAGACTCATTTTATCTTCTGAAATATTTCTTATTTCAAATGAAAATTTTCTTTTTTGGACATTTTTATACATGTAATGCATGTGTATGCCTTTAACTGGGCCCAAATTGGTAATAAAGTATCTTGTATCTTGTTAAGATTCTCATCAGACTGACGTTAATTATCAGGACGAACGTTAATATGACCAATGTGATCCAGCTGACCTCATGAATCATTATAATGTTCCTCAGTCAGATCATATCTTCCCTAACCTTAACCCATCTCCATGTACCACTTATAGCTTAGTGTTTTACAAACGGGCACAAAATATAATTTTATAGTCCATGATTTTCTTCTTAGTCTTAGTCTTTATTAAACATAAGAACTAACCCTTAAATATCCTGAACCCTCAATTAATTACAGTAACTAATGTTATTGTACCTTCAACGATAACACATATACATATACCTAAATGTAATGAGGTTTATAGCCTGAATTTTGAACTTTGGCATTTTTGTGTTTATTTCAGCTTGCGGGTAGTTTGGTCTTAGATCTTAACGAGCCAGGTGTACTTGCTGAACCATATGATTCTGACGATAGGAGATTTGTATTTCAAGTCATATCGCCCAAGTCAAAAAAGTAAGTCAAAGTTCGATAGATGTATAAAGGTATTCTGCTCCTTTGAGTACTGTGTATAGGCAGCATGTCCGTGTATCACTATGATTGATACATGTAGTAAATATCCAGTAAATCATGCAAAACACAAGGAAGGACAAAGCTCGTTATTCAATTATAAAGAATTGGCATGTATGACACATACAAAGTAAAACCCTAAGAGTACATACTATATCAAATCTTGGGAGCCATTTGATAAACCTTCATTATGTATGTTTCAGAAATGTGGTACTGCAGGCTGAAAATGAAAGAGATAAAGATGAGGTAAGGAACATGTACTAATATGGTCTGGTCAGTTAGTGTGTTATGCTAATACTCTAGATGGCTAGTATAAAAATATAATGTATTAGAAGATTCCTTAAGCCGGGCCTCCACTGTCGCAAATGTAGAGGAGAATGAGCTATGATCAGAGGCAAATGAACAATCGTGTCACATTCTTGTCTGTTCGCATGAAGTATTTCTTGGCGCTATAGGCACACGATAGCGCCGCGAATGCAACAAGAATATGCTACGCGTCGGCCAGGATAGTGAGGCGAGAGTGATAAGAATAGAGAAGAATGCGACACCAATGTGCCATGATAAAAAGACACTGAGGCGAATGAGAGGCGAATGCAGGAGATTGAAACACGACTTTAACCCGATAACGCTGCGATCATGACAAGAATGTGACATGAGAAAAATCAAAATCATTTGACATATCTGGGAGCATCAATACCCTTTGTTGACTTTGACCTTTTTCCAGGTTACTTTCTCTTGAAAGACATTGTCAAAGTTTTCAAAATATTGATCCGCTCACTTTTACATCAACTCTGAGATAATTATTATTGTCGTTGTCGTGTGTGTATGTAGTACTATCGTGGCAATACAGTGTCAAGATCGTGGCTGATTCGCGTTGATTTTTTTCATTCGCATCACATTCTGGGCGCTTTCACATCACTTTTGTGTCAGATTCTTTCTTGTTGGGGGCTCTATTGTGGCTCTATCATGGCTCATTCTCCTCCACCTTGGGAACAAGAATGCACGCGAATGTGAGGAGAACGCGCTGCAAATGGAGGAGAATGCAAGGCGAATGCGCTGCGCATGTGCCGCGAGTGTGAGGTGAATAAGAATTCAGACACGAATGTTTTAAACAGTTAAAAGCATTCGTGTCGGTGCCGCGAACATAGGAGAATACAGGAGAACATGACACGATAGTGACACGATGAGATAAGAATGCCCGCGATTGAGAGGAGAATGCGCTACGATTAAACAAAATAACCTAATTGTAGCTCTATCGCCTCTGCATTCACGACAGTTGAAGCCCGGCTTTATACTATGAGGTATTTTATTTTAAAAAGATGTGTTGCAAGATTTTTAATTACGGTTTGAAGAGGTTGGGGGTAACAATGTCGGAAAACACCAGATAACAACAAAAATAAAAAAAACAATACATTAATTTACAGAAAAATTATGTATGTCAGGGTTTTAATCCTTTAATGCTAAAATTGAAAAAGAAAAAGTAATTTTGAAGATGGTAAATCCATTAAATCGGCGAACTCTGCAATCCGGACCTGAAAACCATCCTATTTTGTACTACTCAGCCACATTGTAAGCTTTTAGGCCTGAAATACACACTGTGTAGAAATAGGCAACTTAATATTGTTTATTTCATTGTTATCTGTTGTCTATTTCATGAAATTACACTCAGATTGGTTTATATCACTAGATAAATATAAGAATTCGGCAACTTTTATAAATTTAAGGGCTATAAAGACTGATTGTTGAAAAATAGCCCATTCCCCTTTTTCCATTTTTCTCCTATGAGACACTGTTCCACCCCAAGTTACAGAACCCCACTTGGTCAGAAAATCTGTTTTAGTGATATACACCTTTGGTGAAAGTGGCATTCTGTAATTCAGGTTGGAACAATGGTGTAGAAAAACTTTTCCATTTTCCATTGATTTCTATGTAAAAAGCATGA
This sequence comes from Pinctada imbricata, assembly GCA_033119305.1. Classification (NCBI taxonomy): domain Eukaryota; kingdom Metazoa; phylum Mollusca; class Bivalvia; order Pterioida; family Pteriidae; genus Pinctada; species Pinctada imbricata. The sequence continues at coordinate 112,812,717 of VSWD01000005.1, forward strand.
ATTTTAACCCAAATACCAACCTTATTCATGTTATTATGAAACATATTTATAACATTAAAGTAGATTGAGATGTGGACCAAATTAGTTGACCTTTTTTAATGCAAAATTTGCCTTAATTTTGCCTTTTCAGGGCAGATTTTACGTCTTATTCTTACATATCTTTTAGCGTCATTAATTATACAGGAACATGTATGTTTATTCCTGATAAACATCTTTGATCATTTTATTTTTCAGTGGATATGCACAATCAACAATGTAGTTAGAGAGAGTGGTTATGTCAAGGGTAAAAGCCCACAAGTCAAACCTAAGGTATGTACACAATCAACAATGTAGTTAGAGAGAGTGGTTATGTCAAGGGTAAAAGCCCACAAGTCAAGTCTAAGGTATGTACACAATCAACAATATAGTAAGAGAGAGTGGTTATGTCAAGGGTAAAAGTCCACATGTCAAACCTAAGGTGTGTAAAAAATACTGTCTAAGTATTTTCAAGTTAGTTCAAATTATATACTATACGAGGGCTGATTGATATATTGTGAGCCTTGTATTGAACGATTTGAATTTTATTGGACATTTTGCATTATTTTTCTACATTATTTCCTTCAGTATCTATACACTTTTGCCACTGGTGTTTAAGGGCCTCAATACCACTTTTAAATAACTCCACATCTTGACTGGTCAGAAAGCTATCCACTGCAAGTATGATGTCATCTTGGAACAAAAGTGGATGCTAGAAATAGCTGCTTTCAGTTTTGGGAATTGATGAAAGTCTGATGGAGCAAGATCACGTAAATTTGGCGGATGCTCAATCAAATTAAAGCCACAATCATGAATGGCAGCCATAGCAGTGACAGACTTGTGAACAGGAGCATTGTCCTAATGGAACATTGCACACCTTTAACTACTGTCCTGTTCACTAAATTCAGAGCACCCTGTTTTGTTGGTTTATTCTGTCGTCTGAAGAATTTTCCTAGTAAATATTGTTTCCAAGAATTGACCTCCTTTAGTCATAACTGGAAACTAACTTCAACTTACCCTATCAGCTGCCTTCAAACCGCAATATGAAAAATAAAATGTCTACAGAAAATTTCCATGTTAATTTCAAGCCGCCACCATATTGTTCTCTGTGTCAACAATAGTAAACAGTGACATCAAAGCGTCCGACGTCACGCATTTCTGGTGATTTTACTATAGAAAATCCCTGTGGACTTTTTATTTTCCGTCCTATTTTTAACTTAATTGACGTAGAGCCAAAACAATGGTATTTTCTGTTACGACTAAAGGAGTACTATAAAATTGATATCTTTTTGGAAGATGACAATATCATATTTTAAAGAAAATCGGGAAAACAGGGTGCACTGGATTTAGTGAACAGGACAGTAGTGAACTTTCCGCGTCGCTTAAGTTTTATATTTTCCCGTAACTGTGTCAGGAGTAAAGCATAGTATGTGCCATTGATTGTTTGTCCTTTTTGGAGATAATCTATCAGCAGAATACCTTCTGCATCCCAGAAAACCAAGGCTCACAACATTTCAATCAGCCCTCGTAATTGCTGCAGTATCATGCATGCCTGATGCAACCATGTTGCAGTATTTTTCAATCAGAATATATTTCACTTTGTTTACTTATATAATGAAATTTACCTGATACAAGTCAGCAGTACATTTGGTGTACTGCATAGTTTTGCCATGGAGTATAGTTGTAGGGCTGGGACGATACTGCACCCAGCCGATCCGATCTGTATCACGATACCTGATATCCAATACGATACATATCGCGATGCTAAGTTTATTAATAAAACCTTCTCAAAAAGCTATTTGATAGTGTTTATGTATGTCATATAAGTAGCTTTTTTCATTAAACATTATTAATTTATTCAACACAAGCTTTCCGAATAAATATGAAAAAGTAAATAAAACAGCTTATTAATTAATCTCGTAAATTATTATTTTATTTGTAAAACAATTTTTTTCAGGTGCCCAGAAATTACTATATATTTAAAATGTGTATAATTGTAAGGTTCTTCTCCAGGTATGTCACTAACTATGTTAGTGCTGGCAAGAGGTTTGTCACTGACTATGTTAGTGCTGGCACGAGGTGTGTCACCGACTATGTTAGTGCTGGCACAAGGTGTGTCACTATGTTAGTGCTGGCACGAGGTATGTCACTGACTATGTTAGTGCTGGCACGAGGTATGTAACTGACTATGTTAGTGCTGGCACAAGGTGTGTCACTGCCTATGTTATTGCTGGCACGAGGTGTGTCACTGACTATGATAGTGCTGGCACAAGGTGTGTCACTGACTGTGTTAGTGCTGGCACGAGGTGTGTCACTGACTATGTTAGTGCCGGCACGAGGTATGTCACTGACTATGTTAGTGGCAAGAGGTTTGTCACTGACTATGTTAGTGCTTGCACGAGGTATGCTACTGACTATGTTAGTGCTGGCACGAGGTGTGTCACTGACTTAGTTTGTGAAACGGTTTGTTATTTGACTAGAAGAATTGAAAACAAAATCATTTAAAATAACACAGTGAACAGTAAGAAGTCATTGGAAAAAATCATATTAAAAATCAATGGTTCTTAAAATTTGTCATGTTTACGGTGATCTGGAGGCAAACTTTCTCAATGGGACTATGACCCCTTCCACTTGGACTTCAATGTGCCATTCTCAAAATCAACGAAAGGGCCATTCCAAAAATGATCAATTTTCGAAAAGCTATGCATACAATGTATGTACAATACATCAGATGTTAGCACATTTTTTTGTCGTGAAATTCCCAATTTTACCATTTCCAATGAATAATTTACAGTGCATGTATCACAGAACAGCCAAGTTTAAACTTTCAGTCACCTATTCTGTATTTTTCTTGTCCAAGTATGGGCAGCTTGTTGAAATTAGGGAAGGGGGGGGGGGGAGTTGAATGCAATTGACATTTCTGTACAAACTTTATTACTTCAATTTGAACCTATTGACTGGCCACTTAAAATGACATGACAATTTTATGGACGAACGCATACACAAGTATCTTTACGTCGATAAGATACGTAAGTGGACGTTGGAGATTTAAATCTCAGGCGCAGAATGAGGATAAAAAGAAATGTCGGAGAAAAATCAATATTGTATCATTATAGCAAAGAATCTTTCAGGTGAGTGGAGAATTTTGTGCTTCTGACTGGCCATGTACAGTAAGCTGTGATTCACAGTAACTGCTACTGGTATAGATCTACGTTACAACGTAAATACGAATACAGAACTTTTAGATAGATTTGAAAACCAAACATGGACAACGTAGAATAATGCGGACCAGGGCGCAGCAAGTTGCCGATTTTATGGGCCATTTTAGATCGGAATTGGACTATGTCGCAAGGTGCGTTGACTTCCCAATCACTGTACAGTTTATATCTATATGTAAACTGAAAAAAGTTGGAATTAAACTTGAGTACTTGAAAATCCGGAAAATTCAAACACGTATTTTTATGTTAATTTTAACTTCGGTATCGTCGGGGTGTATCGATACTTGGATCGCGAAATAAAATATCGCGATGCATCGATGAATCGGAGTATCGTCCCAGCCCTATATAGTTGGAGATATTTTCCTTCTTGTAACTAATGAGTAATGTATGTATGTATGTATGTATGTATGTATGTATGTATGTATGTACCATGTATTACAGGAGAGAACGTCAAGTTCTAGCAGTCAGTCAAAGCAATCAGAGTCCAGTAGTCCTGATGCCATCAGTGTTAATAGGTACGATATATACAAAGCATGCTCGTTTAAATATGTATGTTTTACCTTTCTAGTTTTGTTCGTTGTTGTTATCATTTATCATTTAGTTTGACAAGTTTGAAAATTTCCTCCATTATGATTGTGTTACTTTTTGCTCTAACATCTTCTTTGACACATGATTTGTGTGCTCTCCATTTGCTGCTTATTCCCATGAAGCTATAGCAATCTTATTTTTTAAGAAGGGAGATAAGTTTTAAATGCATTTTATGCTTACCTGTTATCATTCATTATTTCATTTTGTAATTTCTTGCAGCAAATGTTAAATTTTGGTCTTTGAATTTTGCACTCAAATTTTCCTGAAGAATTCATACTAGAATTACGTCAAACAAAGTGAATTTGAAATTAAAACCTATAATTTTATTCTAAAGTAATATCTAATGTGAATCATATAAACAAAAAGAGCAATTTTATCATAAAATTAATTTTACTTTAATAAGATACTTTTAATTTTCTATGCAGACTTTCAAAAATTACTATTTTGTTTCTTATGTGGTTGTTTTATTTCTGATTCATCAGATTTTTCCAATTTGATGATTTGATACAAGTGATAAGTTGTGTTATTCTGTGACCAGCATGCTGAGTTTTTATAGCGTTAGTGAATGTTGACTTTGTTTGCCACAGTGCCAGCAGTGCATCCGCACCAAGAACTCCGGCCCCCACGCCTACAAACTCATTCATTCCTGACGCCCCAATAATGTTTGATATGCCCTCAGTTGTAGAGGAAAACGGAGGGGTCGTGTCAAACCTCTCAGGTCCACCAAAGTTAGTAAACTATTGATTATCTCTCATCTATATATCATTTATCTAAAATTTACTTTAATCAAGTAATTCTAAGTATTAAAGGCATACCTAAAATCAGTGAACTTATGAGTATTTATCATTTATTGAAAGTATTCATTTCAGCCATTATTTCATGCATGGAAAGACAAATCTCAGATTGAAAGGGTGATTTTTCCAACAGCTGTACTAATCAAATGTGCATTTTGTTGAGAAGATTTTGAGTTGAACATTATCCCAGCATGTTCTGTTGTTATATGCCAAGTGTGTTGTATGGTAGAGTTTAAATCAAGTGAAATTTACACTCAAATTACAGTTACATTGTATTTGGACTGATCATTGTAACTTATATAATTATCTTATATTCAATAAGGATTGTACATTTCCTAAATTCTTGTAAATAGAAGGACTGATTGTCATCAAATTTATAAATTTGGTTGTTTCTATTAAAATGTAATTTAATTGACTCAAATAGCCTATACATGTTAGTAATATTATTATTTAGAAGGATCAACCCGTTTGACCAGTCGTCTGTAGAAGTACTGGACACACTGGACGCAGCCATTGATGACTCTACGTATGTAGAGAGTTTTGTTGTGAGGTTTCTGGGCTCCATGGCTGTGACTACAGACAGGGGTAGGTTGACTACAGACAGGGGTAGGTTGACTACAGACAGGGGTAGGTTGACTACAGACAGGGGTAGGTTGTGATTTGCACCAATTTCCAAACAAAGCTTTTATTAGACTACATGTACATAAGCATGTACATCTAGCTACAAATACTTGCATATCTGTGGCTAAATAAATTGTGTTTTATCAATGGATTTAAGATTTGAGATGTACATAAAATCTACATGTATTTATTTCTTAATTCAAGTTGAAATATAGGTCGCTAAGCCCTATTATTAGCTGCTTAACCTATAAAGAAGGTCTGTATTCTGTAGTTTCTGGATTTTTCTTTGAATAAATTTATTTCTTGAATTCATCATGTACAACAAGAGATACAGGTCATATGTGCACTGGATTGAAGATATTGTTGCATTTGCTCTGTACATTTCTCTCAATGTTACAAAGCTGAATTATTTTGATAATTAATTTTTTAGGTGAACAGCTAGTATGTGAGACAATGAGGCAGATTTTGGCAGCTAGAGCCGTTAACAATGTGTTCAAAATGGTGGAGTCACGACTCGTTGTGTCCAGTGAATGTATGAGGTAAGTATGTGAGACAGATTCTGGCAGCTAGAGACATTAACAAAGTGTTAAAAATGGTGGAGTCAGGACTCGTTGTGTCTAGTGAATGTATGAGTTAAGTATGTGAGACAGATTCTGGCAGCTCAAGCCGTTAACAATGTGTTAAAAATGGTGGAGTCATGACTCGTTGTGTCCGATGAATGTATGAGGTAAGTATGTGAGACAGATTCTGGCAGCTCAAGCCGTTAACAATGTGTTCAAAATGGTGGAGTCACGACTCGTTGTGTCCAGTGAATGTATGAGGTAAGTATGTGAGACAGATTCTGGCAGCTAGAGACATTAACAAAGTGTTAAAAATGGTGGAGTCAGGACTCGTTGTGTCTAGTGAATGTATGAGTTAAGAATGTGAGACAGATTCTGGCAGCTCAAGCCGTTTACAATGTGTTAAAAATGGTGGAGTCACGACTCCTTGTGTCCGATGAATGTATGAGGTAAGTATGTGAGACAGATTCTGGCAGCTCAAGCCGTTAACAATGTGTTCAAAATGGTGGAGTCACGACTCGTTGTGTCTAGTGAATGTATGAGGTAAGTGAGACAGATTCTGGCAGCTAGAGCCATTAACATTGTTCTCCTCGTCACATGAACCAATTAAATTATCACCTCACTGGGAATTACTGGACAATAAACTAGGGCTAGCTAGTTGTTATTTCTTAATTTACTAAAACCTGCAGAAAATTTTACACTGAGGTAAATAAAATTGTCATTTATGTAAAATTTATTTCTCAAAACAATTATCAGTTTTAGGATGAATATAATGTTGATATTACCATATTAAGGATGCTTTCTCCTGGCGAGCTGAACAGAAAACGTTCTAGACGACGGAAGATAACTCCTAATGTCGTAAAAGAAAGATGTACGACAATTGTTTTTTCTGTTCATTGCACTAAATTCAATAGCATGGTTAAATGAAGTTGTTTGAGTATATATTTGTTATTTTCATAAGTACATGTATAAACATTTTATGTTATCTTTTTGCTTTAAAACAACCTAGTTCAAATAACATTACGTCATTGCGAGAACCTTTGACGTCACGCAGCAAAAATGACGTTCGTCTTCCCGCCATGAATAAAACAGATAAATAACGCTGCAGGAAAGGGATGTAATGTTTGATTACTTATATTTTCCTTTAAATTACATCAATTGAGAAGATTAATTTAATAAAAGCAATACTTTTAAGAAATAGATTTGTATTTTTAGTGTGAAACAAATCATACAACAATAGCATATAAAATACACTGAAACATGAAAAATACATGTAGAACTTTACCAGTAATTCCACTCTCTACTGTCATTGTGTCAAAGAAACATGTATTAATGGCGATTCGTCTCTGTATTTCTATTTATTAAGAAAATAATAATAATAAATCGCCACATACTTTTTTTTATCTCTTCCGCCTTATCTTTATTCTTTTTCTTATCTATTTCCTTTATTTATTTTAGCAGCGTTATGTCTGCAAAAATTTGAAATTTTGAACTCTATCAGACAATTCTAAATTTTCCTGTTTACATGATCCTCTGTGCGTACAAATAATTAATCTTTTAAAGGAAAACTTAAATAAGGCCCTTTCACATTAGCCTTGCTGCAGCCATACAGTGTCTGCGATCTTGCATGCCGTACGACTGCACCATAACTGTTCGAGAAAGCCGTAAGGCTGCGCACGAAATGTTTTAGAAGAGTTCGTAGTGTTTAGACAACAGACTTTTTTTCGTGCGACTGCCGCATTGAAGACATACGGGCATCTCACTGCTGACATTCGCCATCTGAGAGAAAGACTTTATAAAAGAAAAGATATGGCACGCATTTTTCATAAAACGAAATTGAATCATGTTACCCTATGGACTGAAACAAAAATATTGATAATCCGGTGGGTGGGGGGGGGGGGGGGGGGGGGGGGGGGCTGGCTCCGCAAATTAAAGAATAAAACATGCTATGAAATTTGAAATAAACTTGCACGATGTATAGCGTCTTCCGACAAACTAAACGTGTGTCAAGGGGTGAGAGAGAGAGAGAGAGGGGGGTATATTATATCTGCATGTTCCTTAGACATATTTATCGATAACGTTGAATGTGGATTTAAAGATTCAGAAACAATCATGCTTTTTCGATTGTCTAAGGTCATCGAATATATTCTGCGGTCGGAGAAATCCCTCATCTACATACGTATCCTTGTTCTTTATTTGCTGTTTACATTGTACATTAAACACAGGAAAGAACAAAACAGACAAAGATAAAGAAAAATAGTCAGAAGACAGCGTCACGCGCTGTGTATAGGTTTTTGTAGAAAAATTGAAGGTATATATACAGTAGTGAGATATTGCCGGGTTTGTTAAAAGTAGGTCAATCTCAAAGGTCAAGGTCACTGTGTCAAAAGTCAAGGTCCATAATGAAAGGTCTGTTAACGAGTAATTTACGTGTAAAATATCTGCCATGTTTGTGTAATTTTAAAACATATTTATCAAATAATATATGCAAAAAAATTGTTTCGGTGAGTTCAAGAGGGGGGGGGGGGTGAACACCCCCCTCCTTTTCCCCTAGCTATGCAAAAAAAAATATTGTTTAATGTCAGATTATTAGAATGTATATAAATATTCACATGAAAGTTCATGAAACTGCAATATAAAACCAAATATAATCAATAAAACCTGTACGTACTGTTGGCAATATGGCGTTTTTTTCTATTTCCTGTATCATTTTGAAGAAGGGGGTAGGGTAGCAAAATGGACCAAAACTTTTTCCCAATGCACAACACCCCCTACGTTATCTTTCATAAAAACATGCTATAATGTCCCTAGATACACTATGTGAAGTTTTTAAAAAAAAGTTTAATGGAATTACATTTTTTATCAGCATTTTAGTGCCAAAAATCTGTTTCTTACATTACTTTAAAAAATTGCCATATTAGGTAAGAATTTGCTAAAAAAATCATTCCGTTACATCTTATGTCATAAAAATTGTATTCAACAGTAGTAAAGTAATGCATTCTAATATATTTGAGTAATCCAATTCAACAATTCCGTAAGAATATATATATTTTAGATTTTATGAGTATTATTTCGCCAATTTTCAATTTCAACACAATATTCTGAGATGGTTGAAGAAGGGTATCTTTGATGGCAAATATCTGACATAAAGTCCATATCTTGGTATCCTTTTCTGTTTGTTTTATTACTTATCGGGTCAAGTACTATTGAAATATAATGGTTAGAAAAAAAGTTTGATGCTTTTGAATTCGAGATCTCAGAAGAAAGCATCCTTAAATCATCTGTATGGTATCATTTACCAGGTTGGTTGATCCATCATCGAATGCCGTTAGAACAAAGTTTGCCTTAGCTGATATATCATTCTGGTCGGCTCACCCAGAAAATACCAGGTATGTATCAATCAATAATGCTACATCTAATATAGTTATCTAGGCCAATGTAAGAATTTATGTACTTTATCATTATAATGTAACAGAAGGACTACGTACGTGCACCTGTCTTTCAATAAGTAAATGCTGTAATTAAGTTTTCAAATTTATTTGTAAGTTTCACATGATGAATTAAAACAAATCAGAAACTGGTATTTGTTATTCCCCTTTTGTTACAGATTGTTTGGGTTTATAACTAGAACAAAGAGCTCAGGGTCTACTTCGTCACAGTTTGCGTGTCACGTGTTTGAATGTAACGTATCCGCAGAGGAGGTGAGTTGTCAGATTCTTATATACATGTACATTTACTTGAATAGAAAAATTTGTATGTCATTAATAATTCATAGTTATTCTTCAACCAGTTATTTGCTGAAATGAATAATTGGATGAATAGCGCATTCATTACTTGACAAACCAAATGGAAAAATTAATCTAGTAATTTACAACCAATCAGAATGAGTTTGCATTATTGACAACCAGGTTTAAAAGAAATACATAGTTTTACATGTATCTTTATCAGGAAGAAATGATGAAACCACAGATTTCTTAACAAAATACTACTATCATGTAACTTTGCATAGGTTTCATTTCAAATTGGAGAGAGGTGACAAATTTTATTTGAAGATCCACTTGTGTCTTTAAATTCTTCACTTTATTGAATTATTGAAATATTTTAAGTTTTTCATCTACACCATTATGCACTCATTTTAAAGTTGTTGTATAGTAATTAAGCATTATATATATATATATATAACAGATTTGCCAGGCGGTTGGTACGGCCACCAAGCTAGCTTTTCAGGCCTTAATGGTAGGTACCATACATGGAAAATTTACGTTTCTTTGTGACTTTCTCAATCGTAAATCTGTGATTTCTCAGTGCTCTTACTAATACATTTTGTACATAATTATAATATTGTACATTGCATATGTATAACAATGTTTTTATCATCTTTCAATCGCTAATTTTTCTGTGTTCATGAGTTGCTGTACATTGCATTTGTTATGAAGGTATAGTTTCAGCCAAATTTTTTAGGATTTTGTAGATCTTTAGTTTTGTCCCTTAAACTTATATGAGTACTTTTTAAAAGATTCATAGAATTATTCATTGCAATATGATATAGTCCAACTCATGTAATTTTTTACATTATTTTTTAAGTATAGATAAAGTGTAATATGTAAAGGGCCTATCTCAATAATGACGTAAAGAACAATTATACTATATACAAGTATGGCTAGCTATCTATGTTATAAATCACAAATATCCATGGAATTGCAGTTTAACTTTAGATCCTGAACATTCTTAGCTCTATCATATTTAAATTAATATTTTTATATTGAGTAACTTCTCTGAGTTCTAGCTTATTTACTGAATACACGATAGATATTCCTAAAGTTTATTTATAATAATTTCTTACTTGAGATTTCTTAGGCTTAAGCTTAGTTTTGTTATTTTACATCATTACCAAACATGTATATCAAAAGACAATTGCAGACGATGTTTGACCTTCTATCCTTTCACTCTTCCACTCATTCTCCTTTTCTCTTCATTTATTAAATCCCTTTCGGTTTTTCCCCGTTCTGGCCCTCCGCCAAAGAACACATTCCTGGTCTATTAGATAAATCCTTTTAGAATTGCTGATTTCTTTGAAGTAGCATAGTCTCTGATGCCTTCGCACTCTGCACATTAAAATTAGATAAACAGATTTTCAGATATTGCTTCCATTATTAGTTGTTAACAGAAAGGTTTTACTGTATGTAGATAAAAGATGCAAAAATATTAAATAAAGAAAACTTGATGCACCAGTCTTGTAACATGAGCAAATCAGAGTTTATTTAGTATTCATTTGAATTTATTTCATTCCAATACAAAGATATCTGTGTATAATCTGTAAATATGCACCATGATCTTGATGACCTCTCTATATTACACGTATCAAACTTCTATGTCGTATACGGTCTGTACTTACAGCACGCTATATAGTCATCAAATATAGTATTTAATGTTGCATCATTTCAGCAAAGTAAGTTGCACGAAGGGAAGGCAAGTAACTTATAAATAACTTAGCCATTAACTCGGGAAATTCAGCGGCTATATGTATACGTCTCATTCTGATTGTGGACACTTGCAGTCTGGCATGCACTGTTATACGTGTATATACTCCGTTGTTATTCTCCGGCACTGTTAGCCGTTATATAATACGGCTCTGTATGTGTTTTACCGACCATTAACGTTTATATGTTAAGTATGAAATCAGTGTTGAAATTGCTCATTTTAGGTCATTTTGTTTGCTTGATGCATCTTACATTCAGAGTTTCCCAGCCTACCACTCTTTTGTTTACATGTAAATATTGATGAAAATTTAGAAATCTTTGAAAAATTCTGATAACTCTATTCTGATATATTGTGCTGATTTGATTTCTTCCATATCTCTGCATAATCACTTCTGAATCAGCATGATATTTTAAAAGTGTTTGATGGAGGCCATTATGATTATGATAGTTTATGGAAATAACGGCATGAAATGTTACAGTGGAGAGGTGAATGTTCTGTTATGTTCCGTTATTACTATTAACATGCATGTAATGGATTCGTCACGGTCTATCAAAGTTTATAATGTTAACTGTCATTAAAGAATTTGATGAAAAAAAAAGGACTTTAAGATTATGATTTATCTAAAGATTCTGACTGATGAAATTTGGGCAAATAATTAAAACATTTCGATTGCATGATTATTAGTGGTCTGTATGTGTTGTATGTGCAACAAAACAAAGGGACTGTCTTCTTCTGTTTGTCTGTGTGTGTCTTCCTCATAGTTACTCCCTCAAACACTGTATAAATTGATAATGATGCATAAGAATTAGGGAAGGAAGTTTTGAAATCGTTTTACGATATTAGCTCATTATGAGTTCTGATTCCCTTCACACTTGCTGTATATCATATCCAGATCACATGTTATAATATATTCATGTGTACCTTCATATATACAACTGTACCTACTGTTTGGGCGGCTCACTTCGGAAACTGGATAAACGCTATTATGACAAGATTATCATGCAAAAATTCAAATTAAATTGATACCATTCAATAGATCTTGCCTAGTTGAGTTACTGATAATTGGTGCAAGCAATCAATGTTCAAAGGCCTAATGTTAAACTGGGCAATGTCAGGCTGAAATTTAATATTGAAAACACCCCATCTAAAAAGAGTTTTGTCCATAAAAAATATGATTTCATAAACCTACAACCATATAACATGTACCAAAATTTACGAATAAGCAAGAGCTATTGAATGACATGTATCTTATTTAAATTTTTGCATGATAAAATAATCAAAATCGTGTTTATCCAGTTTCTGGAGTGAGCCATGTGAACAGTACATGTAATTCATATACGAGTATAGTCAAGCTAGCATCTAGTATCATACACATGCTTTCCATTCGCTCTGTATCAGATATATGTAATCATACCTAAGTCTCTCAGAATCTGTTTGTCCTGTATTCTGTAAACTTTAGCAACTCATAAAGGGAAAATATAGTGAAAAATCAGATCCATTCAGCATGTATATTTAAAAACCTTGTTTCAACTCAGTGTTTCAGTTTTTGATTCAAATGTAGAATAGGAGTCTTTATCTTTTCAGCTAAAAAAATATACATCATAGACTGCATAGCTGATACTGGTTTGCTTTGATTTTGTAGGAGAAAAAAGCCATGGAGAAAATACAACAGGTGAAAACTAAAGAGAAGAACCTCCTCCTCCAAAACATCAACCAGCTAGAGGATGCCCCTGAGGGTGAGGAGGAGGCTCTACATAACCTCCCACTGTCCCCTGATGGCAAGTATCTGGTCCTCACCGCAACCGACGAATCAGATATCATCCCCGAGTCACATGACACTGAACAACCAATAAAAACAATGGACCTTAGAAATACTTCAAACCAGACACAAGAATCTACAAGTGTGGCTGATGATGATGAAACTGAGGCTTAAGAGATTTTTTATCAAATGATACATGTTTTTGTTACCAAGTCATGTTTAGGGTTTGTGCATTGAAGAACAGTATTTATTGTTATTTCCAGCTTTGAAGCACTTTTTGGTGATAGTTTCATAAATGTAAGTGGGATTCCCCTTTATCCTGTTTCCTTCCCTCACCATCATATGTATGGTTTTATAATGTAAGCAAATCATGAATACTCATTAGTATTTAATATTGCCATGGTTGCTATGGTTACCTAATCATGATAAACCCACACAGGTATTTGGTATGGAAATTAAGCTTTTTATTAAAAGTACATACACTCATGTGATGTTGAATTATCCCATACCAAAATTTGTCATAATTTTAACAAGATTAATGCATTCATTATTCAAAAATTCAACAAAATCATTCTTAAAATCCGATTCAGTTGTACTAAGAGATTTTTAAATCATCCCAGGAAAACTGGAAGATATGGATAGAATTTAATGTTTTGTCATTTCACTCATGCAAATCCTCTTTTGTATTTTATTCATGAGTTTCTGAGAGCGCATACATGGAACATTAATGATGTTTATTATTATATAGTTTGTTGCTTACCTGCATGCTTGTGTTGCCCTACTTTAGCAACGTGGGAAGAAATTTAGATTTATATATCCCACACACCTTCACATGATTTTCATGAGACTTGCATGAACTGGTTTATTTTCATCGAACAACAATTTATTGCATATTTGATATGTCCATTTTCCTCTTTGATGAATTGAAAGATTTGGAAAAAGTATCTTATGTAAACAGTAAAGGTACTGTCGATCCTATTTAAATTAGTGAATGAATCCAGATTATCTCCAAGTTTTTGGTTACTTGAAGACTTCTTACAACTATTAATCTGTACTAAAAATAGACAGTATGAAAATATTTACATGCAAAATATTTTCCTAGGGGAGGATGGAACAAAACTGAAAAATTCCTGCAGTGAAATGAAGCTTATAGTGTTAGTTTTACTAGTGTTAGTGTTAGTGTTAATTATGATGAGATAAATTGTTGATTCTTTATAGATTTGTAATAAGAAGAGTTGTTGAGTGCTGTTGTTATATTGTTATTTGATGAGATGTCTTAATATAATGATGTATTTATAAAAGATTATAGCCTACAAGCTCTTAACAACTCATTTATCAGGAGAGTTGTTTCCATTTTGTCAGGGGAGATGTAGTGGCCTGATGCATTAGGATAATTAGAGCTAGGGACAAGGCTAGAATGCTAAAATGAAACAAAAAAAGGGGGACTGTATTGGTGCCTGAAAATGTCTGTGTGGAGTGAAGCTATTGAAAGGGTTAGTCTTGGGCATTTTAGTTGTGATTATCATGATATTTATTTGTTGAGTTTGTTAGTTTTGGCTTAAAAGAAAGTTAACGTATGGGCATGAATATGTGTACATAAGATATGTGTATGATATGTGGAACATTTTGTGTTTTAGTATTTATTGGTAGTGTCTTGTAAATTATGTGGTGCTTGCAAAGCATAGAAATATGATTAAGTAAGAATATAACAAAAAAGCAGAAATATTCCAATTTTGAAATACATGTAGTAGAAATTTTTGAAAAAGTAGATTTTTTGCTTTTTATTGTACCCATCATATGTTAGATTTGAAGAGAAAAGTATTTCATAATTAAATGATTTTGTCTTAGCTGAAGAAATCTGGATGAGAAGAAGAAATCTTAAGCATATATAATCATCATATTCATATCAGAATGTTTGAAATTTGTTAAGGAATTTTAAGACTTGAACAATTGAATAACATTTTTTTAAAATTTGGACTTAACATGTTGTCTTTCTGCGTGTTATGTTGACAAAACTCCAAATGAACTTGAAGGTGTCTTCACAGTACTACAGTTATGTAGATTTAGTAGTTTTCAGCTTTATGTAACATGTTAAGGTCAAACATTTTTTATCCTTTGACCGTGAAAATTTATACTATATAAGAGATGTGCCATCATTTGGTTTTAGAAGTTTAAAAAAAATCATTAGAGGTGCATGTACTTGGATGTTTCTGTACTTGTGTCATGCTGTTTAGTTTAATGCTGATCTTTTGTGATTGTAAAGCCACTAAAATAGAGGCATTATCCATTACTTCTTGCCACACTGAATACCAGGTTTGTTATATATTTTTTCATAGAAATCTCCTTTGTTTATATTGTGAGTTCTCAGTGCTAACTTGCATCATGACAATTTTTGGAACAGTCAAATCATTGCATCTAGGTTATGAAAAGACCTGAAAAACTTGTTACAAAAGGCCTGAAGGCTGAGGTTAAAAGTTTCCCAGGTCTTCTCAATCACCCAGGGACAATAGCTGATTTTTCCCACAAGTAGCCATGATAATAACTGACGTATCATCCATTATGCCCTTATCACTTTTTAAAATATTTGACCTTGAAATGAAAACACATAAGGAGGTAAATGGTTTGTCATGTGACCAAAACAAATGTGGAATTGCTACCATGTTACACAAATTGTTACTCACTTACACAGAAATCTCAATATAATCATGAAACAGTCAGATATATACATTCTACATTGTCAAATAAGATGATTATTTTCATGTATAGTACATAGAGACCGGATAATAATATAACATGTTGAAGTCATTCTTGAAAGTCATTCATTGTAATTTGTTACTACATGCATGGCTTTTAACGTAAACTTAAGAAGTACGTTTTCTTCTTTCACAAAATGTCATATTCAAATTCAGATTATTTGTAAGGTCACAACCTATTACAATATCTGTTTTTTTTTTTTTTTTAGTGAAACAAACATGGTATTTCTGGATTTTTGTACTTAAAAAACAATTTTTTGCCCATTATTCATCTTTTAAGCTGATTCATCAATAGCAATGAAAAATGTGAAAGATCAGTCTTGGTAATTTTAATGTGAAAGGAGATCAGATTCTACATAGATACCTACATGTCATGTATAACAACTAGACATTTTCTATGCAATGATGTTGTTTCTATAGATCAAATATGTCTGTAACATCATTATGTCCCCTTGTTGTAGCCCTGGTTATTCCCCCTGATCTGTAGCAAGCGTTGTCATTATTTTGGTATTATGGCATCAGTACTGTACTTAAGTTTATTAGTTTTGTTAATTCACGCAAGCTGACCTATTGACCTATATCTTAAAATACCTTCAGAGTAACTATGTCATGTTCAATAATCATATGCCTGCCTGTCTTTATGTTGTCTATAGATTTCCTTTCTGGCCATATCCTGTTTAATTAAGTCCTGTCAGAATTGTTAATCTTATATTTTAAAAATGAAGAGAAATAGGACAATTTAATATGAATTTTGTGCAATGTCAATTATGAAGTTCTAATAAAGGAAGCAGAATTTCTGATAAGTTCAACATTAAAGTTTTATTTAGAAGTGTATAGTTATGGCTCTGCATGGCTTGTTTCCATACAATTTATGTGGCATTTTATAAATAACGTGTAGAACCTCCTTTCCCCTTTATCCTGTGATATGTACAGATTATTGGTTGTAGACAAACTACTGCTGTATTTAAGTGTTATAGTTAGATCCTGAGTTACATTGTGATCATGTCTGCCTATCATACTGCTTCTATAATGTCCACGTGATGTTGAAGAATAAATTACTGCTTGATAATATCACTTTGTTATGATTTCTGTGGAGAGTAACATGATATTTTCTTTGTTTAGATATATGTTCTATTGTAATAACATACTGCGCCATATGCACATTTCAACAAATAATGTATCACCAGTGATGCTCGAGGCCGAAAAAAGAAGAGCGTAATTCTAAAATGAACTAAAATGCCGGCCAAAGAGCCAGGGAAGGACATACTAGTAGCTAAATGCCATGAAGGAGAGTCAAGTTTTGAAAGTACAAGTTTGTTTAAAGGTTTATTGTAAACCCCTCTTAAGGAAGTTAAGGGTAGTAAACTGAATGATGTAACTCCAACCAGCGAAGTTGAGAGGATATGCTGGTTTCATCATGTCCATTCGTCTATCTGTTTGTTCATGTACACACATTTGGTTTCCAAACCATAACTCATTATTTCTTGAACTGGAGTGATGAAACTTTTCATCTAGGTTGTCCATGGAGAAAAGATGATCCCCATTGATTTCTTAGTTAAAAGTCAAGGTGAAAATTGACATGTATGGAAAAACATATTAAACAGTATTTTCGCATCCTAATTTGTTTCTTGTCCTACTTGAAATATTACAAGTTAATTGCTTATATCCCAAGGAGGATTCCTAGGTGTTCAAGGTCTAAATCAGCATGTATGAAAAACAGTATTTCGGTATAATAACTCAGAAATTCTTGATCTAGAATAATAACATTTAACAAATAGTAAAGTAAGACTTTTTTGTTTGGAGGTCAAAAAGTTCAAGGTCAAATTTGACAAGTAAGGGCAACAGCATTTCCACACTGTAACAAACAAGAAAATACAGCATCTCCATCAAGACTCGGTAGCATCCATAGCAAAACACCAGCACACCCCATGCGAAAATATAGGGTAGACAAGCACAGCAAGAAATACATAGAGTAGACAAGCACAGCAAGAAAGGGTCAAGGAACACAAAACACGACATAGAAACAAAAGACTACATATATATCAACGAGACCAATGTACAAACGCCTTGGGATGGCCATCTGATACGCCAGTAGCGAATGGTGTGGTCATCCGTATAACGTGCGCTCAACCCTCCCACTTTTCCGGTTACCTAGAGGTATCAAAGAAGGCACGATTGTAGTGTAGGTACAAGCAAATTCAGGACACTCGGGTGGGATTTCCTTGTCCCTGATCACATCTGAGGATAGATTCTATTATTCTCTAACGGGATTTGGACAGGTCCCGTCCTCACAGTTAAAGTGCAATTTTTAATGCGCCGATACAAGGCTGTAAGTTTGTCAGGTTCAATGGCGAGTGTCCGTCTGTTGACAGAAGGATCATATCCACGGTATACACAAGCTCTACGGCGGAGGCTCTGTCCTATAGTTTCTAGTTGTAATGGGACATCTCACTAAATGTGACCTAGGAGTTATGTTTTTAGTCTTGTTATTTATTTCTTCTGAAAAGAACGAAAACACATCGCATATTGGCTTCTTTGATGGAACACCATGACGGGTTTATTGACATTCTTTGTTAATGGAGATAAAGACAATGTGATTTTAAGTTTTACCCTTATCCTAGACAATTGATCATATCTGTTAATTTTCCTTAATTGCGCTAATTGTAATGGCCTATATACAAAGTAGGTTTTTTAATCATACATTTGATACGTTGAATATCCCATTTTATAAGGAAATATAGATTTCAATTACAAGGAAGAGGATCATTAGTTGTAAAGGTCAATAGCAGATGATAGTGAAATTTGATTTCCATCATAAATGTATTGCCCAAGATGAATAGAGGAGGTGGCAGTCTGCCTATTGGAGTGTGTAAATTAAGCGAGACATCGTAAGTATTTTATGACTCTACAATTGATTCCAATACAAGCTTGATATTAATGTCTGTAAGTTTTGAACATGCTGTGTTAAACTTCAATAAAAGTAGGAGGATAGAATTTGTAATTTATGTAAGAAGTCACGAATTTGGCCTTGGCTACCCACTTTAATGATAGACTTCATGTTTTCATTGAGCAAGGCTTTCTTTTCCAAAGTAAGCAATCCTGTATTCAGAGACCACCTGTCTTATGTTAACTTGATTTGAGATTCCCTTGATCTTGATCGGTGAATGAAAGTCAAATACAAAGGCCGAAACCAGGTTTAAAAAAAACACACACACACACACATTCGAGAGGCTTATGAATATTGGAAAAAAAACATAACAGAACATTCTCAAACGAAAAGAAAAATTGGACAAACTGACGGAAAAAATGACACAACCCTACAGAAACAAGAAGGACATATTTTAAAAGTAATGAACTATCGCCAGTGCAAGTGTCAAAATGATTTGCAGCATGCATTGTAGGTGGCGCTCTAAAAACGCGATGTAATCATTATTTTCATATATCCTAATGCAAGTATAGTATCAAAGTAGGTAAGACCAAAAATGGAAAACCAAAGCCCATCCTAATGACAAATAAGGATATTGACAATATCCCAATATACAGCATAAAATCGATAATTAAGAAAATCATAAACCGAAGGCAGGATAAAACAGGAACCAACGCAAACAAACAAAAACCTCCACCATATGAATTGAAGCGAACTCCCGATATGGGAGTGAAACCAGGTGCTCAGGAAGAGTAAGCATCTCCTGCTTGCATGCAACACCCATCGCTTCTATTCGGTAGAATTGTTACATCCGGTTACTGTCTTATTGTTACCCAGCGTTTCGCTTATTGGCCATGGAATTACCAAAAATAATTGTAAGAAGGGAGGGGTCTCCAACAAGACCCTTGTTGCAGCACCATCAGCAAAACACCAAAACACACGATGCAAAAACACAAAAGACGAGAATAGTATGAGACGAAACAGAGAATACGACATGTAAACATCAAACACAAAAGACTACACATAAACCGACGAGACCAATGGGCAACCGGTGCCTACTGTGGACGGCCATGTGTCACGCAAGTAGCAAATGGTGTGGTTATCCTGGATTACATGCGCACAACCATCTCACTTCTCCTATTACCCAGAGGTCTCGAAGAACGTACAATTGTGGTGTAAAACAACCTCCTCACTGTAAGATGACATCACACAAACAAGACTGCAAAACGTAGACGCCAAAGTAACACAGAGGAATATGTAATGGATATAAAAAGAGGGCATGCGTAATACAGTCCGTGCTCTGCCGGCTGTAGCGAGCTCATGTATGTAATCACCCGAGGAGTCCGACTGACATTCAGAAAGGACAGGTGGTCGGGGCCCTGTCTTCTCTAAAGAGGTTTGGACAGGGCCCGTCATGGAGTCCCGTCGTTACAGTCAGTCAGAGTGCAAGTCTCAGGGATCCGCTTGTACAAGACTGTAGATTGGTCAAGTACCAAGCCTAGTGTCCGTCTGGTGACATTAGGATCATATCCACGGTATAAAAGGCGTTTGATGACTCTGACGCATTTTCGATGGTTATGCTGCCTACCTTTGATCCTTCCAATTTTGTTTATCATATCACCATAAAAGACAGGTTGTGTAATACCCAAAGTAATGTACTCTGTTGCGTGTATAGATCCGAATTTTAAAAGAAGTTGACTGTAATTTTTGTAAAATTTCCAGAAAGTCTTAACTAGTCTATGAAAGCGGAAATCTTGATTTAAAAGTTTTTTGGTAATTTGTAAATTTCTACTGTGAAAATCCAAAATATCAGTACATGCTCCAGCGTACCGGATGAGCTGTGATATGTAAATGCCGTATGACGGTAATCTTGGAATATCACCGTCAAGCCAGGGGAAATTTACTATATGTTGAATCCATAATCATCCCTTTTGTCATATACACTTGTATGAATCTTTCCGTTTACAATTTTGATATTTAGGTCCAAAAATGGTGTTTCTGTATTTGTAACGTTTGCATTGTTAATTGTTAATTCTTTTGGATAAATTTCATTTTTATATAATTCAAAAGCAGGATTGTCAATAGTTAGAATATCATCCAGATACCTAGAAGTATTATTGAAACATTTCAGATCATCAGAAGTTGCACATTCTCAAGAAGCAGGACACGATTCAAGTATGTCAGGATCCGATGTAACTTTATTATAGTTAATTTAGAGCCACCTCTTATTTGCTATAAGTACAAGAAACCTATTCGAAACTTTGTTTTTAACTATAATAAAGTTACATCGGATCCTGACATACTTCAATCGTGTCCTGCTTCTTGAGAATGTGCAACTTCTAAATATCTCTACAAACCAGCTGGCCATGTTGTTACAGGTGACTTTTCAATTATCCAAGACAGACAGCTCCGTGGTCTTCTTAAAAAAGGACCTAAGTATAGAATCCCATCCAAGATAGATTTTGTCAAATACCGTGAGGTGCTTACGGAAGCCTTAGATAATTATACGAAAAGATGGTGTAAATCAGAAGGAGTCGAACCGCATGCTCTGAATGACTGGAAAAACCTCAATTTAGATATAACGGATATTCGAATAGATAACTTCCATAAAAACCCTCATCTTTTTCAAAATCCACCTTCCAAATCAGAAAGATATTTCAAATCCAAACTAAGTAAATTACATGAAAAATATGTCTTTGCACCAGCTGATAAAGCAGCCAACAACACCATATCATTTGAAAACGTTACTACATATCAACTTTGGTTTCGGAACTTTCGTCTACTTATACATATATCAAAAGCAATGAAAAAGCATCTAACATTTTAAGCAAGCATAACAGTGAACTGTCTTCATTCAATATCTCTATCTCTAAATTGGATCTCCCAACACTATATTGCATACCGAAACTGCACAAGTCTCCTTACAAATCTCGATTTATTGCTAATTCTAGTAACTGCTCCACTAAAAGTTTGTCTAGAAATCTGACGTCAGCACTTACTGCTATTAAAGAACACAAAACTAGATATTGTGAAACGGTTCTAAATAGGAACGATATAAATTTATTTTGGTCTATTAAGAATTCAGGGGATGTGATTGACAAAATGAAATCTGGAAATTTTCAAGCCAATACGATTTCTTCATACGACTTTTCTAATATGTACATCACACTTCCTCATGACAAAATTAATGATCGATTATCTAATCTCATTAAATGGTGTTATGATCGAGAGCGAAAAACTTACATTTGTACATCTGAATCGAAGGGTTTCTTTTCCTCGACAGACTACAAATCATACAAAAGAAAGGAGGGGATATCCAACAATACCTAGTTGCAGCACCAACAGCAACCTCCCAAAACACCCACTGTAAAACACAAAAAAAGATACGAACAGAAAAAGACGCAGTAGTACAAGGAACGTCAAATCACAGAAAACATAAAACACAAATGACTACACATAAACCAACGAGACCAATGGGTAAACGGGGCCGACTTAGGACGGCCATCTGCCACGTAAATAGCAGATGGTGTGGTTATCCTGGATTACGTGCGCACAACCCTCCCACTATTCCGATTACCCAGAGGTCTCGAAGAACGTACATTTGTGTTGTAAAACTCCTCACTGTCAGATGACCACACACAAACAAGACCGCAAAACGCAGGGGCCCAAGCAACACAGATGAATATGTAAATGGATATAAAAAGAGGGCATGCGTAATACAACCTGTGCTGGAGTCCGACTGACATTCAGAGAGGACAGGTGGTCGGGGCCCTGTCTTCTCTAAAGAGGTTTGGACAGGGCCCGTCATGGAGTCCCGTTGTCACAGTCAGTCAGCGTGCAAGTATTAAGGATGCGCTGGTACAAGACTGTAGATTGGTCAAGTACCAAGCCCAGTGTCCCTTTGGTGACATAAGGATCATATCAACGGTATAAGAGGCGTTTGATGATTCTGACGCATTTTCGATGGTAATTCTGTCTACCTTTGATCCTTCTTATTTTGTTGATCATGTCACCATAAAATGCAGGTTGCGAAATACCCAAAGTAATGTACTCTTTTGCTTGTATGGTTGCGAATTTCAAAAGTAGTTGACAATAATTTTTGTAAAATTTCCAGAATGTCTTTACAAGTTTGTGAAAGCGAAAACCTTGACCTAAAAGTTTCTTGGTTATTTGTAAATTTCTATCATGAAAATCCAAAACATCAGTACATGCTCTAGCATACCGGATGAGCTGCGAAATGTAGATACCATAAGACGATAATCTAGGAACATCATCTGTGGATAAATAACATTTTTATACTTTTCAAAAACAGGATTGTCGATAGTAAGAATATCATCCAGGTACCTAGAAGTACCATTGAAACATTTCACGTCATCATGTTTTCTTTGTTTTTGAAGATTTTGGATAAATTCTTTTTCATACGTGTATAAAAATAAATCTGCAACAAGAGGCGCACAATTAGTACCCATAGGGATCCCTACAACCTGCTTGTAGAGATTCTCACCAAATCTTACATAAATGTTGTCCAAAGGAAAGGACAAGGCAATACAAAGGTCACTACATGTCCATGATTTATATGATTTGTATTCTGTATTGGAAACGAAACCCTTTGATTCAGATGTACAAATATAAGTTTTCCCCTCTCGGTTAAAGCACCATTTAATGAGTTTGGACAATTGATCATTAATCTTATCGTGAGGAAGCGTGGTGTACATATTTGAAAAGTCGTATGAAGAAATCGAATTGGCTTGAAAAATTCTAGATTTCATTTTGTCAATCACATCCCCTGAATTTTTAATAGACCAAAATAAGTTCACATCATTCCTGTTTAGAACAGTTTCACAATATTTTGCTACGTGTTCCTTTATCACCGAGAGTGCTGACGTCAGATTTCTAGACAAAATAGTAGTTGAGCAGTTACTAGAATTAGCAATGTATCGAAATTTGTAAGGAGACTTGTGCAGTTTTGGTATGCAGTATAGTGTAGGAAGATCCAGTTTAGAAATAGGGATGTTGAATGAAGAAATTTCACTGTTGTGTTCGTTCAAAATATTAGGAACACTTTCATTGCTTTTGATATGAGTATTTGTAGACGAAAGTTCCGAAACCAAAGTTGATATGTAGTAACGTTTTCAAATGATTATGGTGTTGTTGGCTGCTTTGTCTGCAGGAGCGAAGACATATTTTTCGTGTAAATTGCGTAATTTGGATTTAAAAATATCTTTCAGATTTAGAGCTTGGATTTTCGAAAAGATGAGGATTTTTGTGGAAGTTATCTATTCGAATATCGGCAATATCCAATATGAGGTTCTTCCAGTCATTCAGAGAATGTGATTCGACCCCTTCCGATTTACACCATCTTTTTGTATAGTTATCTAAGGCTTCCTTTAGTTCTTCGCTACATTTGATAAAATCTATCTTGGATGGAATTCTGTACTTAGGTCCTTTCTTGAGAAAATTGCGGAGCTGCCTGTCCTGGATAATTGAAAAGTCACCTGTAACAATATGGCCAGCTGGTTTATATAGGTATTCAGAAGTTGCACATTCTCAAGAAGTAGGACTTGATTCAAGAATTTTAAGACCTGATGTTACTTTATTGTAGTTAAATACGAAATTTCGAATACAAATCATGGACATGTAGTGACCTGTGTAATGCCTTATCCTTCCTCTTGGACAATATTTATGTTAGATTTGGTGAGGATCTATACAAGCATGTTGTAGGAATTCCTATGGGTACTAACCGTGCGCCTCTTGTTGCAGATTTATTTTTATACACTTATGAAAAAGAATTTATCCAAAATCTTCAAAAGCAAAGAAAATTTGATGATCTGAAATGTTTCAATAATACTTCTAGGTATCTGGATGATATTCTAACGATTGACAATCCTGCTTTTAATTATATAAGAATGAAATTTATTATTTTAAGAATTAACACTTAACAAGGCAAACCTTTCAAATACAGAAACACCGCTTTTGGACCTAAATATCAAAATTGTAAACGGAAAGATTCATACAAGTGTATATGACAAAAGGGATGATTTTTTATTCAACATAGTGATGTCATCTTACAGTGAGTAGGTTGTTTTACACCACAATTGTACGTTCTTCGAGACCTCTGGGTAATTGGAGAAGTGAGAGGGTTGTGCGCACGTAATCCAGAATATCCACACCATTTGCTACTTGCGTGGCACATGGCCGTCCAAAGTCGGCACCGGTTGCCCATTGGTCTCGTCGGTTTATGTGTAGTCTTTTGTGTTTGATGTTTACATGTCGTGTGTCTCTTTTCCGTCTCGTGCTGTATTCGTCTTTCGTGTTTTTGCATCGGGTGTTTTGGTGATATGCTGTTGATGCTGCAACAGGGTCTTGTTTGAGATATCCTCCCTTCTTTAAAGTTTCGAATAGGTTTCTTGTACTTATAACAAATAAGAGGTGGTTCTAAATTTTCAAAATATTGAGGGATGGTTTTTGTACGCGATGATCCCGAAAAATGTTAGAGATGTTGGGTGTTTTTCACAATAGGATAAAGTTTATACTGTGCGAATGAGACAATGATATTAAGTTTGACTCAGTCAGTGTAAGTAGCGTCACTCTGAAGATGTACACTACAATTGATAAATGCAATTCCACTGATCCCAAAGCCGGCCAAACATTGTTATTTCATATTTTTTTCATATCATGTATTTCGTTAACTGCATATAAAGACGGCTGAATTTTAGTTTTCTCTTTGTTTATCCGTGCGAACACTAGCCTTGGGGGATTTAATTTGAGTTTCATCTTCAAAGATTTCGAATCGCCGATGTGTTCTCTTTATGGTTATCTAACATATTGTTTATTCTAATTTTGTTATTCAATGTAATTTCGTTAAGGTACGTATTTTGTCAATTTTAATCAACCCAACCCCCTTTCCTGAAAAGGAATACAAATATTTGACGAAGTCGCAATGAATGGAATATGATATAAGGATTCCATACACGGCACGATATAAAAAAGTGCATATTTTTGTCCTTTTGATCCTGTTTCATATATAAATAAAAAATACAGAAATAAGTATTGGTAATGCTTTGCCTCATCCATGATGAAAATGTATGAAATCTGATACAAATATGCAAGTATGAGAGATTGATATATCCATTATCTGTCAAAATCGGATGTCCCTAACTATGGGTACTTTAGTTTTACGTTTTACATTGGTATGACTTTTATTCCACTGAAATTTAAACTTGATTTTTTTCATGGGATTTGTTTATTATATGAAAGAGATTCTGTAAATATCTTATATACCCTAAGTATATTTAGGATGAGCATTTTTGTATGATTTATATCACTGTCACTGATTATTTTGTCAGTTGTGTTACCTTTACGTAAAGGAAAGAAATCACACAATTAATTCAAAAATATTTATTAGGTTCACATGTTAAAATGTTTTATGATGATTTATCAATTTATACATGAAATAAATTTTAATATTCCACCAGCTTCAACTAATATGTTTAAAAGACTTTGGATAGCACTGTAAGGTTACCTTTTGCACATGTCCATTATGTTACCGTTATTGTACGATAAATGGTGGCATTTTCTGTCTTTTCCTTTTGCTTTTGAAATGAAAGTGATGAATCGTGTTTACGAAGGCAAGAATTTTGAACAGTTTTGCATCTGAGATTCTACAATGTGTGTATTTGTACGAAAAAAAAGTTGTGTTACCGTCATTTGTGTTACTTTTTAAAAAGTAACACAACTGATATGATTGGTAACATGACTGACAGTTTATTGGAAACACAATGGACATTTGACTATCTAAATTGAAACCCTCATCAAAGGAATATTAAGATTCCAAAGTTTTATTGATCTTTTGCTCAAATTACTTCTTACAAATCTATTCATGTTTCAATTTTCTCTATGAGAAGAAAATGAATGAGTTTTTATTAAGTGTTTCTTCACTTGATAACACAACTGACATTTTATGGTAACACAATGTACATTTCATGTTTTATATGGTAAAATAAGTTCAACTAAGTGATTGTGCATCAACTTGACAATATTTTTATGTGATTCCTTTCGAAGAGTGCCTATTGGAGAAGCATAATTCTTTAATTGACTAAAAGAGAACAATTATCATATCATTTCATGAAATGATAACACAACTGACATTAAGGGGTAACACCAATGACATTATTTTATGCCATCTTCTGATACTAGTGTGGTAGAAAGGATTAATTTTGTTAATAGTACGTTTAAGGTGACATTACCACTTCAGTATAGGGTCCCCTTTCAAAAACAAAATAGTAACCTACAAGTTAGACTGTGCAAAACACAGATTCCTGGATGAACATTATTGGCAATGACAAAGAGTTAATCGTAACATAATGGACATTTGATGAAGACACAACAGAAAACCTTTTTTTCTGAATATAAAGAAGTGACAAGATTGAATGGTGTACAACTGATCTTCTCAAAAGTATCTTATTCTTTTCTCAATTTGTGCTTTTCATTTTCAATTAATTGATTGATTATCACTAGTTAATGATTGGTAACACAACTAACATGATATGATGATTCACAATATCTTATATGCAGACTTTGTTAGCCGTATGGTGATAACATAAGAATACAATGAAGACAAATTAGCTTACAAAATTTGTAAATACACTATTTTCATTGTTTTTGTAATAAAATCAGTTACATTGATACTAGGCAATATTCATTTCAGTTGAATGTAAACGTCTTCAAATTGAATAGCATCATTTAAGAACAGATAAATTGGCGACGTGGACCAGACATGCACGTTTCGGGTACTTAACCCTCATCAGTGATCCTAAAATCTAAACAATGTAATATGCCAAAAAAGTATGAAAGTTACTATGTCGAAAAAGCGTACCGAAAGACGTAGCAGGATGGGTGGGATATGATGCTGCAGGACCCACATTTTAGAAATTTCAAGAAATTTTGATAACAGAAATTTAGAATGCGTTGAAGAAACGATCAACCGAAACTGATCGAACTTGGCTACATGTGCCCTCGGGGACTCCTGGTCCACCAGCAGTGACACTCACCAAGTGGTATAAATGTAAACGTCTTCAAATTGAATAGCATCATTTAAGAACAGATAAATTGGCGACGTGGACCAGACATGCACGTTTCGGGTACTTAACCCTCATCAGTGATCCTAAAATCTAAACAATGTAATATGCCAAAAAAGTATGAAAGTTACTATGTCGAAAAAGCGTACCGAAAGACGTAGCAGGATGGGTGGGATATGATGCTGCAGGACCCACATTTTAGAAATTTCAAGAAATTTTGATAACAGAAATTTAGAATGCGTTGAAGAAACGATCAACCGAAACTGATCGAACTTGGCTACATGTGCCCTCGGGGACTCCTGGTCCACCAGCAGTGACACTCACCAAGTGGTATAAATGTAAACGTCTTCAAATTGAATAGCATCATTTAAGAACAGATAAATTGGCGACGTGGACCAGACATGCACGTTTCGGGTACTTAACCCTCATCAGTGATCCTAAAATCTAAACAATGTAATATGCCAAAAAAGTATGAAAGTTACTATGTCGAAAAAGCGTACCGAAAGACGTAGCAGGATGGGTGGGATATGATGCTGCAGGACCCACATTTTAGAAATTTCAAGAAATTTTGATAACAGAAATCTAGAATGCGTTGAAGAAACGATCAACCGAAACTGATCGAACTTGGCTACATGTGCCCTCGGGGACTCCTGGTCCACCAGCAGTGACACTCACCAAGTGGTATAAATGTAAACGTCTTCAAATTGAATAGCATCATTTAAGAACAGATAAATTGGCGACGTGGACCAGACATGCACGTTTCGGGTACTTAACCCTCATCAGTGATCCTAAAATCTAAACAATGTAATATGCCAAAAAAGTATGAAAGTTACTATGTCGAAAAAGCGTACCGAAAGACGTAGCAGGATGGGTGGGATATGATGCTGCAGGACCCACATTTTAGAAATTTCAAGAAATTTTGATAACAGAAATTTAGAATGCGTTGAAGAAACGATCAACCGAAACTGATCGAACTTGGCTACATGTGCCATCGGGGACTCCTGGTCCACCAGCAGTGACACTCACCAAGTGGTATAAATGTAAACGTCTTCAAATTGAATAGCATCAATATCATATGCACCAATATCAACAAATGCTCACATCATGAACAGTAAAGTGAAATGGAGTCTATATCGTGCTTACGCTCTAATAGAGTTCATGAAACTAGCATTTCGGTATCACAGAACATTCTTGATAACACAACTTGATAACACAACTGACATTTTATGGTAACACAATGTACATTTCATGTTTTATATGGTAAAATAAGTTCAACTAAGTGATTGTGCATCAACTTGACAATATTTTTGTGTGATTCCTTTCGAAGAGTGCCTATTGGAGAAGCATAATTCTTTAATTGACTAAAAGAGAACAATTATCATATCATTTCATGAAATGATAACACAACTGACATTAAGGGGTAACACCAATGACATTATTTTATGCCATCTTCTGATACTAGTGTGGTAGAAAGGATTAATTTTGTTAACAGTACGTTTAAGGTGACATTACCACTTCAGTATAGGGTCCCCTTTCAAAAACAAAATAGTAACCTACAAGTTAGACTGTGCAAAACACTATTCCTGGATGAACATTATGGGCAATGACAAAGAGTTAATCGTAACATAATGGACATTTGATGAAGACACAACAGAACACTTTTTTTTCTGAATATAAAGAAGTGACAAGATTGAATGGTGTACAACTGATCTTCTCAAAAGTATCTTATTCTTTTCTCAATTTGTGCTTTTCATTTTCAATTAATTGATTGATTATCACTAGTTAATGATTGGTAACACAACTAACATGATATGATGATTCACAATATCTTATATGCAGACTTTGTTAGCCGTATGGTGATAACATAAGAATACAATGAAGACAAATTAGCTTACAAAATTTGTAAATACACTATTTTCATTGTTTTTGTGATAAAATCAGTTACATTGATACTAGGCAATATTCATTTCAGTTGAATATCATATGCACCAATATCAACAAATGCTCACATCATGAACAGTAAAGTGAAATGGAGTCTATATCGTGCTTACGCTCTAATAGAGTTCATGAAACTAGCATTTCGGTATCACAGAACATTCTTTTCATTATTTTCTGATTTGCATGAATAAGTACACTTGAAACAATCGCTTTTTGATGAAATATCCAAAGCAAGCTTAAAGCTAGATGACAAAGCAGGCTAATTCAATGAATGTATTACTCAAAACATCTATAAGTAGAAAAAATAGTCAGAAAATGATTGTTACGCTGGGCTAAACAACAAAAGAAATAGAAAAAAAATCAGAATATTGATTAGAATTACAAAATCAAGATCATGATTGATATGGACCCAGATTGCTTGTTTTGAAATAATTCAAGCCTGCATTGCCTGTGTTACAGGCGTTTGGTACACTTAAATGTTCATTAATTTTGTTTCCAATAGCTAGAGCGGTCTGATTAACAATGTTGTTGCCTTATTATTCTGAAATATTCTTATCTGATTTGAAAAATAATCTTAAAATAGATGTGATTCTGATTACATATTTAAAGTGATATTTAAACTATAAAAATATATACTGTGCTTTGATTCATTTGAAAAATGCTAAAGATTTCTTCAACTTCTTATCGCGTTGTTGTATTATTTTCCTATTACTTTTGTCTATGTTCTGTTGCGATGATAAGTACATTCTTAATTACTTCCGTTTTGTATAATCTGAACATCATGTTATGGAGAAAATCTAAAAGAAAATAAGTGAAGTTGTGAACACTATGATGCATATCATCATAAATGTCATTTGTGTTACTGTCTGTCAATTGTGTTACCATGAATCATCACTACTACGCATAAATCGCTCATCAACAATTCCAAACAGATTAAACAGTCTTAGAATTAAGTTATATTAAAATAGCTAGCATTTAATTTCCCTTTCATCTTAAAATGAACTTCATTTTGCTTATATAAATCTGTATATGTCATTTGTGTGACCATTTTGTCCGTCGTGTTACTGCTTAGTCATTTGTATTACCCTCAATATTTTGGGGGGGAATTAATGAAGTAGAGCATATTTCCTTTTCAAATTTGCTTGAAGTAATTTTGTTTTCTCACAAATAATTAAGTGCATGAAAGAAGTTAAGGAATTTCATATTCAAATTATCTTAAATGATAATTTCCAATTATCCAAAAACTAACTTTTCGTAAACAATGCTTTATGTTACCATTTATCTTGAGAAAACGGCATCATATCATAAATTTTCTTCAAGAAAAGAT
Source organism: Pinctada imbricata (assembly GCA_033119305.1). Classification (NCBI taxonomy): domain Eukaryota; kingdom Metazoa; phylum Mollusca; class Bivalvia; order Pterioida; family Pteriidae; genus Pinctada; species Pinctada imbricata. The sequence continues at coordinate 112,843,774 of VSWD01000005.1, forward strand.
AAGATCAGATCAGATCTGATAAGATCAATACATTTTTAGAGAAACAAACATATAATAAATTCGAAAAAAATTATTGTAAATTTTATGACAATTTTTTGTTTGGTAACACAATGGACATTTCAAATCAATGCCATGTATGTATTGATCCTCCATCTCAAAATCAAAACAAGTTTAAGCTTACATATTTTAGAATTTGGCCCTTTGGATGTTTACAAATTGATATTAGAAAGAAATCCATTGAAATCGAAAATCAATTTCTCAGATTTATGGTTTGCAAAATGTGTACTTTTTTTATATCGTGCCACATAACGAATCATTAAAATAGAGGCTCTTATTTCTTCACAAAGATCACATTTGCATATCACGTGGTATGCAAATGAAAACTTGCACGGGGATTCTCTTCGATTAATCAAGGCAAATGCTGTCTAAATTAACTTTACATGAAACTATTTCAGGCCTATCATGAATATGAGCATCACTATCATTTATATGATTGTAATCTTTTCTGGCCAAGAATAGAAATATATTCAAAGGAATTTATGATATGATGCACGTAAACGAGCAGAATTTTCTGTTTAAGTTTTCTCTGGATATACCTCTATTCTTGACCAGAAAAGATTACTATCATAGCTAATCGATAATGATGGTCATATGAATATAGGCCTAACATCAAATTCGTATAAGCTAAGTAGATACTACATGCATTTACCGTTTTTAATCGAAGGGAATTTCTGTGTGCTAGATTATTTTGCTATCGTGAGATAACTGATTAATGAATTACTACAGTAAAATGTATCAACTCACCCGTAACACAGCAGTATAAAGAGAAGCACACTGAATATTGTAATCATTGATTAATAAACTCGATTCTAGAAGTATTCGAATTCGTACATTCAGTTGTGAGTGAACAGACAATCAACGTGACGACATTGTAGTGATGACGGTGGAACACACACGCCTATAACGAGAAAAATGGAACACACAGACGAATACAATTGTAAGAACACAATTCATTATAGACGACGCCTCTCAAATGAAATGGTGCGGCGCCACACTAATTCAAAATTGTTCAGATAAATACACATAAACAATTTTACGAACATTTTCTTCTTAAAATAGGAGTTTCAAATCTTTTATGCTAAAATGTTAAAAAACCAAAAACAAAAAAACCACAGAAATATTAAAAGCAGGGGATGCTTACTCTTCCCGGGCACCTGGTCCCACATCTAGCTTACTAGTGGTCCGTCGATGCTCAATTTGGTGCTGTTGAGATTATCGTCAGGATCTTCTTTAACTCATTTGTGTCACACTTATGCACTTTGCTGTGTGGAGCTCGTAAAAAAGTTCCCCGCGAGAGGTTTGACAGTAAGTGTTTTGAATATTGTTCCCTGACATTGTCGCCATAGCACTTTCTATATAGACCGAACCTCCGACAATGCATGTATTTAAGCCAACATGGGATGCTTACTCCTCCCGGGCACCTGGTCCCACCTCTAGCTCTCATATCGGGAGTTCGCTTCTTTTCATATGGTGGAGGTTTTTGTTTTTGTTTGCTTTGGTTCCTGTTTTATCCTGATTTTGTATGCCTTCGGTTTCTGATTTTCTGAATTATCGATTTTGTACTGTAGACGGGGATATGGTCATTATCCATATTTGTCATTGCTAGTGATCTGACGATGTTCAATTTGGTGCTCTACTGTGAGTGCTGTTGAGATTATCGTCAGGATCTTCTTTAACTCTTTTATGTGAATAGGTATATTCTTCAAATACTGACCTTTGCGTGTATTTCACGTGCATTGTGTCTATCTCTTCTCATTGTATGTTTACTTTGTAAATTACTTAATTGTATGTTTCAGAGGTATAGAAGAATGTTGCGTTGACTTCTTTCTACAAGATGGCAAATGTGTTGGTAAGAAAATAAATAAATCAATTAATTAAAGAGGAATTATAGAATAGCATTGTGTTGATTTCTGTCTATGAGATAGCATATATATCGTCAAATAAAGTATAATGATTCAAATTACCAAGCAAAGCAAAAACATTCTTATTCTAAAATTTTCTGCATCAAATGTCCTTTACATATACACACACTGCCTCACACACACACCCTCCCTCACACCCTCTCTCTCACACACACAAAGTAAGAATTTAACCGTCGCATGAGCAACGGCTAAAGTCTTCTAATCCACAAGATCATTCTATTGTTCCATTAGTGTGTCCTCCGGGGAGAATAGGTTATGCCTGTGCTGAGGACTGTCCACACAATTACTATGGGTTATCATGTAGGAATCCTTGTATATGTCTGTCCTATCAAGTATGTGACCCCGTGTCTGGATGCTGTGAACCACCTTGTACACAATCTACATCCCCACAAGGTAAGCTACTTACACATCTATACTTTAAATCCAAAATTCGCGAATACGAAAAAAAAAAATCTAAATTAAATGCTAAATTTAGTTAAGACCATAATACTTTTCTCAGTAAGGAAAGGGTTGAACACACATACCAAATTCTCACAGCACAATTCAACAAAGAATGTGGAAGGAATCTCCAGTTAGACAACCCTGCTCTTACCGGTGCACAGAAGATCAAACCGGCATAATGTAAATGAGATCAAGACGATCCTGACGACAATCTCAACAGCACTCACAATAGAGCACCAAAATGAGCATCGACGGACCCCTAACAAGTTAGATGTGGGACCAGGTGCCCGGGAGGAGTAAGCATCTGTTGGCTTGTCGCACCCGCCGTCGATGATTACGCACGAGAATGAAAACGACATCTACCAAACATACACTGTATGAGGTAATGTCTATATAGAAAGTGTTAAAGATATGTTAGAGTAAAAACCCAGGTAACATAATACATTTTCGAATTACTTTCTAATGGTCTCAAACAGGTTATGTCAAAACGTTCCTAGAACATCTTAAAAACACTGTGCAGTAGTATTGATTTAAAAAAACGTTTTAAGAACATTTAAGACTGCTGAACAAAATAACATGATTCCAAAAATGTTTTATTGATGTTTCTGGAGCCATACAAGAGCTCATTTCTATAACATTTACTGAAATATTTTTAACATGTTTTTAAAACATGCTTGTGTTAACTGGGAACAATGTAGGTAACAATTAATATCTTACAAAATAACTTCAACGAACTACACGCGACAAAAGACTTCACACAAAGACGCATGTCGTATACACAACGCAGAAAAGATAATATTCACAGCATTGTGACAGCAGGAGGTCCAATTATATTAATGTGTGACTACAAGATAGGCGTACAGACGAATGCTGGACAAAGTTATTACTATATGTGCCTTGCATTGTAGGCATTATAAAACATACAATACTAATCTAGGAATACACAAACACCTTGAAACAGTAAATGAGAAATATATAAAAACCATGCATGCACCAGTGACTATGACTACTTTGAATACACAAAAACCCATGCAACAGTGAAATCTAAGTACAATTTTTTTTCAGGAGACTGGGTAGATTATGCAATGAGGAACGAACCACGTTGTAAGTTGATTTGTATCCGTAAAAAAAACTTCTTGACGAAATGATAAGACATTAATGTATGATACTTTCTTTTATAGCATGAACTGTACTGGACGTTTATTCTAATGATTAAATATATATTTATCATTACAAGTTCCATCCAACGGACAGCCCTCTGAAGATTCGGATGATTTTATCCAGATCGTACGGCAATATGGGGCGTACGTACCTGCTGTATTGGGATTTATCGCACTGATACTCTTAATAATAGCATGTAAAAAGATCTACGACAGATCCAAAGGAAGCTCAATCCAAGATGCTGAAAATGCAGATGGACGAAATGCGGGCTATACTGTTCCTTTGGCCCTGCATTACGATCAGCTACAGGGTGATGGTAACGAAGCACAGTCAATTCTCTCATTTTCATCTTCAACAGTTGATGAGAATGCTGATGTGAGGAAAGATGATGGCTATGAAGAACCTGCCGATGAATGTGACGATAGAAGGAACGGAGATGGATACGGAACACCTGATGACAGAAATGATGAAAGCACTAGATACGAAAAACCCGTCATAAAAAATACCCCAGACTCTAAGGATTATGTATCCAGATATGAAATACTTCAAAGGAAAAATGAAACAAGGACGAATGAACGAGAAGAATCGTCATCTAACGACAACAGAGTATCGTCTCAAAATGGAGGTTCGTTTACGGATTCTGACCACAGTGAGTCTGACTATTCAGAATCTGGGAAGATAAAACGAAATGAGTATGAAGTTTCATTACGGGAAAAATACGAACGGTTGACACAAGTTCCAAAAGCAGATGTAAATGATTCTTATATGGCAATGGAATAGATCAAAACGACTCTTTAAAGTTGAATCACCAAATTATTTTGCGTGCTCTTGAGAATGTGTCTGTTATTCTGTGGCCAATGCGGGGTAGTCTTGTAGGAGATCTATTTCCGTGTATAAATATTGTCTTTGTGATATAAGAATGTCGTTGTATTTTTTATAATCATTATACTCTTAAACGTTAGAGCAATTGCCTTTACACGACCCAACTATTTGAACGCATTTAATTGCAAGCTAAAGTTTTCATAGTTTAGCATAGGTTTTAAAAAACGTATGCTATTTTCAAAAGAAAAAATAGTGCCCAATCTCTGGTATCAGAAATCCAATTTTTGAACATAAACGTGTTCGATTAGGTTCAACCTGATTTTCAACATATTTCGGATGATGAATCAACAGCAGTGGTACTTCAAGCAAAAATATTTCAAATCAGTGAATGAAAGTCATATATAAAACCCGAAATCAGATACGAAAAAATCGCACACAAAAAGATGACAAATTCTTTAGATAAAATAAAATAGAGGAAAGAAAAATTGGACAAACAGACGGAGACAATAGCTTCATAGAAACAATAAAGACTAATAGAATCTATCCCCAGATGTGATCAGGGACAAGGAAATCCAACCCGAGTGTCGAGGATTTGACAAAAGCAAATCCTGGACACGAAGGTTGGATTTCCGTGTCCCTGATCACATCTGAAGATTGATTATTTTTCTCTCATTATCTGAAAGAGCTCAAAATGAGTCTTTATGTATTCTTTTTCATATTTTGATCGGCTAACACAGCAATCATAGATGACGTCACAATGACGTTACAGTTAAAAACACTTCCGGAATGAGCTTATATCACCCTGTAGTGTGAGACAATATTTTTCCTGACACCCAATTTCGCGGACAAATCAGAGAGACAATTTTATCTAATGAATAATCTCCAGAGTCAAGTGCATGTTCGAAAATACATTGTATTATTAAAGAATAAAAAGTCCAAGGAATTAGGTGTACATACACTATGATTCAAAAACGTGATTCCATTGATCCCAAAGCCTGTCAATATAAACACAATAATTACCAATGGAATATGCTGTTAAAAAGTAAAAACGCAGCAAACACTAAAGACCCCAAAGCCTGTCAATATAAACACAATAATTACCAATGGAATATGCTGTTAAAAAATAAAAACGCAGCAAACACTGAAGACCACAAAGCCTGTCAATATAAACACAATTATGACTATTGAAATTACTAATTGAAAATCACAAATCAGCACTTGCTTCTTTCGGTCTTGATACCTAACAAATTTGATCTAGATTCACCGTACCTGTATTGTATACCAAAGATGCAAAAAAAAAAAAAATCATATCAACAGCGTTTCATTGCTGGTTCCTCAAAATGTTTGACCAAATCTGTATCGATCTTACTCACCAAAATTTTATCTGAAATTTAGTCAGGCCTTCAAAAGTATTATTCAACCATGTATTCGCGTAGCGGTATAAACCAAATGTGGATCTTAGAACACCTCAAATCAACACAGTTCAAAAAAGAACACTCTATAAAATCGTTTGATGTTTCGACACTTTACACCACAATTCCAAATACTAAATTGAAATAGAGACTGTCAAAAATTATTAGCATTGCATTTACGAGTAAAAACGGAAATCGTAAATATAAATTCATCGTCGTAAATTACGACAAAATTTAATTTGTAAAAGAGAGATCCGAGTCAAAAACAAAGTATACCGAATCAGATGTCATTAAGATGTTGAATTTCCTGATCGATAACATTTTTGTGGTTTTTGGAGTTAAGGTCTTCCAACAAGTTGTTGGCATTCCAATGGGAACCAATTGTGCCCCGCTCGATTTTGACATATTTTATACTCATACGAAGCTGCATTTATTCAATCATTGATCTCTGACGGACCTCCAGCAAGCCAGAGGTGGGACCAGGTGCCCAGGAGGAGTAAGCATTCCTTGTTGGCTAGCCGCACCCGCCGTCAATGTTCATGCAGGAAAATGAAAACAATATATAAAATGCATGCACTGTCTGAGGTTATGTCTATACAGAAAGTGTTATGGTGACCATGTCAAGGAAAAATATTCAAAACACTTACTGTCAAACCCCTCGCGGGGAACTTTTTTACGAGCTCCACACGGCAAAGAGCATAAGTGTGACATAAATGAGTTAAAGAAGATCCTGACGATCATCTCAACAGCACTCACAATAGAGCACAAAATTGAGCATCGACGGACCCCCAGCAAACCAGAGGTGGGACCAGGTGCATGGGAGGAGTAAGCATCCCCTGTTGGCTAGCCGCACCCGCCGGCAATGTTCATGCACGAAAATGAAAACAATATATAAATGCATGCACTGTCTGAGGTTATGTCTATATAGAAAGAGTTATGGCGACAATGTCAGGGAAAACTATTCAAAACACTTACTGTCAAACCCCTCGCGGGGAACTTTTTTACGAGCTCCATACAGGGCAAAGGGCATAAGTGTGACACAAATGAGTTAAAGAAGATCCTGACGATTATCTCAACAGCACTCACAATAGAGCGATAAATATCATCTAAATTAAAGGAGTTTAACATCTTAGCACCATCCTTCCAGTGCTATTTTGAACATAGATTTTATTTGGATATGCTACTGAATCGACCCTAAAGGAAACTTGGAGCCGCGCACTCTCTGCAATGTAAATGTACAAATCTGAATTCAAAAAATTAAAGAGGGTGCTGCTGAAATTTATTATGGTGGCTCCGCTAGAAGCATCACTGATGAGAATTTAATATTCGAAACACGTGTCTGGTGCATGGAAATTGGTTTGGAATTTTTTTTCAAGAAGGTATAGAGTTGGAACCCTTTGACATTATTGAAGTCAAAGAAACGACAGAGACTAATAATTCAGCGTCCTATTTGGATGTCATGTTGTCTCTTTTAACGCCCATGGTAATATGAACACTTCACTCTATAACAAACGTGACGACTTCAATTTCAATATCACAAATTTTCTTTTTCTGAGTAGCAGCATCCCGTCATCAGCAGCATATATGGTGTTTTCATTTCTCAATTAATAAGTTATGCTCGGGCAAGCTCCACGTACTCAGATTTTGTTCTAAGAGCTAGACGGCTTTCATTTGTGACCAACTAACATCGTCACTGAGGAAGTTCTATGGTCGATATGGGGACATGGTAGCACACAATGACGTCCTCTTGTCCAGAGTCATAAGTGATATTCTGACGTAGACCTTTTGTGCCATGACATGCCAATATATACGTTTGTCTTCCTTTGTGGGAGTTACCGATTGTGACCTTTCTAACGAATTGTGAGGTTTACCAATTTTGACTTTTTTACCGAATTGAGGTGGCGGGTGTTGCATGCAAGCAGGAGATGCTTACTCTTCCTATTCACCTGATCTCACTCCTTCACAGGGAGTTCACTTCTCTTCATATGGTAGAATTATGACTTTTATTATTATTTCTGTTCATTTGCCTTTGGTTCTGCTTTTAATCCTGGTTTTGTATGTCCTTGGTTTGATGATTTTTCTATTAACGATTTTGTGCTTCTTCATAAGGATATTGTTTTTTTTTTCCATCTTGACTTTGCATGTGTGGAAGCGTTTTTTATTCTTTTTCTCTGAGCTGAGATATCGGCGATAAAAGTTGATAAGTTACTGTAGAAACATATAGGGATTCATTCACCCCATTGATACCTATAGTCATACAAAGCAGACTTCATCCAGACCTCGCTCTCTACTGGGCGAAAGCACCTCGCATCTCAGTTCAGTTTTACCTACAGATACATAGATGACGTGTTGTCCATCAATAACACGAATTTTAATAATATGGAAGTGCTCCAAGTCTTTACCTTCCTGAAGAAAATTTCAAATCAATTTTAATGCACCAGATACGAGTTTCGGATAGTAAATCCTCGTCAGTGGTACTTATTTCAATGCCATTTTCAGATACTGCCAAATGTATTTCAGATGTCCTTGACTTTTATTTTTTGAATTTAAATCTGTGTATTTATTTTGCAAAGAGCACGCGGTTCCAAATTTCCTGTATGGTCGATTCAGTAACATAGTTATAAATGGTATGTATATTTGTAATTAAGAACAGATTTTCAAATTTTGCATCGGTGTGTGCAAAACATTTGGTCAAAGAAAATATACTGTGCAGAAATAAAATCTACGACTATTTAAAATAGCATTGAAGGGATGGCGCTGGGATGCTGATATCCTGTATTTGGTAGATATTTTTGGATGAAACGACTCCGAAATAGCAAAATAATACATATCAAATTAATAAAGAACCAAGACAAAACCTCTTTCATTCAGTTACGATAAAATACGTGAAATCTATCCTCATGAACTAGAGGTAAAAGAAACAACTGAGAGCGACAGATCCGCCCCGTACTTGGATATACTTTTTAAAAATTTGTCGCAAATGGCGAATTAAACATCTTACTCTCCACATAACTAGCTTTTGTTTCAAGAGTAGCAACATTCCGTCTTCTACTGCATATGGCATTTTTGTTTCTCAGCTTAATTCGGTACGTCAGGATATGTTCCAAATATGACGGTTCCATCGTTAGAGCTAGACGTCTTGCAAGTGAGCTACTCGTTCGGGATTATATAATACATCATCTCAATTGATGGTCTATGACAGAATATCATCCACCATTCTGGAGAGTGGGACATCATAGTGTATGACGAGTTCCCCATATCGACTGTAGAACTTCCTCAGAGACGATGTTAGTATATTATACATCATCTCAATTTGGGATTCATTTTTGCTTCTCTGCATAATGTTAAATTTGAATGTATCATTTGAATCTCCATAGACGTTTTTAATTATAGAATAGAAAGGGGTAGGCGCAAAAGTGACCATTTTTGGCCCCAATCAACAAATTTAAGAAGGTTCTATTTTCTTATTCATTATGCTTCTTCTATACAAAAAATGACAAATTTCATGTGATTTTTCGAAAACCCAGCCTTTTGGGGAAAATGATTGAAAGTTGAACACTATGTCTTTACATTAGAAATTCAGCTTTTTAGCAAGGGACACACATACCTACAGTTGTAAGCCCTAGAGCAAGGACGTGTAACAGGTTCATACTCATATGGGACATTCCTTTTCATATTCTGAATGTACATGGAAAGTATAGCTTTGTTACATGCGCTTGCTCTATATATACTATAAACTATTATGTTAAAATCTGGTTGTTATTATTTTACCACTAATTTCCATAGTAGTGGGCAAATTTGGCGGAAAATAACACTCATATTAGTTGATTATATCTTTTTTCAATTCAATTTCAATAAACAACAAATTCTCTACTCTTATTTTAAAGATAAAAAATACTATGAAAGCAAATTTTGAAAATAGCAAAAAATGGGGCCAAAAACGGCAGATTTTGCCCCTACCCCTTTATTGTAGATGGCGAGTTGTAAAACTCAATTCTCTTCTGGTTAATAAATTATTCTTAAATAATTTATCTGTTTTAAAATATTTGTAAAATTAGAATGTTAATGGTGATTGTAGTATCATTTTAGTGTTTTATTGTATTTTAGTATCCAAGTAGGTAGGACCAAAACGAAAGCTCAAAGCCCAACTCAATTTCCACCACATTGTTACCCAAAGTTTCGCTCATTGGCCATATATCAACAAAATAAGATCGATAAAGAAATAGATGTACACTACAATTAATGCAATTCCGTTTATAGCATGGAATTTGCCACAGGCCGAAAGATCTCCTGGCAATATCATTCGTATGTCTCTTCTAAAATTGGACCAGCTACTGTCGAGTAAAAATAAATCACTAGATTCCGTTTTCATTTAGGAATTTCTCCCATATTCTGAGGACCAGAACAACCAAACTTGGTCAGTATCTAGCTAACCTTTTGTCCATCGATTAAAGCAATAATAGTAATTCATATCTTGAGAATTTTTATTTTTTCCAAGAATTTTCCCGATAAGAGCGTAAAAGCAGTGTTATTAGTCCTTGATTTTTAAGTAGCGCATACGAATACCCGGACGATCTTTCCGCCTATGGAATTTGCCATATCTAAATAGAAACACAGCGAACACTAAAATGTAAAATGTTACAACAATCTACGTAAACACGTGTCTGCAGCATGATAATTGGTTGAAATTTCCTTCAAGAAGGTATAGAGTTGGAACACTTCCGTATTATTATACTTGTTTAAGGTGATATCACACGTTTCATGTTTTACAACAATTAAAAAAAAAAACCCATAATTATTATTTCCTAATATTATTCAGATGTAAGAGACAATATTAGGAGGTCACCATCCAAAATTTTGAGATTTTGAAACCGATCTGATTTTTAGCCATCCATCGATTGTAATGGAAATGCTCATTTCTTGACTATATTTTCTTTTCAGCCCAAGATTTTCAAAAGAAACTTCACATATGATTCCTTCATTACATTGTGCAGATTCTTATGAAAAGAAATCATTCAATGACCACGTCGAAGTTGCAAAATCTGACTGAATGTGTATTTCATCATGTAAAAAAAATTAAAATGCAATTATAGTTATCTTTCTTTACTATAAGAACCAACTTTTTTGAAATATCACAACAGACAATGATTTCTCAAATTTTCGGCCACTCGGCCTTTATCAAGTGGAAAAGCTCGAATATAAAAGAATTCTTCGTAATATCCATCAGTGCTGGGAATGGATATTACGTAGAATTCTTTTGTATTCGTGCTTTTCCACTTGATAAAGGCCGAGCGGCCGAAAATTTGTGGATATAGAGTGTTCATTGTTATTTATCATATTGAACTTCCCTACGGAGGACACTACTTCATTCTCAGACAATGATTTAAATACGTAAATAAATAGAACCGAATACCGATTTTGTGTATTTTAAAATAATGCGACAGTATGTGCACATGTGTAATGATAAATTACCATATGGGTAAGATATATTATAAGTTTCTCTACATCCAAACACTAACTTTCTAACTTTTGTAAATATCACAACAGCATTCCAGCAATTACAATGATATGTATATTAAAGTTTTGTTTAATGATATGAACATATGCATATGATCGATACATTCATATGAATAGTGTGAGAGATAAAATTTCTCTACATTCAAACACTTCTCAAAAATCCTGATAGATATAATTATTTCTTCATAGATATGACATATGTATGAAGGTTAAAAAGTCAGAACAAAATTTTCAAATAAGTCCAAAGTGAGCTGTAATTCCAGTAATAATTCGAATATTGTTGGTCACTCTAGGCTTAGTCTTACCATTACTTTGCGAAAAAAAAAACAAAAAAACAACAACGTTGGTGCCTTAATTCATTCTAATGGAAACTGACATTCCACCTCTATAGTGCAGACTCGAACCACGGTCCTTCCACATGATAAACTAGAGCTCCGCCACAAGATCGACATATGTTCATTACAAGGACTGATCACTGAAGAAATTTAAGTTGCGAAAATCGGAAATCTTTAGCGTGGAGATTTCTTTAAAATTCGCATCTAAGGGAGGCTACTGAAACGCGCGTGATATTCCGATAAATATTTAAAACAAAATTTCAGCCTGGTGTTTAACATGATTTTGAGACCCCTCGGGTGGAACCGATGTATCTTTCATAGAAAACCATGAAAGAGTCTTATAGTGTCACAAGTTAAATCCCATTCAAGTTTTAAGAGTTATATTTTAGAAAAAGATCTAGGTGAAAGTAAGTTTATATCTAAATTCAAAAGGTTTTACTGACGTTACATTCTGACAATCCACCATAGTCAAACTTGCATAGTGATGTACATCGATGCATACATTTTTGTCATATTTTAATATATTGTCTTTGTATGTCCATTTCGCATAAATAGACCCATCACAAGAATGTAGTGTCAGAGACTTATCAATCGGAACAACGCAGTAGTTTTCAATACGAAGCTCTCCTGACTTCATGAAAGCAAAATTCTTACTTCTGAAACTACCACAAAGAAAAAGACCGAGCACATTATCGGTATCTTTCCTGAGACCTAGACAGAGTCCGTCACATCCGAGAGGACCATAATAAAGTGCATCTAGAGGCGGAATTCCTAGTTCTGGGAATACATTCTCGATGAACCAATCAAATGTCTTGCAATGAAATCTCTTTTTCACGACATCATATTCTTTGAAAGCTGTCAGGTTTAACTGCTGATGAGTGCCACCAGTAACGGCATAGAAGTACATTTTATAAGTACCAAGCCAAGTCTCGGCAATCTGAATGATGTTTTGATTTACATCTTGTACCTTTACACTATAAACGTGATTTTTCTTAAAGATATGACCTACTCTGGAACATGGACAGTTCAGCAGTCTTCCTCCACACAGCCACAGCCTTAAAGACAATTCCACATCTTCCCCTCCCCAGATTTTCATACTTGAAGGGAATCCACCCAGATCTTGTAGGTACTGCCGACTTATAGCGAATGTTCCAGCAGATATTGCAGGTGTAATATATGGGTCCATGGGTAGAAGGCCTAACTTCGTGTATGTTGGAACAGCCGTGTATTTGTATCCAAGATTCCACGTCAGACCGCCCCTGACGAAATTTCCAGGAGACTGGTATGTCAAGGTCATATCATCGATAACGTCTAGAATAGGTGCTGTCACTGTGTGATTGTGCTTGCCAATTTCATACAACATTGGCTCTATCCAACCGACATTCACCTCGCAATGAGAATCTACGTAAACTATGACATCACCTCTAGATTCTTCCAAACCTAGTTGTCTCCCTCTGATCACGCCAAGCCTCTCTTTGGATCTGACTATCTTAACCTTCGTATACCTACTCAGGTACTTGACTAATGGTTTCTGTAATGACGGATGTTTGCTGCTGTCGTCAATTAAGATTATTTCCATAAGTAAAACACTCGGAGTGTTGGTCAGTACACTATGAATTGTTCTGAGCAATGTTGACCAAGGTTCTTCGTGCATCACTATGACAACAGATGCAGCTGGAAGCAATTCAGTAGCATAAGGAATATTGCTACATCCTGATGGCCTCGTGTCCGGCACAGTTCGAATAACGTCTATCTCATTACTTCTTGTGATGTTAATAAAGTAACGTTCTTGGGTTACGTTCTCATTGGGGTCAATGTTCATCAAATGACACATCTCAACGTAACTAACAAGTTCTGTCCTCTTCAATATCATGTCCATGTGAAATCTTATAATCAGAAAAATGGTACAAAAACAAGATATGCTAAGTGCTATAAGGAAAACACGCGTACGTTTTAACTTCATTTTGTCCAAAGCTATGTTAAAATTATATTTGAACAATCACAAATACTGATAAAAAAAGGTATGGAAGCCCCGTTTCGTTTTCCTCGATGTTTTTTCCATTGTTTGTTTGCAATATCATCCATTTTCGTCTCATAAAAGTGAAAGCCAATCATCAATAAGATTCCGAAATATATGTCGAGTCGGTATTCCATAGAATCGACAATCTTAAGATGGATGCGAAACACATGTTCATGTTGGCGATGAGAACAAAGAAGTAGAATCGACATACAGACATGATAACAAGATGTTAGTTTAGATAATCGTCTCAGCGTATTAAAGTTTACCCTTTCAATCATCAAACAATCAGAAAATCAATCTGACTATAAGAGACCATTGTTATTTTTCTTAAAACCTCACTGAAAATCTGAAGATTAATGCCTAAATCCTGTGATTCACCCAAAACCATGACGGTCTTTTGTTTGTTTTATGCGCGGATCTTAATGCAGCATGCAGATGTCTCCATGGTCTATCAGCAAAGTGTCGGAATTCCAATGGTCAATTGTGCCTACTCCTTGCCGACATTTTCCTTTACTCGTGCGAAGCTAAATTCATTCAATCTTTGGTCTCTGAAGGGAAAAGATACTTAGCTTCTGAGTTCAACGTCACTTACAGATGCATGGACGATGTGTTGTACATCAATTATCCAAAATTCGCGGATTACCTCAGCAGTATCTATCTTACAGAGCTTGAAGCAAAAGAAACTAAAGAAACAAATAATTCAGCATCCTATTTGGACATAACGTTGTCCTACGACACTGATGGTCACAGGAACACCTCACTCTATGACAAACGTGACATATTCAATTTCAGCATTACAAACTTTCCTTTTCTGAGTAGCAACATCCCTTAATCGCCTACTTATTGCGTGTTCATATCTCAGTTGATACGCTATGCCAGAGCAAGTACCAAATATACGGATTTTGTTCTGAGAGCTAGGCGTCTTTCAGATAAGCTTCTCAGTCAGGGATATGTTTGTGACCGACTAACATCGTCACTGAAGAAGTTCTACGGTCGATATGGGGAACTCGTCAAACACTATGATGTCCCACTATCCAGAATGGTGGATGATATTCTGTCATAGACCATTTGAACCATCCAACCAAAGATTGTACTGTATGTTTTCCGAAATGGAAGTAACCGGATGTGACAGTTCTACCGAACTGAAACGACGGGTGTTCCATGCAAGCAGGAGATGCTTACTCTTCCTGGGCACCTGGTCTCACTCCCATACCGAGAGTTCGCTTGTTTTCATATGGTGGAGGTTTTTGTCTGTTTGTTTGTTTGTTTGTTTTTTTTTTGGCATTGGTTTCTGTTTTATCCTGATGTTGTATGCTTCGGTTTCTGATTTTCTGAATTATCGATTTTTTTTTTGCTGTACACAGAGATATGGTCATTATCCATATTTGTCATACAGTTGCCTTCAAATGACGCTTTTTATTGAAGCTTTTGTTTTACAGCAACTAGTTTAGCTACTGCAAAATGACTTAGATTTTGTAGGACTTTTTCAGCATTTCTTGAAAAGGTCTGGGATGTCGGAATACTGGACAATGGTTGTACATAGCGTCACACTGGCCTCTAACCAACCAAATTGTCAAACCTCGAGAAGTAGCATACAGCATACACGATGTGCACAGTATCGAATCATGAGTGTCTATATTCAACTTTATAAAATAAATAAACCAAGTTATCGATATGAGTGCATGGAAAATGAGTAAAGGCCTTGTTACACGACGCAACTAATCGTTTGAAATAGTAGTTGCAATCGATAAATCGCGTCGTGTAACATACATGTAGTTTAAAACTAGTCGCATGCAACTTTTTTTCAGATCAGAACATTTTCTATTCCTTGCGATTAGTTGCATGTTACTTTTAGTGTCGGCAATCAAAACGCCCGGTGTTCCCTTATTTTGCGAATTACAATGACAATAAAATGACGATTTTTCTCACTGCGCATCACAGAGCGCTACACCCCTACGTTTTCTTTGGTCATGATGGTGATTAGCTGTCCTCTCTTCGTTCTTCGTCGAGGAAGTTATGTGAATAAAAGTACATACCGTATTTTCTGTTAACAATACAATTTATTCGTAAAATTTGGGCGGGGAAGGTATGGATTTTGCACAAAATATATGCAATTAGTTGCAACGTGTAACACCTGTGCGAGTCGCTGCAACTCGCTCGGATCGTGTAAAAGAAGCATGTGGATGTACATTATACATTATGTATGATGGATAAAATCATCAATATACATACCCGCTGTCTGCTTTGGTTCATTGATTGAGAATATTACCTACTTGTGTACTAGTTATAGCCGTCGGTACATTGCAGATTCTGACTAGCATGAGAATTTGTATGTTTATTATGTACTTGTGTCCGGACGCAATGAGGGACGTACTGTCCATTGTCCCGTCTGAATACAAAAGAAAGGAGGAACAACACCAGGTTGCAGCATCCACAGCAAAAACCCCGAAACACCCAATGCAAAAACACAGCGCAGACAAGCACAGAAAGAGACGCAAAAGGGACAAGGAACGTCAACGCACAACACAGAAAAACCAACGAGACCAATGAGCAACCGGTGACGACTTAATAAGGTCATCTGCCACGGAAATAGCAGAAGGTGTGGTTATAGTACATATTCGTGTATACAGACGGCTTCAGGGATGTACTGTCCCTTCCGCTGGGTTTAAACACGTTTAGTGTCGTAGCTGCTTGTATCTTTTTGTGCTATCAATATATATAATTACATATATAATACTAAATACTAAATATTGTCTCGGCAAATACTGAATCATTAAATATTTCAAGGGAGGGTGATTATCTATTTATGTTTGCACACTCGTATAGTTTCAAGCGCTGCTTTGTCACTTTGTGCAAAACGAGTCAAGATTCTAGAGAATGCACGAGGGCTGATTGATATATTCATGGTGAGTCTCGTATTGAAGGATTTGAATTTTATCAGACATTTTGCATTTTTCTACATAATCCCCTTCAATATATTTACATTTTGCCACCGGTATTTAAGGGCCTTAAATTAAGACCACTTCAAAAGAACTCCTTATCTTGATAGTTCAGAGAGTCATCCACTGCAAGTGTGAGCTCTGGTCATCACCGGACTGAAAGTGGGTGCCAGAAATAGCTGCTTTCAGTTAAATTTAGGGAATTTATGAAAGTCTGATGGGACAAGAGCAGATGCTCAATCAAATCAAACCCACGATAATGAATGGCAGTCATGCCAGTGACAGACTTTTGAACAGGAGCATTTTTCTAATGGAACAACACACCTTTAGTGAGCTTTCCGCGCCGCTAAGTTTAATATTTTCCCGTAACTGTGTCAGAATTGAAGCATAGTATTTGCCATTGATTGTTTGTCCTTTTTGAAGATATACATGTATAAAGCATGCAGGTACATATAAGCATATATGAAAACTTCAATATCACTGATTAACCGAAGAGGTCAATTTGGGAGCATTCTGATGTGGATCCGAGTAATCTTGCGCCACTAAATAACTTAATAAGCTTAAACAACCAGTTTATAACGTATATTAATTCTGCACAATACTTGAATCTATATCTCTATTCATGATAGGACTTAGATGCCCGTGTGGTAGGCTAGCAAAGGTTATTTCAGAGGTTCCGTGACCAGAGGTTAGAGAAGCGGACTCGTAACCGGAGTCTGTGGGTACGATCCTCATCGACCATCGGCAGGGAGTGGTGTTTGTGGGTTGAGCATCTTCTCCCTAGCCTTGTATATATAGTGTTGGTATGTTCTTATTCTGTTCTTCAAATGTTTGTCGGTCAAAGCTCTACAGAGCTTTGAAATGTTCATTGAAAACTGTTTTACAATATCCGACATTAAATAAAGATTATTATTATTACAGCAGCAGAAAGTTTCAACAATCACAATCATTCTTCTATACGTGTGATATTATATAATTTCAATGTTCTATTCCTTTAGAAAGTTTAGACTTCAAATGACAATGGACTATCTTTCACCTTACTATTCCGAACAATCCTTAAGACAATCAGACAACAAATCATATGTCTTTCAAATTGACAATTATCACTATGAAATGTCATAGGCGGATCCATAAATTTGAAAAAAGGAGGGGGAAGATGAAGTTAGATTTCATATCTCTTTAAGAAGGGAGGGGGTTGATTACGAGTACTTCTAATGAAACGTCTTTTTTACAGTGGCTTTTTGAAAACTCTTTTATTTCAAATATGCAGAGTAAGGAACCATACTTCGCCGGTAACCATATTCGCCGTTTCATACAATACTTCTCATTCATTTTATTATAAAATGATCCAAGGGCGGATCTAGGAGGGGATTCGGGGTTTCGGGAAAAACTCCCCGGTTTCCGATTTTTTTTTTTGTAACTGCAGCAGTCGAAAAAATTCCTGCAAACGCAATAGAAATTGCTAAATGTTCACCAGAATTCACCATTTAGGAAAGAAATTTACAAAATTTTCTGATATATACTGAGCAGAAAAAGTTAAGGATATTTATTTAGAGGTCGCATTGGATTGGATTACTATTGTGATAAGGACTTTGTTTTATTTGCAGAGTTCTTTTGTCATAACTGAGATAAACATCAATTTAAATTAAGTTTTCAGTATTTGTACAACTCTGGGCTACAAAAAAGTCAAGGGAGCCAACCAAGTATCTCCTACCAATTTCTGTAAAAATGCGAATTTCAGAAAAATAGAATTTTTACCCAAAATCTAAATGGAATGAATAATTCCTAATTAATAAGTAGAAATTGCATGTCTGATCCAAAGTACACAACGATATTGTTTTGAAAATCCGGTATTTAAACTGAGCTCATCGCTGTAAACAAAAATCTGATATAACCCTTGCAATTTTTGAAAATGTAAGAAAAAGAGTGAGAAAAATTTTACATTAAGATGAAGGGTTTTAAACTGAACAATCATTCAAAGTTAAATCATGAGTTTAATGAATCTGGAAGGTCTATTAAGTAAGGGTAATTGAAACGGAGATAAAAGAGAAACAAATATGATTTTTGGTAAAATAAGCATTTTATTCAAAATTTGAAATGGAGAAAATTAAAAAAAAAATTACAAAAAAAAAAAAAAGAAAAAAAAAAAAAAAAAAAAAAAAAAAAAAAGAAGAAAAGAAAGCAATGACCAGACATTATATTTGACCGGTTTCTTTTTGTAATATTGTCCCTAGCTTAGCTCCAGTATTTTGATGAAAATTACATAACACTATTTTTGTGTCCGGTTAGTATATTCTATCATATATCGATACCGTATTGGAGTATTTATTGAGGTTGTAAATCCTAATTTTGTTCGTACAAATAATTATACGAAGTTTTCTAATGTACGTCACAGAGGGGGTTTTCTTATCATTTTATGCCCCAAAATTTGTCCTTATTTCAAGTAGTTGCCTTTTTCCTTTTTACAAATTTTAAAACAATCATAAACATGTTCAAATGATTTACAGAATACGTAAATGGTACGGGGATAGGAACCTTCGCTTTTCTGTGCTCAAAGAAGATTTTTTTTTCATCTTCAAATTTTGTGTAAAACATATGTATACATGTATTAATGGGCAAATGTGGAAATCATGGCAAATCTGGCTCAACCACGGGGCACTTCATTTTTGTGTCGCCTGCGAAGCATAGCGACACTTAGGGATCACTTTGTCCGTTGTCCGTCTGTCCGTCCGTCCGTCAGTCCGTCTGTCTGTCTGTCACACTTTGGATGTCACAGCCCATAACTTTTTATTGGTAAGTGATAGGGCTTTGATATTTCACATGTGTAATCCTTGTGACAAGACCTTTCTACACATACCATAATTTTTGACCTAGTGACCTTGACCTACATATTTGACCTACTTTTCAAAAAAATTAAGAATGGATATATCTTTTGATTGGTAAGTGTTAGGACTGATATTTCACACGTGCAATCCTTCTGACAAGACCTTTCTACAGATATCATGATTTTTTACCTTGTGACCTTGACCTAGATGTTTGACCTACTTTTGAAAAAAAGGATAAGATTCGCTATATCTTTTGATTGGTAAGTGATAAGGCATTGATATTTCACATGTGTATTCCTTGTAACAAGGCCTTTCTACACATACCATGACTTTTGACCTTTTGACCTTGACCTACATATTTGACTTACTTTTAAAACAAAAAAGATTTTTTTTATTGGTAAGTGATAGGACTTTGGTAATTCACATGTGTATTCCTTGTGACAAGACCTTTCTACACACACCATTATATTTGACCTTGTAACTTTGACCTAGATATTTGACCTACTGTTCAAGAAAAGTAAAATTGGCTATATCTTTTGATTGGTAGATGATAGGGCTTTGATATTTCACATGTATTTTCCTTGTAACAATGCCTTTCTACACATACCATAATTTTTTACCTTGTGACCTTGACCAAGCTATTTGACCTTCTTTTTTAAAGAAATTAAGGTTGTATATATCTTTTAATTGATAAGTGATAGGTCTTTAATATTTCTTATAATGAGACCTTTTTGTTACCAATTCTTACGTAGTGACCTTGACCTAGATGATTGACACTCTTTTCTGAAAATGTGAGAAAGACCATATCTTTTAATTTGTAATTAAGAGGTCTGATATTTCAAATGAATTTCATTTGACAAGACTTTTCTACTGATACCGATAACTTTGATCCACTTTCTAGAATAATAATCAAGCCGCTTCGCAGGCGACACAAGCATTCCTTGGATTGCTATTTCTTAACCAACAAACGTACGTATACGTGCAAACAAAACGTAATAGAAACAGCCTTTAAAACTCCAGTCATTGATCTGCTTTTTTCTCCAAAATACTCTCAGGTAAACTCTACATTGAAGACAGTGTACTATATTAAAAATGCATATGTACAATATACTTAGGTTTTACGTTTATTTTCATAGGATTGATATAATTGGATCACCCTGTACTCATGTAGCATGTATAGATTCAGTTCAAATAATTGCTCCAGGGGTATATAATTAAGCATTATTTTTTCAAAGCTATTTCAAATTCTTCTTATTTCCCTTCCCCACCCACCTCCTTTTTTATTTGGTGTTTGTGTAGTCCTTGACGGCTGATGTTTTAGATGCACCCTAGTGTAAGATCAAAATGTTTTTTTTTTTCAAGCATAGCACGTGTCTCGTCGAAATTGTAAAAATCAAAAACATTTCAGTATTGTTTTAGAGACTCGATCTTCGGTTAAAAGACGATCGATGGAAAGGGTGACTTAACTCCGTATCATACTGGTCAATATTTTGATTCTAAGTACATGCAACCGCAGGGACAAACAAACAATAAGTAAAGTACAAATAATTTTATTTAAAAATCTTAAAAAAAAAAACAAAAACAAACAAA
Source organism: Pinctada imbricata (assembly GCA_033119305.1). NCBI lineage: Eukaryota > Metazoa > Mollusca > Bivalvia > Pterioida > Pteriidae > Pinctada > Pinctada imbricata. The sequence continues at coordinate 112,864,818 of VSWD01000005.1, forward strand.
CAAAAACAAAAACAGATCGAAATAAACACAGGCTCTTCCTATTAATTGGAAAAGGGATCCCTAAAATGGTCCTGATATTCGAGAAGATAAGGAAACATATGCTTCAGATTGCACCATTTTATTCCATTAAAAAATCCCACCTATAGGAGGGGACAACCCCTCCCTTACCCTCCCCCTTTGGTTCGATACAAGACCCACCTCCCGCTTCCCATTCTGGATCCGCCCTCCCCCCACCCCTTGAAATCTGACCGTAGCAGTGAGTCATGTTTTGGTATCCGGAAAATTTTTGAAAAAATGGAATAAAATTGTGCATTATGGAGCACATTTTCTCCTTACCTTCTCGAATATTCAGACCATTTTTTTCCACTCAATTTATGTGGTTTAATAAAGATTTCTAAATAAAATAAAAGCTATATGCAAGAAATGAATTGATTAGCTGTAATAGTTTTCCTTTAAATGTCTGGAAACCATAGGTGGGACGGACGGACGGACGCACGCACACACGCACGGAAGGACGGACGGACAAGTGCATCACTATATACCCCCACCATTATATGGCGGGGGTATAATAATTTCTCCTTTACTGCTGGCAGGGGCGTAGCCAGGGTGTTTTCGATGTGGACGTCTATAAAGAAGGGTTGGACCAAGAACTTCAGCTGTCCGGGGGCACAGAAACTTTTTGGGGGGATGACTAGCGAGGCCCGAAGGGTTAAGTGGGGACAGTATGGAAATATGTTACGCATCCCCTTGAAGGGGGTCCCCCGTGAAAATTTTGAAAAAAAATGAAGCAAATTACTGACCTCTTGAGCGTATTTGAGCTGAATTTAGATGGGATAACGCATATGATTCGATGTCAGCAAACGATGAACCGTGTCCAAGATGAAGAAAACTTGAGATGTGAACATGACATTCACTAAATACTTATATATGTACGTCCACATAAAGTATATCCAATCGACCGCTCGCACTTTGTTAGCGATCGTTGTAATTTGACCGACATAAAAGTTTGCTCTCAAATTGTGACGATCCAACATACCAATGCGGGAAAATGCATGAAAACACGAACTTTTAGACGGAAACTTCCGTACATTTTACAAAAACCGAAAAAAGAACACATTTTATTTGACATGATTCCTGGTTATCGAAGCAGTGGTCAGTCTCACTAAAAAAAGATTATTTTGTCTCAGCGTTTTGTTCGATATGATACATTTATCAACGAAAACGGCGAAACATGGTCCCCCTCCTGAAATCACGGAAACGAAATATTTTGACCTTTTCTGTGAATAGAGCGAAACGTCTCGGGATGATAAATCTGTGCTCGAAAGGTCAAATCGGGTAAAACCGTCCCAGATTCTTCCTGTCAAAGAGTGAAAAGTCGAGGGTATGTTCCGAAAGTCAAAATGTCTTCCTCCTTGTCAGAGGAGGAGTTCCATCGAATGCAGGTAAACAAAGCCTTTATGGGGTGTTCCGTGCAGTTTTGTTTATAGATAATACATGAGTTAGAATTGATAGGTAACCTAGTCTCATTTCCCTGAAAATGAGATCTGCACATGTCTGACCTTTGATCATAAGACGGGCACTAGAAATTGATGCATTTCATTTTCAGTTTGTCAATAGACTCTTTCAGTTGGTGTACCTTTGTCTTTTCGTACGATGTTTTTGTTACCAGAACATTGAATCCTAACTCATATCAAATGCAGTGTTACAGGCTATTTATGCCTCAAATCTTGAAAGATAAAGAAGATTCTGACGACAATCTCAAGAGCACCAAATTGAGCATTGACGGACCCCTAGCAAGCTAGAGGTGGATCTAGCATAGCTGTTAAATGACCCGATTTAGGGTCAGTCCCGCTTTTTTGCCCTTTGATGCGATTATTTTTTATCATCCGCGCGGGTCTTGTTGTTGTTGTTGTTGAAATCCCTCTGATGTTGGAGCACCTCCTTAGGGATTCGCACAGGGGTTATATACACAGACCAGGGTTAAAATTTTGTATAAGAGTCTATAAAAGTCTATGTGATAAAACTTGCTGAAATATATATGAACTGAGAGTATCGTGCTACAGCCCTAGACGCTTTCGGGATGGTAGTGTCATCATGACCTTGTATCGTTTACAATGCAGCGAATAACACATACATGTGAACCTTTTGCCTCCACAAATCTGGAGGATTTTCAATTTTCATTTGGAGATTTTGCCTCTCATCGGGAGGTTTTTAATTTTTCATCGGGAGGATTTATCGGTATTCGGACCCCCCCCCCCCTTTTTTTTATTTTTTTAATCTACGGACGAATTTTCTCAACTCACTTTTCAACAAGGACAGATTCCGCTCTCATACAACAACAAAAACAATTCGGAGTTCCGAGAGTTGTCTCAATGATGTCCGTTGATTTCTTTTACCTTGCTTCTGCTACTTGAGTACACCTGTACAGAAAATCAGTAACTGCTCTTCATGGGGTTTAAACTGACCACTCATCAGATTTAAATGTTAGGAGAATAATAAACAAGACGGTCATTATCTGCCTCAGGTTATACACGCTTATACAGAGTACGTGAATTACATGACATCGTTTTTCCTACACATTTATTTATTTATTTATCAGCGAACTTTTACTGCACTTCCTCACTTTTTCGTGTTATATATAAATATAATAGATTTTACCAGCATCAAGAAGATTCCCCAATTAACCTTGTACATCAATTTGGTACGTGAATTTGACGACCCGTGTTAAGATGTACTGGGTATAACGTCCCCCGGGGAAGTCGAGTACCCGTGACGGTGATGAGAACGCGACGCTAATTGCTTTGTTTTTCCAGCAATATACCTGTCACCTGTATAATTAGCACTTATTAAATTGATTGTCTGGTAACTACAGACGGCGTAATATGCGTAACGTAATACACAAATGGGGATTTTGTATTTCATCTGGAGAAATCTGGAGGATTTTTCGTTTTCGTCGGGAGGATTCTGTTTCGTCGGGAGGAATCGGGAGGACGATTTTTCATCGGGAGGGCCCTCGTTTCGTCGGGAGATTTCGTCCTCCCGCCGGGAGGTTCACATGTATGATAACATAAGGTTCTACACAAGTGTTCTAGCTCCATTGTATCATTTAGCGAGCAAGTTCTAAATACACTTCTATGATCAATAATCACTTGCAACTGGAGATCAGGCTATAGCCTTTTAAAGTCATGTCTTTCACCTGATTTTTCTTTGCTGTTTCACCCGATTCCGCTTTGGTTCTATCTGTTAGTTGGGACTCTAAAATTCCAGCTGTTACTTTTTCAATTATATCACTTAAAGTTACAGGTAAACTGGGTTGTTTGTTTAGTGCTATGGGAAGTAATTAGCCACTTTATGTTGTTTTAATGACCTGGGCTTGGATTATTATGGGAATATCTATGAGAAGACGATGGTAAACACAGAGATTTATGCAGACGAAAAGGGACAAAGTTTTTTATAGTGTTTAAAACAATTGAAGCAGTGAAATGTAGAGTTCATTTCACACAAAATCTTCATCATGGTATAGCAATTACTAAATAAAAATATATCTAGCTTAGCAGATTCAACTATGAACCTTCAGGCCTTGATTAATAAGTCAAAATTTTTTACACATGTGCTACATTATCATGATTATGCAGTATTGCAATTTGTATAAATGCTTTACATGTCTTACAATAAAATTTATTGACCTGTATTTTTTTGGGGGGGGGGTGTCAATTTTATTCATAATGACACAAGCAAAGGTTGCGATTTTGTTTCGCGTGCTATGACCCTCTTTTTCATTTCCCAAAGAGGGTCATTGACCCTCTTTAGTCTGAAAAAAAGTTGACAGCTATGGGGACCAGGTGCACGGGAGGAGTAAGCATCCCCTGTTTTGCTACCCGCACCCGCCGTTGTTGTCCACGCACGAAAATGAAAACAAATCTAAAAAGCAGTAGTTACAGCTGCAATGGTCTGAAATTATAGAGGTAGGTTTTAGTATCGTTTTCAACTTTAATAGTGGATAACAGACTTTATTAAGTTGACTGATTCTCAAGCCTTTACATGTGTTCTGTTTGCCTAGAGTACATGTACCATGATCTAAAGATGTCTTTTTTCTATTTGTTCCAGTTGCAGTTGTTGGAATTAAGAACAGCTAACTATGAACTAGATGGTAAAACAAAGAAGCAAGAGAGAGGTATAGTACTTCATTCACATGCAACATATTAAACTGTTCAAATTTGTGGAAAGTTGTAATGTGAAGGACCATCACTGTCTTCTTTTATTAATATTGATCTATTGATTTACATGTACATAAAATTTTTGAATGATTCTGATTTTGAGTTTGAACAGCAGATACTTAGTAAATGTAACTTACAAATGAAAATAAACAATATACATGTAAAACATCAAGTACATGTATTATTACATTGTTCTTTCAGATATATTGACTTTAAATGAAAAATTAGAGAGCACTGAAAAAGATTTAGCCAAGGCCCACAAGGTTGTATTTTAAACTTTTCATTACTTGATATTTGTTTTCTCTTAATTTTCATGTATTTTTTTTTTCATAAAAGAATCATCTAAAGAATTGATGGTATACAAATGTAATATAACTATTTTGAATAGGACTAGGTTATATAGTTCTGAAAAGTTAATTCTGTAGAAGTAAGAAAGGAACAAAATTAACACCCAGTCTATTTGCATGTATAGTTTTAAAACCACAGGTTCATGTGGTATTAATATGATGTGATTATTGTCAGTAATGTTTGTTTTCTTGTCTTTTGACAGGCCATTCAGAAAAGTAAAAAGGCCAAGGTAAGATTACATTTTATCACACTATAATATGTGTACAGTGACACCCATGCTTATATTTGATTTCATTGTCTTTTGCTTGAAGGATTTTTTAAAAGAAATTTGAAAATAAGATAGATGTACATGCATTGTTAAGCAGAGTAACTACTTTCTGTTTGCATTTTACCTTAATTTTACATTAAACCACTGGAGAGTATTTGTGATGTGTTACTAAGTGTATGAATGCATAGATGGTACCATAACTTACAAGGACATGTTATACATTTTTATTGGCCAGATTGCAAAGCAATTCCGGTCTATAGATTGATGATGTCCGTCTGTCCGTCAGTTTGACCATGACAAGACCTTTCAATTTATGCCGTAACATTTGACTTAGTGACCTTGACCTTGGACTTAGACCTAGTTAAAGATTTTGGTTAAAGTTTCTGTTAGAAGCAAAATCTAAGGAACTGTTTACAGTAGAAACATAATATTATACAGGTAGGTTGCCTCTGACAAAAGCTTTCAATGTATGTCGTAATATTTGACCTAGTGACCTTGACCCAGTTAGTGACAAAAATTTAAGTCGCAATCCAGCCATACTGTCTTTAGTTGTGTATTTTTCTGTATATTATTATACTATATATAATCTTTTCTATATACTACAGGAGGTAGAGCTCTTGATTCAGGAAAATGATCAACTCCAAAGGAAGCTCCACAGCCAGGAGGAAGAATTCAGATTACAAAATCAGACCCTTATGCAGGAGTTATCCTCTGTAAGTTAACATCAGACTCTTATAAAGGAGTTATCCTCTGTAAGTTAACATCAGACCCTTATGCAGGAGTTATCCTCTGTAAGTTAACATCAGACTCTTATGCAGGAGTTATCCTCTGTAAGTAAACATCAGACTCTTATGCAGGAGTTATCCTCTGTAAGTTAACATCAGACCCTTATGCAGGAATTATCCTCTGTAAGTTAACATCAGACTCTTATACAGGAGTTATCCTCTGTAAGTTAACATCAGACTCTTATACAGGAGTTATCCTCTGTAAGTTAACATCAGACCCATATGCAGGAGTTATCCTCTGTAAGTTAACATCAGACCCTTATGCAGGGGTTATCCTCTGTAAGTAAACATCAGACCCTTATGCAGGAGTTATCCTCTGTAAGTTAACATCAGATCCTTATGCAGGAGTTATCCTCTGTAAGTTAACATCAGATCCTTATGCAGGAGTTATCCTCTGTAAGTTAACATCAGATCCTTATGCAGGAGTTATCCTCTGTAAGTTAACATCAGATCCTTAAGCAGGAGTTATCCTCTGTAAGTAAACATCAGACCCTTATGCAGGAGTTATCCTCTGTAAGTTAACATCAGATCCTTATGCAGGAGTTATCCTCTGTAAGTTAACATCAGATCCTTATGCAGGAGTTATCCTCTGTAAGTTAACATCAGACCCTTATGCAGGAGTTATCCTCTGTAAGTTAACATCAGATCCTTATGCAGGAGTTATCCTCTGTAAGTTAACATCAGATCCTTATGCATGAGTTATCTTCTTTAAGTTAATGCTCTGTTCACACGAGTGCGCATTAAATCTAATTCGCATTAGATTTGATGCGCTTTATTCTAATGTGAATTAGATTCGCATTGCGTTCACACGACACATTCTAATGCGCATTAGATTTTGGTACATTTGCACTGAGAGCCGTATACTTTAGATAGTAAAAGTGTCGAATGCATGCCTGTATGTTGTTTTGCTCATAATAATTTACCTCTTCGTAAGTTGGGCTTATGCATGCATTGCATGACGTCATTGTGAGATAAAATGACGTCATGATATGTTTCTCAACGTAAGTTAAGAGACGCAGTACACTGAGTTACTTAGAGGGTTCATTGTGAATAAAATCAAGTATTTTTACCTCTTATTCTATGTTTTGAGGTCCAAGGGTGATTAAAAGTGCCCAGTTATGATGGAAATGTACTGTAGAATTCTAGTAAATCATATACCCATGCGCCAGATTTAATGCGAATTAGATTCGCTTTGCGTTCACACGGCAAAATCTAATGCGCATTAAATCTAATGCGAATTAAACTAATGCGCATTAGATTCCTCGTGTGAACGCAGCTAAAATCTAATGCGCATTAAATTCGATTTAATGCGCATTAAACCCGTCGTGTAAACAGGGCATAACATCAGATCCTTGTGCAGGAGTTATCCTCAGTAAGTTAACATCAGATCCTTATACAGGAGTTATCCTCTGTAAGTTAACATCAGACCCTAATGCAGGAGTTATCCTCTGTAAGTTAATATCAGACCCTTATACAGGAGTTATCCTCAGTAAGTTAACATCAGACTCTTATACAGGAGTTATCCTCAGTAAGTTAACGTTAGATCCTTATACAGGAGTTATCCTCTGTAAGTAAACATCAGACACTTATACAGGAGTTATCCCCTGTAAATTAACATTAGATCCTTATGCAGGAGTTATCATCTGTAAGTTAACATTAGATCCTTATACAGGAGTTATCCTCAGTAAGTTAGCATCAGATCCTTATACAGGAGTTATTGTATGTAAGTTAACATCAGATCCTTATACAGGAGTTATCCTCTGTAAGTTAACATCAGACCCTTATGCAGGAGTTATCCTCGGTAAGTTAACATTAGATCATTATGCAGGAGTTATCCTCTGTAAGTTAACATCAGACCCTTATACAGGAGTTATCCTCTGTAAGTTAACATCAGACCCTTATACAGGAGTTACCCTCTGTAAGTTTATATCAGACCCTTATACAGGAGTTATCGTCTGTAAGTTAACATCAGACCCTTATACAGGAGTTACCCTCTGTAAGTTAATATCAGACCCTTATATAGGAGTTATCGTCTGTAAGTTAATATCAGACTCTTATACAGAAGTTATCCTCTGTAAGTTAACATCAGACCCTTATACAGGAGTTATCCTCCGTAAGTTAACATTAGATCCTTATTCAGGAGTTATCCTCTGTAAGTTAACATCAGATCCTTATGCAGGAGTTATCCTCTGTAAGTTAACATCAGACTCTTATACAGGAGTTATCCTCTTTAAGTTAGCATCAGATCCTTATACAGGAGTTATCCTCTGTAAGTTAACATCAGACCCTTATACAGGAGTTATCCTCTGTAAGTTAACATCAGATCCTTATGAAGGAGTTATCCTCTGTAAGCTCACATCAGATCCTTATTCAGGAGTTATCCTCAGTAAGTTAATATCAGACCCTTATACAGGAGTTATCCTCAGTAAGTTAACATCAGACCCTTATACAGGAGTTATCCTCAGTAAGTTAATATCAGACCCTTATACAGGAGTTATCCTCAGTAAGTTAACGTTAGATCCTTATACAGGAGTTATCCTCAGTAAGTTAACATCAGACCCTTATACAGGAGTTATCCTCTGTAAGTTAACATCAGATCCTTATTCAGGAGTTATCCTCTGTAAGTTAACATCAGATCCTTATGCAGGAGTTATCCTCTGTAAGTTAACATCAGATCCTTATACAGGAATGATCCTCTGTAAGTTAACATCAGATCCTTGTGCAGGAGTTATCCTCTTTAAGTCAACATCAGACCCATATGCAGGAGTTATCCTCTGTAAGTTAATATCAGACCCTTATGCAGGAATTATCCTCTGTAAGTTAACATCAGATCCTTATGCAGGAGTTATCCTCTGTAAGTTAACATCAGATCCTTAAGCAGGAGTTATCCTCTGTAAGTTAACATCATATCCTTAAACAGGAGTTATCCTCTGTAAGTTAACATCAGATCCTTATGCAGGAGTTATCCTCTGTAAGTTAACATCAGATCCTTAAGCAGGAGTTATCCTCTGTAAGTTAACATCAGACCCTTATGCAGGAGTTATCCTCTGTAAGTTAACATCATATCCTTAAACAGGAGTTATCCTCTGTAAGTTAACATCAGATCCTTATGCAGGAGTTATCCTCTGTAAGTTTACATCAGACCCTTATGCAGGAGTTATCCTCTGTTAGTTAACATCAGATCCTTAAGCAGGAGTTATCCTCTGTAAGTTTACATCAGACCCTTATACAGGAGTTATCCTCTGTAAGTTAACATCAGATCCTTAAGCAGGAGTTATCCTCTGTAAGTTAACATCATATCCTTAAACAGGAGTTATCCTCTGTAAGTTAACATCAGATCCTTAAACAGGAGTTATCCTCTGTAAGTTAACATCAGATCCTTAAACAGGAGTTATCCTCTGTAAGTTAACATCATATCCTTAAACAGGAGTTATCCTCTGTAAGTTAACATCAGATCCTTATGCAGGAATTATCCTCTGTAAGTTAACATCAGACCCATATGCAGGAGTTATCCTCTGTAAGTTAACATCATATCCTTAAACAGGAGTTATCCTCTGTAAGTTAACATCAGACCCTTATGCAGGAATTATCCTCTGTAAGTTAACATCAGACCCATATGCAGGAGTTATCCTCTGTAAGTTAACATCATATCCTTAAACAGGAGCTATCCTCTGTAAGTTAACATCAGATCCTTATGCAGGAGTTATCCTCTGTAAGTTAACATCAGATCCTTAAGCAGGAGTTATCCTCTGTAAGTTAACATCAGACCCTTATGCAGGAGTTATCCTCTGTAAGTTAACATCAGACCCTTATGCAGGAGTTATCCTCTATAAGTTAACATCAAAACCTTAAGCAGGAGTTATCCTCTGTAAGTTAACATCAGACCCTTATGCAGGAGTTATCCTCTGTAAGTTTACATCAGACCCTTATGCAGGAGTTATCCTCTGTATGTTAACATCAGATCCTTATGCAGGAGTTATCCTCTGTAAGTTAACATCAGATCCTTATGCAGGAGTTATCCTCTGTTAGTTTAAAATAACTAAATACGTCACTTTTAGTGTGTTTGTGTGATTGTAAGCTTGAGTGTATTTGTTAAGAATTGCATGAATGCATTGTAATATATTTTACAATCCATACCATTGATATATTAGGTGATATCTACAAATGAAAAATATGAGAAAGAACTAGCAGAACTGCATGATGGGAACTCATCCAATTCCTCCCAGAAAGGTCAAGGTCATTCTGAACTTGAAGATGAATGTAGACGACTCCAAGCACAGAATAATGTCTTACAGAAGAATCTCTCTGGTAAGTTATAGAAGTGATAGTTTATGTAGAGTTTGAATATTTTATTTATCAACTGCTGTCATGTACTTTCGTATTTGTTAAAAGTTTAGGTAAGTGAAAACATAATTTAGAAAAAAAGTACTTTTTGTCCCCATATGGAAGACGGAGGAAGGGGTTTCATATTGTTTGTGTCTGCTTGCTATTCCAAAATGTCAATCTTATGGAGATGTTGCTTTCATACATCACTTACAGTATTTTGTAATAGAGCCTTATCTTTGTTACCACATAGTGTTACCTTGAAGTAATATGGATTTTATGTAATGTTTAAACAGTTTGTCAAGAGAAGTATGAGAAGCAGTTATCTGCCCTTACAGAGCAGCTCCGTAAACAAGCCACACAGGAGAACAAAGACGGAGATCATGAAAGCAATAGGTTAGTACATGCCGTAAGCTTGTAAGGTAGGTTTCTGTTCATTTCCAGATTACTAGGAACTACATTTGTAAGCAAATAAAAGAAAAAAAATATAATGGACCGTGAAGAAGAATCTAGTAGTAGAAGTTACCATATATCTGAGAACTTTTTGGTTTGTAGTGGACATTTTTCAAGTTAACGTACTTTGGACTTTGCACTCCAGACTTCACACTAAAGAAGTCAGCCCCAATTAGAAACGTAAAATCTGAACGCACATGGACGAAATGACAGTGGACAACTTTTTACATGTATTTTTAGAAATGAAAACAAATTCTTCACGTAGAGTACTGTAAGTTCATTGGAATAGAATTTATTTTGTGTTTGTGACAAAGTCCCTTCAAAATGTGATGTCCAAAGTCCGCGAGCATGAAAAATGTCCAGTAGGAGTATCAAAGGAATTAAAGACACATGTTGACTGATAAATGAATATGTAATACATCTTAGATATTGTTGTTGATTAAAGAAGGTTATAAAATGATGAAAAAAAAAAATATATGATAAACTTACTTGTTAAGTACTGTACCATTATATGATTACTGCAGATGTTCCTGTATATTTCATAAATGTAGTAAAGTGTTGATTGTCTTTCAGTGGCAGTCCTGATATGGCTACAGCAGAAGCTGCATCAGAAGCTCCATCAGAAGCTCTGTCTGAAGCTCCATCATTAGCTGTAGCTGAGGGAGATAACAACAATGTACAAGGTAAGAATAAATGTCATTGATGATCAACTACCTCTTTACTTTAACCTCAGGTTTTATACATACAAATGTACATGTATTAATACAATATGTACAATAAGTAATCATAGAAATCATAGAGTAGGAATACATGTAAATCAATAAGCTGTACAGGCAGGGTACCAGCACTCATTTCTACTTAGATTCATCAACTTAATTTCAGTTTTTTAGCTCACCTCAACGAAGTTGAGTGAGCTTATGCTATAACCCCATGCGTCCGCGTCCGCGTCTGTGTCCGCGTCCGCGTCCGGTTAAGAAGTTTGGGGTAGCTCAGTATCTGACAAAGTACTAATGCTACAGTAACCAAACTGGCACAAGTGATTCATCTTTGGATGCTGAGGTGAACCCATGCATCGGATGCAGCATCTGACCTACATTTTCCGCTTGAGTGACTTGGTTAAGAAGTTTGGGGTAGCTCAGTATCTGACAAAGTACTAATGCTACAGTAACCAAACTGGCACAAGTGATTCATCTTTGGATGCTGAGGTGAACCCATGCATTGTATGCAGCATCTGACCTACATTTTCCGCTTGAGTGACTCGGTTAAGAAGTTTGGGGTAGCTCAGTATCTGACAAAGTACTGATGCTACAGTAACCAAACTGGCACAAGTGATTCATCTTTGGATGCTGAGGTGAACCCATGCATCGGATGCAGCATCTGACCTACATTTTCCGCTTGAGTGACTTGGTTAAAAAGTTTGGGGTAGCTCAGTATCTGACAAAGTACTGATGCTACAGTAACCAAACTTGCACAAGTGATTCATCTTTGGATGCTGAGGTGAACCCATGCATCGGATGCAGCATCTGACCTACATTTTCCGCTTGAGTGACTTGGTTAAGAAGTTTGGGGTAGCTCAGTATCTGACAAAGTACTAATGCTACAGTAACCAAACTTGCACAAGTGATTCATCTTTGGATGCCGAGATGGACCCATGCATCGGATGCAGCATCTGACCTACTTTTTCGACTTGAGTGATTTGGCTTTTAAAAGCCAATATTGAGCAAAGTATAAGTGCTACATGTACCAAACTTGCATATTGGATGTATCTTTGATCAAACTTTCATAAAATGAACTTGACCTACTTTTTCTGCTTGAGTGATTTTGCCTTTAAAAGCCAATATTGAGCAAAGTATAAGTGCTAGATGTTCCAAACTTGCATATTAGATGTATCTTTGATCAAACTTTCATAAAATGACCTCGACCTACTTTTTCCGCTTGAGTGATTTTGCCTTTAAAAGCCAATATTGAGCAAAGTATAAGTGATACATGTACCAAACTTGCATACTGGATGTATCTTTGATCAAACTTTCATAAAATGACCTTGACCTACTTTTTCTGCTTGAGTGATTTTGCCTTTAAAAGCCAATATTGAGCAAAGTATAAGTGATACATGTACCAAACTTGCATACTGGATGTATCTTTGATCAAACTTTCATAAAATGACCTTGACCTACTTTTTCTGCTTGAGCGATTTTGCCTTTAAAAGCCAATATTGAGCAAAGTATAAGTGCTAGATGTTCCAAACTTGCATATTAGATGTATCTTTGATCAAACTTTCATAAAATGACCTCGACCTACTTTTTCCGCTTGAGTGATTTTGCTCTTTAAAGCCAATATTGAGCAAAGTATAACTGCTACAAGTACCAAACTTGCATATTGGATGTATCTTTGATCAAACTTTCATAAAATGACCTTGACCTACTTTTTCTGCTTGAGTGGTTTTGCCTTTAAAAGCCAATATACATGTACTAAGAAATATGTTTGAATTGAATTTTGCTGTCACAAGGTGAGCTTCGTAATCTGTGATTACCTATGTTTAGTTTCTGATGTTACATTTACCAAAAAAAAAAAAAAAAAAAAAAAAACAACAGCAAAAAACCCAAAAATACCCAGAATTATTTTCACTGTTTTACTTTCTATTTGCAGAACTAAAATTGAAGTTAGAAATGGAACTGGAGGAAAAAAATATTTTGAAGGAGCAATTACAAAGTTTGGAGGTAAAATTAATGACATCTTTCTTACACATACTGATAATACAATAAACCTGAGCAAAGCTACTGTCATAGCATATGGGGAAGGGGAATAAACAATACTCTAGAAACATTTATGTTTCTATTGATTTATTTCTATGGGGAAAGCACACATCGATATCCAAATTTGGGAAATATCAGACAAACTAAATCTAGCCTAACTTCTGATTGAGACAGCACCTGATATAGGTATCAAGTTTATGAGAGAATTTTCTCAAAATTTCCGTTTTCAATATTTGACTTTTTCAGGACAGATTTTAGTCTTATCTTAACAGTTCATATACATGTATATTCTGCAGAACTGTGCAATCCCTAAATTCTTGTCATGACAAATATATTTATGATTTAGGACTGATAGCTCGGTGATTGGCCTAGGTCATAAACAAAGATACATACATGTATACATGTGTACATTGTATGTGCGATGTGTACATATACATGTGTACATTATATATGCGATGTGTACATATATATGTGTACATTGTATGTGCAATGTGTACATATATATGTGTACATTGTATGTGCTTTGTGTACATATATATGTGTACATTGTATGTGCGATGTGTACATATACATGTGGACATTGTATGTGCAATGTGTACATATATATGTGTACATTGTATGTGCTTTGTGTACATATATATGTGTACATTGTATGTGCGATGTGTACATATATATGTGTACATTGTATGTGCAATGTGTACATATATATGTGTACATTGTGTGTGCTTTGTGTACATATACATGTGTACATTGTATGTGTGATGTGTACATATATATGTGTACATTGTATGTGCTATGTGTACATATACACGTGGACATTGTATGTGTGATGTGTACATATACATGTGTACATTGTATATGCGATGTGTACATATACATGTGTACATTGTATGTGCAATGTGTACATATATATGTGTACATTGTATGTGCTTTGTGTACATATACACATGGACATTGTAGGTGCGATGTGTACATATACATGTGTACATTGAATGTGCCATGTGTACATATACACGTAGACATTGTATGTGCCATGTGTACATATACATGTGGACATTGTATGTGTGATGTGTACATATACATGTGTACATTGTATGTTCCATGTGTACATATACACGTGGACATTGTATGTGTGATGTGTACATATACATGTGGACATTGTATGTGCTATGTGTACATATACATGTGGACATTGTATGTGCTATGTGTACATATACACGTGGACATTGTATGTGTGATGTGTACATATACATGTGGACATTGTATGTGCTATGTGTACATATACACGTGGACATTGTATGTGTGATGTGTACATATACATGTGGACATTGTATGTGCTATGTGTACATATACACGTGGACATTGTATGTGCTATGTGTACATATACATGTGGACATTGTATTTGCTATGTGTACATATACATGTGGACATTGTATGTGCTATGTGTACATATACACGTGGACATTGTATGTGCTATGTGTACATATACACGTGGACATTGTATGTGCGATGTGCTTAGTGTCTTCACTTTTATTTCAGCTTAAGTTCAATAGTAATCCATTCCATCTTACCTGTGTCATGTAGTGAGACTAAAGAATAAGATCAGAAGTTTCATGATAAGTGTATGATAAGTGATGAACTTTCATTCTTTGTAGAATTCTTTGAAAGAAAAAATATCTTCCCTACAAGATGAGGTTGAGAAATCATCAGAGAAATTGAAAAGGAAACAAGAAAGGTAAGAAAAGAAAACCATGCCTTCAGGAATTCTTCCAACAATGATAAAAAGTGGTAAGAAGATTTACTGTGAACGCTGTTTAAAGTAATGGAATGTAAAAATCCCTTACATCATACAATAACAAATGATGATACAAAAATAAATGTATAGGAATGTGAAAGCTATTCCTCCTATAAAAGATTTCAATGCATGTACTCGTACATATATATGATAAAATGATCCCCTATATAGGGAAATTTTGGCCCTTGTATTATTTATGCCCTTTTCGCTCAATGACCAGAGGGGGAATTTAAGAATGGGTTAAACTGAATAAAAACATAGATTTAAGGATTGTTCAACAAATATTGTAAGTGGGCCATTAAATTTTACTCTCGTATGTCATTCAAAGCTGTATATAGAATTAATGTTGATTTATTACAGTTACATGCAGCTTCACAAAGAAAAAGAGAAATTATTCACAGATTCCAAGTAAGTCTTATGGCATATACTTTCCTTTATAATATCAGAAGCCAATATTTACATATACATGTATGTATGATTTATATGACTTACATGTATAAGCTGATAGAGAAAACCTTCTGTAGAGTAATTTATAAATTTTTCTTATTCCATTCTTAAAACTTGTGCACAAAAAGATTTGAATAAACTTTAGAGAACTATATAGGCATATTCTTTAATTCTATTCATTGTTTTACCTTTACATCTATTCACAAAACGTCTTTCAGTGCTTCTGTTCATTGTTTTATATTTCCATTGCATAAGAATCCCCATGTTAAGGTCCCGTTAGGCAAAGGGATTTATAAACTATAATTCTGGTTGTACACGTGCAAATTTTCTGAGAATCGCTTCCCGATTCACAGAATTTGCACGTGACCAACAAGAATTATACTACCATGAACACCCAAAGTAAGACAGTCATTTCTTAAACGTTTACATCTGTTCACAATACATCTTTCAGTGCTTCTGTTCATTGTTTTACCTTTACATCTGTTCACAATATGTCTTTCAGTGCTTCTGTTCATTGTTTTTACATCTGTTAACAATATGTCTTTCAGTGCTTCTGTTCATTGTTTTACCTTTACATCTGTTCACAATACGTCTTTCAGTGCTTCTGTTCTTTGTTTTACCTTTACATCTGTTCACAATACGTCTTTCAGTGCTTCTGTTCATTGTTTGACCTTTACATCTGTTCACAATACGTCTTTCAGTGCTTTTGTTCTTTGTTTTACCTTTACATCTGTTCACAATACGTCTTTCAGTGCTTCTGTTCATTGTTTGACCTTTACATCTGTTCACAATACGTCTTTCAGTGCTTCTGTTCATTGTTTTTACATCTGTTCACAATACGTCTTTCAGTGCTTCTTTTCTTTGTTTTACCTTTACATCTGTTCATAATACGTCATTCAGTGCTTCTTTCAGTGCTTCTGTTCATTGTTTTACCTTTACATCTGTTCATAATTCATCTTTCAATGCTTCTGTTCATTGTTTTACCTTTACATCTGTTCACAATACGTCTTTCAGTGCTAAAGCAGAGGAGTTACAATCGGCCCGTGACAGGGACCAGAAATATTATACAGAACAGATCAACAAATTACAACAAGAAGTTCAAAGACTCAAACAGGTACATGTATCATATGAAAACAATATTTTGAAAGTCCTTTTTCATGTTTTAAAAAAAACAAGGTGTCAATATTTTATGAGTGATAATTTTTGTGACATGATAGATTGAACAATGACAGTTTCAAAGTTGTTGGGAACTGACTGAGTAGAACATAATTGATAGAATGATGCCAAAAAGCATACTTGTAGCTACTTACGTTATTGATGTTAATAGCCATTCTCTGTAAGGACCAAAATCGTTCGGCACGGCATGTCATGGATTTTGATGATTTTCGGTATAATGGGTATATATTAAGTACTGACCATGAAAATAACACTTTTCGGCCAATGCGACCTCTGGTTGCCATGGTAACGAGGTCATTCTATTTATAGCACTTTTGGGACCATGAAATAAGCCAGCTTCGGAGACTTCGTTGCCATGGATACCACTGTAACAGCTTGTTCATCTTTATATAATCTACTCTTCCTTACTTCCATTCTTACTTAGTATACTTAGATATGTGATATTAATTACAGGAAGCTTATTGTATTAAGCCAAAATAAGTCAAAATGAAGCGAAAAATAGAGGTGAAAATAAGGGCCAATTTAGTGTGTTTTTGACCATTTTCAATCTTAAATATCACAAAAGGCACCAATAGGAGACTAATGATTTTCATCAATGGAAATGTATGTTTATTGACAAATAAAATGAACAAAAAATTGGAGTGGGTATTTAAGAGTTTTACCTAAATTCTGTCGTCAAAGACCGTTGCCATGGCAACATTAGACCGTTTTGCTTATTTCATACTATCTTTGAAATTGATTTTATTCCTCTATAGAGTTACATAAGATTGTCAAAATGTATGCATGTATAGATATGACTTATATCTTTTACATAAGAACAATTAAAATGTTCAAGGTCATTGGCTTGATGTTCAAGGTCATTTATACTTTGAGACTCAAATTTTGCATAAAATATTGATTTTTTAATTTTTTTGTTACCGATTTTAGTGATTTTTTTATTTAAATATTTTTATAGGTTATATATATTATGAAAGCACATGAATATAAGAAAGACAAATCTTAGAATTTATTGAATTGTAGCTATTCAATAGGAAAATATTTTTCCGTCAAAAAACAAGAAAAATACAGATTTTGTCCCTTTTTATCAAAATATTCACCAAGAATTTAGATACTCGATGATGTGAAGAAACGTAATCAATAGTTCTAAGAAATAAGTGATACATTTATCATTTTATGGCAAATAACTGTTAAGTTCAATATTTCAAGGTTTCTAAAATATTGACACCTTCATTTTATGAAAAATCAGGATTTTTCGTCAAATCTGGTCACTTCAAGTTTAATGACCTTGAAAAATCAGTGGGTGACCTTGAAATATTTTCAAGGTCATTTTTATATCAAAACGCCTCTGATAGATGCATACATGAACTTCTGTTCCAATATCATGCGTAGATCGTTTGATAGAGGTTGTGTTTAAATTCATCGTATGAAAACCTTTCAGCCGATTGTTGCCATAGCAACTAAATTTGATGCTGCTTTGCAATAAAAGGTCAAATTAGCCCAATTAATTTTTTGTATTCATGTACAGATCAAAGATGATACTAATTGGATAACTAGAATTTGGACTTCAAAAATTGGTGCTTTTATGAAATTTTCAACCTTGCAAAACAGTAAAAACATGCAAAAAAGGGCCTTTAAGTGCCCAAAACAGAGCCATTTGATACCCTGTTTTGGCCCAATTTTTCATCTTGTATACACAAAGCATCCGAGATGAATGTAAAAAACTTTACAAATATGCATATTAATAAGGATAAAAAGAAAATAATCAAAGCAATTTCAGATTAAAAAAGTACCTGTTTCCATGGTAACGAAGCCTAGAAATATGCCTGGTCCTATAGATTTTCCCGATTTTTGAAACTTCAGACACGGTTACCATGGCAACGACAACCTTTTTGAAAAAACTGGGGTTGATTTACATACTAGTGCTTCATATTGAACTTCCATACCAAAAATCTCAAAAATCCATGACATGCCGTGCCAACATGTCTTGAAATTCTTTGGTTCTTACAGAGAATTGCTGTTAAAAAGTAATAAATACAAATACTCCAGCATAAACGAAATGATAAAAAAATAGAATGTTTTTTACATGGTTTGTAAAATATACAATAGAAGCCATAAATAATGAACTGACTATCCATTGACCTACATAATAACAAATAATGAAATGACTATCCATTCACCTACATAATAACAAATAATGAACTGACTATCCATTCAGCTACATAATAACAAATAGTGAACTGACTATCCATTCACCTTTATGATAACAAATAATGAACTGACTGCCCATTCACCTACATGATACCAAATAATGAACTGACTATCCATTCACCTACATGATAACAAATAATGAACTGACTATCGATTCACCTACATAATAACAAATAATGAACTGACTATCCATTCACCTACATGATAACAAATAATGAACTGACTATCCATTCAGCTACAATAACAAATAATGAACTGCTATCCATTCAGCTTCATAATGACAAATAATGAACTGACTATCTATTCACCTACATAATAAAAATTATGAACTGACTGCCCATTCACCTACATAATAACAAATAATGAACTGACTATCCATTCACCTTCATAATAACAAATAATGAACTGACTATCCATTCACCTACATAATATACAAATATGGACTTGGTCGAGGTCATTATGTCATTATAATAACATAATGACCGAGGCCAAGTCTTTCTTTGTTATATTATATAACGAATTGTAAGACTACATATGATTAAAATAATGATTCAAATGAATATGAACACATATTTTTGAGATACTTCCTTTCAGGAAGTATCATACTGTTATGGCAACTGCTTCAAAGTATGCAAATTGAGATACTGCCGCTTTGCACCTCAAAATATAGTGCTGTGTCTAGTTCAGGAATTTGCTGTCTACCACATACAAAATGCAAGAACAAGAATATTCGCCATCTTGAAAACAGTTTCAATTTCATATAGAATAATTGCACCACACGATATCAACTATAATTCTTGTTTTCACAGCACAATGGTGGCGTAGTAATATACTACTTTGCTTATGACAATGTTAGGAAAGATAACTCAAAAACTGCATTACAGTTATAGAGTTGTCTTTCTTATATCAACATTGAGGTTAGATAAACATAGTTTGTGTTGTAAATAGAGATACATGTATTATAAGCTTCACATACATGTAAGCATCCTGTGTTAAAATTTAAAAAAATAATCATTATTGCCTTACGATAAAATTATTCAACATTTTTAATATCTGCTGACAATAAATTTTGTGTAGATGTAGAAGTATCTCTCAGGACCTTCAGTCCTTTGATTTAATTAAGATCTTAATAATTAATTTAACGTTTTTGTGAAAAGTGTATCTAGACTTTTAAAATTAAACAAAATAACTATCTTAATTTTTATTGTAAATACTTAAATCAGGACAAATACCACACCAAGTCATTATCTTCTGTCAGCGGTCATTATCGGAAAATAATGACTCTCGCTTCAGCCAATCAGAATCGACGTTACATCCTGGTCATATAATATTAACAAATAATGAACTGACTATCCATTCACCTACATAGATACATATAATGAACTGACTATCCATTCATGTACAGGATAACAAATAATGAACTGACTATCCATTCACCTACATAATAACAAATAATGAACTGACTATCCATTCACCTACAATAACAAATAATGAACTGACTAACCATTCACCTACGTAATAACAAATAATGAACTGACTATCCATTCACCTACAATCACAAATAATGAACTGACTATCCATTCACCTACAATCACAAATAATGAACTGACTATCCATTCACCTACAATCACAAATAATGAACTGACTAACCATTCACCTACAATCACAAATAATGAACTGACTATCCATTCACCTACAATCACAAATAATGAACTGACTAACCATTCACCTACAATAACAAATAATGAACTGACTATCCATTCACCTACATAATAACAAATAATGAACTGACTATCCATTCACCTACAATCACAAATAATGAACTGACTAACCATTCACCTACATAATAACAAATAATGAGCTGACTATCCATTCACCTACATAATAACAAATAATGAACTGACTACCCATTCACCTACAATCACAAATAATGAACTGACTAACCATTCACCTACATAATAACAAATAATGAACTGACTATCCATTCACCTACAATCACAAATAATGAACTGACTAACCATTCACCTACATAATAACAAATAATGAACTGACTATCCATTCACCTACAATCACAAATAATGAACTGACTAACCATTCACCTACATAATAACAAATAATGAACTGACTAACCATTCACCTACATAATAACAAATAGTGAACTGACTATCCATTCACCTACAATCACAAATAATGAACTGACTAACCATTCATCTACATAATAACAAATAATGAGCTGACTAACCATTCACCTACATAATAACAAATAATGAACTGACTAACCATTCACCTACATAATAACAAATAGTGAACTGACTATCCATTCACCTACAATCACAAATAATGAACTGACTAACCATTCACCTACATAATAACAAATAATGAAATGACTATCCATTCACCTACATAATAACAAATAATGAACTGACTACCCATTCACCTACAATAACAAATAATGAACTGACTAACCATTCACCTACATAATAACAAATAATGAACTGACTATCCATTCACCTACAATCACAAATAATGAACTGACTATCCATTCACCTACAATCACAAATAATGAACTGACTACCCATTCACCTACAATAACAAATAATGAACTGACTAACCATTCACCTACAATAACAAATAATGAACTGACTATCCATTCACCTACATAATAACATATAATGAACTGACTATCCATTCACGTACATGATAACAAATAATGAACTGACTATCCATTCACCTGCATAATAACAAATAACAGCCAGTTGTAAAACAAAGGAGGGGATATCCGACAAAGGAATCTTAAGGATATTTTGTAAATAACAGAATCTCTGACATATAATATATTACATTAATTATGTTTTTTATCATTTGATTTGTAGGTTTTACAGGATAAAGAATCTGAGATGTCCAGGAAAGTTCAGGAGATGGAAGCCACCATGTCCACCTTGAAACAACAGGTACTGGTCAATAATGACATGTGTATGTAATGATACAGGGTTGATTGTGATTGTATTTGTGTATTGTGTAGCATACATGTGGAAATAAATGTTATAAGTACATTGCTGAATTAGGACAGTTTTTAACACAGCATATGTTTGATATGTAATTTCTTCCAAAAAATGATTTAATCAGATTTTGTTTGTTTCCAATAAAGTAATGATGCCCTTACATGCAGCTCAGTGATCCTACAATGGCTCAAGATTTGAATATGATCCATAATGTTTTCTGAACTTTTCCACAGTTAGCTATGTATTTATTAAAATCTCCTTGACGATAGAATGATTTTGTAGGATTTTATGAGTAAATTGGTGCCTTACTTTTTGTGGAGATTGATTACATGTAATCTTTAAAATCTCAGAAATGGCTTGCAGTCCTATGGCCAGAATCTTAACATATCACTGTATTCCCAAGACTGACCAGAAATACAATGTTATCTCTAGATGACCGTATATTACATGTACATTTTATTTCCTGAAACAAACTGAAATTACTGAAATGACCACATGTAACATGTTAATCTTAAAATAACCAGTAGTCATGTGTAATTCTTGTTTACATGTATCTAGGTCCTTATGGAATCTCTCATTACATTTATTTTCTATAGTAATTTTACCTGCATTAATAGTTTCCTATATATTACACTTATTTTATTATTTATGCTGCACAGATTTCTCAATCATTAACGTTTTGAAATAGATAATGTGTATTTGTGGTCACATTGTTATATTAAACATGACTGTGTTATAATATAGGCTGATGCTGCAAGTATTGTAGAAAATCAACAAATGAAGGATCAACTTGTAAAATATCAACAACAGACTGGCCAGCTACAACAGCAATTACTGGGTCTGACCCAGCAGAGAGATGACCTTGGTGCTCAATTAGAGGTAACTTGTAATATCCATTAATTACTGAGTCTGACTCAGCAGAGAGACGACCTTGGTGCTCAATTAGAGGTAGCTTGTAATATTAATTAATTACTGGGTCAGACGCAGCAGAGAGACAACCTTGGTGCTCAATTAGAGGTAACTTGTAATATCCATTAATTACTGGGTCTGACTCAGCAGAGAGACGACCTGGGTGCTCAATTAGAGGTAACTTGTAATATCCATGAATTACTGGGTCTGACCCAGCAGAGAGACGACCTGGGTGCTCAATTAGAGGTAGCTTGTAATATTAATTAATTACTGGGTCTGACCCAGCAGAGAGATGACCTGGGTGCTCAATTAGAGGTAACTTGTAATATCCATTAATTACTGGGTCTGACTCAGCAGAGAGATGACCTTGGTGCTCAATTAGAGGTAACTTGTAATATCCATTAATTACTGGGTCTGACTCAGCAGAGAGATGACCTTGGTGCTCAATTAGAGGTAACTTGTAATATCCATTAATTACTGGGTCTGACCCAGCAGAGAGACGACCTGGGTGCTCAATTAGAGGTAACTTGTAATATCGATTAATTAATATGACATTGTGGGTAATTAGAGATAACTTGTAATATTAATCAATTAATAAGACACTGTGGGTAGAGATGAAAATAGGAGAGGTCTTACATAAAAAAAACCTGTTATGTTCAATCCCTCTTCGACTATTACACACCCAGAGAGCATGTTGTGCTTTGGATTGTCTGTCTGTCTGTCTGTCTGACCTTCTGTTGGACTATCTGTTTGTCAGTCTTTCATTCCACCCCAGTTTCAATAAAAGAGGTGTAACATTGTAAAAGTATGTGAAAGAGTCTTTCATATTTCACATGCGTGTACCATGTAACGAGATCTTTCTTTTGGTGACAAAAAGTATTTTACCTCATGACCTTAACTTTGAACTACTTTCTGGAATATTTCATGATAAGCATATCTTTTGAATAACAAAAGATAGCGTTTAAATAAACTGAAGCTGTTTCTACAATGTAAGATTACCCCCATCCGAGATTCTGATAAATGTTATCCTACAGCTCAGATAGTGAGAGAGCATACAGAAAAAGATATTAGATAAAATTGTGGAATAATTTCTTAATACATGTAGTTTCAATTTTATATTTTTGTGACCAGGAAGTGAAGAAAGCCAATAGTGACACACTTGAACAGTTACATGCCTTACAGGTAGAGAGAGAGGAGAGAATAAGAGAATGGCAAGAAATTAATAAGGTAATGTACAGATCTGTTACCATGGAAACAATAAAGAAGTATCAAGACTTTTGGCCTAGTGACCTTGACCTTTTCCCTATTATTGAAAAGTTTGCAATATACCTTTGATACATATAATGACCTGTAAGGGATAGAACTTTGATATTTCAGATATAGATTCCTCATTACCACAGCTTTAATTTGATATCATAACAGTTGTCCTAGTGACTCTAACCTACTTTTGAAACACTTATAATAACATGTTCTTCATCTCTTTAACTATAGGGGATAGACCTTAAATACATATTTTTGATGTGTGGATACCTAATGACTTTTGTCCCAAAGACCTTAATTTTAGAGTTTGACCTACATTTTAAAAATGTGAATCTGTCCATGTCTTTGTACATATTTTTGTACTTTTTAAAATTTATTCCATTTCACTAATTTACCTACATGGAAATGATGCTGTCATCTGACTAATTTCATTTAGAATTTTGTACATGTAATACTTGTAAACATCTGTAAACCGTTGCTGAATGTTTATTATAGGTAGCTGAGAAGAGGAAGACGATGCTTGATGAGTTAGCTAACACATATCAGAGAGACAACGCTAACTACCAAGAGAAGTTACGACAGATGGAGGAAGAACATGAAGAAGAAATGAAGTCTTTGTCATTACAGATAGAATCAGAACAGGTATGGAAACACCTTTTTTCACCCACACTCAGTTACACTATGTTTACTTCTTGTGACCCGTTGCTCCTGTACTTTTCTCTGGAAAACTTTTCAAAAATATAGTTGGAGAACTTGTTGATGTGCAATCATAGACTTCTACGAATCTTTTCAATTTATAGAAAAGAGGAGTGGAGCTTGATAAGATACGACAGCAGTGTGAGGAACTGAGGACCCAGAAAGCCTCCCTGGAGGAAGCAAAAGGCTGGCTGGAGAGGAGGCTAAAAGAGGTGGAGGTAGGTAGTCTTCATCCTGATAAAATCAACAGAAAAAATATTACTGTATCAAGAAATCAAACCAGTGGATTCAAGATTAGGAGCATTGTTTCTTTGAAAGTATGTGGAATGACAATAAGATAATTTTCTCCTAAATAATTTGACAGGAAAGCTTGGAAAACTTAAGGATTGACAGTGATGAGACGTCGGTGAGATTAAAACAGGAGAATGAGCAATTTATAGCAAGTCTAAAAATAGAACACGAGCAGGAAATCTCCAAACATCAACAGGAATTTGAAGATAAATTAAAGGTATTTAAAAATCACTGTGTTCAAATTTGAGAAACTTTTTTAGAGTCTATAATCTACAGGTCATAAGTTTGTATTTTTGTACATGTGTGTGTGTATTATTTCTTTTTTGAAAACACTATAGATGATAAACTATTACAAGTCTTTTTTTTCAATCTTTTGTTATCAGAACTGAGATGTCAAGGATGAATATCTGACTAATTATTGAACCATATGATCAGAGATGTATCAGTTGAAATGCCTAGGTTTATGTTCCTAGTGTTTTGTAATGCTTATAAATGCTAGGGTAATTGATTTACTTCGTGTTTTTTTTATACTTAAATGTACAAAAGGAGTTTGTATATAAATGATATATTTGCGATGTAAATTTTTATGTATAGACCTGTAGTGCAACAGAAGAATCTCTGAAAGAAGACATAGAGAAAAGTCACAGTGAAATCAAGAAATTAAAACAAGTAAGTCATCAACTCAACAAGTTATATGTCCTTCAAGTCACAAACCTAACATGTCAAAGATCTGTCAAGTGAGAAACCCGGATAAGCTAAAAACAGGGTTCATATATACATGTATGTACGTGTAAAATGTATGGACATGTACATGTATATACAAAAACGTTGTTCAGGAACTGTAACAGTGCAAGTGGTTTACATGTACAAAGAACTGAACATTAAATTCTGTGTGAAAGAGAATACAAGAAAATTTCAAAGAAAGAAAATTTCTTTATTAATCATGTATTAATCATGTACATGTAGACAAGAAGATATTGATGAATTACAGCATATTGTTTTATTCTGTTTACAGGAACTTAAAGATGGTGTAGAGGAAAAGAAAATTCATGAGAAGAAAGGAAAAACTATGGTAAGTTGCTGAACTAGATTGTTCCCACATTCTATGCAACTGATATTTCAATGTTTCAGTGAATTTATACATGTATATATGAACTACATCTACATGTACATATTAATTGTTCCATTACTTATGTTTATTTCAAAAGCATGAATTTAAAATGTGTTATACAGTATTGTTTGGCCCGAGTCATTCGTCTAAGATGTAGAAACATCTTAGACCTAGAATTTTCATGCTAATGTTTGTTACATAAGATTACAGCTTCTGAATAGTTACTATAATAATATAGATAAAAGATCTGAAGAGGCAGGTACATGCAGAGAGGAAACGGGCAGAAAAACTCCAGGATAAACTCCAGGAAGTATTGACGGAAAACCATCATAATAAAAGTAAGATTTCAATCTTCTCCATGACAACCAGAAATTAAAAGCACTAAGAATAGATGCACCTTAATAGAGAGTACAGCTCAAACGGCTGTGAAGTGGCCTGTTCTCGAAGGGAACTCACAGATAGAAATGTCTCCAAAAATGATCTTAGATAATCTTGGCGTGTCATTTCAGTAGTTTGAGCTGTACACTATGGACCCTAAATTATGTCTCGAATGGAATAACGTATTAACGTTTTTAAGGCGCATGTGAGCTGACCTGTCATTATTTTTTTCCATTGAACAAAATTAAGCACTCCTGAAGATTGAAATATTCAGCTGCACTTTCCTATAGGCATTGTTTATGTTCATATTATATTTTTCAATCGGAGAGATTTTTTTCAGATTCTTACGCAATGTTTGATTCATATAGCTGAATCTATCACAAACTGTATCTGATAGCCTCATTTTCCATGTCGTTCTATGATCATTGATGTGAAAGTTACTTGTCACAATGAGAAAATATTTTACATCATTTTTTTTCACAAATCATAATTATGTTCTTTGATTCCTTCCTATGCTATGTTGTTATTAGGTATAAGCAGCTCTTTGTTCATACAATAATACATCCTTTTATTCCTCCCAGTTTTTGTTGTGTTTTAGGTATAGAAGATTTGTTTGCTGTCCATGATGGTAATGATTCCTTAGATAGAAGGTAAAAATTTCATCTCACTCTGATATGTGATCCAAGTTTTCTTTGATTTTTGTATTCTTTTTATTTCACTTTCACTTGGGAAATATAAAGATAAGAAAATAAAAACCTATTCTTATTTTGAAAGTAAAGGTCTTTGGGAAATTGTTTTAAAAACTGGAGTCTTTATTCATAATAACCTCATTGTAAAAGTGATGGTTTGAGTAGAAGTTGTCCTTCTTTGTATGAGGGCTGATTGATATGTTGTGAACCGCAGTTAAGGTATTCTGCTGATAGATTATCTCCAAAAAGGCCAAACAATCAATGGTACTTATTCTGTTACGGGAAAATATTAAACTTAAGCGCCGCAGAAAGTTCACTTGTTAAAGGTGTGTTGTTCCATCAATGCTCCTGTTCACAAGTCTGTCACTGCCATGGCTGCCATTCATGATTGTGGCTTTAATTTGATTGAGCATCCACCTTATTCACCTGATCTTGCTTTATCAGACTTTCATCTATTCCCAAAACTGAAAGCAGCTATTTCTGGCACCCACTTTTAGTCCGATGATGACATCATACTTGCAGTGGATGGCTTTCTGACTAGTCAAGATAAGGAGTTCTTTAAAAGTGGTATTGAGGCTCTTAAACACTGTTGGCAAAAGTGTATAGATACTGAAGGGGATTATGTAGAAATATAATGCAAAATATATGATAAAATTCAAATTCTTAAATACGAGGCTCACAACATACATGTATCAATCAGCCCTCAGTTAATGAACCTCCCAAATCTTATTTTATTTGTGCAAAGGGAAAAACATATGCGGTTTCAACCTTTTGTTTAATGTCTATGATCTATTTTGTCATAAAACATGGATTTGTTGTAACTGCATTTATAGTAAAGTGCTGTAAAACTGCAATTCAATTTTGACAAGTGTCTTTTTTTTCAGTTCTATATCGTCATGGAACACTGGTGCTAGTTTAGTCAGGGACTCCAGTATTTTAAGCTCTCCACATGTAAGTCATAGGTTACTGAAAAGTTCCTAAGCTATACTCAGGTATACAAGAGCAATACAAGAGTGTATGAAAGTTACATTGGGCGATGCTGTGAAATGTTGTACGAAATGTATTCCCCCAACAATGTGTACCTACTCATTATACTTACACCTAAGCTGTTACGTCATCAGATTAAGATAAGAACTAGGATATTTATAGATTTTTGTGATACATATTGTCTGCCGATGGGACCAGAGTGTTCAGCCGTATCCTCGCTGGTATGAGTTAAGAATGAGATGATTCTAATTAAGCAGATATTTTAAAAGAAAATATATTTAGATGCAATACAGTATGTACATGTAATAACATATTTTAGGCCAAGCAGTATACAAAGTCTTTGTTATAGGTGGTATTAAGATATATGTACTTCTAAATTTTATGATAACTTTTTCTACTCTTCTTCTGCTTTTGCCTTGCAATGACAAGCATGCATTTTTTATTGTCTATCAGAGCTAGAGTACAAATTTTCAATTATTGTAAACTTTTGTTGACAACAGGTTCTTTCACATTCTATTTAGTGAGACATAAAAATTTACACAAATTTACATGAGGACGGAAATTTTGTCTTTTCTCGAGTGGAGCATAGCGGAACGAGGAAAAAGATGAAAAATTTCCGTCACGAGTGTAAATTTTTATGTCTGACTCAGTAGAAAATGAAAATGAAAGAATCCATTTCTTCTTCCATGAAACATAAGAAAAAAGTGAAATAAAACAACGTTTCATGCCATCTAATGCCATGATTTCTGATGACGTTACTTTGATGTCACAGTAAGATTTGTCAATGTGTAGCCTTTTAGACAATTTATGTGTCACACATAGGCTGTCTTGCAGGGTACGGGCTGAACTGGAGATTAATATGAAACAAATACTAAAGTATGACACTTGTCGTTGCATAAATGACGTAAAAAGACTTACATTGTCTATTTCTAGTCCCCAGATAAATCGGACAAGTCTATAAGTCCTGTAGATAATGGTATAGAGGAGGAACACACAGAACTGATCTCGCGTCTGGCTGGTTTACAGCAGGATAAGTGGAACTTAGAGGAGAAGGTATGTATGTCTGGGTATCTTATTTATAGGAACACACAGAACTGATCTTACGTCTGGCTGATTTACAGCAGGATAAGTGGAACTTAGAGGAGAAGGTATGTATGTCTAGGTATCTCATAATGGTATATGCCACCGGTCCACTGCAATCCTGCTGTACTTACGACCATTCCCGACAGAAATTTTCACAAGAGCATGTAAAACTTTCCCGACTTTTTTCAATTACGTCTCCCCCCAACGGGGAGGAGACATTGGTTTTGCCTTCGTTGTCTGTCTGTACGTCTGTCGCACATCGTGTCCGGGCTATATCTCCTGAACCATTTGTCCGTTCACTTTCATATTTTAGTATGTTGTTGCTTATAACCTGAAGGTTTCAATCACCTTGACCCAAGGTCATATGACCAAGGTCAAGGTCACTTGATGTATTTTTAATGAAATTATGCATACATTCCTGTCCGGGCTAGATCTCTTGAACTGTTTGCCGGATCACTTTCATATTTTAGTATGTTGTTGCTTATGACCTGAAGGATTCACATCGCCTTGACCCAAGGTCATGTGACCAAGGTCGAGGTCACTTAAAGCATTTTTAATGAAATTATGAATACATTCCTGTCCTGCTACATCTCTTGCAGGGATTTTTCAAGTCCGTTTTTGGGTCCGATTATCGGACCCATTCCCAATGCCAAAATGACCTGTATTTTCCCAATTTACGATTGAAAATTCCCAATTTGAAGCTCTTAATTTTTTGTTAAAGTGTTCTTCAATAAAGAGCAAAATAATGACGACTGAAATACCTAGCAGAAATACGACATTAACGATCGATATGTAAACTGGTCATAAATCTTATATCCGGTATAGGTTTACGTTTTAGTCATCAAATTGTATCTCCAGTATTGGGAACCCCAGGACCATGTCGTCTCACAACAGCAAATCTGATACCAAAAATTACAAAAGGGAGTTTCTCCTCTTCTTTGTAGAGGATAGATACGTTCTTCAAAATAAAATTTTGGATAGTGACTATAAAAGAAACAACAGAAAGTATTCCATGTTCAGTAAACAGAATGGGACACTGGGAATATGTCCCCCATCAAACACTGACTTTGAATCTGAATCCTGATTGATCATGATCAAAAGCAGCCCCTCTGAATCTGAACAGATGCCTGTTCCAGATCCTAGAAGTTGATGTCCTTTGAAACACAATCTAAATTATAGATGGCTTTACTAGTAGTGTTTCTTTTATTGAAGACACTTTGAATAAGAAGGAGTTATATCTCTGTGTAATGATTTATTCCATTAAGAATCAATTAAACTGTTGGAAATTCCCAATTTCATTGAAACGCCGCGATTTTTCCCAATTTTAACGGACCCTGGACCCAAAGTAAAATACCCTGAAAAATCCCTGTCTTGAACTGTTTGCCGGATCACTTTCATATTTTAGTATGTTGTTGCTTATGACCCGAAGGTTTCACATCACCTTGACCCAAGGTCATGTGACCAAGGTCAAGGTCACTTAGTGCATTTTTAATGAAATTATGAAGACATTCCTGTCCTGCTACATCTCTTGAACTGTTTGCCGGATCACTTTCATATTTTAGTATGTTGTTGCTTATGACCCCAAGGTTTCACATCACCTTGACCCAAGGTCATGTGACCAAGGTCAAGGTCACTTAGTGCATTTTTAATGAAATTATGCATACATTCCTGTCTGGGCTATATCTCTTGAACCGTTTACCGGATCACTTTCATATTTATGTCTCCCCCCCAACGGGGAGGAGACATATTGGTTTTGCCTTCGTCGTCCGTCTGTCTGTCTGTCTGTCTGTCCGTCTGTCACACATCATGTCCGGGCTATATCTCCTGAACCGTTTGCCCGATCACTTTCATATTTTAGTATGTTGTTGCTTATGACCCGAAGGTTTCACATGACCTTGACCCAAGGTCATGTGACCTAGGTCAAGGTCACTTAGTGCATTTTTAATGAAATTATGCATACATTCCTGTCTGGGCTATATCTCTTGAACTGTTTACCGGATCACTTTCATATTTTAGTATGTTGTTGCTTATGACCCTGAAGGTTTCACATCACCTTAACCGAAGGTCATAAGACCAAGGTCAAGGTCACTTGGTGCATTTTTAAAGAAATTATGAATACATTCCTGTCCGGGCTATATCTCTTGAACTGTTTGCCGGATCACTTTCATATTTTAGTATGTTGTTGCTTACGACCCAAAGATTTCACATCACCTTCAATCAAGGTCATGTGACCAAGGTCAAGGTCACTTAGTGCATTGGTAATGAAATTATGAATACATTCCTGTCCGGGCTATATCTCTTGAACAGTTTACCGGATTACTTTCATATTTTAGTATGTTGTTGCTTATAATCCAAAGATTTTACATCACCTTGACCAAAGGTCATGTGACCAAGGTCAAGGTCACTAAGTCAATTTTTAATGAAATTATGCATACATTCCTGTCTGGGCTAGATCTCTTGAACCGTTTGCCAGATCACTTTCATATTTTAGTATGTTGTTGCTTATGACCCGAAGGTTTTGCATCACCTTGACCCAAGGTCATGTGACCAAGGTCAAGGTCACTTACTGCATGTTTAAAGAAATTATGCATACATTCCTGTCCGGGCTATATCTCTTGAACTGTTTGCCGGATCACTTTCATATTTTAGTATGTTTTTGCTTAGGACCCAAAGATTTCACATCACCTTGACCCAAGGTCATGTGACCAAGGTCAAGGTCACTTAGAGCATTTCTAATGAAATTATGCATACATTCATGTCCAGGCTATATCTCTTGAACCGTTTTCATATTTTAGTATGTTGTTGCTTATGACCTGAAGGTTTTGCATCACCTTGACCCAAGGTCATGTGACCAAGGTCAAGGTCATGTAGTACAATTTTAATGAAATTGTACATGCATTCCTGTTTGGGCTATATCTCTTGAACTGTTTGCACGATCGCTTTATATTTTAGTATGTTTTTGCTTATGACCCGAAGGTTTCACATCACGTTGACTCAAGATCATGTGACCAAGGTCAAGGTCAATTAGTATACATGTATTTTAAATGAAATTGTATTTGTTATGTGTATTATGTCCAGGCTAAATCTTTTGAACTGTATGATGGTGCTGATGACCCAAAGGTTTCACACCACCTTGATCCAAGGTCATATTACTAAGGTCAAGGTCAAATATTACATTTTTTAATGAAATTGTAAATACTATTGAGTCTGGACTATATCTGTGGAATCGTATACTGGATCGCTCTGATACTTTAGAATGCTGTTGCTCAGGATTGGAAGGTTTCTTATCATCTTGACCCAAGGTCATGTGCCCAAGGTCAAGATCATTTAGTTCTTTTTAATGAAATTGTACGTACTTATCTTGTCTGGGCTATATCTGCTGAACCCTTCTTACAATTGTTTTCATATTTTAATACGTTGTTTCTCAGGACTAAATGTTTCTTATCACATTGTCCCACAGTCACATGATTTAGGTCACTTCTTACTTTGGTAATGAAATTGTATATGCTAATCATGTCCAGGCTGAGATTGTTATGCTTATCATGTTTAGGCTTTATATTTTGAATCGTGTATCCAATCACTAATTCAGTTTTTTGTTGCACATGATCCATACAACGTATTTTTCAGATCACCTATATCCAAGGTCATGTGACCAAAGTCAATTTCACTAAATATGAAATTGTATATGCTAATCATGTTTGGGCTTTACCTCAAACAATACAATGAATCACTTTCATGTTTTAGTATGATGTTGCCCATGACTCAAAGGTTTCACATCATCTTGGCCCAAGGTCAAAGTAACTTAGAGGGAGGGGGGAGACATCTGTTTTTTTCTGAAAAACATTTGATTTAATTTAGTATGTTGTTCCTTATGACCCGAAGGTTTCACATCACCTTGACCCAAGGTCATTTGACTAAAGTCAAGGTCACTTAGTACATTTTTAATGAAATTGTACATACATTCCTTTTCAGGCTATATCTTCTGAACTGTTTGCCGGATCACTTTCATATTTCAGCATGTTGCTGCTTATGACCAAAAAGTTTCACATCAATTTGACCCAAGGTCATGTGACAAACGTCAAGGTCACTTAGTACATTTTTAATGAAATTGCACATGCATTCCTGTCTGGGCTATAACTTTTGAACCGTTAACCTGATCACTTTTATTGTGCGAATAGCACATAGTGATTGCCTGATTTCTTCACTCATGGGAGCCCCGTCTACTGAGTATGTATAAACGATGTTACTCTGTTTACATGTACCTTGAAACTGTGTCAGCGTCATGATCGGTATAAAGTCTGATCACTGTCTGAATCAATGAATTATATCTATATGAATCGAGCTGTCGTGTTATGTACATGCATGACCTAATGAAAAATTGCATCTGTATGTACTGAGATGAACACAGACAGTGTGTTGGAAACCCCTTTCCATTACCAGGTGATTATCTGTTTTAGTGGACAATATATAAATGAAACGGTGCGATCGATAAAGATATTAAGTTGAATCATTGAAACGTAGAACTATAACTTCAAGTAGGCTCATTTTGCCCCGCTTCACAAAATAAAATCTGTATACGACGGAAAAATTAGAAACTTCCATCATGAAATATGATATTAACAATTATGAAAAAGAAAAGATCAAAACATTCCCGTTTAGGATATATCATGTTTTTATATACTAAAAAGAAATGAATTTTTCTTCAATTTTTTAGCACACACCTAACATTGAACATGAAAGGTTAAAGAGAGAGTGGGGATCAAATTAGAAATCTTTCCTTGTATATGGAATCATCAATCGATAGTCATATTGGATTGTTGTATTTTTAGGAGGGGGGGGGGGGGGGGGGTTAGATTTAATGTGATGTTATTTAATTTTCATGTTCACTATCAGACATCATCTTTCAATTCATTACGACAACATTATGCATTTGCATTTTAGTTCTGTCTTTATACGTCCATAAACTGGCCTACGAAGGTGTTCACGAGCAAATATAACTTTGAAAACACAATATTTTGTCATACATTATAAGTGATATTATTCTGGCTATTCGCACTCAGTACCTTTAGTGCTTTGATATTTTAGTATGTTGTTCCATATGACCCGAAGGCTTCACATCACCTTTATCCAAGGTCATGAGACAAAGGTCAAGGTCACTTACTACATTTTTAATGAAATTGTACATACATTCCTGTCTAGGCTTTATCCCTATGATGCTTACTGGATTGCTTTCACGTTTTAGTTTGTATTTGCTCATGACCAAAAGGTTGCACCTTGACCCATGGTTATTTGATCAAGGTCAAAGTTGCTTAGTACATTTTAATGAAATTGTACATGCTATCCCATTGGGGTTGTATCTCTTTTAACTATTTATCAGATCACTGTCATATTTTAGTATGTTGTTGCTTATCACCTAAAGGTTTCACATCATGTTGATTCAAGGTCATGTGACCAAGGTCAAGGTCAATTAGTATATTTTAAACGAAATTGTATTTGTTACATGTATAATGTCCAGGCTTAATCTTTTGAACCGTGATCGGATCACTTCATATTTTAGTATGATGGTGCTGATGACCCAAAGGTTTCACATCACCTTGATCCAAGGTCATATTACTAAGGTCAAGGTCAAGTATTACATTTTTTGAATGCTATTGAGTCTGGGCTATATCTGTGGAATCGTATACTGGATCACTCTGATACTTAAGTATGCTTTTGCTCAGGATTGGAGGGTTTCTTATCATCTTGACCCAAGGTCAAGATCATTTAGTTCTTTTTAATGAAATTGTACGTACTAATCTTGTCTGGGATAGTTTCTTATCACATTGTCCCAAGATCACATGATTAAGGTCACTTCTTACTTTGGTAATGAAATTGTATATGCTAATCATGTCCAGGCTGAAATTGTCTATGCTTTTCATGTTTAGGCTTTATAGTTTGAACCGTGTATCCAATCACTAATTCAGTTTTTTGTCGCTCATGATCCATAGAATGTAGGTTTCAGATCACCTATATCCAAGGTCATATGACCAAAGTCAATTTCACTAAATATGCTTATAATGAAATTGTATATGCTAATCATGTTTGGGCTTTACCTCAAACAATATAATGAATCACTTTCATTTTTTAGTATGATGTTGCCCATGACTCAAAGGTTTCACATCATCTTGGCCTAAGGTCAAAGAAACTTAGAGGGAGAGGGAGACATCTGTTTTTTTCCGAAAATTAAAGATATATATTTTTTTAACATCACAATCTATTCCCTACTGATTCCCGATCAATTTATGACAGATTCGCGTATTAACGTGGACTTACTCACGCTTTACCTGCTCTACTCACGATCACATTACCAACCAAGTCCCGTTCTCTCCGATTAAAGTCAGATCTATTCCTGACCAAAACCTGATCTATTCCCGATGCAATCCCAATCTATTACGGATTTTCTCCTATGCATTCCTGTTCAAAACACAATTTCCAACTTAAACTTATCTCATTTGTCATCCAATCATCATATCGGCCAAGAAGAAGCCTATATTTCTCGTTTTGACCCAAAAGTGTTGTGATCAAAATTCAGATTTTCCTTACTTATAGGGTGGCTCTGGATAGCCAAGAACGGCTTATTTGTATCTCATCGCGGTGTCGTTGCACCGACATTTTGATCATAGGTATTTCAAATTGATATCAAATGAATGAAATATGCACAGATCCTTTTTGAAGCGTCGTTTGGTCGAAACGTCATATAGAGCGTAAATAGGTCGCAAGATGATCAAGAAAAGGTCTAAGTAAGATCAGCGAACATTAAATCTATAGTGGATAGATTGTGGTAAGAGCATAAATGAGACGAGTAAAGATCGGGAACAGGGCGTTATTAAAGCATATTTTATGCACGAAGAGAGCAGGGTTTAGTTAAAAGCAGATCAGACCATGCTCAATCCACGCTCTTACCCGACCAAGACACGATTAACCTAGGCTGTACCCAGACTATCCCGACCAAACCCCAACCACTTCATGACCACAAAGAGAGCAGGAAAGTTTCCCGTATTTTTTCAATCTATTGAAATAATACATGAAACTTTTCCCGACCTCTAGAGCCTACATGCTCAAATACCGATCAACTTTGGACCAATATACGCTGTACCAGACCAAGACATATATACAACTAAGAGCTGTCCTCTACCGGCAATTTTCAGGGGATGGGAATGAGTGTAGGTACAGTGGGATTGCAGTGGAATGGGGACTATAGAGAACATACAGAAATGATCTCGCGTCTAGTGGGTCTACAGTAGGATAAGTGGAAGTTAGATCACTTTGGATGGAAGCATCACTGATAAGGTTTTAGAACTTGCTGGAGAACACTCTCCAGGTCATAGGTTATTTCAGATGTTCATTGAACTCTGCTATGAGTTGCCCCTGGTGAGAATATGCCTTTTGATTTTCAAAGACAAAGGTCAAAGGCCAAGATTACAATCAGCAAAAAAACAACAAAGCCTTGTAGACCATATAGCAGTCACAGTTTACTTCAGACGAAAATGCTTATCACACTTGATATGTGAGATGCTTATGTTGAGAGGACTACCCATTTGATTTTCAAGGTCAGAGGTAAAAGACAAGTAAGAAATAATTGAAGTTTTGTTTGCTACCCCAGGAAAATTTTTCACTTATTTTTTTTCGATGAAGTATCTGTTCTTTAGTGAAGTCTACTTGGAAATCTACCTTTAAAGCCATTTAAGTCTGTCAAATGTAAGATTTGTAGAATGCTAGAATTAAGAAGTTGCATTGCATTCTTTAATTATCTATCCATTGTTTTGAATACAAATTAGGTACAACATTTAGAAACAAGCAATGCAGCAATGGCAGAGGATTTGATACAGAAATCCAAGATAATAGAACACTATGTGATGGAGAGGAGAGTGGGTAAGATGACATACTACTATATACTTACCTTCTCTACGTAAATTCTTTTGCATGTGGGAAAATAAAACAGGAATTATGACAAGACATTTTATTTTCACTCAGGACATATCTTTCAACAAATGTAACAAAAACAAATTAACACAAATGTGAAATGGAAATTTTTTTTTTAGCTTGGATAGATCCTCAAAAATAAGAACAAGGGAAAAAAAGAGAAAAATTAAATCTGAAGAGCGGCTTTCTTGATATAATGTACTCTTATCATTTTATTAGCTCTACTGGTCAAAGACCAGTCGAGCTTATACGATCGCCCGGCGTCCGGCCGTCTGTCTGTCTGTCTGTCCATCCGTTAAACTTTTCTTGTGAGCGCGAATCCTCTGAATCTGTGAATAGTACAAAATAAATTCTTTTTGCATTATAATAAGCCTGTGGTCTAGTTGTGCACCTGATATTTTGTTTTAGCCCCTGACCCCCAGGGTCTTGGAAAATGGGTGTGGTCATTTTCTCCTATATAACTCTATGTAATCTTGT
Source organism: Pinctada imbricata (assembly GCA_033119305.1). NCBI lineage: Eukaryota > Metazoa > Mollusca > Bivalvia > Pterioida > Pteriidae > Pinctada > Pinctada imbricata. Next base: position 112,902,436 of record VSWD01000005.1, read on the forward strand.
GAGCACCAATTCTCAGAAAGTATAATAGATAGAAAGATAATTGTTTTTGCTTTATTCTCAGTCTGTGGTCTAGATGTGCACCTGATATTTTGTTTATTTCCCTGACCCCCAGGTTCTTGGAAAATGGGTGTGGTCATTTTCTCCTATATAACTCTATGTAATCTTGTGAGCACCAATTCTCAGAAAGTATAATTGATAGAAAGATAATTGTTTTTGCTTTATTCTCAGTCTGTGGTCTAGTTGTGCACCTGATATTTTGTTTGAACCCCTGACCCCCAGGGTCTTGGAAAATGGGTGTGGTTGTTTTCCCCTATATAACTTTATGTAATTTTGTGAGCACCTATTCTCAGAAAGTATAATTGATAAAAATATAATTGTTTTTGCTTTATTCTTAGTCTGTGGTCTAGTTGTGCACCTGATATTTTGTTTTGGTCCCTGACCCCCAGGGTCTTGGAAAAGGGGTGTGGTCATTTTCTCCAATACAACTCTATGTAATCTTGTGAGCACCAAATCTCAGAAAGTATAATTGATAGAAAGATAATTGTTTTTGCTTTATTCTCAGTCAGTGGTCTAGATGTGCACCTGATATTTTGTTTGAGCCCCTGACCCCCAGGATCTTGGAAAATGGGTGTGGTCATTTTCTCCTATATAACTCTATGTAATCTTGTGAGCACCTATTCTCAAAAAGTATAATTGAAAGAAAGATAATTGTTTTTCCATTAATTTCAGTCAGTGGTCTTGATGTGCACCTGATATTTTGTTTGAGTCCCTGACCCCCAGGATCTTGGAAAATGGGTGTGGTCATTTCCCCTATATAACTCTGTAATCTTGTGAGCACCTATTCTCAGAAAGTATAATTGAAGGTTATTTTTTTTTTGCTTTATTCTCAGTCATTGGTCTAGTTGTGCACCTGATATTTTGTTTTAGCCCCTGACCCCCAGGGTCTTGGAAAATGGGTGTGGTCATTTTACCCTATACATGTATAAGTCTATATGTAATCGTGTGAGCACCAATTCTCAGAAAGTATAATTGATAGAAAGATAATTGTTTTTCCTTAATCTCAGTCTGTGGTCTAGATGTGCACCTGATATTTTGTTTGAGCCCATGACCCCCAGGGTCTTGGAAAATGGGTGTGGTCATTTTCTTTATACATTTGTATAACTCTATTTAATCTTGTGAGCACCAATTCTCAGAAAGTATAATTGATAGAAAGATAATTGTTTTTGCATTATTCTCAGTCAGTGGTCTAGTTGTGCACCTTTTATTGTTTGAGCCCCTGACCCCCAGGTTCATGGAAAATTTGTATGGTAATTTTCGTCTATGCATGTATAACTCTATCATGTAATCCTTTGAACACCAATTTTCAGAAAGTATAATTGATAGAGAGTTAATTCTTTTTCCATTATGTAATCATTCTCTGGATTTGTATTTTGTTTGAGCCCCTGATCTCAAGGTCTTGGAAAATGAGATTAATTTAAGCAAACAACCAGGAGAGCTTCAGTCTCATCAGAGACTTCTGGTTTGTTTTTCTAGATACCAAATCTCACACAGTTCAAGATGATAAAATAACTCTGAAGAAAGTGTTAGATCTTGTGAATAAACATGATGAACAAAGTGCTAAAGACATGAATAGAAAATTACAAAATATGTTAGAGGAAACTCTCACCAAGAACATGCATTTACAAAAGGTAAGTACTGAATCAGATCATTCACAGTGATGGAGTTAAACTTTTATGTAGTTTTAGCTGTATCCAGTTGATACCAAATGAATGAGCAACATATTCCCACTTTTGCCTCTTTTTTAGAATTATTTATTTTTAAAAACACCATAGACATGTAAACAATTCACTGACAAGGACATTTTAGTATATAACACAGAACAAAGATGAGTATATGTCGACCGACCTGCGGTCCTAGGGAGGTTCGAAACAGCAACCTTTTGGTCACTGGCCCGGCATCTTATCCACCAAACCATGGCATCCACCCCACTTGTGCCTCTTGTCAGTACTGACAGGACAGTGTCATCTGAATTCAAGAGACATAGATTATTTTCTTTAATGAAATATAATTTTGATAAATTTCGATCGAAAAAATTATGTTTGAATTATATGTAGTTCTTTCTACATGCCGGCTTGGGCCTCCTATCTTAACATTATGCCCACTTGGGCCTCTTTTCTTTACACGATTTATTAGTGTCATTTCAAATTTAGAAGTATTATTCATTTTCATTAATAAAAGCAATCTGATGAAGTTTTAGTCGTCATTTGCAAGTTGTTTTATACCACTGTCCTCATTACAACTCATGTCCAACAGAGCTTCTTAACATTACAAGTAGGGGTGAAAGGATACGTCAAAAGTGAATCGCGATATATATTGGGATATTTCATTATTTGTATTGTGATTTATTGTGATATATTGTTTCGTTTCATTTTCATTATTTTTTATGTAGAATCGGGTTCCTCTCTGTATGTTTGTCCATTCTGATTGAATTTCACACTGCCATTTACTTGAGAGAAAGGCACTTAAGTTATTGAATCCTTTTGAATGTTTTTGTCATAATTCATTTCAATTGTGAGCGATGTGGACCATGTGTCTCTTATTTTCAATTCAAGTGATTTAAATCAAAGTGATTCAAAAATTGATAAATATAATCTAAAATGGCGCAATATATTGCGATACACATTTTGTATTGCGATACGATACAAATTTATTAGATATAGCAATACATGTATATCGATATATCAATATATTTTTACACCCCTTATCACCAGTTGAAATAAACAAATTGAAATTCTGATGTAGTCTAATTTACTTCAAATGATTACATACAAGTCATTTCTGCTTCTGCACGAGACATGCATGCCCACTTGGGCCTCTTATTTAACCACACTGTGAAGCCAAGTGATTTCGAGCCAGTGTATTCACTCCTTGGGCCTTGTCACATTGATATATCAGTTCCGACTCCTTCAAATCTTGGTGGTAATTTATCATGTCAAGCACTATAGAGGCTTCCATCACATTGATTAAGACCAGCGTTCTCACATGGCCATATTGCTGTGAACATTTGCATACCCCATATTGTCGACGCTTTATTGTAGCTTGTATTAGTAAGCACTCCTAGAATTCTCAACACAGAAGAATTAATCTAAGCTGACATTGTCACAGACTTGGGTTGGAAGACCTTGCTGCAGAAAGGGGATGTCCTAGTTTGTGTTATGAAGCTAGGGTTTAGATTTTTGCAGTGTTTCCTTTCCATTGAGTATTACCTATGGAAAAATTGATGATCAAGAAATAATGATAAAGTGGAATAGAAAATTCTTGAAATCAGTGCTAAGTCTAAATGTAGTTAACCCATAACTGCCTACTTCCATTCAAATTTGCACTTTTTGCAAATAACTTATGATTTGCTAATGCTATACATGTACTGATAGTCAATGGCCTTTGATGTGCCCAAAAACTCGTGCAAAATACAGTATTCTAACAATTGTGCATTTCTTTTCATTTTAATCTTCAGGTCTTCATTCAAATTTATTTGATGCCAAACACAACTATGAGTGGAGTAGCTAATACAAAATAAAGTGGCTTTTTGTTATTTAAGGGGTATATGGCCCAAACACCAAAAAGATTAAGGTCAATGCATTGATTGGGTTCCACCAGGACTTGGAAGCTCCACTTTAAGTTGCCATTCTAGAGTATCGCGACAAGTTAAAGTAAAAGTATTAAGTCAGATAAAGTATTAGTGCAAATTCAGAAATTTTGGGAAAAAATGTGGATACAAACATATATAGTAGGCACGCCACTGACCACTGCACTCTAATACAAACATATATAGTAGGTACGCCACTGACTACTACATTCTGATACGAACATATGTACATGTAGTAGGTACGCCACTGACTACTACACTCTAATACAAACATATATAGTAGGTACACCACTGACTACTACACTCTAATACAAACATATATAGTAGGTACACCACTGGCCACTACACTCTAATACAAACATATATAGTAGGTACACCACTGACTACTACACTCTAATACAAACATATATAGTAGGTACACCACTGACTACTACACTCTAGTACAAACATATATAGTAGGTACACCACTGACTACTACATTCTAATACAAACAATATATAGTAGGTACGCCACTGACTACTACACTCTAGTACAAATTTATATAGTAGGTACGCCACTGACTACTACATGTAGTAGGTACGCCACTGACTACTACACTCTAATACAAACATATATAGTAGGTACACCAATGACTACTACACTCTAATACAAACATATATAGTAGGTACGCTACTGACTACTACACTCTAGTACAAACATATATAGTAGGTACACCACTGACTACTACACTCTAATACAAACATATTTAGTAGGTACGCCAACGACTGCTACACCTTAGTACAAACATATATAGTTGGTACACCACTGACTACTACACTCTAATACAAACAATATATAGTAGGTACACCACTGACTACTACACTCTAATACAAACATATATAGTAGGTACACCACTGACCACTACACTCTAATACAAACATATATAGTAGGTACACCACTGACTATACACTCTAATACAAACATATATAGTAGGTACGCCACTGACTACTACACTCTAATACAAACAATATATAGTAGGTACGCCACCGACTACTACACTCTAGTACAAACATATATAGTAGGTACACCGCTGACTACTACATTCTAATTTAACACATAGAAATTCACGTACAGTTAAAAATTTTTGGCCATGAAAGTTCTTTTTGCTAATAACATTTTGTTTAAAGTCTCATTTTAATTACGAAGCCACTAGTTGTGGGAATCCCTTAATTGCACTGTTGTCAACATTTTTTAGCTCGCCTGGACAAAAAAGTCAGGAGAGCTGATGCCATACCCTCGGTGTCGTCTTAGTTGTTGTCAAACTTCAATTTAGGCTATATCTCTTGAACTATGAGGGGTAGGGCGTATGGAGATACCTTGTGAAAAGATCTTTCATTTGAAACCATGACTTTTGAACTAGTGACCTTGACCTTGGACGATGGCAAACTTTTCAAAAACTTTAACCTGGGCTATATCTCTTAGTTTAGTTAGGACTTTGTCTCTTCAACTGTAATTTTACATTTTATACATATATTAATTATTTACGAGACATTTCATTTGAAACAATGACCATGTATCTTTGCTCTTTATTGAGGAATATTACTAATACATGTATTAAATCCATAGACTCCTCATTACAATACTTTTTTGATTTCAGTTGTTTGATTTTTGACAAAAAAACCTGCTACAGCGAGCAATGTAATCTTTGATTACCCTGTTTGTTTCACCGATGTCAACTTTTGTTAGATCAATGTAACAAATTGTAATGTAATTGGATAGGTACTTGCGCACTATCCATTCTTTAGTTATGGGTCGACAGCAATTTGTCAAATCATGACATTATTTTACTAATTTACATAATTTCATAATTTCTGTGTCAGCATATATTGTAGACTATGATGATTTTTATGCTGATTTGAAATAAGAGCTATCCCATGTTGGTCTCCATGCCTAGACTATACCCCAGAGCAGTACCTTTGAGATTCCGAGGCCTCAGAATGACGTAGGAGAATATTTGCTTTGTATAGATATGAGCCATAATGATTTGTTCTACAATCTACGGTAACGTGACCTAATAACAATTATTGACTTTACAGCAATCATAAATGACATGCCCGTCCCCGGGGGGTCACTTTTAACCCCTGGTCTTAGGTCAGTAAAAATGAAAACAGCATTAGGAGGGATGACCGCTAGGGAAACTTAATCAGCTATTAATCAAAGCAGATACCTGTATCATTATTGAAGTGGAGTCATAGTTTATACGAAAATTAGATATACATGTGTTAACGATTTATATCAATACATACAACCAGGAGGAAGTAAATGTATGAAATAAATAATTTACTGATGGAATATGATAGAGTTACATCACTTTTAAGTATTGTGCAATGAGTCAGTTTGAAGAAACAACCCCCCCCCCCCCCCCCTTTCAAAAAAAGAAAAAAGAAAAAAAAAAAAACAACAAACAAACAAAAACAAACAAACAACAAAAACATCAACAAAAGTGAATTCATAAAACAAACACACAGATAAAGGAAAGTTAACAAATGACAACTAAGCAAAACATGAGAGGACAATATCAGCTCCTTCTTCAACGCGGTCCTTATTTGTTACATTAACGCCAACATAAAGTAAAACATTAAGACTGCGTATTGACGCTATGGACGAGACTTTTTATGGGATCGCTAAATGCTTTTATCCTTCGGTGTAATGCTCTCCACCCTAAGAAAGGAAAGGGAAAAACGGTGTGTACTTGAAGTGTTACCGTCAGTCATTAAGCTGGAAATAGCACAAAGGCTTTAATGGAACTCTCTATTAATTAACTTTTGTCCTGCTCCTAGAGACTGATATAAAAATGATGTATATTGTAAGAAAATGGTTTTAAGCCCTTGTACTGAGCCATAAAAACCCGTACATCGCAGTCCAGGAACGATCCATTATAATTACAGCTCTAGGCAGCTTAATTGCTTATGACAGTATAGACAGCTCTCTATAGTTGTCAAAAACTTGACTCGGACACTTAAACGCAAGTACGGTTTTGGTCAATACTTATCAATTATGTACCGTGGTGCTAGGCGAAGCTGCTGGGGCCGGCGCTTGGCTTGACAGCCGAACGCAGCTGAAAGATTTGGGTTGGATGTAATAAAGATGCTCCCTCGCCTATTGATCGGTAGACCAAGTCGTCACTATACATCTTATAGGTGTTGCTTCACGTGTCCTATGTGTTTCCCCGGGCCAGCCGGTCTCTGTATAATCATTATAGTTTTGCTCTACTTTTTTCTGTCAGCGTCACAGTACAGCGATCCAAGCAATAGTATCAGTACAACTTGAGTTAGTATTTTTCATTTCATACGAAAGCAATAAAATTGAACGAACTATCGTCATAAAAGGTATTGAATGTTCTGTATTTATCGGACATCTTTCATGTTTGAATTGGAGAGAGACAGATCAGGGAGTGAGAGAAAGCATTTTATCATAAGTTCTATCATTATCCAGTTCATGTGCTATTTTAAACTTATCTTTTATTATTGATATTTATGGTCGTTTGCAAAATATACAATGACAACGTGTTTGAGCTATTTCCTTGGTTAGCTCACCTGAGCCTACGATGTAAAGCTGTCTGCTACTACGACTTGATTTTTAAGTGTAAATATGCATAAATCAAATTCCTGAAGTTATTCTCAAAGTTTGTTCATATCCAGTAGGACGTTTTCCACAGACAGCCACCGATCATCTCTTTTCAATATGTTATCCATATAAATGACAAAATAACGGTAAGATGAAATCTATTTCTATACCCCCACATCAAAGACAAGGAGTGTATATATAGTTGTCTTTCTTTTGCCTTTTATGGTATGTGTTGTCGCATATTTTCAAAATTAGTGTGTCACGTGATCGTCTAGGAGGTTTGATTTGACTCCCCTATGGTATCATAGGACCAATATCTTCATTTGTTAAAATATAATTTCATAATGATTTTGTATTTGAAAACAATGGCTTTCCTATACGTCAACATATATTATTGTTCAATATACATTTATCAATAACGAATGTTATCAATGAGTGAGATTCGGTTCAGATTTTATCACAACATATTTTATTATTTCCCATTTCCAAATTACCAAAGCCCAAATGATACCGATAGAAGCTATATAGGCCCATTTAGGGGGTTCTTCATCACAGTATTGAAGAATGTTAAAAAAGACATGGTGACATAGATGTACATTAGAATGAATGACCACGCTTACAAATCTTAATTTATCTTGGTAAAAAAACAAAGGAAAAGCGACAGAATTGAACTGAGCTTGTAAGGAAATCGATAGGCTTGTTGCGTAACTTGGCGTGATTGTAAAGTTTTTGAGTTTTGTCTGTCAGATATAATACTTGGAAACTAGTGTGTTCTTGTTTAAAACGGTCGTCTTTATCATGGACCAAAACCAAATAATCTCAGACTCAGTCTAAGACGGACATAACTCACATTATCACGGATTATGGTTGAAGTTGTCTTTCACAGCCTTATCCTGTGAATTAAGACCAGTATTATATAGATACAGTAGTGTATAAGGATTCCGGTAAAGGTCACTACTCTTGCGTCCGGACTTCTATATTGCCACGTGATTTCACTTGAAGATCAATTCGTTTGTCGTGCTTTACGTCTGTCATTGATCTGCTATTCATTCATCGGTAAACACAGAATTTGGCCATTTTGTTTAATTTGATGGAATCATCTGAACATGTACAAAATTAGGAGTAAAAATCCTTTACATAAGCATAACATAATAACATATTTTGAAATAAAATAAAGTGTTACATCTTTTGGTTCTTTTGTTGTTTTGCATTTCCTGGTTTCGTTTGCCCATGTGATTGTAATATTAATTCTAATTTAGGGTTGTATTTGACTTTCACTCGGTAACCTTTTTCCGCCAGAGAGTAATGAAATTCAACCTTTCGGACAAACTATGTGAGAATTTAGCGTTCGAGAACAACACGATTTCGTATCTTCAATGATTTGTGTTTCACTACCTTTGTTCATAATTTGCACTATTTGATGGATTTTTTTTAGTATATAATGTGGTAATAGATTATGAAATATCGTCATATTGTAATTTCAAATTTAGATAGCTAAAGCTTTTACTTCTTTTAACACCGCGACAGAGTAAAAATACAACAGAAAACGGGGAAGAAGATATAAAAATAGGTTTTCTTTTAGATTGATTTGCTTTTTAGCACCTCGGGTTCATCGCCTGCATATAAAACATTAAACCCATTTCTAGTGCTTCAGCGAAAGGACTGAATTTTTAACAACAAATGCCCCAGAGCCGAGAGGCTTTGATTTGCGACATAGTAATGACTGAGAATCGGTGTCAATTTGATCAGCCTTTACGACATTCCCATGACGAATAATTTTCATCATAGATTTATTTTATCTCATGCACGGTTATCCAAGAAACAGGTCTGCTTTCAGTAGATTTCAAAAGCTGAAATTTCATTTATATTATTTTATATTGAAATTTTATACCCCAAGGGAAAACCGCAGTGCGCACGAAATTGCGTCCGATACTAAAAGAAGTTCATATGAAATATTGAATAGCCCATGACATGAGTGTTAGTGTTTTAGCATTCTGTGAAATAGTAGATCACTTTGAAAGGTCATTTCCCGACTCCATTTCCATGTGTAATCAAACTATTTCTATAAATAGTCGCTGATTGCTACAAACTAGTGTTTGTATAGTAGTCCCAGCGGAGCATGGATGGACGCCGGACGCCCGCTATGTATTGTTCTACTGTTTGCGCGCGGGAAGTCGTATGATAATGGTATTTATAGATTGCAGCTTTGCTTACAGGTACATTTTATAATTTCTAGCTGAATTTCCCTAAAGGCGTACAAAAAATTCTCTGACGGAAGACGATGTCGGGCATTGTATATCATGCCGATCAATATAATAGCCGTCTATATTCAATGGTATTACTGATAGAGGCTGATTGTACAACCATATACGCTGCAGGTTTCACCATCCATTAAGTTATGATGGATATGGGCTCCATTGTCTCTGTTTGGTGTTTTCCATCAATTTCAACAAATGTTTCTATAAATATTCATAAATTCCAATCGTTGGAGTGAAAGACCGTGTTACAGTAAATGACCTGCAGCGGAAAGATACAAATGTATCATTATAAGATATGCTAACATACAGTTAAAACATGGAGAATATATTCATAGTGGTTTTTTTATAACCAACAAGTTTGGCCATAGAAGGGATTTTCGATTGCTTCTCTAAAATCTTTCAACTAATTGATAAATTAAACAAGTGAAAAAAAAAAAATGAAGCGTATACGCGTAAAAATGTCACAAAATTATGTTAAACTACCCTCTGAAAATGATACAGCTACATCGAAATACTAGTATGCTTTCAATAATGATAAAAAAAAATTCAACGTTTTCTCAATACCTGAGTTAGATGCTACTCAGAGCATTATGTAGAGTTTGAATTCATGTTCAATACACAAATGGTCGCCTGAACATCTAATTGTACGACAAACATGACTATTTTGATTTCAACATCCTAAAATATCCCATCCTGAAACGCACAATTCCTTCACCGCCCGCCTTATTCAATTATAAGATCTAAAGTAACTTTTTTTTTCATATTGACTCTCCCCTGGCACCTGGTCTCACTTCGGAATATTGTTTATTCCGAGGTTTCGCTACTGTTCCAATGGAAGTTCTTATCTTCTCAACCTTGGGACTGAATAATGGATGGGTACTTCTTCGATGTGTATTGTGCACACAAATTATGAGATATATTTCAGTTTTGATAATTTCAGTTATGCCTTGTTATGCCTTGTTTCTTGACTGCTCTGCTGCCTCTGCATTGATTTGAAATATATTTGTACATTCTCTGTAACTAGATTTGATGAAATATTCTGAATCTGAGGGAAAAGATATGGCGTATTAGAATAAAATTTAAGTCATGTTAAGAATATCGCTCTTGGCATATTAACTTTATTTAGACTTCCTCTATTTTGGTCCCAAGCATCAGTGATAAGCGATACACTGAGCTTACTGTAGAACAAGTAGTTCAATTTTGACCATTCAAATTGACAGAAATTTTCCTCTAGGTATTAGACTATTAAATATGTGGATGTTTATATGATATCATAAGGTTTATTTTCGGACTTTATACTCTTATTCTGTGTAGATTATTCTATATCCCATTACAGATTTTGCAGATCACTTTTATTGAGTTTAAGCTTTATTATTGATTCTTTGTCCATCAATTCTATTTAGCTTTAGTTCCATTTTTGATTTGAAGTAGATTGATTTAATGGAGTTTTCAACCTTTTCATGTTTATCTTTGATCTCCAGTAAATTTTCTAGCTGTCGTGATCGCCTTATGTTTCTAAGCACGCACTTACCGAAAACGAACGATAAAAAGATAGACCAATCTAATTTCTGATCTATGAAATCGCTATTTGAAAGATGGAAATTATATTTCTTGTTGCCGATCTTTCAAAGAATCAGTCTTCGTGAATACTCTAGAGTCAAGAATGTCTCGCATCTAGAATTAATTCATCTGTGAAGTCAAACGTCGGGATCTGCAACTTAATCAATCAAGTTCCCGAGATTTTCATGATTACATTTCCGACTGTCTTTTCCTTGTCGCAGATAAACAAATAGGATGATTGAAATTTACATAAAACATTTTCTTAGGTCCCTGGTTTCTTCTTTTCTCTTCTTCTTTTTTCAAATTTGATCTTTTTGTTTTGCTTTCTAACTTAATAGGAAGTGGATAGTAACACAACATATGATCCGTAATGGTAATATGGCCGTCATTGCCGTAATTCAAAAAAATTAATAGCTTTCAAACTCAATGAACAGAACAGAAAGCTTTCAAACTAAGGAAAGAAAAAAGAAAATAAACAGAAGAGAGAGTAAGTCAAGCTATCCAAGTATCACGTTAACTTCACAAGGAGATGAGATTAGGTACCCTGGAAGATAATACATCTCCTGCTTGCTTGCAATGCCCGTCACATTGCCCAATGAACGTTGCCATTGCAAGGACTTACATAGAAGGTATGCTGGAAATGACAAATCGATGGCGAAAAATAGGAAGTTTTTGAACTATCAAATGTTATGCTTTGAATGATGAATGGTATGGCTAAAACAAGGCCCTTTGTCGTGAATTTGCGTTTTAAAGATGATTTCAAGCATTGTTCGTTCGAAAGTTAATATACTGTTTTAATTAAAAGTTTCAAGTCTCACTACGTTTAAATTTAGAGTTTTAATTATTCAATTACCATTGGATTGCGTGAGTAATTTGCGACGTACTGTTTTGAGATATTTAGTGAAAATTCTGAAGTGACATTCAATTAAATTAAATAAACATTACCAGACCCCCAATATGTGATTTTCTTGAAACTTGATTGTCACTAGTATGAATTGTGCAACACGTGATGAACAGCTGTTGTTTGAGTAAACTCGGGCTAATTTCCTCCAGAATCCTCCTTTTCTGTCGAGACTCTTGGCTTTGACATTTGGAAGACATCAATTTTCAAGGTTGTAATTAAGGGCCCTGAACAAAAAGTAGATAGGACCATTCTGGTTAACCAATGCTGACATTTAATTCTATTGATTACAATAGAGTCTCAGACCTCTAACCATATGTCAGTGATAGAGTCGGAGAAAATTAATTTTGATAAAGGATATCATTGGCGTCACTTGTGTATTGACACTGTTTACCGACCCAGATTGATTCGGCACTTATTATATCTAAATGTTTTACATTGCATGTTTGGAGGCTATGCTACTACGAGCGTGTTCGAAAAGATTACTCTAGTTCAAGTCCTTCTCCAGCGGATATTACTGAAGCAACTCCGAGGCGAGAAATCAATCTTGATTTTGTCTACTTCAGGAGTACTACCGCGTAGAGGTAGAGGTTTATCAGTCAGTGTGCAGATCTCATCCCCACTCGTCAAAATAAAATGTGATAATTACATTCCAAACTCTTAACGTCCCATGCCTGGCGTGCCTTGTTTTGGATTGGTTGATACAAGTTGCTTGTCCCTTCCTTACATGTTATGTCAATGCCTAATGGCTTCCTGGAGACTGACTTCCCCACTCCAATATTGCTTCAAATCACCCTTTGTCACGGAGCCATTTATTTTTGGGGAAAATCGAGCATTGTTCAAGCAGTTTCATCTATTCCGATTTTTGCATTGGACTCTTTATTTGTCATTTACAGATCGACTTTTTTTAAAGTAGCTCATTCCTATATGGATTTGTCTTTAAGATTTAAGTGTGTATCAAACAGAAGCCTATTTAGAATGCCCCTGTACATTACATCATAGATATATCGAGATTCATTGCGGGTATGACAATTTTATAGATTTTTTTATGAGACGTCATGTAACATTCTTTATCTTTGTTTTGAAAAGAAACCCTGTAAAAATTATTATAAATTTGTTCTGAGCACAAAGAATAAAAGGATGCCAGGCGCTGAAGGGATATCTTGACATTAAAGTTGGATTATGCCAAAGGGGGCTCCATAGAGAGTGGCCATAAATGAAATAACCTCATTGTCTTTATTGCAGAATAAAACATTTTTATTCTACACGATTGCCTCTGGCGTTGATGAATTTCAACTCCATCAATAAAATCAAGGGCTAGTTGGAGGTTAAGCGCGTAAAAAAGACATCTGCCCTTGTGCTGTAGGACGAATCCAGAGCCTACGCTCAAATGGAAATCTGATACGCTATGGTAGTGCAGAAGTAGATTTAAGAGAACAGTTCCCCATCCGAAATGACTCCAGAGACGCGGGATTTGTCAGTCCATTAGATATAACTCTTAATTGACCGTTTATAACGTGCATAGAGTAGCAAGATTGGATTAGGTCCTCCAATCAATGCTTTTCATTTAGCCCGAGCGAAATAAATCCCTGCTGTCAGAGGGGCTATGCCTTCTTAAGAAATGTCAATGCTGATGTACCTTTTCTTCATTGTAAATCAGAAATGTCATCGTGATAGATTTCTGAATATGACTATTAAGGCTTCAGGTCCTTATTCACATTATAGCACGATTCATCATCAGAAATCTAAAGGTCGAATTTCAGAAAGTACGGAAAACAACCTGATGATAGGTTTTTGGCGTCTGAGCCACTATTTTTTCACGCAAAAATGTCCAAAATGATTGGCAATTGTCTACCAAAAAGTCATTAACTCTTAGTACTGACAAAGAAAAGTTACGGAGACTTGCGTGATCCATCTGTAGGTCGACATGACATCTTTCGTCTTATTGCAGGTTAATATTATTTATTTACGAACCAATTGTATGTTTATGTACAAAAGTATTTTATTACCTTGTACTACGAGCTTGGAATGTAGAACTGCCAAAGTATTTTGGATTATTGTTTCTTGCTTATCGTATCGAAATTCACTCATTTGAGCTTTAAATACCCCAAAAAGATAAGCAAAGATCTGTTCTTACCATGGTTATCCCTCTTCTGACTTCTTGACCTTCATGTCCCTCTTTGACTTCTTTGACCTTCATGTCCCTCTTTGACTTATTTGACCTTCATGTCCCTCATCTGACTTCTTTGACCTTCATGTCCTTCCTCTGACTTCTTTGACCTTCATGTCCCTCTTCTGACTTCTTTGACCTTCATGTCCTTCCTCTGACTTCTTTGACCTTTATGTCCCTCTTCTGACTTCTTTGACCCTCATGGCATAACTCTTCAAGATTATCTTCATTTTGATCTTGTGGGCTCTGAGTAGTACGTTGATGGGAAACACCTAATATGGTGCCGGATACATGGATGTTTGATTTGTTTTATGTTCTGTTGGGATGTTTTTTGATTGGTTAGCCCCTGCCATTTTATAGTTCAAGGTATGTGGTATAGCTTATCACCACTACCATCCTATTACTATTTGTAGTCATATAGACGCTTCAGAATGATGTCAGGACATAGAATTTGTTGAAGATATTTTAAGCGAACTGAACAGGGTTACAGTTATAACAAATGCCATTTAGTGAAAATTGTAGTGCACAATATGCGCATTTGAAGAAACAATGTCTCATCAGTGTTGCTAGAGGCTGTGAATGAAGAACATTTTCTTCTCCCGTCCTTGGCATAATAGTTTGACTGATCCAAAGTAGCCATGAAAGAACTGTTTTATTACCCAGTGAAATGGGAGAGCTTACGGAGGGCAGCACTTCGTCATGTAGCCAAAGCAGTTTGAACTGTTATCGGTCGCAGATGCTGTTACCCGATTTCACAAACTTAGAACCGAATTATCGCAAGGTGTCAGGAATATGAAATCATTATCTATTTTGTAGATTGGGCAATGATATCTTTATACTCAATAGCCTGGGAAAGTATATCTCTATTCTCATAGGGTTCAGCTTAATAGACAGTTTCTTGATGTTGAAAGATAATTTCATTATCTCACTGATACAAAAATAGGAAACTGTCGGCTTATAAAAGATTCTACATGAGTTAAAGACAGTTTATTCTAGACTGTTTATATTCGGTTACTATAAAGGGATTGGGAAAACCGCATTAACCGAGGAACATCCAAGACGATCTGCTTTGATTGAATATAATCATCCTTGCTCGGGGGCAAATACGTTATATTTGATTTTCAGATTTCGTTTTCTCCTCTCTGCAGTCATGTCATGGTCTCAATCAGGATTTGAAGAGACTCTAATCCAATTTATTTAGAAGCTGCTAGAATTGACCGTCATTGATTTTATTTGATAAGGAACAGACAATATTGTAAAGCCAACGTGGTTGATTTCAGCAAGAAGGCAGTCTACTTGTACTTTAAGAATTGATCCCTTCAGAGGGCGGTCTCCGGAGATAAGTTCAATTTCTTCACATTTCATGTCAAACCGTAATAACACCTAATTTAATTAAACAACAACAACAGATTGTATCGGATTCCCCTGAAGGTGAATGAAGGATAAAACAGTAGTAAGTTCTTTCATCTCGCCGGCACACCGCTTCCCTTCTACTTGGCTGATTTATTACTGTAGCATGACCAAATCTTAAACTTTTCTGAGGGATCGGCTGCTGAGATTTACCCATTCAAGTCTTAATGCACTGAAACGATAAATGGAGTTTGGCTTCGGAAGTGCAGCGGGATTTCCATTTTTAAGCGTATTTGTATTTGTCGTTCCGTCCGAATTTTTATTGTATTTTATAGTCAAATGGGAAACATTTGCTTCTTTAATTTATAGTCAGTTTTGTAATTTCTGTGAAAGTTAGTTTGAACAGTTCCATGAAGATAATGGAATAGCAGCCAGATGGCGGCTCGGACTACCAGTTGCAGTACTCTCTGAAGTTAAACCAATAGGACAATTATATGCTGTATTATATATGTCTGAAAATTGTCTTTAGTGTAAATGTTTCAAAATGTCACTGACAGAACGTACTTATGTAGTTTTATCTGACCAATGGATTACTTATGGACGTACACTAATCCAAATAACCTCACCACTCACTATTACAAAACAGATGACCGTCCAAAGTCGCTGCCGTTTACACACTGGTCTTGTGTTATTTATGTGTTATTATTCTTGTTTCATGTTTTGGCACGTCCGCTTTGTTTGTTGGGAACTTGTGTGGATGCTTACTCCTCCCGGGTTTCTGATCCCACCTCTATCTTGCTAGGGGTCCGTCGATGCTCAATTCTGTTGTGAGTGCTGTTGAGAATATCGTCAGGATCTTCTTTAACTCACTTGTATGTCTTGTTGTCCATTGTTGTGTGTTAAAGTTGGTTTCTCTGATGTTCGTATCATCCAGCGGGTGTGTTCCGCTGAGGTCGGTTCAGGGTAGTATGGCTTCTTCCACATTCACTGTACATTGCCTTGACCATATAACCATTACAAAAATATTTTTGAATCTCTGAAAATGACTTTGTACCAGTTTTTAACAGAACAACACACAGTGCATTCCGCACTTTCACTTGACTCCGGAGATTGTTCAGAAGTTGTCCTTCATGTTTCTATGGAGCTGTGTTATTGTCTTTATCTGTTTGTCCGATTCTTTCGCGTTTTTTTTTAAATTTGTAAGCCTCTCGATTGTGATTTGCGTCTGATGCAACGAACTCTATATTTTTATGTCAACTTAAGAATGCTGCTTTCTGGTAGAAGACTTCGAACACTTTTTTTTGTGAATACGGAATAACATTCCTATGGTAAAGATAATACATTTTGTTGCCATGGTGTTTCTTCATCTGAAGGCTAACAGGCTCTTGTCGAGGTTGATATATATAAGTCCAGTTTCCTTTTTTTCAATTTTGTTAATCTTTTGTCTAGACAATGTTCGAGTAATATCTGTCATTATTTTGGCTTTCCAAACATCACATCTCTTTACTTAGACTTATAAACATGATGTTATAAGATTAGATAATTCGGTTAAGAAAAAAATCTGACCTTAGTAGGGCGGTTTTATGAATCGATCAGACGTTATAAAGTGAACGATCAATGTCTTACACTATGGCTTATGTAAATAACCTATCTAGCGCTATATACCAAATGATTTTCTTGTCCCGTCAAGCTGTACTGCGATATTTGGGACCAAGTCTTAAAAGGATTCCGTAATTGTCAAAGCTAGACGAACAGAGGCTCGAAAGGACGTGCCTGGAATTCTCATTAAATCAAATTACCGGTAGAGGGCTTTTATCTCCTGTTAGCTTGACACGCCGGATGTCTATTATTGTAAGACACCAACACGTCGAGTTCAGGACCCAAGCGGGATATCAAATCAAAAGTTGCCAAGTTTATCCAAGAAAATTATTCAGTCAACTTTTTGCTTCAAAGTTGTAGGTGTAATATTCATCGTATAAACTCATTCATGGAGAATCGATAATGTGATATAAAATTCATGGTATATTCTCCATATTCATGCATGATCGACCGTTCTATAGAATTTAAAACAAATGTACATTCTTTACATAATCGATTGTCTATAATGTTAGAGTTATTCTCTTCGTAAAAGTCAGGATGCCAGAAAGTAAATATGTTTGATTGCAAAGTTGAGTTAAAAGTTGCGTCCCGTAGTAGCACTTTGTCTTTTAAAATGGTTTCTTTAAAATGGTTTCTTAGAGAGAGAGAGAGAGAGAGAGAGAGAGAGAGAGAGAGAGAGAGAGACTATATTGAAGAGTTATATCTGTTATTCTGTTTTGAAAGTAGACAAATGCAGATATAAACGACATATACGACTTTCTCTGATCAATGAAGAACCTGCGTCAAATCATTGCTAGAACTAGAATGCCATTGCAATTTGAGGACTTTCTTTAAAGATGGGTTTTTCTATGTAAGATAGTCCTACTAACATGTAGTATTGGGCCAATTTTGGACTGCTGAAATGGATAACTTAGTCCTACCTAAAGGCTTAAATTGATTTTCTATTTATTTTACTTTACAGGATTTGGAAGTAATGTCACAAGAAGTTGTTCGCCTCAGCAAACTCCAGCCTCTGACACAGTCTGCAGCCAGTGATATACAGAACGACTGTGGGGCTTCACAAGGTGACAGGGGCGCATCAGGAACGTAGCTGTTACAGTAGCCTCCTGAAAAATTATTGTGAGGTATAAAATAACATAAGACTGTTGTTCAAGAGGCATTGTCCGTTGTGATACTTTTAGAACCCAATATCTGTAAGATAAAGGTTCACAATGTCTTACAATGAATGGAAACATGTACACCAGGGCTGAGGCAAGGAAATGTATCTGTCGATGGTTATCATTTTAATGTATGTTGTACTTCCCCCCTCTAAATGATCGAAGAGACAGTTTCATAAGATATGAAATATTTACTTTAAAATGCCAAACTCTTACCTTATGAAGGGCATTCATTATAATATCTGTTAGTAGGAAGTGAAGATCATATTTATCCACAATTTATCCACAGATTCATTTTGTTTTAATTCAGGTCTTCTTGAACTGACTTTGTTCTTTATGTTTTTATTTATCAATTTGAGAACAGTGAGTGATTATTTCTTTTTTTGGTGGGATGTTGCATCATTGTAATTCTGTCTAAAGGAATCATACATTTGCTTAATTAGAGCCATACATCACTTTTACAGAAAAAGAAATGCATGTTAATTAAATACCAATTTCATGAAAATATTAATTAAAGATATTATTTACATTCAATGTACAGATTTTAGACCCCTTTTCCTACCTATCAGATGAAACGTGCTGTGAGGTCATCATATTCTATAAAAAGCAAAGTTAAATTCAGGGAAATGATACCCTTTAAATTAATTTCTAATGTCATATGAAACGCCGTCAAAAATGGGCAAATTTCTCTCATGAAGGAGATGAATTGAGAGCCTGTTCATTGAAATGAAATTGTATGATAAATAAAAAAATAATAGTAATTTCATATGTGTTTCTAAGACATTATATTGATTCCTCAATCTTCTGTTTTAGATAGATGAACCCCTTTTTGAAAATCATTCCATAACTGTGTGTGTGCAGATGTTTCAAAAGTATAGTAAAGTGAAGTGTGAAAGTTTAGCTAAGTGCTTGTGTAGATTGTGCATTCATGTATACAAAGTCTTTCAATGATGTAATAATTTAAGCAGAAAGCTTCCAATTCACAATATTTATAATAGTATTTTGTTAACACTTGCATGTATTTGAGTTATAATTTGAGTTATAAATTAAGTTAAAGTATTTTAAGGTTCAAGTGTCATTTTACAAAAAAGTCTGAATCAAATGTTTCATGATGATAAATATACGCATTATAATTTTAATTAAGTTTGTATCAAAGGTGGACATAATTTTATTATGTGTTTGGATTTAGAAAATTCGTGACTTTTTCATTTAAGTTGTTAAACTAAAGACTACTATCATTTCTGCTACAACTTATTTATTTCTTACCTTAGGTAAAACTTTGTTTTCAAGAGATTTTCTTTCTAGAATTTTGGAATAAGGAATAACAGTTTTGTATCGATGTACAATTAACAAAGTTATTTAAGTTTCTGTGGCGGTATTGTTATTGAGATTATTGTTTGTTATTTATTTCCTTGTTAATGTGCAATAGATAAAGATCTGTGAACACGATGAGATGGATGTATGAAATTAATTTTGTCTGTTATAAATACAAAAGTACTGTAAATTATATATGTTATCATCAAGGATATAAACAAAGATATATTTACAAAAAATGAAATTATCTATATATAATACAAATGTAGTTGCTTTCATATTTCTTTATTTACTTACTGTGATGCTTGTCCCTTGAAGTTGGGACCACCTAATCCTTAACTCATAGGGAACATTTCTGATAAGTGTCATGATGGTCCACGTATTGTGTTGAGGAAACAATTTTGAATCATCAGTCTTGTGACCTTGACCTTTTGACCTAGAATAACAAGGGCACATCCTTGACTCAGGGAACACTTCTGTTTAGCTGTATGATGATTAGTGCATTATACTATCAATTGTGATGGGGAAATTATTTTTAATTATCAAAATCTTATTACTTTGATCTTTTGACCCGAGAATAAATGGGGCATATCCTGGGCTCATGGGCAAAATTTGATAAAATACACATTCATTTATGACCTTGAAATCTGATTTGGGATTTTGTTTTTGACTTCCAATCATTAAGTTCAAACCAATTCATTTGGTGCCATGATTTTTGACCAAGTAACCTTGACTTTTGATTTTTCTTAGTGTTGCGATTTATTATTTGAGTGGCGTCACTTATAATACATTTTGGATTCAACATTTTAAGTTTTCTGTCATGACAGTGATGTTCATAGACTACTGCCATACGATATGCATGTCTTGATGTCACCAGAAGGACACTTTCTTTTCGGAGTAGCAACATCCCTTCATCGCCTGCTTATGGGGTGCTCATATCTCAGTTGATACGCTATGCCAGAGCAAGAACCAAATATACAGGTTTTGTTCTGAGAGCTAGGCGTCTTTCAGATGCGACCGAATAACATCGTCACTGAGGAAGTTTTACGGTCGATATGGGGGACTCGTGCGTTCTTCGAGACCTCTGGGAAATCGGAATAGTGGGAGGTCTGTGCGCACGTAATTCAGGATAACCACACCGTCTGCTATTAACGTGGCAGATGGCCGTCCTAAGTCGGCACCGGTTGCCCATTGGTCTCGTTGGTTTATGTGTGGTCTTTTATGTTTAATTTTTCTATGTTGTGAGTTGGTGTTCCTTGTCCCTTTTGCGTCTCTTTCTGTGAGTGTCTGTTCTGTGTTTTTTTGCATTGGGTGTTTTGGGGTTTTGCTGCGGATGCTGCGACCTAGTGTTGTTGGAGATCCCCTCCTTTCTTTTGTAATACACTATGATGTCCCACTCTCCAGATAGGTGGATAATACTCTGTCTTAGACCATTTGAACCATCCAATCACCGAATATACTTGTATCTTCCGAAATGGAAGTAGCCGGATGTGACAATTCTACCGAATTGAAGTGACGGGTATTGTATGCAAGCGGGAGATACTGACTCTTCCTGGGCACTTGGTCTCAGTCCTATATTGGGAGTTCGCTTCTTTTCATATGGCGGAGGCTTATCATTGATGGTTTGGTTCCTGTTTATCCTAATTTTGTATGCCTTCGGTTTATGATTTTCTGAATTATCGATATTGGGATATGATCATTATCCATATTTGTCATCTATTGTATAAGAAAAAGGAAAGAAAGGGATCTCCACAACACTCGGTTGCAGTACCAACAGCAAAACTCCCAATGCAAAATCACAGAGTAGACACTCGCAGAAAGAGACATAAAAGGGACAAGGAACACCAACTCGCACCATAGAAACACCAAAAAAACCCACTAATAAACCAATTGGGAGTAGCGACGGTGTGGTTATCCGGATAACATGCGCAAAACCATTCCTATTTTCCCGATTACCAAGAGGTCTCGAAGGACGCACTTTCGTGGTGTAATAACCTCCTCCCTTTAAGATGAACATACAAACATGATGCAGGGGCCCAAAGAAACACAGATGGATTTGTAAATGGATATAAAAACAGAAGGCATAATAAATACAGTCCAAGCTCTGTCGGCTGTAGCGAACTCATGCATGTGATCACCCGAGGAGTCCGACTGAAATTCAGAGAGGACAGGTGGTCGAGGCCCTGTCTTTAAAGAAGTTTGGACAGGGATATTCGGATATTCGTATGGTATCTGTACATGTTTAAGCTTACATTATGAACGTTTCACAGCTCCAACTTACAATACATCTCTTACTTGCACTGGACTCTGGAGATTGTTTATTAGATAAAGCTGTCCTTCATGGAGCTGTGTTATTGTCTCCGTCTGTTTGTCATATTTTCA
Organism: Pinctada imbricata; assembly: GCA_033119305.1. Lineage (NCBI taxonomy): Eukaryota > Metazoa > Mollusca > Bivalvia > Pterioida > Pteriidae > Pinctada > Pinctada imbricata. Next base: position 112,924,379 of record VSWD01000005.1, read on the forward strand.
TTACTCGTGAGAAAGTTCTGTTTTATATTTTTGCAAGAATTTGTAAGCCGTTAGATTGTGATTTATGGAATCTGATTTGACTTTCATTCACTGACGTATTACATCAACGCTAACAAATAAACAATGAAATACCCCCCCCCCCCCCTCCCCAAATGATTGATGGCACAAAGGTAAACCTGAATGCTTGGATTATTGATGGAGAGTACGTCAACATTGTATCTGTATGTCTGTAAGAAAATATTTCATTTCCTTATATCTGTTTATATGAGCCTCTATGTTGCTGCTTCTTTGTCTGACTCGTTTCGTCATCTACCACAAATGCCGCTTTCATAAAAACCTGTATGGTAGTCTTCAGTGTTCACTGTGTCCAGTTTCTCTTTTGAAATTACAGGTTACCCGAGAATTTATTGAATTTATTATGTTTGACAGTCTTTAAAGTTGCATTTTTAAATTATTGCGGACGTCTCTATTTATTCATTTAAGTAGCACCACCTACAACAAAGGACTAGGTGCGCGTACCCCACTTTTTACTAGGAAATGTCTTGATACGCGTTTTTTTTTCAAACAGAATACATTCTTTGGATTAATTTCGTACGGTTAAGGTATTTTGGCAGTTTTCGTGTCGTAGCTTCTATAACATTGCCATAGAACGACCTGTTTTCTATTGATGTATTTAAATGAATATAGGATGCTCATTGAGTGGCACCACTTTTAATAAATTTCGTTCTTAACTTGAATTCTGTGGAGCTTTTTGATTATTGTTTTTATTGATTCTATGGTGTTGTATTATTGTCTCCGTTTGAATAAAATGATATGATCGAAAGAATGCATATCAAATTCTGCAAATTATTACTTAAACTTAAGCAATCAACACCTGATTTCATGATTTATGGGGAATCGGGACGATATCCGCTAGATATCACAATTAAAACTCGTATCATATCCTATTGGACTAAATTGATTCGCGGAAAACCTTCAAAATTATCAAATACCATATATAAAATAAGTAAGATAAAAAGTATTTTAAGTATTAACGAAAAATGGCTTATAACTAAAGTAAAACAAACATTACTTGATCAATTTCGACAGCACTGGCTCTCAAAAATTCAAGACTCCCCAAAGGCATTAAATTACCGAATTTATAAGGACAAGTTAGAATTTGAAAATTATTTTAATTTCCTTTCAGACAAAGACGCACTCACTCTATGTAGATTTAGAACCTGTAACCATTATTTACCGATTGAAAAGGGTAGGTGGGCAAACATTCCAAGAGATCAAAGAAAATGTAGACTATGTCAGACAGACGGACTAGGTGACGAATTTCATTATTTGTTAGAATGCCCCGCCCTTCAGATCGAAAGAAGACTCATGCTTCCAAATTATACTTTAAGGCACCCTAATATTATCAAATTTAATAGAATCATGACTTGTAAGAAACAATCAGTAGTTAAGAAATTATGTGCATTTATAAGAATAATATTTAAGAAAAACCCGCGATAAGAATTTAACATACTTATTGGAACTCTTTTCTCTCTCTCTCTCTCTCTCTCTCTCTCTCTCTCTCTCTCTCTCTCTCTCACATATAATTAATAGATCAAATGTTTAACTTCGAACTTCACATGGAGCCTAGATCAAAGAAAATGCATTTTGTTCATTTATAATTTTTGTTCTCTCTGTAAGCATTGTATTGTCACCTGTAATTGTCAACATGATCTATACACCATTTCTGTCCAATATTATATCCATGTATAACATTTTTCTCCATACCATTGTATTAACTGAGGTGATGAGACGATAATAAACTTAGAAACTTAGTTTGTCCGGTTTTTACAGTAAGTGTTCCCTGACATTGTCGCCATAGCACTTTCTATATAGACATAACGTCAGACAGTGCATGGATTTTATATATTTTCATTTCCATGCTTCATAAAAATCGACGGCGGATGCGGCTAGCCAACAGGGGATGCTTACTCCTACCGGGCACCTGGTCTCACCTTTGGCTTGCTAGGGGTCCGTCCATGCTTAATCTGGTACTCTATTGTGAGTGCTGTTGAGATTATCGTCAGGATCTTCTTTAACTCATTTTTTTTGTTCTTGTGTCGCTCCGCTGTGTTGGGGTGTCTTCTCATTATTCTAAGGATTTGGGGTTCAAGTCTATTATGCACAATATTTTCACTTTTGCTTACTTTGTATACTTAAAATTGTTTGGTTTAGTTTTGTATTTTTTTCAAAATTTGAATGCCCATTAATCATTAATTTTGATTTTTAAAAAGTATTACTTACACACACTGATTACACTCTGTATTTTGTCCCTTTAAGAATAGTATTTTTTATACAATAATGTCGAAGGGTTCCAACTCTTTACCTTCTTGAAGAAAATTCCAAACCAATTTCCATGCACCAGACACACGTGTTTCGAATATTAAATTCTCATCAGTGTTGCTTCTAGCGGAGCAACGGAAAATAATTTCAGTAGCGCCCTCTTTAATTTTTTGAAGTTAGATTTGTACATTTACATTACCACTGTGTATAGCCGTACACCGGATATTGGTACTATCTGTCGGCGTATTGGTACTACCGAGGCGGTAAACAAGTATGACACATAATTATATATAGTAAATACAGCAACAGGTATTAGCGTGATAAATCCCTGTGTGACATAGGTATCACCTTTAGCATTTGATAATAATTTGTGAAGAAAATATGATCTTATATGGAGTGAACTTCAAGCAAATAATTCTGTGATGGTAAACTCAACATCGAAACCCTCAAAACAAAGGATTTGATCGGACGATAATAGTAAAATAACACAAAATGGGGTACCTAGTACACATAAAATTGCACATGTATGAAGTTTATATTCTTTTTAACGAAAGAAAATACTATTGCAGATCATGATTCTGTGCACAGTCTATGTAGAAGTTCATAACTATTAAATATTAATCAAGGGTAATGTAGAAATTGCATCTATATTTTACATACGAGCTCAACAAAGAAATTGTTTGTGTACGGCATGTTATTAGCTAACTGTACGGCTAGTTGAAAACAATGTACTAGGATTCCTTACAGATAAAATCCTCAAACTAAAGACTCATGCAGATAAACTTATAGTTTTAAATTTCTTTTTTTCTTTAAAGATGTATATACATATGCGTATGAATGCTATATACAAAGCCCCAAAACCACGTGAGCCTCGAGTACTCGTAAGATATTACATTGTACGTACATTTGTCTCGAGAAATTGCCATCTGAATAATTTTGAATAATTTGCATGGTCATCTTCATGTTGACCCAATATTTTGTCGGAAGATATTTCATCGACCAATTTTTTATGGGGGGGGGGATCGAACATAGTTTCGGCTTTTCTGTTTGTCAAATTGACTTTCATTTCCTGATTTGAAGCAGACTCGACAATTTTCAACAAAAAGCCATCATTGCCTATATTTCGCGTCGACGAGGTGATTTATCGACGAAGCACGATGCCTTGTTAGTTTTGAACTTGACTTTCATTTACTGATTCGAAGCAGACTCGACAACTTTAAACAAAAAGCCATCATTTGATATTTTTTTCCAAAACAATGACCCCCCCCCAAAGAAAAACTAAAAAAATGCATTGAAACATTTAATTTTTATATGTAACCCAAATAATTTTTTTTCGACATCCTCTACTGGGCAGACGGACAACATGGACAAGTTACATTATACTTAAAATTGACAAAAGGAAAAAAAAGTATCCTCGTCCGGTATCGAACCCACTCGGAAAGGTGTAAAATAAAATTCAAATGCAAATGTGATAACCACTTCACCACAGAGATTCTTCACATACATGTGACATATTTTACAGTCAGATTTAAAACTTACAAAAATCTGATGCATACAAAATCAAATATTTACTAATTACATGTACTTCATAATATTTTTCAAATATTTATACAGCCAATCTACTTCTGTTCTCTCGTGCTATTATATAATTACTTTTCGAACGATACTGTAGTAGAATTTAAAAGAAATTTCTAACGACAGGGGATGTTTCAAAGTTCATTTCAAGGAACGGGCACATGCGGTCGCGCGAAGCGCCATCTGGTATCAAAATTGAAGTTAGCATTGACGAAGCAATAATAGCATTAAGACGAAAGGATAATGGCAGAAAGAAGGATGTCATAACGCATGGTATAATGACAGTTATGCATTGACGAAGGACAAATGTAAAATGCAGGGAAGCAAAATCACACAAAGAAGAAAGATAAAGTCAATTTGAAATGAAAGCAAGACAAATGAACATGGAATAATCAAACATTGAATGAAGCAAAATATCATGAAGCATGTAAGATTTGACCCTAATCCCCCTCCATAAAAAATGAGCATTTCTGAGAAAGTCCGAAAAGATGTCATAAACACGTCAAAAATTTAACTTCGGGCTGAAACCAGAACAACAACACTTGTTAAGACATCCTTCTAGATCATCCAGATGCTTTCGATTTGTCGTGTCGATATGTACTTCTGTTCTGAAGAAGAAGTTTGTCAAAGGAGGGTACCCCCGTGACCTACTTTTGCCCGTGGTGGCGCCACCTAATGACGGAACCGGACGAAAAAAAAAAAAACAAAACAAAACAAAGCTTGTAGGGGACTATGAGTACTATCATTTCTACCAAGCTTCATTAAAATCCCTTCCGTGGTTCTGGATAAGATGTCCAGTTTGTATGAAAATACCCCCTCCCTCTCTTTCTTAACATAAGAAATAAAACTAGAAAGGTTTCTTGTTGCGGTTGCAACAAGAGTGTCTTCCTCCTATACAATTTTTGGTTTGGAAATATGAAGGACGTCACATTACATGTATTTATATTATATATTTAAGTTTTCAAATAGCAGTAACATTAAATTTTCAAACCGATAATTGTTGGTGAGCAACAATTTGATTTTGGGGGGGGGGGGGGGGTGGGGGGGGGCAGGAATTCTATTGCCAGCCGGTAAAATTTTTTCAGCAATTTTCTGAGCAGGCCATTTTTTTCAGCCATTACCAGAGTCGGAGAAAAATTTTCGCCGGTTCTTCGGGCTGGATTTAAACGAATTGTCAAATGTTGTGAATGTCTGTGTAAGTTAAACTCCCCGCTGTTACAGAGTATGAGTTAATAACCGTTCCTTCAGATGTCTCTTTGCAATTAGCGAATTTCAGACAGATTGTATGATGTTTAAATAGAACCTTTTCTAGATTTTTGTGCCTATGCGTATTAGGTCTCTGGTAGATACAGCTATGTGAACAGTTTGTATTTATATTAATTAATTTTTTGACTTTAAATTGTCTGGCACAAAGGGCCAGCAAAAATTTCCATATCATGCAATGTATCCTTACTTTTGCATGGTCCGGGAAAAAAAAATTGCCGGCCCTTTGGGCCGGAATATTTTTTTCAGCATTTTTCAGAGCCGGGATTTTTTTTTTTTTTTTGCAAATTCTTCCTGCCCCCTTCCCCCATAAAAAAGGCGAGCTCGTAGCTGTAGAACCAATTTTCTTGAGAAGAGAAATGGTAATAACAAGTTACGTTCAATATATATATATATAAATACCATGAGGTTCTCGCTGTGCAGGTTCAAATTTGGACCCCCCCCCCCCTTCCCTTTTTTCAAAGTTTATTTTGAATTTCCATCATGGCGACATCGTTCAATATAAACAGAACTGTTTTCGAAAAACGAAAGAATGTTGGAGAAATTGTTCATCAATTTGTAAATAAACCAACCGAAAATTATGTTCGAACGTTTGCTAGAATTAGAAATTAAACTTGATGTTCAAAATATAGTTATTGAAGTTTAGAAACAGGTTTGTAGGTTAGAAATCGGAATCAAACTACCACTTTTTGTGTGTAAATTCTGGTTTGTAGCTGATCTCTTCTAAATTAATCAACTGTTTTAAAATCAAATTGTGTATATCGAAATGTATTTATGAAATGCATATTCATCATTGCCGTGAAATCGGAATTTGAAAATCTCAACACTGCTTTTCTCGAGTCGGACTCGGACTACCAATTTTAGTGTGCGCCCGATCTGTTGGCATGAAGGTGTATCGAAATACCCAACTCAAAATTTCGATGCTCATATCTTTTCAACAGTAAGAGATAGGAAAAATCAGAAAGACTAAATAAGACAGATATATGGATAAAAAATAATAATATTGAAATTTTTAGGAAACTTCATAAGCTTAATTTTTGTTTACTATTATAAGCAAAAAAGTGTCTTCCTCCTATGAACTTCTGAATTTGGAAATATGAAGGACGGTGAAGGACGTCATCGTAATAAATCGTTACAGTGTGCATCTAGCATTTCATATCTTGCATGGCTGTCGACTTTCAAAAAGAATGGAAATTGTAGATAGCAAAATACGAGATATTTAAGCTTACAAATAGCAAAACATGAAATTTTCGGTCCTTTTGAGTAATTCGACGCTCCCGTCAAATATTTGAATCTACTAAAAAACATGATAAAAAAAATAACAGAGACCAAAAATAAAAAAGACCAATCTAGCTTTTACTCCAAACGTAACGTTGGAGAACTTTCATTGTCCTAGCTTACAGGGTTCTTGAGAAATCGCTGATCCAATTTTCCACGGTTACGAAAACAATAGGTCTTCCGACGGAAGTCGGAAGACCTAATCATGAAAAATCATGAAAATAAAAATTACAACCAAAATCAATATGAAACTACTGATTGCCTTAAATATGGCAAACATACAGTTATTGAGGGCATAAAACCACATGTTTTGGGGTTATTCAAAGAAAAGTTCTCTCTAGATCATCCTGATGCTTTCGGTTTGTCGATATGTGCTTTGGTGTGTCAAAGAAGGGTACCCCCTGACCTGCTTTTGCTTGTGGTGGCGCCACCTGTTGACGGAAGCGGACGAAGAACAACACCACCTGTAGGGAGCCATGAGTACATCATTCCTACCAAGTTTCATCAAAATCCCTTCAGTGGGTCTTGAGAAGTCGAAAATGTGAAAAGTTTACGACGGACGGACGGACATATTATAAATATTTTTAAAAAATGCACGCATAACACGAAAATTACGCCTTATGACCTGAGTGTTATTCAATACACCAGAGAAGTGAGTGGAGAAGCAACAAAGGAAATTTGTCTTAATTTCTAGAGAGTAGAAGCCAAGCGCGCATCCAGCTTTTTTCACCGGGGGGGGGGGGGGGGTCTAAAAGGCCGGGGGTCTGGGGGCCGCCTTTAGGCCCCCAGTGGGTCCAGGACGAAGCCCTGGTGGGGGATCATGGGGGAAGCCCCCTGAAGCTCATGGATTTCCACATTTTAATCGCCTGTAAACAATGCGAACTGAATACATAAAACTGAATATGCAAGCATATGGAAAGTTTGGTAATTAACACAACTGATAAAAGTAATTTTAATATCAATTCAATATAAGTATGTCTTAGTTGATGTATCCTTTCATACAAGAGTTTTATGTATTTGGCGAGCGAAAGCGAGCCGGAAAAAAATCCATATGAAAGAATTTAATCTTATGTCGTATTTGGACACCCCCCGGAGATCTGTCAGAGGTGGGGACCAGGTGGGGACCATGGTCCGTGGACCCCACATCTGGCAAATCTCATGGGGGGGGGGGGTCCGGACCTCCGGTCCCCCCTTCTGGATCCGCGCATGGTAGAAACAATAAAATTAGCATATTGAGGTTCTTGTCCTGCTGTGAGTACCAATGTTTTATGAATACATTCACACCCTTGAACTCTTTCGTAACAAAAATGTGTAAAGACAGATGATGGATCAAGTGACGGACAGGTACACATAGTAGGTGAATTGTCATCTTCGTCCCATAAGCCCCGAAATTGCTTTGCAACTCCGACCCCAAAAGCAAGTCGCCGTACACTACCTATTTCAACATGCCGTACAGTAAATTCTTTTTCGTCCAGCAATATGCCGTACAACTGGCGTGTATCTTTTTGGGAAAAATACACGTTGTTCTTAGTAAGATCTTTACAAATCCATGAAATCATGATACAGTGATCAAATCGTAAAACATTGATATATTGCAAGTCTAGAAAAAAGTGCAATATGCGAATTTAAATCCAAATAAAGTTCTCAGTATGGAAAATTTTACGGTACTATGTGATGCATTTTGCTTTTAAAAGTTAAAGTCTTCTACTTAGACATATCTTACTCATATAACTTCAAGGATGACTTTCTGTAGTAATGCATTATACAGTTGCTTTTGAAAGAAGCTGCCAGATTCAAATAAAAAACGATGTTAGAAAGGGACACTCACACCTCATTTGTTAAAATCTCTCGCCTCAGTAGTACCAATACGCCGACAAATAGTACCAATATCCGGTGTCGGCTATACACAGTGATTACAGAGAGTGCGCGGCTCCAAATTTCCTGTTGGGTCAATTCAGTAGCATATCCAAATAAAATCTATGTTCAAGATAGCATTGGAGGGATGGTGCTAAGATGTTAAACTCCTTTAATTTTAGATGATATTTATCGGTGAAATGGCTAGTTTCCGAAATAGCAAAAAAATATGACGTCTCATTGATAAAAGGCCAACACAAATCTTCTTTCAGGTGACATAGCTGGAAAGAAGTAATTAATACACTTGACAAACATCAGGTAACGGGGAACGATTTTAGCTGCTCCACACTGCAACGTGAAATAAGTGTTTATATCAATAATGTCGAAGGGTTCCAACTCTATACCAAGACGCGTTTGAAAATCATTCTTATTTCATAGCAACATTTTTTTATCCATCCCAAAGTGTTGATGCTGAGTAAGGATAAAGTGCCTGGAGAGACCTACATGGCGTGTTTATTTACGTTGGGGATACACGATAGTAGATTTCTTGTCTTTTCGTGTAACTTCTTTGCGTGTTGGCCGGCCCCTCAGTCCATCAGTTCTGATCGTGTTGGCCGGCCCCTCAGTCCATCAGTTCTGATCGTGTTGGCCGACCCCTCAGTCCATCAGTTCTGATCGTGTTGGCCGGCCCCTCAGTCCATCAGTTCTGATCGTGTTGGCCGGCCCCTCAGTCCGTCAGTTCTGATCGTGTTGGCCGGCCCCTCAGTCCATCAGTTCTGATCGTGTTGGCCGACCCCTCAGTCCATCAGTTCTGATCGTGTTGGCCGGCCCCTCAGTCCATCAGTTCTGATCGTGTTGGCCGGCCCCTCAGTCCATCAGTTCTGATCGTGTTGGCCGGCCCCTCAGTCCATCAGTTCTGATCGTGTTGGCCGGCCCCTCAGTCCGTCAGTTCTGATCCTGTTGGCCGGCCCCTCAGTCCATCAGTTCTGATCGTGTTGGCCGGCCCCTCAGTCCATCAGTTCTGATCGTGTTGGCCGGCCCCTCAGTCCATCAGTTCTGATCGTGTTGGCCGGCCCCTCAGTCCATCAGTTCTGATCGTGTTGGCCGGCCCCTCGGTCCATCAGTTCTGATCGTGTTGGCCGGCCCCTCGGTCCATCAGTTCTGAGCGTGTTGGCCGGCCCCTCAGTCCATCAGTTCTGATCGTGTTGGCCGGCCCCTCGGTCCATCAGTTCTGATCGTGTTGGCCGGCCCCTCAGTCCATCAGTTCTGATCGTGTTGGCCGGCCCCTCAGTCCATCAGTTCTAATCGTGTTGGTTGCTTTTGGCGTTTTGATCAGAATCCCAATCTGCCATTTGTGCTACAATTCTGTTGATTGTTTTGAATTAACTCAGTTGGGTATACCGTCTATTTTTTGTGTTCTTTTCCTTTTGTGCACTTACCATCACTGCTTCGATTTCACGGCAATGTTTAGAAAAAAAATGATAAAATAAAATGATCGGAATATCACAGCAGTTACTTTGGAATGTTTTTCACTATATCTTTTTACTGTGCCATACATTATTACCTACGGGGTAAATGAACAATTATTCTTTTGATGTGCAGGTGTTTTCATTTATTATGCAGCATTAGATACAGATATATAATTAGACACCTTTCTTTAATTGGAGAGAAGATGCTTTCTAATAATATTCGTATCCGTTTATATTACTGTTTGTAATTGTCTGTACTCTTTATTTTGGATAGATGAAATCAACTGCATACAACCCCTCCTTTGTTTTGTATTTTTGTATGATATTCCAAATTTCATAACGTTACCCCGTTCGGAATTGTTCATATCAGGGTAGATGATCCATTCTTTATTGACAACGTTATATATTATGAAGCCAACATAAAACTTGCTCGTATTTATGTATAATTTTTCTTACCTATTTTTAATTCCTTGGTAGTTTGTTAATTGAATTTTTGGAAACTGTTCAATTCAAGGACCATAATTCGAATGTTAAACGTCTTCAAATTCAATAGCATCATTTCAGAACAGATACATTTGCAGCATGGCCCAGACATGCACGTTTCGGGTACTTAAACCTCGCCAGTAATCTAAACTATGAAATATGGCCAAAGAGTGTGAAAGTTATTATGTTAAAAATGTACCGAAAGACGAAGCAGGATGGGTGGGATATGATGCTTCAGGGCAACAGAATTTTTTGAATGCGTTGAATACGGAAGTGTTCCAACTCTATACCTTCTTGAAAAAAGTTTCAAACCTTTTTTTCTGCACCAGACATGTGTTTGGAATATTCTCATCAGTGTTGCTTCCAGCGGAGCCAACACAATGTATTTAAATAGCGCCCTCTTCTTTCTTTTTTGTGAATTTAAATTTGTACATTTGCTTTACATAGAGTGCACGGCTCCGAATTTCCTGTAGGATCGATTCAGTAAATTTATGTTAAAAAAGCATTGGAGAAACGATCAACTGAAGTTGATAGAATTTGACTACTTTTGAAAGCTTACCCTTATTTCAATTATATTGGAAGCTTGTTTGCATTTTCGATGGCACCATCTAAAGTTATTCCGTACAACGAACGACTAGCCCGTTTCAATGTTATAAATTGGTGTTCCTTCTATTTATATGTCGTCATTGACTCGTCAACCATATTGATAATAATAACGATGTGTATTGTCTTGTTTGTTGTTTATTTTTTATTAATCTGTTCATACGAGAGTTTATTTTGGCTGCTTGTTTACCTGAATACTTATTTGTTTGCTTGGACGTCAGCTTTGGTGTCGCCATCTACTATGAATTATAACTTCAATTACAATCAGTCCGGGAGTCATTTGTGTTCATCCTTTGTTGTATTTCATGCAACGATGGTGTTTGCCTTGCTTGTTTGTTGTTTTTATTGGATTGATATCATGGTCTCCGTCTGTTTGTTGACATGGTAGTTAATCGTCCTTTTTGTATCTTATGTATGTTTCACTGTGGTAACTTTATCGTAATCCTGTTCGGGATTTTCTTCTTATTGTTGTATAGGTCTACTTGAATGCTTAAGGGGAAAAAGCTACTTCTGTTATGAGAGTTATGAACCGTCCAAAGTAAATTAATACCTCTAAAATCTTTGTGTTCTGTTTCATATTTAAGTTTGTGTGTATTGTATGTTGGTTGTTATACTTATCGATATTGAGGTTTATTAAATGATCAGGAATTACTGCCGATATTGCTTATTTCTGATTGGTGGAGACGCTGTTTGATAGAGTGTACCTCAGAGTGAGTTGACCGCTAACGCCCCAAAGCGGTCTATTCGGGATTAGCGCTTGCGGTACCAGCGCATGCGTTGATTTTTGTAGTGTTAGATCTTTGACTTCGCGTATTATTTCACGGCCTCGGTCAACCAATACCTGACCAGGTCTGTATAGTCACGAGTAGACCTCATCAAAAGTCAATAATTGTATAATATTGTATTTCTGTGTATGTCTCATATTTTTTGCAAGGTGTCATTTCTGTTTTCGTTCATATTAAAATGTTTTATGCTTATTATGCCCGTTAATAGATCTCAAAGGAGACAATACGAGTTTCATTGTCAATATTGAAAGAAATATTCTGTGAAATAATTTCAATGCATCTTATGCGCATTTCTCAAGTAATGTCTCGTCAGTTCACCATACCTCCAACGAGAAACTCCTTATTTTTAGAATTATTCATCGAATTTTGCGTAGAAGAATTAACAAATATATTTCAAGTAAAGTTCGGAAACACTGTGGAACTAGGAGAACAGTATTCTTTGGGACTAGCATTCCATTAGCAGAGATATATCCTAGTTGTTGGAATTATCAATATTGAAATATACGCTCTATTGTGATAATTTCAGTGCACCGCTTGTGCTCTTCAAGAAGTCATTTCTCTTGACTAGTGATGCTCTAGGCCAAAAAACAGGATGGTAACAAGACGTTCTGTCTACAAAGCAGTCCGTTCACGGGTGTAGTCGATCCGTCCTTAGATGATCCGTCCACAAACCTGTCCGTCCACAAAACAAAGGAGGGATCACCAACAACACTAGGTTGCAGCACCCACATCAAAACTCAAATCAAAACTTAACATAGAAATGTCAAACACAAAAACACAGAGCATACACGCACAGAACGAGACGCGAAAGGGACAAGGAACATCAGTCACAATATAGAAACATCAAACTCAAAAGACCACACATAAACCAACGAGACCAATGGGCAACCGGTGCCGACTTTGGACGGCCATCTGCCACGCAAGTAGAAGATAGTGTGGTTATTCGGATTTCGTGCGCTGAACCCTCCCACTTTTCCGATTACCTAAAGGTCTAGGAAAACGCACAATTGTGGTGTAAAATAAGCATCTTACTGTAAGATGAACCAGTCCTACAAACAGACAGCGTGGCGCACGGGCCCAAGAAACACACGGATGGATTTGTAAATGGATATAAAAACAGAAGGCATACGAAATTCAGTCCGTGCTCTGCCGGCTGTAGCTAGCTCATGCATGTGGTCACCCGAGGAGTCCGACTGAAATTTTGAGGGGACAGGTTGTCGGGGTCCTGTATTCTATAAAGGGGTTTTCTCAGGTGGTCGGGGCCCTGACTTCTTTAAAGAGGGTACAAACACATTTATACCCTTACGAAATGTGAGGTCTAAGACGATCTTTCCACCGTTGTGTATTTCATGTATTTTAAGAGGTATATGTATTGTTTTAGATGGTCCGTCCACCATACCGTCCACCGTCCACAGTATACTTATATCATGGAATAAGGCGTGTATTTTTTAACTGACTATCCATCCACCATAGCGGAGAAAGGGGGGGGGGGGGGGTGGCGGGGGCTTGATCTATCTGGCTCCGTCGCTTCAAAATAACATCAATAGAAATATTTCGTTGGACGGATAGTCTCAATCAATATATTTTGTATATTGAAAATATGATGTTGACCTAAAAGCCAGCTAAGGCCTACTAAGTAGAAATTATCAATATTGCAAAATAGGTTCCATAATTTCAGTGCACCATTTCTCTTTTAAAACATGTCTCAAGGACGAGAAATCACTTTATTTAGAATCATTTATGAAAATTGACTGACGATTTACATATAAATATATCAACTTCATGGCATACAAATGTTAAACGTCTTCAAATTCAATAGCATCATTTAAGAACAGATAAAATTTCAGCATGGACCAGACAAATTTAAAGATATCTTACCTTTATATTTTATAATTACCTTTTGAATGAATTTGCAATAAATTTCCTCTCCTTTTTCACACTCGTTTTTCTTTCATCACAATTGGTTACTTTAAGTCAAAGTAAACAGACTGTTAATTGAATTATTCAAGTAGAGCATTGCCTTTTACTAGAATCTTACTTTGGTTACCCAAAGCTTTGACTGGGAGTACTATTTAATGTCTTGCTTTTCACTTATTTACGCTCATAGCCAAAGTTATAATCAAAAAGCTAAGGCCTTCAGAAATTTGTGTGCCTAAAGTTTGAACACGTTTCCAGAATGAAAAATACACATACTATGTCGTTCCGACGAAGTAATTATTTCGTTCACATGTAATGTGAATGTAAAATTATCGACTCCTTTTATCTTCATTCTAAAAGTTGAATAGATATTCAAAATTCAAGTTATGTTTTTTTTCTCTCAAGAGATCTGTTTAATCAGTGTTAAAATTCAGTAGAATCATTTAAGCTCAGATCAATTTGCAGCATGGACCAGATATGCACATTTCGGGTACTTAACCCTCGTCATTGATCTTCAATCTAAACAATGTAATATGGCCAAAGAGTGTGAAAGTTATTATGTTAAAAATGTACCGAAAGACGTAGAAGGATGGATGAGAAATGATTCTTCAGGACCCACGTATTAGAAATTTAAGGAAATTTTGATAACAGAAATTTTCGGATACGTTGAGAAACGATCCACCGAAGTTGATCGAACTCGGCTACATGAGCCCTCGGGGACTCTTTGTCCGCCAGCAGTGACACTCATTAAGTGGTACAAATGTTAAACGTCTTCAAATTCAATAGCATCATTTAAGACCTGATAAATTTGCAGCATGGACCAGACATGTACGATTCAGGTACCTAAACCTCGTCAGTGATCTTCAGTCTAAACAATGTAATATGGTCATTAGCCAAAGAGTATGAAAGTTATTATGTTAAAAAATGTACCGAAAGACGTAGCAGGATGGATGAGAAATTATACTTCAGGACCCACGTTTTAGAGATTTCAAGACATTTTGATAACAGAAATTTTCGAATTGATCGAACTTGGCTACCTGTGCCCTTGTGGACTCCTGGTCCACCAGGAGTGACATTCACCAAGTGGTACAAATGTTAAACGTTTTCAAATTCGATAGCATCATGTAAGAACAGGTAGTTAACAATGTACGCAAAACAGAAGTACATTTCCGAATTACCTAACAAAGAATAAATAAAAGCTTCTTGCGAATTAGAATATATAAATAATGTTTTGAAAGCTATATTTGTCTATTATCCGAGTATTGATTTGATATGTTATTTAAACATGAAGTGACACCACCACCGCCATTTTTTTCTTTTCGGACAAGTTGATTATTATTTGTGCCCCTTGTCTCACTTGATTCATGTCGTTTTGTGCCGATCTTTGCCCTTTTAATTGTTATTGATTTTATTCTGGTAAATCGTTTTGTGTATCTGTGCCGGAGATATTAATTCCTAATAATCTTAATTTAGTATGAATATACGAGGTATTTCAATATATGATTAAAAAAAAACACTCCGCTGTAGAAAGGCCAGACTAAGAACAGTTGTTTTGGCCAAGTAGATGACGGGACATAACCTTTTCATCTGATCGTCATTTATTATATTTCTGGCATCTGTTTTTGACTTCCACCAGCAGTGATACTCACCAATAGGTACAAATGTTAAACGTCTTCAAATTCAATAGCATCATTTAAGACCAGATTTTGCAGCATGGACCAAACAAATACACGATTCGGGTACCTTGCCCTCGTCAGTGATCTTCAATCTAACAATGTAATATGACATTTGACAAAAGTGTGTGAAAGTTATTATGTTTAAAAATGTACACGAAAGACGTAGCAGGATGGATGGGAACCCTTGCTTCGGGACCCACGTTTTAGAGGTTTCAAGAAATTTTGATAACAGAAATTTTCGAATGCATAGAAGAGACAATCAACCGAAGTTGATCGAATTTGGTTACATGGCCCACGGGGACTCCTGGTCCACCAGCAGTGACACTCTACCAAGTGGTACAAATGTTAAGCGTCTTCAAATTCAATAACATCATTGTAAGAACAGGTAGTTAACAGTGTACGCCAAATAGAAGCACATTTCTGAATTACTTAACTAAGAATAAATAAAAACTTCTTGCGAATTATAATATATAAATAATGTTTTGAAAGCAATATTTGTGTACTATCCGGGTATTTGTTTGATCTGTACTTATAACATGAAGTGACACCACCACCGCCGTGTTGTCTTTTCGGACAATTATTATTTGTACCCCATGTCTCATTTGATTCATGTCGTTTTGTGCCGATCTTTGCCCCTTTAATTGTTAATAATTTTTTTCTGGTAAATCGTTATGTGTATCTGTGCCGGAGATATTAATTCCTAATAATCTTAATTCAGTATGAATATATGAGGTATTTCAATATATGATTAAAAAAAAAAAAAAACCCTCCGCTGTAGAAAGGCCAGACTAAGAACAGTTGTTTTGGCCAAGGTGATGACGGGACATAACCTATTCCTCTAGTCGTCATTTATTATATTTTTGGCATCTGTTTTTGACTTCCAATATTTATCTTTTACATCAAGCATCGAGCGATATGATTATCCAGTGGGGAAATACAATGTTTGGTAAAGTCAAATTTATGAAACAAGATGAAAATAACAGTAATAGTGGATTTTTCTCAAACCGAAATTATCTTTGGCCAGTTTATAGTCTACCTATAAGACAAAATTGCCAAACTCACTACAAAGGCGGGTTAAATGAAATAATGAGATAGGAAACCCGAAAGGTCTAAACATTAGCAAAAGTTTATTACCATAATTTTCTGAATGGCTAGCTATAAATAATTTATTTGGACGTGATAGAATTGACTTGTTGAGAGGCTTTTCTGAGAATTTATCGTGCTTTTCTTTCTTTCTTTCTTTTTTTTTTTTTTTTAAATATTCCGTTACCTATGAGCGCTCTAGTTTTCTGACAATATGAATCTAAATGACGCAACAATTTGTGTATGATTGTGTGAAACTTTCAATATGAATCTAATTAATGATGACGCTCAATAAAAGACAATCGTTAAAAGAATTAATTCCGGGTCTGGGAAATAGATATTTTAAGACTTTAACATTAACCGATTTCCATTTGTTCTGTGTATTACGTCAACAGGCTGATTATTTGTGCTTACAACGCCTTACGAGACAAACCAATTTCTTTTTATCACCGGTGCAACACGTTCGAACACATTATTTATATTTTGATGGGATGAGGAGAAAACTGAAAAGGGTAAAGTGCAACCTCCTTACCCGCCCATTATAAAACATCACATGGGGCAATGCGGCCATCGTCATACTCTGTTGTATTTGAAGCTACCGCACATCTTACAAATGATTAGAGCACCTGCTATTCATGGACGACCCGCGGGAAATAATGCTACGTTAACTGACGCCAGGAATCATAACGCCAAAGTCTTGACATTATAATGGGACACGGGTAAAGGATGATTTATTTTAGTGTTTCCATATGGGCTTGGCTTGACCTGTCACATTATTCTGTAACGTGAACGGTCCCTTCAGCAATTCAACCCTCCCTGGGTAACAGTAAAACATAATGATATAATTATAGGGTTATTTATGAACAATTACTGAAAATGCCCAAATCACGTCCTGTAATCATAGCTTCTTTTATGACATTCATACAGAATTGAGATTACCCTAAATATGTGATCTAGATGGCCTTGGTCCTGTATTATAATGATAAATAAAACCGCCTGGACCTGACATTTCATGGTTCTCGATCTCTTGTCTACGTCTCTTGTCCCTAACCTTATAACCCGTTGAAAACATGCCATGAAGATAAAAAAAAAAAAAAAATACAAAAGACAATGGTCTGGACTTTTGCTAATTTTGGTACCAGAAACATTTTGGTACTAGCATCGATAGTCGAAAGTCTGTCCCAGAAAAAAAATGAAATGTAAATTCTAATGATTTTACCTTACCTTCTCGATTTGAGACTAAAATAACTAATGGGTGTTTCTTCGATGTTTATGTAACTTCAAGTTAAAAAAATAAAGTCCTCTGTTTATTGCCGTTTGGACAAAATTGCCAAATATAAAACGCCAGACATGCATGTTTTGAGTATTTAATCCTCACCAGACGTACTTCTAGCCTTTAAAAAATTCCAAATTTGAACAGGTGTGTACATGTGTAGCCAAAAACCAATGGTGGCTGATGCAAGGATGCTTCTATCCGACACAAGAGTAGGAAATTAAGTTAAACAAGAAGACATTTACACAACATGCCCCAGCGATGCTGCCAATGAGCATTATTCTTGACGGAAGTTGACAATACAATATCTGTTTTGATTCTTTTGGTGATCTGTGTGTCTCGTTGTCCCGTGTTGTTTGAGTTGTGTTGTCTGATGTGAATGTTGTTGTGTGTCCTGTTGTCTCGTGTTGGAGTTGTCTGATGTTCGTTACATATTGTTGATGTGTTCCATTCAGGTCAATGCAGGATAGCCGGTGATAGGTGTCTTGCTATACTGAATTGAAATACATGTTTTCAAATGAGTTAAAGAAGATCATGATAACGATCTCAACAGCACTCACAATAGAGCAATGCATTGAGCGTCGACGGACCCCTAGCAAGTCAGAAGGAGGTGGGATCGGGTGCCCGGGAGCCCTGTTGGCTAGCCAATTAAAGTCGACTAGATTTAAAAAAGAAATTTTATACAAAACATCTGCTCATATTGTTGTTCTGAACTGACTCTCTGTAATATCTTCTCGGTGTTCAGATCTTTATATTTCGATTCTTTTAAATCCCTCCTTTCTGGCTCTGAGCGTCACATAAGAGATTTATATAAGTTACATGGCGAATGTGGCGCATTTTAATTACAGCTTTTTGTATTTTATAATGTCATTTGACTTTTTCTTGATTGCTTGGCATCTGTAGAATGACGTTGGTAAAAGAACAGAGCTTAGAGCAAACTTAATGAGTCTTACAATACAAAGGAGAGGATCTCCAATAACGCAAGGTTGCAGCATCCACAGCAAAACCCCAAAACACCCAATGCAAAAACACAAAGCAGACAAGCACAGGGAGAGAGAGACGCATAAGGGACAAGGAACGTCAACGCAGAAAAAAGAAATATCAAACACAAAGGACTACACATAAACCAACGAGACCAATGGGCAACCGGTGCCGACTTAGGTCGGCCATCTCCACGGAAATAGCAGAAGGTGTGGTTATCCTGGATTACGTGCGCACAAACCTCCCACTTTTCCGATTACCTTACCTCCTTAGACAATGTTACAGTAATCATGGTAATAAAATGTTATCTTATTGGACATTTTTCATGTTCGCGGACTTCGGACTTCACAGGGACAAAGTCACAAAAGTTATGTGTAAATATACATATTTAAAGCTATCTTGTGTCATTGCGATCTTTGAGTGCTCAGATTTTACCTTTTTTAACGCAACTTATTCCTTTATATGGCCCCGGATTGCGAAGTTCCGAAATACGTCGACTTGAAAAATTTTGAGCATAACTCAGAGTTAAGTTTATGACACATACTGCTGGAAAATTCAGCGATGTCCAGAAACATGAATATAAATGATAACATGTCGTTGACTTCTGACCAAATATACAGATTTTATTCTGAGAGCTAGGCGTCTTTCAGGTAAGCTTCTCAGTCAGGGATACGTTTGTGGCCGACTAACATCGTCACTGAGGAAGTTTTACGGTCGATACGGAGAACTCGTCATACACTATGATGTCCAACTGTCCAGAATGGTGGATGATATTGATGAATGGTGAAATGAAATGAAATGAAATGGTGGATGATATTGATGAACTGTCCAGAATGGTGGATGAAATCGACAATATTTTTATGGTGTTTGGAGGAAAATTCTTTCAGCAAATTGTCGGAATTCCAATGAGGACCAATTGTGCCCCACTCCTTGCCGACATTTTCCTTTACTCGTACGAAGCTGAATTCATTCAATCTTTGGTCTCTGAAGGGAAAAGATACTTAGCTTCTGACTTCAACTTCACTTACAGATACATAGACGATGTGTTCTCCATCAATTATCCAAAATTCGCGGATTACCCGAGCAGTATCTATCCTTCTGAGCTTGAAGTCAAAGAAACTACAGAGACAAATAATTCAGCATCGTATTTGGACATAATGTTGTCCTACGACACTGATGGTCACATGAACACCTAACTCTATGACAAACGTGACGACTTCAATTTCAACATTACAAACTTTCCTTTTCTGAGTAGCAACATCCCTTCATGGCCAGCTTATGGCGTGTTCATATCTCAGTTGATACGCTATGCCAGAGCAAGTACCAAATATACGGATTTTGTTCTGAGAGCTAGGCGTCTTTCAGATAAGCTTCTCAGTCATGGATGTGTTTGTGACCGACTAACATCGTCATTGAGGAAGTTCTAAGGTCGATATGGGGAACTCGTCATACACTATGATGTCCCACTCTCCAGAATGATGGATGATATTCTGTCATTGACCATTTCAACCATCTAACCAAAGATTGTACTCTATGTCTTCCGAAATGGAAGTAACCGGATGTGACAGTTCTACCGAATTGAAGCGGCGGGTGTTGAATGCAAGCAGGAGATGCTTACTCTTCCTGGGCACCTGATCTCACTCTCATATCGGGAGTCCTCTTCTTTTCATGTGGTGGAGGTTTTTTTTGTTTGCTTTGGTTTCTGTTTTATCCTGATTTTGTATGCCTTCGGTTTCTGATTTTCTGAATTATCGATTTTGTGCTGTATACAGGGATATGGTCATTATCCATATTTGTCATTGAAGATGAAGACGTTGAACCATCCAATCACTGGGGGTTCGCTTCTTTTCATGTGGTGGAGATTTTGTTTGTTTGATTTGATTCCTGTTTTATTCTGATTTTGTATGCCTTCGGTTTGTGATTTTCTGAATTATCTTGTGTCATTGCGTTCTTTGGGTGCTCAGATTTTACCTTTTTTAACGCAACTTATTCCTTTATATGGCCCCGGATTGCGAAGTCCGAAATACGTCAACTTGAAAAATGTAGAGCATAACTCAGAGTTAAGTTTATGACACATACTGCTGGAAAATTCAGCGATGTCCAGAAACATGAATATAAATGATAACATGTCGTTGTTCAAAAGTTCTCATTCTGCATTTGACTTCTGACCAAATATACAGATTTTGTTCTGAGAGCTAGGCGCCTTCGGTTTCTGATTTTCTGAATTATCGATTTTACTGCTGTATATTGGGATATGGTCATTATCCATATTTGTTAATCTACAAATGTTACAACGTCAAATTCATAACATCATTGAAGAACAGATAAATTTGCAGCATGGACCAGACATACACGTTTCTGGCATGTATCCGTCTTCAGTAATCCTCAATCTAAACACTGTAATATGGCCAAAGAGTGTGAAAGTTATTATGCTTAGGATTTCAGGTTTTAGAAATTTCAAGAAATTTTGATAACAAAAATTTTCGAATTCGTTGAAGAAACGATCAAACGAAGTTCATCGGACTTGGCTACATGTGCCTTCGGGGACTCCTCGTCCACCAGCAGTGACATTCACCAAGTAGTACAATTGTTACACTCTTCAAATTTAAGAACAAATAAATTTTCAGCATGGACCAGACATGAACGTTTCGGGTACTTAACCCTCGTCAGTGATCCTCAATCTAAACAATTGAATATAGCCAAAGAGTGTGAAAGTTTTTATGTCGATAAATGTACCGATAGACGTAGCAGGATGGGTGGGTATGATGCCACATGACCCACGTTTTCAAGAAATTTTTGTCACATAAATTTTCAAATGTAAAACGTCTTCAAATTCATCGTGTAAGAACAGATAAATTTGCAGCATGGACCAGACATGGGCGTTTCGGGTACTTAACCCTCGTAAGTCTTCCTCAATCCAAACAATGAAATATGGCCAAAGATTGTGAAAGTTATGTCCAAAAATAGTCAGATATATGATTATGTCGATCAAATTGATTGTCTTTAAAAACTCTATTGTTTTGAATATTAATCCCATAAAATTTGGGAAATCTCACGACGTTTAAAGGTTTTGTCAAGCAATTCAGTGTAAATCATAACCATTTTATAAAAAAAGGACACGCCGACGACCATATTCTAAAAATGAAGTACGTTGTCTTTTTATTTTTTTACTTTACATGGGTGCACTGACGAAAGATATGCATTAGGATACAGCATAATACATTTCTGTTGGTGTAGGCGACGATCCCAAACTGTCATGATATGGTACTTATATTCCTTCTCCCTTAAGGCTAGCTCTATCCTTCATGGTATGGTACTTATATTCCTTCTCCCATGAAGGCTAGCTCTATCCTTCATGATATGGTACTTATATTCCTTCTCCCTGAAGGCTAGCTCTATCCTTCATGATATGGTACTTATATTCCTTCTCCCTGAAGGCTAGCTCTATCCTTCATGGTATGGTACTTATATTCCTTCTCCCTGAAGGCTAGCTCTATCCTTCATGGTATGGTACTTATATTCCTTCTGACTGAAGGCTAGCTCTATCCTTCATGGTAAGGTACTTATTTTCCTTCTCCCTGAAGGCTAGCTCTATCCTTCATGATATGGTACTTATATTCCTTCTCCCTGAAGGCTAGCTCTATCCTTCATGATATGGTACTTATATTCCTTCTCCCTGAAGGCTAGCTCTATCCTTAACTAGTGCTTTCGTAAAACTTGAAGGTCATGTTTAGAATGTCGCTCTTGATTGATGAGACGTTGCTTTTTTAAATGCGCGTATGATGTACCGATTTCTTTTTTCACCATCTAGGTGGGTATCTCTGCTGGAGGACTGTTATTACCCGAGAATATCGTTCCACTATTTTTACGGTGACTCTGGAATTGAAATATATTTGAAAATTCCCTTCATCAAACTCGATCAATTATTCTAAAACTAAAGTGTTCTATTTCCCTGAAGGTTTATCTCTAAACCTAAGGTGTTCTATTTCACTGAAGGTATATCTGTAAAACTAAGATGTTCTATTTCATTATAGGTATATCTCTAAACCTAAGGAGTTCTGTTTCCCTGAAGGTATATCTCTAAAACTAAGGAGTTCTATTTCACTGAAGGTTTATCTCTAAAACTAAGATGTTCTATTTCATTATAGGCATATCTCTAAACCTAAGGTGTTCTATTTCTCTAAACCTAAGGTGGTCTATTTCCCAGAAGGTATATCTCTAAACCTAAGGTGTTCTATTTCACTGAGGGTATATCTCTAAAACTAAGGAGTTCTATTTCATTGAAGGTATATCACTAAAACTAAGGTGTTCTATTTCTCTGAAGGTATATCTCTAAAACTAAGGTTTTCTATTTCACTGAAGGTAAATCTCTGAAACCAAGGTGTTCTATTTCCCTGAAGGCATCATCTCTAAAACTATGGTGTTCTATTTCATTGAAGGTATATCTCTAAACCTAAGGAGTTCTATTTCCCCGAGGATATATCTCTAAAACTAAGGTGTTTTATTTCCCTGGAGGTATATCTCTAAACCTTAGGTGTTCTATTACACTGAAGGTATATCTCTAAAACTAAGGTGTTCTATTTCCCTAAAGGCATATTTCTAACATATGAGGGGTTCTTTTTCCCTGAGGGCATATCTCTGAAACCAAGGTGTTCTATTTCTCTAAAGGTATATCTCTAAACAAAAGGTGTTCTATTTCACTGAAGGTATATCTCTAAAGCTAAGGTGTTCTATTTCACTGAAGGCATATCTCTGAAACCAAGGTGTTCTATTTCAGCTAAAGGTATATCTCTAAAACAAAGGTGTTCTATTTCACTGAAGGTATATCTCTAAAGCTAAGGTGTTCTATTTCACTGAAGGCATATCTCTTAACCTAAGGAGTTCTATTTCTCGGAGGGTTTAACTCTAAAACTTAGGTGTTTTATTTCCCTGAAGGTATATTCTTAAAACTAAGGTGTTCTATTTAACTGAAGGTATATCTCTGAAACTAAGGTGTTCTATTTTAAAACTGAAGGTATATCTCTAAAACTAAGGTGTTCTATTTCACTGAAAGTATATCTCTTAAACTAAGGTGTTCTATTTCCCTGAAGGTATATCTCTAAAACTAAGGTGTTCTATTTAACTGAAGGTATATCTCTAAAACTATGGTGTTCTATTTCATTGAAGGTATATCTCTAAAGCTAAGGTGTTCTATTTCACTGAAGGCATATCTCTAAACCTATGGAGTAATGTTTCCCCGAGGGTATATCTCTGAAACTAAGGTGTTTTATTTCCCTGAAGGTATATCTATAAACCTTAGGTGTTCTATTACACTGAAGGTATATCTCTTAAACTAAGGTGTTCTATTTCCCTAAACGCATATCTCTAAAACTATGGTGTTCTATTTCATTGAAGGTATATCTCTAAAACTAAGGTGTTTTATTTCACTCAAGGCATATTTCTAAAACTAAGGGGTTCTTTTTCCCTGAGGGCATATCTCTAAAACTAAGGTATTCTATTTCACTGAAGGCATATCTCTTAACCTACGGAGTTCTATTTCCCGGAGGGTATATCTCTAAAACTAAGGTGTTTTATTTCCCTGAAGGTAGATCTCTATTCTTAGCTGGTTTTTCGTTATAACTTTTAAGTCATATTTAGAATGTCGCTCTTCATATGTAATTTTCCTCTATTTTGACCTTGAGCATCACTGACGATGCACTGAAATCATTTTTTCAATAGAGTTTATATTTCAATACCGATTATCATAA
Source organism: Pinctada imbricata (assembly GCA_033119305.1). Taxonomy (NCBI): domain Eukaryota; kingdom Metazoa; phylum Mollusca; class Bivalvia; order Pterioida; family Pteriidae; genus Pinctada; species Pinctada imbricata. The sequence goes on from VSWD01000005.1 coordinate 112,948,688, forward strand.
GATACGTCAGAGCTTAGTCTCATATTTCAGAATGTCATCCTTTCTTTCATAAAAATAATTATATATATATATATTTTAAGGATTTTGATTTTGTACCGGGATTACTTTTGGGTAGTGTGGACGTAATCCGGATATCCATCCCAATTTACCAAAAGACTGCCCAGAGTCTACTCTGGTGCACATTGGTATTCGTCTTTTATGTGTTGTCATTCGTGTTTTAATAGTGCCTTTGTTTTATTTCTATGTTGGTCCATTTGTTCTGAATCTTCTCACTGTCTGACACTTCTGATACAAAAAGTGAAAAAATAAGGATCTGCAACCAAAGTGCTACATCTGAATTTTTGAAGCTCTCGGAACGCTGACCAGGACTTTTTCATTATAAAATATTACACTGCATAAGCAATACATTGTGATGGGAATTTATTTGTAATTAAAAACAGTAACAATGGTAAGTATCTGTCTACCTACAATGTCCTTACAGACAAACTGGAAAATGGAAAAGGGAGTGTTCGACAAGAAAACACAGAAAATCGAACACGCTTTCATCACGTTTTACATCAATCGTACAAAATAGAAAGCTTCCATTCGAACTCTTAAAAACTCACACACGTAAGAAAATGCATTCACAGATTTGAAATTAACAGCACTCTATGAACTAACAATATAAAATTGTCCAACTACAAAATCATTATAACCATTCATCTTATTCATTAAATAAATCAGTCGGCCATTTTACGAATTTCGTATGGTTTTCTTATGAACAAAAATTATGATGGTATTGAAAAAGAAGGAAATATGCTCAGAATGAATATATTTCCCATGATAATTAGTTATATATAGTACTTAACTATTGTACATTTATTCAGATATTACATAAAAGCATCCGAATGGTATGCTTTTTCAAGATTTTTGTAAAATGGCCAGCTGATAGGAGAGAAGTTGAACATTTAGTTGCATTCAATATTTGCACTTTTTGAACAGTTTGTCATATCTCTCACTGATGTGCAGTAAACTTGCATAGAATTCATGCATCTATTTCTTTGACTTTTAGTCCGTTAGTTTTAAAGTTAAGCTATGGTATACGTTAAAAGTTCAAGGTCATTATATTTCTTTTCAAATATAAATGTTACATATCCCAAGACATGTGCACAGGAAACATTTTGAAGCAAATATAAAATCATATATGAAACTGGAACTTGTCTTCTCAAGTTAAAGTATATTTTGTTATGTTTGGAAAAATATCAAAGACTCAGAAATAGACCTATCCAGCAAGATCAAGGTAATGGTAGGGGAAACAATCACAATTTGGATTTATTTGGCAAAACCTTTTTTCTAGTCTCTCAGTCCATGTTTTGGCAATTATTTAATGGTAATGACGATGTATTCTTTCTAACGGCCTTGTCACAGTTAGGTTTGTAGGCCACGGCCACCGGCCTTTGTATTGCTTTAATATGACACCTTCATGTTCTAGAAATGAGGAGCAAAGACATCTTATGAAATTATATGTGATTTAACGAAGAGTGGATTTTGTAATTCTGTTTACAGCTAAAATGTATCCGTATACAAGCAGAATGTCTACACACGCTTCTCTTACAGAGTTACAAATGAAGATTGAGTGTAGAATCGATCCTTCCATGCCCCGTTTGGACAGAGTGATCTATTTGTTTGCATAATTCACAGGCGAGGGCGAGAATTTATTATTTGCTATAAACTGCATATATATGTCATGTGGTTGGCTTCATTATACGGTCTACAAGAATGCATGCGAGAAACTGTTGTCGGTATCCTAGACATTTTACAAAAACAATCATGTTTGAAATTATCAAAATGATAATTGATGGAATTCAAGGACTTTGAAATAGGATAATAAAATTGTACATTGTACAAATTCAGTTATTTAGTTTCTTTGCAAAAATGCGACCGTTATGGTCGATGAAGACGTAAAATTCAAGTTTTAAAAAAGTGATGAATCGTATTTTTCTAAAGAATAATGAACAGAAGTAAATGATATTCTTTGGTAATTATTCCACCGATAACGTACATATTATGAATGATTAATTAAATTATGTTCTTCGTTGGATTCTTACAATCATTTTTGATGACAATAGATGTTTTTAATAATGAATAAATAAAAAAGATCCTGGGAGTCATCGTGAGTAGTATAACAATGCGAACTACAATGTCGGAGTGACCGTGAAAAAGACGGACACGGCATGTTTTAAGGATGCGTGATGTGGAACTCTCTAGAAGACAACAAAAATGCTTGGCAACAGACACTGTTTGATTGGATCACGTAAGCCTGTAGTAGATTAATTTTGATCAAAAATTAGCTTTCATCAATAACCTAATACATAATGAACAATGCGGAGTCACAGGGGAGTATTCATCTTCAATAATAAAGGAATGAGTAAAACACATACATAGTTCATTCATCGTCTTACATTCACGTACGAATAGTAGTAAAAAATATCTGTTAAAACATACGATAAGCTATTGTATAGCCGCTGAGTGACGGAACCAAGGGTGAGTGCGAGAAAAAGTCTACTTGGAAAGAGCCTTTAAAGGGAAAACATCTAAGATGAAGAAAATGGGAGGAGTCTAGCGATGAAAATATGGAAGATGAGATCGATCTTACGTAAATTGAAATACAAAAATGTAAATTCTACTCTAACTCATTAGTGAGCAATCGTCCGCTGATATGACCCGCTCTTTACCTACGTCATAAATGACGTCAGACTTTGTTATGACGAATCCATCGAGTTACCTCCCGTACTTAGAGCGATCGACATTGTTTTCCAGGAACATGCAGGCGGTCTTGGTCTGTCTGACGATCTGAAAGGAAAGGTATAAACACACAATTGTTTTCTTTGCCAAATTTTGGTTGAAAACAAGATTCGAACACTCCGTAAATTTGGTCATGGAATCCTGTTGAATAAAGATACCGCACCGAATATACCCAGGTTCTTTGGAATTTTCTGGGGTAGTTTATCCAATTTGAATACTTCCACACTTTGATTTTTCGTTTCTCCGACGGTTTTGATTTTTGCTCAATCTCAAATCATATCTGCGTCACGTGATCTGCGTCTACCTCACTCGATGGTGAATTCAAGAGGCAGTGAACGTCGATCAAAAATCGAGTGTTCGCGTGGAAAGCACAACTAACCACCAATCACAGAGCTTGTCTACCACAAATGTTACAATCAGAGTAACTACGTCATAATGTCGATATCCGTACCGAATCCGGGTTCTGCATTTGTGCATTAGATGGTGACATTGTGCCACTTGTGCTCTGAGTATGCGCAGATTCCGTTTCCGGTGTAGTGCTTGGCGTAGGCAATGTAACGATAGCTGTGGTTACTGTAAGGTTGTTAGATTTGCTGTTTGGTGTGGATGTGCTCACAGCGTTAAGGTTCGATCTGGATGAACGGTTTAAAGTTGGAAGTCGAATTTGAATATCATTAAGATCATCGTTATCAGAGTCTGTGTTCCTCCTCTGTAAAAGATGTGGATTCATTATCGTTAGTAGTCAATAAAAACAACGTATAGCAAAATGGTGACAATCAACAATATTAATGAATTCTAACTTCACAAAGTACAAAAACATTAAAGAAAGACAAGAGACGACATAAGCCTATGTTGCTCACATGAAAATCTTGTATATATGTCAGCTCGTATTTCATATTTACTAAGTAAACATGGTAAATAAAACTTGCCACGGGGAAAATGCATATTAAAAGGAATCGTTTGAAAATTTAAAGTATATCATGTATTACATTTCATGCTGTAAAACTTTCTTGCAAAACAAAAAAAAAAAAAAAACCACCAAAAAAAAAAAACCCACCCCAAATAATTTTGATTGCCGACACTCTTGGATTTGTCGTTATCCCGGAGTTCCCCGAAGATCTTTATACCCCATTCCTTGAGGTTCATTTTGCCCCTCCCGACGCCCCTGTGGGTTAATGTTACAAAACCCAGGATTTCCTCTTGGGTCAGAATAATGATCATTGATGTCTACCATGTACTTAACCCTCTAGTGCCCACATCTATTTATACTTAGAGGAGAATCATGATTTTTTCCATGTGGGTATGTTACCATAATGTAAGAACCAAAACCATAGAATTTTTTTTCAAAAATTCCCTCTCTAACAATTTTGGGTATGTATCATTTATGATACACCGGGCATTAGTGGTATTTCTAAATCTTAAATTTATTCCCAATCCTTTGATTTTTTTCTAAAAATGAAATGAATGATAGAGATTCCCTAACGTGCACAGAATGATATATGAACAATATACAAAGATAGATAAAGTACATATTTGTATAACTTTCATTTTCCAATGATTTTATGTCTTTACAGTCATTTTCAGGTTACAATTTCATGTAGAAAACCCCAAGAGGGAGAAAAATCCTTTAAAAGCTTATACACTGGTGTGAGGTGAAGCAATAAATGCTGATCGAGTTAAGAAATGAATCTTATATTTTTTCTGTTCATGCAGGTATCGCCCGAAAAATTGGACGAACAGCATCAATGCGCGTTGATGCAAAAGTTTTCCGTCCAATTTTTCGGGTGATACCTGCATCAATATATTTATATATTGACCTTCTTTATATCGATATTTTCAGCTACGAGTTTATTCGTGTTTGAGGGAATTCCTGGTTCTTAAAATAGTACTACAAATAGACATCTGTGAAAAATTTTGTCGATCGATGTATCAACAAAATTTCATAGCCAATCAGAATCTTCGTTTCTTGAAAATAACGATGGTAATCAAATGATTTACTCTTCCTTTCAAAACAAAAGAAGTACAGACCAGTAAACTTGGTGTATCATTTTTGATACGTGGGGCACTAGAGGTTTAAATATTCATACTTCCTCTCGGATCTTCGTAAACCTTGAGATTTTGTTATTTTCACCACGTTTGATCCCATCTTACCCTATACCCATTGATTCCTACTTATTTTTTCATTGTCTAGACTTTCTGTTGATTTATCTTGGGTTTGTTTTACCCCACCTTGAATGGCCATATTTGACACATCACTGACGGGAAGAGCACAGCACTAGTATATTACATGTATTATGGAAACCTTGAACCGACATGCGTTTTGCTCTTTGCTTCTTGCGTTTTGCATTTTGCATTTTGCTCTTTGCTATTTTTTCATTGTTATGTGTGGAATACTCGTTCTGGAGATAGCCAGTCTGTACGTCATCAATAACTGACCAATCACATTCGTTTACTGGCATATTTAGGAGATATAATACAGGAGAAGAATGTGTTTTTGCTCTTTGCGTTTTGCTTTTTCCTCTTTGCTATTTGCTCTTTGCGTTTTGCTCTATGCACAACTTTACTTGTACATTAAAAGACAATGTCAGCAGGCATCCGGCTTATGTACGAATGTATGAATAAATAAACTGACAGTAAATTTAAAAGAGGAAATGTATGTCCTTTAATCATTCTTTCACTCTTTGGTTATCATTTTTTTTATTTCTGAATTTGAGTTCAAACAGGAAAGGGGGGGGGGGTCTCTGCAGTGCAGAGGGCTTTGCTATCTGGGTTATCAGTACAAAAATCCCTCCCATTGGGATTAAATTTGTCTGAATTTCACTAAAGTGGTATTCCTCCTTGTAAGGAGGTGACACACAAAAGCAAAGAGGAAAACACAAAAAGCAAAATGAAAAGAGCAAAAAGCAAAGAGCAAAACGCATGTCGGTTCGGGGTTTCCATAATGTATGGCTGCGGTAAGAAACAAAGCTACATGTATGACAGCAATCGGACAATGGAATATTAAAACTATTCAAAAACCTTCAAGTGTTACATGATTGTACTTTATTTTCCATCGCACAGTCTTAGATGATACTAAACTCTGTAAAGATTATTCATACATATATATATATAGTATTGTCTGTCATGTTTCAGTGATATAATAATGATGTGATCGTTCTTGTCTCCGTCTGTTTGTCCATTTTTCTCATCTCATGTGTGTGCGTCCCGCTGTGTTAACTGTTTTAAGTCATCATGTTGGGGATCCCCTCCTTGTGTGTGTGTGTGAGGGTGCGTCGGGCTGTGTTAACTGTTTTAAGTCGTCATGTTGGGGATCCCCTCCTTGTGTGTGTGCGTCCCGCTGTGTTAACTGTTTTAAGTCGTCAAGTTGGGGATCCCCTCCTTGTGTGCCTGTGTGTGCGTCCCGCTGTGTTAACTGTTTTAAGTCGTCATGTTGGGGATCCCCTCCTTGTGTGTGTGCGTCCCGCTGTGTTAACTGTTTAAGTCGTCATGTTGGGGATCCCCTCCTTGTGTGTCTGTGTGTGTGTGTCCCGGTGTGTTAACTGTTTTAAGTCGTCATGTTGGGGATCCCCTCCTTGTGTGTGTGCGTCCCGCTGTGTTAACTGTTTTAAGTCGTCATTTTGGGGATCCCCTCCTTGTGTGTGTGCGTCCCGCTGTGTTAACTGTTTTAAGTCGTCATGTTGGGGATCTCCTCCTTATCTTGAATGTTTGTTAACTTTGTTGCTTAGTTCGTACTTTTTATGAAGAGTAACCTACTTATCTAAGATAACATCTAAGTTGAATGTGCTTTTTTGAAGGAGTTCAATAAGCAAATATCAAGGTGTATTTTTTATTTATAATTAGGAATTATATTTCATGTCAAAGTATTCAAAGTCTATCACCAAAGAATAAGAAATTAATAAACAGAAATGACCACAAATAAAACTAATTATGTCAAAAGAAAAGAAATATAAAAATATGAGATATTTTGCATGAAGAAAAGTAGAAATATAACCCCATTCAGACTCTGGAAATCCCAGGTCACTCCAGAAGAAAAACCTGTATTCATACTCTGACTATACACAACCAATTATGCCTCATATGAAATTCATGTGAAAGGAGTATATATGGTTTATATAGTAAAATGGCCCCCTAAAATCGACTTCTCCAAAATTAAATTTTGTTGTCATTTTTAGAGAGTTAAATGTCTATATTTTGAGAAATCTAGTTACAAAATCTACTCCTTGCTTTCTAAGGCATTGTAAATTTTACATAAAAACCGTGAAAACCGGCGATACTGTCAATTTTTCACGAAAAATAGCATAATTCATGGTTATTTTCATTCAGATAACATCGAGCGGGATCGTGAACAACTTTTTCCTTTTGCATGTACTAAAGACGTGCAAAAGGAACAACATATCAAAATATGAAATTTGTTCAGAAGCCTGCTCGATACTAACTAATGTCGAAAATGAGTCCCAAACGACGTTTTTCCAGAAATTTGGTAAAATATACCATATTTGACGTCCAAATTCTAGAAACTGTGAAAGGAAATTAAAGATTATGTATCATTTCATACGTAGTCCTACATTGTAGAACAAATATCGGTACAGATTCATTACTTTATGAAAATTCAAGATTTTGCCCTGAAAGGGAGCCACTTTCATATATAAACCATACATAGTCCTTTACATGAACTGTACATAAAAATTCACATGAAATTTATGTGAAATAAGCAAGAACATGAAATTTTTATATGAAATTTTATATAAATCTTATTGGAAATTTATATAAATTTGCACATGAACTTTCATGTGAAATTAACATGATGCTTATTTTATATGAATTTCATGTGAGGCACTGGGTACTTATTATAATATTATTACTGATCTATGTTCCTTTAAACATAATGCTACGTACATCTTTGTCATTTCTGGCATGTTTTATTATAGAAACTCGAATCTGACATGAAAGAGTTGAAATGTTTTTGCAAAATAGTAAAATTGCAAAATTTGCATATGATGGAGTTAAAATGTGAACAAAGCAAAGCTACCTAACTACATGTATAATATGTGTCCTCTACCTGGACATGTCTCCGTGTTTACGTGTGTCCGGAATAATAGAATAACATAAATATTGCAAAAGCCTTCTGATTTGATGTGATATGATGAGTAAATAAAATGATAAAAAAGGCGGTGACGTCATGTGATGAAATGACATGCAAATCCTAAATAATATACAAGCAAAGAAAACGTAATCATGACAACCAATGCAAATTCAATGCAAGCAAAAACTCTGTGATGACATTAAGGAATTTGAGATCTGTGATTATTGATTTATTTTTTTTGTAATTTTGCTTCTAATAACGTGGTTGTTATTGTTATCAAACCAAGAAATAAACCCATCTAACTGCAAACCGAAACCAGAAGACAACTCATGCTCGCTCTGAAAATAAAAGTCGCGTTTTGTCACTTCGTCTCCCATCTGGCACAGGAAGCAACTACGATTATCTTACCTTGACGAGAAATCTTCGATGTGGAGAGAACCTTCTTGCACAACATCCGGTGTTCCTGTGTCTATCAAGAGACGATATGGAAGGATCCGGGGAGGGTGGTGGGGTCTCCGAGGGTTTAGTCAGAGCTCCATTAAAAGCCATGTCTAGTTCAACAAATTCTCGATCCTAAAAAGAACCACCCCATTTATCTGACTGACAATTAGTTATATAGAATTGGTAAGTTAGCCGTATTATGTGGCCATGATAGACAATGTATTCTTTTCGTCTTACTGTTTTTGTGCAGCGAAATCCAAAATATGACGTCATTGAGTGCCACTTTTTTTGCGGCTAATTTACCACAGACAAACCTGAGGCAAACACTGTCAGAAATATAACATTTATGGCTATATTTAGCAATGTTAGAGGACATAGCCCTTAACAAACTGTTACAGAAAAGAAACAAGCTTCCTGAATGGGTAACGTCTGAGTGGAGACAAGGCAGCTTTAATTGTCTGTCACAAATGGTGCTTTCTACATCTCTAGCCAAGATATAAATACTGTTCATAGACCACTAAGCTTAAATCCAGACTGTCGGATCTCGGTAACGTTCTTCATTATTGACAGATCAATACCACTTCTATGTTGCTATTTTTTTCTTTTAAATCAAATTTCAGACAAGCTTAAATTTGGTTTAGTAATTCAAAAGTTAACATTTTCCCAGCAAGATTGAGTTATTTGGTAGTACTACAGTAAATATTTTAATATCGTCAAATAATTTACTCATTTGACTCTCCAGCACAAATCCGTCCAAGCAATAGATTAATTCTGCACATAGATGATAGTATGTTTATGAATACTAACTAGTAATATTAGCTGCCATACATAGTAAGCTGTTCATGCATCTGTTGCTTTTGCAAGCCTAATAATTGCAAGAATTCGTGCTCTGTTCAATAATACTGACTAGAAAGAGTTCAAAGTCGTGCGTTTACAGTTGGTTTGGGTGACTAGACATACCGTGGTTTTCTCTAGACAACTGAGGAGATGATGGTGTTGCATTTCTAGAACATCTTGTGGTTTATAATCGTCTACCTCCAGCCCGCTCTCTTTTGCTCTCAGGGCCTCCTCCGCCCGCTTCTTACTACTAATAAAGGCCGCACCACTGGCGTTTTTAGCCATCTTAATTCTAGCTATACGGGCTTTCTGTTGAAATAAATTATGTTAATTGCTAAATTTAGGATATATTGTGTGAGTTATTTTTCTGAAAATGATTGGGATGAAAAACAAGAGCCCCAGGGGGCACAACGCTCACCTGATACCCATGCACGCTAGAATTGACATACTGACATTGAATACTGAAAGTGCCAGTACCAGGATTTTAGCCCACAACCTTTCTAAAAAGATTTTTGCCGGATGCAGAGAAGTTTTTTTTTTCAGACAACCTTTAAAAGTACAAAAAAGAAAAAATAGTCACATTTCAAAACAATAACTTTTTTACTGATTTGAAAAGACGGATAAAGTGGTCCAACGTCATATGCCCAGCTAGTATAGTTCAATTATGCAACATCAAAAATAAAATCCTATTGTAACATTCCACATTAATGTGCAGCAGAAAAAGAATAAAACAATGAAATGATTTCATAAATTAAGTTTATTTAAAATTGAACACAAAACCTTTCATTATTGATAGCTAGCATGCCAGAAATTATAAAGCCTGTGTTTGTGAAACGAGAATGCCCCCGGCGGCATCTTTGTTATTATAAAAGACATTTTCTGTTAAGTATTTGAGAGGTCATGGTCAGCGTAATATTGGTATCAATGGAAAGATCTTGTCACGAGGAATACACATGTACAATATGAAAGCCCTATCACTAACCATTCAAAAGTTATGCCCAATGTTAAAGTTTTTGAGAAGTACGTGAAAGGTCAAGGTTATGGTCATGAGGTCAAAAATTTTGGTATCAATGGAAAGGTATTGTCACAAGGAATACACATGTGAAATATGAAACCTCTATCACCAGCTTCCATTCAAAAGTTATGCCCAATGTTAAAGTTTTTCGGAAAACAGACAGACAAACAGACAGACGGACAGGCCAAAAACTATATGCTCCCGAATATTTTATTCCAGGGGCATAAAAAACAAAGATTTTTCGGTTTTGCCTTTATTCACTGAAATCTATGAATTATGCTTTTGAATAGTATTGATTTCATCTCAAATACATGAAACGTACAGTTAAAATCATTTTGATCCAATATTTATCAATTCAAGTGAGTTGTGCAGAAATTGCGCCAGTTTGTTTTCCAAAAAAGCAGTGTATGTTGTATCAAACCTCATGACCCAGTGAAGCCACTTGAACAAATAATTTTCAGTAAATATGCTGAAATGCGGCGCTTCTTGCCTATGCATATTTCAACAGGTGAGAAGGAGCGTTGCATTTCAGCATACGCTGTTCAACAACTCAAGCGGTTTCTCTAGGTTTCGCAGTTTGAAACAAATTAAAAGGCCCATGAAATTGTTAAGCTTGTCCAACTAGCAGACCTATGACATCGTTATTTACTGTTAACTAATTGTTTTACCTCATCATAGGTCTGTTACACGGACAAGTTGTTAGCGGAGAGAGTTCATGAAATGTATCGGTTGCATCGGATTTGCCGACAAAAAGTTATTTGGCCCGATAAAAACTCATGTATCTATTATTTGAACAGATAAAAATTCCCAAATGTCTTAACACAGGAACCTGTCGTTTTATGAGAGAAAATGTTTTATTATTCACAATCTCAGGCCTCTGTGTTCCTCTTAGAAATATTATACATACAAGATGACGAACACAATGGCTTAAGGTTGTGAATAATAATTTATTTTCTCTAATAAAATAACAGCTTTCTGTGGTCCAACATTTCATTGGAAGATTTCAGGAAGTCTGAACTGAATTATTTATTTTCAAGAATTTCAATTATTAAATGTCCTATGCATTCTCAAAATCCAGAGGAAGAGATTACTCATTAGACGTTTCTTCAAGAAATCAGTCCGTAAATTACTTCATCTAAGAGAGTCTAAGACAGAGGAAATTCGAGCAAACTTTACATATGATAACAAGTACATGCAAGTGTTCCAAGTACATGAATGATAACCATTATGAAAGTGTTCCAAGTATAAAAATCTATTCCGTTTGCACTGTATCTCCTGAAATGTATCGCAGTACTAAAGGTATCACATTACTACATGGGGAATCCCCTTCGGGTACAGGATACAGATATGCATATCTAGGTCATTATCTAGGTCATTGTCCAGGTCATTATCTAGGTCATTATCTAGGTCATTATCCTGTCAAATAGTTCCGATTATTTTCTTATTATTTTCAACAATTGGTGGAAAATACACACAATGTTTATCTTGAATTGTCTTCCCGTGATTGTTTACTAGATAGATGAAATAAAATTTTGAATATAGTTTAAAGTGTGTGAGACATCTACATGTGTGGAAGAATAAGTGTGAAAATGGGTCCTCAGATCCAGATCATAAAATTCGAATAATTCCGGTCCGGAACCAGGTGCATGGCTTTGAAAAAATATTGAGAAAGTTGTGTACTTTTAATCTTTACGGCATTTTTTCTATGTGATTCAAATAAAATTTCTAAACATTCAAAAGTAGTGTCAATGTGTTTAAGCCGGTGCGAATTGAGAATTTTTCTCCTATTTTTGGTAAGAAAGTACTTGAAAAATAACTGGGATCTGGATCCTACACGGCAAAAAATGGCTTGTTTCCGACTTTAAAAATAAAATTCTAAATAAGTATAAAGAATTTAAATAATTGAATCATATCACATAAAAGGTCAATCAATAAGACATTGAAGCATGTGTCACTTGTTGAATTATCAGCTGTAACTATGGATGAAAGGTCGATCTAAAAATGATTAATCATACAAAGAAGGTTTTTTTTTTCCTGTAGTTGCACCTGAAACATTGGACATGGAAAACATACATGATACCTATGTACAATCTTAAAAAATATTCCTTAAAAATCCAAAAGTGGATATCTTGACAAAATTCTTTCACTTGTAGGGTACCATGCATGAGTACCTCATACCTACAAATTGTCATGACAATCTGAAGAGTGGTTATAGAAAAGAAGCATAAAATGTATGAAACTCACCCCCCTTCCTTTTTACATAAGAAAAAAATTCATAAAAAATCAAAAATTTAAAATTTAAGCATAAAATACATATCAAAGCATTAAGTAAGTTAAATATGATAAATATGTAGTAAATGAGTGTGTAAAATCATACACTTATTGAGTTATTTAAAGAAATAGTGCAAAAATGTGCATTTCTGACTAAGTCCGAAAAGACGTCAAAAACGCGTCAAAAATTTGACTTCGAAGTGGAACCAAAAATAACAACACTTCTTAAGACATCTCTCTAGATCATCCTGATGCTTTCGGTTTGTCGATACATGCTTCGGTTCTGAAGAAGAAGTTTGTCAAAGGAGGGTACCCCCCGTGACCTACTTTTGGCTGTGGTGGCGCCACCTGTTGACAGATCCGGACGAAAAACAACAACATTTGTAGGGGATCATGAGTACTTCATACCTACCAAGTTTCATCAAAATCCCTTCAGCCGTTCTGGAGAAGAAGTTTAAAATGTGAAAAGTTTACGACGACGGACGACGACGACGGACGACGGACGACGGACGACGGACGCAACACTATGACAATAGCTCACTTGAGCCTATGGCTCAGGTGAGCTAAAAAACCCCATGAATTGATCACAAGATCATAAGGTGCCTTTTTAAAGTTTAATAATCTCTCTTTAATAGAAGACTATAGACCTTCGTCAAGGAATATAATTCAATGCAATACCTACATTTCTTATATATTTTTTTAAAACATTATACTCTCTTAAAAAATATTCATGCAAAGAATACGATGCTAAGTTAATCTAGTCTTAAACCTTAATATTTCTGCCTACTTAAATTTCAACCTTTTTCTTCGATTTTTGGCTACACAATACAAAAGTAAATGAATGCTATTCGAGGTAAAATCCATATTTACTACTTAAAAAATCCCAACATGAAAGAAAATTTTAATTTGAAAAACAGCTGTTTAAGTGGCCTTCTGTCCCCCTCTTACGTCATCCGTCTTCATCATTACAAGACAAAGTTTGCTCAGATGATACAGTGTGACGGGTTGTATCATACATTGCCGTCTTCGACCATGACTACGCCACAATCGTTTTCTTTTGTTAGTTTGGTATTAGAAACGTACAGAGTAAAAGTGGCTGCATACGAAGAGACAGTTTTTCACCATCAGCATTTTTAATTTGCAGTATGTTTTAAAGCTTGTTATACCGATTTTGTATCATTAGCGATCTAGTTGATAAGTATAAATCAGAAAACAAGTTGAGATGACGGAAAGTATAGATGTTAAACGTCTTCAAGTTCAATAGCATCATTTAAGAACAGGATAAATTTGCAACATGGACCAGACATGCACGTTTCGAGTACTTAACCCTCGTCAGTGATCCTCAATCTAAACAATATAATATGACCAAAAAGTGTGAAAATTATTATGTCCAAAAATGTACTGAAAGACGTAGCAGGATGGATGGGATAAGATGCTACAGGACCCAGGTTTTAGAAATTTCAAGAAATTTTGTAACAGAAATTTTCAAATGTGTTGAAGAGACAGACGATGGACTTATAAACACATCCATTGCTTTCTATGCTCGTTTTTCAGGCTAAATCTGGCTTTACCTTTCTTGGTCTATATTTCTCATCAATACATTCTCAGTTTAGAATTAAGGTATGAATGAAAATGTCTGTATTATTCGACCCAAAGCAAGATGCCTTGGTGTTAGCACCATAAATAGTATTCAAAATCATCTAAATAAAGGTAGTGGTCAGTCAATAATATAGTTTCTTATTTTAAATTTATATGTTTTTAATTATAAATATCATTTGATACATTGAATTTCTCAGTATACTAGTAAATTCATATGATTTTTTCATGTACATGCTTTGCCTACCTTTTGAGCTTTTCGTTTATCTGCTCTCTGGTTTTGATGATATATTCTGCTAAAGTTAGATACTATCACAGGGACCGGTAAAGCTATGACCAATACACCACAAATTGAGCACAAACCTCCTACTATTTTCCCTATCTCGGTATTTGGTACCATGTCACCGTACCTGTAAAAATAAACAAATGTGTTGTAAACAAAAACGTGAATGTAAACTGGATGACGTTACTAGACATATAAACTCAACATATTCAGTAATTTTCGATAGCTAATTTATCATGTTTATATTTCGTGAATTGGTGCAGATATAATATATATATATATTGAATCAATACAATGCCACATTGCAAAATCGGAATCGAAGGGCTTGAAATTTTTGCGAACTAAAATGACAAGTGTTGTATGGAAGCAGGAGATGGGCACTCTCTCCGGGCATCTGGTATTTCTTCTATATGTATCTTCTACACATATGACAGATTTACTTCTAACCATATGACATTCAATTTGGTAGTTTTAATTTGAATGTTCACCTACTTGTCATGCCTAGGTTTGTATTATACTGTCTGGAATCATATACATGTATAGTAAAAGCCCATGCATGGTCTCATCCATCATACAATACGCTAAAGGGAAAAGAGATTACAATACGTCATCCAAGGTGTTTCTCTTTATTGTTTTACTGGAAAAGAGAGATAGAGTGTGCAGAGAGAGAGAGAGAGAGAGAGAGAGAGAGAGAGAGAGAGAATTTTAAAGTAGTATATATCTTTAGCTGTCTTCTATGATTACACAAACAAGGCAGATTATTTCCCAGAGGAGGTTAGTTTAGACAGCTGAAGCGTCTTTTTACAGAGAAATGAACAATTCTGAAATTCAATATTGGTAATTTCTGGAGAACTGCTCTATCCAGTTCCGTTATTACAGAATTGAATCGAGGAGCCAACTTCGTTAGATTGAGAAGCAAATTCATTTCCAGACACATGCCATTAACGGAAGTGTGAAATGTCGCAATTTTAGCAAAATAGGATAAACACCCTTGACGCAATTTATAGTTTTCTGTAATGCAGATTGTCCGAGAACGAACGCAAATTTCTTAAAATGCCAAAAACTGGCCTCTTCCCAAGCTAAAGATATAATGGTAAGATATAATAATAACAAGATCTTTATAGTATCTTGTCTGAGTTGCATTGCGCCATTAAAGATTTGAATTCACTCTGCAGAGATGTTATTTTTGAAGTTTTAGTTATTGGACGTAGAAGCCTACTTGTCATTAAAAGAGCTCCATGTTTGTATGTAAGAAAAACGCATTTCAAAAAATTCAAAACTTTTCGATTCATATTTTGGGTTTCGAAAATCAAACTTCTAATTTGACCAATTTACTTAAAAGTTATATATATATTTACTGAAGGTAACTAAAACTATGAGCACGTAACTAAAGGCTCCGTTATTTCTTACGAGCGGCTAATGTCTTTAACATTAAAATCTAAAACTACTAAAACCCGTCTTACAGGTAGGAATGGTTTCCATTACAAATGAAAGAATGCTCTGCCATGTTGAAATCCAACTCGGAATAAAAGGTGTACGCCATAATATTGAAGGACCTCTCTGCCAACATATTTTTTTTTGGGTTTCAAATTGAAAATGTTAATTGTTCTGTAAAGAACAGTGTAGTAATTGGAATTGTCTATGAGTACTAAGCTACTTGACAATATGACATTCGAGTTACCTGTACGTGTATCGTGTACTTTCAGACATGAATATATTTATTTCATGTATTTAACTTTCGCTCCGTCTTTTTTAACATCAATAAATAGTATTAGAGTTCACCAATATGTTTTTTGTATATTTGATTCAACATGAACATGAACAAAAACTAAATTTTCTGTTTCATTCTTTAAAGCTTTATAAAATGATGTAGTATTAGATAGAGGCAAAGGGAGAGAGGTAGCCTACACATCTAGACGTCAATTTCTTAAATTTTGACGCTTGTGTTGTTTTTTCTTTTCTGTTCAATCTTTGTTTAGGTCCTCTCAAAATTGAAAACACGCAAATACTCAGGAAGAGAGAAGAAGATGTGCAGGTCTATTGCATTGACACGACATCAAACTAAAGTGGATGCTGTCGAAGTCAGTTCTTTTATAATTTCTTATTATTAGTCTTATATCGTACAAGAAAATATTCAATGGATGATGAAGATTCAAGACGGTTGTAAAAGATCTGGTTTGACAAAAGATGTGATATTTCATACACTGAGTATTGCCTCTGGATTCCTGATGATTCTGACAAACCCCTGGATCCATTATAGTTTATGGTGATATAGGCAGTATCAATGGTCCGAGATGATAAGGAAAGAAATCGTCAATATTTTCTTGGTTTGAGACAATTCAGACTATATTATCACGGAGCGACTGCAGGGAGATATCTGTATTTATTTTCTGATCAACCCAGTGTCAATTAAGCTGAAATAACATCAATCATTACAACTCGTTGCCATAGAGATGATAATTTTGGCCCAAATTGCTATCCAAATATGAATAAGTAGGGAATGTAGTTGCATTGGAAATTGGATTTATCCCAAGAGGGGGATATCAAATTACAGTCAACTAACATGGCCGTTCCGCATGTTAGGATAACCAGTTTACTTAACTAATGTTGTATTTATGACCACTGTGTGAATAGTAAAACAAAGAAATCTGGCTCAATCGTGGTTTGTATTGACATCTAAGTAACACGATACGGTCAGAACGTACGTGATATCATAAACGTCCAAGATAAAAGGGACAATGGATACCAAATCATATCAGCCAAACTTCACATAAAGCTCCTGGTTTTTAAAATAGTTTTAACTTTTTCGGAATGATGTAACATGAAATGATTTGTCTGAAATGAAGCACTGCATTCCATGAATAAATCCGATTCAAGAAATGTTTTTGGTACGTTTTATAGCAATAAAAGTACAAACTAACTAGTAATGTTTCGTTAAAATCACTTCACAATTTTGGGAATGACTCCAAATCTTTAGAGTAGAATTGAGCAACATTTGAGCTGGCCTCTTTTAATTCTAAGCTTTAATGTATAGTATGATATATTCTTGTTTGTATGTCTTAGCTTTACATTTTCCTTGTTTTGTATGTCTAAGCTTTTTAAGGTACAGTATGATATATTCCTTGTTTTGTATGTCTAAGCTTTAATGTATAGTATGATATATTCCTTGTTTGTATGTCTAAGCTTTAATGTATAGTATGATATATTCCTTGTTTTGTATGTCTAAGCTTTAATGTATAGTATGATATTTCCATTGTTTTGTATGTCAAAGCTTTAATGTATAGTATGATATTTCCATTGTTTTGTATGTCAAAGCTTTAATGTATAGTATGATATTTCCCATGTTTTGTATGTCAAAGCTTTAATGTATAGTATGATATTTCCCATGTTTTGTATGTCTAAGCTTTAATGTATAGTATGATATATTCCTTGTTTTGTATGTCTAAGCTTTAATGTATAGTATGATATTTCCATTGTTCTGTATGTCAAAGCTTTAATGTATAGTATGATATTTCCCATGTTTTGTATTTATAGGCTTGAATGCATAGTATCACTGACGAGGGTTGAGTACCCGAAACGTGCATGTCTGGTACATGCTGCAAATTTTTCTATTTATAAATGATGCTATTGAATTTGATTACGTTTAACATGGTATATTCCTTGTTTTGTATGTGTATTGATTGTTAATTCTGACTTAGGGTTTGGTTTTGACTTTCAGTCACTCATGAAGCACGTCTAATGCATGATATAGCCTAATTTCATCAAGGGTTTTGCTTTTTCAGAAACTAAAATGGAACATGCACACTTATAATATTAACACAAACTTCTCTTTACCGATCATAAGAACACTGATGTTACTAAGGGCATCGTGCCGACGCCGGATTTGTGTTCAGCCCTAGTCGCCTTATGGAATCCTGTCTAACGACGACATAATCACGTGATATACATTTCTTGTCCCACCGTATAAATCTTCCCAGACCTCGTACAAAGCCGATATCCAGAGATCAACAATCCGCAGACTTCACATTAAAGCCCCGTCAATTAAGTATTTTACTTAATTCTACCTTTCCCCATTTTATTCTAAAATTGTGCTTTTACTATTTGCTATTGTCTCATCAAAATCAATATCCAAAATTGTAGATAAGTGATCACGAAGAAGCATTATCCAGACAGGGTTTGTGTGTGTTCACTTTCCATGAAGAGTTTAAGAGTCAAATTGCAATGTCTATTTTGGACACATGGAATTCATATAACGTACTCTTAGATACGCTTGAAATCGTCAGGAATTATTTATGATGCATTAAATATTGAAAAATAAAGTTAAAGCTATACTGATGTCAAATTTTGGATTGAAAGTCATTAAATATTGATTTTAATTTTCATAAGCTACAAGTATTTCTCTGTATAGAGGTCAATGAAAGCAATGTTAAAAAAAAAACAATACCAAGAAACATAAAAATATAACACTACCAGAACATCAATTTCTACTTCTAGAATTGTTTTCTATCTTTTGTGGTCTGTTATACTTTGTAGCTTTAAAGATAAACGATGCAAGATCACCTGTATGCAACCAAATAGTGCAAAGAATATTGCTGCCTCGGGGATTTGTCAGAAGTTGAGCGCTTACGTGACAAATTGATGCAAAATTTAAAATACAAGAAGCAGAAGTAGTTTCACTTGACATTTTGACAACTAGATACAAGATCTGACAGTAAACAAGGAAGCCGAGCTTAAACACTCACGGTAATAACTGACACCCTTGTTTTAATGCTTAGACGACAACTTGAACTTTACATCTCGCTGGATTTTAATGTTATTTGTGCATTTGGAATCTTAACGAGTTAAAGAAGATCCTGACGACAATCTCAACAGCACTCACAATAGAGTACCAAATTGAGCATCGACGGACCCCTACGGGTTTGCTGTATAACATGTATAAGTACAATAAAGTGCGAACTACCATGAACTTGTTGGGTTCAGAACTGTTTCTGATGATACATTCACCATTGTCTCATGGATATTCCACTCATTAACAGATGATAAATGTAGAACTTTCTTTACTCTTCTATCTGATTTTTGTTTTACTGATATAGAAAATAATAAGTACTCATCTTCGTAATTCTCCATACCCTCATCATGAAAACACTGATCACAAAGACAACTGAACATGGGGGTCCATCACAAACTCATCTAATGGGAAAAAATCAGAAAGGAGAAAATGCCGTCTTTTATATTTTAACCTTACCCAGACAGCAATGATTATCATACCTGCATAATCAATTGATTTAAGATTTGAATAGTTTGTTTATATGTCTTGAAATACATGATTTATCAATAGTAGCGAGGCTAAGAAAGCGGTTTAAAATCGACTTTTTCCTGAACTATCGGAATAAAAAAAGAATTGTTGCACATAAGAAATCAAAACAAATGGTGGGAGGAAGGCGGGAGATTGAACGGCGAGTCACAATGATGTACGAAGGGAATTTATTTTCATCGTGATCGGGCTGGCGACAATAACTCACCGGACCGTCTGGGGATATATCCGGGGACTTGGTTAACCATATATGGCACTGAGTTATGGCGGATAGTCAATCGGAAATTGTTTCTGGAAAATGCATTTTTCATTGCACAAGTGTCTTGAAATGGGATCAAACCTGTTATAATCACAAGAAGGTGATGCAAGCTTTATGAAACATCCCGAATAACTGTCTCAAAACAAGTTCGAAGGGCAATAGGAACAGTGCATCAGGACAATTTTCCTTGACCTTACAGATATGCAAAGGGTCAGCAACAATGGTACTTACTGCCATTCATAATAAGTTCTGTATAAAGACACCGTATGACCTAACTTCGATATAAACTTGGATATATTTATCCCTCTTTCGTGAATGCAAGCATCATTTGATCATCTAGAGAAGTTGTAATAATAATATTAGGATAATACGGAAGTGTTCCAACTCTATACCTTCATGAAGAAAATTCCAAACCATTTTTTTCTGCACCAGACACGTGTTTCGAATAATAAATTCTAATCAGTGATGCTTCGATCCAGCGGAGCCACCAAAATTCATTTTAGTAGCCCATCTTTTATTTTTTGGCCGGATTGCAAAGCAATTCCGGTCTATAGATTGACGATGTCCGTCTGTCCTTTCGTCTGTCTGTCCGTCTGCCGTCAACATTTTTGTTAAAGTTTCTGGTTGAGGCAATGAGGCAAAATCTAAGGAACTATATGCAGTAGAAACTTTATATTATACATGGAGCTTGCCCATCACAAGACCTTTCAGTTTATGCCGTAACATTTGACCTAGTGATCTTGACCTTGGACTTTGACCTAGTTAAAGATTTTGGTTAAAGTTCCTGGTTAAGGCAAAATCTAAGGAACTATATGTAGTAGAAACTTTATATTATGCATGAATCTTGCCCATCACAAGACCTTTCAATTAATGCCGTAACATTTGATCTAGTGACTTTGACCTTGGACTTTGACCTAGTTAAAGATTTTGGTTAAAGTTTCTGGTTTAAGCAAAATCTATGGAACTGTATGCAGTAGAAACTATATATTATACATTTAGGTTGCCCATGACGAGACCTTTCAATTTATGCCGTAAGATTTGACCTAGTGACCTTGACCTTGGACTTTGACCTAGTTAAAGATTTTGATTAGTTTCTGGTTTAAGCAAACTCTAAGGAACTGTATGCAGTAGAAACTTTATATTATACATGTAGGTTGCCCATGACGAGACCTAAATATATGCCGTAACATTTGACATGTGACCTTGACCTTCGACTTTAAACTAGTTAAAAAATTTGGTTAAAGTTTCTGGTTTAAGCAAAATCTAAGGAACTGAATGCAGTAGAAACCTTATATTACACATGTAGGTTGCCTCTGACAAGACCCCTCATTGTATGCTGTAATATTTGACCTAGTGACCTTAACCCAGTTGGTGACAAAAATTACTTTGCAATCCGGCCATACTGTCTTTAGCGATGCTTTATTGAATTTAGATTTGTACATTTACTTTACAGAGAGTGCGCGGCTCCAAATTTCCTGTAGGGTCGATTCAGTAGGATATCCAAATAAAATATATGTTCAAAATAGCATAGGAGGCATGTTGCTAAGATGTTAACCTCCTTTAATTTCGATGATGTACGCCAAGCTTGAGGAAGTTTTCAAAGAATGAAATGGAATAATGGTGAAGGTCAATGACTTGTCATCATTTAGCAATACACTCTATTCCATGAATGTCTGTTGCCGATACAAACCGTATATGATATTATTATGCTTCCAGTAAGTTTCTTCTTTGATAGGTTCTACTCTACCATATTGTGACAGAGAACGGTTCAGGTGTACACTATCACCTTTCTTGGTGTGCACTATCACCCTAATAGTGCACCTCTGTCTTTCCACAGTAGTGTTCTTAACACAAGTGATGCTGACCTGTTTATATATACAGACATGTCGTTTTCATACAAGATATTTAATTAAATTTGTTTGCATACCCAAGCAAATGTTCTTAAATATTTATTTTTTCCTTTAAAATTAATGCCAAATTTATGTTGCTATATTTTTCTTGTTAAATAATGCCTGTACTAATCGACCACACTATAGATCTTTTACAGTCAAAGAGGGGTAAATCCAGAATATGCACAAGGTTTTTTGAAAGAGAGGTAACTCGTACAATCAATATTCATAAATATATCTTGAAAACGTTTCTATGAAGGGAATACACTATCAAAAACAAATGTTCCTAGATAGTTATTTTTTCCTTTAAAATTAATGCCAAATTTATGTTGCTATATTTTTTCTTGTTAAATTATGCCTATACTAAACGACCACACTATAGATCTTTTACAGTCAAGGAGGGGTAAATCCAGAATATGTTTGTCTGTAACACAGAGTTTTTGAAAGAGAGGTAACTCGTGCAATAAATGTTCATAACATATATCTTGAAAACGTTTTCTATGAAGGGAATACACTATCAAAAACAGTCAGCATAATAATAACAATAACAATAACAACGGCATAGTGAACACTAAACCTAACACTATTATATAAATAGTTGTCACTGAAACACATTTCTAATAAAGGTTTTTCATGAGACAGATTTTTTGAGTTTTCTTTCATATTTCTCATTATTAATATTTTGGCTTTTCCGAGTCCTAACCAAAATATTAATAGTGATACATACATGTACTCATGTTAAAGTATACTAAGGATATTTGTCACCTTCAATTCGTATTTTGATATATGTATATATGTTTTCTTTAATATTGTAAAGTCATATCCATAGTGCACTTCAACGAACTTTTACTGATGAGAGACAATATGAGGTAAACATGGCGCTATGATTGAGGGAGATACACCTTAGTTTTAGAATCGGCACAAAACTAAGTAACTTGTACTTCAAGTCAGACTGGTGGAAATGGGAGTGGCTAGGCGAAGGTTTCAATCAACAGCGATTCCAATGTAGTGGTTACTAAATTTGGGAGAGGTTTTTGTCGCTTGAAAAGTCTTTATGCTGCATTCTATAGTGACCTTATAAACAAAATAAGACTTGATCAAAGGTAAATTTGCTTTTGAAAAAAAATAAGCTTTTTCTTTTTGGAATACCATCTTGGAGTCATCAGGTGAATTATCTCTAAATCCTCTAACAAGCATCTTTTCAATTAAAGAGCAAGTATACTTAGAGATGAATACCAACTTTCACTATTTGTAAAGCTTAAAATTACTAGAAATGCTAAAGAAGAACAAATGACAAAGGCAAACATGAACGGCTAGGAATTTATATAGTTCATTTTGAAAATTTAATGACAGTAAGTATGTATCCCTGTAAATACAATAGTGGTAGCATATTGTCTATTATATTCGCGACAGTAATCTATCATTGAAAGCCCACAAATAATGAAACAGATATAATTACTGCTCGTACGTAACATGTCACTAAGCCTGTGTTCTGTTTGCTCGTAATATGTCACTAAGCCTGTGTTCTGTTTGCTCGTAATATGTCACTAAGCCTGTGTCCTTTTTGCTCGTAACATGTCACTAAGCCTGTGTTCTGTTTGCTCGTAATATGTCACTAAGCATGTGTTCTGTATTTACTCGTAATATGTCACTAAGCCTGTGTTCTGTTTGCTCGTAATATGTCACTAAGCCTGTGTTCTGTATTTACTCGTAATATGTCACTAAGCCTGTGTTCTGTTTGCTCGTAATATGTCACTAAGCTTGTGTTCTGTTTGCTCGTAATATGTCACTAAGCCTGTGTTCTGTTTTTGCTCGTAATATGTCACTAAGCCTGTGTTCTGTTTTTATTCGTAATATGTCACTAAGCCTGTGTTCTGTTTGCTCGTAATATGTCAATAAGCCTGTGTTCTGTTTGCTCGTAATATGTCACTAAGCCTGTGTTCTATTTTTACTCGTAATATGTCACTAAGCCTGTGTTCTTTTTGCTCGTAATATGTCACTAAGCCTGTGTTCTGTTTGCTCGTAATATGTCACTAAGCATGTGTTCTGTTTGCTCGTAATATGTCACTAAGCCTGTGTTCTGTTTGCTCGTAATATGTCACTAAGCCTGTGTTCTGTTTGCTCGTAATATGTCAGTGAGCCTGTGTTCTGTTTTGTCGTAATATGTCACTAAGCCTGTGTTCTGTTTGCTCGTAATATGTCACTGAGTTTGTCTTTTGTTTTTACTCGTAATATCTCTTCTTCTTTTATGTTACAATTCATCGTGTACATGCTCACAATAATTTTGTTCCTGTAAGTGGTTTTCCTGGATAAACAATCTTTATCATAACTGGACCATAACATGTTCTGTTTGTTTTATTACCGTGTCTGCAGCCCATGAAATTGATATTATTTTGCACATAATTTTCTTAAAAGTACGAACATCAAAGGAAATAATCGCAGACCAATATTCATTTCACGTCGACAAAAAGCGTAAAAATAAAATTCTGTAAAGGTTAATGTTAATGTACTCTACAAATAGATTTATCACGTATTGCTCCATAGAGTTTGTAGAGTGCAATAAAACATTCAAATGTAAGAAAAATCCAAAGATCAATTTCAAGAAAAAAGAAATAAGTAAAATTTCAGCACATTTTGGAAACTTGAGCTTTTGGGAAAAACAAGGATATACTTATGCATTGCTTTTAAAAGATAATGTGAAAGATTATTGAATGAAACAAAATTCAGCTGCTTTCGTCGTTGAAAAAATATTACAACAATTGTGAGAAATTCTATAATCCAAGAAATGTTCTCCATAGGAAAGTTTAACAACTTTTAAAGTAATTTGTAGATATTCAGTCACTAAATTGGCTTATTATTGAGCAAATTATACATTAGATAACTCGTGTCCTATGACAAATTCAAAATATTGAAAATATTTGAATTTGCAGCCTCTTTCGTAGTTTCTCTTGAATTTTCGTGTATTCCATGTGCGAGTGCGTCCTATTGTTTGTTTTAACTTTAAACGAGTATTCTGAAGCAATTCCTTGAGACGCATCTCCAATAACAGATAAATGTAGACCGTATGAATCTAAAATACCCCATATATTAGTAATATTTACATTACTAGTAGATTCCTCTTGTTAAACGGTCATTAGGCAACGTTGCTTTTGTGAAGTCACGTTCAAGTTTTGCATGTAGGGAGAATTTAACTACATTAAAATACAGTTGACGCTGTTACAAGTAAAATGTGCTATGTGCATGCAAATAAAAATGACAGATAATTAGAATAAATGTAAATATAAGTAATGACTGTCTTACCTTTTGATGTTCATGGGTGTATAATTCTGGTTGGACACGTGCAAATTTTCTTTTTTTTCACGTGAATTTGCACGTGACCAACCAGAATTTTATAACCATGGACACCAAAAGTAAGACAGTAATTTCTTAATTCAAGATGAAAAAAGCACATTTTTATTTAAACGAAACATTACGTAACTTAGAATGATTGAGAGTTTTAATAAACGCTCTTGTAATCATCTATATCTTGGAACAATGAAAGAATACATATAGTACCGGAAGATAATAAGATGGTATCGTAAAACACACACACAACCTCCCTCAAACACACCATCACGTACACACATAACATAGTCAACATTCAAATTTCGGGAAAATATTATTCTTTCAGATACAGATACAGATTTAATAGATGACACTGATGACATATAAATTCTATAGAATATCTAGGCGCCATCTATTCCCCTGAATTATAAAAGAAAAGAAGCAGACCATTAACTCGATCAACAATGTGACCTGGACACCGATGAGCAATATTCCATAATTACCTTTAACTGTATATATCTGAATCAACAAGACATAAAGGGTTGTAATATGAGAAAGAGCTTGAAAGTAAGTCTGTCATATAAGAGTATGTAGGTGATCGGCTGACATAGTTTCTAAGAAAGTTTTATGGTCGGTATGGGGACTTCCCTTATGACTTCACAGTGTTAACGATATTAAATCTTATTTTTGTTCTAAAAGACAAAAGGGACCATTGAGTCGCTTAAATGACATGTTCAATTGGAAATTTATCGGATTTGACAAATTCTGCCATACGGAAGTTACGAGTTTTCATACAAGCAGGTAATGCTGACTCCCTCCGGGTACACGGTGTCGGACTCTTTTTGGGGAGGGTTAATTAGAAATTGTTTTGCTTGCTTGTTTGCATGCAACATAGTTTGGAATTCAATGCTGTTTCTTACGTTTCAAACGGATCGCTTTATTCACGATTTGTTCTTCGTCGAGATAATTTTTTTTTGAAATCGCAAAATGATAGAAAGTATAAATACATTGATCGATTCCCGCCTATTCCCCTTTGTTGACATAGTTACATCTAATAGTTGTTATTCTCTTGTTAATGGGACACAAGTCGAGTTTTTAGGATAACTACGTGATTTTATTACAGGCGGCTTGCGTAAACTAGAACCGTTTGTGATTATTTTACGAGGAACAAACGAAATTAAAAGCAGAAATGCGGGAAACTTTTCTCTTTTCTTTTTAGTGCAGTTGTACTTCGTGTCGCAATTAAAGTTATTGATGTTCTCAGCCGTTATATATCCATATGGATAAGATCGGAAAATTGTTTTACAGAACTCTAAAAAGCACGAATTTGTTTTGCTTTTTACATAGAACCTATCTAAATGCCTTTATAACTCAAACAAGATTTAATGGCCATTGCAGCGAAAATGTTTTCGATGATAAACAAACTCTCAGTTATTCAGTCTCAAAATCGAGAAGGCAAGGCAAAATTATTAGAATTTCCATTGGAGCGGTTGCGATCTTCAGAAGGAATGACATTCCGAAGTGAGACCAGGTGCCCAGGGTGAGTCCAGCGTCTCCTGATTGCACGCAACACCCGTCGCAACAGCTCCATGAGAACTTGTCAAATTCAGTGATTGTCTCGATGCACATATTGATG
This sequence comes from Pinctada imbricata, assembly GCA_033119305.1. Classification (NCBI taxonomy): domain Eukaryota; kingdom Metazoa; phylum Mollusca; class Bivalvia; order Pterioida; family Pteriidae; genus Pinctada; species Pinctada imbricata. The sequence goes on from VSWD01000005.1 coordinate 112,975,420, forward strand.
TACATATCAGGTAAATATTTCTTGTTTGGTGATGATTACAGTCAGATGCAATCCAGAATGTTGCTGATCATTCTGTAAAGGGGGATCTAATATGCTTTTATTATATCCCCGTAGAGACCGAAAGACTTCCTCAATGATGATTTCAGCCGTTGTGTAATATAACCCTGAACAAGTAGCTTACTAAATCTCCATATTTGGAACATGCCTTGATGTACCGTATCAGCTGAGAAGTACGAAACGGATATGTCGCTTGTTTCCTTCATCTCTACTTGATGACCATAAATTTCATGTAGATGATCCTTAAAGTTCGAATTATTGACAGACAACACGTCATCTATATATGTGAAGGTAAAATTGAACTGAGATGCGAGGTACTTTCGCCTTGTCGAGAGCAAGGTCTGGATGAAGTCAGCTTCATATGAATATTGAAATAAATCCGCACGCAGTGGGGCGCAATTGGTGCCCATGGGGATATTTGCTGGAATACACTCCAAACACTACAAAAATGTTGTCGGTCAAAACTCAAGCATCCGGATGATATCGTCTTCGGTATACCTTTTTTTTTTTTACATCAGAGTAAGTCTAAATAGGTCTAGACTCTAGTACAGAAAATTATCCCAACATATGCCACAACAAAATCTCCTTGTTTTATGATAAACATCAAAGAAGTACCTAATATTTATTTATGATATGCTGCAAATTTATCTGTCCTTAGAATGATGCTGTTGAAATTGAAGACGTCTAATATTCTGAAGGCCGCTTTTCAGTTCCAAATGAATGAATTAATAAATTCATAGACCCAAGAATATCTAGTGATAAGACGAGGTGGAAAAGCTGATTTCTTTTTAAAGTTTTCTCTACTATAGTCATGTCGCGCGCATCTTTTTTTCTAAAGAGGTACAGATTCAGATATTCAATGTTCGATCTATCTTCTCTCGCAAAGATGGTTTCTAGGCCATATTCAAATGAATGTGAATAATGTGTGAAATGTTTTGATATCATGGATCCATTACGAGTTTCAATACAAATGTACCTAGTTCCATATGTTCTTTATACATCTCTACAGTAATATAATCTTGAAGACGATTTTTACATTTTCTCAATAATTGTTTAATAAAACATACACGTGTTCAGCGCGAAAACGGTGAGTTTGCATTATTAGTTGATAACGTAGCTGTGTAATGAGTTAATGCATGAGATAAGTATAGTGTAATGAATGGGTATGATAATTGACTTGGGAGGCATGTAAATGACGAACCTATACCGTGGATATCGACGATAACATAATGATAATAATCGTGATGGAACTCAGTAACAGAAGAAAATGGCTGAAATGAGCAATTATAGTATCAAATGATCCGTAATGGAAGATTGGAAAAGTTTCAAATGATGATAGATCCGGGTCGTTTCCAGGTACGTTATAGGTTTCTGTTAATAATGTACCAGCGATATGCCACATGGTTCCTGTCATTGATGTTCAGATATCCATATCTGAACGAATCGAAAAATATGCACTTTATCACGTGATTCTGTTTTGTTCACGAATCATTCTTATTTTCATCGGATTAAAATAAGGTATTTTCAAGAGTAAATGATTATGAAAGAATTGTGTTGATTTTCGAAAGTATGAAATCAAATCGCATTTAAGCAGGGTATCAATATAAATGTACACTTAATCCTCTTTCATCTTTTTTGTGAAATATCTTCGGACAATCGTTCAGTGAGAGGGATTTGTGTAGGTAACCAGAATGACTACACCGGCCATTTGACATCCTGGTGGAATCATAATCTTTCAAAGTCAGCTCAACAGGTGTAAAGTATCATGATTACATTTTTGATTCGCTTTGGGGCCTAACATGATTGTATTCATTACTTTTTGTGTATGATGACCACATTGCATTCATACATAATGTATAGTAAACGTGTGGTCGGCTCCGGTTGCTGTCTCTTCATAAGTATTTTTCAGCGCTGTTATATCTTTATAATCTTTGGTATCGTTCCCTTTATAAATCAATGTACCACAGATTCCATCTAATTTAAACAACGTAAAGTCCTTGCGTACTTAATATGATTAATCATGAACTTATTCATGATACAGATGGATTTCCTTGTCTTAGCTGATGTATCTTTTTGTGCTATAAAAGTAACATTACTGAAAATCTAATAACACCAATGTATCGATTAAAAACATTGATTCAAATGTTTTTGTATTTAACCATTTGCCTCTCGTATCTCAGATATATATATACATACTAATTTGAAGTAACAATTACAAACATTACGGTCTAAAGTAAACCAATCGTTTGTCATCTATCATTCTAGCTCAGCCAATCAAAATGTATTGTCGTTTGGTCAGGAAATGAGGATGTGGATTGATATACAGTTTCATTTCAGATTCTTCATACGGGTACTGTTCAGTGCAATCTGACATCAAAGAAAAATCCCATTGAAGATTTTCCACGAGAACGGTATACTATAGAAGAATCGATGCACTGACATTTGAAAGCAGACGACAGTTTATGGAAATCGATATATGGACTACATCCCAGCAGCCGGTATTCAGACATGCTAATTATTGAATGAAGAATAGATGTACACTCATTATGTTGCATTCCATTGATTCTTTTTATGGATGGATCAACCTAGCAATATGTATGCTAATATACTGTAAATGTAACACATTATCTGTCGATGAATCGTTAAGTCTTTATTCCTAGAAACTTTATATCTTAACACTGTTTGATTATTGTACGACGAAAAATAAGGTCTTGGTAAGAAACAACCTGCATCTGCTACACCAGTCTGAATAAAACCGCGAACATGACAAAACATAGATATGGATTACGGTAAATCATCTCTATCTTCTAATCTTAATACTTATATATATGATATGATTCTAATTATTCAAAAATATGTGATATTGAACTAATTACTAGTAGAAAGATATGATAAATGAAGGTAGCAGAAGTTGTAAACGTCAATGAAATTAGATGATAAACACACGCAACAGTCTCCATCTGACATTACAAATAAGCTTTTTAGCCTCAATTATAGGACAAGTGTCTTAATTTGACATTTAAGTGGCTTGTTAGGAGGTATGCAACACAAAGAAAGAGCATAATGCGCGTTGATTCATTTCATGCGAAATTTTATGCACTTGCTTTGTGTAGAATTGTACCCATAGCACAGCACGAATTATGGCATTATTAATATATATTGCACACCACCGTTGTCAGTTTCATTCTTGTTTTCTGAAATCGCCGCTTTCCATGTGAAATTCAGACCGACGGCAATCACAGCACGTCCTATAGTTCAAGCTATATTGCAATATATACCATCTTTTAAAAGAGTTTTATATTAGCGAATAACATTGGTTGTGCATCTATATAAAAAGTCGATATCAAATTTCATAAGTTAAACTTTGTGTCAGCACGCGAAATTGTAAAAATTAGATTGTTACAAAAATACGTAAGGCTAGAGTGCAAATAAAAGAAAATACATATTGAAAATAGATAATGAATCTCTCGAATGGACATGAAAGAGCAAACATCACATTTATCAAAGATGGTTGTATTTTAGCTGGTATTCTGGACGTTGATACTAACATGAAGCTGACGGATGGGATGATGAGTTTATAATGTGAAATTGATAGCATCCATTAGAAAGAAAGCACAACCAAAGTGAGTGAGTACGGCCAACACGGCCCTCTTTCCACCTTAGAATTAAGCGAACCCAATACAGAACACATTCTATATTTTACTAAGCCTCCAAAGGGTAGCCTCCAAGGGTCATGACTAAGCAAGAACAGGTAAATTCTTTATCATTAAGAAGTATTATAATTAGTTGGTCATGACTAAGCAAGGACAGGTTATAATTCTTATCTATCATTAAGAAGTACACGAAAAAGTTCCTCAATTCCACGAACATGTTCTCACAATTCCTTTTAAATTTATTAACCGCTAGCTTTTTCCTCACGAGCAACAAAAGAGGGGTTTTTGTAGGTCAAAAATCGTAAAGCGGTACTTTATATCAATTGATAGAGTATTACAAAGTAATTTAAAAAGGAATTGTGAGAACATGTACGTTGAATTGAGGAACTTTCTCGTTTACTTCTTAATGATAATAACAATAAGATAATTCCACTTTTTTAAAAACAAGGAACGGGTTGGGAGGGGGGGGGGTTCGCTCATTGCACACGAAACTGAACCTGGAACAAGAAAATTATCAAAAATAATTGTAAGCGGCGCTACCTTGAATTACTTCGATAAAAAATTAGATGTACACAATGTTCCAATAATGTCTGTCATTTTCTCACATTAACCCACAGAATGAAGGAATGAAAAAAGAATAGAAACGACAAACAAAAACAAATAATACAAATAATACCGCATCTTCTCGAGATCAGTTTACGTAATTATCTTATTCCCAAACTTATCACTCGTCACCATGAATTCGTCAATTTCATTGGCTCCGTGGTAAGGTAGACCGGACCAATGAGATTCGACCCAAGGGGTCCTGATTACATACGAAGCGAAGGTTTGAAAACAATATGGTGACGCCCTTTTAAATCTGTCGAATATGCTGGAGCGAATATAATAAGAGGGACAGGCGTATAATTTCCAGAGATACATTTCTAATTAAGAAATGACTGTATTAATTTTTCAGTCTATCGATGTATAGACAAAAACCGATGCACAAACTATATAATCCGCGAAGCATTTATTTTTGTCTAGACATAGATAGACAGAAAAAATATTACATTCATTTCTTATAATTTAATTAAATTATAATTGACGGCATTTTAACACTGTTGATTTTCAAGTGCAAAAATGGCGACGTTGTATTTGAACAGGCCTAACGTAACGGCGCTTGACGTTGGTGACGTCATGATAGGCTACATTGTCTATACAGCTATAGACAAAATTTCGCTTCGTACGACGGAAATAATTAAATTATTGTAAAATAGATATGTCAGGTACTTGACTTTGTACCAAAATGAAAACTATCGAGAAGTGTGTGCTAATTATAGCTGGTGATGACGAGCTCTCAGGGGACATAAATTTTGAATGATCACTGTAGGCGGCGTTCAGAAAGTCGTGGGAAATTTAAAATTTTTAATTTGAAACATGACTAGGGGGAGTAAGATGTCTCGAGAAGATGATAATTCAAGGTATCACAGTACTAAATGGGGAATTCCCTTCGGGTACACGGCAAAACATGGCCGCTATTGAAATCTTGTTCCCGACTTTAAAAATAAAATTCTAAAAAAATATAAAGAATTGAAATAATCTAATCATATCACATAAAAGGTCTATCAATAAGAAATTAAAGGACGGATCATTTGTGAAATTATCAACTGTAGCTATGGATGAAAGATCGATCTAAAAGAAGTCATGTGAATTCAAAAATCGCATTTTAGATTTAAGTGCAAAAAATGGATCTAAATCTTCAAGTGGCTAGATCTTTCTAGACTCTGTGGTCACTTTTTTCTATAGATGTCATTTTTAAGTATCTCAAACCTTCGTGTACAAAACTTATATAGTGAATCATCTGGGTGAATGTTGTGAGAGACGTAGGATGCAACTGAACAGAGGTGGGTGCTCCATAGACTTCAATGGAAAAGGCATTTAGTACTGTGATACCTGCAAGGATTGTACTTGAAAATGTTACAGAGGGATTTCAGAGCTCATAATGCTAAATAGTAATCTACATCATTGGGACATATATAACATAAATTCAAAACGGGTGCATTATGTGCGAAATGGCGGCAACGGGTACCTGTAGAAATAATGAATATTTCAAAACGAAATTCAAGGAGGTGCCTTTTTTGAGAGAAAAAATATTTTCTCCTTCAAGAGATAAATGCGTCTTTTCATAATACATAGAAACGGGCTTTCCAAGATATTTGGGAGAAAAAATTTTTTTTAGCTCACCTGTAGTTTGCGGTCTGTATTCCGATTTTAACTTACCCCCTTCATTTTAAGCATCAAACATTGGTCAATTTTCGTGAAGAATTAATGTTCTATGTCTAGGATAAAAACCAAAATCAATAAAATGTTATAAAACTTTGTATACATGACCAATTCCTCTGCAATGGTGTAGCCTTCCATAGACAAATGCAGACTATAGCTGAATGGGAGGAGCTTCATTGAATCTCAGTGAATTAATGCGTTGAGCCATCACAAAATGCACCCTTAAGTCATAGTCCCTGCACTTCACGCAGATCATCTGCATGTTTATGTGAATAAAGAACCATTATGTATGTATTTTCATTCAAATAAGTCATTAGAATAACGAGGTATGTCCGTAAGACAGCGCTACATCGCACGGGGGTCATAAATAGCGGATCTAAGCGTTGATGACCAGTGTGACCAATTCTTTCGCTATGGCTGATTAAAATCTCATTCACTCATCATGATGGCGATTATTTAAAGAGGAGATAATAGACTTCAAGAAAACAAGAAGACTTTTTAAAAATGAAATATTCAAAGTACTTGAAATTTCAATTTTTATTCAAAATAAGTCCAAAATTCACACATTTTCTTGCAAAGAGCAATATTGCATATTACATAATTTCAGCAAAGATTTTTAAAAACGTAACAAGTTCATTAGATAGACAAATAGCGTATCTATGTGCTGATACATGAAAACATATCAATCTTTCATTTGTAGAGATTTTGTATTTCTCACAAAAATGTGGTCATGCATCTCTTTACTGTGAAAATGGAAAGGGGGTACACGTGTATAGATGGTCATAATTTCTTTCATAAAGCGAATTCTGAATTTTGCTAAATCATCTTATGAAGTTTAAGGTCTGTAGTATATAAGAAATAAATATTGTAAAAAAATGAGGTCCTTCAAGGTATCACAGTACTAAATGGGGAATTCCCTTCGGGTACACGGCAAAACATGGCCGCTATTGAAATCTTGTTCCCGACTTTAAAAATAAAATTCTAAAAAAATATAAAGAATTGAAATAATCTAATCATATCACATAAAAGGTCTATCAATAAGAAATTAAAGGACGGATCATTTGTGAAATTATCAACTGTAGCTATGGATGAAAGATCGATCTAAAAGAAGTCATGTGAATTCAAAAATCGCATTTTAGATTTAAGTGCAAAAAATGGATCTAAATCTTCAAGTGGCTAGATCTTTCTAGACTCTGTGGTCACTTTTTCTATAGATGTCATTTTTAAGTATCTCAAACCTTCGTGTACAAAACTTATATAGTGAATCATCTGGGTGAATGTTGTGAGAGACGTAGGATGCAACTGAACAGAGGTGGGTGCTCCATAGACTTCAATGGAAAAGGCATTTAGTACTGTGATACCTGCAAGGATTGTACTTGAAAATGTTACAGAGGGATTTCAGAGCTCATAATGCTAAATAGTAATCTACATCATTGGGACATATATAACATAAATTCAAAACGGGTGCATTATGTGCGAAATGGCGGCAACGGGTACCTGTAGAAATAATGAATATTTCAAAACGAAATTCAAGGAGGTGCCTTTTTTGAGAGAAAAAATATTTTCTCCTTCAAGAGATAAATGCGTCTTTTCATAATACATAGAAACGGGCTTTCCAAGATATTTGGGAGAAAAAATTTTTTTTAGCTCACCTGTAGTTTGCGGTCTGTATTCCGATTTTAACTTACCCCCTTCATTTTAAGCATCAAACATTGGTCAATTTTCGTGAAGAATTAATGTTCTATGTCTAGGATAAAAACCAAAATCAATAAAATGTTATAAAACTTTGTATACATGACCAATTCCTCTGCAATGGTGTAGCCTTCCATAGACAAATGCAGACTATAGCTGAATGGGAGGAGCTTCATTGAATCTCAGTGAATTAATGCGTTGAGCCATCACAAAATGCACCCTTAAGTCATAGTCCCTGCACTTCACGCAGATCATCTGCATGTTTATGTGAATAAAGAACCATTATGTATGTATTTTCATTCAAATAAGTCATTAGAATAACGAGGTATGTCCGTAAGACAGCGCTACATCGCACGGGGGTCATAAATAGCGGATCTAAGCGTTGATGACCAGTGTGACCAATTCTTTCGCTATGGCTGATTAAAATCTCATTCACTCATCATGATGGCGATTATTTAAAGAGGAGATAATAGACTTCAAGAAAACAAGAAGACTTTTTAAAAATGAAATATTCAAAGTACTTGAAATTTCAATTTTTATTCAAAATAAGTCCAAAATTCACACATTTTCTTGCAAAGAGCAATATTGCATATTACATAATTTCAGCAAAGATTTTTAAAAACGTAACAAGTTCATTAGATAGACAAATAGCGTATCTATGTGCTGATACATGAAAACATATCAATCTTTCATTTGTAGAGATTTTGTATTTCTCACAAAAATGTGGTCATGCATCTCTTTACTGTGAAAATGGAAAGGGGGTACACGTGTATAGATGGTCATAATTTCTTTCATAAAGCGAATTCTGAATTTTGCTAAATCATCTTATGAAGTTTAAGGTCTGTAGTATATAAGAAATAAATATTGTAAAAAAATGAGGTCCTTCAAGGTATCACAGTACTAAATGGGGAATTCCCTTCGGGTACACGGCAAAACATGGCCGCTATTGAAATCTTGTTCCCGACTTTAAAAATAAAATTCTAAAAAAATATAAAGAATTGAAATAATCTAATCATATCACATAAAAGGTCTATCAATAAGAAATTAAAGCACGGATCATTTGTGAAATTATCAACTGTAGCTATGGATGAAAGATCGATCTAAAAGAAGTCATGTGAATTCAAAAATCGCATTTTAGATTTAAGTGCAAAAAATGGATCTAAATCTTCAAGTGGCTAGATCTTTCTAGACTCTGTGGTCACTTTTTCTATAGATGTCATTTTTAAGTATCTCAAACCTTCGTGTACAAAACTTATATAGTGAATCATCTGGGTGAATGTTGTGAGAGACGTAGGATGCAACTGAACAGAGGTGGGTGCTCCATAGACTTCAATGGAAAAGGCATTTAGTACTGTGATACCTGCAAGGATTGTACTTGAAAATGTTACAGAGGGATTTCAGAGCTCATAATGCTAAATAGTAATCTACATCATTGGGACATATATAACATAAATTCAAAACGGGTGCATTATGTGCGAAATGGCGGCAACGGGTACCTGTAGAAATAATGAATATTTCAAAACGAAATTCAAGGAGGTGCCTTTTTTGAGAGAAAAAATATTTTCTCCTTCAAGAGATAAATGCGTCTTTTCATAATACATAGAAACGGGCTTTCCAAGATATTTGGGAGAAAAAATTTTTTTTAGCTCACCTGTAGTTTGCGGTCTGTATTCCGATTTTAACTTACCCCCTTCATTTTAAGCATCAAACATTGGTCAATTTTCGTGAAGAATTAATGTTCTATGTCTAGGATAAAAACCAAAATCAATAAAATGTTATAAAACTTTGTATACATGACCAATTCCTCTGCAATGGTGTAGCCTTCCATAGACAAATGCAGACTATAGCTGAATGGGAGGAGCTTCATTGAATCTCAGTGAATTAATGCGTTGAGCCATCACAAAATGCACCCTTAAGTCATAGTCCCTGCACTTCACGCAGATCATCTGCATGTTTATGTGAATAAAGAACCATTATGTATGTATTTTCATTCAAATAAGTCATTAGAATAACGAGGTATGTCCGTAAGACAGCGCTACATCGCACGGGGGTCATAAATAGCGGATCTAAGCGTTGATGACCAGTGTGACCAATTCTTTCGCTATGGCTGATTAAAATCTCATTCACTCATCATGATGGCGATTATTTAAAGAGGAGATAATAGACTTCAAGAAAACAAGAAGACTTTTTAAAAATGAAATATTCAAAGTACTTGAAATTTCAATTTTTATTCAAAATAAGTCCAAAATTCACACATTTTCTTGCAAAGAGCAATATTGCATATTACATAATTTCAGCAAAGATTTTTAAAAACGTAACAAGTTCATTAGATAGACAAATAGCGTATCTATGTGCTGATACATGAAAACATATCAATCTTTCATTTGTAGAGATTTTGTATTTCTCACAAAAATGTGGTCATGCATCTCTTTACTGTGAAAATGGAAAGGGGGTACACGTGTATAGATGGTCATAATTTCTTTCATAAAGCGAATTCTGAATTTTGCTAAATCATCTTATGAAGTTTAAGGTCTGTAGTATATAAGAAATAAATATTGTAAAAAAATGAGGTCCTTCAAGGTATCACAGTACTAAATGGGGAATTCCCTTCGGGTACACGGCAAAACATGGCCGCTATTGAAATCTTGTTCCCGACTTTAAAAATAAAATTCTAAAAAAATATAAAGAATTGAAATAATCTAATCATATCACATAAAAGGTCTATCAATAAGAAATTAAAGCACGGATCATTTGTGAAATTATCAACTGTAGCTATGGATGAAAGATCGATCTAAAAGAAGTCATGTGAATTCAAAAATCGCATTTTAGATTTAAGTGCAAAAATGGATCTAAATCTTCAAGTGGCTAGATCTTTCTAGACTCTGTGGTCACTTTTTCTATAGATGTCATTTTTAAGTATCTCAAACCTTCGTGTACAAAACTTATATAGTGAATCATCTGGGTGAATGTTGTGAGAGACGTAGGATGCAACTGAACAGAGGTGGGTGCTCCATAGACTTCAATGGAAAAGGCATTTAGTACTGTGATACCTAATAGTCACTGAAACACTTTTTCGAGTATCTGTCTTTGCATTATAAATTTGAAGTCGACCCTTATGACACGGGAGCAGTTTTCTACTGGGCCTTTACGTTATCTCTGATAGCCGGAGGTCCCCAGGGTCATTATCTCTATTTATAGCTGCTCTAGAAAGCATTTCCAGAATACATTAGTCTGTCTTGGAAAAATTGTCAACCTTATCCCATTGTGCTAACACCTTGTTTCACCCTTTTACAAACTAATCCGCACGGAGACGCTTTCCTATCGCTAGTTGATCTATTAAACAGTGGAAAATATCACTTTAGCTGATCACATTCGCCCCGGAATCGATAACACTAAGCTATGAAATTACCCTCTATTGGATCATCCCGAGGCTTGTAATCATTGAATTCACCACAAGCACTGCAGAAAGCCCCGGTCGATGTGAAGGAAGGCCGCTACTATAGGACAAAACATCAACTCCGTAACATGCAACATTAATCATGTATACTCTTTCCTGTTACACATAGAACGAATACATGCTCACTGACCCGTTTGTTCGCTTTTATGATATGATGTATAAAACTTTCTTTAAGAAAATGACGCGAATTTATTACTTTGAGATCCAATTACGTCACGGTAATCACAGTAATTGAACGTGATATGCGGCAAACGCAACAGCGCTGTCCGTGATTAATAGACGGCCGTTAAACATGTAAATTCGATTAGACTTTTCCGATAGAAAAGGATAAGGAAAAATGATTGCTATGCGAATTTGTTTATGTCAGAACAAAAGGTCATGGAAGCCTTCTACTTGGTTTCATTGAATTTCTGGTGCTATAAATCTCAATTTGTCTCTCAGATCGCCACAGCTTTGCAATAATTACGGCAATCTAAACCGATAATGCAAGAAAATAAATGATTAATTTCATAACAGAACAGCTTATTCTATAAAAAATAAGAGATTGAAGTTGTGGTAGAAGCTCGGGAGACATCCGATAATCGGAGAGACGAAATATGTGTTACGAACGGAAAGTCGGACAAAATGACGAAATCGTCGATAAAAACAAAGTTCTCAAGGACAATGTCAACCTAAAAAGGAGTTTCGTATAAAAGGTGGTTTGAAATTGAAGACATAACAGCTGTTACAAAGATGTATGTTCATAAATTCCAAAATGCAAATATTCCAAGAAATAGCAATATGAGCAATATGGTTAATGAAAACTAAACTCCTTGAGGCCAAAATCCGTAACACTGTGGGCAAAAAATGTACATTTTGCGAAACTGAAATTGAAACCATAGAACACATTTTTTTGGGGTAAAATTAGTCAGGATTTTATACTTAATTTTCAAGTAATTCTCCTTATTTCTCATGTACATGACCATTGTTATTTGATATTCTTTTAAGGAACTAATTTAAACATCTCCTAAGTTTCTTTCCCTTTTACTTCTGATGAACTTGCAGTAATGTTTGAGTGTAAAATAAAATTCACAAGAAAAAAAAAAAAAATCAAGTAAATCAACTTTATCTAGCTTACAAAATACACGTGAAATGTTTTGGAATGAATAAGATTATCATGGTAGATCTGTCCTCAGTACTTCACAAACTTGAACATCAAATCAGTATATATTATAGTAATCCTGACCACTTATAAATGGTATTCAATGAAAAAAGGTTAAAACCGTATCTACTTACTAGTAGTACAATTCCGAAAATCTATATTAGGACATTTCTTGTTTTATAGCTACATGTATCAGCTAGTCAGGAATGAAAACAAACAAGCGTATAAAATAAAGTTGCAATTTCATATTATGTTACTATGTTAAATCTGACAGAAACTTGTTTCATTTAATTATTAAGAGATTTCATGGACGAAAGCACCTCGCATCTCCGTTCATAGATGACGTGTTGTCCATCAATAATCCAAACTTAAAGTATCATCTACATGAAATCTATCCCTCATGAACTAGAGATCAAGGAAACATCCGAGAGTGACAGATCCGCTTCGTACTTCGATATACCTCTTTCTTTCGACGCAAACGGCAATTTGAACACCTCACTGTAGTATGGCAAGCGTGAAGATTTCAGCTTCAACATATAACTGACTTCCCTTTCATGAGTAGCAACATTCAGTCTTCTTCTTATGGCGTACGCCAGAGCAAGATTTCATCGTTAGAGCCAGACGGCTTGCAAGTAAGCTACTTGTTCAGGGTTACATTACACAATGGCTGAAATCATCACTGAGGACGTTCTTCGGTCGCTACGGGGATATAATAAAAGCATATCAGATCCCCTTTTCCAGAATGATAAGTGACATTTTGGATTGCGATTGAATGGCTGTCATCATCACCAAACACGAAGTATTTACCTGATATACACATCAATATGAACATCGAAATTAACAAGTTTTCATGGAGCTATTGTGACGGGTGTTGCATGCAATCAGGAGATGTTGACTCTCGCCGGGCACCTGGTCTCACTTCGGAATGTTATTCATTCCGAGGTTCGCAACCGTTCCAATGGAAATTCTAATGATTTTACCTTGCCTTCTAGACTTTGAGATTGAATAACTGATGGGTACTTCTTTGATGATTATTTAGACAATAAAAGAATGATAGATAATGCATTGCCTTGACTATGTGCAGTACTTTTACATTTTTACATGACAGAAATATAGAAAACTAAACAGTTTCCCTTTAATTCCTGTAGATTTGCACAGAGATTTTATTATTTTAATTTTGTTTTGTTTTATGACTTTGGCTCAGAACCTACGAACTAGGAGGACGCAAAACAGAAAATAACAAACTTATACAAATCTTATCACTGAATGTTCATGTGAACTGTCTATAAAAATAAAGAGAAAACCGATATCAAGTAAAGATAGGGATCTGATCAGAACAGGCAATGGAACATGTAATTTCAATGACCAAAAGTCAGAATGTCTGAGACAGAATATCTGTTGAATGTCCAATATATGAAAATATAAAACACTATTTTATCTCCACAATGTTAAAGGATATTTTAGGTTAGAACTATCCAAAACATCCTTTTTAAGGCACTTGTAACCTTTTCTGCTCGTCAAATGTGACAGGTATTGCTTACAAGCAGAAGATGGTACTCTTCCAAAGTACCTTATGACATCTCTATCGACATTTTTCATGTTTTCATGTTCGGGGACTTTGGACATCGCAAGTGGAAGAAACTTCGTCACAAACGTAAATTGTTAATGTTATGTTAACCAAATTAACCTAGATTTAATTTTGTGAAAATTTATTCAATTTCATGAGTGAATATACATATCTGAAGCTATCCAAGGTCATTTCGTTTTTTTTTGTGTGTTCAGATTTTACTTTTTCAATTGCACCTGATTTCTTTTATATGACCGCTTAAGTGCGAAATTCGAAGTATGTCAACTTGAAAAATGTCCAATAGGCTTTATCTTTTCCACTGTGCAGAATATTTGTGTTATTTCGTTGAGTTACTACTGACGAGGATTAAAATATCCGAGACACGTGTCTAGTACAACAACATTGGTACTTTAGAACATATATTTCAATATTGACAATGTTTTGTATGTTAATTGGTGGTGATTTGTATTCTTCATGTTTTTGTATGTTAATTGGTGGTGATTTGTATTCTACATGTTTTTGTATGTTAATTGGTGGTGATTTGTATTCTATATGTTTTTGTATGTTAATTGGTGGTGATTTGTATTCTACATGTTTTTGTATGTTAATTGGTGGTGGGTGATTTGTATTCTACATGTTTTGTATGTTAATTGTGGTGATTTGTATTCTACATGTTTTGTATGTTAATTTGGTGGTGATTTTATTCTACATGTTTTGTATGTTAATTGTGGTGATTGTATTCACATGTTTTGTATGTTAATTGGTGGTGATTTTATTCTACATGTTTTTGTATGTTAATTGGTGGGTGATTTTTATTCTACATTGTTTTTGTATGTTAATTGGTGGTGATTTTTATTCGTACATGTTTTGTATTTAATTGTGGTGATTGTATTCTACATGTTTTTGTATGTTAATTGGTGGTGATTTGTATTCTACATGTTTGTATGTTATTGGTGGTGATTTGTATTCTACATGTTTTTGTATGTTAATTGGTGGTGAGTTTGTATTCTACATGTTTTGTATGTTATTGGTGGTGATTTGTATTCTACATGTTTTTGTATGTTAATTGGACATGTTTTTGTATGTTAATTGGTGGTGATTTTTATTCTACATGTTTTTGTATGTTAATTGGTGGTGATTTTTATTCTACATGTTTTTGTATGTTAATTGGTGGTGATTTGTATTCTACATGTTTTTGTATGTTAATTGGTGGTGATTTGTATTCTACATGTTTTTGTATGTATATTGGTGGTGATTTGTATTCTACATGTTTTTGTATGTTAATTGGTGGTGATTTTTATTCTACATGTTTTTGTATGTAATTGGTGGTGATTTGTATTCTACATGTTTTTGTATGTTAATTGGTGGTGATTTGTATTCTACATGTTTTTGTATGTTAATTGGTGGTGATTTGTATTCTACATGTTTTTGTATGTTAATTGGTGGTGATTTGTATTCTACATGTTTTTGTATGTTAATTGGTGGTGATTTTTATTCTTCATGTTTTTGTATGCTAATTGGTGGTGATTTGTATTCTACATGTTTTTGTATGTTAATTGGTGGTGATTTTTATTCTGACCTTGGGTTTAGTGTTTGTCTTTCATTCATTGATTCCATGTAGAGACGTAAAAGTTCACCGCCAATATAGGACTCCATAACCTGCCAGAAAAAAAGTTACTCTTCGTAGGAACAGTCAGGCCGAGCCAAAGTCTAAATACCTGCAGTCTTTCGTAATGTTTGATTGCTCATTACTACTGACTTACTTAAATTTGAGAAGTTTTGTTTTTAACTTATATTAAGTATGAAAATATGATATTAGAGAACATGACACAATCTAATTATAAAACATTTTGAACCTTTTATTAAAAGACAAAAGTAACGAAAATTCCTTAAAATTTCCTTAAGTTTTTTTTTGTGAAACTGGGCACTGTTCTCTATTAATCTGTTTTTCTTTTCCTTGAAAAATCTTATGGTTTGATATATACAAAAAGTTGTATCGATATGTTACAATTATGATAATGGACATATGCAATTGATGAAAATCAATCGGCAAAGAAGGAATCGATCATTGATATCAAGCTCCATAATCTCGGTAGACGTAACTACTGAATGGAAGGTACCATGAGTAAAGTATAAGGCGGACTACCGCTGGGAATTTACACTGTAATAAGTTGGGACCACTATTGCATCTCTTCCCCCTAAATAATTAATGAACGCCAAGTTTTATTGTTGCATTAGAATTGCCGTATCGTAACCTTCATAGAATTAGGGCCATGTTATCGATTGTACGTCAGATATACTTTCTAGTTTTTTTTTAATCTCTCAAATGGTATTTATCTTCCCATATATATATTTTATGGCGCTGAAAATTTAATAGTTTTTGAAAGCGTTGGCGAGAGTATCTTTGAATTGATGTAAATTATAAAATAGTTGCATACAATAGAGATATCGACAGAAAGGCAACATTCTGCACAAGCCCATGAGAATAACACACAAACCATATACCTCCTACAACAATGCCCGCGGCCAAACATTAAAAGCCATTTTCTATTTCTGTGAACTGACGCTAAAATCAATCGTGATATCGACGGAGCTGCATCTTTCTTTCAAGACAACACATTATATCAGCAAGGTGTTCGGAAACGCTCTGGATTTGCCACAACTTATCTTATATTGGATTTTCAAAGCATGCATTTTCTCTGTCGTAATGTATCAGCCATTACAGAGAATAATCCCTTATCTATGTTACCATCGGAGTTCTTTCACATAAATAAATCAAATGTTATGCTTAAGCCACAATATCATTGATGCTCATTATATTTTATCAGGAAAATTAACCCATTTATTACAATCCAGCTGATAAACAGTCAGGAGATGTTTGATGGGCAAGTATAAGTCATTTATCAACCAGTTTTACCTGGATGAGCCGAGCGAACACTCTCCCCTCTGAGAACAATTCACTGTAGGTTCCCACTTTGCTTTTTCCATTCAATTTAGAGGAGGCGAACATCGGGAGATAATTAATTTGAAAAACATACTCTCTGCATTCAAATCGAAATTAAAGATGGAAAACATGGCATCTTGAAATTACATGAATTGACGTAGGATGAAGGAGTTCGTTTTGCAGCCGATATCTTTTTGAAGTCTATGATTTACAAATTTCATATTTGTTTGTGATCTACTGCTTAATCATGTTTCCAGAGTATATACCAATTTCTTTTTTTCTTTATGACTTTGGAAAACGATTCTATAACGTATCAATTTTGCGTCCATAACGACTTGCTGTGTGCCTTTTCGAGTTTGTGTTTGTCTAGTGTTGTGCACAATTTGATGTTAAGTGCAATGTGAAGAACATTGTCATTTAGAGTTCTGTCAATTTTATAGTAGCAACAAAACGCTTAAAAAAGTTGATGCTAGCAAGATATGTTTTGAGAGTTCACTAGGTTTATCTGATTCTGCTATAAACAAGTGAAAAGTTTGAAACTTGATGGAATCTAAGAATATAATGTAATAATAATCAGTACCTATAAGGTGGAGAGTAAGAGAGAGAGTGAGAATGAGGAGAAAAGGAAAGAAAAGGTATCTTTTTTTAGTGTCACCGAGAAAGAACGTTTTAATAGTTTTGTTTGCTGGTATGATATAGTTGCATGACACGACTACCGGTACTTTTTTTCTCGTCGAATTTCACTATAAAATATAACCTCGTCGTCTACTGAGATTCTACTTCAGACGATGACGTCACATTTATGGAACACATTTCATCAATCAGGTCGACAACCCCGTATACCAACTTCGTTGTAGAACGACTTTACACCTAGTACTCTCTAGGTGTGATATTCTATTATAAGTAAGGGAATACCACCCACACTTTTACAACTCTTGTATGACTCCTAGGGGTACAGAGGCTTCATTAGGTAATTTTGCATATTGCTAGTTCAACATGCACCTTTAGTATCCATTTATATTTACGCAACCCTTTAATAGTTTTGGCAAAGTATACAAGAACTCTGCAGCTTTACGTGTGTTTTTCATTACAGGGCTGCATACAAAATCAAGTAACGAATTGATCGTCTTAGTTTAGCAACCTAATGTTGACAAAACTTATTAGCAGTTTCCGTTTATCCGATACATTGTTACTTATATAAAGTTTTTGAGAAAATAAACATAAAAGCATAAGCGATTTAACAAAGCTAATGCTTCCTGGATGTCGGATTATCGATCCCAAATATCTAGGTAACCATGGAAATCGGAAACCAAGGATCTATTAATTCATTGTGTAAATAACAAAGATGCAATTACCGTGGAGAGCTAATTCTTGCATGATACAAGATTTTGACCTAGAGTGCAGATGATAACCTTTTAGTTGTTGGCAATGGAGCCAATGGTATTCATTATATCGATCAGTGGTTGAAAATGCCTATTACATGTCAACAGCAATTATCTAATAACAATTTTATATCATAATTATCAAAATGCTTATTATCAAATATTTATTATAGGAAATAGTAAATACGTACATTAAATCAATTGAAAAGTCAGAGCAAATGGTAGCGCAATAAAAAATCGAATTAAAACTAATCTGAACCTAAACGAGTAGACCTTAGAGAAGAGGTGATTGAGGGGTTTTAAAATCGGCTTGTGTAAAGAAAAATGAAATCACCAGGAGAGCAGCTACGTGGATAAAACAGTATATTACGGCAAAACCCTTATCAGGAGCACTTCAAGTGGCACCACTTACAACTAATTATTTTTAGATTTCAAATGAAAGATTCTTATATTAAGGCCTCGAACATCACTGATGAGACATAACTTGTTAAATTGCGCATATGGTGCACTGAAATGTTATAATAGAACACGTCGAAAACTGTCATTTATTGAATGGCGAATTGAAGAATAAACAAACCATACAAAGGGGATCATCAAACATTGTTTTAAACCTTGACACAACCTGTCTTTTATGGTGATATGATAAACAAAATAAAAAGGATCAAAGGTAGGCAGCATAACCATCGAAAATGCGTCAGAATCATCAAACGCCTTTTATACCGTGGTTATGATCCTAATGTCACCAGACGGACACTAGGCTTGGTACTTGACCAATCTACAGTCTTGTACAAGCGCATCCTTGAGACTTGCACTCTGACTGACTGTGACGACGGGACTCCATGACGGGCCCTGTCCAAACCTCTTTAGAGACCACCTGTCCTCTCTGAATGTCAGTCGGACTCCTCGGGTGATTACATACATGAGCTCGCTACAGCCGGCAGAGCACGGACTGTATTACGCATGCCCTCTTTTTATATCCATTTACATATTCATCTGTGTCTCTGAGGCCTCTGCGTTTTGCGGTCTTGTTTGTGTGATGTCATCTTACAATGAGGAGGTTGTTTTACCACACAATTGTACGTTCTTCGAGACCTCTGGGTAATTGGAGAAGTGAGAGGGTTGTGCGCACGTAATCCAGGATAACCACACCATTTGCTACTTGCGTGACAGATGGCCGTCCAAAGTCGGCACCGGTTACCCATTGGTCTCGTCGGTTTATGTGTAGTCTTTTGTGTTTGATGTTTACATGTCGTGTGTCTCTTTTCCGTCTCGTGCTGTACTCGTCTTTTGTATTTTTGCATCGGGTGTTTTGGTGTTCTACTGTTGATGCTGCAACGGGGTCTTGTTGGAGATCTCCTCCCTTCTTGACATATAATTAAGATTTATATCAATATGTTTTAATATTGACAATTCTTTTTGTTTTGATTTACTCTCTCTCCACCTCGAGCATCACTGATGATGAATTGTTTATTGCGCATATGGTGCACTAAATTATTACGAAAGAACATATATTTTAGTATGATGAATTCATAATTAGAGGCAATCTTTGAAATCTTCTTAATCTATGTCAGATGCATAATTTATAATATGATACAGATTACTCTTGTCTTTTCTATTTTATTTAATTTTACTTTATCGCTATTACTAATTAAGATAAAGGGTAGACAAGAAGCCAATGCTGGATTAAAAGAAAACTAATCGCGACTGTTTCTTGAAGACAAGGAAGTAAATTATGTAACATTTTATCATTATTGAAGAAAACACAGACATGGGACGGCCAATAGGGAATTCACTATAATAAAGCTACACTCCCGTCATAATACAGATTACCCACAAATCATAGGCCTGTAGCTGGCAGCCAATAAGCCCATGTCAAGACACAACAATTTACATGGAGTATTTGATTGACCACGTCATATTGTGCCCATACATACATCGTCCATCTAAGTCCCCAATATAACATGCTGTATCCATCATAATCATGGATTCTCCATATCTTTACATTGAACATTTCATAGGAAGAATTCGGAACTGGTCTGTTATGTAATGTGTAAATAGCTCTACAACGATACTTGCTGATGGTCTATTAACTTTTTCATGCGATAGCATCTATACATTGTGTCGTGGAACGTGATTTACTGGCATATAAATGATCCAAGTTTCTATTTTGGATGAAGGAAATTTATATAGAATGTCTATATGAAGAAATCTTATTTCAGATACGACAGTGAATCAACTCGAGTTGACTCAGTGTGAATGATCCGGCCTGAATGATAGTAAGCAGATGCAAGTTGCTTCTTACAATAGCAAAATTGTCCATGATCCAAAACAGTCTACAGAATAAAAAACACTTTTGTTTCACGCATTCACTTCATGTTTTATTTAATATACTGAATTAAATAAAGATATTGTTCCCTTTCGTATCTGCATTGTTATTTAGTTATTTATTTTTTCGATGTCGTTTGTGCTTCTTGGATGTTCATGTTTTCTCTCTGTGTCTTATACATGAAGTATTTTTCATCTTCTCAGCTATATCCGTGCAAATGGCTCGTAATTCAAAGTTTCGTTATTCAAAACAATAATACGGTAGTTCCCACTCTTTACCTTCTTGAAGAAAATTTCAAACCAATATTTTAATGCACGAGACACGTGTTTCGGATAGTAAATCCTCATCAGTGATACTTAATCAAACGCCGAGGTGATTTTCAGACACGGCCAAATTTATTTTAGTAGCGCCCTCTAGTTTATTTTTTTTATTTCAATTTATGCATTTTGCAAAGAGTGCGCGGCTCCAAATTTTGTGTAGGGTCGATTCAGTAGCATAGTAAAATCGGAGGCAAAACTACATTAAGAGCAAGGATAAGAAACACCAAATGCCAAATACGAAATCGAAACACTAAATCATGAAGTTAGAATTTAAAAACCTTTGTAATGTTAATTATATTGATGTTAAATGTCTTCAAATTCAATAGCATAATTTAAGAGCAGATATATTTTACAGCATGGACCATACATGCACGTTTCGGGTACTTAACCCTCGTCAGTGATCCTCAATCCAAACAATGTAAAATGGCCAAACAAGTGTGAAAGTTCTTTTGTCCAAAAATGTACAGAAAGACGCAGCTGGATGGGTAGGATATAATGCTGTAGGAATCACGTTTTAGAAATTTCTAGAAATGTTTTTGATAACAATTTTTTAAATGCGCTTAAGAAACATAATTTGGAATATTTGGGATTCCTACATGCAAAACGTTTTTAACTAAAAATGAATCTTTTTCATATAGTTTAAGTTCTTCTTGGGATTAATTTGTTTACGGACTATTGTATAACGGAGCTCTAAATTATGTAGGTAAATGAATAACGTTTATCAATAAATATATTACAATACATATTGTATTCTTGTTGATGAGATAGACTGTTAAACCTATCATCAAAGAACAATCAAAATCTATGAAAAACCACGTTATCATTTCAAATTTTCAAAAGACAGTCGCCTTAGCATATATGTGACAAAAGGATAATGACCATAACTCCATACACAGTGCATAATCGATAATTCAGAAACCGAAGACATACACAATCAGGATAAAACAGGAACCAAAGCAAACAAACAAAAACCTTCACCGCATGAAAAGAAGCAAACTCCCAATATTAGAGTGAGAACAGGCGCCCAGGGAGAACCAGCATCTCCTGCTTGCATGCAGCACCCGCCGCTTCAAGGCGGTAGAATTGTCACATCCGGTTACTTCCATTTCGGAAGATATAAGCAAATTTTGTGGTTGGATGGTTCAAATGGTCTAAAACAGAATAACATACACCATTCTGGACAATGGGACATCATAGTGTATGATGAGTTCCCCGTATAGACCGTAGAACTTCCTCAGTGACGATGTTAGTCGATTTTTTGTAGTAACTGAAATTGAAAACAATACGTTATTTTACTGTATCAAGGATACCTGAGCTTAAAATAATTACCATCGTACTAACCACCCTATACTGAGCAATGTTTTACTGAGCGATGAACTAGCTGACTCCCAGACGGTCTTACCCTGTCAGAGGAAGTTCAAACGGTACTGTAACTATTAAGTCATTATAGTGTTTATTTGAAAAAAGATATTTTCCAATAGCTTATGCAATCCCCCACCTATATTGATGACTTCCCTAGGGAAACCTTCATTATGTTGTTTATACCAGGGTTATATTCGGAGATAATGACTGTCCTACTGACAGGTGTTTCCTGGATATAGGGTTAGGTTCAGATGTCCTTTAAGGTTATAACAACTAACTTAAGCTATTAGTATTTATTAGATATTCATTCTCATTATCTTAAAATCATTAAATACTCAATAATTAATTTTGCACGAAGTACATGTATTTACGATTGTCTTTCATATACATATAATATTTTGGTGCTCAATTAATTCTCTGATACAAATAAAAATGTTTATGTATTCTAGGGCACTTTTCATTTGGCAAAGAAAAATTACTCATATTTCCAGTAATGAGTAATTAAACTGTATCAGTTTGCCACAAAAACATCGTAAGAGCAGACAATTCAATTAAGAAATTTAATCAACTGAAAAAAGATTGTAAATAGAATACCGGCCTACACAATTGCAGCCAAGTTTTAGTTACCAGATATTATGTAAGGCGGACATACCTATAGAAACAATGGGATATGATTTATAAATGAAATTATTAGGAATCTGTCATAACGGTATCACAGGGCGGTTGTATTTATATTTCTTGAAAAGCATCATAATATAATGAGATGCATTTATATTATATATAAGTGTCTCATACGATATTTATGTTGTATATTCATAGAAATATATTATCATAGGACTATTGTGTTTATGATTAACAGAAATATAAATTATCATATAGTTGTTGTAGTTATGGTATATTTGAATGTATAGAGATGCTTTATTACATCATAGAGCTATTGTATTTGTAATATATATGAATGTATTGTTATAATATAATAGGACTGTTGTATTATAATATTCACAAAAGATGAAGGTAGGTTTATCTATGATATACAAAAATGTTTGTTGAATATCATTGGACTTAATAGAGTTACTTTCAAAATGACTAATAAAGCTTTTAAAAATGTTAAATGTCTTCAAATTCAATAGCATAGTACTGTCCTATTTTGTCATTTCCTTTTGTTTTTGTTTGGTTCATTTATCATATTAATCCATTTTGTTTTGTTCTAAGGTTGCTATCAGTCTTGATATAGCCTTATTAGTCACATTATGACATAATATCTCTGTTTATGACTGGTTGATATTGATGTTTACTGTTCTCTCTCCTTTCAGACATAACAAATCTAGACCTGATTACGAGCAACCTTAATTTTCATTACATCTGTGTTTGTTGATACTGGGATAACCTTATTATCGTCTTTGTGATTTTCATAAATTTTGTTATTTTCCTGTATTGGTCCTTCACTTATCCAGACGTTGTAGGTTATCCCGTACTCCTTATTGGATAAATGTTAAATACTGGGTAAACATTGCCATAAAGGAGAAATACTAGTGAGCAGAGGTGGTCCGGTACAAACTGACATGGTTACATTGTGAACCGATTTTCTTGAGAAATTTATGAAAGAATTCCAACAGGACGACATTGTAGCGAAAAAGGAACACACGAGACGAGAAAAGGGTAGAGGAACAGCACGTAAACTTACCACCTTAACAAACAGATGGAGTAAACGAGAACAATAATGTTAAAACGAACAACAAACCAGGTAAAAGGCCATTGAAACACGAAGGAAAACACAGATAGAGGAAGCCAACTGCACGCGTTTCATTGTAGATGACGCCATGAAAAGACAATTGGTCATTTCTTATTTTTTTCTGTTCGGATTTTTCGTTCAGAAGGAATCCAAAGAATCATCGGATAAGGAAATCAATCAACATTTGAAAGCAAAAATAAATCTTCAATTGAGATAAACGCATCAGTTTCGCTTATGGTGATCCGATTTCTTCCTTCGTCCAACTCCCATATTATGAAAATCGACTAGTTCAAGCATTAAAAGTATTTAGAAACAATTTCTTAAACGTATAACTTTATCGATGAAAAACAAATTTCATGGAACTGGTTAGAAGCATTCAAATAACAATGGTAAATGTTTTTATTGTATGCTTATCAAGTTTCACTGAAATTCATCAAAGGGCCTCAGGGGATTTGCGGAGACAAGATAATGTTGTCCTTCATGTTTGAGTTGTGTTTTTTATGTTTGTTGGTCATTTCGATATGTTTGTTTCCGTTGTATTGGTCTATTTGTTGGTGTGGTAGTTTAATGTGCTGTCGTTTCTTGTCTCCTTTGTATGCATTTTGTCGTACCACTACAACTTTGTATTGGTCTATTTGTTGGTGTGGTAGTTTAATGTGCTGTCGTTTCTTGTCTCCTTTGTATGTATTTTGTCGTATCACTACAACGTTGTATTGGTCTATTTGTTGGTGTGGTAGTTTAATGTGCTGTCGTTTCTTGTCTCCTTTGTATGTATTTTGTCGTATCACTACAACGTTGTATTGGTCTATTTGTTGGTGTGGTAGTTTAATGTGCTGTCGTTTGTTGTCTCCTTTGTATGTATTTTGTCGTATCACTACAACGTTGTATTGGTTTTTTTGGTGTGGTAGTTTAATGTGCTGTCGTTTCTTGTCTCCTTTGTATGCATTTTACTGTATCACTACAACGTTGTATTGGTCTGTTTGTTGGTTTGGTAGTTTAACGTGCAGTCGTTGAACAGTCGTATCACTACAAAGTTGTGCTGTTGGGGCTGTCCTTTTTTTCCTCGAGATTCACATTTTATTAGTTTTGACAACGCCCTCCCCCCCCCCCAGTTCAAAACATTTAAAATTGATGACAATAAATATAATCTCTGTCATGTCCACACGTTGAACTACAGCATTTATACATGTGTATTTTCATTTATTCGTTTGGAAAGATAAATTCTAAGAATTGCATCTTCGTTTAGATAATTTATACACTTTACTAATAATTAATGTCTTCTCTTATTTTATCATTTTTATTTTGCCATTTCACATGTTTTTTCTATTGTTTTTGTAATTATTATCTCTATACCAAAACTTGGTTTATGACAAAAATGAATCTTGAATTTTGAAATTTGTGTGATGAAGTTCACGGCACAATTGATCACAAGTAGAAATATGTCGTCATCAGTATGAATGAATATGCCACACAATCACGTTGTCTCGTGACTGTCAGCGGATACAAATGTATAACATTCCCTTGTCTGTAACTTGGCGTGGATTGTAGGTGGAAGCTATGACCTTTACCGATATTAGGTGACCTTTCTACAGATGAAAAATCCTGATCATCATTTTTCATAAGCATGCAAAAGTCAATTTCAGATTATTTGGAGGTTTGACTTAACATAACAAATTGTAAGGCAACATTAAATCTTCATTCGCAAGTGATGGTGGTAAGTGACATCTACATGAACTCTAATCTCATGTGCAAAAATTACTCTTTCTTGACTAAATAGTTACATTTTACTTCATTTTAATTGCATATTTAGTGATAAATTTTTACAGCTTTTTGAATTAATATATATATTTTAAAATATTGGCAGATCTTTGATGTTTAAATCACTAGTAGATGTCAAACGCCCATTCGCCCATTAAAATTACATTCCAATAATTTACGCTAACTATTGTGACGTCAAGTTCAAGTTTTGAAAGTAGGGAGAGTTTACCAACGTTAAAATACTTTGGACGTTATACATGCACGATATAATAAGCACTTTTCGTACAAATATGGGTTAACTTACCAATATTTGGTATAGATGTTAACATTAGTAATAATTGTCTTACTTTTGGTTTTCATGTGAGTACAATTCTGGTTGACCAAGAACATCACGTCTGAAAATCACTTCACTCAATTTGCACGTGACCAACCAGAATTATCGGATCTCTAGAATTACATATATGTCTCTCGGTACGTTAAAGTACACGGTATACGTTGATGTATGTTTCTCGGGTTTTGAGGCATTGGTATAAGTTATCAAGAATATATATTGACATCCTCTTAACTACAGAATAAATATCACCAAAGAATATCTACATGACTGTGACCTCTACGTGGTACCATTCGCCACAAGTCGAACACTCTCAAAGCACATCTCAGGGTAAAGAGGCATAACGGATACTTGAGGTAAAGTTTTTGTCAGCATGGAGTAATGGATCACAGCTGCCCGATTTTACCTGTGACCCGCAATGATAAGCTCTGCGTACCTTCACATGTGCAGCATTGTTTTACGTAGTGCTGTGGAACCTACGATATAAATAGAGTCACTAACAATCATTTGATGGGATCTATTTGTGAGCTAAGAGATACCATCTGCCGTTGTAGATGGCCTATGATAACGTCGTGTTGAGACATAGTTCTTCGCGCTAAGCTTGCATTCTCCTATTATTATAAGCTCCCAGTTTGTCGTGACAATGTAAACTAAAGTTCTAATCGGATGGAGCAGGACTGTTTATGCAGTAAGGCATGTGTGACACCAGGGGGATTGTGTTACCACCTGATAGAGAATTGCACTGTTGCAATCAAAGCCGATTATACTAGGTTTTAAATAATTAAGAGCGTGTAGTTGAGGTCAACATGTCCTACATTCACGAAGACAAAGACACGTATCATGAAGATGTGTATGAACAATCATGGTATAATTATCTGATAACAGAAGTTTGAGGTCACATATTTTTATTCAGTCAAATAAACCCCCTCCAGAAGATTAAAGAACGGATATCAACGGCAATCGAAAATACAAGTATTTTTAAACGGGCAAACAAATATAAGTACATAATGGTACCGCTAATCGAACACTCTAATCATACGTATTCTTGCTCAAGAAAACATGGTGAGTGTATCTCCAGAACAATATCGTACAAAGAATCAAAAGTCATCGAGTTCATCAGAACCCTGCGGGATGCTACGTGCGTCATAGGCTGACTAAAATTACGTTGGTAATTGTGAAACATATCATGACCTGTACGCATTGGGAGGACTGGGGTATTCATATCAAAAACCCAAAGATTCTTTCACGATAAATTCTATAATTATGTAATAATCAATTTTCTTTTATCATCAAATCAACTGCTCGATTGATTCCGAAGCATTGATACTGGAAATCTAATATTCCAATATTACTCATTTTGATACTTTCGATAATCTGTTGGATTTGCATTGCTACCTGTTGTAATAATATTTTAGAGAAAATTCGGTATCGTATGTACATGATGATAAAAAGAAAAAAAAATTAGTGTGAAAAAAGGGAGGGGAGGTTGGGGTGTCAATGCATGTTTTGTATTGTCCTTTTTCGTCAGTTTACATGTACAATGTATTAACCTTATAACGATCTCTTTATGTCCCCCTGACAAACATGGAATAGAAGTTGGTCAATTATATTATCTCAGGGGGCACCTGCTGAGGACGTATATATATAGACGTCAGAGCGGTCAATCAGAATAATACATAATGGCATCTATCATGTCTATATTTGATGTTGTACAAGTTCTAGTGATAGCCATGGTACATGTATAATGTCTACAGGAAATAGGCATAATCGATAAAGCTAAGTGAGCAAATATTCGGTTCTCAGAAAGATGAAACTTACACAAAAACCTACACAAAAATTGGAGCCGCACTCTCTGCAAAGTAAATGAAAAAAATTAAATTCATAAAATATAACCAGAGGGCGCAACTGAAATACATTTGGCTGTGTCAGAAGATCTTTTTGGCATTCATTATGAGGATTTACTGTCCGAAACACGTGTCTGGTGCATTAAAATTGGTTTGAAATTTTCTTCAAGAAGATAAAGTGTTGGAACACTTCCGTATTATTATCATTAACACTTTTTTCCTTTGCAGCGTCTGTAGGACATGCAGCATGGACGAAGGTGTTAAGTACTTCTTTTCAGCTCTGTCGCCTGGAAGAAGCTTTGGTTCGGTCCTTTATAAATTAGACATCATATATAATTTTCTATTTCGGAAACTTGTGAAATAATATCATCGAAATTAAAGGAGGAAAACATCTTAGCACCATCCCTGCAATGCTATTTTGACCATAGAGTCTATTAAACTATGCTACTGAATCGACCTTACAGAAAATTTGAAGCCGCGCATGCTCTACAAAGTAAATACAAAAATTTAATTTCAAAAATCAAAAAAACAGAGGGTGCTTTTGAAATACAGTTGGCTGTGTTAGAAAATCACTTCGGCATTTAAGGAATACCACTGAACAAGTGTCTGGTGCATTAAAATTGATTTGAAATTTTCTTCAAGAAGGTAAACAGTTTGAACACTTCCGTATCATTTCAAACCCAATACCGTAGATAACAAGGGGTGGAGACCATCCAGGATCTCAAAAGACCTTACCTTGTCAAGTATCATGTCTGCATAATATCAATGTTGAACGTCTTCGAATTCAATAGCATCATTTAAAAACAGATAAATTTACAGCATGGGCCAGACATGCACGTTTCGTGTACTTAACCCTCGTCAGTGTTCCTCAATCTAAACGATGTAATATGGCCAAAGAGTGTGAAAATTATTATGTCCAAAAATGTATCGAAAACGTAACAGGATGAGTGGGATATGATGCTACAGGACCCACGTTTTAGAAATTTCAAAAAAATTTTATAGTTAACAAAAATGTTCGAATGCGTTGAAGAGACAGACGATCAACTTCGAACTTGGCTACATGTGCCCTCGGGGACTCATATAAATTTATTTAGATATTCAAACAATTCATTTAAAAGCAAATATCCCACCCAAAATGAAAACCACGATTAAAAAAACCCATCAAAACTCATCATCTTATACATGTAATACGCTGCTCAAAAAATGCAGTTTTTACATTGCAAGTACAAAAAATGAGATTTTATATGAAATCAGCCAGGCTATCTTATCGTGTCTTATCATACAGCCAGGCTATCTAATCGTGTCTTATCATACAGCCAGGCTATCTAATCGTGTCTTATCATACAGCCAGGCTATCTAATCGTGTCTTATCCTACAGCCAGGCTATCTAATCGTGCCTTATCCTACAGCCAGGCTATCTAATCGTGTCTTATCATACAGCCAGGCTATCTAATCGTGTCTTATCATACGTAACTGTTCATCTGTTCGATACAGGCACATATAAGAAAGAAATGACATTAAATTTGTCTAAATGCAGTTTTGTTCAT